>OX402587.1:6209351-8673924 GCA_948098905.1 Tiliacea aurago
GTAATCTGCACACATGGGACGTAATTCGCGCACTGTGGGGCGAGCACGGCCTACTGTGACTTACTGACCCCTTGACAATTCAAAAGTGCCTATAATAGGTTTATTTGAAATAAATGCTTTGAGTTTGAGTTTTGAGTTGAGTGACATGACTTGAGTCACACTTTTATCACAGTTTGAGCGATAAAACTGTTTTGTCATAAAATGCTAGTACAAATTGACATGACATGATTTATCATGTCTTGTCACAAACGTCTTGGGCAGCCCGTGCTCGGCCCGCTGGTTTTTCTTAATATATCGTCAAAAAGAAAGTGAATGCTATGACTTTGTTAAGCAATTAGGGTGTAGGATAAAGATCTAGTCGCGCTTTTACAATAAAGTGGCCTACTTATTCCCAAAACAACACAGGCCATTAACTTACCACCTCTGTCTTATTGGCAGGCTCATCAGACGTGCGCGAGGGCCGGTGGTGCGGCTCTCCCCAGCCCGCCTCTTTATCCGCTCTGCCGCCCACCACGCCATGCGCTCCTCTACACCAGAGGCATCACTCTGCTATTGTGTGAGTTTCCTCTGACTTTATTTTCCTAATTTTGCATCAAGGTGGAGTTTGTCTACATCATACAACACGCCATTCATCAGTCGTCAGTAATGTTATCGTGGTTGTTAGTGCTTTTGGGCGTTATGATTCACGAGTATCTTCGTGAAAAGAAGAAAGGATTTATTTGATCACACCATGAACCTTGACGGATTTGTATCCCAATTGGGATTCAATACGGAATAAGGTAGTCATAACACGTATAATGGTTCACCTGAAAGACTAACTGCGGAAACCAAATCCTCTAACATAGAAGGTGGTCACAAATCGTTTACTTTACATAACAATTTACCAAGCTAGAGGTGAAAACATTAGCATTTCCAACATTAACATTGCTATAATCTCAGGTGCTACCGCAGCCCTGGATTTGGGGGGGGGGGGTCATCATGGGTGCCAGCAGGATATTTTATCCCACCTCGGATAGACGTTAGGTTTCATACAGAAATAGGAGTTACTTTTGGAGTTATTCAAAACAAAATAATTATAGGTACCTCCTATGAGCGAGCTAAGCGAACAGTAATCTCACTATCATCTGGTAATGGACCACTGAAATCATGTTGTATTGTTTCCGGTAAGCTCTCCGCTCCGCTAAACCAATGACATCACTCCATTTGTAAGCTCAATTCTTAGAACTAGATCCAGTTTTAACATACTAGCTTTAAACACTAGACGAGCATTGTGTTGTATTTAGGTATATTTTGATCGTATCAAACATTCAAACTACCGCTGTTATACATATTCATTATAGGAACTACATAATATATGTTCCATACCCATTGAGTCACTATACATTGTGTTCCTAATCGCACACCGGAACTTTGTATTTTTACCAATAGCGTAATTGCCTAAAAAATTGGTTCCCTCGATCCTAATTATTAACGTTACCTACATAGCATTTGCTTTGAGCCTAATATGAACTTAATCATTGTCATTACGAAAGGATTGTTGTCATTGACACATTTTGGCATTTCCCTATATACCACATTAACTACTTAGTTCACTGACTGTTATTTAATATTAGCTGTTGTCCGCGATTTAATTTACGTGTATTTTATTCGTAAGTATTTTATCATTTCCAGAAGGAAAAGTAGCTTATGTCCGTCTCCAGGTCGCAGGCCTTATCTGTTGAATTTCATAGCGATCGACACAGTTGTTTAGGCGTGAAAAGATAATAGAAGGACAGACAGAGTTACTTTCGCATTAATAAGATGTTTTTTATTAATATAGAGGCAGAGATTTAGTGACCATTACCGTTTAAAAAAAAATATCCTGCTTTGGTCACCATGAAACTTCTAGCCCACACAATTTTACATAATACAGTTCCCTGCTCTTGTTTCATGTGTATTATTGTATATATTTATTAGATAAGTGTATGCTTTGTGTATGTATGTATTTATTGTATATGTTAATGGTACACCACTGACTACCTGCAGTATTGTCTCTCCTGCTCCCTTTAATCCATCCAAAGGTTGTCTGTAAAAGATCGCTTTTAGCCATAAGACCGCCCATTGTGTCACCCTATGTAAAATTTAAACATTTATATCTGTAACTTTTATGGTGTACACAATAAAGAGTATTTTATTCTATTATATTCTAATTTTTACTTAACTGCAGCGATAAATGCATAAGTCAATCTATTACCAGAGCAAAACTATTTGAGAAAAAAACTTTTTTAACGTTTCCAAAGGTTTGTCTATTATTTAATGTTCGTTAAAAACGGGTGCAGTTAGTTCGTCATCAAAAGTAATGAAGTTAATTTTACTTCTCTGACAGAAAGTTGTTGCAGTATCACGCATTTTCGTGTAGGTAATCGTTTTCGTGAAATCAAATCTGTTTTTACTCTGTATTTACTTTCCAGTAAAAGTGAGTTTGTTTACTTTGTTGTTGTAAAATTATTAAGACTTAAGTCAACCGCACTGGTTAACATGTTTCCAGTATTTAATTAATTAAGCTTGTGGAGGAGCTCGTGGGTAAATAACAGCCGCACGGGTCGATCCATCCGGTTAAGCTACGCTTGCCGGGGTTGGTCCGTAGATGGGTGACCATCTATACATACCGAGACTCCTCCGTGCCTCGGCAAGCACGTTAAGCCGCTGGTCCCGGCTGTAATTCGTGGATCTTTGACAGTCGTTAAGGATCGTCTGACAACCAATCTTACCAAGGGGTATCGTTTTACCCAGTTACTGGGTTGTGGAGGTCAGATAGGCAGTCGCTCCATGTAAAATACTGGTATTCAGCTGTATCCGGTTATACTGGAAGCCTACCCCGACATAATTGGGAAAAGGCAGGCAGATTGAATTAATTATGCTTCTCTCACTGTAAAATCTTATCCTAACTAATATTATAAATGTGAAAGTAAGATTGTTTGTTTGTTACCCTTTCACGCCTAAACCACTGAACCGATCATCCTGAAATTTTGCATATACGTTGTCAGGTGTACAGAAACGGACATAGGGTACCTTTCATCCCGAAAAAATGCACTGTTCCCGAAGAAAATATGATAATAGATGGCGCCACGTGTCTTTCAAATTCTGATTGAATATATTACTATAGAAACTTTAGTAGTGTGTTAAGAGTTTTTTTTAATTTAAGTACCTAATACATTTTGTGAGTCTAGAGTGTCGATAGACCGGTTTTTCATACTCCTTACTATGCCTAATATTAGATCCGAAAGTGAATTTGTTTGTTACGCTTTCACGCTAGAACGACTGCACGAATTTGGATGAAATTCGGCACATGGTTAGACCATGCCCTAGGAAATTGACCATGACATAGGATACTTTTTATCCCATAGTACTTTCCCGTGGGATAATTTCCGACAACCACGCGGGCAAAAGCTAGTATCTTATAAATTACCACTTTATTAATCTAAACATAATTAATTTTTACTGTGACTGTGAGAAATTCTGCGTCGCCGTCGTCGAATTATTATCATCCTGTAAGGGTTGAACTTTTACCCCCTAGAAACATGCCAATAATTTCAAATCACACCCTGTATCTATACAACATTAGTTTTTGTTTATACTAAACCTCTTAAGGGGTCATTGTACTCATCATTATGAACAACTTTTACTATGGGACCAACCTTGAAATCGCGAAAAAAAAATCAGCTGTTCCCTACATTTAAGTTCGCTGAACTCGTCAAAATGTAGGGAACAGCTGATATTTTTTTCGCGATTTCAACCTTCTTATGTTAGTAAAAGTTGTTCATAATGATGAATACAATGACCCCTTAAGAGGTTTAGTATAAACAAAAACTAATGTTGTATATCCGAGACTTATTAATAGTTTACCCTCAGAAATAAACAAATGTATTACACATAATAATATCAAATCGAAACTTAGGCAATATTACTTCAGTATTATGTAGGAATGATTGTACCATTTGATGACCTAAAGATTTTATTAATTGTATAGTTTGATAATGAGATAGACTCATGATAGCATAAGTCTAAACCTTAGTGGGTTTTGGTTGCTATCTATTATGTAATCCTGTGTTTTCTGTATAAATGATAATTAAAAAAAAAAAAAACTTGCGTTATCAAACTAAAGTGATGTTCCCACTGCTGGGACCCAGTCCTCTCGGTGAGATGGTGTATCATAATCCACCACGCGGGCCCAGTGTGGGTTGGTAGATGTCACATGTCTTCGAATGTTTGGTTCTAGGACACGCCGGTTTCCTTACGATGTTCTTTTTCACCGTTCTGTGAGCAGTGGTGATGAAATTATTTACACAAAGTAAATCGCCTGTCTGGGTTCGAACCCACGACCTACCACACGGAAGTCGGGGCCGTTACCACTGGGCCACCACTGCTCTCAGAAATCTTGTGCCGTAAGACGCAGATATACGGCAGTGACCTTGAGTGGTTAGTTTGCGTGTTCTGTACTGAGCTCACGCAACGCCGCGTACGTTGAGCCAGTAATAGGACTCGCGTTAGACATAACTTTACAAATTAATTTCACTATGTAATATAAACAGAATCTAAAATATTCACATATTAAGTTATTGAGAAGATTTAACTTATATAATTAATAAATTTAATAGATCTTATTTAACATATAATTATATTTTTTTATTTTAAATCATTAACACTACTCGTTTAGACGTGATCTTCAGTATAAAATCATTAAAAGTCGGTTATCGTCCCCTTAAACCAAATAACCATGATTCTCCTCTCCAGAAAACAACATTCACAGCATGGCCCTACTAATCACTTACACTCCTTAAACTTCACTCCGCACTCCGGCCAGAAATAGACTCAATAACTACCAATAAAGGCGATGACTTCACTCCATGTACCCTCTTAATAAAGAATGAACTCGTAGGTACGAGAATAGATCACAAGTATGAAGTACCTACTCACATACTTTCTACGATGCACCCCTCAATTGACACATAAGACGATGCATCTGTTCATTAAACTGAATAATTAAGACTTAGCATAATTGTGGCGTGATGTGCATGTTTCAGGAAGATAGATAAAGTAGGAATTACACGAACTGTCTAGGTTAACATATAATTTTGCCTACGCAGCTACCCTGCGTAGCACTATGAAATAGGTACTAACTTTTAAAGTTTTTACTGAATATTTAATTCACCGTTTTTTAAAATAAATTTTTAATTATTAATGTTTGTAATGTTTAACTGATTTCTTACCTCTTTAGTTCTTTGATTTTCACTTCTCGACTAGCCAATTCTTAATTGTTTTAAATTATAATTCCATCAATGTTGTGCTTGTAAGTTAATGTATACGTCCCTAAAAGGAACAACAGGGTTTTTGTTACATACTGTATAAAATATTAAGTTAATAGTAAATTAATTATTTCATGCAAAGTACTGTTAATCAGCAGCATCCGGTTAGCTTGGAAGTCGACTGCAACATAGTTGGGAAAAGGCTGTGCAGATGATGATGCGACTGCTTATCTGACCTCCACAACCCAGTAACTGGTAATACGATACCCCTTGGTAAGACTGGTTGTCAGACTTTCGGGCTTCTGACGAACCGTAACCACTGTCAAAGATACCTAAGATACACGAATGGAGGCCCGCAGGGGTCTTGGTATGATGTAAAGATGGCCATCCACCGACCAACCGTGGCAAGCGTAGCTTAACCTCATCGATTGACCCGTGCGGCTATTATTACTTAGCCACAAGCCCCACAAAAATTGCATTATAATCCTATTGATTTATAAGCACTTAAGGCGAGGATAGCCGACTTTTAATGATTTTATACTGAAGATCACGTCTAAACGAGTAGTGTTAATGCTTTGAAAAAAATATATGTTAATTTAGAGCATTTTCTCAATAACTTAATATGTGAATATTTTACATTATGTTTATATTACATAGTGAAATTAATTTGTAAAATTATGTCTAACGCGGATAAAAAACTGAGAATGGCGCAAAATCTACCTAGCGTATTTTTCTGAATCCTTCTCCAATTTAACGATAATTTAATTATTGATCTTTTAGTATACGCGTTTTATTAAAATACCTTTTGTTTTGTGTTTAATAAATTAATAATGCGTCAAATTGGGGACAGAGCTCCTTGATGGGCGAGTCTTATTACTGGCTGAACGTACGACGCGTTGCGTGAGCTCAGAACAGAACACGCAAGCTAACCACTCAAGGTCACTGGCATAAATCTGAGTCTTAAGACAAAGTAAGACTGATCATATCATATACTGTTTATGCAAAATCTCTAGAATTTTCTAGACATTTTTAAATAGAAATATAGCTAAATGCCTGGTTCTGTCATGTAACTGCGACATGAACATACTTTATGCTAGTGAATGAGTTAAGAGTTTAGGAGCCGTAAAATGTTACTGAATCATTCCGTGGCGTGTTCATTCACCAGAAAGAACAACGTATAATTTAATAAACAGTAAATAAATACACGTTATGCGTCCGGGTTTTTTAAGAAAGTTTTTTACTTCGTAGAGTAAAAGTTAAATACAGTGTGTTTAGAAAATAAAAATATGCTGTGTGGTTTTTCGGTGCCTGCATAAACACATACTTTACCTGAAGTAAGTACTAGTCAGCTATGTTTTAAATAAGTCGGTATTTTTTTGAAGTTTCCGATTCGAAAAACATCCGCATGTTTAACTAAATCCAAATATAATCAAGGAAAAAGTAACCGACAAATTTCAAAGAAAGTTGCAATATTGCGCGCAACTTTTTCTTTTAGATACAATCGCCGCGCAAAAACTGACATACCAACATTACACTTAGTTGCATTCATAGGTATTCACCTTTCTTTTAAACCATCTCGTTTAGCATTCATTAATAAAGCAAAAACATCATCGTAATACAGTATTTACTCATTTGTGCGGTTTATTCAGCAATTATTAATTATTATTGAAGCAGCAACTTATCGGCGCGGCCGGCACGCGCGCAGACATTCGTGCGTTGAACAGAGTAGCGGCTAGGTGGTGCGCGTACGCATTAGACAGTGTTTATTTATCAAATGGTGATTTTATACGTGTATTATACGTGTTCCAGTGAATAAAATGGTGTAGTGTATTGAAAAGTGAGAGCATTGTGACATGTTTAGGTGAGTTTTGAGGGTGGAAAAGTTGGTGTTTTTTTTTTATTGATGGTCTGTATTTGCGCCTTTAAGTGTAGTCCTGCTGTGACCTTTGTATATGTGTTATGCAAATCAAGTAACCAATGACTTAAATTAGATAATATTATACAGTCGGCATTTCTTACTTCTCCTGATTTTTGTGTAGGATGTTCTAATGGATTATTCCCAAAGTACTCCAAAAAGAGTTCCCAAACTACTCCATGAAAAATATAATATTTTTAATTAGGTTTCATTCTACTCCATGATAATATTGAAATGTTCTCAAAGTACTCCACTCCATTTTAATTAAAAAGCTAATTTAAATATGTACCAGATTTCTTTTAAGAATGTTTGTTACTGACTGTAATGTATGTGACTGTATTTTATAGGTAATTATGTATATAGATGGAGCAGTTTGAGAATTGATAACGAATAATTGGTGGAGTACTTTGAGAATAATTCCCTACCTACCTACCTAAATACCTATGGAGCAGAATGGGAACTAAATAATAAGTAAGTATTTTTAAATAATAATAATTCCTCGGGAATGAATGGATGAGATTCTTATCTTTTTAGAACAAAAGAATGGAGTACTTTGGGAATAACCCGTTCAAATGAGGTTTCTAAATCCATATCTTGAGTAATCATAGGCAATAACGTTGAGTTACTTTGCTTGAATATAAAAAATATGGTCATTATTTTCTTGGTCGGCAAGCACTTCGTTAGAACTGAATGGTCTAGTATCCAAGTAGCTTTCATTAAAACAAAAACAAGTTCTTATATTTCTTTCGTACCTAGATTTTTTTTTATGCCTTTTCATAGTCACTGTAGACTGTTTCTCAATGACTACGAGCTAAAATGAGGCACCTAAGTTTTTGTATTTGCCACAAAAAACTTTACAATGATTGTTGAACAAGCCTAATTGAAATATTTTCGTTCCTAGCAATGAACCTAGGAACATTCTTACAAAACATTACCCTCCTTTGGGGGCAGGCGCGGGTAACAATTGTAATACAGACGATTTCTTTACCGTCTGGCTGTCATTCATTCGATGGACACATTAATTGGTCTTCCAATTACTTCGGTTACTACAATGAAAATTAAAAATTAACACGGCATTGCCAACAGTCGTTTATTTTACTCAATGAAAGACTCAAGTTAGGAAAATGTATAGGAACCTTCTTTTTCACAATATCGTGAAATTCTTTCTTAATCTTCTCCTTTTCAAACAGATAGTGCTTTTTAATTTTAATGTGGCCAGTAGGTCCTCGTCATCAGCAGCGTCTGTAGTGTCCAATAAATCCTCAAAAGTGCAGGTGTATGGGCACTTGGGAAATTCCATCAAGTGGGTCTGGACAGCACCACACTCACAAAAGGTCCGAAATGGGGGATAACTGTATCTCCCATTATGCCAAGCCCTTAAGCACCATTCTTGATTTAGGTAGGTCATATTTTTTGCACTGCACTGTTTTGGTTTTCAATCTTCCATACCTAGGTATATTCTTACCATAATCAACATTCTCTATCTCTCAATCATAATCGGTATATACTTAACAATATCTTCTTGAGCAAATACCGATTGATTATGCAAAAGAATCTTTTTTAGAACAATCCATAGAGAATAATAGTCACGGTACACAGAGGTTAATAGATGGACAATTACTGAATGATGTCATTACCATCGGATCCAGGAATAAGATAATCATAGGGCCCTATTCAGCTAATGTTTTGTTTAGTCGTCTCTACGATACGTAGACGGAAACACCGGTGGTCTTCGTCTAAAGTTGTTTTGCTGTAAAGAAAACGACTATTATTAAAAGAAGGGTTAAGTACTTTAATATAGATAACAATTTATTTTTATGTGCGACCTAAAACTAAACCCGTCACGCAAACTCGAACACGTGAGTAATCTATACACATTTCTAAATTAAAAAAAATTGCTTCAGCCCGAGACTTCGTCGGCGTGATATTTCTTGTTATAATTAACATAAAATACATCCTTTAACACTCGGCAGATGATAATACTGTAGCCTCCCATTAGTGATTTTTTTTTTGGAATCGGAACAGTAGTTCCGAAGATTGCCTACCCCGTACGTACAAACTCACAAATTTCACCTCTTTGTTAAAGTAAAATAAAATAAATATAGTGTAGAAAAATATTTTGTTGGCTGTAATCACCCCTCAAAATATGAACAGTATTTTTTTGTTACCCTGTATAATTTTTTCATTTTGTATAGCCCTTTTGTAACAAAATCCGTTGACCTAAACTACAATGTATTAGCAGCTTCCCTTCGCACAAACTACCGACAGAAGTGGGTTACCTACAGCTGCAGTACCTACAGCACGTACTAGTGAATGAATGGGCCATAGCGTAGTGCCTATTGTCCAATGCACTATACACACTTACACAGTATGCACCAGTCCAATCATTAAAAGTAAAAGTTTTATTATTTAGAATTGTAATTATTTTGGTCATTTTATTTATTTAAGTAATCAGTTATTGTACACACATAAAGAGACATGAAGAAAAGAACAGAAAACTAAGTCTAAAGATGATGCTACTTTATAAAAAATACTCTCTAAGTGGGCATTGTGTTTTAAAATAAATTGTATTGTTTCTAATAGTATCATCAGAATGAGTGGACTTACTGGGAAACTTGTTTTATTCAGTTTACAAGGGAATATTTTGTTCTCTTGAAGACTACTCGTAACAGGATTTTGTGTGTTTATTTATGGCGGTTTGAATTTGGAAAGAGGAGTATTGCTTGTTGTTTTCTTTAGATAACACACAATATCTGGACATTCCTAATAATATCGAGGGCTCTCAAGTAAAAAAGGAAAACCTTGGACTCGCACACAAAGGGTTCCGTACTGTATTAATATCGAGCAAAAATCGCCGATAAAAACACCTTTATTGTTTATAAATAAAGTTAATAATTAATGAATTATTAACTCTATTTATTTATATTATAGCGGCATTAGGTACCTCTGCAAGGGCCCAAGGGATTTCCCTGTTTTTTACATGACCTTTTAGCAATCAGAAATGCGAAAGGCCTTGTTGGTGTGGTGCTCGCAAGAAGTGCTGAGCATGAGGTCCTGGGTTCGATTCCCGGGTCGGACAAAGTATAATTGGGTTTTTTTCACCCAAAATTTCTCAGTGGCAGCCCGTAGGTAGTCTGGATTTGTGCCCGGTTAATGTCAATAGGCTCGCCTCTATTACATGGGACTTAAGGCTTCTACATACCGGGGCGACTTGTCGCGCGACGAGTCGCGGTGGTATGTAGAAGCCTTTAAACATAACTGGTGAAATGTAGGTGTACTATAGATACCTACACCTCTGCCTGAACCTTCGGGGATTACAGGTGTGATCTTATGAATGTGAATGGTACTCACGGCTACACATCAAGCTATACATTTCCAGTATAAGCTGATCAGCTTAAGGAAATCTTATAAAATGCGAGATCTCGCATTTTATAAGATTTCCGTTCAATGAGAGGTCAGCTGATACTGGAAATGTATAGCTTGATGTGTAGCCGTGTGTACAAGACTTGAGCGATGTTTAAAAATGTATAATTAAAACAATACACACTAATGAGCTACTGCAGAAGAATCTCATTATTCATATTATTTGATAACAAAATATTGCTTTATCAACATATTCGCAATCACTTTGCTATTTCCTATGAATGTTATCAGCTTTATTGATGACTGAACTTCCTTTATAGTCATGACTTCTTGATAAGAGAAATAGGGCACTTAATTAATAATTATTTATTTGTTTGTCATATTTAACGTTGTCACGATTTAAATACATATGTATAGGTAGATAAGTATTCTAATCGTGTAGTTATAATATATAGTTATGATATAATATACCATTATGCATGTTATAATTATTCCAAAGAAGATTATGCGCACAGAAAATAGGACTCAGCCATTTCTTTAGTGAAAGAAAGAAAGAAGAAGAAAGAAAATACGTTTATCTGCGGTAAACATGACGCAAAGAAAGAAAATAGATATAAAAAGTAAAAAAAAAAAAAAAAACAAAAAAAAAAGTGCAGGGATGCACAGACTTATTGAGACCATGGGCCACTTGGGCACATGATGAACTAATGACGGGCCACCAGTAAAAATAGACAAAAATTTAATTTAAAAAATAATATACTAGTTTGAAGCATGGCATTGCATTGTCCTTACAATCTTTTTAACATTTGGCTCGAATTTACTTGTAGACACTTGTTTACACGTAAAATTGCTTCCAAACTTTCATTTGCAAGGCGGTTTCGATTTTATGTTTTATTATTATTCAATACCGAAAAAGTTTCCGAGTACGCATGCACCGCACAGCGAGCGCACTTAGTAACGCGCACGCGTTATTTGTAAACCTCAGCAATATTTTTCCTTCAAATGTACGACGGAATATTTTTGCTGGCGGGCCACTGGCATATTCCCTGCGGCCGCATGCGGCCCGCGGTCTGTGCATCCCTGCTTTAGTGGAACAATTTAAATCTGCATGATAACTCATGACAACCCATGTTAACTCCAATAAAAAAAGAGTCTCTTCCTGTGATAAATATAAGTATAATGTTTCTGTTTAATAAAAGAAAGAAAGAAAAATTGATTATTCTGCACAAACAAAACGCACATTACAAAAAAAATACTTACATAAAATACATACTAACAAAATAGCCAAAAGCCTCATAATCAACCAATAAAAGTTTGTCAATTTTGTTTATTGCTTGATGTCAGAGCCAGGGATCAAAAGCCTCGTATTCAACCATTAAAAGTTTGACAATTTTGTTCACTGCTATGTCAGTGCCAGGGACCATGGACCAAAGACATTATACATTGCGTAATTATTGTTGCAATATTGGCAAATGATAACGAACAATTGTAAAGCCTTTTCCCTTTCCTATTTGTCTTGCTCTGCCCTTCTTAAATGATTTCAGAAATATTTGTGTCTGACGACCAGCATTTCCAAAGTTTTGGGGTTTTAGTGAGTGGTGAGTGTCAGGGAACAAAATCTCTTTTTTAGAAGTGTTGATATTACTATCTTCCTTTATACCTTCACTGCAGACAGGACCTTGAAATCCAACCACACTATAACACTTTTACAACACACAACAACTAACTTCAGCGACAGTAACAATGAGTCCAAGTAAGCCGCTGTTACGCTCTACGTTTGGTAACCGCGTATCAGTATCATCTATCAAGATCCGTGACAAATAACCTAGCGTAACTACCCTTCAATTGACGGGGTCCGAAAGGGCCAATGCCTGCCAGGGTTACGAGCCTGTCCGAAAGGGATATCGTGACTCTGGCACACAGGCATCTGAAGGAACACGGTGGGTTTTAGTCAGTAAAAGTCTGACACTCCCTCTCGCTCCGCCCAGAGCGGGAGAAGTTATTTGATGATTTCCCACCAAAAAAAAAAAAAAAAAAAAGCGTAACTACCCTCGCAACTGTTAGTTAATCTCTTAAGCCGGCTAATTACTTACGTCGTAATTATGTTGTGTTTGAAACAGTACGAATAGAAGTCGCGAGTTTGACAAGAAGTTTATTAGTTTCCAAGTTCAGACATGTTCAGCTGGCGGTTTTCATCTTCTTCTTCGTCTATCTCAGAAATTTAAATGGAATCGGCCCAGAATCCGGCTACGAGTACGGGAGTAGTGTCGTTCAGTTCCTGTAACGTGCAGAGAACAGGACACGATATCAAGAATTCTATCGTTTGTGGAACAGCACCACATTTACACTTCAGGGCAGAGTCATCTATTGGTTTTTTAAGGAGCATGAAGGTTGTCTCATGAAGGGTATTTTGTATTTGTCACCTTGCCGATCTTATTAATATCTTTGAGTTCACTTTTGTCGTCCACTGCTTGACTTAAATCTCTTATTAGTTTGTAGCTTGTATGTATACTAGAGATAGATTTTTAAGTGTCTAATGCCTCCTTGCTTTCCTCATTCAACTCACTACAATCTGGCTGATTGCATCTTCCACCACGGTTACCACGAGCTGTATTATGACAAATTACCGTTTCCATTGATTCTAACCGTAGATGCTACAGTAATGATGGCATAAAACAAACAAGTAGTTATGCATGATTACCAAGCGTGCAGTAACGACTACGTGTGTAGAAGTCTTAACTAAGTTTTCCATAATGACGAGTTTCCGTGGTTGCTCTAGAAATAAACGACCTTAGATTTTCCTGATAATGAAGATAGAGAGCTGCTATGAAAAGTTAATTGTTCGCATAAACGTGTTATTATTGTTGCAATTAAGAAGAGCTAGCACTTTGTTAGTATATGATTGTTTCAACCTTGTGATAAGCCTAATGTCTTGGTATTATGACTGCGTAACATACCGTGCTTATGTTATAGTGGGTCGAAAAATGTACCTTCCAGTCTCCGTACAAACTGAATGATGTTTGAATACCGTCAGGGACTTACTTTTAAAATGCAGAAGATTCATGTTTGCTGTTGTTACGAGTATACTTATGTATGATCTACAACTTAATGTTATGAAAATCGACAAATAAAGGTCTTTGATATTTGTAAAAAATCGATTGAATTTTATCTGGTTAAAAACCCTTTTCAAATTATCAATTTTATTTCTGAAAACTTTTTGTCAGTAGAGAAGCAAAATCAAACGAAGACCCCTGCATCAATAAAGATAAAATCTAGAGACTGATGAATGGCATCACAACTCGTCATCTTTAGCTTAGCCTTCATTCAACGATTCATTAGACTCCCATTCACAATAGATGCTATAAAAACAAGAGCATCGGTTCACTGGTTTAAGAATTTTGTTAATAAAAGCGACCTTGTAATGGTAATATGTATGTGTTAGCATAACCTCTTTAACGACTGAACCGATTTAGATGAAGCCCCATAATCGACGCTGAGTCGTCATTGACCTGAATAGGATTTTTTACGGAACGCTGACCTTATTTATTTTTTCGGTAAAGCTTCAGTTACTTAACCTTTTGTCTGGTTTAATTTATTTTAATTAAAGGTAGTTAAATTAGCATGAGCATTGATCGCCATGCTTAGGTAGGTACTCAAGGCGGATTGGTGATTTCAGACTTATATTAATTATAAGTGCCGTGTGGTTACGGACGTAAAGAATATCACCATCCTTCCCATGGGTGTCGTAAAAGGCGACTAAGGGACTTACTAGAGAATGAGCAGCAGTGTTCTCTATTCATTTTAACACGATACTGCGATCGCCAACCTGCCTGTCAAGCCACCATTTGGGGGAGGCCTATGTCCAGCAGTGGACGTCTTTCGGCTGACATGATGATGAAGATGATTCATTATTTAAAGTCCCGGTTTCATCACGCGTTGTGATGACCAAGATAAACTAGGTAAATACATAATTATGAATTGAAAAAATCACCGGAGTAGGTCCTTGCCCGGACTCTTTTTCAATACCTATGTTCTTTTGAGTGAGAAAGAATTAATTTAATATCAATTTCTTCTCGCAGTTGCACCGATTAAAAATTAGAATAATATCTAAGGCTAGGCGCAAACGCGCCACCAGCCACAGCCACCGGTAGCCCAGCGGCAAGCAGTTCACATGGTTTTTCATACGTTTTGTATGGATTCGTCGCACACGTGTGACCGGTGGCTACCACCCACTACAGCAGTACTATCCTACATATCCAAAACACGGTTCACACTCATATTCAGTAAGAAGCTGTTTAGAGTTGGAGGTCCCGTACGTATGCAAAATATACCTAAATGTAGGGTGCTAACATTTTGTCGGGCCCCCGACAGGCTTAGTTCACCAGTAATTTGAGCCTGTCCTGTTTGGACCCTGACTATGTGACCCCCCTGACTCGAAGGCTGAATCCGCCCTAGCAACACCGCAGTAAGTGACGACAGACACCGCTGTTTGTGACCAGCGGCTCGTGTGCGCTTACCGTAAACAAAAATGCGTAAAAATTTTCATCACTCATAAAACTAAAACCTTCATAAATCCCTAACAATAGGCTTACGGAGATGAAGCCAGGAACTACGCTCCGTTGCGTTCACATCCATTTCATTTACATGTACTTAGGTGGGTACCTACTGTATGTATAGTCAGGGAAATTAATTGCTAAGCAAATTCACATCCTCCATCGAAATTGCCATGTTATATGCCATTTCATATGTAGCGGCATCAACATCGCCACATGCGAACTACGCGTCACACTGACGTTACGCAAATCCTGCATCGCGCAAGCAGAGTTTACCACGCAACTAGCATATATACAACGTCCCGACATCAACCGTCGGCCAGTTGCCCACCAGACACAACACCCGTCTGTCGGAGCATCCTCCCTTTTCTATAGAGGATGAGTGAACTTTACACGCAGTTCCTCATACCTCTAAACATATAACTGCCAAAAAACAGTTGTGATTTGAATATCAGTAGGGACAATTTGCTTAACAATGAATTTCCCTGACTTAACATAGTCAGGAAAATTAATTGCTAAGCAAATTCACATCCTCCATCAAATTGCCGTGCCATATGCTAATTCATATAACTGTCAAAAAACAGTTGTGATTTGAATATCAGTACGGACAATTTGCTTAACAATGAATTTCCCTGACTTAACATAATTGAGTGGCTCTATAGCTCGGTGTGCGTGATAGCTATATTTCCCAAAACTGACGTTTTCTACGTTGTACGGAAACTAGTGTAGAATGAGGAAGGGTTGGTTTAAGTCGGAAGTAGTGTTATATATGGGCGAACTATATATCCTTTTCTTGGTATGCCTTTTTGGGAGCTGGTTCAAGCTGAACTCGGGATAAGTCTTCGTACCTGTCTGTATGAATTGAGAATAATATCCCTTGTAATATTATGAAGTTGATAGGCAGCAGTATTCAACAATTCTGAAAGGACTGATGATTTCAAATCTCAAAACAATAATAACCAAGATTATTAAACAGATCGTGAGATCTTAAAGCATTCATGAAATACGTAGGTTCTTCCTTCTTCGGTGGTTAAGTTTGGCATGTCCCAAAAATTGCAGTAAGCTTTTTAGACCCTTTTTTCATTATGAAAGTATGCTTTAGTGACTAGGTATTCTAAATGCAGTCTTCTGGCACCTGTCATATGTTTGATAATATCGGTTGCTATGAAATGTTTATCTATAGTAGGATTTGTAACTTTTAACTCTTTAATTGCTTCATATGCACGCCTTAATAATCCGACAATATGTATACCTTTCAAAATAATGTGGTCTACTTAATTGTTCTGCGTGGTGTGTCGAAACTTTTCGAAGTAACTGTGAAATTTGACGCACCGTTTCCTCTTTTTATTATTTATTGTTTCAACAATAATATCCACTATATAACTAAGTACTACAGTTTCCGGTGTGAAGTGGGCGATAGACGCACGACCAAAATACACTTTCAGCTCATCGACGGTTTTCGCCCTATTTCTGCTAAAAGTTCAGATATAAGCAGATATCAGACGACTTTTGTTCATTTTTAGGGTTCAGTACCTCAAAAGGAAAAAAACGGAACCTTTATATAGGACCACTTCGTTGTCCGTCTGTCTGTCAGTCTGCCAAGACCTTTTTTCTCAGGAACGCGTGGAGATATCAATTTGAAATGTTTAGCAAATACGTAAGTCTACGGTCCCTTGGTGCTCTAACAAAATCAAACTTCTAAGTCAACGCTATAAGAAAATACCTAGGGTCATTAATTATGCGACATACAATTTTGATACTCGCAAATAAATCAAAATCTATAGGGAGGGGAGGGCCCATTGACCTAGAACCATGAAATTTGGCTAGAAGCAAGGTCTCATAGCACAAGTAAAGCGAACAGTCTGAAAATCGTTCATTTTAAGTTTTTTCATATTTTTTTTGCGATTATTATTAACTTACCTACATTTGCAGTTTGTATTCGCTTTGCTAATTTACGTCCACAGGTACGAACCAAATGTTCGGTGTTCGATGTTCGTGTCCACCATCATTCGTTCGCTCGTGCGTAAACGGCTTAAGAGTTGTGGTCTATGGAACATTTCAATGTATGTTTCTCTATACTTAGCTTCCTCCCCATAATTCGCTTTCCCGCATATAAGCCGCACCATAAAATATAGCCCACGGCTTTCATCATACACTTTCTAGAATTACGCTTGTCTGCCAACACAAGTGGTACATTGTTATTACGGATTTGTTGCGCTATCTACACGAGTATTAGGAGTAAGTAGGAACAAAGATAATAAAATAATATGAGAAAATTATAAATGCTCGAAAGCAAGTTTCATTATAACCGGGAGGCGTTTTCAGGCCTCCCTACAAAATGGTTGAGCTGAAGTGACATACTTAGCTCTTTAGAGTGAAAGAGCTAATCGCTCTTTTTCTATTCAGTGAGCTATTTCACCCATGTCTACTGATTTCCAATATTTTACACGGAGCGACTGCCTACCTGACCTGCACAACCATAACTTACATTATTAGTTAAGTAAATACTAACTATTTACAGTTTACATAATAAATACATTCATTGAACGTAACGCTCTGCTTTCAAGGGATTTTCTGTAATATTAAATTAGACATAATTGTCTTAAATTAATTCAAATTGGCAACATTTGGAGCAGAAATCTACGGCTCCCGCAGATAGGCGCGACGCAACGGTGCGACGCGATTCTGGTAGAACAAAGTTCCATGAAGTTTTCATATAGAAATTGTAATTCTACTAAAGTCGCGTCACGCGTGTCTGCCGGAGCCTTCAATTATTATTCAAATTGTTTAACAAGGGAAGATCTTACAGCCTTAAAGTCATTGTATTCTGCCTGCGAGCAAGCGTGCAAATTATTTATGATTTTAAGTCACAATTATTGGGCAAAGTATTGAAAGACTTCACAGGACCTCACAACATTTCACACGACTGTTCAATCTTCCATCGTCATTATTTGGACACTCGCTATCTAATGAAAATAACAAAATATGTACTTACGTAAACTATGGCGCACGTCAGTGCCAACAAAACCAGTATACTCCACATTGGGCACGAGATAGAGACGGCCTGTCTCTATCGCATGATAGACGAGAAAAAAAATGTCATGCCCACTTTAAGGTTTTTCAATATCGTGTATTTTACCACTTTGTCGGCGTGATTAAAAAAAAAATTAAGGATGATTGCAGACAGACCAATATCGGCAGCAGTGGGAAGGCTCATCAGGCTGCATGTCGCCTGATGAAGTCATGTTTGTGCAATTTATTTTAAATTATTATGTTTTTATGTCAATTTAATTTTAATTCATTTTCAATTAAGTACTTACTTATTTCAATTTATTTTCAATTACTTACTTACTTAATTTATTTTCAATTTTAATTTAATTGCAATTATTTATTTCAATTGTATTTTCATTTTAATTTGTTTTCGATTATTTATTTGGATTTTATGTTATTAGCACATTATTTGAACATGTCATGACTAACATAGTTTTAAGATGTTATTGTAATACTAACAAAATATGGACCAAATTTAGGTCTGTTTTTTTATTTTTTATTATTAATATCCGACCCATGCCAAATTACAGCTTTCTAGTACTAAGAGTCTCTGAGCTAAGCCGCGGACAAATAGACAAACGGACATGGCGAAACTATAAGGGTTCCTTGTTGACTACCGAACCCTAAAAACGATGTCACTGTGCCACTTATGCTTTAGCTGATCAGCACTAGATCAGTCAATAGCATACATCAATACTTTTTAAAGCCACACAGGCAAATATTTGCCTTCAATATTTATACACAGATTTATACGTCATTTTTAGGGTTCCGTACCCAAAGGGTTCCCGTTTTAAGGACCCGTCTAAGGCTCTGCCGTCTGTCTGTCTGTCTGTCCGTCTGTCACCAGGCTGTATCTCATGAACCGTGATAGTTAGACAGTTGAAATTTTCACAGATGATGTATTTCTGTTGCCGATATAACAACAAATACTAAAAAACAGTATACTTACAATAAATATTTAAGGGGGCTCCCATACAACAAACGTGATTTTTTTTGCTCGTTTTTGCTCTATATTGATAACGGCAACAGGTAGACGCTTGCAATATTCACTGAATATTTAGTTATGTATTCACTTTACAAATAAATAATTAAATTAAAATAAAACAAATATTTAAGGGGGCCCATAGAACACACGTGATTTTTTTGCCATTTTTATAGATAATGTGGTACGGAACCCTTCGTGCGCGAGTCCGACTCTGTTTTTTCAATTATTGACATATGAGTCTACCACAAAGTTGATTATGATTACCTTCGTAATAATACTAATAATATACCATCTGAATAGATTAAACTAATAGCACGCCTACGCATACTTGTAATTATGAAGTCTCACTTGTCATCCTCAAAGCTTCGTCTGAGTCTAAGTAACTTGTTTAAACTGACCGATCCATTACTGTTAGCATTGAACTGGTAGGTAGGTCGGTACTTTATATCTATGGTCTAGTTTTTGTTGTTCTAAAAGGCCTTTAATATGACCCACTGCTGGGAAAAGGCATCCCTAGCCTATCTCCAGCTGTGTGCCATCAGGTCCTCTTAGAAAAAAAAATTGGTCTTTCCGCCATCTTCTAGGCTTGTCCCTCTTTCGTTTCCTTCTCATGTTTGTAACCACAGCCACACTATTGGAAATTGCAACATTTCAATATATTTTACACATGGTAACTTTGTTACTACTGTCATTCGACCGATGTGTCTTTTTTTAACGTGTGCACCGATGGTGTGAAATAAAAGATCTTCTTGGACCACATGCATTCAAAGTTAAAGTGCGTATTCATTGGTGTTCTTCCCGTCCCTTTTCTCCTGGCAATCAAACCATAACATAATACAGGCCACTAAGAATAAGGGATTTACGAGCGGGTTTGCTGACTAGTGCCACACGCCAGCATGTTACACCGCCGATAACCTGAACACACACAATATGGTCAGAGTCTCTAATGATGAACCCAGCAGGTGCTGGTCTGCTGCCCATCCTCTTGACAGTCCTGAGTGTACGTTCCATTTTCGAACCCCACAGGAAAATTATGACGATTTTGTTACGAATGACGATATGGTGATGTTATTAGTAGCTGCTACATATTCTCTTTTTTTTTCTTCTTTTTTTTTAATAAAGTATCACAGCTGGTGATACCTTATTCACATTACAATCTAGCCTATTCGCTAATAAGTAATTTAAATATAACCTAAACTGCTAAGTAAATATAAAATTAAGAAATCGTCCAATAACGTCTTTCTTATTCACTTTATGTTAAGGGGAAGACACTTAATTCACGTGTTCTTTAGTCAGCACTTGCACTACAGTTTAAGTTCACTCACACTGCACTAAACTAACTACTAGTTAACTAGAGTTGTTTTTTGACATGGCTTAAACCATGGAGCCAGTTTTTGTATTATGAACGTAACTGTGATTGAAATACCGTTCTTTATACAAAACTGAAAACTTAGTTTGGTACTAAGTTGTCAGTTTTGTCTTTAGGAACTTTACCATAGTCGGAATAAAGTTCGAAATTCAATAATGGCTCCATGTTTTAAACCTGGGTCTGAAGATAAATCTTGTTTTGTAATAAGGGGGAAAAGGTTTTACCCTTTTTAGTCTTCGCACTAATTCAGTGATGTCAAGGAGCTGGATCGCCTCGACATTCACGTGATGATGAAGTCTGTGTTCATGAGCTTCTGCATATTTTTTTATTTCTGTGTTTACGACATCCATCTTGAGATCCCGGTGGAGGTCGCGAATGACGATAATGGTGATGTTATTAGTAGCTGCTACATACTCTCTTGACTTCATGCCTTAGTAAGTCGACTTTTTCGAAACCACAATGACCTTTATTATGCTACACTTGCAGTTACCTTAGACCACTAACTCCATTTACCCCTCATCATAACTGCATCACTCCTGACATTGGCACGTCACATCCATAATTAACAGGCACAAATAGGTTCATAAGCTGCGCAGACACAGCCATAGTAACGCTCGGGCAGTGATGCAAGACGCGCCACGGAGCGCGACCTGCCTTTCATATTATGAACATCGTTAGTGCACTTGTTCTGTGGTAAAGTGGTTGGGGTATTATAGTTAAAAAAAAAAGTAAATCTCCCTTTAGGAATATTGTCTGCTATAGGACTTCGCTGTACCTGAAACTTGACCTAAAAAGTTCAGCCCTCCTATCACGAACGAATCTTTATTTGGCTGCATGGTCCTCCCAGTTTCAATGCAGACTGTCAAAAACCGTTAATGAAGAAAAAAAAAACCGAGTGAGCTTTAGACCACACGACTGAAATCACCGTTCGCGTAACGCTGGCAAAAGTTTTACTTTAAAAAAGCTGCGGTCTTGTGAGTGTATTAAACAGCCAGTGTGAATTTAAAAAAAATACCTATTAAGCGGGACGGCCCGCGGCGGTGACGCGGTGTGTTCCATGTTTAAAATTTAAACAACTTCCGTTCGCCTCACCCGATCACACTTTCCGTAACGCACTAGTCACGCATTCACCAGCTTACTCTCCAAGTCAAGCGTGCGTAAAAAAGTTTTACTTCAAAAGTTCACCGTTTTCTAAGAGTTCTTCTTAGTGAACTAAGTCTGTCATCATTCATCAACCTGCTTGCTCAACGTCGTATGTCCAAAATCAAAAAGGGAAACCAAACAGAAAAGAAAGTTGCAGTTTGTTATTGTCCGAACTTGTATCTCCATAGTCGACTGCATAATATCAATCTTAGACGGACAACTTACATAACACAAATAACCGTAAAAAATCAACAATAGTAATAATCGAAATACATAAATCTTCGTTAGCACAACTTCATTCATACAATCATAATAACAAATTTTAATGAATGTTACATAAAACGTAGCGGCATTTACTTTGAAAGGTGATGATAGACTTCATTATACACCAAAAACTATTTATTTATTGCCATAATTGAACTAAAACCTGCTGCTAGTATAGCATAATCTGCCTATAAAATTCCCACTGCTGGGATACAGACCTCGTCTCTGTGAGATGGAGAGGGCCGTAATCCACCACGCGGGCCCAGTGCGGGTTCAGCCTCCAAGCATGGTGAAGAAAAACATCATATCACCGGCTATGTCCTACAACCAAACATTCGAAGACAGACCGTGGCGTCCACCATCCTTTTTTTTTGTTCACGGGGTGGAATATCCTCATGGATGTCCTCCGCCCTGGGGCGGGCGGAGGGGTCTGTCAGACTCTTACTGACTAAAAACCACCCCAGTGTTCCCCTCCCACACTTTCACCGGGGATCTTGGGATTACTTCCGCAATCCCCGGAGGCGTCCACCATCCTACACTAACCATTTTCTTTCACAAAGTGGAAACCTGACTCCCAGCAGAAAGAACATTCATCATCATCATCATTTCAACCGAAAGACGTCCACTGCTGCACATAGGCCTCCCCCAAATAGGGGGGATTTGCCATAATCGCCACGCTTGGCAGGCGGGTTGGCGATCGCAGTATGGTTTTAAAAATGCATAGAGAACGCTGCTGCTCATTCTCTAGTAAGTCCCTTAGTCGCCTTTTACGACACCCACGGGAAGAAATGGAATGGAGCTATTCTTTACGTCCGGAAAGAACATTACAGGCTAATTATGATTGTCTATGTTTAAGCACCAAAAAGTAAACAAGCTATATTTTATCACCCCTTTTACGAAGAACAACTACCACAATCCGGTCCTAAGAGACCAGATTACGAAACTAGGTATTCAGGCAACGGCGACGATCGGACAGGTTGCAAACAAAGTAATAAAATATCTTACGGCTTTACCGTTCGATGCCAATTGCTGTATCTGCGCAGAATCTAAGATACAGTACAACGAAACTTAGAAGTTGCATCGGTAAAATACGTCAAACATGATATCTTCTCAAAGAATACGACTTGACTTCAAACGAACTGACTGAGACAAGACGTATGACTCGAGAATTAAGCGATAACCAATAACTTAGCTATTTTTGATCACAAAGATCAATTGAACCTCTTCATCTCAGCCGAAAGACGTCCACTGCTAAACATAGGCCTCCATAACGGGGGGGGTTTATTGCCACGCTTGGAAGGCGGGTTGGTGATCTCAGTATGGTGTTAAAAAGCATAGAGAACGCTGCTGCCCATTCTCTAAGTCCCTTAGTTGCCTTTATACGACACCCACGGGAAGAAATGGGATGGTGCTATTCTTTACGTCCGGCGCCACATGAAACCTCTTAGTTGTGTCATACTGGGCGCAGTTTAATACAAAATGCAGTTTGCACTTAAAAGTCAAATTGTAGTAATTGAGGAATTATGAAGCCATTTGTGGAACATTAGTCCGAGATAATAACATACGTAAAATGATAAATGCATGTAAAATGTGTTTAATTATGACGCAGGCTATAAAATCTACGATTTTAATGATGCAGATTTACTATTTGAATTTGTAATTGATGTCGTCACTGACATAAATTGTAGACGAATATTTTAACCTTAAAGCTAACATGTGTGTAGTTTTATAGAAATCATAATAAAACCACGTTGCCATTACCATGTCAGTACCATAATACATATATGTGAGGAACATTGTATTGCCCGATTTGTGAACCATTAAATAAAAAAAAACACAGAACAACACAATGACTCGAGTATCACTCGTCGAAATAATCATATTGTCCGTGCATTTCAATCTCTGACAACCCAATCCAATCTGACGTGGTCCAGTTCATCCTTACAGCAAGATCAGGTCCCGTTATTAGGTACAGTTAGGGAAACGAATTGCTAAGCAAATGGACACCCTACGTCAATTGGCCGTGTTATAATAGTCATTTTATACAACTGTCAAAGAATGACAATCGTGTACTGAGAAATCAAGTCATTTATTCAAACTAGGCTGAGAATCAGCCCTTTTCAAACGTCAAAAATTACATAAGACAGTCACTCAAAAATGCCCACCTTTCACCGCTTCCTAGTGCTTTAGCTGGGAAGAAGAAGTGGCGCAACATACTCCCCAGCAGCACAGCTGTAAAACTTGAATCTTGAAATAAAATGTAACATTAATTTGCTTAACAATTAACTACTCTGACTTTATATGCGACATAATATGAGCGGAATCTCGTCAGTAGGGCTACGTGAAGAGAGCTCAAAGTCTCACGATCCACCTCTTAGATGTTTTGTTACCCTGGCTCATTAAATCATTACACTAATGTTCTTCCAAGAATTTCACACCTATTAACTATTTTACATCTAACTATAATGTAAACGATTTTCTTTTCCAGCACAAAGTCGAGTTCTGTCCTGAGTGGCGCGGACAAGGAGCCTGTGCCAGCGCCTTCACCTGCAGACTCTGGAGTCGCCGAGCTGGAGAGAGATCATCATGACTATAGGTAAGCACTGATCGGTTGTTTATATACTGCATGCTACGTAGACCTGACCTACCCAGACCCTCAGAGAACCACTGTAAGGCGGCGGTTACACCATCAAGGTGTCTATTTGATCTAATGCTTTGATCAGATTGACTATAAAAAATGGTCACGTCATGCGTAGGTTCTTAGCTTTAAGACGGCGGCAACAGGTAAACCGCTGTCACTGTCAGATTGCATACAAAAGAAAGCGATGCGTGATGAAACAACGTATGGCGTAAAAATGCTTTACAATCGTATAAAATTAGATTAGAACTAATTAATAAAAATTCATCCATCACCGGATGCAGTTTGGCATTTGCAATTTTATTGTATACTTTTAATTATAATTGTTACTGTTATCGAAGGGATAGACCGCTTTTAAACATAATTAAGAGGTGTCTCTGAAGATTTTTTGATGTATTAATTAATGTCTAATTATGTTTTGATTTCCATCACCGTATGCACAATAAACTTAAAAATATCATACTTTTTTTGTTTTGGAAAAAATATTTACGGTTTCAGAGATACACTGAGAGATACAGGTGTGTAGGTACGTTTTTATAGTCAACTAGCTTCTGCCCGCGACTTAGACAGCGTTAAATTTGTTATTTTAACATAACATATCCTCGGCAATACTGTAACTGTAAAAACGTCATAAAAATATCAAGCTATTAAAAATTAAAATTAAATTTATTTAAAAATTATAATAAAACTATTGCAATTTTTTAAATTCTACCTGCTCCAAGCCTGATATACGGGTGCATGTAAGGCCTGCCACTGCTGCATGAACGGCCCATCCAACCTATTGGCCACAACGGTAAGAAGACTGTTGCCGCTGCCCCGCACTCTACTCGCCATCGAGGCCGCCCTATTGCTCGCGAACATTCCCGATGCGCTGCAGAACTGAGGCAGCCGCAGCAGCGCACTCAGTGCGTTATTATATTGAACGCGGAGAGCGCTGTAGGATTTCTGCAAATATGACACCCACAGACTACTCGTATAAAAAGATGTGCAGTAGGCTCGAAACAAGATGATCTTCACATCCTTGGAGCTACGAGCACAGTTTTTATAAAGTTAGAGTAAGAGTTGATAAAGTCGCGAATTATATTTTGACCAAGATACAACCTGACGCTGACCTGTAAATTGCAAAAAACGTAACCAAATTTGAAGTTCGCGGGCTACTGTTTACGTAAGATCACTGGCTGTCATCACCTTTTCTTTTTGCCAATCAAACTTTTGTATTTTTGTTTTTTATATTCATGGTCACACAAGCACATAACCACAAGAACCTGACTCCCATAGAGGTTGCGGCTCTTTGTAGGTCAATCGCTAAGATTATGCACAGTTAGACTCAACAAGCCATAACCAGTAGCAACAACCGTATGATTGTCGTCACACACATCAACCAGAGTGTGGCCTTTGAGGTCTCTCTCATTTTATAACAACTTACTAATAATAACAAACAACTGTAAAGGATTTCACTTTTTCCTAAAGTAATACCTACCTAAGACAGGACGGCGAAGCTAGGACTGGTATTTTCAAAAGTGTAACTAAAAAAACACTTTTAAACTCCCTCACTCTCTCTTACTTGTAGAAAATTAAGTATTGCCAGACATTTTCAATACTGTAGGCGCCAAAGCTAAGCATCTGAATGAACAAAACAATAGGCAATAAATAGCCATAGCGTATTCTTCATATAACAGAATTCTTGTGGCTATAAATATTCAACTCTCGACTATTTTAGTAGGCTGGGTTAGGAGGTTTTACGATGGACCGCTATAAAATTGTACAGATCCGTACATCTGAGAAAGGAATTATATTATACTTTCTAATACTATCGCTAAGTTTATGTCTAGAGGTAAAACTAAGCATGCAAGAGTGGATTCACAATGTTTTTACAGAACTACGTTTCGAGAAACTCATTCATATTAAAAACGCGACGTCAAAATGGTCAGTTCTTTAATAACCCCAGCCTATTATGGTCCCACTGTAAGACAAATATATCTTCCCATGAACACAAGCAAGAAGAGAAGGCATCATGAAGAGAAGGCATGAGCATTGATCCTCATTCTCCACGCTTAGTCAAGGTGCATTGGTGATCTCACACTTATATCCTGACTTCCTTCATTATCATCATCTTTTCAGCCGAAAGAAGTCCACAGCTGGACATAGGCCTCCCTTAAGGATCCCCTAAGGTTTGCCATAATCGCCACGCTTGGCAGGCGGGTTGGCGATTGCAGTATGGTGTTAAAATAAATAGAGAACGCTGCTCTAGTAACTGCTCTAAACTCCCTTCGTCGCCTTTTACGGCACCCACGAGAAGAAATAGGATGGTGCTATGCTGCTATTCTTTAAGTCCGGCACCACACGGCACAAATATAATTAAAATTCATATTCATCATCAAATCTAATTAAAATCTCTTTGCATATTTCAGCACAACAGAAAGAGTACGCAGTCATGAGGTACGTGTTCGGGCAGCCCGAGGAATGATGATGCAGAGCTTCGGGCGCTCCCGAGACGAGCGTGATGCGGAACTGGCTCGAGTGAGGCGAGACCGGGCGTTGCTGCGTCAGAGGCTGGAGGATACGGAGTGGAGTCTATGCCAGAGAGCCGGCGAGATCGCGCTGTTGAAGACGCAACTTAAAGATGCTCAGGTTAGTTGAAAACTTTTGGAGCCCAATAAAAAGTGATATTACATTGAGTAATAGTGGAGAGGTCTTTTCTGAAATTATTTATTGTGTATTTAAATAGTAACAGACCATTATCAGATGCAGGTTAAACTCAACACCAGTCGAGAAAGAGAAAAAGACTCAATGATGCTTTTAATGTTGTTGTGCGAAATATTTAATGGAGCACCAGACTATCTGCTCTATGGACAGACCCATTATTTGTAACCTTTTAAAATCTTATTATTCAATACCTTATTAACACATGCTCGTATCTTTGATTCCAGAATGAACAAACAGCAAAGGGGCACGAATACCTGACACTGAAGGCTGACTGCCGCCAACTGAGGGAAGTCCTCGACAAGAAAGAAAAAGAAATCATGAGGCTCCGAGCAGAAACGGATGAAAAAGAAAAATCCATCAACCGACTGCAAACAGAAGTCGACAGGCTCACCAACGACCTCTTGGAAAGCGTCTCAGACCTCACCAAGACCAAGGAGACCAGCAAAAATGAAATCGAAAGACTAAAAACTGAACTGAAGGAGTTACGACAGGAACTGTCGGATATTTCTCTCAGTGGTTACGAAGGCATTGAGTGCGGGAGGACTATGAGAGGCATCTACGACGTCTGCAAAACAAACGAATACCACTGGAACTCCAGTGATAGCGCCCTAGAAGATGCTGAAGTTCAAAGACTGAATGGAGAGCTCCCAGACTCTTGCAACGAACCTTGTGCCGCCACCGTTATCGTCGACAGACTCAAATGCGAACTCGAAGCTAAAGAAACCCAGTTCAACAGTGAAAGGAGAAAATGGTCCGAAGAAAAGGACAAAGTACTCCGATACCAGAAACAGTTACAACTGAACTATGTCCAAATGTTCAAAAGATCTCGTACTTTAGAGGCAGAAGTAGACGGCCTCAGATTAGAACTAGAGTTATCCAACAAGAATATGAAAAACCTGAACAAACATGGCAAGACTATCGAGCTATAAACATTACCAAATTCAATAATTTAATATTTATATTTAAATGGCTATTTTTCTAATGTAAATATAAATTAAGAGAAAAGGCGAGATGGCTTGTTATATACTAATATTAACAAAGTCACAGAGACAAATGATGAAGAGAGAATGATCGAAGAGAATCAGTGTGGCAGATCGTGGTTTGAGAAAAGTAAACTATGACGATTTCTTGCCTTTTAATTGAAAATATGATACTGTAGTTGAGTTCATCAAAGTTATGTTAGATTATTGCCGTCATAATACTCAACTAGCAGAATTAGGAAAGGGGCGAGTGTGTTAACCAATTGTAGACAAATATTCCGCAAGCTCTCGGATGCTATACAGACTGGGTGAAATAATTGTTAAAACTGCATTGTAATATACCGAGGATAATTTTATTTAATTGCTTGGAGGATAAACGTCATCATATATGAAAGTGGCTACCTGTCATGCAAATATCAAGTAGAATTGCTACAGTGTTATCTTCCACCTATGTCCTCAAAATTATCTACTGCGTCTGCAGTCCAAGATATTTTAGCAGAAATAAAGTCAACAAGAACTTTTCTTTGGCATCGTATTACCACAAAAAAAAATATATCCGGAGGCAAAAAATATAATTAGGCTGTGATGGGGACTGCCGATAGAAGTAAAAACTTATCGGTCAACGCGCCTAAAGATGTTTTAACTTCAATAACATAATGATTATCTAAAATACAATTTAAACAATGCACAGTAAAGAAAGAAAGAAAGAAAACACACACACTAAACACCGCACACTTTGTCACAGAAAAAACGTGCGTACGAAAACATAATATGTAATAAACAGACACACTAAACATTTTACGTGGTCAATTTAACTTCACTTACAGGTACTACAGCTTAACGGCGCGCGGCGCAGGCCTGTGACGAGAACCTATATGTTTTCCTCTTGCCAATACGCTCAACGCGCCTAAAGAAATGTTCACTTCAATTAATGTAACAAATTGTCAAGTGCTATGATTGGTTGAATGATTTATCAAAAGCCAATCGCAGCAGAAAATTTGTCACATTATTATTTTTTTATTCGAGAAACTGGCCCTATAGGTCACCGAAATTACAACTACATATAACCAACAGATGTCGCTAATTTTATTTAACTCCGAATGATCACTTATTCGTAATAACATCATCATAGTCTTTGTCATGTGCGTCATTGACATAATAGGTTATTAGCGTATTTAAATAGTATTCTAGACAATTGGTTCACACTCCCACGTCCATTGTACATTGTATTAGAGTTATGTTGATCGTACTTTTGTAACGTAGCGCGTTAAGTTATTGTAATAAACTTCTTTGAAATATGTATGCTTTTTGTTTTATTATGTTAAATAGTAAAATAATATAATACCAGTTTTCGTAGAAATAGTCGATGTGTTCAAAATTAACAATTATTTTAAGGGGCATCACAGCGGCCTCATTAGCCCCATCTGTAGGGTTGCCAGACGTCCCGAATTTATAAACGGGAGTATCACCCCATTTGTATAACGTGTCCCCTATTGCTTTTTCTTTAAATTTTATACGTGTGAAGTATCGACGCCGAAGGGTGCGGGTCCCGGAAGAAATACAGTGCGCGGGACACGCGGTGCGCGTTGTGTGAGTGGGGGTGTGGCTACTCGGCATCATCGCGTCGCGGCGTTCGCTCACTCAGAGCTTGCTGAATGCATATCTACATTTGCCCAATTTTATGATTATATCAAAAAAGAAATCATTATCTCTGCATAATCAGCCTACATGTAATGTTCCCACTGCAGGCCTGCTCTCTTCGAGAGGGAGTGGCCTGTAATCTACCATGCGCCCCCAGTGCGGGTTGGACTTGTTAGATGTCACATGTATTCGAATTTTTGGTTGTAGGACATGCCAGTTTCATCACGTTTTGTTTTACCGTTTTGAGAGCAGTGGTGATGAAATTATTTACTCAGTGTTAAAGAAAAGATGAGCTTCTTCCTGGACCTTCTTCATCAGTTACACTTGATTATTATAAAGTTTTTATTATTTTATGGTAATAAACCATTATCAGCATTATCACCCAGGTAATTTAGGTTTTTATTTAGTTTTAATAATTTTGTCCTGTTTATTTGTGGAACAATTGTGGCAACCCTACCCTACACTATACCTACAACTATTTTTTTTCGTGGTGGCACCATTCTTGAGATGCAATTATGTATTCACAGCACAACATTACAATCTAAAAATAGAGCAAAGATTACAATTGAAAACTGTTACATATGTTTTCTTCAAAAGAACTAGGTACCTAGTCAAATGCAATATAATTATCTAACTCTATTCGTTCGAACGGTTACCATGTAAATTTTTACGTTCTGAATATTAAACGCTACTGGCAACGCCATCTATCGGATTTTTCCGAACAACATTTTACCTTGATATTTTCTAGAAGTTTTATTATCATTCGCCATGCAGATTGAAGTCCTTTCTTGTAGGAAATACGTCGTTCGGGCTTAATACGACACACGGGTTGCGATGCACGGTACGTGTCTGACATAACCGTGTTCAGTTTGCGTCAATTAATCATTCACACGGTTTTAAGCAACATAAATCCAACAATAACTCGACAAAGTTTACGTCTAAGGTCAATCAAAGGTTATCCATTAATCTGTATACAAAAATACATACATAAACTCACGCCTTTTTCCCAAGGAGGTAGGCAGAAACGACAGAACACTACTCGCACCTGAACCTTTCAGATCCTCCTTCTTACATGGGTAGACAAACACCCGAGGAGATACAAGCGGGAGATGAAAAATTCATTATTTTTGACCCAGGACTTTATGAGATATTTTCGAAAAACTAAAAATGGGGATTCCAAGTTATCGATGTTAGGACGCAATTTTCGATTAGGTACACTATTTAGCCAAGTGGAATAAGCGCTTTAGAGATTCTCATGAAATTTTGCAGAATTCAGTTTCCGAATCAGTGATCAAGTTAACACAGCATCATACATTGACTTATTTATATAAGTAGGTTTCATATGGTTTTGTTGTACATATACTTACACGGAAAGGGAATCATCGTCTCCTGACTGAGGAATCAAGATGATATCTATACCAATTCTCCAATGCATAAGCAAATACGTGGTCAGATTTTTTTTTGTATATAATATTATAAAGAGGTGAAATTTCTCAGTTTATATGTAGGGGGTAATCTTCTGAACTACTCATCCGACTGCGAAAATTCTTTCACGAATGGAAAGCTACAGTATTACCGATTGTCATTTTTCTCACAATGTATAATTTCGACATGAATGTATGTAACCAATACTTTGTTACAATAATTTGATTTAAAAGAGTGTCCTTGGAGTTTCTTGCCTGTTCTTCTCCATGGGAACCTACTACGCTTTGGACTGACCGACCCCTTGACATCAAAAGTGCCTGTAATTGGTTTATTTGAAATAAATGGTTTGAGTTTGAGTTTGAGTTCATAGGATATAATTATTAATTTATGTTAAAGGTGCATACCATACACACCAAAGTTACTTTTTGTGGATAAACGTTTGCAAGTGTTAGTAGGCAAAAACGGACAACATAAAGTTATTTAGTAAACTTACTAAAAGTTATTGATAGTTGTATCAATGGTTATCAAGTTGCAAAATATTGATCCAGAAAAAGTAACTTCGATGCACCTCAACAAGAAAGAAATCCAAGAAAGACAAGCCACACGAGTGAGGTGCGCGAGGTGTCTGACAAGAAATTTCACGAGAACGAATTTTTTTTTTTTTTTTGGTACTGACCTATTGCAGATGGCTCCGGAGTGCCTTTTCTGCTTAACCGATCTTTGGCGGGGCCAGAAGGGCCTCTCGCCGTGTTAGAGAAATAGTTTAAATAGCACAGCTAAGGGCGTCCCATAGTGGGACTCGAACCTAGGCTTAGGGCGCTATTGACTACTGAACCATTGGGGGTATGCAGTATCTGATTATTATTATTGGGGACATTTGATGTGATTACTTGCTCCGCGCGGGCGGGCGGGGGCAAGGGACGGGGGGGACGCGAACGAAGCTAGTCACGGGAAATATCTAGTTAACAATAAATACACGCATACGTGCCACGTGTTTATTGCACACACACTTGCATACATTGGGGCAGAACTATACAATTACACTTAATAAAAAATGAGATCAATGATCACATGGAAAATACCAAAATACCAAAAAATTATTAAGAAGGAACATTATTATTTTAAAACTTGGGTTTAAAGCTAAGACCTAAGTTTCTTCCTCTGAAGTTAAAACCTTCGCCTTGTTTGTTAACGTTGTTTCTAGATGATTTCGCAGGTTCAACCTGAAAACAATATATATTTATTTATTTAATGTAAAAAAATGTTTACGTGACCAGGGTGCCTGCTTATAAACACATAGAAGGATGACGCTACCCTGCGTGTGAACCAACACGTGTTGAAAAGATTATAAAGCTTATCGAATATATTGATTCTATGGATAGTGACCACGATCTAAAGGGTCAAATTAAATTAGCTAGCGAAACTCCACAGACGTGTTGGGTATCGGTATCTAAATACGATAAAATGAAAAAAACATTGTATTTTTTGGGGTCAACGACTAGTTACTTGAAAGATGAGTTTCAAAATCAGTTTTTTTCTTCGTAAACTTCACAGATGTGATGGGTTATCGATACCCATCACATCTGTGAAGTTTCTCTGAACAACATCAAATCTTTATTTTTTTCGTTTAATCTTATTTAGATATCAATACCCAACACGTTCACGGAGTTTCGCTAGCTAATTAAATTTGACCCTGTATATAGGACAAGACGTACTGAATACCGAACATTAAACTCGTAGAAGCTTTTTTATTTTTATATTTTTTTAAGTAGGGACTTTTATAATCGCAATGCGTATGACAGTCCCATCATACCTTAATTATTTAATAACAAAATACACGCTCTATGGATTACATTCGGGGCATGAACCTGAACAGATTCCTCGTATCATCACCATTTGGTTGCGACAGAATTCTATGGAATGTGGTCGGTTCAACCTCAACACCCAAAACACATATTTTTTTTATCAGACTCATATCGAACTCAGTTCATCATTAAGTGATGTAAGTCTTCCACAACTCTGCCTACAATTAGGCGAGTCGTAGAGGCTCTTTCAAACGACCATCGACCACCATATTTTCAGCTTTTTATTCTATTTGTACGTCCGCCGCAGGCAGTAAACCTCGCCAACCATCCTGCTGACTACAGATTGTGAACATTCACTACAGCATGAGCTCAGTAACGCCTCCCGATACATAGGAAAAAGATACCTTATTTATTTCTACCGTACCTGAGTAACATGAACAACATCGCCAACAACGGGGCGCTTCCTCCACTTATACCACCAGTATTCCACCCCCAAGGTCACGCAAGCCAGTCCAATCCCCATGAAGATGACGATGAACACCCCTCCAATGTTCTGGATCGAGATCCCGTCAGACTGGTCGTCCTGTTTCTCGCATTTCATTGATTCTGGATTGTTGTTCCACCAGATCTCCTTAAGCTTCTCTAGTTTGCGTTTGTTTAAGAGTTGCAGGAGTCTGTAACGTAAATTATGTTTTGAATAAAATTATTTTTATTGGCAAAGTCTCTTAATTATATTTATTTTACTTGTATTTAATTAAAAAGTAACAAAATGGACTCAATATGTTAGTAAAAATATTTCTTAACAACTATGTTAGTAAACTCGCTGCCCTGTAGTTATGAGAATCCCTGCTACAAGCTCAACACCGATGTGGAAAGCTTGCAGTAGCGATTCACACACAAGCAGTCCAGTCTGCTCGCGACACACTGCAGTCAGTATAATGTTGGGGCTGGCCCGCACCAGGGAGGCGCACCTTTTTCGCATCATAGCGTAGAAGCAATCGACAGGAGCATCAGCAAACATCCCTGACGCGCTACAGAAGCGGTACAGCCATTCCATTGAATGCCTAAGGCGCTGTACGATTTTAATCTACGTACAGGCTGTACGATGATAGGTACAATGAGGAGCAATATGCACGAAATAAGGTTCTCTTAACTACTCTAGAACAACGTGCAAACTTACGAGCGAGCATATTAGCTCTTACCGACAGCACCGTCCTTTCTCTTTCAAAATCATCATCATCTCTGAGGTCAGTCTTTAAAATAATGTCCCAAGTAACGCACCATAAATTCACAAGTATTCCTTTCAACTAGACCGGAGGCATAGGATCAGAACATCGACCGCTGACACCGCTGGCTGTTTGACGTTGTAGACTTCATGGATGAAGTAAAGCATATTCTTTACAGATGGTCACAAACCTCCTAAGACCACAATCCGAGGCGCTCAGCAGCGCCATATCATCGGCGTAACTATTGACAGATACTCCGTCAATGTAACAGCTGGAACGCTCTCCGCTGAACGCCTCGATTAGCCCATTGACATTTTGATTGAAGAACGTAGGTGAAGTCAACCCCCATAGCAAGAACGGGTTAATAATAACCTGTTTCACCTTCCGGAAAAGTTCCAGTTAACTTATCTGTCAGTCAATTTTATACAAATACATAATAAATTCAGTTCCATTCTATCTGCAGACATTGTAAAAATTATTAACCTCTACATTAACCAATTAAACTAGGTACTTCCAAAACTTGGTAGATCAGACTTTTAAGTTTAAAATAACCCTATCTAGATACGATTGTATTTTCGCAGCTAGGTGGGCCACTCTAGATTGGTAGATTAGACATAATAGGCCAGTCATTTAAAACATCGTAGGTCGCAAAAAATTGCACTGTACTGATTTTAATTTTGTTGGGGATGTTGTTGGAATAGATACCAATAGTGTAAGACCAAGTTTGTAGCTCCGAAAGACTTGTGCTAACTGCAAATTTTGTATACCTTAAAAATGCATCGGGTACTTATACGTAGGAGGCACACCTTTTAGAAGTTATAAGTCCAAAACAGAAAGAAGTCTGAAAAAAACGCAGTTAGTAGGTATTTCGAAGCCGCATACTTGGTTTTACCCTATTGGTACCTGTGTATCCTAATAACATTCCAAAAAATTAGTAAGCTTAGTGTAATTATTTGCGACCTGACGCGATTATTGTCTACGGTGACTGGCCTTTAAGTATTGCTAGGTAGAATCACGACTGACTACGTATTTCCTTCCCCTTGAAATACGATTCTACTTACTATAAATTGCTACTAGTTCAAACCGGAATAAATTGAAGCATATAAACTACTTACTTAGTAGTAATTTATAACCTTTTAAGGCCAAGGGTACACGCCTTTGGGCACGCCACAATTGTGGCGATAAGTCTTTGAGGAGTGGCTAGAGAGGCGCCACGGCGTCCTCAACTTCCGCCTGACGCAGGTCCTCACCGGACATGGTTGTTTCGGGAGGTTCCTGTTCAGGATAAAGCGGGAGGAAACGCCCGGGTGTCACCACTGTGTGGATCGGTCGGCGGACACGGTGGAGCATACGGTGGAGGTCTGCCCAGCTTGGGCGGAGCACCGCCGTGTCCTCACGGAGGCGATCGGCGGCGGCGATCTCTCGCGTCCGGCCCTGGTTCAGGCCATGATTCGGAGTGAGAGTGCATGGGACGCCGTCACCTCCTTCTGCGAATTAGTAATGCTTGCGAAGGAGGAGGCGGAACGCGTGAGGGAGAGGCAAGGTTCGCGCCCTCGCGCCCCTAGTCGCCGCAGGAGACGCCCCGGGCGTCGGGAGTCGCAAGCCGATTTCCGGCCACCGTAGGCGCGGGCCTGCGGATGGTGAGCGATGGGTAGCTCACCATCCGATAAGGACCAGGCCCGGGTCGACGGCGCGTCGTATTCCACGCGCGCCTCAAAGAGTTGTCAGCACCAACTGACGGGGTCCGCTAGGGCCAATGCCTGCGAGGGTTGCGAGTTTGTCCGAAAGGGATATCGTGGCCCTGGCACACAGGCAAATGAAGGAATGCGGGTGGGTTTTAGTCAGTAAAAGTCTGACACGCCCTCCCGCTCCGCCCAGAGCGGGAGAAGTTAAGAAGTTATTTGATAATTTCCCACTAAAAAAAAAAAGGAAAAAAAAAAGGGTACACGCCTTAAATGCATTCAATGTTTTCTACCATTTTCTCGTTTTCCCTGACATATATGTATGTATCTACCCTTATATTTCACGATATGATCTATGTTACATAATAATCATCATCATCTGCCCGCCTTTTCCCAACTACGTTGTGGTCAGCTTCCCGTCTAACCAGATGCAACTAAATACCGGTATTTTACATGGAGCGACTGCCTAACTGACCTCCACAACCCAGTACTGGGTAATAAATACGGTACCCCTTGGTAACACTTACATAATCACATGGATATTATAAAGCATCTTTCATCGATTGGAACTTCAAAGAGCTTTACCTAATAGCATTAATCTTTAATGTTACCTACTTTTCTTTGGTAAATGGAATGGCGATCGAACTACACAAGTTCATGTAAACAGAAATTATGTCTAACAAACGGCATGCTATGTTATATGTTATTAAATCATTTGTAGACACAACAAAGTAACCATTCTTTGAACTTTTTAAGAAATACGAAGTAATAGAGCTGCGGATTCACCTTAAGGGGCGCTAGATTTTAGTTCCCGCGTTAAAAAATATCATTGCGTAAAGAATTACGAAAAAATTCGTAAAACTAGGTACTCATATTTTGAGAAAGAATTTTTATTACTTACCTAACAGTATTTCAGTCACGCTTCTGAGCCTACGATCGTAAGGAAGTCGCGAGTTCACATAAATATTGTCTATGAAAACGATGCACGAAAAATTGGCGGGAAGTCGTGAAATAAAAAGGTCATTGACCGACAGTAATATATCCTATGTTAGTGTGTAAAGCTTTGTAAACTGAATACAGATACGTTCTACAAAGATACTGAAGTCTGTTTATTTAATCTAAATATGGTTCAATGAACAAAACTGAAAAAACGTGTAAGTACGATAAAATGTGAGCAAATATTGCACATTGAATGTTAATAATGAATTAACAAATTTGCCTACGTACAATGAAACGAAACCTAACCTGATATTTATTGAATGAGCGATAATTTTCCTATTTGAACAAGAACTGAATATTTTACTTAAACGTCTTTTATCATACCTTCCTAATGTTAAAAACAGCCCAAGTCTAGTCATTTAGTATCTACCTATTTCAAGCATACAATAAGCTCATAATAAATCATTCTTATTTCTTACACACGACTTGAAATAGACCTAGACATTAAAACATTTAAAAAAATGTTCAAGCTTGGGTACTCACGCATTATTAAACTGGTCTTTCAACGGAGAACCCTGCTGCACAGCGATCGCATACGGCTTCCTCGAGAACTCGTCTCCAACCGACTGAAGATCACAGCTGATCATCACATGGTACTTCACATCAGTAGCGTCTCCCAACCAGGCGAAACCTTCACTAGAACTCTTGGAATCCCTCACTCTCTGCAATGCTTCTTCAATGGTGTTAGGTAGTACTGCCTCTTCCATCGCTTGCCACATTTTGGAGTATTTATCACTGACTGGGTAGTCCCATACTGCTAGTTTTGCGCGTTCCACCTCCTTTAGACTGTCGTTTAGGCTCATTTCTTTCCATATCCTGGAATTTCAGTGATTTCATTTAAAATATGGCCGGTATTTGCTGCCAGCACCAAAAACAACATGCAAATAAGTGGACAAATTTTTGTGTTTTTTTTACTTTCATCGTTTTAATGTCACTTAATTCGTTAATAATAACACTACACGGTATGCACCGTTTGAAGTCACTTGCAAAAGTGACGCTGTTGATTAAAACGACAAAGTGCATAGTTTAAGTTGAATCACTATTAGTTCATTTCACCTGATAGAAAACGTCTGAGCTCAAAATTATGGCTACTGCGCTTTGAGCCAATAGCTCGTTAGCCCACATCAATATTCACTGCACCGTTTGTATTCAAAATAAATATAAAAGAAATACATAATCTTTCAATGGACGTTAAAATGGAGTCATTATTCTTTTCACAGCGACGCGGAAGCAAAGTTTCGGAATAATGATTATTTCAAATTTTCAAGGCTTTAGAAAAAAAAACACAATGAGCATTTCCAAGTAAAAAAGAAGGAGGTAATAACCTCGTGACGATGCCTACGTCATTTGTGGTTATTTAGTAAATCTCACGGTTTGGTAATTTTTAAGCTATCTCTAAAGCGCTCTTTATTTCGGACTGAATAAAGTAGTTCGTTTAAGAATTACCTATTTACTTTGGTAAGTATGTAATGAACATTTTGTGAATCTGCGCCCACCCTAAGTAACTTAGGAAATGAGCAGGAGGATGGATACGATGTGAAGAGAAACTATTCATTCAGTCAGTATAATCATGTTCTCTTAAACCGCAGTGAGGTGAGGTGTCGACGTGTGATTGGCCGATTGGTTCGTGCACTACCTATATTTAGGATTTTGTTCTATGCATTCAAGATAAGAATAGGAATAGAGGGGACCTTGACCTGGAACTAACTTCACTTGGATGAGATGCACGTTCTAAAATAGTCTTCCCAAACCAAATTCAACAGAAGTTAGTCTTGTTAGGGTTCCGTACCCAAAGGGTAAAACGGGAACCCTATTACTAAGGCTCCGCCGCGCCGCGCCGTCTGTCTGTCTGTCCGTCTGTCACCAGGCTGTATCTCATGAACCGTGATAGACAGTTGAAATTTTCACAGATGATGTATTTTTGTTGCCGCTATAACAACAAATACTAAAAAACAGAATACAATACATATTTAACGGGACTCCCATACAATAAACGTGATGTTTTTGCCATTTTTATAGATAATGGTACGGAACTCTTCGTGCGCGAGTCCGACTCGCACTTGGCCGGTTTTTATAGATAATGGTACGGAACCCTTCGCGCGCGAGTCCGACTCGCACTTGGCCGGTTTTTTTTTTTGTGTGGGAAATTATCAAATAACTTCTTCCGGGCTGGGCGGAGCGGGAGGCGTGTCAAGGGCGTATCAGACTTTTACTGACTAAAACCCAACCGCGTTCCTTCAGTTCCCTGTGTGCCAGGGCCACGCTATCCCTTTCGGACAAACTCGCAACCCTGGCAGGCATTGGCCCTAACGGACCCCGTCAGTTCGTGCTGACATCTCTTTAAGGCGCGCGTGGAACACAACGCGCCGTCGACCCGGGCCTGGTACTTACCGGTTTTTTGGTCTGAGCTGGGGTGTAATGAAATGAAATGAAATGAAATGAAATCGTTTATTCTGTAAATAGGATATTAAAATCACTTTTACACGTCATATAAAAAAAAAAAAAAATCTAGATGTAGCCGACATTTCCTATCTGACTACCCCTGAGAAGAAATGGCGAAACAAACTCAGGGGTCAAAGTCTCTTTTAAAGTCTAGACATAATCTTGGTCAGATCATGTGAGGACCATGTAGATCCGTGACTGAAATGGTCTTTTGAGGAAAGAACCACGCAAATTTGAGCGGACCTGACCAATCAGTGTAAGCATTTGTCAGTAATCGTGCAGCTCAACTCAAAACTTAAGGAGCTCAACGACTCGACGAACAGTACCAAAAAAGGACATTTGTGTAGGCCGCATAAAGCGCTCAAAATGTCAGACCATCATTAAAACTTAACTGAGAAAAGAAAGGAAAACATCTAAAGAAAAAAAAAAAATGACCCACATAGTGCTCACATTCACAATAAATTAAAGCAGTAAATATAATACTTTTCAAAGTAAACATTCATGTAAAATTGTATACAATATTCTGCAATGTAAATATGTATATAAAATCATGCATAATAATTAAAATGTCAAGTTTTATCACAAGGCTAGCAGAGCGAGCAGCTCAATCCCAAGCTTTTTTGTCCTCTAAATAATCAGAAATCTTATAGTACCCTTTTTTACAAAGTTTAGTTTTAATACAGATTTTAAATCGTTTAATGGGTAAGTTCCGAATGTCAGTAGGAAGTTGGTTGTAAAAGCGTATACATTGACCCATGAAAGAGTTGCCTACTCTGTGGAGGCGAGTGCGATGTACAGCAAGATTGTGTTTATTCCTGGTATTTAAACTATGAATATCGGACATTTTCTTAAAATTTGATTTATTTTTGTGTACATATAATAGATTTTCAAGTATATATTGAGAGGCTACAGTCAGAATATCTATTTCTTTGAATATTTCACGAAGTGAATCTCTTGGACCTAGATTGTAAATGGCTCGAACAGCCCTTTTCTGTAAAATAAAGATATTATTAATGTCCGCACATGTTCCCCAGAGAAGGATCCCATACGACATAACACTATGAAAATAACTAAAATAAACAATTCTGGCAGTATCTACATCAGTAATCTGTCTAATTTTTTTAACAGCATAGGCGGCCGAACTAAGCCTTCCTGACAATTTTTCTACGTGTGGGCCCCATTGTAATTTACCGTCAATAGTTATTCCAAGAAAAACTGTCGACTCAACAGGGTCCAACTCTATTCCATTAAGTTGAACATTAGTAGTTAGCTGCCTGACATTTGGCATTGAAAATTTAATGAGTTTAGTCTTTTTCTCGTTCAGGAGAAGATTATTTACATTAAACCAATGGACAACTTTAGAGAGTGCATCGTTAACATGTTCAAAATTGACTAGCTGACGTTTGATTTTAAAAATGAGTGAAGTGTCATCTGCGAATAATACAATCTTGTGATTATCCCTTATGTGAAAAGGTAAGTCATTTATATAAATTAGAAACAAGAATGGACCTAGAATTGAACCCTGCGGAACGCCCATAGTGACCGCAGATCCTGCAGATCTCTTGCCATTAACATCAACCCTCTGAATTCTGTTGTTCAGATAAGAAGTCAGAAGGTCGAGAGCACTGTCCCTCAAACCATAATGGTGCAGTTTTCTGATGAGTGTATCATGATGAACGCAATTGAAGGCCTTAGACAAGTCGCAGAAAATGCCAAGAGCATCCCGCGACTCCTCCCAGGCCTCGAATATGCTCTTCAGTAATTCCACGCCCGCGTCTGTAGTTGAACGACCCTTAGTAAAACCAAACTGTTTCAGATGTAGTAGATTATGTTTATTAAAATGTCCTAACATTTGTTTCAAAATTAATTTTTCAAAGATTTTGCTCAATGTAGGTAATATCGAAATAGGCCGAAAATTCGTAGGATCAGTTGTGCTGCCAGATTTGAACAGAGGAATCACTTTGCTAAGTTTCATCAGATCAGGAAATACACCAGATGCAATACAAGAATTAAAAACAATTGCTAAAAAGGGTGAAATAACATTAATTATTGAAGACATGGTATGTACTGATAACCCCCAAAGGTCCGCAATTTTTTTTATATCAAGGTCTTTAAAAGATTCTATAATGTCTTTAGCGGTAACGACCGTGAATTTAAGGTGTTTATCACATTCTGGTACACATTCTTTTAATATTGAGTAAGCAGAAGTGGAGGACGACGATGACAGAGTTTTGGTTGTTAAAATAGGAATATTAGTGAAAAAAAATTCAAACTCAGTTGCCACCTCCATGTCTGCCTTAATATCTACATCATTGATTTTTAGATGGAAGTCACGATTCCGTACTGTCGTTCTTCCCATTTCTGAATTAATAATATTCCAAGTTGTTTTAATTTTATTTCCAGAAGATTTTATTTTATTTTTAATGTGTATGGCTTTTGCCGAGGAACAGGCTCTTTTAAAAGTTTTAGAATATTTTTTAACAAATTCTTTAAAAGTTTCATCATGGTTATATGTTTTTTCATCATACAATTCATATAACCTCTGCCTACTTTTGTAAATACCTGGTGTTGCCCAATCACTAAATATTACGTGGTCACAAACAGGCAATGTTTTTGAGGTGAACACCTTCCTAAATTCACAATTAATGAGATTAAATAGTAAAGTATATGCTTGATCTGGGTCGGTGTGATAAGGCAAACCCGGTAGTTTTTCCATTAAATTATTTTTAAATTGTTCTAAGCGACTTTTGTTTACAGGAATATAACTCACTAGTTTTCTTTGAGCTCTGACTATTTTCCGAGGGAAAGTTACTAACTGGCCACAGTGATCAGAGTCCAACTCGTTTATAATTAAATGGCTAGAAGGTCTTAAGTTTGTAAAAATATTGTCAATACAGGTAGCGCTAGTGGCAGTTATTCTAGTCGGCTCAAAGAATGTATTGTACAAATTATATGACTTTAATAAGGTTATAAATTTATTTACTGTAGCAGATTTTTCCAGTATATTAATGTTGAAATCTCCACAGACAACAACTGTTTTATTACTGTTACAAGTCTTTAATAATACTTCTTCCATATATTTCTCAAAAATATCATATGAAGCACATGGGGGCCTGTATATGCTCATTACAATGAACTGCTCAAGCTCAATGCAAGCTATTTCAATAACTCGCTCAACAGAGAGGCTCACAATATCCTTACGTTCTTTAAATTTCATATTGTTACGAACAATTATTAAAGAGCCACCGCGTATCATATTAACTCTGCTGAATGAGCTGGCAACCTGGTGGTTGTTAAAGCTGAACATGAACTGGTGGACTTTTAACCAATGTTCAGTTACACATAAGATATCGATATAACTACAGTTCATGAACAGCTCCAGTTCTAATTCCTTACCTATCACACCCTGTATATTTTGATGAACAATTTTTAAAGTATTATTATTATAATTACATTTATTTAAATTACTACAATTTAAGGGGTGTGATAATAAAGAAGTTTGTGTAACATTTTTTAAGCAAGAGGTTTCTTCTGTTGTCCTAATTTCTAATTTAAATGATAATCAATGTCATTAGTCGTTGCCAAATTATTGGCAGAATTATTTAAAAAGTCATTGCATTGCTCAAAAGAAGCAAGTTGTTTAGCCAAATTTTTGGCTGAAATAGAAAAAAAATATGATAGCGACACAGCTATCTGTCGTTTATAATAGTTAGAAAGATAGTACATATCAATATTATATCTATATTTTGTCAAATACAAATTGTTACCTACATAATTGTTAATATCCACTAGATGGAATAAATTATTGTTAAATGTCAAATTATGCAATGTCAAATTAATTTCAAATCTTATGTTATTTTCTTCCTGTGGCAAACTGTTACTATATGGGAATGTAAACAATACAATTTTTCTTAAACTAAGATTACTCAATGTTCTATAATATTGGAGCAATTCTCCTTTGTTCACATTTCCCCTATTTCCCATAAAAATTAATAATGTTGTTTCCTGTCTAAAGTTACATTTAATAATTTCTTTCATAATATCAAATAAAGAACAACCAGGCATGCAGTAATTTATTATTGAGTGTCCTGGGTATTCATCTGTCAGCAAGTGGCCTAAGTCCTTGCCAATCTCATCACAAAATAATACAATATCATTATTTACAATTTGTTTACATTGTTTAATGGAGTTATTAGTAAAAGGAATTTTCAAATCAACACAAGGCAGCGGTAAGGTGGTATGGCATGTTGCCAATGAATGGTCTGGTGTAGGTACATCGGATGGTGTTTGACAAAGCTCACAGTTGTTTGTTTGTGAATTTACCAGCTCATTCATTGCCAACACATATTCCCTCATTAGATCTTCAGAGGTATTATATTTGTTAGTCATTGCAGTAAGTTTCACTTGTAGGTGGTCAAGTTGTGATTGCAAGTCCTGTGTGTCAATGTTGTATTTCCTAGTACTTTGCTCCAAATTAAAAGAATACATATCTAATTGTCTAAGTAAGTTTAACCTTTCTCTATTGAGTTTAACATTTTTAATAAAGAACCTCTGTCTTTTTACCATTTTTTGTGTTTTTACAATGTATTTATTAATTTTAATGTATTTTTTTAGTTTGTTTTTACTGGTGACTACCCTCACTGAATTACATGACTTTGAATCATCATTACCTGTTAAATCTATGGTATAAGAGGGTTTTATGGCAGAAACCATTGATGGGGCAATAGGCATCAATTCATTGAACAGACTTTGATTCAGTGAGGCCGTGATGTTATGATTTGAAGTTTCAAGTTGTGTAATTTGACTTTGGGCCTTGTGTAGCTGCTGTTGAAGTAAATGTTTGTGATTAAGAGCTTGTTCATACTCTATGCTACACTGGCTGAACCCATCCACAACAAGTTGAAGCCTATCCCGTTCTTCTATGGCATCAGTGTATTGAGTATATATCTGAGCCATTTCAATTTTTAACTTCCTATTCCTTTCATGGGCATCAAAGAGCACCTTTTCATTGTCATCTATTTCCTTATTTAGTTGGCGACAAGACTCCTTTGACGCTTTTAATTCGCTCAAAGCCTGACTAAGTTTGGACTCTTCAAGGCGAGCACGGGCGCTGCGAGTCATAATCATGATTATAACTCAAATAATGTATCTTACACCCAGAAAGTTTAGTGAGTAATTGCAATCTCAACGCGTTCGGAGAAATTATTTAATTCATGTTACATTACTTACTCGTATATATCTTAAAGTGTTTGCCAGAACGATTTATTTAATCATATTTAATGTTGCACGCTTGTTTTCTCTTTCTGATGGGCAGAACTTGAATTAAGATTACCTTGGTTGTATCCAAAGTTGATATCTTGCGCCTTTTGTAAACAAAGGCCAAGGTAAACCACAGTTCAACGTTCATGTTGGCTGTCAAAAGTGGCTGAAGTGGGCCATTTAAAGTTTGTCAAGCAAGCATCGACTGGTGACGCCTCATAACATTAAATGACTAGTTGTAATTATAAGTAAGCTATTGTAATATCTCTATAGGGAATCGGTTAAAATTAAGGTATCAATCAGCGGGGTAAATGCGTACAGTAGCAATCAGTTTCTGCTGGATTAATATCCAGCAGAAACTGATTGAAAAAAACCGGCCAAGTGCGAGTCAGACTCGCGCACGAAGGGTTCCGTACCTTTATCTATAAAAATAGCAATAAAATCACGTTTGTTGTATGGGAGCCCCCTTAAATATTTATTTTATTCTGTTTTTTAGTATTTGTTGTTGTAGCGGCAACAGAAATACATCATCTGTGAAAATTTCAACTGTCTACTATCACGGTTCATGAGATACAGCCTGGTGACAGACGGACAGACAGACAGACAGACGGCGGCGGAGCCTTAGTAATAGGGTTCCCGTTTTACTCTTTGGGTACGGAACCCTAAAAAACGTGTGCGGTTTGCGGTCGGGAGAACCCCGTCAGAACGAAGTTCCTTACGCGATACTCGCACGCACACACACACTCGTATACAATAGAAAGAGACAGAGAGAATGAGAATGCCGCATGGAGGGGGTATAACGCATTTTCCTTACGTGACGATTTCTACCAGTCAACTCCACATATTCGTGTACAATAGAAAGAGACAGAGACAAAGAAGAAGAATAAAGCTTATGCACAGCATCTTTTGTATGGGCCCACGTATCTATAATAATCTTCCACCTTTTCTCAGAATTGTGAGCGATATAAATCCTTAACTTGTAAACCCTACTTAGCTGTGATAGTTTTCCTTTTAATTTCGTTATCTAAAGATACTACTGCCATGAATTTTTTCACATATCCAAAACCAACCATTTAGCTGGCAGGGGGGGGGGACACTTTACTCTAACAAAAAATAGCACTTTATAGCTTAATATTACGCAAATGGATCTCAGAATTGAAAAATGTTTTTCACAGACCCACAATATTTTTGAAAGGCCTATCCAACAATACCCCACACCATATATTAGACGAGAAAAAAAAATATCATCCCCGTTTTACGTGCAAGGGAGGTACCCTAAAAAAAAATGTTTTCATGGTTTTATTTTACGACTTTCTCGACGTGATTAATATGTACACCCATGCCAAATTACAGCTTTCTAGGACTTAGCGTCTCTGAGCTAAGCCGGGGACAGACGGACGGACAGACAGACAGACGGACATGGCGAAACTATAAGGCTTCCTTGTTTACTACGGAACCCTAATGATGAAATTTATAATACAAGCAGGCGAAGGCGCGGGCAACCGCCAGTATAAAATAAAATCTCCAGAATAATAGAATAAATTGCTCTTCACAAAGGCCAGTAAGAGCATTTTCTTCATTAGATGTAAGTAGCTATTTCTCTCAATAGAATAATAGAAACCGACTCAGTCGCTTATCTCTCTCGCGAGCCGTAACAACAAGAGAAGTAGGTCAATAGTACTTGTACTATGCCTACATATGTGAGCGATAAACTAGCCCATAACACTAGTTGTGGTCTATCGTAATCAGTGAATGTGTTACATCATTGTACTACGCAACTTTACTTCTAATTCGTTAGGGCTGGCTGTAACACCAATGAGAAGAATCTTTACATATTTTTTTGTTAGCTTTCATATCTTAGTATAGGTATGTCTGCGGGTTTTATTTAGTAAACATACCTACGTACAGCGTACAGCGGTCACACAATGTTAAGACGAATTTAGTCTTCCGAACAGTGCCCATTATTTTCTTTGCTGTCAATTCAATGTTTAGCTTCTCAAAATTAGTCAAGAGTTCAAGACCTATCCTTCGGGGGTAAAATACAGTCTTACCTAGACCTAATCGGACCTTTTATATCAAACTAATATTATAAAGGCGATAGTTTGTGTGTGTGTGTGTGTGTGTGTGTGTTTGCTATTTCTTTACGCTCAAACGGCGGGACTAATTTTGATCTGCTGGACATAGGCCCCCGAAAGAGAGGGGGGTTTCCATAATAGCCATGCTTGGCAGGCAGGTTGGCGATCGCAGTATGGTCCCATTCTCTAGTAAGTCCCTTAGTCGCCTTTTACGACACCCACGGGAAGAAATGGGTTAGTGTTATTCTTGACGCCCGGCACCACTCGGATAAACTTAGTAGTAACAGCACCTAATTGCGTAATACTCTATCAATGTCAATCTTAATGATTTTGAAGGATAGGTATTGCTAATTGATTGCTTCTTATGTTCGAAAAATTTGTCTGCTCAACAACGTAATGAATGTTGTCGAACTGTCAAAATAAAACCCATTGCAGTGTATTACACAATTACACCGCTGTCTGTTACTCCTGCTTCCACTCCAACATGGTTCCTATGTGTTCTTCGTGTATTGAGAACGTCCGGTTGCTAATGAGCGCATGACCAGTTCCTTTAGCCGTGACCTAACTATCTTTTTTGGTGCTCCGCGAAGCGAGTGCTGTATGACCTTCGTGGCCGCTCGATTACGGGTTGGACTGGTTAGTCCTGTAATCGAGTGTAGTGTTATGCAGAAAAATGCAGCACTTTGTATTATATATATAAACTTTTGTGCTCTGGGCATCTAAATCCGTAATAAAGTCAAAGTCTTCCAAAAGGTAGTGTTCTATGTAGAAGAATGGCCAAGAAACTTCATAGTTACTCCTTTAAAATATTTTGAATTTTTATTTTTATGAACATCGTTTATTTATTTATTTTATTATTTATGTACACACAGTAAAATACAAAGCGATATGACATAATTAAAATTTATGTACAAAGGTACTGCTTATTTCTTAAGAAATTTCTTCCAGCAGACTTGCGAAAGGAGAAATGAATAAAACAAATTATTAAAAAAAAAAATAACCCGACTGCAAAAAAATGAACTGAGTAAATGGAAACAAGATGAAAAGAAATCCAGTATCCTTTAAGTATCAAAAATTAATAAATACAGTCGGAGGCATCTAGGATGTTACGAACGCCTTAAAATTTGCCTCTGACTGCATTTTTTTTTTATACTTTAAGGATACTGGATTTCTTTAGCTACAACGGTTAAGATATCCTTACTTTCCATCTTAAAAATCCACCCTGCATATGCCATATGATGATTGACTGCTTAGCCCCATAAAGATATAGCGTGACGATAATCAGTGAAAAAGTTAAATCTGTAAGAATCTGCAATGTTCTAACCGTTTGGCTCGTCCTTTTACAATTTACTGTAAACCAATGAATGTAAACGAATACAAACAATGCAATATTGCTCATCCCGCATAGTAAATAGCGTGATAATATATGACCTATCGGTTAACCAGACTTATATATGCAAAATTTGAACAGAATGTATCCGAATAGAATTTGCGTGATGTGTACATTGTACATTCAGACAAACAGACAAAAATTCTAAAAACTATACTTTTGGCATTAGAACGATCTCAGACCTCAAACCAATTACTTTTTTTTTTAAATATTCAATGTACAATTTTAACTTCGCTTTGATTTTGTTATTAATGAAAATGTACTTTTTCGTAGTTTGTGACAAAATAGTAGCTTAAAAGTGTTTTATAATACATATATTTGGAATTGGCTATTTACTAGCTTTTATTTGATACCCATATTATTAAAATCGTATTTTTTTTTTTTATTCTCCCTCTCTGTAGTGATTCGCAAATTCCATAGTAAAATTTTATAGCCTATGTCACTTCCGCAATTAAAACGAATCTATGGATACCGCATATGTTAAAATCCATCAAGCCGTTTAGCCTATAGAGCGTGCCAAAGAAATAGGCACAGGTACATACATAAATACACTCGAAAAACATAACCCTCCTTCTGAAGCAGTCGGTTAAAAAGAAATGTAGACAATAGTGTGTGAAAATATGAATATGCGGAGTCTTAAACTAAAATGTTAAATATACTATACTATATGTTTATATACATACTGTTTGTTTATTTCTGTTACAAAATGTTAATTGTGTATTTGTGTGACTCCATCCAATGTATTTAATATAATAATTGTGAATGTAATGTAATGTACAATTTAATTTAATTTATCCTATTCTTATTTATAATTAATGTAATAATGATAATGTCCTAATTTATTTGTCATTTTTTTAGTTTAAATTTATAATTGTTATAATATTCCAATTTAACTAATTTATTTGTATTTTTATAGTTTCAATTTATAATTATTTTATTATTCCAATTTTATTGATGTTTTTTTTATATTAATTTTTGAATTATACTGTATTTCAATTTAACTACTTGTCATTTTAAATTCAATGTAAACTGTGTAAATTTTAATTTTCTTATGATCATATATTTCCATTAAATTTTTATTATTGATTATACAAGTCACACCTCTATGTGACAAATTCACCGCAAAGCTGTTGATATAGAATTTAATGTAATGATTTATTGAATAAGTCGTTGGTGTGTCAATAAATAAATAAATATACCATAACTATATAAATATATATATAATATACACACGCGTACGTACACGTAAACAGGTACAAATACAATATACTTAAATAAATAAATACATAAAGCGTATAATATAAACATATATACATAAAAATACTCACAGTTGAGAGGATAGGTAATGCTCTTTTACTCAAAGTTTGAATAAGGAAACAGTTTTCGTTCGGAAATCGTTAGTAAGCATATAATTATAATCTATCCATGGCAAACCGACCAATTGTGAACTGGTATCAAGTTTACATGTGATGATGTGACGAACGCACCTTGCGCTAATACGGAAGAAGCCCTCGCCGGCCGCTCCCGCGGCTTCGCACCGTTCCGCTCGCTCGGCTCGCTCGCGGTTGGTCACAGTTCTAACCTAACCTAACCCATTTGGTCGGGGTGCCCTGGATTAGTTACTGCTACCAATTCGGCTACCGCCAAGACCTACCAATCAGGGACGGTTCAAAATTTTACGGGTGATAAAATCTATCAGATTATGAACCCTGTCGATAAGTGCAGGTATATTCACTATTTGTCGATTTGACACTGATAGAATAAAAACTACCGAAAATGAATGCGTTCTACTGTACAGTTCACAATTTATCGATAGTTTATAATCTCGCTAGATATATTATAAACTAACGGTGCTCACAATCTAACGGTGACATAATATACATTAATTACAACGTGAAGACGATTTTTATGTGTAGGTAATATCTAGAGGCTATTCCTATTTCCCAATTTAACATTTTCTTTCTACGTCAAAAGCGCGGGAACCGATCAAGATGGCGTCCGTATAAATGTTACACGTCTAAAAAACTCTAAGATTGGATTATTCGATACTTAAAGCATCGATCCATTACCAAGGATCACTCTTTATTAAATTAGATGTTTAATTCGGCTTCTATGGCATTTTGACGTGCGCACGTGTCTGTGCATGTCAAATCCACCTAGGGAAGGCCCCAGGAAGTGCCAATTAATACACAGTAACAGACGTAAGCTGTTATTTTTCAAACAAAATTATATATTTCTTGTATAAGTAGGTCTGCTCTAGGAACTGGCAATTAATATACAATAAGAAGGGTCTTGTTGTGTCCTCTAAATTCAAACAAAAGTGTAATAACTTAAATCTCTGACGTAACAAGGAACAAATAGCGATCGATCATTTTGAGTGTGCATAGCGTGTTGCCTTTAGCCTGATAAGCAAAAGTGCATAGTGTCTGACCGATTATAAAGTGGAAAATACAATTAGGTAATTAACGATTACGTGCCCCTGAACATGTTATAAACCAACATGATTTCAGTGCCAAAGTCCCACGCGTTAGTTTTTCGCCTTCCTGCCTCCAATCGAATAAAGTTGCTAATTTTAACAATCGAGTTGAATGACACTTTAATGTTTCATCGTAGATTGAGATCCGAAAAACAATGATAATAAAAAGACGCTTCTTATCACGGAGTTCACAATTAAATGAAAGTGCCTGTGCCGTTTGACCGATAAGAAACGATAACGTTTAGTATGCTATATGCGCGTACAACTGGACAAATAAAAGATTACGTGGGGGTTTCTAAACGGGAACGTATTTTGCATCAAGAGTATTTTAGGGAAAAAATACCAGAGGAGACGTAGGAACATTTCACCCAAGCGTTGTTCTACCCAAGGACTCAGTAAGATCTCTCGACCTAGATCAGTCAGACATGTGTAGTCTACTAGGATACCACAGTCCCGTTGACTGTCTCTCTGAAATAAACACGCATTGCTCTTTTAATAGCACTCTCTCTCTAGCAGATGATTTTTCACTTTTTCCAAATACCTACTACCTATGTCAGAAGAAAACAGATCTCATATACAAGCAATGCAATATAACAACAAGCCAAGATAAATAGTAAATACTAATTCCATGCATCGAGCTAAGAGAAAAATAAAAAACATTTCGTTTTGCGAATTTTTTCTGGCAATCTTTGAAAATTTAATTACAGTTTCACCGTCGAATGAGGTCGCATCCATTCTTTCTTTTGAACATGTTCAAATAGTATTGTACTGAATAATCATTGTAGGCCTAGTTTCCTCATTCAAACACGCTAGGTAATCTAAAATGTAATTCGGGCAGTAGGTTACCTGTAGGCCGTTGTCATGTGATAATAAATTAACAGTTTAGCGTATGTGCGTAACACTATTTCGGAAAAGATAATTAAAACACGCATGATTTTTTAACCCATTTTTCCTCGTAGATTATTATACCAAGGTCCAAGCCTCCAAGGATAGAATGTATAAAGAAAGAGCGCCAGTCGTGTATTGGAAAATTGAATAATGATAGGAAATGGTTATTAACTTATTACCCATTTTCCACATTCCGATTAACTGACAAAGGTAAACCGATATGCGCCCTGATATTGAATTACGTGAATCAAAATATTTATTTTCAATTTTAACCTGGCCTATCTCTAAATATTAGATAATATAATCCCATCTAATCTAATAATTTAGTGCAATAGCTAGATACAATAATGTTACACTTTTCAAGACAATTTTTCTTTCTCTTCTAAGTATTTTTTTATTTCTGCTGGAGTATATTTTTCGATGTTTTTTTTTTGTTGGTGGCTTGTGCTAGCTAACATAATATATTATGGGAAATATTTTAATTTAATGTTTTGTGTTGCGTAATGTGAATTATTTTACCTAACATTGGTTAGAATCAAGTTTTTCTAACTGAACAGACAGTTGTGCTGCTGGGGAGTTTGTTGCGCCACTTCTTCTTCCCAGCTAAAGCACTAGGAAGTGGTGAAGGGCGGGGCGTTTTTGGGGGACTGTCATAAGTAGGTTTTGACATCCGATAAGTGCTGATTCTCAGCCTAGTTTGAACAAAGACTTTTGATTTTATTTTATTTTTTATCACCTGTCATAAAATAATTTTCCTGAAAAATATAAATCAAAATTTAAGAACGACTTGAATACTCACTCATAGAACTTCTCCTCGATATTGGCCATCCTTTGGAAGTAAGTCATGGCCGCGGACCCGTTCAGAGGAGCATACTGTATCTTGTATTGTTTAGACAAGTCATCAAGAGACTCGATAGGCGTGTCCAGGCGGGAAACTGTGAGGAAAGCAGCTAAGTTCGCCGTGTACGATGCGATTATTATGAACCTGTGGGAGAAGTATTAAAGTTGAATTTAAGGCTTGTACAGACTGGCGCGACGCGACACGGGTAGAGCAATTTTTGTGAAAATTTCATAGAAATTGTTCTACCGGTGTCACGTCGCGCATCAAGTCCCGCCGGTCTGCACGAGCTTTTATGGTCAATTTTCGACAGGATTATAGCATTATTGAAAAGTCCTACCGATACCTATATACGCTACTACGCTTTGGAATGGGCAACTAGCTTCATCTCTCTGACTGACCGACCCCTTGACAATTCTGCTTGTAATTGGTTTAAGTATTTGAAATAAATGCTTTAAAGCTCATACAGACTGGTGCGACATCGCTGGCGCGACGCGACACTAGTAGCACAATTTATTTGTCGGTGCCTGTCGCACCCGCGATATCGCGTAAGTACAGACTTAGAAGTAAAGAAGTAGAGCCTTTAGAGTTTTGAGTTTTTTGAGTGTTCTGACCTACCACAGATTTTGGGTCATTACTTAAGGTCAAATTCGACATTGGGCAAAATTTAGAACTATAGAAATCAAAGCTAGGTTTTCTCGATCGTCGGGTCAAACCGTCAGGCTCCAACAGAGTTTTTAAATAATCTTTTAATCGCAACTCGCAACGAAGTCTCCAAGATTTTCATGCCTTCCACTAAGTCTACATTATCTAGTTCTACTAAAATGCTTCCCATAACATTATAATTATCTTACCCAAACAGCCACCAAGTAGCTGCCAACAGTCGTCCAGATAAGTTCTTCGGCGCTTCACCACCTCCTTGCGGAGTTAGTGACGTCATACAGAACCATAGACACTCCTTCAAAGTGAACTCCCTCTTTTCCTCGTCCTCTTTGTACTTCTCTCTGTTATTCTGATAGCTGTATGGACTCCATTTGTCGAACACCCACATTAAAAAACTGGAAGGAAACTGGGCTTCATTATTTTGAGCATTGGTAATGTTACCTAACATATCCGTGAATGTTTGTACTGTGTAAATAAGGAATTAAGTAACTGGAACTTCCAGAATTTAGTCCAATTCAACAAAAAAAATATTTCACACACTGAAGTATTTAGGATATCATTTTGAAAACCACCGTCGTCGAAATCTGCGCTGCGTGTTCGATTCCCGCACGGAACAAATATTTGTATGACCTACAAGTAGTTGTTCCAGGTCTGGCTGTTTGTGTATGTGAGTTTAAATGGTTGTAAACGCATCACGATACAGGAGAAGTTCCTAGTGTGGTGTGTGTGTGTGTGTGTGTTTAAAAAGATCTATTCATAGGTTGTTCCTATTATAAAACTAGCTTTTGCCCGCGGCTTCGCCCGCGTGGAGGTCGGAAATTGTCCAACGGAAACGTTCTAACGGGATAAATTTATCAGGTTATTAACTATTATCATCATCATCATCATTTCAGCCGAAAGACGTCCACTGCTGGACATAGGCCTCCAATGACATTTGGGGGGGTTGCCATAATCGCCACGCTTGGCAGGCGGGTTGGCGATCGCAGTACGGTGTTAAAATGCATAGAGAACGCTGCTGCCCATTCTCTATTAAGTCCCTGAGTCGCCTTTTACGACACCCACGGGAAGAAATAGGATGGTGCTATTCTTTACGTCCGGCACCAAACGGACAACTTAACTATCTGTGTGCCGAATTTCACCCAAATCCGTTTGGCTGTTTTTCTCAGAGGAAAAGGTAATTGACTCCCGCGCCACCGTCAACCCTAATTATTTTGTAACGCGTAATTTTGAATCTGTGATATCTTTTAAAGTATTAATTTAAATGATATGGTGAAGGCATATTTTAAATTTTAATTAAATGCCCAATTTAAACATATTTTATTGGATAAGGATTAATATAATACCGGTTACAATAGCTTCGGAAATAACAAAGTAATTTTTATCAAATTCTGAAAGATAAAAACGGTTAATATGGGTCATCAGAAGATAGACATTTATGCTATCGCGAACTTTTTTGTTGAACTTTTTAAGAAGTACAATCTTGTAGGTAGAACATAAATTGTATGTATCTCGTACGATAAGGCTTCTTGATACCGGGGCGACTTGTCGCGCGACGCGACGCGACACAAAGGCACCGCTCGTCCCGCGACACGCGGGGCCCTTGTGCCGCGTCGCGTCGCGCGACAATTCGCGCCGGTATGTAGAAGCCTTTACGCGGTTCACGCCAGTAAAGCTCCCAGTCGGCATGATTTTCTTTCCGTCATCTTCCACAATAATCGTCATATTTCAGCCAATTTACACTACACACAACCTTAATGAAATATACACCTAAACTTTTCTCATGAATCACTCCCTCCATTGGGGAAAACTGTTTGAAAATCCGTTCAGTAGTTTTTGAGTTTATCGCGTTCAGACAGACAGACGCGGCGGAGGACTTTGTTTTATATGTATACAGGGTTAAATTAAATTAGCTAGCGAAACTCCGCAGACGTGATGGGTATCGATATCTAAACATAATCAAACAAAAAATAAATAAATTAGTTTTTTTTGTGTTCAATCGCAGTAGTCACTTGAAATATCAAGTAATAATCTGTTTTTGTTTGTGTATACTTCACAACGTGATGGGTATCGATATCTAATTTAACATGATAATACAAAAAAAAAAAAAAAATCGATTCATTCTTCAAGTAAAAACACAACCAGCGGTCGTCAACCCAAAAAAAAACATAACTTGTCTTTAGGTATCGATAACCATCACGTCTGCGGAGTTTCGCTGGCTAATTTAATTTGACCCTGTATATAGATTACTTAGGTACCCTAGGTACCTCCTTTAAAAACAATAAGGCATAGTTTAAATTCAAATGGATTCAGAAAAGAAAAAGAGTTTTCCTAGCCAAAACAAACGTGAGTCCACATAATAATTTAGTAAGTATATCGCTAGCCGGCAAAACAATACTTATTTGTGTCAGATTCAAAATAACGTTTATTATGAACTGTATTACAAGTGTGTGAGGTTTTCAGTCCCATTAAGTTCGTATGAAATCATATGTGGGGACAAAAATAGCAAAGATTTAGGTCAACTTTTCCTCGTTGAACTAGCACAGATTACTTAATCATTCGTTATGGCACCGTCCTCATATTATGCAGTGCGTAAGTACGGGCCAGTTACTATAGCCATAGAATTATACAACCTCGGCAGCTGTTTTCTTCTTGCGCATTGAGCACTTTTTGGGTGAACAAAAATCATGGAACTTTCGTCATCGTCACCGAACGCTTTCCATGAGCTGTATTTATACTGTTTTCACTTTTATCGGCGGTCCCCAAAGACTGCCCCGCATGTTTTTTTAAAAGGGGTAGGTATGCGCTAAGGTGGCCCGAATCCTATTGAATGACTATTTCATTGGAAATCGTCATTCAATAGGATTCTACGAACTTAGAGAGTTGTATTGCTGATTCTAATGATAATAATTCTGTACGTAGTTTTTTACGTCCGCGAATCATACTTATTTAGATCAACATACAGCTTCTTACTGACCTGCAAATTGCAAAAAACCTAAGAGAATTTGAATTTCGCGGGCCACCTTAGCGCACCCCATAATCCGTAGAGCAATTAACAAAATGTTGCAAAATTGACATAATAACTAATAAGTATCCAAATGTTCTGAAAACTCTGTGGTTCTGTCCCACATTTCAAATTCTTTTTGCAGTTGTTCGAAATACAAATAATGTCTGTCTTTATTTTTTCTCTTGTTTACTGCATTTATTTAAATGTTTGTCACCATTTTTGTTTAGATACAGTACATTGATATTCAGAATACCATTGTAATGTTCCCCAATATGTACAAATAACGTACATAATTACAAAATGTTTCAGCGATACGTAGATAGGTAGGTATTACATATAGGTAGCTGGTAAGTTCGTGATGAAACTAATTTTCATTCCTAAGTCTAGATCAATAAGGTTGAAAATTGTAAGGCTGGATTTTCGGAAATACTTGTTGCTATGCGTATTCATTTTACTTTAGTATTTCATTGAAGCTGTGACTAATTTTTGGACGCATAACGACCAAAGCAAAAAAGATCGTTGCGCTTCGGAAATTCAATTATCTTTGGAATAAACAGTATTTTTCTGTAAGAGCGCTCGAAATGAAGTTTCCAAAGATCTTTGTTTTATTTCAAAGACTTTTGTAGTGTTAACCAAAGGTAGGTGTAGTCTTCCTTTATTTATCGTTCATATTAAATAGCTATAGCCATTATTTTTTTTCTCAGTAAGTAATTATACTTATTTTTGACATGGGGCAGTAAGGACACAGGACCAATGCCGTATTATAAATAGACGCGTCATACACGAACATTAGTGCACTCAAAAACAGCGTAAGCCATGATTGTGACTACGTACTTGCATACAATCATACAGCGCGTGAAGAAAAGGAAAGACATAAACCGATATCTGTTGTTAGGAAGAGATGAACATACATATTTAGTTACGTAGTGACGTAACTAAATATGTATGTTCATCTAGTTAGCTGCTGCATGTTCATTGGCGCGTACATAATAATAATTATTATTATTGTAAATGTCAGGCAATTGCCTGGCATTTACTTTGCCACTATTGAGCGCAGGTAACGCATCTAAAGGTACATCATTGTACAGGACCTTACCCGTTGTCGCTACGAGAATACTGACCCAGGAGACTGTCTGATATATTATTATGAGATAAGTATTTTCATCTGGCTCACTGAGAAAATAAATTCTGTTTTTTCTTTTTAATTTTCTCAATGTGTGAAAGATTCACACATTGACAAAACTGTGCAGTCGGCAAGAAAATGGGCAGTTGTCACAAAAACTTTTTTGATGCCAATCGATCCTATGATAATGTCTCTAAAAAGTTAAGGAGAGTCTCCAAAAACCGTTTTCCAGTTACAACGGTTAACGAATCTGCCCTGTCTCAAAAATCCATCGTGTATATCTAGACAGTCTGCCTAACTAACCTACCCATAAATGCAAAACTAAAATCTTTGATCGATTGTTGTAACATAAGTACCTAACTTAAGACGGAGATATATGCCAGTGACCTTGAGTGGTTAGCTTGCGTGTTCTGTACTGAGCTCACGCAACGCGTCGTACGTTCAGCCAGTAATAGCACTCGCCCATCAAGGAGCGCTGTCCCCAATTTGACGCATTATTTATTTATTATACACAAACCAAAAGGTATTTTAATAAAACGCGTATACTAAAAGATCAATAATTAAATTATCTTTAAATTGGTGAAGGTTTCAGAAAAATACGCTTGGTAGATTTTGCGCCATTCTCGGTTTTTTATCCGCGTTAGACATAACTTTACAAATTAATTTCACTATGTAATATAAACATAATCTAAAATATTCACATATTAAGTTATTGAGAAAATGCTCTAGTTTAACATATTTTTTTACATCATAAACACTAGTCGTTTAGACGTGATCTTCAGTATAAAATCATTTAAAGTCGGTTATCGTCACCATAAACCTACAAAAACTTCATGATCAAGAGAACATTCAAGAAAGCTTTAAATACCAACCACATAAATCCCTAATGTTAAAGACCAAAGGTCTTATTAATTAGGATTCCCTTGGCACGTGCAATAGTAGCCATATTTATAAATAAATAGTAACATCGGCGTATACATGAGGTGATAGGTCCATCGTTTGACCTCGTTCCATAAAATCAGATAAGAAATAATGGAGGCAGGTGGGCACTGCCCCATCGATCGCTTATGTATCGTAATAAATGTCAAAACGTCACGTCACGGAGCGACCATTTTCAGATTAAACAGGGTCAAATTACATCCCACAATACAGGTGAAATTCCTAGTGTGGGAATGTTTTCTTGCAGATGTGGTGGATAAAATAAAAATAAAAAAGAATTGATGATTTTTTTTCGGGGTCAACACCCTCTGTTAGTGTTGTTATTAGAAGTAAGAATAGAGAAAATCTGTTTTATTTTTATTTTATCGTGTTTAGTTAACGATACCCATCACGTCTGTGAAAACTCAAAAAAAAAACAGATTTTTTAAATTGAAATTTCAAGTGACTTTCTTCAATTCATTTCTTTTTGTTTTATTATGTTAAGATATCGATACCCATCACGTCTGCGCAGTTTCACTAGCTAGTTTAATTTGACCCTGTATCAGTGCTGGATTAACCACGTAGCAAGAGTAACAATTGTTACGGGCCTCACGCAAAAGGGGGCCCAACGTATCCAAAATCACCCACCTCCGCCTGAGCGTATTTTTTTTAGTGAAACTTATAAAACGCGGTACATATAATGAATGTACTGGATGTCACAAAAACGTAACACGTTTTCCGACTAAGACAATCCACGTCAGACAATCGGTAACCAATTATTTCGTTGGCGAAAATAAAACACGGAATTTCATACGGTAACCGCATAAGTTCTACAAAAACTCACTCTTTTCCTACAGTATAGAATTTGAATCGGCCCGATAATCGACTCTACAAAAAGTCTGACGTGTGCGAGCACCCTTACTCGACGTGTGGAAACAGTGTGGACGCGTAGCGGAAATGAAATGGCTTTTTTTTTTTTTTTTTTTTTTTGGTGGGAAATCATCAAATAACTTCTCCCGCTCTGGGCGGAGCGAGAGGGAGTGTCAGACTTTTACTGACTAAAACCCACCGTGTTCCTTCAGATGCCTGTGTGCCAGAGTCACGATATCCCTTTCGGACAGGCTCGTAACCCTGGCAGGCATTGGCCCTTTCGGACCCCGTCAATTGGTGCTGACGTCTCTTTGAGGCGCGCGTGGAACACAACGCGCCGTCGACCCGGGCCTGGTCCTTATCGGACGGCGAGCTACCCATCGCTCACCGTCCGCAAGCCCGCGCCTACGGTGGCCGGGAATCGGCCTGCGATTCCCGACGCCCAGGGCGTCTCCTGCGGCGACTTAGGGCGGAAGGGCGGGCACCCTGCCTCACCCTCATGCGCTCCGCCTCCTCCTTCGCGAGCATTACTGTTTCGCAGAAGGAGGTGACGGCCTCCCATGCACTCTCGCTCCGAACCATGGCCTGAACCAGGGCCGGACGCGAGAGATCGTCGCCGCCGATCGCCTCCGTGAGGACACGGCGGTGCTCCGCCCAAGCAGGGCAGACCTCCACCGTATGCTCCACCGTGTCCTCCGGGCGATCCACACAGTGGTGACACCCGGGCGTTTCCTCCCGCTTTATCCTGAACAGGAACCTCCCGAAACAACCGTGTCCGGTGAGGACCTGCGTCAGGCGGAAGGTGAGGACGCCGTGGCGCCTCTCTAGCCACTCCTCAAAGAGGGGACTTACCGCCGCAATTGTGGCGTGCCCAGCACTGGGTTGCGACAATCGCACTTTCCATGTCGCCATGAGATCCTGCCGGAGCTCCGTCCGCTGTGCCGCGATTTGTTGCGGCAGCGGAGTTTCACCCCGGCGTTTCGCCTCTTCGCGCCACACCCACATGTGCGCGAGGACTTTCGCCTCCAGATCCCATGGCGGCAGTCCGGCAAGGAGGCTCGCCGCCTCACGGGAGACCGTGCGGTAACCCCGTACCAGCCTGATGGCCATGACCCTTTGGGACGCGTTCAACCGCTGGGCTGGTCGCAGCCTCAGTGAACGCGCCCACACCGGTGCCCCGTAAAGGGCCATGGACCGCACGATCCCTGCGTAGAGCCTCCGGCAGGAGGCGTTTGGACCCCCCAGATTGGGCAGGAGCCGCTTCAAGGCAGCCCCGGCCCGCTCCAGTCTGGGAGCCAAACGTCGGAAGTGCTCGACGAAGTTCCACCGGCTGTCGAGGACGAGTCCCAGGTACTTCATCGTCACATCGACGCCGATGTGAACCCCTCCCGCCGTTATCTGGGAACCCGACAGTGGCGCGTTCCGAGGACCATAAAAACACATGGCCTCGGACTTGTGCAATGCCACCTCGAGTCCCAATTGCCGGATCCTATCGACGATTGTCGCAACCCCACGTTCCGCCAGTTCGGCCGCCGCCTGATGTGAACTCCCCTGTGCCAGGACCAGCGTGTCGTCAGCGTAGCAGACTACGCTGACGCCACTGGGGAGGTCAGCGCGCAGCACCCAGTCGTACCCGATGTCCCACAGATGCGGCCCCAGAACCGATCCCTGTGGGACACCGCACGACATCTCTCGCCGGTTCCACTCTCCTTGGTGACCGGGGTAGATGACGGCCCTGTCCGTCAAATAGGCCTCGACCACGCGACAGAGGTAGGTCGGCATCCGGTGATACCGAAGTGCCTCCCTGATGCAGCTCCAGGGCAGGGTGTTAAACGCATTGGCGATGTCAAGAGACACCGCCAAGACGACCCCACCCCGGGCCACAGCATCCCCCGTCGTGAGGGCTCGAACGCGCATGATGGCATCCACCGTAGAGCGCCCCTTGCGGAAACCAAACTGGCTCTCCGCCAAATCCGGCCCCACCCGTACCAGCCGCCCGACAAGGCGGTCTGCAATGACTCTTTCAAAGAGCTTGCCCACCTCGTCGAGCAGCACGATGGGCCGGTAAGCGGACGGAGAGTCCGCTGGGCGCCCCGGCTTCTTAATGAGGACCAGTTTCCCCGTCTTCCAACGAAGTGGGAACTGGCCCCTCTCCATGCATGCGCTTAGGAGCCCCCTTAGTCGAGGCCCGAGAGCCTCTGAGGCCAGAACCCAGGCTTTTCCAGGCAAGCCGTCGGGTCCTGGGGCGGTATTCTTGGCATTCAGCCTACGTACCGCCACTCTCAAATCTACCTCGGTCACCTCCGAAGCATCGTCGTCGTCGTCGGCGGTGTGGTCCGCATTGGGCACCGCAGGAGGCGGAGCCATGGGCGGGGGAGTATGTTCCCCTCGCGAAGGGAACAGAGCGCTCACCACGTCCTCCACGAGCTGGGGCCGGAGACTCTGCGTCAGCGGGGGAGCCCATGGGCGGAGTTTATCCCGCACCATATTATAGGGGCGTCCCCACGGGTCTCCGTCGATGATCTCCAGCGACTGCTCGCGGGAGAGACCTCTGGCCCGCTGGATCTCCTCTTGGAGGGCGTTCTTCGCCGCTCTGTAACCCTCGTACAGCTCCGCCTGAATGGCTACCGTATCCGGAGGGCGGATACGGAGCCTGCGGTGCCTGGCATACCGGCGTCGCGCAGCAACGCACGCCTCGCGTAAAGCGGTCAGCTCGCGCGACCACCAGCACACCTGGCGCCGGGCACGTCCGGGCTGGACCCGGGGCATTGCCACGTCACAGATGTTGGACATGGCCTCCCGGAACCACTCCGCCTCGTCGTTGATGTCGGCAGGCCTGTCCGATGATGACACCCAGGCCTGCACGATCGAGGCTTCCAGGAGGAGCTCCCGGTCCAGCTGCTTCAGCGCCCACCGCGGACCACTCGGGGCCTGTCGGACCGGCGCGCTCGAGGTCGGGGCGGAGACGTCAAACCGGATGTACCGGTGATCGGAGTATGTCTCCACCCTCTCCATGACGCGCCAGTCGATGACACGCGGCGACAGAGCGGGGCTGGCGAACGAGATGTCCACCACAGATTCACCCCGCATCCGCACACACGTGGGGACAGAACCCCGGTTTAGGACGACCAGGCCTGTCTCCAGAGCCCAGTCCTCCACCATCCTGCCCCGTGTGTCCGTATACCGGGAACCCCAAGCCACGTTTTTGGCATTGAAGTCCCCGAGGACGAACACGGGGAGGGGATGGTACCCGACGACGACGACTCTCAGCTCCCGAAGGGAGTTGTGGAACTCGGCGAGAGTTCGGTTCGGGGAGAAGTATACTCCTACCACGACAATCTCCCCGAACCGTGCTGCTACGCAACCCTGTCCCCTCTTGACGGCCTCGAGGGACAGGGTACCGGCGGCGGCCGACGAAATTAGGGTCACTGAGCCGCTCAGGTCCTCCACCCAGTCATCCCTGGGCGGAACATAGTACGGCTCAGCGACCACGGCGATGTTAATCGACCACTGCGCCATGCTCTGGAGCAACAGATCCTGAGCGGCGGCGCAGTGGTTGATGTTCGCCTGGAGGAGGCGTAATGGGGCCATTTATTGGCAATCCATTTGAGCTTCCTCCCGGGCCCCCTGAGATGGCCCTGCCGCGGTGTTAGCGGCGGTGACGACGGTAGAGGCGGCAACGGCGGCTGCAATGGTGGCGGCTGCGGCGGTGACGACGGTTGTTGAGGGCTTGCCCCTTCCCTTGGGTTTGGGGGGGGGAGCGCAGGCCTTACCTCCAGCCCGGTGATCGGCCGGCTTGCCAGCCGCCGCACATGCAAAACAGTGCGGCGTGGCATCACAAGAGGCGGCCTTGTGACCGGGCTGACCACAGCGGAAGCAGTGGTCGCTGCGGTCCACCTCTGAGGTGCAGCATACTCCCACGTGGTGACCCACCCGGCAGCGGAAACACCTCAGAGGTCTGGGTTCCAGCAGTTTCACCTGCGCGGATACCCAGCCCACCCGGAGCCTTCGGCCCTCCCCGGCTATTTTTTGGGCCACCGACACGGGGCAGCTCACCGTTATGGTTTGCATGCCCGTGGTGTCAGGACGGATGGTGCCTGCCCGCACCTGCTCGGCAGAGCACCCCCCAGTCCTAGCCACGGCGGCCACAACGTCGTCCGCCGTCACGCAGTCGTCCAGGCCCAGGATGCGCATTTCAGCGGACTTAGTTGGTCTGGACACTCGGACCTCCTCCGCATCGAGGGACGCCCTAAGTCTTTCGGCCAGGGCGTCAGCGGTCGGGCCGCTGGCCGCACCGCGGATCTCGAGCATCCGGGCCCCCGTTGCCGTCACCTTCATTCTGAAGCCCTCGGTGACACCGATCTCCTCGAGGTTGACCGCCTTCCACGCCTTGGTGAGCACTTCGCGGTACGACACGCCCCTCTTTTCCGCTTCCGGCTGTAGTGTTATCACTACGGCTGCGGACTTCGGGGCGCGGAGCCTACCTGCGGCGCTACGCTTCTTGCGTTGCTGCCGCCTCTCCTTCTTTTTGGCCGCCCTAGCTGCCTTTCCCGCCTTCCTGCTCTCCCCAGCTACCTGCCATTCGGCATCGGCCGTAGAGGAATTTGGGGGCGGAGGCGGGGGCGACCCTCCTGCCGCGACGGCGGGGACCTTCACCTTCTGCGCAGCCGTCCCACCCTTCTTGGGCTTGGGCGGCGCCTCTTTCGCCGGAGGCGCGGGTTTGGCCGCGGCCTTGGCCGCAGGCTTAGCCGCAGGCTTAGCTGCAGGCTTAGCCGCGGGCGTGACCGAGGCAGCCACTGTGGCGGCAAAAGTGGCCGGCCTGCTCGCCGCTAGCGGTGGGCGAAGGACAATTCCCTCCAGTACAGAGAACCGGCTGCTGAGTGCAGCCAGCTCCTGCCGCACCAGGGTCAGAACCCGGTCCTCCGCCGGCAAGGGCAGGCCTTGCCCATGCTGCGCTCCCCCCTGGGGCACCTCCCGGGGTCCAGCTCCTCGGAGCTGGGCCAGGTCCGCTCGGAGCTCCTCATTCTCCTTTCGGAGAAGCTCCATGGCGGCTGTCAAGCGGCCAATCTCGTCTGACGAAGGCCCGGCTTGAAGGGCTTTCGCTGCCGTCAAAATGGAGGCCGTGGCAGTGGGTACGATCTTGTCCTTGGAGGACTGTATCCTCTTCAAGGCCACACCCCTGATCGCGGCTACCACGACCTCCTCGAAGCTACTGGCCGCTCCCTTCACCTTGGAGCTGCCAGCGGCTTCCGGCTCACCGCCCGAGGACTCGGAGAGGGCCGCCTTGCGGCTGGTCTCTCCGAGTTGAACCTCCTGTTCCATCGGTTCTTGGGTGGTGAGCCCTCTGCCTACCCCCCGTTTCCGAGCTCCGCCCCGGCTGCTGATTTTTTTGCGAGCCGTGTTTAGTCCATCTTCAGAGGACGACCCCTGGCCGTCCCCTGGTTTAGAGCGCTTGAAGAATTTACTCTTCCCTGCAGCCCCCTCATCAACGCGCGCCAGGCTCTTAAAAGAGCCCTTCGCGCCCTTCGCGCCAGATGCGGCGTCGGACTCCGACTCCGCATCACTCCACTTCTCTCCTACGTCTTCTGGTTTTTGGTTTTTTTGTGTTTCATTTTCCATACTTATTCCCACGAGTGTGGGGGATCTAAAAAGTCATTCCTAGGGTTACCCCCTGTGCCTAGGTAAGTGTGACATTTGTAACCCAACCCAGGGATTCCACTGGTCCCTGGCTGGGGGTGCGCTAACGACTGATGCGCCACCTATAACTACAAGTTACAGATGACACTACTCCTCAGCCATTCGTACCCTCGCCGCGCACCAAAACTTGGTATTAGAGGAATTTTTTATAGAGGTTTACATCCTCGCGATCCGGGCGACCAAGCCAAGATCCTCGTCCCGTTCCGAGTCACAAAACATGACCGTGATCTCTTTCCGGATTACGATTTCGACGCTGCTAGCTCGTTGGCAGGGTGAGTGCACAACGAGCACCGCCCCAGCTTCTCCTAAATGGAGAAACGTCCTCCTGTTTTGGCCGATATTGGGCCCGTCCTTCGCGGACTATCCCGTCCCCGACTAACCTAACTTACCCTAACCTAATTATATGTGCATTTTTATTCTAACTCTAAACTTATAATATTTAACCTATCTTAATTATATTTACATAATATATATACAATATATATAAATATCTATCCTAACTTAACCTAACCAGTGGGCTCATCCACCGCGGACTGTACCGTCCGCCTTCCCACTCTGGGTCCGCTCGACCTCCCTCTGTTAACAGAGGGGGGAGTGGACGACCGCCGATTGGCCTCACGAGACCCAAGAGCCCTAGGCTCTCCCCCCCACGCAGAAATCCGCCGCAGTCAATACCCTCTCCGACATGGAGAGACTATTGGCCGCGCCCAGGGTGCACCGGCCCGACGACTGCTCTTTCCCCCGAACGTGTTCGCAAGGAACGAGCAGCAGTCAGGCACACGAGGAGGTTTTCTGCACGCACCCCGGAAATGAAATGGCTGGATTCAAAATGTTGAAAATGTCTATTTATTTGTAAGAATTAATTTACTTTATTTGTATTATAAATACAAATAACCACCAGCAAACCAACCATTAATACCAATAATTTATTTCATTTGAACCTAATTTTTTAATCACTTTAAGTTTATAGTTAAGAAACCATAGCCAATCAAAGGCCCCTTTCTAGAACTTGCTACGGGCCCCGCGCATGCTTAATCTGGCACTGCCAGACGCCAAACCACTTTGTATTATGTTTATAACCGGCAACCGCTTTAATAAAAAACTGGTTTCAAAATAAATTCGCACACCATCTCTCTCTTTCTTGCAAAAAGGACAGGGATAAAAAATAAGGTCACCTGCAAAGAATTCGGAAATTGTAAAATATTGCGGAGCATAGTGAGCTGGGAACAGGTTTCTGCAACGCTAAAGCTAACCGGATGATGTCATTGGATTACCTGGTAAAGAAATATGCAGCCAGTATCGATAGCCAAACGTCATTCTCCAGAACAGTTAGGAATTTGAACAGGGATGTCGGAGTTCTCGGCAGTTTCATCATTATTGTAATCCCGACCAAATCGTAGTACGGTACAGTGAAGTCAACGACATTTTCCCTTTCAGCCATGACGGACAGCGAAGACAGCCCTATGTCTGCTTTCTTATCAACGAGCTCTTTTATAATTCCGTTCCAGTTTCCATTCTCGTCCATTATACCGAAGTTACCGTCCGGCGCCAAAGATATTTCATAATCGAATTTAACGATTTGCCGAATCTCCTCGATGAGGTCGATACAATAGCCTTTGTACCCTTTAGGTGATTCTTCGTCGCGTATAATAAACGGCTTTTGCTAGAAATAAATGGATTTCATAAGCACGGCTATCAAAATTGTGCGTTTCTTATCAAAATTCCAGACGAACCAAAGACATGACTGACACTGTTGTTTGAACAGTTTGTTGTTAAGTAAACTGACAAATTTTTATCAAGTTGCCAACAGAATTTTAAACAATAGCGGAGTTCATTTACCTACCTCGACTGTGACGATTCTGTACACTAGCTGGGCGGAGTAATTACTCATGTTATTGGGGTCAGTCAAGGTTAGGTTCGAGGAGAGGCCAGCTTTCCAGGAACCCAGCGAGTGGCTACTTATAGAAGCCCCATCTTTGACCGTGATCGCGAGCAGATCGGTGCTAAATTCCATGTAGCTCCTTCCATTCATGGGGTCATCTTGCGGAATAAAAAACGGAGCATATGTAGGCGTCTCTTTAATCTGTAAAAAACACCGGTAGTAATCGGGTGATTACTTAAAAAAAAACCGTTTCAGCCTAAATATGTCAACGCACCTCTTGGAACGCCGTTTTAAGATCCAAGGTCCTGTTTGGTGTATTCTTGCCGTCGTAGTCGTCGCATGTAATATATTTCATGTCGTTTGGCCACTTGCCAGAGTCCAGTAGTGATCTGGAAATTCATAAGCGTGAACTCACATGGAATATGCCAGGATATATTTAGACAAACCACATTGCACGTGGTGAACTAAAGTAGAAACTGGTACACTAGCACAGGTATAAAGGTCATTACTTGATAGTTAAAAATGTTCTCAAAGACAAGTCGAAGTAGAAGGCGGATGTGATTTCTGGCTCGCCGTTCATGCTGTATGTGGTTTTAATCTTTCCCAATCGGTCTCTGCTGTTGGCATCGGGTGTCGGTCGCATGTGCACGATTGTAGCATTTTTACAACCGCAGCTAATATCGCCCTTTTCTAAAGATAAAGCGAACCATGCAGTTTTCCTCCCAAAATATTGATTCTTATCTGCAGCATCTAGAACATTCTTAATCGTTCTAAGACTCCCAACGATGAAGAAATTCACGATATCTAAGTTCCGAAGACTTTCCAGTTGGGTTTTAATTTCGTTTGCCTCAAAACTCTTCACGGGCGTGATCACGTGTCTCGTCGGTATGTTTTGTAGCAGAGACTTGTATTTGTGGTCCATAACTGTAAACAAACAGATTTTATTATCAAGAACAGTTAAAATGACTTGGTAACCAACAATAAAAATTAACGGATAAAGTTATGCGGGCGCTATCTAAACGGTTTTGAACTGGGGCCTTGAAAGCCTGTACATAAACGCTATATTAGCCCGAATTTCACGCATGACGTGGAAAACATGTCATTATTGATTGATGCGATAAAACTGAACGTTTATAAATACTTTTGCTTCATACCCACCAAAGAATTCGTCGAAAATAATAGCAGCATTTGTAATGTCTTGTTTGGTGACGATAGCTCTGATAGCTTCTGGTAGAATATCAGCTGGGGGCATGACTTGCAGAAGGAACCTTGATTGATTAGCATTCAGACTCCTCCACTGCCTCAGGTCACCAACTTGACCAAACGACCCGGATATGGTTGGCAAGCCCAAAGCTTCTGTGAAAGATTTAATGGTTTCCGAACCCACGCCAGTCATTGTGAAGTCGAGAACAACGTGAGGAGTCTTTTTCGCCAAGAGCATGTCATTGTACTTTCTGCAAACTAAAAATGGTTGAATCAAACATAATATCTTTAATCTAAGATTGTTTACTATCGGCTATTTCAGCCAATGTTAAGGCTCGTGCAGACAAGCGCTATATCGCAGGCGCGACACTTTCCATGAAGTTTTTATAGAAATTGTACTACTAGTGTGGCGTCGCGCCTGTTTGCGAGGGCCTTTTATGTTGTAACTGGCGAGATAAACTTTTGTGATGCACGAGTTTATCATAGCAATTGACACTCTGGATGCTAAAAGACTGCAACTATCGTATCGCAAATTCGCAACAAAACAAACGTCTAAAGCAAGATTAATTAAGTATTAAACTTACAGGGAGATTGTAGAAAGGCTACCTAATATGTAGGTAAGTATTTGGAAATATTCTTACCATTCTCCAAAAAAGCCTTTGCATCCGTCCTGTTGCCGACAACAATAACGGGATCGACGGCAAGACCCAAGCTCGGGTTACGTCTCACATACTCCTTCGATACTTCAAAAGCTTTTTCAGCCAAAGCATTGCTCTCCTCATTAATCAGTACTGGAAACGCAACCGGGAATTTGTATAAGAATAAGATGTCTATTTATAAAAAAAAAACATTTATTTTCATAGGTTTCTCTGAAACGTAGGTATTCCTCCACCAATTTTTTTGTACTTATAGAGTTGTATGACATACGTAGGTACGTATAAGTCATACAACTCTTTATGTACAAACAAATTGGTGGAGGAATACCTACGTTTCAGCGAGGTACTTACCGTACAAGTTTGAAAAATCGTACAGTTGGGAGACCGAAAACGATACAAAAACAGGGGGTCTACTCCGAACATAGATCTTAAGTATCGGCCGAATGTTCGGCCGTTGCTTGACTACGGCTAACTATGGCTGAATACGGCGAAAAAATAAATAAAACGACAGTCAAAGAGATAAAAGCCAAAGTCAAAAAAATGTGACTTGCGCTCAAACGCGTTATTACCCTTTTTGCGCGCTAAAATCGATTACAGCGATTATGGTCTTAACTCGAAATGCGGCCTAAGTTGGTTATAAAACGACCGAACATTCGGCCGTAAGTTCGGACTGACGATTCGGAGTAGACCCCCTGGTATTGGGAGGCTTGTGCTAAGATAAATAAATTCGTGTCAGTGCCACTAAATAAATATTTGATTCAAATTACTTACAAACATTGATATTTTGCGTAGTTTGCCCGAAAGTGATGCGAACTAAATAGAAAAGAAGAAATATTGTAAGCTCTGACATGTTTGTTCCCATCACTATTTCGTGTCGTGCATCGTCATGCCCTCCCAATAACCCACTGACTGACCGCCGAGCTATCTGACCATCAACTGAGGGTGGTTCACCCACTTACTCTGTGTACCGTATAGTTTCCACGGCAATGCCCGACCTTGATTCGGCTTGTCCTATTGATGTATTGGTCATCAATACATGTTTGTCCAAGAACATAAACACACAACACTTATGTACTCAATATTACATAGGTACCTATATAGTTAGATATATACTATGATATACAGGTTTCTATGATGTAGCTTTATTAGGTTGCCTCATCGTCTAATACCACTTTACTGTCCGATTACGTCATAGCAGACGTTTATGCGACATGCCCTGTATAAAATTATCCTTGGTGGCCGAGTAGGAAGGCTATAAATACTAATCAACATTCAGCACTAATTATAGGTACCTAATAGTGCATAAACAGCGCAATGCCTACAGCTAATATTGATGCGTCGGTTGAGTCAAAACTAGCTTTGGATAAAAACAAACTAATAAAAAAGAGAACTAATAAATCTCATAATCTTGTTCAAGTTATTATTATGACGTTGATAAAGCGAAAATTCCGGTACGTTTACAATAAGGTAGGTAGTTATGTTTATACGTGGCGAAAACAAAACAATATATTATTTTGATTGGACTATTTTATTGCCAGAAATGTTTTACAAACACTAACTCCACAGTTGAGAGAAGTAAGTGTAAATTATACACACTACTTTAAATCTAATACTAAATGTACTTTGAATTAAAAATTATTATTTAAAATGTAAGTTACAATCTGAAAGAGTTAGTCACAACTTTAATACAATATTATATCATAGCAAGAACACACAAGTGTTAACTTATTCGACAATATCATGAAGATTCGTTTCCACAAGGGCTATCTTACATTCGAGGTCTGTTACTATCACAATATAAGAAAATAAATTAGAAAAACAGGATATAAGAAAAATAAAGTTGTCCATAGAATTACAAAAAAAAAAAATAGCACACAAAAGTTAGTTATGTCAATATTATGAACTATCACCTTATTTGTCAACTTTGAACTTTAATTAAATTCCAAATTCTTAAAATTATGTAGTGTTACAATGTGAACAATTATTTTTAAATAACGGGTCTTCCCTAGCGCACCGGTTGGAATTCACAAGCGTAAAACGATACAGTTACATGAATCAGTTGTTTGTAGGGTTAACACAAACTCCATCCAACTTGTGAGGTAGTTACTCGTTCACACTGAAAACTGTAACCAAAATGTCAAAGGAATGTTCAAATGGTTAAGTAATAATGCCTATGAAATACAAAAATGTGCGTTATTTATCTGCTAACTTAAATTTACAACTGAATTAATTATCTAAACGTTTAATTAATCTTAATATGTATTTATCTAAAATCCTTGTTTTTCGGAAGCTGTTGTATAAAACGCGTCGTTCACAGAACGGATTGTGAATTGATTTCACACTTTGTGAATTACTTTGGCAGTACTTTACTGGCGTAATATGTAAACCGATACATGTTACCGTCATCAATTCAATAATCCCCCGCTACTAGTCTGTTCAGATAGACACCAATACTCAAAAACAGCATACAACACCTAAACCGACTCGTGCAATTATGTTCAGTTCACTGCGATGCACACTGGTCGCCATTGACAGTAACATTAAATTTACAATTTACAGGTACTTCACAGGTAAGATTTAATACACAGTGTATTATAAACCTAAACATAAGTGCGGTCTCAAAAGAGCTCAACTCTTTATTGTACACGCAGCATATAAGCTGTAAATAGGAACTACAAAGACTTCCCAAGTGTCAGGGTATCTAAAAGTTTGTAACCATCTACACACAACATCTGTTTATGTGTTTGGGTAAGTTCTATGTCATCTATTGTCTGTAAATTTTGGCATGTTAGGAAGTCCGCGTAGTTTAAGTATTGTATTATAAATGTAGATATGCATCTGGGTTGAGTTGAGCCCTAATGAACATGGTTGCATTGCAGTAAACCAAGCGAGGTAGTTCGGTAAGAATTTTTAAGCAGCCGCCTTCTCTGCTTCGGCAGGGGGCGCCTCTTCCGCTGCTTTCGCCTTCTTCTCTGGCGTGGTCTTCTCCGCCTCACCGTTGTCGGCGGAGGCAGATTTCCTCTTCACGCCAGCTTCTTTCTTTTCTGTAAAACAAAGATTTACTGTTAAAGAAACCATTGCGAAACTTATAATACGTAGTGCCCTAAAAGGAAACATGTTTCTTATTTTAACATTATAGTTGTACAGTAAATTAAACTGTGGAATGTGTTTACCTGTGGCATCACCGTTCTCGGTGGCGTCATTGCTCGTGGCGTCATTGCTCTCCTCGGCATCGCCGTTCGTAGCGGGCGCATCCTCGGCCACCGCTTCGCTGCCGTTCTCCTCCTTGGCCTTGCCGTTGCTTTCGGGTGCTTCCGCAACCTTTTTGGCGGGAGACTTCTTCACTGGAGATTCCTTCACCTCAGTTGAGGTGACCTCCTCAGCTACTACGTCCCTGAAAGCATCAAAGTTTTAGTGTTATTCATAATCATTAGACAGCCAGTTAATTTGTTTAAAATCTATTACCGTTACGCAATAAACTTAGGATAGGTATTTGACAGTTCACCAGTGTTGTATTAACGGCGCTGAACGTCGTAAAATCTTCAATCTGAATACCTACGCACCGTAGCTAAATGAGTCAGTAACGGAAAATAACAATGCAACAGTTCCACACGCGGGCAATGCTCAGCGATTAAGTGGGGCGGTGGCATAAAAGGAAAAGTCTGCCGGAACAAAAACAAGTGGCTGTTGCGCAAGGCTGCATGTGGGAAAGTTGCAACATAGGAAACTGAACGTAACCCTTTCTGAATGAATACGTTACTCGCTCCAGTGGGCTACACTTCACGGAGAGTCCGTAAAGCGTTAAAAATAACTAATGACAACACGCGTCGCCCGCGATAACGTAACCGAACAGCTACCTAACGTAACCGAACAGCAACCTGCCTGAGTTGCAAAACTCGAGGTCTCGGCGAATTCAAACGAGCGCGCGCTGGCGTCCGGCGACGCTACGCGCCGGCACGCCGCGCACGCAGCGCCATCTTGGATAAAACAAGCGGCCCCGCGCCCGCCGCCCGGCGTGCTTTTAACTTTTCCAGCTCATTAAAATACGCTATAACAGGAAAAACAATCAAATCTAATCGACAGTTCGAATGCTCCAACACATATTGCTCCTAGAAGCATCCATTCTGAAGCTCAGAAATCCACTTTAATCGTTTATCAGTAAAATAACATTTTCCCGCGTGTCTTATCTTTGGCGGCGTTTACAAAATATGCATCACCGAACTATCAATAGATTTCAAAACAATATTTTGTAACTATCGCACAAATAAAACGAAACGATATGAATGATAAAACACTATTGAAACACTGTAAATCCACAGAAAACACGAATTTCACACATAACATAGGAAGCCATTTTGATCACGTTTTCGAAGCCGCCAAAAATATTATACCGCAAAACTTACTAAAACTGAATTAATTTAACGAAAAAACTTACTTCTTTGCGACGGCTGCGTCTGCCATTATGTGTTTTAGTTTTAGGATATACTTTTAAATTATAAAGAAATAATTATAAGCACGTGTTACGCACAACGTACAACAATGTTCACCGCACAAACACCGACGACCAAATGAAGGAGGAAAAAGGAAAAAATATATGCGGGACGCCTCGCGCGGGGACTCGTACAGCGTACTCGATGTGAAGCTAGCTGCGTCTACTTCAAGACGGTGAAACAACCAACCGCGATTTACGCTTGCTAGAGAGAGATAGTTATAGATTTTACATTCATCTTCAGGCAACCTTGAAATCACTCTAGAAACAACACGGGCAAGCAACACTATACCTTTCTCTTTCTTGCGTGTTTAAAAAATACAATCGTTAATGTTCCAACAAGACAAAATATTAAATAGGTATTCTTCTGGAAAATTATAACAATATAGCCGATTTACGTCTACACCGTGAACAATAATTAGCAGAGACTATTTTACTATTACCTACTACGAAACTATTTTTTTAAATCACAGCATTTAAAACTTAGGCTACAAAGTGGAAACTCAAGCTACAAGTGCCTACATCAATATCTAGGAAAGCTAAGAATGTACCAAATAATAATTGTGAAAAGTAACTTTTTATCACTACACTACACTAGCTTCATTATTATTAGTCGTTACTCCACGCAGTCACGCACCTTACGTACCTATTTTATCACATGCGTTCCTATTCCTACCAACCTACTTCGTTTGTACCTACATACCTAATTGAGTGTAGGGAGTAGGGACCAGAGTAATTTATGACTGTGCCTGTACCTACCTACGTTTATCTATGAAAAGCATTGGGATTTTTCATTCATGTGTGTAGTAATATAGTAGCGCCGGTAGCGCGTAAGGTCTTACTTTACTTTGTACCTACCTACCTACTATGCTACTAAGTAATAGCCTTCTTTACGTTCTTGTTGCTATTTAATTAATCGTTCAGGTAGTGAAGGCACTACAGCTTAACTAGGTAGGTTCTCTAACGGCCGAACCCAATAAACTATATATCACCAGTTTCGGCCTACTGGAGATATAAAAATATATCTATCGATGGTTTTAACGTCCCAATAATCTATTAATCATACCGGCCCACGCTATCTACTGATGGAAGGGGGTATCGCATACAACAGATATCTCTTTGTATGAAAATGCCAAAGTATGCATCCCAATAAACGATTTGTTTGACAGGACAGTACTACAGATGGCAGATTTGGCTATTCCCCGAATTGCAGGGATAAACGTAAAGTAGCCAAGCTAAAATGAACTCTTTAGTACTTGCAATAATGATCATAGATGTTTTTTTATATTTAAAGTAATAAAAAAAAATTGAAATTCAAATATCTCGAAAACGCCCTAGGCAAAAAATAACAGAAATTTAACCCCCCCCCCCCCCCCCCTTACTAACACCCCCCGTGCAAGCACCATTCCAAAATAAAAATAACATTAATGCGCTAAGGTAGCCCGCGAAATTCAAATTTTATTACGTTTTTTTGCAATTTGAAGGTCAGTAACAGGTTGTATTTTGATTCGCGGCCATAACAAATATGGCTCTATAGAATTATATCTTAATCCAGTAACTTATTTAGAACTAAGAAACAAAGAAGTTTTAATATAATCCTAATTACACATGATGTTGGTTGTAATGGAACGCACGGGAGGGCGAAGTAGAGAAACCCACTAACCCCCGTATTCAAGAACGATACTTACATAAGTATGGCAGCGACACTATGCTAAGTAAGGCATTTCTTACAGCGTTCGTCATGGCGGGCCATTCAATTCACAAACAATACTCAAGCGACACTTTACTATGCGAACGCACAGCGTCGAGTATAGATCTGTGGTTGGTCCGTTTCTGTTGCTAAGTTCGCTTTAGTGTTTTGCAGATGTGTGGACGACATAAACATAACCTTTAAACGTGTTGTCAGTTGTGAAATATGAACCATCAAGTGTGGTGATTTATTTAATAATAAACAGTACTCTGTTTTCAAGGATCGACAAACAAAAAAGTATTTAGTTACCTTCAATTGATTAGTCATTAATGGATTGATTAGTCATCAGTGAACGGAAAAAAATGTGCTTACGATTTCGAATTCTCCAAAAACAAACGAAGCCGTCAATTAATGGTTTGTTTACTGTTTTTTTTAATGATTTTCTAGTATTATTACTACCTAAATAATAATTATTAATAAAATAATAATACATTTTTGGATAATTGTACTTATACATCTTACAACAAATTAATGACATCAACAACAATGATATAAAATATATTCTATCTATTTAATGACAATTAAATACAATTTTATTTTGCTTCAGTTTTAAGAAGCTACCGTTTTCTGTTTCGGAATGATAGCTCTTTGTACGGGAGCGGCCTATCATACGGGAGCGGTCTATCATAGAAGACAAACGGACACACGCCAAAATATTGAATTCAAAAAGTTAAAATGAATAATAAAATAAAATATCACAAATGGATACAAAACATACAGAAACAACCACATCTGTGAACCACATTATCATTTGAAACAGACCTTTTTTTTACAACAAGCTACACTATGCGTTGGTTAAAATAGCTGCCCAGGTACTTTACGTAAGGGTCCTTCTAAGTGAACGCATAGCGTTGCACATCACTCAAGTATTGTTTATGAATCGGATTTACCGGCCCTATGCGTTGATGGGCACTGTGAGACCTCATAGTATCGTTCTTGAATATGGGTGTTAGTGTTTTTGTTCGATAGATAGCCTTTATCAAAGATTGTGAGACGCCATCCGAGCATAGATATAATTATACTGTCTATCATCAATAGCGATCTGTCTTTAACTGAAAATAAGTTATTGGGTTCGGCCGTAAGTTAGCTATACCTTTCGATAGTACAGTCAGTGCTATGCATAAAGGCTTCTACAGACCGGCACGACACTCAACGCGACACAAAAACCCCGCGAGTCGCGCGACGAGCGGTGCCTTTGTGTCGCGTCTCGAGTCGCACCAGTATGTAGAAGCCATAATGCAGAGCTGCACTGACCGTACCTAGTAGCTAACTAGGCTCCTGCAGTACCTATTTATTTGATCAATATTTATTGATGTATGTATAAAGGCTTCTACATACTAGCGCGACGTGTCGCGCGACGCGACACCGGTAGAACGATTTCTATGAAAAATTCAAGGAAATTGTTCTACCGCCATAGAAATATTAAATACAACAACTCCTTTCTTCATTATCTATGGATATCGCGGCCGCGACGCGACACTAGTAGGACAACTTCTTTGACGGTGCCTGTCGCGCCCGCGATATCGCACCAGTCTGTAGGAGCCTTAACATCTTTCTGCTCGCTTTCTGTGGGAGTGATTTCGTGAAAAGGGACGGGCGTGTGTACAGGAAGTGACTGCTTGAGCATGGAATAAGTAAGAAGTAGTTTTTAATAGCATGGAATTAGTAAGTACTTTATAATAGCATGGAATTAGTGTAAGTACTCATGGAATTAGTAAGTACCTGCTATTGTATTTAAAATTGTAGCATGTTTATTTTTTCTAATCTCATTTCAAATGGAGTAGTTACAGGTTGAATGCAGGAGTTCAATAAAATAAATAGTAAAAATGTAGGTACGTAGGTAGGAATCTATCTAAAAAGAGGTAGGTATTACCGTAAAGTAGGTACTACCTGTGTCCGTGAAATACAATTTGTGCGTGTGGTTCTCGAGACTTCGAGAGTTCAATGCCCGATTGTTTCGTCAACCTACCTGTTTACCTATCTAGGATTTCTACGAAAAAGATATAGGTAAGTAGGGTACGTAAATAGTAAATAGGTACCTGCCTGCCTACGTATTATTTCAATTTTACTCGCATTTAATTAAAAAATGTTCTAATTACGTGATCAATTCACCACGGTGCAATGAGAACGCGTTTATTTCCCGCCAACCGCAGTTTGGTTGTGCCAGAAAAGCGTAAAGTCCGAATGTCGGAGTCTTGTCCGAATGACTCCTAAAGCCAACATCACAAGGAAGTTATAAAACATAGTGCTGTATTATTTTATTCCTTATTTCAATCACATAAGGTCATTAATAGTTTAGACCGGCCGCAAACTATAACGTAGTCCCGTGATAGGTCGATGGCTTTTAAAAAGAAATCTTGGCACTACTTGGTGATTTCGTCAGAATATGAATTCGTCAAGCAGAACAGTTCGTGATCCGATGTATCCACGTGCCTTCGTGGTACCTACCTAGGTCGTTTTTACAGTAATTAGGTTTCTACCTACCTACCGACTATTCCACTATCATAGAACTCAAAATCGCGATGTCATGGCTTGGCATGGCCCATGAATGCATGCATGTGCCATCCATCCATCATCTACATTATTCCATTACCAATGAGAAGGGTGGGGGAAATCCTTTTAAAATTATTTTGATGAAATACATAAATACGGTTCTCTGATGTCATCGGTTTCGATTACAGGGGCGATTCAATAAGTTAGACACCTGTATTTTTGTTAGTGGCCAGTGTGGCCGCTTGACATTTTCGAATAAATTAGGTATAATAAACTTAAAATTATTGTTACTTACATTATTTTAAGGAACAAGCTTTGTTCTGATCAGTTCAAGGGTGGAGTTGACAGTACTATTTTAACCTTTATATAGTTGCAATAAAGAACACATTCATTTGGTTGAGTTTGTGGAATGAGATGTTTTGGCAAGCAGATTGGATTATCGATCTAGAAGTGAATTTAATCTTTTCGACCTTACCATTCAAGGAATAAAGTTTAAAATTGGATGAATTCTATTTACGATACGTTCAGAACTTATAAAAAAACAAGGTAGGAAGGTTCGTCCCTATGTAACATGTATGCGTTGCGTACCTGTGCCTACACACGTGTGTGGGTAGAATTGTGTACTTATACATTGATACGTCCTTTATTTTTATACCCAGCAAAATTTATTACCTTCTACATACCAGCGCGACGCGACACGGCACAAAGGCCCCGCGTGTCGCGGGACGAGCGGTGCCTTTGTGTCGCGTCGCATCGCGCGACAAGTCGCCCCGGTATGTAGAAGCCTTTACGAGTGGTCACCCAGTGGTCGAAATTCGACCCCCTCTACTTACAAATACAATCTAGGTATATATGTATAGTACTTACTAATTCCATAAGTACCTACACTTATTCGATTCCATGCTACTATAAAGTACCTAGGTACTTTCTTATTCAATGTCCAAGCTGTCACTTTTGTCACTTAGCTACGAGTATAATCAAGTCGGTACCTAATATGTGTGTGTGTCAAAGGCATGGTAGTTAGAGTGTGTAATGTTTTTTAATTTATTTTTAATGTAAATGTAAAAAAATATAAAAATATTAGCTTTCTGCACTCCTCCTCAATAAAAACTTTAACTGTGCCAAACATACTCCTTCGTCCGTGTAATATTCCTAAAAACGGGTACCTACCTACAAAGTTTTCGCTTCACGTACAATTACTTAGAATAATTAACAGCCTTAGCCAACCATCAGCCAACCTACGAACTTTTAAAATGTTTAGTTCGAAAATTGAACGCTTCACAAGTTCACACGTTGAGTAGGTAGGTACGTAAGACCTATTACTTGTTGGGGCGAAATGACGCGAAGTGTCGTAGGCAAATATCTATAGCAACCTTTGCTTGTACTGTCAATGACTAGCAGTCACAAGAACTACCTACCTACATCAATTATGTTAGGTAGGTAATTGCATAGACAGAATAGAGTGATGAACAAGCGGTCGAATGAGTAGAAGTAGCGTGCGTAAAACTTACTACCTACCTACCTATACTCCATTTGAAATAAGATTAGAAATTAAATTAAACTTTTTTACAGTCTGTTCAACCGATTTTGGCTTCTATTCCGTCGGCATAAGGATGGTATTAAAAGCAAAAACATGGTTATAATAGCAACTGTTTATTACGGCTGCTATTTGTCATACATCTAACGTAATAGAAGTCAAAATCGGTTGAACGGAATGTAAAAAACCCGGCCAAGTAAGTGTCGGACCACGCACAATGAAAGGTTCCGTAGTTAGGATGAATTCATCCCAAAAACAAACTTAACATTGTAGTTGAAAAACATGCCATACATCTATATACGTTACGGTCAATTCTTCAACTGCAAATTTAAGTTGGTCGACGATTACTCGTTAACTTGTAAACCCTACTTAGCTGTGATAGTTTTCCTTTTAATTTCGATTTTAGAGAAATTAATATACTACTGCCATGATTTTTTTCACATATCCAAAACCAACCATTTAGCTGGCAGGGGGGGGGGACACGACCCTAACAAAAAATAGCACTTTCAAGTTTTAATATTACGCAAATGGATCTCAGAATTGAAAAATGTTTTTCACAGACCCACAATATTTTTGAACGGCCTATCCAACAATACCCCACGCCGCCCGCCATGTATTAGACGAGAAAAAAAAATATCATCCCCGTTTTACGTGCAAGGGAAGGGAGGTAGGTACCCTAAAAAAAATGTTTTTCATGATTTTATTTTACGACTTTCTCGGCGTGATTAATAAGTACACCCATGCCAAATTAAAGCTTTCTAGGACTTAGCGTCTCTGAGCTAAGCCGGGGACAGACGGACGGACAAACAGACAGACAGACGGACATGGCGAAACTATAAGGGTTCCTTGTTTACTACGGAACCCTAAAAAGGTTTATTTATGTTTCTAATCTTATTTCAAATGGAGTAGTGTTGCGTCACGAATTCGTGAAGTACCCGTAGTAGGTACTTATTTGACAGCACCTTTATCTCGTAGCAGTAAGGTAGGCGTAGGACCATAGATAATATTTATATGGGTAGGACATTCACGATATATTTTTTTTACGTAAAATCATCAGTAAGTCATTGATATGTAACTCGAACCTCATTGTAATAAAGTATAAATTTGAATGATTGCCGAGGGCAGTATAGAACTCACGTCATCATTCTAATTTATAATTTATCACAATGATATAAGAGTTACATTGCAATGAATTAATAATGGCTTTACATTAAAAAAAATACCTTGAATGGAACTTTTTCGTAGTTTAGTGTTATTAGTTTACTGACGTGCCGTTGATCGTACTCGCGGAGTCGTTCGTGTCGGCAATCGTTGAATCGTTGTCAATCAATCTTCGACACTAATATACTTACCTACTTAGGTTAGTAGGTAGGTACGTATTATGTTGGTGACCATTTGGTGACGCAACAGTGTGCTCACTCACGACTGTTTTCGGCTGTCGCCGTAGATGACGGCTGCAGTGATTTTAGTGATTACAAAGCCGCGCCGCGCCGCTACGTTTCCGAAGCGGAGCGTTGCCGCGTAAATTAGTCAGAACTTTAGAACTTTCTGGAAATCGTATGTTCTTATGGTCAGCACGCAGCAGTTTAGGTACCTACCTATTAAAGGCTCCCGCAGACAGACGCGACGCGACACTAGTAGCACAATTTATATGAAAACTTCCAGGAAAGTGTCGCGCTACCTGTCGCGCTCTCGATATCACGCCAGTCTGCACGAGCCTTAAAGCTGTATTTAGAAGGTAACGGTACCTAATGAATGCGACTTACGAGTTGTAGGTCGTCGGTTCAAATTCAGACGCTAATTTACAACCAAATTTTTGCAAATTGCAAATTAAATTATTTCATCACCATATTCACCACTGCTCTCAAAGCGGTGAAGGAACTCAACGTGAGGAACGGACGACATCGTTTGGTTCTAGAACCAAAAAATTCGAAGATATGTGACAACCACCAACCCGCATTGGGCCTGCGTGGTGGATCTGGAGGAATGGAAACAGGAGGCCTGTGCTGTGAGCCCAGCAATGACACATATACAAATATTATTGGTTGATTATGGCAATGAATGAGTCACAAAAAAGGCTCTAGTGGCTGTGTGACCACGCTTGATGGTGTGACACGACCCTAAAACCCCTGTAAATACAGTCGCCATCACATATTTTCTCATTCGATTTTGAACTTAATCAAGAACAATTTAAGGTTTATAAATCATTTGGAGTGACAGTTTGGTATAAGCTGATGATTGTGCTGGCGCGACTGTGCCTACTCTCCCCACCCTACCCTACGATTGTCTCGGCGATTTTTGTGTGAATGTATTTCTTTCTGAGAAAAATCGCCAAGAAAATCGCCAAAAAAATTGCCGAGAGATATTATTTGTTGTTATAGCCGCAACAGAAATACATCATCTGTGAAAATTTCAACTGTCTAATTATCACGGTTCATGAGATACAGCCTGGTGACAGACGGACAGACAAACAGACAGACCGACGGCGCGGCGGCGCGGCGGAGCTTTAGTAACAGGTTTCCCGTTTTACCCTTTGGGTACGGAACCCTAAAAACAATCTATACCTAACAACCTAACCTATACTTACAATACACGCGCTCGGCGACCGTACCTTTGCGCTTCGCGAGCCGTCCATTTTGATGTAAGTATCTAAAAGTTCTATGTCAAGGCTTCTACATACCTAAGTCGCGCCGACGACGGGACACCGCACTGGTACAAGAACAATTCTATGAAAAATTCAAGGAAATTGTTCGCGTCGCGCGGCAAGTCGCGCCTATATGTAGAAGCCTTAAGGGCTCCCACACATAACTGCGAATTCGCAACGCATCGTAAGGCCTGAAACTGCGTTAAGCGGGCGCCCGCGACGGGCAACCGTCGCGTGTCTACGCGTGTGGACACGCGGGTGGGCTCCGTGGGAACGCAACGGTCCCCGTCGCGGGTACCCGTCGCGGAGACCAGATTATTTTATTTACGCTGTGTCGCTAATTCAATTTACCTTCAGTCTGTCGGTCCCCCTGTCACCAGGCTGTATCTCATGAACCGTGATAGTTAGACTGTTGAAATTTTCACACATGATGTATTTCTGTTGCCGCTATAGCAACAAATACTAAAAAACAGAATAAAATAAATATTTAAGGGAGCTCCCATACAACAAACGTGATTTTTTGCTCGTTTTTGCTCTACATATAATATTGATAACGGCAACAGGTAGACGCTTGAAATATTCACAGAATATTTAGTTATATAATATTCACTTTAAAAATAAATAATTAAATTAAAATAAAACATATAATTAAGGGGGCACCCATACAACAAAGGTGATTTTTTTTTTGCCATTTTTATAGATAATGGTACGGAACCCTTCGTGCGCGAGTACGACACGCACTTAGCGGTTTTTCCATATTGAACTCTCAATCTAAGTACATAATCACCTACGATAAAAATGTATTCTCAGAATGCCTCTTTTACATGAATCATGTTACCGGTCCGCTGGCGGGCACCGCGCGTGCCCCCGCGACGGGTTCCGTCACACGGAGGCGGGCCCTGTTGCGTGGGTGCGGGGCGCGCCTCCCCGTGACGGACGCCCGCGCGGGTCCCCGCGACGGAGCACTTTTGTATGAAACCGCGCGGATGCCCGCTTAACGCAGTTTCAGGCCTAAATATCTGCGGCTCGTTCCTTCGTAGTTCCTGCGTGCGGCGTCGTCGTATCGCATCGCGGTTTTGTGTGGGCGCCCTTACTCGTAATAATAAGCATCATACTAATTTTCCTGTACATTTCGTTGCTTATTATTAAACACAGTTTACACGCATAATAGTTGGAGTTTTCTGTCTAAAGTATTGTACCCCGACTATAAAGGCTTCTACATACCGGCGCGACTAGTCGCGCGATGCGACACTACACAAAGGCATCGCTCGTCCTGCGACACGCGGAGCCTTTGTGCCGTGTCGCGTCGCGCGACAAGTCGCGCCGGTATGTAGAAGCCTTAACTGATGAATATACAGGCTGGTATAGTAACTGCGGGGTAGGTTCAGTATCGATAAAGGAACCCAGGAAAAATATTAAAACAAAAATGAAAACTCAAAAAAAAAATATTGCAAGCCGAATCTAGTACCTAGTAAAATAGCAATCGTTTAGAATTAAAATTATTTTATTTGACGGTCCTAATCCCGTTAAAGTACGAAGAGACTTATTTTGTATGTTTAATTAAAAAGATTTTTTTTTCCTGAGTTCCTTTATGGGTACTGAACCTACCCCTAAGCTATGGCACGCAGTTACTTTAACGCCCTGTATATAACCTCCTCCTTTTTGGAAGTCGGTTAAAAAATACATCAACGCGACACTGGATGTTGTTATTCGTACAGGATATGTGTAATTTACACCAATATGGTGCTCCTTCACACCTGCGCGTGTTACATGGTAACGCAAATGACAATAGTAAGTACACACGGCTACACATCAAGCTATACATTTCCAGTATAAGCTGGCCGCTCATTGTACGAAAATCGTATACAATGGGAGATCGGCATAAACTGGATTTGTATAGCTTGATGTGTAGCCGTGTGTACATTTATAAATATTTATTTATACGGCACCTACATCATGAATTACGTCTACTGTGGAAATAGTGCGTAAGTGCTAATAAGCTGCTGGCCTATCACATAATGGCCGCATAATTTAGAAACCACTAGTTTTTGCCCGCGTCTTAGCCCGTGTGGAGGTCAGAAAATATCACACGGAAAAGTACAACCGTAAAGGCTCGTACAGACGGCGCGACAGCTGCATCGCGACCCTTGTCACGCCCACAATATCGCGCTAGTCAGTACGAGCTAGGGCATGAATCTCGGAATCTCGGAATATCGCAATATCGGAATCTCGGACCGCAAGTTCCGATATTACAATTCCGATACTGAGTGATCCAATATCGAAATCGGTCAATTTTTCTATATTAAACTAACAGAATAATCCTAAACGCAGATAAAACTAAGCTAGTTTTGATACGCTCACCATATTTACTACCACCTGGTGAACCACCACCGATATACGATGAGTTTACGTGCATTCATAAAAACTATGTTGACTGTAATTATAAGCCAATTGTACGCGATAAATGTGTAACATACCTCGGAGTAAAGGTTGACGAGAACTTTTCTTGGTCAAACCATATTGAATACTTGTGTAATAAACTTAGAATATTACTCGGTAAATTCTACCATCTAAGCTTTAAAGTGCCAAGTAATACCCATAAGTGCCTTTGTCTTCAATTAGTTGACCCAATATTAAGTTACGCTCTCGACTGCTATGGACTCACATTCAAAAGTAACTTGAAAAATTAGAATCACAACAAATAAGATTTTTAAAACTATTAGTAAGTAACAAAACTAAAAACAAATGTAAAGATGATTATTATAAATTGTTTAAAATTTGCAAAATTTCCTATCAGCTTAAAACATAAATACCTACTACTGGTTAGCAGTCATGGCAGCTGGGGGCGTCACTCGCTATTTACCCATAACCACGCAACTAGGATGGTATCAGCAGGGAAGTTTGATGTACCTAGAATAAAGAACTATTTTGGCAACCGAACGCTTGACAAAAGAGTTCCATACCTTCTCAATCAATTGCCTACTGATATAAGAAGTCAGGAAATAAAAGGTAAATTTGCCAAGTTACTTAAGCAGTTCTTTTTCAGGAATTTGTAAACGATGTTCTAAGGAAAATGGTTTGCAGATTGTTGAGGAATGATTAGGATGAGTGATTAGGGGTATTTTAAAATAATTAATTCATAAGATTAGATAATTGATAGTTACTTAATAGGTTCAGTTAGAGAAATTAAAGTGTGTTCTGTTCCCACAGACAAACCGTGAAAACGGTTTTGCGGGGCAAAGTCCTTATGTTAAGTTTTTTGTAAACGTAGTTAATAAATAAATAAATAATAATAATAAACCTATATTTTAGATCCTTGTGTAGCGCCGAGCGCTACAGCGCAATACCGTATTCCTATTGCCAGCTTGCTAAGTATGCTATAAAAGAACAATAATAGTGTTATCTGTCTCCCTCACTCTTTACCTGCGTGGTACGTCTTACTTATATATAACAAAATATCCCGTCAATCAACTGATTTTATCTGATATTGAGTTACACAGTTCATGAGCACTAGTCAGGCAACTGCCTGACTTGCGCACATGAACTGTGTAAGTTAAGACGTGTTCGTGTTTTATGTGGCTACATGCATCGTCGCTTTAAAAGATGTAAGTACAAATTATTATCTAATTGTTGTTTTCCAATTCAGTATAAACTATAATATTTGTGTTTAAATGATTTTATAATTGGTCTAGGTCAAAATAAAACAAAAAACGCCGCCAAAAATTATTCTTTCGTTTGTAGACTTTTAAGATGCTAGTTTGTATTAGATCGTAAAAAGATGGTTATATAAAATAATAAGAGAGTCATAAAACCTACGTATAGCAGGTAATTTCTATTAGGCCTGAAACTGCGTTAAGCGGGCGCCCGCGACGGGCAACCGTCGCGTGTCTACGCGCGTGGACACGCGGGTGGGCTCCGTGGGAACGCGACGGTCCCCGTCGCGGGTACCCGTCGCGGAGACCGGATTATTTTATCAAATCAAATCAAATCAAAAATATTTTTATTTCACATAAGCCTACATGGGCACTTATGACACGTTAAAAGCTAGGTGCACGGTTCCAATTGGTCGTTTCCTATGGAGAAGAGCCGGCAAGAAACTCCACGGTCACTCTTTTAAAAAAATAAACATGGCTTTTACAATGTTTTCAAATTACAGTGTAAATAGGTATGAGAGGACAGCGTAGGCCCGTCAAAAGTACCAGGTACTTAACAAAATAGAAAATGGTCTACAGATCTACAGTCTATTAACCCTACAACGTCCTCGCATTGACAAAAAAAAAACAATATAAAATATTACTAAAATAATAAAAGTTAGAACCTTGTTGAAATATAAATTGTAGGCCTAAAATGTCAAATAACAAAAACATTATGTCAGTGAAGTTTGTAAAAAAAGATAAAATTAAATTAAAAAATAACTTCGTAATTTAGGAGCTGTTAATAGACATTTACATAGTTTTGCCGTTAATGAGGTACCAGGGAAGCCACATGTACAGAAGGAATTAATGCCAAACTTCCTTATCTTCAACGTAGTCCTTGATCGTTTAATATGCATTTTTGATAAGGGCACGTTTAATGTGCGTTTTGAATTTTCCATCACTAAGTTCAGTAACCGATTGTGGCAACTTGTTATAAAAGCGGATACTGTTTACAAGAAATGACTTGCTTGTACTTGAAATTATTTACGCAGTGTCGCTAGTTCAATTTACCTTCAGTCTGTCTGTCCGCCTGTCACCAGGTATCTCATGATCCGTGATAGTTAGACAGATGAAATTTTCACACATGATGTATTTCTGTTGCCGCTATAGCAACACATACTAAAAACCAGAATAAAATAAAAAAATTAAGGGGGCTCCCATACAACAAACGAGATTTTTTTGCTCGTTTTTGCTCTACATATAATATTGAAAATGGCAACAGGTAGACGCTTGAAATACACAGGATATTTAGATAAATAATATTCACTTTAGAAATAAATAATTAAATTAAAATAAAACATATAATTAAGGGAGCTCCCATACAATAAAGGTGTTTTTTTTTGCCATTTTTATAGATAATGGTACGGAACCCTTCGTGCGCGAGTTCGACTGACTCGCACTTAGCCGGTTTTTCCATATTGAACTCTCAATCTAAGTACATAATCACCTACGATAAAAATGTATTCTCAGAATGCCTCTTTTACATGAATCATGTTACCGGTCCGCTGGCGGACACCGTGCGTGCCCCCGCGACGGGTTCCGTCGCGCGGAGGCGGGCCCCGTTGCATGGGTGCGGGGCGTGCCTCCCCGTGACGGACGCCCGCGCGGGTCGACGGACGGAGCACTTTTGTATGAAACCGCGCGGGTGCCCGCTTAACGCGGTTTCAGGCCTTAGGTACCTGCTATAGGTAGGTTTGCTTGTTTATTCCAGGCCTGGAATAAACAAGCCAACCTAGGTAGGTTGGGTAGCTATCAAAATTACTAGTCAAAGTTTACGTACAATTTACGTTCACATTACAAAAAACAATATTTTCGCAGGGCTTCATCAAAAAAGAAAGACTTACTTACTCAGAATTTCTCAACAAACGCTCATCAAATGTATGCGATTAATTTCATCCAATAATTGTTGTTTCTAATTCTTGATTTTGCTTGCACATTTTAAATTATAAGAATTTCTGTTGATTCTGAGTCAGGTAGTTTAATTTGTAATAAATAATGAGAAATATGTGATTTAATAAATACAGTGGGCATACTTAAAAACAAACCAACCAATGTTTGAACCAAATTAAAGAATACGATTTAAAAACGTTTTTTATTGCACTCAATCCAACCTCATACCGAATTTGTGCAATTTATAAATAAAATGAGCAATTTCTAAAGAAATAACGAAATTCCGATATTAATATCGGAATTCCGATATTAAGATCTAATATCGGAAATCAGTATCGGAATTGAAAACCTTCCGATATTACATGCCCTAGTACGAGCCTTAACGCGCACGCCAGTAAAGCTCCCAGTCGGCATGATCTTTTCCGACATTTTCGACAATCATCGTCGTATTTGAGCCAATTTACACCAAATAAACATCTAAAGCTAAACCACTCATGAATCACTCCGTCCATTGCTGCATTGGTGAAAAGCGTATGAAAATCTGTACCCTAAGTGTAAGTTTGCAAGAGAGTAAACGTAACTATTTCGTTTGCGTTAAAATTTGACCGATAGACCATAATGTTAAGAGTATAAGAGTGAGAATAAAAATCTTAACGCAAACGCGCTAGTTACGTTAACTCACTTGCAAACATACACTCGGGGTACTAGCTTTTGAGTTTATCGCGTTCAGAGTTCAGGCAGTAGTAGGTACTATTACTTATTCTGTGTTTCAGGACAGATAGACAGACAGACGCGGCGGGGGGACTTTGTTTTTTAATATTTAAGGATAAAAATTAAATAATCATCCCTATAGACTAAGGGTTAGACTAAGGTGGTCTACGGTTTTAAAATTCGTTTCTACATATTTTCTTGTTAATTAAAATAATTAGATTAGGAAATTATTTCGGCTGCCCCATTTCAAAACCTAGTAAGACTAAAAATAAAACAAGTTGGTAATTGTGTAATTTTTAGGGTTCCGTAACCAAATGGCAAAATCGGAACCCTTATAATTTCGTCATGCAAGAGTTTACAGTGCTCTTTACTGAAATGATGATCTCATTTAAGGTAAGGAAAAATCTACATCTTTTTAATAAAATAAGTGATAGACATAATTTTAATACTAGAAATAAAGACAAAATAGATCAACCATTTTTCAGGTTATCTAAAGTACATACATCTTTTATGGGGTACTGTGTTAAATGTTACAACAAAATACCTTGTGATATATTGCAACTAAATGAAAGAAAATTTAAAACTCATATTAAAAGAACACTTTGTAAACAAGCATATTACAAATTAGAGGATTATATACAAGATAAGAATGCTTGGAAACATGCTGGTCCTGCTCCATAGGACAATCTAGAGTCTAGACAAAATCAAACAGGTTGCTATTTTAATTGTATAATTTATTATTTTTATGACATTTATTTTAAATTCTGTGATTAGGATTACCTTAACTCACACTGATATTATTGTTATTTTTTAGGAAATCGTATATATTTTTTACAATTTTTGTAAATAATGTGAGCACCATGTTCTATCACCTAATTAATTTATCTGTCATTGCTTCATTCTTAACTCTTTTTATTACCTATTGTGGTATAGTAATTTTATTCTAGGTGCATCGTCTTCACATATAATTATATAATTAATGTACCTATAAAAATATTGTACAAGATTTTAAAAGAGTACCGGTGGAGTTTCTTGCCCATTCTTCTCCATACGAAACTACATTTTGGAAGGGGCGACTAGAATCAATTCTATTTTTTTTTTGTAAATATTGACGTTCCAAAGTGCCTTTTATGTGCCTATTTGAAATAAACAATTTGACTTTGACTTTGACATTTCAGTAAAGAGCACTGTAAACTTATTAGAAATTAACAATTTGACGAGAGGGAATTTTTTCTTGCGATGTCATTTAAGCGCGCGAAAAGAAAAGTGGAGTTTCTGTGTTGCCACTTCCCAACGCTGAGATAATATTACAACTTAAAAAAATATATATATTTTATCTCTAAAAATGCGATGTTAAACGTGTGTCTAAGGAACACTACTCTGTTTAATTAATAATATTTCAGATCGCCGTTCATAAAATTAGAATCAAGACTTCGCTTAACAGGTAAGCTCGTTTGATTTCCAATTATATGTAGCGTTGCCAGGCGTCCGGATAAAGCCGGACACAGTCAGGCTTTTTGGTTGCATGTTGGGCCAAATTAGACGGTGTCCGGCCTGTCCGGCTTTTGTTAGTTAGTTTTTTAAATATGACCATTTTTTACATTTGTCATGTGTTGGTTTCCGCTTTTAAAATAAAGAAGACTGATTCATTCAATTTTATTATTGTTTCATTAGAATTTAAGAAGATTTTATGGTAAATGAAATGATAAGAAGTTACACCCTTAATTTTTTGGGTTCCGTACCTCAAAAGGAAAAAAGGAACCCTTATAGGATCACTCGTGTGTCTGTCTGTCTGTTCGTCTGTAACAGCTGATTTGCTCCGAATCTACTGGACCGATTAAGTTGGAATTTGGTACACATATGATTTTCTGTGACCCAAACACGGACTTGTTACGTAAATAAATGAATTTTGAGTATGGAGGTCACTTTTAGGGGGCAAATTAGAAAATTTAAAACATAAGTTTTGCTGACTGTACCGTGTGACATATCAAATGAAAGGGCTTGTTTTAATGATTTATAAAATATTTTTTTTATAATTTTAAAATATATGCTTTTGAAATTATTTAAGAAAATAGATGACCACCCTACTCCCCCTTATCTCCGAAACTACAGAGCCTAAATTTTTTATAAAAATACGGAAAATAGTTCTTTACTCATAGATCACAAGAAAACCTATAAGATGTCTGTGGTCTTAAAATAACGATAAATGATAAATGATTTTATTTCTGTAAGTAGCTTTGTACAAACACTTTTACACGTCAATCATATTTTAAAAACTAGATGAGGTCGGCGTTTCCTATCTGACTACTCTGAGAAGAAAGGCCGAAACAAACTCAGAGGTCACAGTCTCTTTTAAAGTCCAGACATAATCTTGGTCAGATCATGTGAAGACCATGTAGATTGGTGTCTGAAATGGTCTTTTGAGGAAAGAACCACACAGTTTGAGTGGACCTGACCAGTCAGTGCACGCATTTGTCAGTAATCGTGCAGCTCTACTCAGAATTTAAGGAGCTCAACGATGCGACGATCAATACCAAAGAAAGGACATTTGGGTAGGCCACTTATATGACTCAAACTGCCAGACCATGATTAACACTAACTGAGAATAAAAGAAAAGGAAAAAAAAAAAGCAATAACCCACAAAGTCTTCAAATTCACAATAATTAAAATAATATAATACTTTACAATTAAATATTCATGTCATTGTGTATAAAATAATAATTAAATGTCACTGTATATAAAATAATAAAGTTAGCAAAAAAAAACATCAAACAAAAAAAATAAACCACCTCAATATGTAAAAAATTGGAGCAGCTCAATCCCAAGCCTTTTTGTCCTCAATATAATCTTTAACAGTATAAAAGGCTTTCTGGCACAACTTAAGTTTAATGAATGATTTGAATTTATTAAGGCTTAGATCTTGAACGTGGCTTGGAAGTTTATTATAAAAGCCACCTATTTTCTTGAGCCTTGTTGTAGGTACAACAAATTTGTGTTTGTTCCTAGTATTTATATTATGGATATCACTGTATTTTTTAAATAATTTTATATTTTTATGGGCATATAATAGATTTTCAAAAATATACTGAGAAGGCACAGTCATTACATTAATCTCCTTAAATTTCTCTCTGAGAGAGTGTCTTGTACTTAATTTATAAATTGATCGAACAGCTCTTTTCTGCAAAACAAAGATAGTCTGAATGTCGGCAGCATTTCCCCATAAGAGAATACCGTACGACATTACACTATGAAAATAGCTAAAGTACACTAAACGGGCTGTCTCTAACATGGTAAATCACTCAATATTGTGCGTACAAACTTACATTTGCAGTTGGAATGTATGGGGATCATGTTTTTCAACTACAAAGTTAAGTTTGTTCTTGGGATAAATTCATCCCAACTACGGAACCCTTCATTGTGCGTGGGCCGACACGCACTTGGCCGGTGTTTAGTCTTAATATACTTAAATTAAGACTAAAAAATGAAGGGCCGACCTTTTTACCCAAATGTCCGGATAAACTGGCTGGTCTGTCCGGCTTTTCGGTTCTAAGACCTGGCAACCCTATTTACATGTATTTCGGGATGAACAAAACATTCAAAGCACATAAGCGTGGATCCCATAATTAAAATGATTGAATGTTCCTAAGTGACTTTTTTATTGAAGTGAATATTTTTTGAGTTAAATGGAATATTATGATTACAACCGCAGTAATAACTTTGTTTTTCATAGCTTTTTCGAGAAATGCTACGAAATACAAAAATATTTTAACGGCCGATCAATAGTGTGCAGGCGTAAATATTAATCCCGATTACGGAACCCTTCACTGTGCGTGGTCCGACTCGCAATTGGCCGCTTTATTATTTTTATTTTCCTAGCCTATCAATTTTACTGATTCTCAAAATAAAGCAGTGTAACACACACATTAGCAAAACTATTGTACAGACGCCTGCAAGTCAAGTTACCCGAAACTGTCAAGTTTTCCCAATCAACCTTGAACCTTATGCTTTAACAATAAAGTTGAAAATCTTTTAGAGAAATTTGACAGATTGTTGTAGCTTGATGTGCTGGCGTCTGTACTTACCTATTAATAACAATAGGTAGTGTGTGTGTGTGTGTGCCTAGGTTTATTTTTAAACCAAGATAAATACCAGGAAATCCAGCTGTTTTAAAATTTACGTTAGGTAGTAATTCCCGCGTGACGGCGCGCGGCTGTAAGCGCCTACTTCTTTTTTCAAAAATGTGCCTAGTTTATTTTGAAGTCTATTGTAGGTACAGGCACAGACGCCACCAGCTCGAGCTACTGAACTGTCAAATTTTCCCAATCAACCTTGAACCTTATGCTGTTGGGATAAAGTTGAAAATCTGTTAAAGAAATTTGAAAGGTTGTAGGAGCTTGATGTACTGGCGTCTATACACGTTCAAGGGTAATTCGATATACCGTACGGGACTCACATTGGCTAGCATATTATTTTATAATGAAGAACACAATATGGAGAATTGGAGACACGGTTTGTTAAGAAACTCGTTTTGAAAGGAGATAGGTAAAGGTACATAATTCTAAGCATTGGATGGAAAAAAATACGGGGAATTTGTAATTTGTAACCCCTTCGTGCTCCTGAGTATAGGTAGGTAGGAGTACTCGGTAGGTAGGTACACCTAGTAACAATATTTTGTAGGTAATTACATGAATGTAAGCACCACAACGTTGATTTACCACTTGTATACCTATAGCATACCTCGCGTCTACAATTTCAATGATTCTAGCCAACAGAACTGTTAGCTTTACGAGAATATCAACCTTAGAACGTGACAGCGAAGATTGATTATCACGTGGAGGTAAAATCTCTCACGCTTGCAAAGGGCGGCTGCCTTGTCTATCTTTAGTTGTGTGCTGATTGAAATAATAGCTGTGACACTGACACAGTGACTATAAAATAAAACTGAATAATGTAATTTTCACATTATGAAAACAATGAGGATGAGAATAATACGGAAAGAAACCATTAGTCAGTTCTTACTTACTGTTCTCAGTGGGTAATGTTAGGCCTAGCGCGCACTGCCTTGCGGTGTGTTTATTCTACCGCACGCGGTGGGTTTTTGCTACCGTAGAGCATGCGTTTATTTCACCTCAATGCGCGCACTTCTATGAGATTCCATACTTCACAGATATGCGGTAAAAAAAACGCACGGCAGTGCGCGCTAGGCCTTACAGAACACGTGTCACTTTTACACTGGTTAAACTTTTGCTAGGAATAATAGGTAAGTACAACTCGACCAAGCTAAGTTTGCACCTCGCGTCGAATACGTCACACTGACGCTTAGGTACGGTCTGCAAAAAAAGATTCGGTTTGTTAGATTTTACTTTGCATTTATTGTTTTTAACATTATATTATACATAGGTACATTAAGACGCAGATATATGCCAGTGACCTTGAGTGGTTAGCTTGCGTGTTCTGTACTGAGCTCACGCAACGCGTCGTACGTTCAGCCAGTAATAGAACTCGCCCATCAAGGAGCGCTGTCCCCAATTTGACGCATTATTAATTTATTATACACAAACCAAAATATATTTGAATAAAACGCGTAAGTATACTAAAAGATCAATAATTAAATTATCTTTAAATTGGTGAAGGTTTCAGAAAAATACGCTTGGTAGATTTTGCGCCATTCTCAGTTTTTTATCCGCGTTAGACATAAGTTATGTCTAACGCGAAATTAATTTGTAAAGTTATGTCACATAACTTTACAAATTAATTTCACTATGTAATATAAACATAATCTAAAATATTCACATATTAAGTTATTGAGAAAATGCTCTAATTTAACATATATTTTTTTCAAATCATTAACACTACCCGCTTAGACGTGATCTTCAGTATAAAATCATTAAAAGTCGGTTATCGTCGCCTTAATAGGAGGAAGTTATGTTACGCGCTAACATCGAAACCAGTAAACCTGGGCTCGGCGCATGACTACATGCACCAAAACTCACACATCTCACATCTGTGATCAGTGTGATGATCACAGTCGCAAACCTACAGTTACCGATAGACAAGAACAGAGATAGGAGACGGCGAAATCGCGTTAGTTAAAACACTCTATTTTGCTGCACAAGAAGTAATTTTGATGCGTATTTATCACAAAATTACTGTAATTATGGAGCTGTTTCATAAACGATATCCCGTGCGCGACTGAGTGTCAACTACGGCCATCACTTAGTTTGATAGGACCAGGCTCTGTTACTAAGTCCCGTATCTACGCTACATCAATGCCAAGACCCCTCCGTACCTCGGAAGGCACGTTAGGCCGTTGGTCCCGGCTGTCATTTGTAGATCTTCGACAGATGTCACGGGTCGTCAGAAGCCGGAATGTCTGAAAACCTTTACCGAGGGGTATCGTGTTACCCAGTAACTGGGTTGTGGAGGTCAGATAGGCAGTCACTCCATGTAAAATACTGGTATTCAGCTACATCCGATTAGACTAGAAGCCGACCCCAACATGGTTGGTAAAAGGGTAGGTAGATGATGTAGATGATGAATAGGTACTATCGCGGATACTGGGGCCTTACCACTTTTCAACCTTATGCTCTTAGTAATAAGGTCGAAAAGTGGCCAGGAGGCGCCAGTGTCCACGATAGTACCTATTACTAGCTTCTGCCCGCGACTTCGATTGCCTGGAACGTAAGATTCAAATTATACTAAAATAACAGCCGCATCGCCCGCCTGCACTATTACTTCGTATACTTCGTTCCTTCTGACATTTATTATTATTTCTCGTCTGTGTCGTAGCGTGATATTAAATAGCCTTCCTCAAAACTTGGGGTCATTAATTCATCATTTCAGCCGAAAGACGTCCACTGATGGATATAGGCCTATCCCAAAAGGGAGTTTGAGTTTGTTTTGAGTTTGAAGTGGTCAATCGATCTCATTCATTTCAGCCGAAAGACGTCCACTGCTGGACACAGGCCTCTCCTAAAATGAGGGGGGAAGGGGGTTTGCAATAATCGCCACGCTTGGCAGGCGGGTTGGCGATCGCAGTATGGTGTTAAATGCATAGAAAACGCTGCTGCACATTCTCTAGTAAGTCCCTTAGTCGCCTCTTACGACACCCACGGGAAGAAATAGGATGGTGCGTAATTTGCGTCCTTTACGTAGGGGGAATCATATGCAGAAAAAAAAAACAAATCCGACCACGCTGAATAAAAAAAAAAAAAACTCTTCAGACAGACTACTAGGTATATTAGTGAAGATTGTTAGTAAAACCACAAATTAGTATATTTTATTTAGGTAGTTGATCACCTTCTCCCTTAGAACATTTTCCTTCCCAGTATAACTTGGAAGTCCATGGCTGGCAAAATGTCAAACTTAGATTAAAATTAAAATGTAGTTCCATATTTTACCCCCTGTCAAGATATACTTGGCGCACTGTATGTTCATTGAACGTAAGCCCACCCGCGCCAAGCCCGCGCCCGATTAGACGCCACCATGGTGCTCCAAGGACGCCGCGCTTATTCAGATTTTTAGGTTGATTGGTCCGTTCCTACGTGGCTTTTCTTTTTTGAGAAACCTACATTTCGTAATCACTAAAGGCTTCTACATACCCAAAGGCATACACAAAGGCACCGCTCATCCCGCGACACGCGGGGCCTTTGTGCCGTGTGAGCCGTGTCTCGTCGCGCGACAAGTCGCGCTGGTATGTAGAAGCCTTAACACTACATAGTATAAAACGAAAGTCGCTTCCCGCTTCCTGTCTGTCTCTATGTATGCTTAGATCTTTAAAAATACGCAACGGATTTTGATGCGGTTAATAGATAGAGTGATTCAAGAGGAAGGTTTATATTTTTAGAAAAAGCCACGAGGGCGAAGCCGCGGGCATCAGCTAGTAAACTTTGAAAGCTGAAAGAACATTTTGCGGATACAATACGTCTCGGGGCCGGGCTGCTGCAATGGGGCATAAATGGTATGCCGCATGGCCCACTATTGGCTGTTTGTAATAGAGCCGCAAAAAACTACAATGTAGCGATAACGAAAACCTGTCTAGGCGGCGCGCCGCCGCAGCGCACCTTGCTTATTGTTTGTTAGGTAGCTACTCGTTAAAAAAAAAACTGTTTTGACTTCAGCTTAGTAACAAGGCGTGCAGACGTAGTAAACGGCGCGGCGGCGCTTATCAATAGTAAAGTTGTAACTTAGGGCACTTTTTGGGGTTCCGTACCTCAAAAGGAAAAACAGAACCCCTAAAGGATCTCTTCGTTGTCCGTCTGTCTGTCTGTCTGTCAGTCAGTCCGTCAAGACCCTTTTTCTCCGGAACGCTTGGAGGTATCAAGTTGAAATTAATATCAAATACGTCGGTTTACGGTCCTCAGAGAAATCAAGCATCTAAGTCAACGCAATAAAAAAGTACGGCCATATATGCGACATACTTTGATACTCGCAAATAAATCAAAACCTAAGGGTACTTCTCGTTAACGTTGAACTAGAACAAGAAGCAGGGAAATAAAGGAAAACATCCGAAAATCGTTACTTATTAGTTTTATCAAATAAATAAATAAACAATGTGATTACAAACCTACATTTGCAGTTGGAGAATTGACCGTGACGTTTATCGATGTATGGAAGAACATGTTTTTGAACTAGGTAAGTACAATGTTAAGTTTGTTTTTGGGTTAAATTCATCCCAAGATCCCAACTACCGAACTCTTCATTGTCCGTGGTACGACACGCACTAAACCGGGTTTTTTTAAACATTTAATTTGTAATATTTTTACGCATGTCAGCACCCCTCTTCCTCTGTGCCCTTCGCCCTATGGTTGGGTTCGGGTTGATAGGGTTGGGTAGATCGGTGGCGAGTATTCAATTCATTTATTGTGAGATTTTGAGAAAAGAATAAGGAACCCTCTTTTCTACTGCTCGTGTCGTATCACTATGGGCAGTAACGACTCCTGTCTACCATACATAAGTACCTGAAATGGTTAGGTACCAATCAATTTGGTATACATGGGGTTAGACCGTTGAATAATAGACGTGTTGTTGATGGATAATGAACAGCACGGCCATTGTGATATTTGACTTTGACAGCGCCTTTATGTCAATGTTTGTTACATTGCGGTGTTCGTTGTTCAAGTGTTCTAATGACGTGCACATGACCACGTTAAGGTAGAACAAACTTCAAAATACTATGCTACACTTGTATGAAAGAGGTGCATCGAAACATTCATACTTTGAGTTTGATGGTCATCCATGAAAGGTCATACAAGGTGCGGTGGAATCCCCTCATCCATCATAACGAAAACTCGGTCTATTCGGCAAAAATCTCACCGTGAACATTTGGGTGAACTGAGCTTGGAATGAACTGTCATCCTACCCGACACTACGGCATCTAGAGAAAGAAAGAAAGAAAAGAAAGAAAGAAAATAAATTTATTTGACACAGGAAGGCACACAATATTCACACAAAAAACAAAAACAGAACAAATGCTTAAAATAGTATTGAGTGCCTCACGGCTGCGCCAAATAGGCCCAGTTCAGCATTAATGCCAGACAACTAGTGCCTGACGCTGGTTTTCAACTGGACCTTATGTTAAGAGGACGTCTTACGGATGTAAATCAGTTTTATAGTGTGTAAATATTTAAATAAAATTAGATATGTGTAACAAATAATAATATAAACCTTTAGATATATTTTGTTTAAAAAAGAAATAAGTACAATAAAAATAATTATAGTTATGAGTGGTGTTTAAGAAATAAAAAAATAAAATGGTATGGGTCTGTTATGGCAAGAAAAAATAATGGACTGTTGTCGATGCGTAAAAGATAACCTTAACATAATTTATATTAATGAAACATTCAAATTGATCATGTCTAGCTTCCGTTGCGCATCCATGAGGTACTGCCGTAGGTAGAGGTTGACAGCTCACTACAAACTCACTTCACCTCAGTTTTCAGGGTGAAATTTTTACAGAATACCACTACTGTACCCCGAGTGTAAGTTTGCAAGTGAGTAAACGTAACTAGCGCGTTTGCGTTAAGATTTTTATTCTCACCCTTATATTCTTAGCATTATGATCTATCGGTCAAATTTTAACGCAAACGAAATAGTTAGGTACGTTTACTTTCTTGCAAACTTACACTTGGGGTACTGTAAGACGCAGTTCTGCAAGACAAGTATGTTCAAACGTTTTTGCTAAGAAGTAATAAAATTAAAAAGACTGTAATACTTAGTTTTTTGTTGACTAATAGGTCAGACTGGTTTCAGTTAATTTTACTTACTTATTGGTTTCTAGCGGATAAAAACTGAAATCTATACAAATAAATAAAATTGAAGATCTGTTTGTGATGTCAAAATATCAGCTTTTCACTAAATGCAGTATGAAAGTAGATCCCACCAAAAACATTTCATGTAAAATGTTGCCAAGACGACCACATAAGGTTTGCCGTGTGAAAAAGATATCAGATCTCATGTAGAGCCAAACTTCTGAATCTACACGGCCTAACTCTACCGACCCTAACTTCACAAATTCTACATATCAGTAAAAATGTATGGCTTTACTGATATGTAGAATTTGTGAATTTAGGGTCGACAATGTTTTTGGTGGGATTTCAGTTCTTTTTGTAAGTTGCTAGGCAGTCTTTTTAGTGTTTATTTTTTTCTTCTTTTTTTGGGGTTTATTTCTTGCACGTCAGCAGTGCCGGTTTTCATAGCCCATTCTCTGTCTCAGTTTACATACCAAATTTCGGCTTTCTAGCACTTCAGGAAGTACCCTTACATTTTGAAGTCTTATACAAACTTCCACCCCCCCATTTTGGGGGATGGGGGGCGAAAGTTATAAGTTTATGAATTTTTTTGTTGGTTGTATACTAAACTTAGATTACATACCAAATTTCAGCTTTCTAGCGCTTCAGGAAGTAGCCAAACATTTTGATGATCATCAGTGTGTCAGTGACGAAATCGGTGTATTTTAGATATCAATAAAATCTAAAGTATTAGAGCTATTCAATTGAGACTTCGTATGTTTAATTAGTCTATTATTGAGTCGACCAATTTAAATATCTAGGGCATCTACTCACCGAGGACCTAAAAGACCATGCTGACATGGAGCGGGAGCGGAGGATGCTGTCGGTGCGAGCCAACATGATAGCCCGCAGGTTTTCACGTTGTTCTGCTGGTGTGAAGGTCACGCTTTTTAGAGCGTACTGCACATCACTGTACACGAGCAGCCTGTGGGTTAACTATACTGAAAGGGCATACAGTGCCCTCCGTGTCCAGTACAACAACGCGTTCCGGGCGGTGTTGGGGCTGCCCCGTTTCTCTAGCGCATCAGGGATGTTCGCGATGGCGCGCACTGACTGTTTCCACGCTTCTATGCGCAAGCGGTGTGCTTCCCTGGTGCGCCGGGTGCGGGCCAGCCTATGTCGGCGATCATTGCCACTATCCTGGCAATGATCGCCGACAGGCTGGACTGCCCTTATGTCCGGCATAGCTGTGGCAGGCATGTTGCTGTTCCGATGCCGGTTAGAAAATTTTAATTGATTATTGTGTTTTGTATTAATTTTGTTTTCTGTGACCAGTAATGTGATTAGTAATTGCTTGTATTTGTATTTAATTGTAATGCCTAATAGTTAGTATGAGTCTATTGTTACTTGATAATGAATAAATAATAATAATAATTGACATCATATCCTGAGAATATGAACTATCTGGTACATCGGAAACCAACTCTATGAGGTTTCAAAAAAACGACGAAACACTTCGAGAAAAGGTAGGTGCCCTTGCGCTTCGCTTGGCTCGTCTTGGCGGGGGCACTACCGTGCCCCCAGATACACGGTACTTATAACAAAAAAACAATTTTAATTGGTCTGTCTTGTTCCGGCTAATCTCCAAAACGGCTAGACCGATTATGACGGGACTTTCATTGGCTAGTTGATGATATATATATGGAGTAACTTAGGCTACTTTTATTTTAGAAAAAAGCCACGTGGAGATAGCCGCGGGCAGCAGCTAGAAATAAATACTGTTGTAAAGATTGTTTGACTGCCTCATTGGACTACTGGTTGCAAGCGTTACTGCGGAGCATGAGGTCCTGGGTTCGATTCCAAGGTCGGGCAAAGTGTTATTGGGTTTTTCTATCGAACATTTCTCAGCAGCAGCCATTGATGTATTAAATAGGAAGATAGGCCACTCTCTAACATAACGTAAATAAATGGACTAGAAAAACACACCCACAAACTACATTTCCCGATGTCGTGCGTCATGTGCTCGACAATCCAAATAGAGAGACGTATCATACTACGCGGGCTATAGCGGGAACGAGATAGCAATAATTGTCACTGTTACGCGCTACACAAACGCCAGTTCGATTGTGACTAAGGTCGATTGTGTCCTTTTCCCCTAATTTATGCGATCCACGTCGAAGAGGGCGTACCATATCTTAGCAGCCCAGAGTTTGGATTAGTGGCCGGTTTATGGCAATAGGCTCGCCCCCTCTTACGTGGCGAAATGTGTATAAGTGGGGTGTACTATGGTACACTTCTGCCTAACCCTCCGGGGATTAGGTACAGGCATGATGTTGTTACTTAATTACCATACCATCAATCTAAAACAAATTCGCGTTGAGGAAAGTAAAACTACAAGATATCACTAAGACTGGAACATCCAGTGTGTATAAGGATCTTTTGGCGCATGGCCGAAATCGGAACTAGCACCGCCATCTTGTTTTTTCAATACATTTCACAAAACAATATTGGACAAATGTTTACCAACAGCGCCCCCTGTGAACGTGAAAAAAAAAGATCCTTTAAGTCGCAGAGTAGGTATGTGCCACAGCACACTACAACAAATAAGTACGTCGACAAAAGAGTATTTATTATGGCATGTATTTAACGCGGCGAAAAATTAATCTGAATATGGGATTAAAAAATAATTAAAGCCGGTAGCAAAAATAATAGGTTGGCAGCTACAGCGAAGTATAATTTTAAGTGGAAAGTAGCAGCTTAATAATCAGTTGATAGCTTTGTTTTAATTTAAACTGGCATCGATTTTTGGTTTTGGTAACTGAATTTACCAACAATAGAGGCGAATGGTCACTGTTCTAACCTAACCTAACCCAAATGATTCAATAACAGTATCATATACCTTCCACAAACAATTTGTTTTATAATATTGGTATTATGCTGTATGGATAATTACTATAATGATTGTGTGAACTAAATAAAACATTACTTACATAACTTTTGTTGATATAAATTTAAAAATAATATTTAATCGCTGCCAAGTTATTTTTTAGTAGCAAATAGTTAGTCGCCCTTTAAGTTGTTAGTCGCCTGAAAAACAATTAGCCTTATATTATTTCCAAGTTACAAGTTACCAACATGACAAAAAAAAACAAACATATATTTTTTTGTAAAGTCGAAAGCGTCAGGGTAGCCCGCGAAATTCAAATTTTCTTACGTTTTCTGCAATTTGCAGGTTGTATGTTGATCTAAATATGATTCGCGGCCGTAACAAATATGACTTTCCAGAATTATAATCATTAGAATTAGCAATACAGCTCTCTAAGTTCATAGAATCCTATTGAATGACTTTTTTCATGAAATCATGACATTGGGGAACCAATCTAACTTAGAGAGGTGTATATTCATGATTCTAATTCTGTAAATACATATTATCTGTTACAGCCGCGAATCATGTTTTGATCAAGATACAACCTGATACTGACTTGCAAATAATTTAAGAATATTTGAATTTCGCGGGCTGCAGCTGCGGATCACTTTAAAAACTTATTAAATATTTTGTTACTAAATGCGCTATGATGAAGCACTAATTATATGATTTACATGTATATTCCAGTTGCTACGTCGCTTCGTCAAGGTTGTCTGCACTCGTGGCTGTAATAATAATAAAATTAATTTTGCAACTGAGCTGTGTGCAGACTCATATTACGCTATGTGGACTTCAAGGAAAATAACGTAAGGTTGCCGACTCGAATCTCGATATTATGTAAAATTATTTTGTTTGGTTATTAACTGAATTTTGCTTTTAATAATTGAATTATTTTTGAACTGTTGACCTCAGGTACAGTTAACCCCACATCAGTGGTAACAGTTTGACATTGACAGAATCTTAATTTTGTAGCAATAAGGCTGATTTTCGTACTCTAGTGTTGCACTGATGTGTGGTTGTGGTTGACTGTCAGTTAACGAGGTACCTTGTATGAAAGGAAAACGTTAATCATTGACTAAGCATTGACTATTGTATGCACACCACACATTATTGTTGATTTATCTTTGGAATGCTATTCTTATTATCGAATAAACCTACGAATAAACCCCTTAAACCTACACATTCACGCACTTTTATTTTCCATTGAAATGGTTTACAATAATGTCCAAAGAGTGGCAAAGAAAAAAAATATCGATTCAAATTAGTTATGCAACATGCCGCTGTGGCAGACTTTGGCAGCACGATCTAGAAATACTACAGCTATTTCAGTTTTCAGTTACGGAAATTGTATAGCGCAAAGGACGTGCTGCCACCTATGAGCAATGTGAGGAAATTCGTACTATGTTGCCACATAAACATGTTTTTTACCAAATGGTAGAAATTGTAGAATCATAAAACCCACAACACGAATGGATGTTTTTATAAAGCTACAAACAAGTCTCAGCAGCTTAATTTTTTAAATAAGTAATTGTGTATTTTTGTAATTTTTCGTTAACTAAGAAAAATACAATGTGGAAGCGAATTCTTCTTCTCTTCGTGTCACCATGAGTTATTGTGGATTACAGATAAACCAGCGGGATGCTAGAGTGGATGACTGCCCAGGGAGCACCGGACTTGCTTGTACCGCAATGGTTATAGTACCTGCCCTTACTGTCTCGTCCAAAATATCCACCCGTGACCCCGTATAGCATTACCTGCAAGCAGAGTCCGACCGAAAATAGTTTTTTTTGTGGCCTATGATGAAAACGTAATCTGGCCTGATTTGCATTTTTCGCTAAAAATCGAAACTGGCAAATTTGTTCGTCGATAGTTTTTCTTTGGTAAAAGAAACGGAGTGGCAATCTTTTCAATGATTTGTAATGATTATACACTTCCAGACACCTGAATCGAGGCACCCTGCATATCTTTTTAATTAATGGTTACCACTATTATTATTTTTTTTAAGTAAAAAAAATGTGGTTTTGATGCCAGTCATTCCCAATCATTTCCGTTTGTCATTGTTCCAAATTTGAAAACGATAAACTAAAAAAAAATAGGTCGTCTTATCGTGTTTCTCAGGGGCAAAACTAGCGTGAACATTTTTGAATATAACAATGGTTTACCTAACTAAAACGTTTTTTTAGTAACTTGTGCTAGCATCAAGAGCATTTACGACGGCCGTCATGTTTCGGCATGGAATTAATTAATGGCACTATGACGTGCTGTGGAATGTTCTCCTATTCTTCCAAGATGGCAGTTTTCAGCTCCTGCAAAGTTTCTCGAGCTGGTCGGTTAGCTCAAACATGCCTCTTCAGCTCATCCTTTATGTGCTCTTTTGGATTTATAACAGGGGTACTTGCGGGCCATTCCATTACGATACTAACGCCATGCAGATATTCTCGAACAATTTTTGCAGTGTGCGCATTTGCATTATCATGCATAAAAATTAAATCCTGGCTCAGAAACTCAGTATTTGGCATCACATAAGCCTCTTGGCATTGATTATTGTGTCGGTCACTATTTAGTGGCGGCAACCATGGTTCCGTCACAACATCAAGGCCGGGTTTTCCTTCGGCCCACAACTGTCCATGACCCTCCGCCATAACTCAACTTCTCTTCAATGCAACATTTCTGAAAACGTTGCCCCTGTCTGCGGTAAATTTTTCTACGTCCATCATTATCGTACAGCATAATCTTGGCTTCATTCATCCGTAAAAAGAACCTGGCTCCAATGACGTTGAGTCTAATGCAAATGTTCGTGTGCAATCTGTAGGCGCGCTATTCTGTGAGCTCATGTCAGTTTGACTTATGAGATTTTAGGTCACGTTCTTTGAGTCTCCTTCTAATAGTTTGAGCGCATTCAGTCCATGAAAGTCTCGCAGCTGATCTTAGACCTGTACTGTGGTCAAGTGACGATTACGCAGGCTGCTGGTAAAGCAAAACCGATCTTGTTGTGCTGCAGTGACCCGTTTTCGTGGTCCTCCTGGACGGTGCATGAAGCCGCCAGTCTCCAGGTATTGATGGCAAATTCTTTGAATGGCAGAGCGACTTCCATGAAGTTCTGCACTTGCGTTTCGCTGACTAAGTTCAGACTGAAGAAGTGTCACAGCTTGCGCTGCTATTTCTGATGCAGCATCTATACTTTGAACGTAAGAATGGATAAAAAAATAAGGAAAAATAATTTTGGTATTCTTTTTATGCAAAACATTATGAGAAAAAGCATATTATTATGTTCACACTTGCACAATTGTTATTTTAGGTGTTGTAACTATCGAGTTTCCCTGAAAAATAACATAAAAGTGTTGATTTGCCCGTGCTTTATTTTTTCGGCGACGACTGAAAATATTACTTGTTTTCATGGAGCACTAGATTAGAACGCTTGGGATGTGGTTATTCCGAATGTCCCTGTTACATTCTCATCATCATACATCCCTAGTTACATTCTGAAATTGTATGGTAATGGTAGGTTTTAACAATAGTAGCTTTTACAACACATTAGTAGATTTTTTGTTATGAGTTGGCAACATTATTTTAATTGACCGCCACCCGTGAGCGAATCGTCGCTCGATCTCGCTCTGTCGATCGAGTCCGGTTGTGGAAGCCATTTTATTCTTGTGAATGTGACAAAGTATTTTTTGTGGTTTTCCGTACAAAGAATCGTGTCAATGTGTACCTGCATTGAGTGTATTTCGTGACGTGTGATTTTGATATCAAAATTGAGAATGTACGTGTTTCAAATTGGTTTGTGTTGACCAGCCCCGTTTCTTACGCGGTCGCACAGCAGGCATCGATTAGTGCAGTAAAGCGGCCTCTAATAACGGCGAATCGAGGGTGTAGGACCAGTTTGTGGGGTGCGCCATGGGCAACAATGCTCCCAGCGCTAATAAGAAGGTGGACGCCGCCGAAAGCGTCAAGGAGTTCCTCGATCAGGCCAAAGAGGATTTCGAGGAGAAATGGAAGAAGAATCCTACCAACACCGCCGGACTGAACGATTTCGAGCGAATTAAAACATTAGGTACCGGCTCGTTCGGTCGAGTCATGATAGTTCAACATAAACCTACGAAAGAATATTATGCTATGAAAATATTAGATAAACAGAAAGTGGTAAAATTGAAGCAGGTTGAGCATACGTTAAATGAAAAGCGAATTCTTCAAGCTATCAACTTCCCTTTCCTGGTGAGCCTCAAGTTCCATTTTAAGGACAACTCGAACTTGTACATGGTGTTGGAGTATGTGCCTGGTGGTGAGATGTTCTCGCATCTGCGCAAGGTGGGGCGCTTCTCTGAACCGCACTCCCGCTTTTACGCGGCGCAGATTGTGCTCGCGTTCGAGTACCTTCACTACCTGGACTTAATCTACCGGGATCTCAAGCCCGAGAACCTCCTCATCGACTCGCAAGGCTACCTCAAAGTCACAGATTTTGGTTTTGCGAAGCGCGTCAAGGGCCGTACGTGGACGCTGTGCGGCACGCCCGAGTACCTCGCGCCGGAAATCATCCTCTCCAAAGGATATAACAAAGCCGTCGATTGGTGGGCGCTCGGCGTCCTAGTATACGAAATGGCGGCTGGTTACCCGCCGTTCTTCGCCGACCAGCCCATCCAGATTTACGAAAAAATCGTTTCGGGTAAGGTCCGCTTTCCCTCGCACTTCGGCTCGGATCTGAAGGATCTGCTCCGTAATTTATTGCAAGTCGATCTGACTAAGCGTTACGGTAACCTGAAGGCTGGTGTGAACGACATAAAGGGCCACAAGTGGTTTGCGAGTACTGACTGGATCGCCGTCTTCCAGAAGAAGATCGAGGCCCCGTTCATCCCGCGCTGCAAGGGCCCGGGCGACACCAGCAACTTCGACGACTACGAGGAGGAGGCTTTACGTATCTCATCTACTGAGAAGTGTGCGAAGGAGTTTGCCGAGTTCTGAGCGCGTAGTTGGTGCCTGCGAGCGGACACTCCCGTGAGTAGGTGTTTTTAGTGAATCTTCCGTGACATTGTGGTCGTGGAACGGTGACGAGTGCGTCTCTTTGCCACAGCTTTGGGTGATTATAGACGCTGAGGCGGCCCCTGGCTGGCACACCATGCATGTGGATCAAATTTGGAGTGTAGGCAAGATGATAGTAGAACTGATTTCCGATATTTCGGTGGCGTTCATTTGCTTAGTGCCCTTTCAAGTTGACATAACATAGAGCAGGTAGACGAGCTGAAGTGATCCTTGTTCTGGTGATATCCTGAGTGTTACCACTGACACCCTGTACCCGCAGCGTCTTGCTCAGCACTCAATGTCTTGCTACCTGGTTGTTCATTTGGTACATGGTAGTTCGCTGTTGGTGGCATTGGGATGTGGTGAGCTTTATTATTATATAATATTTTTTATTGTTTTTAAAAAATCAAGAATACAATTTTGTAATATGTAATAATGATCAAATTTTTCTTGTTGCTTTTAAGAATTCACGGTCGAACTTCTCAATTTCGATTTTATCTAATTACATCACTAAACCATCAACTTAGAGCAATTTCGACGACCATCACTAATACTTTAGTAGATTACTGAATTGAATTTCCTAAAACTATGTAAATTACTTATCTTGATGGAATGTTTTAATTAATTATGTATAGGTTCTAATTAATTGACATTTCGTTATTGGTTTTATTTATAGTGTTAATATTGTTGTATCAGTTGATATTTTTAACTAAGGAACTATAACTACATCAAACTATTGAAGAGATTAATTTATTGTATATGTATTCATTGTAGTTGTGTTCACATGTGCAATTTGACCTGTGTTTGTGATCTGATGTGAGGTTTCATTTGAATTTTAAGTGTAATTTGTATTAGTTCCTTATTTTGTAGTTTTAAGTGTAGTTATTTTAAATTGTGGAGTCAAACCGTACAGAATGTGCATGAATACATCTATATATATTCTAAAGTCAGCCTCTCAACAAACTGTGCTATGTGACCTGGCCTTATTGCTAGCATCAGTTTATATTAAAAGCAATAAATATTGTTCATTTAAACATATTCCAATTTGCAACAATATTTCTGTCCTGTTAAATGTTTATAGTTTTATACATTACAACTTGGTATTCAGCACAAAATAAGACATGAGAGAATTTTTATATATGGGATATTGTTTTCATTAAGAATAGGAATATGTTTAAAGGTACCTAGTGTTAGATCATTGAAGCGCGGTGTCGAGTCGCGTTGATATCTTGTCATTGAGACTGATGTTATCAATAAGCATGTGTATAATGAGAACTATATCATTTTAATCAGGTTCAGCTATTAATTTCAGTCCCACCATTCTCTGGATGTGTGATACAGCAATGATTATTTGGCAATGTTTACTATAAAGTTTGTTAGCTATTAGATGTAGGACTTTGAATCCAGGCTGTACAAATAAATATCTAGTAATTCGTAGTGCATTTTACATTGTGTACATTGTGAGCGTCTGTGGTAATAGTTATTAGGTTGAAATCATGGGAAGGTTACTTAACCGCTCTGTGCACATTCATATTTATTATAAAATGTTACTGATGTGACTTGAGCTATGTCTGATGCATGCATATGATTGTCGTCTTTGAGTTAGTACTGTCCTCGTTCTTACAATTGGAACTGGTCAAGTTATGGTAATAACTACATGTAAAGTCATATCAAATTGTACACTAAATTAATGATTTTTGGTCAATGTATATTGTAAATTATGCATTCTCAATCTTTTCTATGATCATTCAATGTCAAACTTCAATTATGAATTTGTGTTCAAATTGCTTGTTTATACTTTTTTTACTAAGCACTGTGCTGTATAAACAATGTCTTGTGGTGAAATGTCCAATGACAAATCTTTAGACCTGAAAGTAATATATAAATTTCTTTTATTCTAATAATTTAGTTATAAAACAAAGACCTATTATTTCATTTGGTGCCATAATTATTATTTTGGAAATGGTCCTGCTGTGTAAATACTTAGATTAAATTGTTAATGTTTTTATTCTCTTAATAATTAAATTCATTGCCTACTTCTTTCCAACAATAAATTGCTGTGCTAAATCGGTACTCTTATTGCATATTATGTCAGTATTAAACTTTGCACCTTTTATGTAAGTCATAAAATAAGTCTCGAAGTATCAGTGAATAGTAGAACAATACTTATGTAGCTAGTCACTTCATACTTGTTAATTTTGTAAACTAAACGCCATTTCTGTGGTGGCAATGTTGAAAGCTTGGTGTCCAAACACTTAGATATTTATTAAGAATTAGCTAGTAGAATTTATAGAATAGTTAATTTTGGAGTTTTGAAAGTGAGAGTAAACCAAGTCTTAAGTAATAATCACGCTACGTTTCATCTGGCGCCATTGAGTCGAAGGCAAACTAATAATTCTCAGATTGCTTTCGAGACATTGTTCTGAGCGACAGTAATTTTTTAGCGCGAGGTGTTTTATCTATTTTCTATTGTCTGAGCAGTCTGCCTGTGGACTAATTAATTATTTGCTACTTTGTAAGAAAGCGACATTCACCAATTAGACATTGTTTAACGATTCTAACGTTGTTTAAAAACTCGCGTAATCTAACTCCTGCAGTTTCGTAGTGTCAACGCAGCGTTTAATTTAAAAATATTGTATCAACTAAATAAGAGTATCTGATATGTACCCTTCGTTACAGTCATTGTATATAACTGTAGATTGATCGTATCCCCAGTAATTAGGAGATTCGGAATCAGCTTTGATATCCGCGGTCTTTCATTCCAATTAGCTTCACAACTTGCTCATCGACACAATATGAACGTTCTAATGTGAACATTTTAAGCCATTTTGGATATTATAAACATTACTAGTGTGACCGTATGTGTATTTGCGAACCGTCTTTTTATATCTGTGCGTATTAAATATTCAAATGTTCACATCTAGATCTATTATATCGAGTGCCTATAGCATTGAAAGTTCAAGTGTAAAAAGTCAGTTAATTTCAGTAATTATTTGTCACCATGTATTGATCTTCCATAAAATTACGATGAAATTAAAATATCGATGTAACAGTAAACATTGGTTTGATTTTATATGACATAAAGGTGTTCGATTCCAGTGTCGTCTACACGATGGTACGTGTATTTGGCACATCTGCTTTCCGACGTATGTTCGTTGGCTTGGTAGCTGGTACGTCAAAGATAAAATATCCGTCTGGGTATACGTATTTTGTATTGTTTGACGTTGTTCGCACGTGGGGCGAACGAGCCGGTTTAATACGTGGCTTCCTAATAAAGCGGAATGCTCCGCCGCCCGTACGCTCTTCATCATTGCTAGACAGATAAAGATTTGTTTTATCGCTCACTGTTTCTATACTGGATGCAATAATTCACAATTATTTTTGTGCTACTGCCATGTAACAACCATTTCTCACTAATTAAACTGACGCCTCGCAGATTTTTTGTCTGCTATCAATCATAATTACTGTTGTCTCTTCTGTTATTGTTTACTCCAGATACTATTTTTAATTCTGATATGTACCTCGTGCTGTGCTAATGTTTTTATTTCTGCACGATTAGATCTCTGAATGTGCTTGAATTAAATTAACAATATACATTTTTAATTGCGTGCTCGTTTCACAAACATTCGTTTCGAAGAGTTCAAAAATCCGAAACCAGAAAATCTTGACAGTTTAAAGTAAATAGTCGACCGCTATTCATCCGACAGCTATTTGCTGTCGGAGGCTAGGCAAATCAGGTAACCGATAGTGTGTTATTTTCGATTTAGAAGACTCTTGAATGGTTGTGAATAGCCATGCTGATCTTTATCTGTAGGCAGGGAGTCAACGGACAAGTTTTGAAAAGTATCACATACTCTCGTTTGACTAAAACGAATTTTAAATTTTTCGCCCACGAACTTGTTTATTACAGCACAAACATGATTCAGTCTAAACAAAATGTGCTAAAAATTCACATTTTACGGTTGTTTGAAATTCTGTTCCGAATGCTACGGTGACGTGACGCAGACAAATATTTTAACACTAGCTGCTGACCGCGACTTCGCTCGCGTGGGTTTTTCTAAAATACAAGTAGCCTAACTAAAACAAATTGCTATCTGCTAGTGAAAGTCCCGTCAAAATCGGTCCAGCCGTTTCGGAGATTAGCCGGAACAGACGGAGACAAAAATTAAAAAAATCGTTTTTTTTTATAATTACCGTTTACTATACTTTCATAATTTAAGCATTTATTAAAAAGCTGTTATTTTGACATTACAAACAGGCACTTCAATTTAATTTATAAATTGTCTGGATAATGATAAATGATTTTTATTTCTGTAAGTAGGTTTGTACAAACACTTTTACACGTAAATCATATTTTTAAAACTAGATGAGGTCGGCGTTTCCTATCTGACTACTCTGAGAAGAAAGGCCGAAACAAACTCAGAGGTCACAGTCTCTTTTAAAGTCCAGACATAATCTTGGTCAGATCATGTGAAGGCCATGCAGATTGGTGTCTGAAATGGTCTTTTGAGGAAAGAACCACACAGATTAAGTGGACCTGACCAGTCAGTGCACGCATTTATCAGTAATCGTGCAGCTCTACTCAGAACTTAAGGAGCTCAACGGAGTCATTCATAAGCTTATGGTTATGAATGACTTATGAATGACTTACTTAGGGGTACCTAACTATTATTAAAAACTTTTGCCTGTAATAATGTAACGTCATGAAATTCTCTCATTACATGTGTAGGTTACCTACTGGTTACCTACTGATTAAGTAATTACTGATTCATACGAATATGTAGATAGGTAGTTTTTAATCACGCTTCTTAGCTGACATTGAGGCAAAACACGGTAGAAATTGTGTTTTTGTTTATTTAGAAGAACGCTGTAAGTACTAAGTTTTAATAAACCATCTGATTTAATGTTGTACTAGCTACATCATTATTTGGATGTTTGTTAAATGAATTATCTTCCGGCCATATCAATGTATGTTACGTTCGATAACCTTTAGATTACATTACCAATTTGGCATGAATACACAAAAAACTTATTCTTAGTTCGTCATGGTGTGAAATATAGAATCTATGCCCTGTTTTTCCCATTTCATAGACGTGTAATTATGAATTTATGAACTATGCACATTGTATAAACTCTCCATGCATCACAAAAAAAGGTTCATGAAAATTCAAGGGTTTTAAAGAAACTCCGGGAGTCACCGTCGCTAAATTTCGTTTTTTTTTAATCCCAGAGAGATTTGACATTTCAAATATTTTTTTTTTTTTTTTCCTTCTGGCTTCGCACGGTTTGTGCATTTAGCCAATGTCAAGTTAGTTCTTGTATAATATTGATGAAATGAATTATAAATGCATGATGATGATATCCCCGCCTACTCCCCTTGAGTTTCAGTAAAGATGTGGCACTTTACTGAGTCCTCACGCGGACTTCTTGAGAGAACTTGAAGCGAAGTTGCACTGTTTTGTTTCATTTGCCTACACTAATGCACGTTCACAAACACTTAATGGTTAATAATCCACCATTATTACACATTAATATTCGGCTAAACACTAATTTTGGAAAATTAAACAAACTGCTGAACATGATGCTTCACTTTCCCGCCAAGAAGTCCCAAATGATTTATTGTTCGTTTTTTTATTTGACATTTTGCACCTGTCAAATTAGTTTAAATTAAGTTTACATTTTTTGCAATTTGCAGGTCATTGTCAGGTTGTATCTTGATCAAAATATCGATTCGCGACTATAACAAATATGTATTTACAGAATTATATTCATTAGAATCATTACTACATATCTATAAGTTAGATTTACAACCTGACACTGACATGCAAATTGCAAAAAACGTAAGAAAATTTGAATTTGGTGGGCTAAAGCTTAACTTCACTTACCGATTTTCCAGTTAATTTTACTTTGAGCCTCAAACTTACCAGTTACACAGTTCTAAAGAATTGTACCTCATCGTCATCTGCCTAGCCTTTTCCCAATTATGTTGGGGTCGGCTTTCAGTTTAACCGGACACAGTATTTTTCATTACCTATATCTATAATATTATCATTCTATGAATGCGCTGTACATCCACTCTTAAGAACCTGTAACCAGGGCCGGATTTAGGGAAGGGCAACCGGGGCGATAGCCCCGGGGCTTCCACAAACGGGGGGGCCCCCACAATAGAGACTACGGAAAAAAAATCTTTCAAATTCCAACTAGTAAACACTAGTAAACATCTTTTCCTATGATATTTTTTTTTGCTCTTTTAACTTTACCTGCAGTACATACATGATTATTTGATTATGTTAATATTAAATATTAACAGAAATCATTGATCTATATTTGTTCACTCCAACCAGGCAATCAGTGAAATATAAAAATCACAAATGGCCCTGACAAGCAATTTACTACTCATCTTGAGGGAGTACCCCAATACTTTAATTTCAGATAATTCTTGTTTCCGATTATATTTATATGTGTTTGTTAAATACTAAGAGAATCTACTTGGTTTCGCAATAAATTATTTATTGAAAAACGACTGAAAAAAATGGTTAATTTAATTTGGAAAATAATTTGGGGCGAGGGGGCCTCCGTCCTTTGTTGCCCCGAGGCCTCTGGACCTCTAAATCCGGCCCTGCCTGTAACCTGTAGGTATATACTTACATAAGCGATGGTATAGTAAAATTATCTATGTAAAAATGCTGTTATTTTATAGTATGATATGTTCTGGGGATAAATCCGAAGTATTGGCCGAATGTTCGACCATTTCTTGACTACGGCTGACTATGGCTGAATACGGCGAAAGTCAAAGAGATAAGTCAAAGTAAAAAATGTGACTTGAAGTCGGGTTAGGATTTAAAGTTAAAAACGGAAACTTTAGAAGTCAAGAAACGGCCGAACATTTGTCCGATACTTCGGATTATCGCTTCGGAGTAAACCCCTTATTTGACACGCGATCCGCGTTGTGGGAATTAGGGTCATTATCAATCCACACAACAGATGTTTTGTAGGAAACATGGGCTACACGTTCCAAACGAGCTCTGGCCAGAAACGATTAATTTGCTACTTGCAAATGGACCCTGCCGGTGTTATCTTTGCAGTTTAAAGTTGCAGCGCAAGTGCATTGTCTTTGGTGCAGGACATCTGGTGTTGTGTGTGCGGTTTCAACGTTCAAGTCGGAATTCCACTTTGCCCCACTAATGGGTCAAACTGGAATGTTCACGATTTGTCGCCCACTATTTCCGACTAATAGATTTTGGTGGGGCAAATTACACTCGCATTAACTCGGAATTTTTTTCGTAAAACTTTTATTTTTGCCATAATATTTTAATATATCCAACATCCTTAGTGGAAAAAGAAATAACTCTGAATTTATGCGAGTATGATTTGCTCCACCAAAATCAATTAGTGGGACGCAATCACAATGGATGACAAAAATTTTAACATTCCACTTTGACCCACGATAGGTAGGGCAAAGTGGAACAATTCCGTATTTATCCAATTGAAGGCATTTGAAGGCTCCATCGAATTTGAAATTAAATTTCTATTATAATATGCCTGATAAGTAAAATTTCAGCAATACGTACTTTCCTATGATATACTCGCCTAACATTTTCTTAAAATTCCAGGCGCTTATATTTATTTCTTCTTCAATTTAAGTAATACCTATACTCTTCAGTACAAGTGGCTAATACCGATGTTTCGTAATATTCACTATCAATAATTCAGTCTTCATTACTTCAGAACACTGGAAAGTGGGGTTGCTTTGCTAAAGTTGCTTTAATGTGTCAAATATTGATCGGTTCCTAAGTGGAACACACATATTAGACCGGTCGACAGTGTCGGCACTCATGTAGCGTTTTGCGCTTGTGAATATGTAGGTAGGTGTGTTACCTATAAGGCTGGTTCGTTCTCGCAACCGACTGTTGCAACCTTGGGGCCTGAGAAAGCACATGTTACGTATACCCACCAGTGTATACGCGGCTCGACGTTGCGAAATAATCTTTGCTTATGAACTGGCGTCGCTCACAATTACAACATCTTTATAATTCCGATAACAAACGGGTGCGTTAGTTTGAGGTAAATGTCAACTTTTCTGTATTTAAAACCAGTTTGGTACCGCGACATGTCGACTAAAAATATCCTTGAATTTAAATAGGTATGTTATTATCAGCCAACACGGACTCTCACGCGCTGTTAATAATTGATTTGACTTGATTAACGTCGTGAAATGTTTGTGTTTTCTTATCGGGGACGTCTGGTAGGCAAAGTGGAATGGCCCGTTGCCCAGTTTGTGATTGCCACTTATTTACAGGGGACGGGGTCCGTCGGCATCCCGGTTTGCTCGACGTAGTAAAAGCTAGGGATCAAATCCATGCTCTCGTATTTGTCCGCCAGATGTCCATTTTCCACTCGACTAAGTTTGTAACGTCATCGGTACCTAGACACATGCTAATTTTCACATTCAAACGCCAATATCGTCCAAGGTTTGAGTCGTTATAGTTTCATCTCGCTCTTGTCGCTACAATAGATAGCAACTATAATAGTCACGTGTTTGCTGTGTTTTCCCCACGTTGTTTGTTTTTTTATTCTTCTTTGATGGCGAATTTTCGCGTAATTAACAACTTTTTGCCCCCGCTGTTGTTCACAATGTTTTTAAAAAGTGCGAAAACATCTTTCAGTATCAATTTATCCTTCTTTTACCTGTGCAAGACATGAACTAATATCATAATAAAGTGTGCACACACTTGAATTATTTATGAAATAATAACTTGTGTTTTAGTTACCTACGTGCTTCACTTATAAAATGTGTATTAAATTCCAGTCAAGATAAAAACGAGTTTGGGAGATAGCAACTTTTTGTTTTGCGAGTGGTAAAAGGGCTCGACGCAACTTGGCAATGTTGCATAAAGATGTCTGTTAGAAAATTGGCGGGTGTAATGTATTTTCCATAGTATTCATAGCCGTAAAGCAGAGTGCTCACAAAGCCACCGTTTTATGACGGTAAGGTCGGCAGACTCGTTCAAGGTTTATAGGAAGCTGTCTAAGATCGTTTTGTGTCAGCGTTCTCTTTATGATTCAAATTCTTTTAATATGGGACCACATTTGAAATTTGCTTTTTTTCAGATGGGTCAGATATTGCGCAGTTTCCGTTTCAATCATTCCTGCCTTTGAAGCTTTTTATGGGCCACTATAAAATGCTAGTGTAAGGTAAATATTTATTTAAGATTCTTTTTCGGGAATCGGTATCATTATCCGGTAGATTATCTTTCTTAATCTGGGAATAGCCTATTACACTGTTATGGTCGCTATGGATTTATTTTGCTTTCGCAGCCTGTTTCGAATATCCAACAATAACGCAAATTGTAGGTAGTTGTTACTTATAGCAGCTTCGTTCATTTACCTTATCTTTATGTGCCTTTTCACTCCACAATGTCATGTGAAACACATTACCCTTTCCCTTAGGAGTTCTCATGAAGTTAATAGAACCCTTTTGCTTAACATAAGTTATGAGAAGACATTTCAAAGTATTCCCGGGACTGTTCAGATGGAACTAATGTTACAAATGCTACAAGTATAAAGCGCTCATTTACTTTGTCAAAGTATAAGTAAAATTAGTAGACTAGCGCACACCTAGGGAAGTAGCATTTCCCTAGGTGTGCGCTAGTCTACTAATTTGACTTATACTTTGACCAAGTAAATGTGCAGTTTTTTCAATTTGGCGTAGACTGAAATGTAAGTAACACAATCTGCGAAAAAAATTAACTTCTTCAAAAATAACTTAGATGACTTACAGAATTTAAATTAAAATTCTTTATTCAGTTCATGTGTACATTTAGTTGTTACAATTTAAGTAAGTTCCAACATGAAACCCGGAAACCCATAAACTTGTATGGGCACTTATGAAACGTCAGAAGCTAGGTGTACGGTTCCAATTGGTCGTTTCCTAGGAGAAGAGCCGGCAAAATATTCCACGGTTACTCTTTTAAAAATAATTGTATTTTACAATGTTTTTAAATTACATAGGTATGGGAGGACAGAGTGTAGGCCGGCCTGTGTAGGAGTGTAGTACCATTTTGACATTCTGGGACTGTTGTTACAACTGATCACCTGAACTAGTAGTTGTCTCTAGTCTGTCTTGAATAGTTTTTTTTTTTTTTTGGATTGGAAATTATTGAATAACTTTTCCCGCTCTGGGCGGAGCTGGGCGTGTCAGACTTACTGACTAAAACCCACCCGTGTTCCTTCCGTTGCCTGTGTGCCAGGGCCACGATATCCCTTTCGGAAAAACTCGCAACCCTGGCAGGCATTGGTCCTAACGGACCCCGTCAGTAGGTGCTGACATCTCTTTGAGGCGCGCGTGGAACACAACGCGCCGTCGACCCGGGCCTGGTCCTTATCGGACGGCAAGCTACCCATCGCTCACCGTCCGCAAGCCCGCGCCTACGGTGGCCGGAAGTCAGCTTGCAACTCCCGACGCCCGGGGCGTCTCCTGCGGCGACTAGGGGCGCGAGGGCGCGAACCTTGACTTTCCCTTACCTTACCCCTCTTGAGTAGGATCAGGATTGGAATTCAGGAAAAGTCGACTTCCCGCGATTAATCAGTCTAGCTCGACTCGATTAGATGACATACGCATAAAACACTTGTATTAACTTAATGATACATTTGGTTCCGATAAGATTAATATGGTAAGGTCGCGCGGTCGTGTGCAATAAAATCGTTGCTATTGGCGACGCATATTAGGAGAAGAATTAAAGTTATGATGATTGGTCGTCTAGCTTTATTGGTTCAATTAATCTTTAGTTGTGAATAGTGAGAGTGTGGCGCCAAACTTGCGCTAGACAAAGACGACAGAATATAATGAAATCTTCCAATCGATCTCCACCGTTTGGAAGATTTAATATCTGTCGTGTTTCAAGCTCTTATCGCCTCTTATCTTTTCTTTTCCTTATCATAATTGATTTTATAGCAAGATTATGTCGCGGGATACTGTTCTTCAAACAAGTGCAGGTGTCCGTAGAGCAGCTTGAATAAGTAAGTACACTATATCCCACTTGCTAGTGCCCCGAGTGGCCATATTATACTTGACAAACTGAAATAGGTTTCTATACATACGCTAGTGATGCGATTAAAGGCCAAAAAGGCGTGACGCAACTCTGGTGGAACAATTTCAATGGAACTATAATAGTCACGTGTTTGCCGAAAAGCCGGAAAGCCGGACATACCAGTCAGTTTAGCCGGACATTTGTACACCCCACCATGCCCTTAATTTTTTAGTCTTAGTCAGTCTTAGTATAACACGACAATTAAAAAAAAGGAAAACAAGGCTTTATAATCCTTTACCACAAAATGTTCTTAAATTCTAATGAAACAACAATAAAATTGAATGAATCAGTCTTCTTTATTATTAAAGTGGATACCAACACAATCATGACAAATGTAAAAAAAAAAACAAACTTAAAAAGCCTATCAAAAACCGGACAGGTAGGACACCGTCTAATTTGGCCGCACACGCAGCCAAAACCCTGAGTCCGGCTTTATCTGGACGTATGGCAACGCTACCTGTGTCCCAGCAGTGGGAACAATATAGGCTAATTACGCAAGTGCTATCCATAAAAAAGGAGACTTTCTGATCCGCTCTAATTTTCCCATAGAGATCAATAAAAGGGGGAAGATACTGTGGCCTAATTCTATCATCAGGGGGCCTAAAATGGACGCTTTGGCAGAATCATAATAAGACCTGCGTACAATTCATACATCCCGCAATTCATGTGTTTGACAGCTGCTATTTGACATTAGACTTCATTAAAGCAATTATAATTCGTGGACCATTTTATGAAACTCCATACAAAACTGTCAAACAGATGAATAAAATTGCGGGTTAGGAATTGTACGCAGTTCATATTATGATTCTGCCAAAGCGTCCATTTTAGGCCCCCAGTTCATCACTGACAGCAAAATAAATGAGTAAGAGTGGATCACACGGATGGAATTGGAAACAGTCATTTCCCCTTGAAAATATAAACAGGTAGGTACATTATTACATAATTGTAAAGTTTCAGTTTACCATTGTGCTTTGTTCTTTTTTATACTATTTCGCATAATATTATCTCTTTCAATATTTCCTTTACAAATCCAATCAATTAGCGAGTACCTACCAACCTGTAGGTATGTAACTATGTACGTATCTTGATCACGAAATATTTATTTAATGAAACAGGGTAAATGAAAATCTGGCAGAGTTACGTCTAGATCTTGTAATCACAATCAAAATGATATCATAAAATGGCTGGCTATGGCTTATATTAACACTTCCCCACTCTTCGGTGAACACCTTGGCTTGGCTGGAGTGGGGGGCGTCAATATGGCGGCTTGGCTTTGGCGGGCTGCATGTTGGCTGACGTCACGTCCGTTACACTCGGCCTTCCTGAAATCATTGCTCCCGCAATGAGAGCAAACAACATTAATTAGCTTTCTAATAAATCAATTAGGTCTTCGGTTTCTAGTTGCTCGTCAGAACTACAGGCACTATCTGATATAGGTGCGATACTTTTATAAGGCCTTAGCGCATCTACAGACACTAAACCCGAGAAACTTTTGTAGCCACGTAAACCCTTTATGCTTCTAATCCGGTATCTATCATTCCCCACTACTTTAGTTATAATGTACGGGCCAGAATACAAGTCATCCAGTTTTGTATTGACTCTAGCTGCGCTACTTGTAGGGCCCTGCCTCCAAAGAACAAAATCGCCCCTTTTGTACACATGAGCACTTTTGCGTTTTTTATCGAAGTTGCGCTTCATTTTGTCACTCGCTTTTTGAATTCTATCAGAAGCTTTTTTTCGTCGAGACTACAGGTTCAGACTCCTGACCGGGAATTGAAACGTCACATATTCGCCTACCACAACGAGCGAACATTAGATCGTAAGGTTTAAAGGTAGTAGTGTCGTTAATGGTGTTATTAATTCCCCAAATTATGTCCGGCAAGGAATTGGCCCAATTACTGGAAGCTTCACTCGGATCAGTAGCTCGCAAAGCATCGAGAATGGTTCGGTTTGTACGTTCTACCTGACCGTTAGCACGTGGACAAGCAATAGCATTCAATGTATGCCTAAACTGTTTATCATTGCCGAATCTTTTAAAGTACCTACTTGTGAAAGCCTTCCCATGATCTGTCACAACACGATTGGGATAACCAAAAAGGCTAAATGTCTTTTTCAGCGTACGAACGGTCTCTATAGAATTGACAGTACGTGTAACGCTCGGCAATTACAAATTTGGAAAACGCATCTGTCATTACAAGCATGTACTGGTATCCTTTTTTTGTCGTACAGAACGGCCCTAAGTGATCTATGTGAACCATACGCATTGGTTCAGAAGGTTTAGGAATGGGATGCAATTTTCCTTCTTTCCTACCATAGCTGCCCTTGCCGTATGCGCAGTGAAGACACGCGGTCACATATTTTCTAATAAATCGTGTCATTTTCGGAAACGAATATTCGTTCTTTATTAACTCCATGCAACGATTCAATCCTACGTGACCAATGTCATCATGGTGCATTTGAACTATTTTCCATCTACCCAAGTTTGGAACTACCAGACGATTCCCGTTGAGGGTTTTTCTATAAAGTCTATCGTCAACAAACACATAATTGTTTATTATGTTCGAATCGGCAGTGTTGGATTTTAGCTGGTGAATTATTGAACTAAGCTTATCGTCCTGGCATTGTAATGTATAAAACCAATCAGCGACTTCAAGACGATGTATATTCATTGTATCGACTGGATGTCTACTAAGTGCATCTACGTGTTTCATACGATCTCCTGACCTATACTCAACGCTAATGTCATAATCTTGAATCAAAAGCCACCATCTTGCAATGCGCGGTATGATATCGCGTTTAGTGAGCGTAGCTCGGACCGCCGTACAATCGGTGACTACCTTTACATGTTTACCTATAACGTACACGCGAAACCTACGTAAAGAGTCCACAACTGCGAGGGTTTCGAGCTCATAGCTATGGTACATGCTTTCCTCCTTACTTGTGACACGACTGAAGTACACGACTGGTCGCAATGAATTGTCTGTCATTTGTCTTTGCAGCAATATGCCGGCGACACCTAACTTACATGCGTCTGTATGTATTTCTGTGGGAAGTGCGGGGTCATACAAAGCCAGCACGGGCTTAGAACACAAACTATTCTTCAATTGTTCAAAACTATCGTTTTGTTTACTTTCCCAAGTCCACGAAACGTTCTTTTTTGTTAAGTCCGTTAACGGGCGCGCAATTAACGCAAATTTTGGGATAAACTTCCTAAAATAGCTGCACAATCCGATAAATTGACGTACATGATGCACATTACTAGGCAAAGGAAACTGACACAGCCAACAATTTTGACTCACCCGGCTGTATGCCATTGGCAGATATTTCGTGCCCTAAATATGTAATTTGATTTTGCAAAAACGAACATTTAATCATATTTAATTTTAAATTTTCGGTATCCATTTTTTTTAGTACATTTTCTAAAATTGTTAAGCCAGAATTTACATCAGTTGAGGGTAGAAGCAAATCGTCTAAAAACGCCAATATTTCGTTTTGTGTATTCTCTGACCTACCGACGGATTCTACTATTTTATTAATCAATCGCATAAACACTGAAGGTGCGTTTGCTAAACCGAATGGAACTCTGGTATACTCATAGTGACCTTGAGGAGTTATAAAAGCTGTTTTATGAGTATCATCTGGTAACTTTGGGCCATATCTATACTGGTGAAGTACTTTTTGCCAGCTAACTTAGAAACTTGATCGTCTATATTAGGTAACGGAAACCTTTCTTTTACCGTGATAGCATTCAAAGCGCGGTAATCAACGCAAAGCCTACTGTCACCGTTCTTTTTTTTACTAAGATCACAGGAGAAGCGTAACTGGATTCCGAGGCTTTGATAATGCCTGCATCTAATAATTCATTTACTTTAGATTTTACTACTGCTTGTTCACTATGCGACAGTCTTTATGGATGTCGATAAACAGGTTGATCACTGGTAAGTTTTATTTTCATCTGCACTAAATTTGTACAACCCAATTCGTTTGTACCAGAAGCAAAACAATGTTTGTATCGAGTTAATAAACTTATTAAATCAGAATGTTCTTTTTTTTTTAATGATCCCATTTTTATATCGCCTATTTTTACTCCCCCTATGCTATTAATAGTGGCTATGGCCTGGCTAGAATTAGAGTTATCAGTAGCGAGAATATGGCAATGAACAAGACTACATGTTCTTTTTTTTTAATGATCCCATTTTTAAATCGCCTATTTTTACTCCCCCTATGCTATTAATAGTGGCTATGGCCTGGCTAGAATTAGAGTTATCAGTAGCGAGAATATGGCAATGAGCAAGACTACACACCTGGCTAACTGGCTGTGGCTCCTGGCAGCTTTCGGCCCTTGTCAGGACCTCTCCCGGCGGCCATACGATGGTCTTGCAGCCCGTGTTGAAGACTTTGATGCAGCCATCCTCACCATGCAGCAGGGTTGCCGGCAGAGAGTATGACACACCGTGAAGCTCGTAGTGTCGAGGAGGCGTCACCACGTCGTTCTCCACTCGGTTACCAAGCACACGGACTTCAATGATTGAGGAACCCGGTGGAAGACGTTCTTCATTAACTGTGACGATTTCGGTCGTTTTCCTCGATAGCTCCAGTTAAAGACATGAAATCAGAAATAAGGTTAAGATTAGCGACATACTTGCTGACAGTTAAGGTCATACCTTTGCGGTTTATTACAGGCTGTCCGATCAGCAGATTAACTTCGTTCATTTTTACATTAGATAGGTGGGCTTGGCATTGCATAGTTATTCCGTCGACCTCCAACTGGAACTCCACTTTACCACGGCTTGTAGTAAGACCACCGGAAAAGCCTTTAAGGATAACACTAGTAGGTATAACTTCGAGAGACAATGCGCTAGAAACTTGTGTGTTTAGGACATTGACTTGACTCCCAGTGTCAATATAGGCCTTTACATGGACACCATTTATTTTTACAACCTTCTTGTAGATATCGTTGTATGGCTTCACTAGGTTCACTTCTTTGACGGTACTGCTGGATGTAGATGCTTTGCTGTTCGAAGAATTTGATGAGCAGCTTAACGCAATATGTCCTTGCGTTCCGCATTTGTAACAAATACGTTTATCTGGCAGTGTGCAATCTCGTAGTAAATGGCCAGTTTTTTTGCATCGAGGACACGGGTCTGTTTCAGGATTTGCGGTAACCTTTCTGTCGAGTACCGGCCGAGTCATGGTAGTCTTCTGCAATTTGGGTTCTTGAGGTGTAGTATGGTAGTCGTCCAGTGCACATAAAAATCCTTCATAAAGATCTCCTGGCGATTGGCATTGAAACGCACGTGCATTTGGCTGCAAAGATGGCGGCAAACCTCGAATAATGCAAGACACACTGGCGTTGTCGCTTAATTTGCATCTAAAACACATAGCAACTTTGTCCTGATAATATTTTGTAATTGTCTCTGTGGGTAGTTTTTTCTTTGCAACAACTCTTCAAGCATGCTACCATAATCCCTGTGTTTTGGAAATGCGCGCAACAACATTTGTTTCCACTCGCTCCATGTATAATCATAGTCATCCAATCGATTGTACCATTTCTTTGCTTGTCCTCGTAATTTATCTTGCAAATAAAACGATTTTGTAGTATCATCCCATCCGTGAATCTCGCCGATTTGTTCGATTTTCCGCAGCCAGGACGTGACGGTACATTCTTCGCTATCCGGGTCGAATTCAGGAATCAATGACGCTGCACGGTGTTGCCTGGATCTGTTGAGAACGGGGCCATCTTCTTGGAGATCCCATGCGGCTTTGGAAACCTCTTTCTGGAGCAGACTCCTCAAAAGTTTCCTAGCCGTTGGAACGGAATCGCCATCATTATCTTCTTCAGATTCGGGTTTTTCCTCGGAGTCAGAGTGAGGACCTTGCGGTGGTGGCGTGGATATATTATTATAACGGCGCTTCATTTTGCTTATACCACTTCTGAGTGAAACAGGGTAAATGAAAATCTGGCAGAGTTACGTCTAGATCTTGTAATCACAATCAAAATGATATCATAAAATGGCTGGCTATGGCTTATATTAACACTTCCCCACTCTTCGGTGAACACCTTGGCTTGGCTGGAGTGGGGGGCGTCAATATGGCGGCTTGGCTTTGGCGGGCTGCATGTTGGCTGACGTCACGTCCGTTACATTAACTAATAGGTATTAGTTTTCTTGTTCTCTATTCACGTGTTTTAACTATTACGATTATGTATTAACAAAGTAAATAAATGCTGAAAGTGATAAATTATAAACAATGAACGGAAACCGTTCAGAATACACAAATAATTATGCACCGCGCAGTGGAAAGTAATGGAGTACATATTTAATTATCCAGTTTGAATTGGAACGAACAGTATTTATTTGTGAACTAAGTAATTTGATTGGAAGCGAATGATAGACAAACAGTGGAAAATCAACGGTGACATTTCCATAGCAACGAGTAAATAGAGTTCACAGTTGCTTCACGCATACCGATGAATGTTTCATGCTGATGTCCGAACATGTAAAAAGGAACCGCGGAAAAATAAAACACATTTGTTTTCTTTTCTTCAGAAATGTATTACGCAGTTTTAATTTTCAAGTTCACCAATGATTTTGTGTTCTACAAATATTACTCATCGTAGGATGGACCTTCGTCTTGCCCTTGCTTCGCAGCTATGTAAATTACTGAGGATTCAAGTTGAACGTACGAACGTCAGATAAGCGTACGAAACTCTGAAAATTATCTTTGGCTCCTTGTCTAAAGACTGCGTATCTTATCGTCGACGATAAAATGCTGAACGGTCGCTTTCGGAAGGTACACGACGAGGTCGCGACTCTGTTTATTTTATGAGTCTACCCTCCTTGAGTTGGGAATCCATCATGTCGAAATAATTTACGTAATTGATTAGTTAAGGAAATAAATACTTGCTAATGAACCTCTTGAGAAATTTGTTATGGATTGATTCTCGACAAAAATCAACGGAATTTCTTGAGACAAACAGGAAAAAACATTAAATTATTTGCAGCTTTAGAAAGTAACGTAAGTAATTGGACACCTGCATAGCTATTCACAACCATACGATACGCTTCCGTGCCGAATCGAACATCAATCAATGGCATCGAAGGGAGTCTTCTAAACATTGTTGACAAATCGAAAACCCGAAAATTTTGTCCGTTTGAATCAAATAGTCGACCGCTATGCTTCCAACAGCTGGAGGCCTAAAATGGACGCTTTGGCAGAATCATATTAAGATCTGCGTACAATTCATACATCCCGCAATTCATTTGTTTGACAGCTGCTATGTGACATTAGACTTCACTTTAGCAATTCATAGTTTGTGGACCATTTTACGAAACTCCATACAAAACTGTCAAACAGATGAATTGCGGGATATGAATTGTACTTATGATTCTGCCAAAGCGTCCATTTTAGGCCCTCTGTTTGCTGTCGGGTGCAAGGCAAATCAGCATAGCTATTCACAAACGTACGATACGCTTCCGTGCCGAATCGAACATCAATCAATGTTATCAAAAGAGTTCTTTATAGGCTGTTCACAAATCCAAAACCCGAAAATTTTGTCAGTTTGAATCAACTAAGTACACGACCGCCATTGTTCCGAGAGCTATTTGCTGTCGGGGGCAAAGCAGGTTAGTGTTTGAAAATGTGTCATTTTCGATTCGACAACCTGTCGTGTGGTTGTGAATAGCTATGCTGGTCCACCAATCCTCACCTCTAATCCTTCCCTAGTTTCCTCACATGGTCAACACGATGCTCCTGGCTTTTCCCATCACGATCTTATTTTCCTATCCTATGTCCTTAAATCCCCTAAACCTAAGCCACCGTGCCAGTACAGGCGTGCCTTTGCGCGTATGAATAGTGAGAGGCTTCAACAAGATGCGTCCAATATTGATTGGTCACCCCTGCAAGCAGCTTCATCAGTTGACGAAAAAGTTACGTTCTTCAACGATGTCGTGGTCAAGCTATACGGCGCCCATGCTCCAATTAAGAAGATCAAGTTGAAGCGTCCGCCTGCGCCTTGGATGAACAGGGGAGTTCGTATGACTATGCGTCGTAGGGACCGCGCGTTTCGGAAATTTAAAAAGGATCGCTCGGAGGACAATTGGGCCTTCTTTAAGACTGCTAGGAATCGGTGAAATCAGATTATACGCAACGCTAAACGCCGCCACGTTCTAAATAATATCATTTCTTCTTCTGCCGATATTTGGAAGTTCCTTGGAACTTTGGGCATCGGCAAATCGCGACATTTGGACCTTCCTAACACAATTGGTTTAGATGATCTAAATCGCCATTTCTCCACTGTTCCCGTTTTGGATAGTCTAACCAAATGTCAAACCCTCGACTACCTTGCTGGTCTGACGAGTCCCAATGTTAACCCCTTTGTTTTCACCTCAGTCGACCCGGGAGAGATCAAAAAGATTATCCTTTCCATCAAATCCAAAGCTGTGGGATGCGATAATATCAGCCGCCATATGATCGTAGCGGCTCTTGATCAACTCCTCCCTGCAATCTCCCACATCGTAAACTTCTCTCTTTACACAGGTGTTTTCCCCTCCCTGTGGCGTAAAGCCCTTGTTCGGCCACTGCCAAAGATACCCAATCCCTCTCTTCCTGGTCACTTTCGCCCAATTTCCATTCTTCCCTTTCTATCTAAAGTGCTCGAGGCCAGTGTGCATAAACAATTCTCCCACTTTATTCACTGCAACTCTCTCATCAGTCCTTTTCAATCTGGTTTCAGACCCGGGCATAGTACCGTTTCAGCTCTCCTTAAAGTGACTGACGATATAAGGCGAGGGATGGAAGACACTAAAGTAACAGTCTTAGTGTTAATAGACTTCTCCAATGCTTTTAATACCGTCAGTCACGAAGTCCTTTTGTCCATCCTTTCCTATCTTATGGTCTCTCAGGATGTACTGGAATGTTTTTCCTCTTATCTTCAGGGGCGTCAGCAGTCTGTTCGTGCTGGAGACTCTTCATCGAGTTGGCGTGAACTTGCAGCTGGCGTGCCTCAAGGCGGTATATTATCTCCGCTTTTGTTCTCAATTTTTATTAATCTTATCACCACCGAGCTTCGGACTGCGTATCATCTTTATGCTGACGATTTACAGCTTTACTGCCAGGCAAGTGTTGACAACATATCTGATGCGATTGAGGAGCTAAACGGGGATTTAGGTGTGGTTAAAAACTGGTCTGATCGTTTTGGGGTGGCGGTTAACCCTACCAAGTGTCAGGCTATCATTGTAGGGAGCCCTCATAGTATGAGGAAGCTGAATGGCTCAACTGTGCCGCCTGTGATGTTCGACAACTCAGCCATCCCGTTTGGCTCCGATGTTAAGGATTTGGGTCTGCATGTCGACACTTGTCTTGACTGGCGAAAGCAAGTCACGACTATCAGTAAAAAAGTCACCGGAACGTTGCGGTCACTCTTTCGGTTGAAAAACCTTCTCCCTTCACACATAAAGGCAATGCTTGTACAGTCCCTAATCTTTCCCATAATTGACTATTGTGATGTATGTTACTATGACCTGAATGCAGATCTCCTCAATAAACTTGACCGCCTTCAAAACAACTGCATTCGATTCGTTTTCAATCTACGTAAGTATGATCATGTGTCCGCGCACCGATTGGTTTTAAAATGGTTGCCCATTCGTCAGCGCAGAGAGTTGAGGGCTCTGTCTATGTTGTTTTCCATACTCGACAAACCCACTACTCCTTCTTATCTAACTTCTCATGTTCAATACTTGTGCTCTGCCCATAATAAAAATCTTCGTTCCACCAACAATCGTCTTCTACGATGTCCTTCTCACCGCTCTGGTTTCATACACTCTTCATTCTTTGTCCAGGTGGTTTTTCTTTGGAATGCGCTCCCTCTGAGCATCAGGATGGCAACTAGTAGGTTAACATTTAAGGTAAAGGCACGGGAATATATTCGTAAGAAGTTGGCAGAATCTTCCCAGCGCTGATCGTTTTCTCCTCCACCAATCGTTATTTCTCCTGACACTTTTTATTTTGTTTAAAAGTATGTATGTATCTATGTATATATTGTTGTTTTTCGAGTTATCTATCCCCATATTGCACCTACCATTTTTTGTCTCTGCATCACCCTAAGGTTGACTGGTAGAAAATGCCTCAGGCATTAAGTCCGCCTTTGTACAGTAGTTTTTTTTACTTGTGCATAAAGTTTTAATAAATAAATAAATAAAATAATCTAAATAAGTCATTTTCGACACGATATCCTGTCGATTGGTTGTGAATAGGTATGCTGAACATAGGATGATCTCTTCTACTGTTACAGATGATGATGTCATTTCGCGTGGTTCTGTCCAATAATTTTCTTCAACCCACTCTAATTATTATGAGAAAGTGTAGGTAAACTCAGGAGGACTGCCAGGTCCATCAATTAAAGGCGGGGCGTGGCGGATGGCGGAACCGGCTGGAGTGACGTCATGTGCGCGAAAAATAACGCCGATCTATTACTGGACGTGTTTAAGGTACATCTATCTTCGAGTTGAGGCAGTTCTTGAGTTCTTTTATTGGATCAAACGTACAAACAGTTGAAACTTGAAAGCAATGTTATTTTGGCAAGACGTTATCAAAGAAAACATGTGGATTTTGTTTGTTGATAAACGCGATAAACGGTGACTCCGTTTGCCTCGATTTGAATGAATTAAACACTTGGGTGTTATGATAACATTGTTCTTTGAGTCCTATTGAAAATAATGAAGTGGTCTTTGCACGCCCTGGCCGTGTGGCACTGAAGGTGGGGTTAGGGAGAGCATAGTAGCTGGAAACGAAAAAACCCCGCCAAATGCGAGTCGGACTCGCTCACGAAGGGTTCCGTACCATTATGTATAAAAATGGCAAAAAATCACGTGTCTTGTATGGGAGCCAATATTTATTTTATTCTGTTTTTTAGTATTTGTTGCTATAGCGGCAACAGAAATACATCATCTGTGAAAATTTCAAGTGTCTTACTATCACGGTTCATGAGACACAGCCTGGTGACAGACGGACAGACAGACGGACAGACGGACGGACAGCGGAGCCTTAGTTATAGGGTTCCCGTTTTACCCTTTGGGTACGGAACCCTAAAAACTAAACTACCTCACACACTGACTATTACTTGTTAAAATTTTATTAAAATCGTCAACTTTTAAAATGTTTGTAAATGTAAATATCATCATCATCAATTCAGCCCAAATACGTCCACTGCTGGACATAGGCCTCGCCTAAAGGAGGGGTTTGCCATAATCGCCACGCTTGGCAGGCGGGATGGCGATCGCAGTATGGTGTTAAAATGCATAGAGAACGCTGCTGCCCATTCTCTAGTAAGTCCCTTAGTCGCCTTTTACGACATTTCTTCCCGTGGGTGGGCCCACGGGAAGAAATGGGAATATGTGAGCACCGTTTAAGCCATCTATCACATACCTACTTACCTAATTAATTTAGGTATCTGGTATCTATTGCTTCATTTTAAATTATTTTTACCTATTGTGATGTAGTAATTTTATTGTAGATGTCTTCACATATTTAAAAACATACCTACTTATACAAAATATTATTAAACATTTTAAACGAGTAAAGTTGGAGTTTCTTGCACATTCTTCTCCATACAAAACTCCGTTTTGGAAGGGGCAACTAGAATCACTTCTACTTTTTTTTTGTAAATTTTGCCGTTCAAAACTGCCGTAAATGTGCCTATTTGAAATACTTTCTTTGACTTTGACTTTAACATGTGCGAGTCTATAAATGAATGCTTCTGGTCTTATCTACTACAGATATGGGTTACCGAGGAGTTAGCACTTGTCGCACGTATGTCACTGATATCATTATCATTTTTAGAGTTTCACAGAGTTTAACTTTCTTATTTTCTGTGCATAATGTTTAATGTCCATCTTTCAAGCTTTTCTTGAAGTCATTCGGTAATTAAAAATATTCCCGTTAAAACTACCGCCCACTGGTCGCATGCCCTAGATGGCTAAACGAGATATACGATAAAGTAGTGCTGTTTTACTCATGCCAAAGCGATATCGATATTTTTGGCAACCTTAATGAGACTACGGATGTTAATTGGATTTAAGATAATTAAGATAAGATAATTTTTTATTGAGGTCAGCATCAAAAGTCGATGACCACATTCAAATTTTCAAAATCACTGTACATTATATACTTATTATTATTTATATTATTGATTTTGAAAATCTAAATGTAGTCATCAACTTTTGATGCTGACCGTACATAAAGATTTTGATGTACAGACGCCAGCACATCAAGCTACTACGATCTGTCAAATTTCTTTAATATATTTTCAACTTTATCACTACAGCATAAGGTTCAAGGTTAATTGGGAAAATTTGACAGTTTCGGGTAGCTTGACCTGCTGGCGTCTGTACATGAGAGACTTAAAAAGTATGCATTATTGTAAGATGGTGTAGGTAGGTACATATGGCTTATTCCACTATTCCCCCCTGAGTGAATCTCAATCAGGGGGGAAAACTGAACCCTAATGTAAAATAAATCCAGAAACCCTCCTTTTGTTTTGGATTATTCCACTTTTCCCCCTTATTTTTAGTTTTAATTTCTACGCTCGTACGTAAATAAAAAAAATGTGATTAGATACAACGTAATAAATAAAAAAAAACGACAGTATAACAATATACACAATATAACACGGTTGGCGTCGTCACCATCTTGACTCAGTGGTAAAGGGTCCATTTCATTGGTGTCGTTGAATTATAACACGAAGTGTAATATTACCTCACTTTTAATCAGAAAACTAGATAGATAATAACAAGTAATAATAATTTAACTAGGCAAACCAACAGTTTCGTTTTGGAGAAGTGACTTGGTCCGCGTCTCGATGCGAAGTGCCCGTTCGACAATCCCCACCTTCCAAAACGACTCTGTCCACGTGCCGCCATTACAAAATAACGTCACGGCGTTGCCCCATTACTACATTAATCAATTGAGCAACTTTTATTAAAACAAAAATCGTTATCCACGACACGGCCAGCCTGACGAGTTACACGTCCTCGTGTGAATCTGTAACAAAATAACCAACTTTGAAGCATTTTTGAGCACTCGGCCAACCTGACCGTAACTTTTAATTACAATGACTATTCAATACTCACGTCTCAACAACCAAACAAACTTCTAAATCATTTTAACAACTTCAACACAGAAGGTTCCTCCAAGCCTCATAATTATCAAATTTCGAAAAGAAAACACACACATTTGGAGCAACAGTACAGGCTCGGTCAACCTGACCACATCTTTAAGGAAAAGCACAACTTGAAAATAACAGTTGTCAAACAAAAGGTTCCTCTAAGTCTCCATCATATTTACTCAGCAACTAAATCAACTTCGATCACATACAACGCGCATGGCCCAGCTGCCGCAGCAGCTAGTGACACTTATGCCACCCATATCGTCATCACCTCATGTGATACGACCACACACATCACATAGAGTCTGCGACTCCCAGGTCAGTACAAGACCAAAACAACAATAGTCTCCATTGAGACCCAGGTCCCCGCCGTACCACCAGCTGCCCATCGCCCCCTGAACAGCTCACAAGTGAGCTGCAGTTACGACTACAGACTAGTGCGTACGGTGCGACCAAATAGCCATGGTATGTGTCTACTACTGGGTGGAGGTACTTTCATCACCGTCCTCTACGTTTAACTCATTAGGAACATTACTTAGAGGCATCTTTCGTATACGATCGTGAGCGTACTTGTAGGTTCTATTACCATTCAAAGTTTTCAATAGGTAACAATCACCATCAAGCAATAACCACAATTTTAAATGGTCCCTTGTATTTCGGGTCTAATTTCGTCTGATTTCTCTCTACATTCTGAATTAAAACTAAATCACCAACATAAAATTTAATTACTTTAGCTTTACTTTTTCAAATCTAGATTTTTCATAAATTTGCACACTTTTCTATTTTCATAGCCGCTTGCTCTCTTATCTTGTCAATGTCTATTTCTGGTTCAGTATCATCCAAAGTTAGAAGATTTAATGGTCTAGCCACACGTCCTATCAGAAGCTGAAGTGGGCTCGCTCCTGTTACACGATTGACAGAGGAATTCACAGCTAGTTGCAAGTCCTCTAACGCTTCTTGCCAAAACCTATCTGACGTTTCTAAAGCCCTAAGCATACATTTTAAAGTGCTCATCGTCCTTTCAAATTGGCCATTGGCGCGACTTGAACTCGAAACGATCAGATGTAAAGAAACACCATGACTCTCACAAAAATCTTTAAACTCCATGCTGGCAAAGCATCGACCCTGGTCTGCAATAACTCGAGCCGGAGCTCCAAATAGAGACCAGATTTAATTCGAAGAGCATGGTACATCAGGACAAATTTAGTAAACGCATCGATTAAAACTATGACGTACTCTTTTGAATAATTTTTGCCACCAAGTTTGCTAGTTATGTCAACTTGCACAGTTTACCACGGTATACTAATCTTAGGGATTGGATGAAGCTTGGCTTGCACACGACCTGAATGTGATTTTGACAGTTTACAAGTTATACATCCGTCACCATCCATCGACAAATTTACGAACTATTTGGCCATAATGCTCGAACCAATAATGTTCGTATACCCTGTATACGTACCATCGCAAATGTACGTTCACCAATGAAATTACGACTGACAGATTGCTTGAAAAGAGAGCATTCGGCACCGGAATAAAAATAATACGACTCACCAGATTGTTGCAATTGCTCGCAAACACCTGCCACTTGGCAGTTGTCGACGCGCCGTTCGGCTACGGTGCCCCTTCCGCTGCTACAGACCGTATGGCCCGCAGAGGACGCGCCGCCCTTGCTGAGAGCTATGATGAGCGATGCCCCCTCCAGTGGATGTTCATCCAGGCAGACGTCAACCGTTGCCCACCAGGCACGTGGATCAGAATCTGGGTACTCTGGGTTGATTTCTGGCAGAGCGATCTTCGATGATAAGGCTGTTGTTCTGATAGCCTCGATCAACTGCATCATATTCCGCTGCTGGGTCTCGAACATTGTGCGCCAGTGAGATCCAGATCCCACTTCTGATGACGACGTCAGCGACGGCGGAGCGATAGGGTCGTCACCATGTTGATTCAGTGGTAAAGGGTCCATTTCATTGGTGTCGTTGAATTATAACACGAAGTGTAATATTACCTCACTTTTAATCAGAAAACTAGATAGATAATAACAAGTAATAATAATTTAACTAGGAAAACCAACAGTTTCGTTTTGGAGAAGTGACTTGGTCCGCGTCTCGATGCGAAGTGCCCGTTCGACAATCCCCACCTTCCAAAACGACTCTGTCCACGTGCCGCCATTACAAAATAACGTCACGGCGTTTGCCCCACTACTACATTAATCAATTGAGCAACTTTTATTAAAACAAAAATCGTTATCCACGACAAATATATATTATGTCATCAGTCTTTTATTTTTTTCAGATTTTGTTATAATAAAATGTGATGAAGAGTAAAAACAATCACAAACAAACAGCGATGAGGATCGTTGGGTGAATCGCTGCTCTCCTAGCTAGATTACTGAGTAATCTGTATTTAGGAGAGACAGTTTCAACTCCCTATTTGAGTACTTATCACAATAATCATGTACTTATATAAAAAAAAAAAAACATTTTAAAATTAAAATAGAATAAAACTTCATTTAATAATATTAAAATTTATAATTATTAAGAGTTAAATATATTTTGTGTCTGCCAAAATAATAATGAAATAACTGTTGGTAATTCGGATGTATTCAAGGTGCTATTAGCAAAGGTCATAAAAGGTTACTATGTCAGTGACCAATGATTGAAGCGAAATGTTTACACTCATTATGATTGATTTATTATCGTAATAGGTTAATTATTGCATGTTATCAGTAATATTTAATGTATCTTAGTTAAATACAGTGGCCTCTTTATTATGTTCAACGTGCAAACAAAAATTATGATTTAAAGTGTTTTATTTAAAACTTGACTGTGTAAATGAAACCCAAGTAATGTTTGCACTTAACCCCTAATTTTGTGTTACGAGCCACGAAATAAAAGGTACTAATTACGTGGGTATGTAAATTCTTTCATTTTTTAAATGTACGACTTGAGGGGACCGATGTGGCACTCTTTTTATTACCGCCGCCGCCGGGTGTAATGTGACGCGTTATACTCAATTAACTCTGCACACATTTCCTTTCCTGTCGTGTGAGCGAGTAAAAGAGACAGCAATAGTCTTTTCTCTCTCGTTTCCCAATTATGAAAAACTACTAAAATTATTTTAATTAAAAAAATGACAGTCTGGTAACGGAAATTGTTGTTAGTTGTTATCTATCCATCTATCTATCCATCACTTGATAATTAGAATTGGCGTAGGTGGGATGGATATAGTGGGATGACGTCAGAGGATATTAATATACCGTTTCGCACCATGGAACAAGGGGTTCCCGGTATAAATAAACTGCTCTATCCTGGGTCAAAATACATATGTATAGCCAGAATTAGCACGGTCGGATAATTTGTTAGTCGCCTTTTGTAAACATCGTGGTTGACGTAATAAACATTGGGTGGATGTACGTAGCTAATAGACATGGGTATGGGTGCATCGTGCATAATGTATTATGTAAGTAATATGTAGCTACTCTCATGTTATTTTCCTTTATGGACGGAATATAACTGAGCAGTAGTAATCAATGCCAGTAGGTTATGTTGGAGATTCCAGCTGTAGTGATAGGTTGATACCTACAGGGTTTTTTCGTAGTTCTCGTTTCTCAGAAATTCAGATCGAGAAAAGTCGAGAACTCGAGAAATCATTGGTCTAATTTTAGACAAACAATACGACATTATACAGGGTGGCTTTTTGAGATGGGGCAGTAAGGGCAATTTAACGTTGTAGCTACATGAAATCGGTCTTAGGACCATTAACTTTTAGAGACATTTTGATCTGCATACACAGATTTAGAAAAAATTATACAGTCAAAAATAAAATGGGCAATTTTCACAAAAAAAAATTTGGTGATAGATCCTGTTTCAGATGAGCATCAAAAAACTATTAGACCAACTGAGGTTTGAGTACTAGAAGAGACAGAAATCGCAAAAAAACCTTTTCCCATACATTTCGTGGGAAATAAGAGTCCAACTTACTTTTTAGAGTTCCGTACCTCAAAAAGAAAAAAAATGGAACCCTTATAGGATCACTTTGTTGTCCTCCCGTCCGTTCGTCCACTTGTCTGTCTGTCAGTCAGTCAAGACCCTGTTTGTAAAGAACGCGTGGAGGTATCAAGTTCAAATACATACCTAGGTCTACGGTCCCCTGGAGCTAAAAAACAATACGGCTATTTGCATTTATGCGACATAATGTTGATACTCATAAATTAATCAAAACGTATCGGGTACTTCCCGTTGACCTGGAGTCACAAAGTAAAGGAAAAAGTCCTAAAATCGTTTATTTGTAGTTTTATCACATCATCATTATTTCAGCCGAAAGACATCCACCGTTGGACATAGGTCTCTCCCAGCACCGCCACTTCGACCGGCTAGCGGTTGTGTGACCCATCGGCTATCTGTTCTACATAATCTACTGTTATATTATTTTAGTGATAGCCGTTCGTCAGGAATAATCTGTAAGCATGCATCAGTCCGTGTTTCAGTTTTTGGACATTAGGTAGTATTTATTTAAGTATTTTACTTATTTGGGAATATAAACAGTTACGCATTACCTACTATCTGTAACCATACCTATGTTTAACAAAATAAATGATTGATTGATTGATTACAATATTACATAAAATTTGAGCTATAGAGTGAGTAAATGCATAACCCACGACATTTTTCACACATTGTGGTATTTTTTTTCATATTTTCCGTATATTCAGGAACGCAGGTGTTCATTAATTCACTGAAAACGAAAAACTTCGCATGCGATGGGAAATTGCTACTGAAGACTGCGGAGTCGACCTCAGGACTAACTACTTCTCAAACGGACAACTGTACGTCGCTTGCTCCCGCGTCGCCAGTCCTGAGTCCCCGTATATTTTGGTTGCTGAGACCATAATTACAATCGTAATATACAGGGAAGTTTTATAAAGAGTAAATGCGGGAAATAAAATGAATTGTGCTATACATACGATTGTGACCAACCAGTCGATGCCTGAAAAGGCTCGACTGGCTGTTTACCATTCTGTGCTGGTACCTACGCTTATGTATGGAAGTACTGAATGCTGTGTCTGGTAAAAGAAGCATGAAAGTAAAATCAATTCTGTGGAAATGTGTTCCATGCGAAGCATGTGTGGCGTGACTATGAATGATAGGCTGAAAAATTATGTGCTAAAGCAACGATGTGGTTTAAAAGAGTATGCTTAGATGGTGTAGTCATGAAAGGTATTTCCAAGGCAGATGTGAGTGGAAACGCCGGGAGGGGACGCGCGAGGAGGACATATAGTGACGTAATTGGTGATGTTCTTCAGAAAGGCCAGGTGTGTAGTAGGTACTCGCAACAGCCGTGCGTGTATGACCAGATGTATGAACGTAAACAAACCAAAAGGAGTATGTAAGTAGCGTAGCAGGTGGCGTTCTAAGGATTCTGTCTACCCCCATGGGAAGAAAGCGTGAGTTTATGTGCATTTATGTTTTATAAAAAAAACATAGCATCGTCTGTATTCTCCGAAGGGTTAGGTTAGGCAGCGGTGTACTTACCTATGGTACACCCACATCCAATTTCGCCAGTTATGTTTAGGTCCCATGTAATAGGGGCGAGCCTATTACCATTAACCGGGCACAAATTCAGACTTCAGACTCTTACTGAGAAATTCCAGATTGGAAACCCAATAACACTTTGCCTGACTCGGGAATCGAACCCAGGACCTCATGCTCAACAGTAGCGCTTGCGACCAATAGACCAACGAGGCAGTTTTTTTTATAAAAATGTGGCTGTTATTTTGTAGATTGTGGAATCGTGTCAAACTCATACTCAAAACATTTATTTCAATTAAACCTATTACAGGCACTTTTGAACTGTCAAAGAGTTGGTCAGTTAGTCAGAAAGTTGAAGCTATTTGCCCATTCGTAGTCAAACGTAGATCTCTATGGAGAAGAACAGCCAAGAAACTCCAAGGACACTCTTTTAAATCAAGATATTACAAACACATACACATTTAAGGTACATTATTCTTGTTGCTTCTATAGGTGAGAACAATGTAAAAAATTAAATTGCTTATTTAAAAAACAATACAAAATATAAGATTAAAAGATTACAAATAAGCCCTGGCAGTTAACTGCTAGGACGGCGGCGCCCGTTCACGAACATGACGCGTGATCAGCACCATCCAACTCAACCATTTTGTAGGGAACCGAATGATCCAACACACGCGCCACCATCAGCGAGCCATTTAAGTGAACATGACATACTCTCAACTGCTACGCTTTTTTAAGTCAACATACATCTTATCATAATAAACGGCTCCATGGTACTCACATTAACAAAAATGAAAAAAATGATTCTAAATTATACAAAACTATACCTTGGAATGTATTTAAAATGTGTGTAAATGAAATAAACGCTTATTAATAATAAATATGCAGTAAATACTAAGTAACCTATCAATATTCATACCGTCGCGCGTCGCTTACGTAAACGGCGGACAGTAAACAAAAAAAAACAACAAATACATGATACAAAAAACTAAACGAAGAAGCGTGCAGTGTTGCCAAGTTTTACATAAGCGAATTAGTATTTTTTTTTTCACAAACTGGCATTACGGTGGCCTGACATTGTTGGTGTATTTTTATCCGTCTGTCTTCGTCGAGTGCTTGGCAGCAATTCAACGGTGCCTCAATGACGACTCGTTGTCTATTCCTGTATGACATTGCTCTTGATGTTAGGCCATTACAAGGACAGCATGGCCGTGCTCTTCTACAATCTATGCATTATATATTATATCTAGATAATTATATCCATATGTATTATAAATTAAAGCCGCTTTTCGTGTCTTTTGTGTGACCGCGTTGTTCTTTTAAATTAGGTACTCGTATGCTACGGATTTTGATACGGTTATTAACATTATTTAGACAATTTATTCCGGAAACTTTATGTGTGATACATTATTGTTAAACTTACATATACTTATATTAAATAATTCACGATGTTTGGAATACTGTATGTCCAAAAAGCGACTCTTATCTATTTATAGCTCTACAAATAAATGAAACTGAAGTGTCTGCGATGTCAAAATCAAACAGCTTTTTACTAATTGCATAAGAAAGTATATACTCGTACTTACGGTACTTATAACGAAACACGTTTTTTTAAAATTTTGTCTGTTTTCTGCCTGTTTGTTTGTTCCGGCTAATCTCCGAAACGGTTGGATCGATTTTGACGGGACTTTCACTGGCAGATGGCTGATGTTATAAGACTTATAAGGATTAACTTAGTCTACTTTTATTTTAGAAAAAGCCTCGGACAGCAGCTGGTAGATAATATCATAATCATCACTACATAGTATAAAAAAAAGTCGCTTCCCGCTTCCTGTATGTCCATATGTATGCTTAGATCTTTAAAACTACGCAACGGATTTTGATGCGGTTTTTTTTGATAGATAGAGTGATTCAAGAGGAAGGATTATATGTTTAGAAAAAGCCACACGGACCAAGCCGCGAGCAGCAGCTAGTATAAAATAATATCATATAAGATAATATCATATAAGATAATATCATATAAGATAATATCATAATATCATATAAGATAATATAATAATACCTGCTGGTAGAGAAATCGCTTGTAGTGTCTGGCTGTGTGAACGCGTTGTTTTTCTAAACGACGCAACGGATTTTGATGCGGTGTTTACCGTCCTTTAGATAATTTATTCCGATAGGTTTTTGTGTTTAATACACTTTTATATTTAAACGAAAAAATAATTTCGGTGTTTATTCAAGTCGTAAAAAACTGTGAAAAGCAGAGACGGGTCGTTAGAGTATTAATTTCACCAATTAAATTGAACTCTATCAACACAATTAAACTGCGTTAAAGATCTGTCTGTCTGTCAAAATTCCCCAACAACGATGACACTGACAGCTCTTGATCTCGCTTTAAATGTGCAGGGCCCCAACTCTGCTATTTTTATAAATTCAGTCATTACAACACGATCCCATTGTCATTTTGCTAAAAGTTCGTAAACTGCTAAATTCATAATGGTCGATCATTGTTCGGTCAATTTTCTCGTAATAGAATTGTGTTATTATAATGGCATTGTCCTATTGCCATTATTATAAAGCCCATTAGTAGAAATGTCATTCATTTGTCATTATGTACGAGATTACCAATAAATACAATTTCTTTCAATGTAGTGTCAGTGACCGACCATTGGAAAGTCATACTGACGCCATTATAATAGGAGATTACCAAACTTGTCAAAATCATCAATTATGAAATCAATGATCGACCATTCTGACACTATAGTAATAGCAGACTTGAGGCCCTGATCGCGTTCAGCAGGGGCCCAAGTCTGCTATTTTTATAAATTCAGTTATTCCAACACGATCCCATTGTCATGCTATTGTCATGCCGTTGTCATTTTGCTAAAAGTTCGTAATCTGCTAATTTCATAATGGTCGATCATTGGTCGGTCAATGTTCTCGTAATAGAATTTTTTTATTATAATGGCATTGTCGTATTGCCATTATTATAAAACCCATTAGTAGAAATGTCATTCATTTGTCATTATGTACGAGATTACCAATAAATGCAATTTCTTTCAATGTAGTATCAGTGGCCGATCATTGGAAAGTCATAATGACGCCATTATAATAGTAGATTACCAAACTTGTCAAAATCAACAATTTATTATGAAATCAATGATCGACCATTCTGACACTATAGTAATAGCAGACTTGAGGCCCTGATCGCGTTCAGTTTCATTGGTGAAAGTCGCCCTAAGTATACATTAACGATAATTTTAAACTTCTGGTTAATATAGTCCGACGTTACGCTCAAAAAAGATGCATTGGGATTTCTGTTTATTTACCTCCGATATTTTCAACTATTACGCTTTTAGTTTCTCCGGAGATGAGCAGAAAGAACAGGAATCGATTGATTGCTGATTTTGTTGATGCAACAAGCTTTCTTAATCAGCATCATTCAAAGCCCGAAGTTCTTCACCTGGTAAACAATAAATTCACTATAAATATTTATTTTCTGTTTAGCTAACATAAATGCAGATTGTAGACTGTTGCGTAACATCGAAACAATGTTTACTTTTTTATATTGTGGCGGAATCTTCATCGCCTCATGCGAACTACGCATGACACTGACGTCACGCAAAATCCTGCATCGCGCAAGCAGAGTTTACCGCACAACTAGCATACTCGTATATACAACATCTCGACCTCAACCGTCGTCGTCGGGAGTTGCCCACCAGACACATCACCCGTCTGGTCGGAGGATCCTCTATTTACTGTAGAGGATGAGTGATCTTTACACCCTGTTCCTCATACCTCTAAAATATTGATTGTTTCCAAAACTTGTTGCCAACTCGTAAACGTTGTCTGAGAGAAAGGTTCGACGTAAATAAAGGAATGTACGCTTTTGTAATTTCTAACGTGACGATATTATCGAGACGTCCACGTCAACAAAAAATGTATAGTAATACGTGCACGTTATAACGTTATCGCGAATTAATATTTCAAAGCATGATCGGCCTATAATGTTCCCACTGCTGGGACACAGGCCTCCTCTCTTCGAGAGGAGCTGCAATCCTCCACGCGAGCTCAGTGCGGGTTGGTAGATGTCACATGTATTCGAATTTTTGGTTCTAGGACATGCCGGTTTCCTCACATGTTTTCCTTAACCATTTTGAGAGCAGTGGTGATGAAATTATTTACACAAACCCCGGTGGGTTTGAGTAAATAATTTCAACACAAGTTGTAGGTCGTGGGGTTGGTACCCCACGACCTACAACTTGTACCTTAGTCGGGGCCGTTAGCACTGGGCCACCACTGCGGAGCGAGCACGGCCTACTGTGACATGACTTGAGTCACACATTTTATCACAGTTTGAGCGAAAAAACCGTTTTGTCTTAAAATGCTAGTACAAATTGACAAGACATCATTTATCATGTTTTAGAGGCATGAGGAACAGGATGTTCACTCATCCTCTATAGAAAAGGGAGGATCCTCCTACCAGACGGGTGTTGTGTCTGGTGGGCAACTGCCCGACGGTTTATGTCGGGATGTTGTATATATGCTACTTGCGCGGTAAACTCTGCTTGTGCGATGCAGGATTTTGCGTGACGTCAGTACGGCGCGTAGTTCGCATGTGGCGATGTTGATGCCGCTACAATGTCTTGTCACAAACGTCTTGGCACGCCCGTGCTCGGCCCGCTGCAAGTGTCTTCATATATATTTCCATACCTTTTACTGCCCTGTGTTATCGCGATGCCGTGGACGATAACATATCGTCACGTTAGAAATTAAGCGCACATTTTATCGAACCTCATCGGTAAACAGTCTAACTAAAATGTGCCTCAATTAAATTTTATGAAATACGAAGACAAACTGTAGAAGTATAGATTGTGCAGATACATTTTTAATTCGCTGAGTGACGAAAGAAGCCAACGTTAAATTGGATACTTGTGATTTTACACCCAAACTTGAGAGTCCTATTTTAGAAGCGCCATTTCGAACTCAATAGATAATTTTACTAGCTCGATGGGCTAGTGGTGGCAAGCGCTACTGTTAAGAATGAGGTCCTGAGTTCGATTACCGGGTCGGGCAAAGTGTTATTGGATTTTTGCATCTAGAATTTCTCAGTAGCACTCCGAGTCTGGATTTGTGCTAGGTTGATGGCAATAGGCTTACCCCCTATTCATAATTTCAGCCGAAAGACGTCCACTGTTGGACATAGGCCTCCCCCAAACGAGGGTTTGCCATAATCGCCACGCTTGGCAGGCGGGTTGGCGATCGCAGTACGGTGTTAAAATGCGTAGAGAACGCTGCTGCCCATTAAGTCCCTTAGTCGCCTTTTACGACACCTACGGGAAGAAATAGGGTGGAGCTATTCTTTACGTCCGGCACCACACGGAACCCGTACCCCCCTACCCCCTATTACATGGAACTTAAACATAACTGGCGAAATCCGGGTGTATTAAGTACAACTCTGTCTAACTCTTCGGGGAATAGAGGCGTGACGTTATCTTATGTTATGTAGATGATTTGGTCCTCTAGAAATATTCGAACTAACTTCTCCGTTAGCGGCATTCTCAACAAAAAAAAAAACGATTTTAAAAACACGCGAGTTGTTTTTGTTCAAATCGATCAATTGAATGACCGACGCGCTCAATCGAATCAAGATTCAACAAATCGTCGTGTGAATGCAGCTCTCGTAGGCGTCGGACTAGTTAAGTCGGACATAATTGGTGCAGTATTACAATCTTTGATCCCAGTTAGTGCGTGTTTTGTTCGCATGTTATTTCAAGGTGGGTGTCCTACAAGGTTGTCTACCTCCCTATTAGTTAATTCGTGGAATTTGCTACCAATTTTTGCTAGAATCCAGCACCCTAATTGCGTAATAGGATATCAATCACAATTTGAATGATTTTGAAGGATATTGCTAATCGATTGCTTCATATGTTCGAAAACAACGTAAACAACGCAATTAATGTTGTTGCTGAATTGACAACTAGCTTCATCTTTCTGACTCCCTTGACAATCCAAAAGTACCGGTAATTGGTTTAATTAAATTAATGCTTTGAGTTTTGCATTTTTACGACAAATGTTTACGTTCGATGTTCTTTGTCAACCCTAGTGATGTAATGACGTCGATACTCACATTCATCGACAATTACGAACCGGTGTTTCCATCGTTTGTGTTCATTGAACGTATCATACCAAGGTGTTTGGAAAGGCCAAGTATAAATATTTACAGTTTCATGTTGTTATCTGCATGTACATATGTACGTATATTATATAGATTAGAAATGTAATGCGAGGTGAGACAGCAATTATTACGTAATTTCACTGTTTTATGTAATGTTATGATATGATATGAAGATGTTTTGAATAAGTTGAAAAATATTCTTGAGTGTTTTCCAGACACTTGGTTTACATAACTATATTTTTTAAATAAATCAGCGGTTCTGTATCTTTTTCTCAGTGCTTCCAAGCTGTTTATAAAACATACTTAACTATCAAGCATGGCTGGCTTGTAGGCCACCTAAAGTTCCTTGAAAAAGTTATTTCATACCGGGAGAAATGATCAAATAATCTGTAAGCTGACCATCATTTCAGCCGAAAGCAACCAGCGCCCTTACTAAGTTATGAAATAACTTGTAGGTAGATATTAAGGGCAATGGTACAAGCCCATACATACTTCATTTTCACCAAGCAATTGCAGGCAGAGCAAGTGTTACTAAAAACAAACTAAAGTTATCATAAGACCATAATTACAGAATTCAGAAATTACAATTAATTTTATTTAATTGACAATTGGATTATTCGTGTTTGTGTGTGTGTGTGCGTTTGTGATGATGTGTGTGTGTTAGGTGTGTGAGGGTGTGTATGTACTATGTGTTGTGTAATTTAAGTAGCAACTTACCATTGCTGATCATTGAAACTAAATTCCAAAACAAATGAAGAGTTCTACATTCTGCTGCTGTGTTAGCGAATATAATTATATCAATGAGGGGTCAAAGACACACGCGGACCTTATTAGTAGTAAATATAATACCTAATTATGTCTCTTATAAGGCTGGGCGTAGGGACGAAAACGGTGCATCATAACTATACGTAAATGGAAATGTTAAATGAGGGAAACGTGTAAGAGTATCGAAGCTTCTTTTAGATTTTTTTATACATTATCCATTTGCCAGGTCATCTGTCTTCCGTTTTTAACTACTGCAATATACTTCAAAATAATTCAGATTATGATTGATTAGGGTGCTGGGCAAAGGCCTCCCTCCATTCCTTCCACTTGTCTAGAGGTTGTCTTCCCTTATGTACCTACTTATGTTTCTTTTTTATGATATTGTATGTCAAGCAGGCAACTTATACGAAGTGGTCAACCGATCTCATTCATTTCAGCCGAAAGACGTCCACTGCTGGACACAGGCCTCTCCTAAAATAAGGGGGGAAGGGGGTTTGCAATAATCGCCACGCTTGGCAGGCGGGTTGGCGATCGCAGTATGGTGTTAAAATGCATAGACAACGCTGCTGCCCACTCTCTAGTAAGTCCCTTAGCCGCCTTTTACGACACCCACGGGAAGAAATAGGATGGTGCTATTCTTTACGTCCAGCACCACATGGAACGCCGATCTATTTTGTAAAAATCTCACCGTCAAAAACTAAGGCTGCACAATCAATAAATCAACTCGGCCTACCTGCTGGATATAGGCCTCTCCCAGGCTGCGCCACAACACCCTGTCCTTCGCCTTCCGCATCCAGTCTGTCCCAGTCACCTTTCTGAGGTCGTCGGTCCATCTAGCTGGAGAGCGTCCCACACTACGCTTGCCGATACGCAGTCTCCACTCCAGGACTCGCTCTTTCACCAGTCATCGGTCCTTCAACAAACACGGCCAGCCCACTGCCACTTCAGCTTGCTTACTCTGCAGGCTATGTCGGTAACGCCGGTTCTCTTCTGGATAACTGAATTTCTGATCTTATCCTTCAAAGAACCTCCGAGCTACGAGCGCACTGAGATCGCTCAGCGTGCTATGGAGCGGGCTATTCGCTCCATAGCACGCTGAGCGATCTTGAATTTGTGGACCAGCCCGACTGTCAGTGTCCACGTTTCGGCACCGTATGTCTTATCGCTGTTAATTGTGACAATTCCTAGCATCAGTTGGAACAGCTTCTTCCACCTCACTTCACCTATGCTTTCACGGTGAGATTTTTTACAGAATAGACGGAGTTGTCCGCCGCCCATGGACGTATGTAATACCACAGGGACCGCAGAATTCGTTCTCATCCTACAAACAATGCTGAAGTGGCTAACGTGTGTGCCTGTACTTAATTGCACCAACCACCATCCTAAATATCCTACTAAAGGCTTCCAGACTGGTGTGATATCGCGGGCGCGACAGGCACCGACAAAGAAATTGTGATACTAAAGTCCGGCCGCAAAGCAGAAAGAATTTCGTACAATGACCCCTCATTACTTATCTCTATCGCTCGCGAAAAATTGTATTGCCGTCGCGCTCGCGCATTTAATGTGCGAGTGCGACGGCAATACAAGTGTATTCCGTACCTAACTTCATTCACCTACCTCTATTGTGTTCCTGCCAATAGAACGTTATCTTGTCGCTCTTAGTTTTCATTCCCCCGTCAATCGCCTCCGCCGTCTCGACACGTTATTATCGTGATATGCAAGTCATGCCAAGTAATTTGACTTAGCGAGCGAACCCGGCGCCATTTTTAGACCAGTCTCGTATGGAAATGTGATGTATTGGATGCAAATAGTATCCTGGTACGGTTCAAAATTAATGGAGGGGAAAGGGATTCAGACATAATTGGATTTGATGTGGGTTGTAAAACGTTTTAGTGTAGGAAAAAGAAAAATAACATGGTAGTGGAATGTTTACAATCTTTGTGTGTTTTGCAGGAATTGTTTGTCATAGATTGATAGACGAAAGCCGCAGTTTTTGGTGCGAATCGATATTTTCTCTATTTATTATTTATTTATTTAATACTTTAAGCACGCAAATGTATAGAGGCGGACTTAATGCCATAGGCATTTTCTACTTCCTTCCTTCCTTCTCTATCCCATTACTTTCCGAATTTACAACGTGCGAACGGTGAAATTCAGACAGCTTTGATCAGAGTGCGTCGAGCTACTTCTTTATCTTGTTTTCTTGCTCTTCTCCTTCTGATACTAGGTAAAATATGAAATTAATGAAATCATTATTATTTTCAGAAACAAATAAAATTGATCTACCTTTGGGTAGGTAACTACAGTTTTGAGCCGTTTGGGGTCGAAACGCTCGGGTCATGGGGCCCGAGTGCGTGTCTTCTTCTTACCCGACTGCTCCAGAAGGAGGGTTATTAAGGAAATTTCTCGCCGACTGATCGATACTTAACGTGGCTCGTGCTTTGTCAAAAGAATTAGCATTGCCATTCAACGTGGCAATGCTGCCAGTCTGCTGGGCACGTTTCCGGATGACAAAGATGCGGACGAGTACTTCGACGCTTAAGTGTCTTTTTTTTTTGTAAGTAGTTTTTTGTTTATCTCGTTAGTACCTAGTGTAAATAGTTCGTTCTTTCAATTAAGGGGGATGCGCTAAGGTAGCCCGCGAAATTCAAATTGGATGTCACCAAAATCTGCCCAAACGAAGTACCGAGGTATACTTCATCATTTCAGCCGAAAGACGTCCACTGCTGGACATAGGCCTCCCCTAAAGGAGGGGTTTGCCATAATGGCCACGCTTGGCGGGCGGGTTGGCGACCGCAGTATGTTGTTAAAATGCATAGAGAACGCTGCTGCCCATTCTCTAGTAGTAGTCCATTAGTCGCCTTTTACGACACCCACGGGAAGAAATGGGATGGTGCTATTCTTTACGTCCAGCACCTAATGGACCAGAGGATTTACCATTTCATGAAATAGTCATTCATAGGATTCTACGAAGAGAGTTAGTTGTATTGCTGATTCTAATGATTATAATTCTGTAAAGCAACATTTGTTACGGCCGCGAATCATATTTCAATCATCATTCAACCTGACACAGACCTGCGAATTGCAAAAAAACTTAAGAAAAATTTAATTTCGCGCATCGCCCTTATTCGTACTTTAAGATTAGCACAAGATTTAAAAACAGCATCCGTGTAGGTACTTCAAAGCAGACACAATTTTTATGTCTTTATTTAAAGTAAAATATTTTTTTGTAGACCAACGGGCAACGCCCAGTACGTGTATAAAAACCTTATTTCTTTATTTGGTTGTCACCATTTTTTGTTCTTTAGCTTTTAAAACTAGATAGGTAGGTTTTATTAAAACTGCGTATCATATCGCGATAGTGCAGTCATGTTATTTTTAACGTCTCGCTATTTATTTATTTATAGCTCAGACGGAAACATCTGGTCGCAATGCTGGATTTATAACTAGTTGATTGAGGCTTATGATTAGAGATCGGATATTCGGATGCATATTTTCACCTAAAGTTTGAGAGTTGACTAGTATGGAGTGCGCTTCGGTACGGGAAAAAGTGTCGGTTTCCAGGACTAACGAATTTTAAGAACTACGCTTTTGTACTGGGGATCCGCGAATAAATATATATAATTTTAGAATAAATGGTTTTGAAGAAATATTAATAGTGTTTTTTAAAGTGTTAGGTATATTTTCTACAAAATTATTGCCTAGTTCTAAATGGAGAAGAAATATTTTTTATACTTAGGAATACAAAATTGTTTACCTACACACTGTTATAACCGAAACCTCGCGATCCCGGAATAAAAATATGTTTGAAGAAGCCGTTTCCATACTTTGTCTCCTTTGCCGGGAAAAAAACGTACTTTAGGTAAATATGCATCCGAATATCCGATCTCTGCTTATGATTGTGCTTAGTGAATTTCACGGTCAATAATATAGATAGTGATCTAAAAATTATGAAGGACGGGCGTTTTTGGGGACTGTCTCATGTAATTTTGACTTTCAAAAACCGGCCAATTGCGTGTCGTCCGCCACGCACAATGCAGGGTACCGTCTTTGGGATGAATTTATCCCAAGAACAAATTTAACATTGTAGTTGAAAGACATGTTTCCTCATACATTCCTACTGCAAAATGTAAGTTTGTACGCCCAATATTGAGTGATTTACCATGTTATTTTAAGACCATAGACTTATAGTTTTTCCTGTAATCTATAAGTAAAGAACTATTTTCCGTATTTTTTCAAAAATTTTGGCTCTGTAGGTTCGGAGATAAGCGGGGGGGACAATTTTCATAAATTTTCTTAAAGATACTTTAAAATTATTTATTTTAAAATTATTAAAAAAAATATCTGAAATCCTTGCAACAAGCTACTTCCTTTGATATGTCACACGGTGCAGAATACAACACTTAAAAAATCAAATTTGCCCCCCAAGAGTGTCCGTGTTTGGGTCATAGAAATACATATGTATACGTAGTTTCAACTTAATCGGTCCAGTAGATTCGAAGCAAATTGGCTGTGACAGACAGACAGACACACAAGTGATCCTTTAAGGGTTCCGTTTACGTATCCTTTGGAGGTACGAAACCCTAAAAAGTGCTGATTCTCAGTCTAATTTGAATAAATGTTATTTTTTTTTTATTATTTTTAATTTGAATAAAGGTTATTGTTACTTGAGCACAATCACAATCATACGTTAATATTAACTGAAAAGGCTGTACAATTTCATGGCATAGGACTGCCTTCAATTCTGAATTCAGATGGTAAACAAATCCCCTTTGCAGAACCTCCCTTAAGGCGCAAATATATGTCAGTAACCTTGAGTGGTTAGCTTGCGTGTTCTGTACTGAGCTCACGCTATGCGCCGTACGTTCAGCCAGTAATAGGACTCGCCCCTCAAGGAGCGCTGTCCCCAATTTGAGGCATTATTAATTTATTAAACACAAAACAAAAGGTATTTTAATAAAACGCTTATAATAAAAGATCAATAATTAAATTATATTTAAATTGGTGAAGGTTGCAGAAAAATACGCTTGGCAGATTTTGCGCCATTCTCAGTTTTTTATCCGCGCTAGCCATAACTTTACAAATTAATTTCACTATGTAATATAAACATAATCTAAAATATTCACATATTAAGCTATTGAGAAAATGCTCTAATTTATCATATATTTTTTTCAAATCATTAACACTACTCGTTTAGACGTGATCTTTGTTATAAAATCATTTAAAGTCGGTTATCGTCCCCTTAAATATAAGTTTAGATATTGTAATGTCATTATGTCACCAATGATGTATTACCTTTATATGCGTTACCCGCACTCAATAATGGCAAAGTAAATGCAAGGCAATTGCCCAGAGAGGAATTAGTCGCGCGCCATTCAGTGATGCGGCTACACGTGACAATCACTCGCAATTCTCAGCACTTATTTGTGAAGAAAATGCCTTCCCTTGTCTATACACGATGTACATATTACACTGCTACTGTGGGAGTACAGAAAAACGTCTCATTTCTTGCATAAGTACTTATTGTATTTTTTATTTTAAGAAAACGTTGTTTTGTTTTGTACTTGTTCAGCCAGTCAGCCATTTTTACTGACTGCTGCGACCGACGCGTACGCGCCAATGAATATGCAGCAGCTAGTGACGTAACTAAATATGTATGTTTATCTCTTTCTAACAATAGTTATCGGTATAGGAAGGGTACAGGTCTTTCCTTTTCTTCGCGCACTGCATGATTGTACGCAAGTATGTAGCTAGAATCATGGCTTACGCTGTTTTTGAGTGCACTAATGTTCATGTATGACGCGTTTATTTATAATACGTCATTGTATGTCACAGTGTTGTTATTACCGAAAGTCAACCTAACGTGACATTGGACTAGTTTTTTCAGCCACCAAGTTTCAGCCACTAAAATAATAGAGAGCCACACAGTACCTTTCCATACTCTATCATCTGCCCAGCCTTTTCTCAACCATGTTGGGGTCAGCTTTCAGTCTAACCGGATGCAGCTGAATGCCAGTATTTTACATGGAGCGACTGCCTATCTGATCTCCACAACCCAGTTACTGGGTAAGGGACTAACCACACTTATTCAGCTCTGTTCAGCTTTTGTCCATAGAAAACAACGATTTTGTATGGAGATGCGTACGCATCCGTTCGACGCGGAAAGGTGAACGATGCGTACGCGTAGTCAGGTAAACCGCTGTCACTGTCAGATTGCATACAAAAGAAAGAGATACGCGATGACACAATATATGGCGTAAAAATGCAAATAAAATCGTATAAAATTAGATAATAACTAATTAATAAAAAATAATCCATCACCGGATGCAGTTTGGCATTTGCAATTTTATGGTATACTTTTGATTATAATTATAACTGTTAACGAAGGGATAAACTGCTTTTAAAAATAATTAAGAGCTGTCTTTGAAGATTTTTTTGATGTATTAAATTATGTTTTGAGTTCCATCACCGTATGCACAAAAGACTTGAAAATATCGTACTGTTTTTGTTTTGGAAAAATATTTATGGTTTAACGATACACTGCTTTAAAAACCTCATTTTTGACCATTTCGGAAATCTCCGCCTTAATAAATGACTTCTGATTTTGATTTAATTCCCCATAAATCCACAAAAACATTTACTACGGACAGTCTGTCTGTAAATAACTAAATATCTCCGGCCAAGCGCTGGAACAATGCCGAGACCCCGAGACTCTTCCGCGTTGCAATACTTTCGACGACGTGTTGGAAGGCCGGCTTATCAAATGTTATTATTACAATATTAAATCATTTGTTTAGCCTTGGAGTTAAAATTGAACAAGTAGGTATCGTATTTTAATCCTAGATTTATTTAAAATATGTATTTTTTGTAACTACCGGGTCGTGCATTACCTGCACGGAATTTCAAATAGGTACTTGATTGATATCGATATCTATTTGACGTTCATGTTCGTGAACGGGCGCCGTCAGTTAAGACTGGTCATCTCTGAACTGCCAGGGCTTATTTGTAATCTTTTAATCTTATATTTTGAAATGTTAGGGTTCCGTACCAAAATGGTAAAAAGGAACCCTTATGGTGAGACTAAGTCTGTCTGTCACACCTGGATATCTCAAGAACTACTAATGCTATCAACTTGACATCTAGAATAGTTTTAGATGACGTTTACCCAACTATTTTGCAAATAAGAAAAAAAAAAAATATCTTTTTTGCAAAAGAGACTGAAAGGGGGTCTTAAAATTTTGAAGGGGGGCTACTAGGGCATGTCATATCATATGAAAGAGCGATGTTTTTTTGGCAGCATAGTTTCCGACTTTTGATGAAAAATGTAAAAAAAAATACCGTTCCCCCCGTATCTCCGAAGTTTGCATAGATAAAAATCTGAAATTATTCTATGTGATAGAAGTTTATGTAAAGATTACAGGAAAAATAAATCGATGTCTCTATAAAGCGCAGTTTTTCAGAAATCATCAACATCATATATACGTACGGAACCCTCGGTGCGCGAGTCCGACTCACTCTTGACTGGTTTTTACATTGTTCTCACATAAAGAAGCGACAAGAATACCCCAGGATTTTGTAATATCTTGATTTAAAAGAGTGTCCTTGGAGTTTCTTGCCTGTTCTTCTCCATACAGATCTACGTTTTGGGATGGGCAAATAGCTTCAACTTTCTGACTAACTGACCGACACTTTGACCATTCAAAAGTGACTGTAATTGGTTTAATTGAAATAAATGCTTTGAGTTTGAGTTCAAAAGTGCCCTATAAGTGCCTATTTGAAATACATTATTTGACTTTGACTCCATTGCCGATTAAACAAAAAAAAAGGTTTTACTGAACTCATAATTTCAAGTTACCAGCTGCCGGTGACCCCGTAATCAGCTCAAGTTTTGTTTTATTTTTATTATATCGTTACCCATCACGTTTGTGAAGTCTTGCTAGCTAATTTAATTTGACCCTGTATACTTGCTTTTGACCCTGTATACTTGCTTTTGACACTGAATACTTGCTTTTGGGATATTTTCATAGTTTCCTGTAGCTCATTCTGGGTGCGGTAGTGTCAAAGGACTGAAGTTTTCATGACACTAGTTACCTACTAGTGTTTTACGCCATAGTTTTGTAAATGACATAGCTGAAAACAAAGAAAGATGACAGAGAGCTTTTATTATTGTACAAACTGTGATTTAAAAGAAAAAAAAAACCTATATAATTAAAGTAAAAAAAAAATTGTGGATGCACCAAAGACATTAAACTATTTACTTAACAATAAACGGGACATAGCGAACAAAATCGTTATCCGATACATTTGTCCTAGTGGGCAAAAGTCGCTCAGTCTAGTGTGGTACGCCCGCATGTCAAGTCGCAATTCGCATTCGTGTCCGCCAAAAGAAAATTATATATTAAGTGTAATGTCTAATTGTGCAATAAGGTATTAAAAGTGTAACGTGACAAATTTAGCTTTTATTGAATTTTGCTATATTACGCCATAGACAGCGTCACTTAGACATGGGATCACAATTTTTCCATGACATTACTTCTGATGGCCTCTATAGTATCTATCTTAAATCTCTTTGGACTGCACTAAGCTTGACGAACCACAAAAAAAAAACATCTAATTCATTTCTGTTTTGTTTTATCATGTTAAGATATCGATACGCATCACGTCTACGGAGTTTCGCTAGCTTACTTAATTTGACCCTGTATACGGACCGGACGAGTTTGAACTGGACTCTGTATACGGACCGGGCGAGTTCGAATTTGACCCTGTATACGGACCGGGCGAGTTCGAACTGGATCCTGTATACGGACCGGGTGAGTTCAAATTTGACCCTGTATACGGACCGGGCCAGTTCGAATTTGGCCCTGTATACGGACCGAGCGAGTTCGAATTTGACCCTGTATACGGACCGGGCGAGTTCGAATTTGATCCTGTATACGAACCGGGCGAGTTCGAATTTGACACTATATACTGACCGGGAGAGTTTGAATTTGACCCTGTATACGGACCGGGCGAGTTCGAAGAGTACGAACGAAGCCACAGAAATTACCCGGTTCTGCAGGTCAATGATTTATCATCATCACCATCTGCTGCTGCCCATAGCAGTCCACTGCTGGACATAGGCCTGTCTAATTGCACGCAATGATTTATGCATCAGATTAATTATTCATTCATCGTCTCGTTGAATTTCCCATAACGGCAAAATCTTATAGAAATTCAAGAAAGGGTTTTTTTTTTGGTGGCAATTTATTAAATAACTTCATCCGCTCTGGGTGCAGCGGGGGACCTGCGTCAGGCGGAAGGTGAGGAAGCCGTGGCGCCGCCCAAGCCACTCCTCAAAGAGGGGACTTATCGCCACAATTGTGGCGTGCACAGCGCTGGGTTGCGAAAATCGCACTCCCCATGTCGCCATGAGATCCCGCCGGAGCTCCGTCCGATGTGCCGTGATTTCTCGCGGCAGCGGACCTACGCCCCGGCGTTTCGTCTCCTCGCGCCAATCCCAACTGTGCGCGAGGACTTTTCCCTCCAGATCCCATGGGACGCGTTCAATCAAAAGGCTGGTCGCAGCCTTAAAGATCGCGCCCACACCGGTGCCCCGTAAAGGGCCATGGACCGCACGATCCCCGCGTAGAGCCTCCGGCAGGAGGCGTTTGGACCAACGATTGGAAGGGTAACGAGGTGAGTTGGTATTGTTTGCAGTAGATAAAAATCACAATGATAATATTAAGGACGTACATGGAACCTACATAAATGAACTAGAAGGTCCTGCTAAAATAATAAAGATAATATTTAAATGCTGGCCCTCAGTTAAAAAGGGCTATAAAAGTAGGGTAAGGCCAAAGAAACGATGGATGGGTTGTGTGAAAGATTATATGTCTACTAAGGTAGTGACTACCGAGATGACTACTCATACAGAAGTATGGAAGTAACGGTCATGTTGCGCTGACCACAAATAAATTGGGATAAGGGCAAGAGAAAGATGATGATGATGCTGGCCGTCAGTTAAGAGAATGAGAGGATTGCCAAATCTATATAGTTTACTAGCTGCGCCCCGCGGTTTCACCCGCGTAAGTCTTGATCCCGTGGGAATACACGGATAAAAAGTAGCCTATATGTTAATCCAGGGTGTCAGCTACCTCGGTACAAAATTTTATCAAAATTGGTCCAGCCGTTTTTACGTGAAAGAGTAACAAACATCCATCCATCCATCCATCCGTACTTACAAACTTTCGCGTTTATAATATAAGTAGGAAGGATGGTAGCGGAAAAAATATATGTTATTCTTGAACATATTTCTCAGAACTTGGTTGTTACCAAAACACGTTACAAATAACGGTAAATTAACCTTTTACTTTGAGTTTTAATACAAAATATCTGTATTAAATATCAACGTACGGTTGGTATTTAATTAATAACAAGAACGTCTTATTTGTATGCAGAACTTGGTTCTTTTTTATTTTCGATTACTCAACTCATTTTTGAGTAAATAGATAATTGCTTCATATTTTGTAATGAATTACAAGCGTTGTGTCAACGCGCTTTTCTTTCTTTTGTATGCAGTCTGACAATGACCGCGGTTTAGCTGTTGTCAGCGTCTTAAATGGGAGAAGATTATAAAATCATGAGTACTTTTCATGTTCTTTACCTTTCTCTGAGAAAAACAGGCTCATTACTTTAGACATCCCTTTTATTCAAAAGACGAGATTTTGTTTCAGCAAACCTTCACTTTTTATCTCCATTTCAGCCCCACGTGGAAGCAAACTTTAAAAGTATTAGAAACTTTTTACCCTTTTAAACTTAACGTGGTAACCCTTTTATACGTGGTGAGGGTTCAGAGTTATAACCTCCAAATTTCCTGGTCCTTTGTAACTTCGGAAAAAAGGATCAGTTCCTGAGTTCCTGACTTTGTATTCCTACTTTTATAAGAAAGTAAATAAATTTATGGAATATTAGGGACAATCCTCTAAGGAAAGGGACGAATAAAATTGGGTAAGGGACAGATAATGAAAGGGACAAGTGACGAGGGTTGTGGTTGATCTAAGAAGTAAATTGCTGCATAAGTGTTCGTTTTGCTTAGATTTTGTTTAAGTTGGGGAGAGTTTTTAGGAACTACGTGTTTAGAGGTCACCGTGGAGGTGTTGAGACCCGGATAATTTTGATAAAATAGATTCATCATCATCATTTCAGCCGAAAGACGTCCACTGCTGGACATAGGCCTCCCTCAAAAGGGGTTTTGCGATAATCGCCACGGCAGGCGGGTTGGCGATCGCAGTATGGTGTTAAAATGCATAGAGAACGCTTCTGCCCTGCTGAGACACCCACGGGAGGAAATATCTATTTCACGATCTCCTGACTATGACTATAATAATTATTATGTAAATTAAAACTTGTTTCCCAACAATAACAACGTAGTTATCTCCTAAAACAGGGCTTCCTCTCTCGTACCCTTTTGCTGTGCCCTACAGGGTCCATGATGATCTGAATTGTATAGTTACCACCTAAAGTACACATTATGGTAAAGCAATAAAGATATTGAGTATTGAATCCTGAGCGTAGCGAGGGTTTCAAAGGTACGAGACGCAGAATAACTGCTTAGCGAAACACACAACTTTTCACCTCACTACAGCGAGAAAAATGCTAGGTGCAAGAAAACGACGAATGTCTCCATGTATTGAACAAATTGTACGCTTTTATGTAAGTACTTTTCGCGTGATTTTTCCGGAAGAAAACTCAATTCGGCATTATGTACCACTTGCACTAACTCTGCAGGTGTTAATTTTATATCCTCGTCGCTGCTGGACTCACTCATATTTTCATGATTTCTTAAGATTTTATCAAAAAATTTGAATAAAGAATTGAATAAAGCGAAGAAAGTTTAAAAAAAAGTATTTATTTTTTTCATGCTGGCCAGTGCGATTATTCTAAAAATGAGGTTGGTGACATGAAATATGTATTAATGCATTTTCAGTGGACTGACGGTATTGAAAATTATTAAGTTGGATTTGTTTCATTGAATTACTTTTTCATGAAATCATGGCATTGGGGAACACATCTAACTTAGAGAGATGTATTCATGATTCTAAAGATTATAATTTTGTCGTGAATCATATTTTGATCAAGATACAACCTGACACTGTCCTGCAAATTGCAAAAAAACGTTAGAAAATTGGAGTTTTGCAGGCTACAGCTGCGGATTCCATTTTTGGGTTTCAGATTTGTGAACGGCGGCGGCGGTTAGAAGACTCCTTCGATAACATTGATTGATTTTGGGTTTGCATGGAAGCGTATCGAATGGTTGTGAATATTTATGCTGAGGCAAGACTAGTCCAAGGTTAGATTTGGGTCTGCACAGGAGAAATCCGAAGATATAAGCACGCGTCACTCGCTTGCTGTCCTTCAAAATTTAAAATGTAAATTTCAAGTTGAACACTCTCTGCGCTTCGACTTAGTTACTGTTAGCTGTCCACGTTCTGTCCAGAGTTTGATCGTGCTAGATCCAACAAGAAACGCACAAAATCTGAACGAACGAAAAAAAAAACTTGTTTTTTACACGACTGCCCAAAAAAAGGAGTGTTATGTTTTTACACTCTTTAGTTAGGATTATAAGATGGTAAATTAGGTTATTTACCCACTTATAATCGGGTCATAACGGCCACTTACTCCCTTACTCCAAAAGTTCGGGATAGTTTTTTTATCATTTCACATTACATTTAAAACTTATAATTTCAATATATTTTTGTAATCACCTTTTACAACTCTTCATTTTCATAACCCACTCGATAAATGTGGGAGATTTTTTTTAAAAGTATATTTTCGCGCTAAAGATCCGGCATTTTGTTTTTTTCTTTTCGGCCTGCGCCTTTATCTACGTATTCATTTTAATATACCCAGTACACTCGCGCAATAAAGACGAATCTAACGACATATTATTCATCAAAATCGGTTCAGCCGTTTAGTAGTTACGGAGGGAACATACATATGTATGTATGTCCGTCCCTATGTTCCCTCCGTAACTCCGTAAAAGGCTCCTATTTTGGCATTACATACATGTGTATGTAATGCCAAAATAGGAGCCTTTTTTGGCTTCGACGCAGTCGTTTAAAATAAAAATGATGATGTAAATGGATGATGAAAGTATGAGTACCCATAATTTACAACATAACCACAATATCCCCAAGTTAAATTCGAACTATCCTTAAGTGAATCAGCATGGATATTAAATGGGACCATGTTTCATTAGTCAGAGTAAGGCGAACGTGACAAGTATCAAATAGCATGTAGACAGAAAACAATTAAATATTAATTATTTTTGGTTTCATTTTCGGTATCTACGGAAGCTACGGACTTTTAAATCTGTTAATACGCCTTCAAATAATGCTAGTAAGTTATGCAAAAAATGTATGTTAAACTAGAACGCGTACACATCAATTCTTATTCTTAAAATACTTTATGAAATAAATTCAGGAAATAATGTCTACCCAAAGCATAGAAACGATATTACTTTCAAACTGCTTAAGATATTTTCATGTATGAGCTGACTATTTTATTATTATAGAACATGCCCCAGAATTAACGCACAACCTCTTAAGGGGTCATTCTACTCATCAATATGAACAACCTTTACTATGGGACCAAACCTAAAATCGCGAAAAAAAATCAACTGTTCCCTACATTTTGACGACAAGTTATTCGAACATAAAATGTAGGGAACAGCTGATTTTTTTTTCGGTCACAAGGATAGTACCTTGTCACGCAAAACGCAATATTGTTAGGGGCCAATAAGAAGGGAAAAAACCTCTTTTTTAATTTTTAATATTCTTAATTTTAAATAATTTACTTCTTTTTCTGTAAGTGACTCATTAATGCACAAAACGAAATAAATATTTTTTTAAATTTAAATATTTGTTTGCTTATGTCTAACAAATTGATCATTGTACTGAATAGCGCGAAAGTAGGTACTATCGTTTTATATCGTACTCTGTCTACAATAGACTTTAACGCCTACAACTTCGGCATTTTTTTAAATATTGAAACATTTTTTTTTATCGTGGCTTACGCGTTTTGTTCATTTCGAAAAACCGAAGAAAAAAAAAAATGCGGATTGATTCTCAAAATCTACGGAAGAATGAAGCTCGAAATGAGTATAGAAAGGTGCTTATGGCATAAACATGTAATTGGTTGAAACAAAATGGATCTCTTTCTGCCGAACTAAGTTGCGTTTAAATATTCCGTCGTATCTGGCATCGTTCATGCCTTGGCAACGTCGGGCGATGTCGACCAACGTCGCCAGATATCTTGCCTCACGATCTTTTTCAACTTTTCGGCGTACTCATAGCCCGGTCAAAAACTCAAGTATCCAGAATCTGTCATGTACTGTTCTACAATTGTGCTCTGATTGAGTTTCAGTATAGACCATTTCAGTTAAAAATATCTTATACAATTCTTTTTAGTATAATTATGCGAAACCTGAATATAGTTTGTTCAGAATAAGGAACTGAATCGATTTCAATAATTTTTACACCATGTTATATTTTGTCTCAAAAATATTTAAGTGTGATGGAAAATGTTATCAAAATTTAATTACTTACAATACAATCGCCGTACGGTTAGGTACCTACTGCCAAATTATTATCAATGAGCGCAAGACGACCCTGGAGGCGCGGGGGCGCCGTTAGCATGTAAATACGGACAACCCGGTAACATAACAGCCTTACAACTTTGTGATTTTTGATGATACAGTTTTGAAATTTTGTACATATATTCTTTACAAAAAAATACTAGAAACGTGTTTCGGGTTTCGCATATACTAAAAATAATGTTGTGAGTTTGCAAGTATGAGTTTGCAAGTGAGTAAACGTAACTATTTCGTTTGCGTTAAAATTTGACCGATAGATCATAATTAATTAATTTCATTTATTTTTCAGATATAGTCCATTAAATTACATTACATTAAATAAAATCAGAAAATTGATATAAAAATCACACATACACAATAATATTATACTAAAACAGTCAAATCTAATAAAATAAAAATACATTATCTACACTTATCATTCAAATCAAATTTAAAATACACACAAATGTCACATCATTTTTGTCAATATCTGAGAGAAATAAAAAATATATCTAAAAAGTCATTAATAAAAAACAATATAAATTACAATTAAGTATATAGTTCGTCTTAGTCTAAATTTAGGTTTGGATCCGGAATGCTCAATATGCAGCCTGGTCCAGTACTGCATTATTGGGCAATCCAAATCCAGATCCCTCTCTATCTTGCGTATAATCGCCGCAAATCCATCTATATTTGCGTCCGCAAACATACCCGACGCGCTACAGTAGCGAGGCAGCTTCATCAGCAGCTTCATAATGCTAAGAGTATAAGAGTGAGAATAAAAGGCATAACGCAAATGCGCTAGTTACGTTTACTCTCTTGCAAACTTACACTTAAAGTACTGAACACAATAAAGGAGTATTGTTTATAGTCTCGTGTCAAGTCGTAAAAGTCAATTGATGGAAATAAGCAACAATGGGTTGTGATACTTTATTTTAATGTAATGATTATGCGTTTATGTATAACTCGTGTAAGTAAATCGACGGTTTTCAAGATTTTAATAATCCTCTTATCAACGGGTATCGTATGACCCAGTAACTGGGCTGTGGAGGTCAGATAGGCAGTCGCTCCAGGTAACATACTGGTATTCAGCTGCATCTGGTTAGACTGGAAGCTGACCCCAACATATAATATGATGATGACACGTTTTAACTTGTCAGACGTAAAATTTTTATTCGTCAGACGTACAATTTTTACTCATCAGACGTACAGTTTTTACTCGTCAGACGTACAATTTTTACTCGTCAGACGTACAATTTTTACTCATCAGACGTACAATTTTTGTTATGTAACATTATTCCTCTCGCTTTCTGTCGGAATGATGTCGTGAAAAGGGACGGAAGTGTGTAACCGGAAGTGACAGCTTGAGCATGGAATAAGTAAGTACTTTTTAATAGCATGGAATTAGTAGGTATTTTATAATCGCATGGAATTAGTGTACTCATGCCGTAAGTGCCGTGTGATGTCGGACGTAAAGAATAGCACCACCCTATGTCTTCCCGTGCGTGGGTGTCATAAAGGCGACTAAGGGACTTACTAAAGAATGGGCAGCAGCGTTCTCTACGCATTTTAACACCATATTGCGATCGCCAACCCGCCTGCCAAGCGTGGCGATTACGGCAACCCCCCCTTGGAGGAGGCCTATGTCCAGCAATGGACGTCTTTCGGCTGAAATGATGATGATGATGAGTGTAGGACTCATGGAATTAGTAAGTACTATACAAGGTCGAAGGGACATCGACGCGAATCCGTTTACCATGGATTCAGTACATCATTCCTGACCCCCCTATGCTAAAATTTTTCGTCGGTTATTAAAACAAAAAATCGCTGCTCCATACATTTTGACCGAGTAGGTATTGCACTTCTGTAGGAAACAGCTGTTTTTTTTTTTAATTACCGACGAGAAATTTTACCGCAGGGGGGTCAGGAATGATGTACTGAATCCATTGCGGACGGTGAGCGATGGGTAGCTCGCCGCCTGATATGGACCAGGCCCGGGGCGACGGCACGCTGTGTTCCAGCACGAATTGACGGAGTCCATCAGGGCCAATGCCTGCCAGGGTTCCTAGTTTATCCGAAAGGGATATCGTGGCCCTGGCACACAGGCAAATGAAGGAACACGGGTGGGTTTTAGTCAGTAAAAGTCTGACGCGCCCAGCTCCGCCCAGAGCGGGAGAAGTTATTTGATAATTTCCCACCCAAAACAGAAAAAAGAAGGTCAGTGTGGGTGAGTGGGACTTAGGTAGTGTATCTCGATCAAAATATGATTCGCGACTATAACAGATATGTATTTACAGGTTATTTTAGAAAAAGCCACGCGAACGAAGCCTCGGGCAGCAGCTAAGTATATTTTATAAAGGCTTCTACATACCGGCGCGACTTGTCGCGCGACGCGACACGGCACAAAGCCCCGCGTGTCGCGGGACGGGCGGTGCCTTTGTGTCGCGTCGCGTCGCGCGACAAGTCGCCCCGGTATGTAGAAGCCTTAAAATGACACTGCTCTCCATAGTTTTATGCTCATTGCCTTTTGTTTATTGGAATTGGTCGCACTTTAGCCAGGAAAACTTTAAGAAAAATATGCTGTAACTAAAACTAACAACAAAGTACTTAGGGGTAGTTTGAAAGTTATACAGTCTTACATTTTTAAAATTGACAGTTTCCCAGCGAGTGGCTTCAGCTCTCACACACTCAGTGATCGCAGCATCTCGCGAACTCTCGAGATCTGAAGCAGAATCAATACCAGATGCATTAGCTCTGTTTCCCGCCATTTTGTAGCACGAAGGGTTCCGTACCATTATCTATAAAAACGGCAAAAAAATCATGTCTGTTGTATGGGAGCCCCCATAAATATTTATTTTGTTCTGTTTGTTAGTATTTATTGTTAAGTATAGCGGCAACATAAATACATCATCTGTGAAAATTTCAACTGTCTAACTATCACGGTTCATAAGATACAGCCTGGTGACAGACGGGATAGACAGACAGACGGCGGAGCCTTAGTAATAGGGTTCCCGTTTTACCCTTTGGGTACGGAACCCTAAAAACGAGCGAGACTTACAGTAGTCATCATTTGACATCTTACCTTGGTAATAAGTAACTGATGTAATGATAAAATAACTTACTTGCATTATAATATGAAGGCGTTAAACAGATTTAAAAGTCACAAAAATCATTTCTCTGCGCCTTAATATAACAATGCCGTTTTTAGGGTTCCTTACCCAAAAGGTAAAACGGGAAACCTATTAATAAGGCTCCGCCGTCTGTCTGTCTGTCCGTCTATCACCAGGCTGTATCTCAAGAAACGTGATAGTTAGACAGTTGAAATTTTCACAGATGATGTATTTCTGTTGCCGCTATAACAAGAAATACAAAAAAAAAACAGAATAAAATAAATATTTAAGGGGGCTCCCATACAACAAACGTGATTTTTTGCTCTCTATTGATAACGGCAACAGGTAGACGCTTGAAATATTCACAGAATACTTATACTCCATTTGAAATAAGATCAGACATTTAAATTAACCTTTTTTAAAGTCCGTTTAACCGACTTTGACTTCTATTGCGTTGGTGGCATGACAAATGGCAGCTGTAATAAACAGTTGGTATTGTAACCACGTTTATGCTTTTAATGCCATCCTTATGCATACGGAATAGAAGTCAAAATCGGTTGAACTGACTGTAAACAAGTTTATTTAAATGTCTAATCTTATTTCAAATGTAGTATAGATATACATATATTCACTTTAAGAATAAATAATTAAATTAAAATAAAACAAATATTTAAGGGGGGCTCCCATACAACAAACGTGATATTTTTGCCATTTTTATAGATAATGGTACGGAACCCTTCGTGCGCGAGTCCGACTCACACTTAGCCGGTTTTTTTATATCAGCAAAACATGACTGTCATAGGCTGATGTAGGTAAGCGTAGGTGGTAAAAATAAGAGCAAATATGCAAGGCTATTATGTAGCGGTGCTGTACACGTGGAGGCCCTCTATACTCGAATGTATGTCATCATAATTATACAAGTAAAGAATGGTTAACCATGAAATTGTATAAAGTAGACCTTATGACCGTTCTAAAAAATATACAAAACAAATGATAATGATATCCCAAGCAGATTTTCTATAAAAAATACTATCATTAGTGTTCCGTACTAAAATGGTAAAAAGGAACCCTTATGGTGAGACTATGTCTGTATGCCTGTCTGTCTGTCACACCTGGATATCTCAAGAACTACTAATGCTATCAACTTGAAAATAAGAATAGTTTTAGATGACGTTTGCCCAACTATTTTGCAAATAAGAAAGAAATTAAAAAGAAATATCTTTTCGGTTCTTAAAAAATTGAAGTGGGGTGGGGGGTATCATATTAAAGAAGAAGAACGCTGTTTGCACATTTGCAAAAATTTTTTTTTAGGCAGCATAATGTCCGACTTTTGATGAAAAATGTAAAAAATATACCCCCCCCCCCATTATCTCCGAAGTTTGCATAGATACAAATCTGAAATTATTCTATGTGATAGAAGTTTATGTAAAGATTACAGGAAAAATAAAACGATGTCTCTAAATAGCTCAGTTTTGCAGAAATCATCGACATCATATATACGTACGGATCTCCCGGTGCGCGAGTCCGACTCGCTCTTGACCGGTTTTTTTTTTGTTGTAGATTCTTTAACACCACGACCACAAATTAATGAATTTCCATCAGTTATTTGTTGTTATAATATTGTACGTTGACTGAGAAAGAGACAGTAAATAATGACAAAACAGAGAGAGAGTAAATAATGTGACTAGAAAATGCACAGTATTTTTTTTTAAACACATCGTATCTTAGGTACACACGGCTACACATCAAGCTATACATTTCCAGTATATGCTGATCTCACATTGTATAGGATTTCCGTAAAGTGCGAGATCAGCGTAAACTGGAAATTATAGCTTGATGTGTAGCCGTGTGTACTTCTTGTTATATATATTTTTTTGTATTTTATTTAGAACGGCCATAAGGTCTATTATATTTCAAGGTTATCCATTCTTTACCGGACACCCTGTATATACCTGCGTAGTGTTTTGATTGGCTCCAAAAAACGAAACTTCACTCCGTTGGCATTTCGCCGCACAACGGGTTGATCTCTTATCTTTTTCTCGTCAAAATGCAATTTGCTTCGCACGAACTACTCCAAATATATTGCTTTCCTTCCCAAAGCACGTATATTTTCTCTTTCCCATTCTCATAATACCAAAACAATATTTGCGGAGTCTACGTGTGACCTAGATTCCTTCAGGATGCTGTAACGTTCCTGTCAGCATCGCCTGATAGTCACATTTAATCTAATTTTTTCGCTCCAGATTCTGGTCGGGTCCTATTGCTGACGTATTGTTTGTGCTTATTTCTGGATTATGTCGTGCCGTTTTTCTTTCGTAGTAATGAGGAGAATGGAGATATATGTTGTGTTTTCAATTAATGATTTGCGTGACTGCGATGTTGGGTTAATTTCTGAAGAGTGTTTTTTTTGTAGAGCAAAGAATAGTTGTTTGAACGTATTAAGATTCTTCTGTTTAACTATTAAAGAAAACTTAGCAAACTGACACCCATTTTTGAAGTGGAAACTTCTTTATCTGAAGGAACAATTTTATGGGTTCGCGTCACTGACATGCTAATGTTAACAGTTTATCTGTACTTCTGTAGGTATAATGATTGCTGCTCATAGTTTTAAGTTTCACTTAAAATTGAACTACATAAAAACGTAATAGGAACCATTCGTCTAGTTGAACATGAACCCACTCACATACCCTCTCACCCTCCCAACACTACACACACACACAGACAAACACAAAACACATCACACCCTCACCCACACCCCACATGCACCTTGAACTCCACTACTCTTCATACAATTTCATATATGTTAAGATTGTGATAATATTATCTTTCAACAAATAGATTGCCCTTATACTCGTAACATGAAATGTAACTTTCATTATGTAAGCATTTCTCTATTAATGTTTTTGATGATATTTTTGCCTCTAGGAGGGGTCCCTGGTGTCCTGAAATACAAGTCACGGCTTAGTTTAGGCACCAGTCTTGCACAAATGAACATTGTCTTACATCATAATATTTGTATGCCCCATTTTAGGTTATAGTTAATAAGTGTTATTTGTGGAAGAAAAATAAACATTTTTAATATTTTATTATTACTTCCGTCGGCAGGGCAGTCCCCATGACTGCCAATATTTTTTTGTTATTTTTTTTTTGTTATAATGATTATTTGACATGCGATTACTCATCGTTTGCTGTTTTACCTACTACTTATGGAAAAGGACGGAAAAGTGGAAGAAAATGATAATAATACCTAATCATGACGAAATTGACAAAATCTCATCACTCATCGGCACATATAGGTTTCAGATATTTTCCTCTCAAAGCAAAAATCAAAGTTTTTATCGGAGAAGATCCAAATGCAATATCAAGTTGCACTAGTCATAATTGAAAAACTTCTTCAAGATCCGAATTGCTTGTTCGAGTATTAAATTGTTCCTGGATACGAATCGACTATTATATTTTATACTTTTTTCCTTCCTTTCACTTGTCTCCTTTCCAAGTTTGTGCCATTCGGTATCTGACTATTGTTTGGTTTGATAGCTTTTCTTGTATTTTATCTAAGTTTACTGCGATTGGACATTTGGTATTGGAGCTAGAAAACGGTTTTAAGCGAAAATTGTTTTGTCATTTTATTAGTTCGATCTTCAAATATTTCGTAAGTCTTTACTTCAGCTATTAATGTTAATGCAAGGATATAATTATAGACGTACAGAACAGAACCACCCTATTCCTTCCCGTGGGTATAGTAAAAAGCGACTAAGGTACTTACTAGAGAATGGGCAGCAGCGTTCACTGCGCATTTTAACACCATTCTGCGATCGCCAACCCGCCTGCCAAGCGTGGCGATTATGGCAAACCCCCCCTTTGGGGGAGGCCTATGTCCACCAGTGAAATGAAATGAAATGAAATCGTTTATTCTGTAAATAGGATATTAAAATCACTTTTACACGTCATATAAAAAAAAAAAATCTAGATGTAGCCGACATTTCCTATCTGACTACCCCTGAGAAGAAATGGCGAAACAAACTCAGGGGTCAAAGTCTCTTTTAAAGTCCAGACATAATCTTGGTCAGATCATGTGAGGACCATGTAGATCCGTGTCTGAAATGGTCTTTTGAGGAAAGAACCACGCAAATTTGAGCGGACCTGACCAATCAGTGTAAGCATTTGTCAGTAATCGTGCAGCTCAACTCAAAACTTAAGGACCTCAACGACTCGACGAACAGTACCAAAAAAAGGACATTTGGGTAGGCCGCATAAAGCGCTCAAAATGTCAGACCATCATTAAAACTTAACTGAGAAAAGAAAGGAAAACATTTAAAGAAAAAAAAAAAATTACCCACATAGTGCTCACATTCACAATAAATTAAAGCAGTAAATATAATACTTTTCAAAGTAAACATTCATGTAAAATTGTATACAATATTCTGCAATGTCAATATGTATATAAAATCATGCATAATAATTAAAATGTCAAGTTTTATCACAAGGCTAGCAGAGCGAGCAGCTCAATCCCAAGCTTTTTTGTCCTCTAAATAATCAGAAATCTTGGACGTCTTTCGGCTGAAATGATGATGATGAAGGATAGATAAGTATTGATTGATACCTACCTATATCCTATCCCAGGGATGGCGAACCTCTATACATTAATGCCATTAAAAAAAAAAAAATGGTGCCATTGCGAAACAAATGTGTGTTTGTGTATGTTTGTAAAGGCTTCTACATACTGGCGCGACACGAGACACGACACAAAGGCCCTACGAGTCACGCGACGAGCGGTGCCTTTGTGTCGCACGACAAGTCGCGCCTGTATGTAGAAGCCTTAAATGCACCCACAATACAGGAGAAATTCCTAGTGTGGGACAACGTTCTTTTTTAAATGAAAAAGAAAAGGAATCAATCTTCAGACTTACTCAGACACTTCTTACAGACTTAATAACTATTGGAAAATCTAAATATTTTCACAATAATAGGTACTCTTTATTTGCAAACAGAAATAGACTTTTACTATTTATTTTACAGTGCATTTCACCACATTATTTAAATTAAAGACCAAGTGATTCCTGCTGTTGCAAACTACTTAGATGCTTAATTATTTATATCATCAAGCTTAGTACTTGAAGTGTAGAGAAGCGTTTTGTCGACGGAAGAGTAGACTTAAATTACGTTTCCGTGTATACAGTTGTCAGTTTTCTACCAAGAAGGGTAGACAAGCGATTTCTATTCTACAGTAGAGTAGAAATAGAAAGCGTCATGCTAAGCCGGCTGGTTTATTTTTTATTACTGTTAGCAGAATGCAAGCTGAAATGGCAAACGGTTTCTGAAAACAACGACTCACAGGCATGTTATACTCTATCCGTCTTATTACAAAACAGATTTATATTTTGACATGGCTAAACCATGGAGCCAGTTTTTCTAATAAGAACGTAACTGTGATTGAAATACCGTTCTTTAAACAAAACTGAAAACTTATTTCGGTACTAAGTTGTCAGTTTTGTATTAGGGAATTAACCATAGACGGAATACTCGTAAAGTTTGAAATTCAATAATGGCTCCATGGTCTGAAGATAAACTTTGTTTTGTAATAAGACGGTATCGGTTTAGGTAATTAAATAAAGGCAAACAAATAGTAAAAAGGGTTTTTATAGATGACACTTTCTTGTTTAAAAATACGTTGCAACTTGTAACCACATTAAATTTATTTTTCATTTTTACTTTTTTATTAACATGTGATAAACTTTAACATTTATTCTTAAACTAGTCTTCGTAGACCTAACCGCTTGAGAACATTTTTTTAGTTAGATTTATAATAATACTATAATATTTTGTAATCTGTCTATTGTAAAGAGCCCAAAAAGACAGGTTCTCTAAACGTCAACGAATCATAACGTTGCTAAATAGAAGAGTACTACAGTGACGGAACATGACAACTGAAGTGACAGGTATTTCGTTTAGTCGGTTACTTGACAGCTCTCTCGTCAAGTGGTTTTTTTGTTTACCTTTACAGCATAATCAGCCTATAATGTTCCCACTGCTGGGTCACAGGCCTCCTCTCTTCGAGAGGGAGTGGGCTGTAATCTACCACGCGGGCCCAGTGCGGGTTGGTAGATGTCACATGTCTTTGAAAGTTGTAGGACATGCCGGTTTCCTCACGATGTTTTCCTTCACCGTTTTGAGAGCAGTGGTGATGAAATTATTTACACAAAGTAAAGCGCCTGCCTGGGTTCGAACCCACGACCTATGACTCGTAAGTCGGGGCCGTTACCACTGGGCCACCACTGCTCACTGTCTGCTTGTTTACCTTTATTTCTACCTAAACCAACGGAGTATAGATGAAAATATTGCGCTCAGATTTCTGTTTGTTAAGGCTTCTACATACCAGCGCGACTTGTCGCGTGACGCGACACGGCACAAAGGCTCCGCGTGTCGCGGGACGAGCGGTGCCTTTGTGTCGCGTCGCGTCGCGCGACAAGTCGCCCCGGTATGTAGAAGCCTTTACTGTGACTTATGTACCTAAATTTCTCTTCCTTTTTTTTTTTAATTCGTTTGGACCTAGTGTAAATAGTTAGTTTTGTGATCTATTGTATACACCGTGGCATTTTAATCGTCTTACAACGGCAGCCCACTTCATGTATCCATGGATACATGAAGTGGGCTTTTATGAATGATTAGTAGTCATTGGATACATGAAGTGGTGTAATGATTTTAATGTATTTTTAATAATAAGGTGTGGAATAAATATGACAAAACTTGGTTTCACAAAATTCCTCAATTCCTGCCGAGCCCAAATTATTATGTCGCGTGCCACCAAAGACACGCGTGCCATTGTTGCCCCATCCCTGTCCTAGCTATCCTATACTTTTCGGTTAAAACCCTATTGTTCTCTCTACCTACCTATATTTTCATAAACAAAACCGGCCAAGTGCGTATCGGACCACGCACAATGAAGGGTTCTGTAGTTGGGATGAATTTTGTTCCAACAACAAACTTAACATTGTAGTTGAAAAACGTGTCCCCCCATACATTCCAACTGCAAACGTAAGTTTGTCTGCACAAAATTGAGTGATTTACTATGTTATTTGAAGACCGTAGACTTCATTGAGGTTTTTCTGTAATCTATAAGTATAGAACTCTGTATTTTTATCACGGTTTTTGGTTAAGCGGTTTTGGAAATAAGGTAGGGATGGTAAATTTTCATCTGTTTTCTTTAATAACTTTTAAAATCGTTGTTTTAAAAATATAAAAAAAAATATTTGAAATCCTCATTACAAGTCCGAATATCAAAATATGATATATTTTGATATGTGACACAGTACAGTTTGCAATTTTGTGTCAATTTGTGATTTTAATAAACGCTGTGTATCGCACCCAGTGTGTTTTCATTGCACGAAACCCACCATCGAATCTAACGGAGTAAATCCTTACGATCCGACTAATGTATAACAGTCTTAATCGTACAATTACCTTGACGGGTGACGCAACGATCGACTTGCTCCTCAAAACATAAAAAGATAACTTTACGCCTCAATGTGTCCCATCCGAAGACTGACCTCGGCAAGGTTAGCTTAACCTTGCAGATCAGTCGATTCTTATTTAGTAACTAGCCCCTCTAAAACAATGACGTATAAAAACCGTAATTTATCGTATATTTTGGCATATAGTGATGAATAGATTGATGTTTTCCGTAGTGTGATGTGTTGTAAATTTTGTAAAATTTATGCGGCTGTAAATACTGACGTTTTATTTACTATAGTTATTTTAAATCATTTTTATTTTTCATGTAAGTTTTTTGTACGGAAAAATGAAGAAAATATTCCAAAGATTGAAATTATTGTAAAATTGGCCTTTATTACCGAAATCGACAGTACTTGAAATGAACATAAATTCACACTCAGGGTTGAATTTCTAAAAACGCAGAACACGTCATTTCCCATCAAGCAATAGGCCAAATAACCAACCAATTTGCATGGTTTTTTTAACTACAAAACTAAGTAACGGAATTCCTATACGGCAAGGGATACATTTCCCAAAATACTGAACCCAGTCTTATTTATTTTATGACCAAAAACCTATCAAATTTCATGGATTTAACGTGAAGTTAGGCTGAAAATTGCCGAATTTCTGTAGCTCCGAACCTTGTCAGAATGTCCACCCCCCAAAAAGTAAGTCGTGGATCTGCCCATGCCCCAGAACCTATATTAGTGTACGCAGTTCTACTAACATTTGACCTCAGATCATCTTTTTATAGCATCTTATAGCTCAACTAAACCGCTTCCTACTATCAAATACTAACTAAACTACTAGCAATCTCCTTAGCTACATGGCTAATCTTGTGCCAACAGTGGATAGTGGGGGGCAAACTGATGCCGCTTACTTCGATTTTAAAAAAGCATTTGATCTAGTGAATAATGATGTTTTGCTTAAAAAGTTAGCGGCCTTTGGTTTCACTCCACATCTGCTAAGGTTTTTTGCAAGTTACTTGAGCGGTAGGCAACAGTACGTAGAATATGAGGGACACAAGTCGGAGCTATATTTTACCAGGTCGGGGGTGAGTCAGGGCACTAACCTTGGGCCTTTGCAGTTCATTATTATGATTAATGATTTGCCAGAAGTTGTCAAAGACTCCAAGTGTTTACTGTTTGCTGATGACCTCAAGCTGTCGCTTGAGATAAGTGAATTGGGAGACTGTGACAGGCTTCAAAGAGACATTGACAGAGTGGTGACCTGGAGCAAGAACAACCTCTTGCAATTCAACATCGCAAAGTGCCTAACAATCACTTTCTCTCGCGCGCGTACTCCTATTGTAAATACTTACAATATAGACGGGTTGCCAATGACTAGGGCTACGGAAGTTAGGGACTTGGGAGTGAAATTCAACACTGGGCTAACGTTTCGTGATCACGTCACAAGCTGCTGCAGAAAAGCCTATCGTAATTTAGGTTTTATGCTCCGTATGGTGAGTGGTTTTTCTAACATTAAGGCGGTTATCGCCTTATATAATGTTTTAGTTAGAAGTCAATTAGAATGTAACGCAGTCATTTGGGCTCCACATGAATCTAAATATAGGCTCATGCTGGAGAGAGTACAAAACAAGTTTGTGAGGTACTTGTACTTGCGCATGTATGGTGTATACCCATTTTACCCGCTTATGTACCCGACTTTATTTATTTTGGGTATGGTTGGATATAACGAACTGAGGGTCAGGAGGGATCTCGCACTCATCTCGTACATATTCAAAGTACTTAGAGGGAAGGTACATAATGCGGACATTTTGGGGCACATAGGTTTGTGTGTTCCGGACAGGTACGTGTGGCGACGACGACAGCCACGGCTGCTGGCGGAGCCGCGCGCTCGGACCAATCTTTTAAGTGAGGCGCCACTGACGCGCGCACTCCGCACTCTCAACCTCATAGCTAGTGACTCGGACCTATTCTGTTGTTCTCTGAGTGAATTCACAAAGAATGCGTTATTTGTAATAAGTTACAAAATGTAATTATAATAATAAGTTAATAATAAGTTAGGTTAGAACTTTAGATAAGTACACTATCGCATTAGGTTACCCCTGTAATGATAGATGTAAATTGGAAAATAAATAAATAAATAAATAAATAAAAATCAATTAATTAATCTTCATTTATCCAACGCGACATCTGTCCGTCTGCGTATCCGTAAATAACTGTACCTTTCAGATGGACACATTTAGACACATGGATGTCTGGACTATGTATCCGGATAGTGACGATATTTTTAGATGGACGAAGTCTAGGATAGGATAAAACCTGTTATTAACCTCCGTGTGGTGCCGGACGTAAAGAATTGCCTCCCTATTTCTTCCCGTGGGTGTCGTAAATGGCGACTAAGGGGCTTACTAGACAATGGGCAGCAGCGTTCCCTATGCATTTTAAAACCATACTGCGATCGCCAACCCGTCTGCCAAACGTGGCGATTATGGCAATCCCCCCCCCCCTCCTTTTGGGAGAGGGCTTTGTCCAGCAGTGGACGTCTTTCGGCTGAAACGATGATGATGTAATTAAAGGGGAAGACAGAGGTGGTGGTTCTTAAAATAGAAGGGTAAGGCAGAAACGTCGGGTCGAACAACCGCTGTCACCCGAGGACTCCATCGCAAGCCTGCCGTCCGGAGACGTCGGGTCGGTCGGAAAGGTCGGGCGCAGGCCCGGGACTACGAGCGGCGCAGCGTGCCGATAGAGCAGTGCGAGTACAACTTGCTGCAGCAACCGCTGTCACCCGAGGACTCCATCGCAAGCCTGCCGTCCGGAGACGTCGGGTCGGTCGGGAAGGTCGGGCGCAGGCGCAGGACTACGAGCGGCGCGGCGTGCCGATAGAACAGTGCGAGTACAACTTGCTGCAGCAACCGCTGTCACCCGAGGATTCCATCGCAAGCCTGCCGTCCACAGACGTCGGGAAGGTCGGACAAAGTGTTATTGGGTTTTTCCATCAAGAAATTCTCAGCAGCAGTCCGGAGGCTGGATTTGTGCCCGGTTGACGGTAATAAGCTCGCCCCTTATTACACGGGACTTAACATAACTGGCGAAATGTGGATGTACTATGTACCTACAGTAGGTACACACCTGGCTTACCCTTCGGGGAAAAATAGGTGTGATGTTATGTTATATTTATTGTCTGTGGTATACAGTAACATTGCATATAGGTTATGGTATGCCACCACAGACAATAATAATTAAGTCGCATAGTTTAGGGTGCTCGCCCGTCTGCGCGCCCTTTTCTCGGAGATTTTTGTGTGAATGTAGTACTTTCTGACAAAAATTGCCGAGAAAATCGCCGAAGAAATCGCTCGTGGACGGGCACCCTTAAACGCGGCGCGACAGGCAGCGCAACGCTTGTCGCGCCAGTCTGCACGAGCCTTTAACGTTCAGAAGCTGTTTTCGAACCTTGTAATTATCAACTGAGCCGTTAGGTAAACGCAAGTTTGTAAGAAACTGAGCAACCATTGTTATATTTTATTATTTCTAAGATTTATAACCAGAAACAACGCGTGGGCTTTACTCAACTCCGAAAATATAATAAGTCGTTAAATATACGATGAAATAATTCAAAGTATTCACAGTTCAGGCCAATTAGTCTTAATAATTTGCGTGAATAATAAGAGGATAATAATTCATAGAGTTATATGCTATAAATCTTTGATATGACCGTAAAAAGGGTATTTTCTCTAGTTCTCATTGTTAAATGCTTTTAGGTCTAGCACACACAATCGGGACCTAACCTTTTTTGAACCGTCGGAAAAAAGGTCAGTTAGGATCACTGTCGTGTGACGGTGTGAGCTTGCCTATCTAATGTGGCGCAAACGTCTGCCTACCTTTCGTAGAGTACTTGGGCTGACCTCTTCCGCTGAGGGTTAGACCCATAGATGTTTTTTATATTTCTATGGTTAGACCTTAGTCTTTCGCACCATTCAAATCAAAATCAAAACAAAATATTTTATTTCACTTATGCCTACATGGGCACTTATGAAACGTCAGAAGCTAGGTGCAAGGTTCCAATTTGTCGTTTCCTATGGAGAAGAAACTCCACGGTTACTCTTTTAAAATAATTGGCTTTTACAATGTTTACGAGTACAAATAGGTATGAGAGGACAATGCAGGCCCGTCAAAAGTACCAGGTACTTACCAAAATAAAAATTGTCTACAAATATTACGGTCTATTAAGCCCCCAATGTTCTCACATTAACAAAATATTAAAAAAAAAACGATATGAAATATTATTAATGTAATAAAAGTTAAAACCTTGTTCAAATTAAAATTGTAGGTATATAATGTCTCCTCGCGCACATCTGGGAGTGGCGCGAAGAGGCGAAACGCCGGGGTGCAACTCCGCTGCCGCGTGAAATTACGGCACAGCGGACAGAGCTCCGGCGGGATCTTATGGCGGCATGGAGAGTGCGATTGTCGCAACCCAGCGCTAGGCACGCCACAATGGTGGCGATAAATCCCCTCTTTGAGGAGTGGCTAGAGAGGCGCCACGGCGTCCTCACCTTCCGCCTGACGCAGGTCCTCACCAGACACGGTTGTTTCGGGAGGTTCCTGTTCAGGATAAAGCGGGAGGAAACGCCCGGGAGTCACCACTGTGTGGATCGCCCGGAGGACACGGTGGAGCATACGGTGGAGGTCTGCCCGGCTTGGGTGGAGCACCGCCGTGTACTCACGGAGGCGATCGGCGGCGGCGATCTCTCGGGTCCAGCCCTGGTTCAGGCCATGGTTTGGAGCGAGAGTGCATGAAAGGCCGTCACCTCCTTCTGCGAAGCAGTAATGCTTGCGAAGGAGGAGGCGGAACGCGTGAGGGAGAGGCAAGCGCCCCTAGTCGCCGCAGAAGACGCCCCGGGCGTCGGGAGTCGCAAGCCGATTTCCGGCCACCGTAGGCGCGGGCTTGCGGACGGTGAGCGATGGGTAGCTCACCGTCCGAAAAGGACCAGGCCCGGGTCGACGGCGCGTTGTATTCCACGCGCGCCTCAAAAAGTTGTCAGTACCAACTGACGGGGTCCGATAGGGCCAATGCCTGCCAGGGTTGCGAGTTTGTCCGAAAGGGATATCGTGGCCCTGGCACACAGGCAAATGAAGGAATACGGGTGGGTTTTAGTCAGTAAAAGTCTGACACGCCCTCCCGCTCCGCCCAGAGCGGGAGAAGTTATTTGACAATGTCCCAACCAAAAAAAAAAAAAGAAGGTATATAATGTCAATTATAGAAAAGATTATGATGTCAAGGAAGTATGTAAGTAAAATTGGGTATATTTCGCTAAATACACAAGAAATACACAAAACTTATAGACAATATTGCAGCCCACAACGCTGTTCACAGATTAACAATAGGATACAATACAGTGAAAATAATCGCTATGGTTACAAATACAAGATTTAATTTTAATGTTACCTACTTATTAAATTAACTAGGTATCGTGTTTGAGATATAGAGGTATTTGTATGAAATAAACAAGAAATGGTACAAAAAGAAAAATGTATAAATAAAATGTATGTATAAAATATATAAAAAGGTTGTCAAAATAACGCTCGAATTTCTAAGCATTTTTGACAAAAATAAGTTTTCACAAAAAAAAAAAACTTGTTTAACCGGTCAGACCCTACTGGCACCTAAAAGGTGCCGGAAGTAGTTTCCCGAAAAAACGCTCACCCTTAACGGAAAGTGCCGTTGACAGCTGTCAGTTGACGAAACTGACAGTTGGCAGTTGACTTGACGTAATTAAATGCTGTCCACTCGTATCGATAGATGTTATCGATGATGTGATTTAAAAATATGAAATAGGTTTTTCAGGTTTGCGAACCTTTCGATCGATGTGTCTTGATTAGTGAAACCCCTTTACGAAGCCCCCAAAAAGTGTTATTTTTGCTCTATCTCGCTTCCTTCACAAGATATAGCGGTTTTTGTGTTTTTTTTGAGGAATCTTGGTACAAATTTTTTATTTTGAAATTGAAACATCGTTTTATCGATAACATTGTTTTATTGATACGACAGGACAGCATGTATAAATGTCTAAGCAACTGTCAACTGTCACCTGTCAACGGGGCTGACGTTAAGGGGGAGCATTTTATCAGACTATAACCGGTTTAACAGACCAGGGTCTGAGAGGTTGTCTCGATTCAATTTAATGTCTTGTTCAAGATAATCCGTCACTCCATGTAAAATACTGGTATTCAGATGCATCTGGTTAGACTGGAAGCCGACCCCAAGATAGCTGGCTGGGCAGATGATGTTCAAGATAATTCAACAAATTGTTTTTAATCTCGTAAAAAATTACATCGTCTAAATACCAAGCAATGCGGATTCATTGTGACAATGACATATAAAGGAAAATCTTTTAAATGGACGCGACACGCGATTGTTGTTCTAATTGTCAAAATAGTCGCACGGGAAAGTGTGTGCGTGCGAGATGTAGAAATGAACGAAATTACGGACGGATTTTATGAACGAATTATCGGATGGATAAAAGTAAGTGGAAAAGTTTATTTGAACTAATCGGCCACAATCCTGAAAAAAATGCCTGTTTAAAATAAAAATGCTGGTTCTGTACACTAAGGGTGCCAAAACCCTTTACTAAGCCTCTGCTGTCCGTCTGTCTGTCTGTCAGCGGGCTGTATCTCATGAACCGATTATGGTTCATCAATGTCTACCTATTAAGGTAGACAGTTGAAATTTTCACAGATTGTGAATTTCTATCGCCACTATAACAACAAATAATAAAAATGTAATAAAGTTAATAATTAAAGTGGGTCCCCATAAAATAAACGTGTTTTTTTCGGCGTTTTTTGCTTCGTGTGCGACTCTCACATAGCCGGTTTATTTTTCTTCTGGGGGCACCATAAAAGAAATCTTATTAAATAGAATGAAGTGGTTAATGTAGTAATTAGTTATTCAGTTTTGACTTTTAGGTGATTCAGCACCCTAATTACATAACACAGTTTGAATCACAATCGGAATGATTTTGAAGTATATTGCTATTCCATTGCTTCATATGTTAGAAAAATTTGGCAGCTCAACAACGTAAATAACGCAATGAATGTTGTTAAACTGTCAAATTAAAACCGATTCCTACTGATAGTGTGACAATTAGCCCGCTGAGTTGATTTTAAACCAACCATAGAAAGTATTTTAAACCTAACCTAACCATTGTCTGATTAGCTGCCAGTTTTGGCTATTAGAAATAAGGCAAAAGCGACCTAAACCGTAGAGGTCACTTTTCAAGATTCAAAGCATCTAATTTTTTTTTCCGAATTACAGTTTTCACGTGGAATAAAAGTTCAATAGAATCATGAAAAATAACGTTCACGTTCTATTTTTAAACCGCTTTTATTCATTTGCATTCGAAATACAAAACAGTTTTGGAATAATATTGCGATTCAGTATCGGTACCTATCATGATAGACTCTTTGCATGAGAATGAACTATTCAGGGTTTCATATTCATCGATTTTATCAATATAAAATACGAGCCATATTTTTGTTGTGAATAAATTGAAACTTATTTAATCATTCGTTTGGATTTGTTTATCTGGCCTCTCAAAATTTCTTTGTAGTTATTATTGAAAAGAATACAAAAAATTTAGTATTTTGCATCTTTTTGCATTATTATTGTGTTGTTGTTATACCTACAATATTTTTTTGTGAAAATCTAGTTATACTAATAATTCTGGCTGGTAAAAAAGTACTTGCCTCAATCTAGACTTAAATAAATTCAAAATTATTCTATTGTTTGTAAATACAATAATAGTGTATCATTAAGTACGTTTTTTCCTGACCGCTGGTTTTCTCGTTTTTGCTAAGATATTATAGTACGTAAGATATTTAGTAATTTTTTATTTTTGAATAGTGATGGTCGATTTAAGGCTCCCGCAGACAGGCGTGACACGACAGCGCGACGCGACTCTAGTAGAACAATTTTTATGAAGCTTCATGGACATTATTCTATCAGAATCGCGTCGCACCGTGTAGCATCGCGCCTGTCTGCGGGAGCCTTTATTTTAAATTTAAACGAGCGTATTCACTCGTAAATAAACTGATGAACGGAAACAACAAACGGTCGGTGAACAATCGAATAAATTACGAACGAGTGAGTGAGCGAATGAACTAATTACAGAAAATGAAATTAATTATAGATACGGCTACAGTTACCCAAACTACGTTTTAATTTACTTTTTGTTATTATTTTTATAGAATTGTTATCTTATCGAATAACTAGGTAACTAAAATTAAATTAATGATGCTTGTGATTAAATATTGATAAATAATGTTTAATGAATGTCGTTTTATTCCGATTAATTACGCATTAAATTTAAATGATCATTAGAAATTGGAACTGTTTAATTGTCTTTTAATTTATTTACCTCTGTGTTTGGAGACCAGTATCAATATGCCTAACCTTCTCCCAACAACGTTGGGATCGGATTCCAGTCTAACCAGATGCAGCAAACATTTACATGGAGGGAATGCCTATCTGACCTCCACAACACAGTTACTGGGTAACACGATACCCCTTGGTAAGACTGGTTGTCAGACTTTTGGGCTTCTAACTACCCGTAGGGACTGTCAAAGATAGACTACGAATGATAACTGGGACCGAGGCGCGGTTTGGAGACCAGCAACTTCAAAAATAATCCAACGAATCTTTACTAATGAAATCAATAAAGGTCAAGGAAGCCTGAATGTCTGAACTGAAACAAGCAATAGAAGACTAAAGTTAGTTAAACAACATTAGTTTTTGTTTACACTAAAAGGGGTCATTGTACTCATAATTTTGAACAACTTTTTCTAAGGGACCAACCTTGAAATCACGAAAAAAAAAATCAGCTGTTCCATACATTTTAACGATTTAAGCGAACACAAATGTATGGAACGGCTGATTTTTTTTTCGCGATTATGATGATGATGAGGTGCCGATTGTTAGCTTGTATCTGGTAACCCTGTTTATTTAATCAACTAATATTCGTATGTCACTCAATCGATCATTCGTTCATCATGAACATTCACTGTCATTCTCGATGGGAGACAACTGACAGTCGGCCTTCTTGTTCGAGACGTCGAGCAGTGAACACATAAAAGTAACAGCGTAGTAAATTGTTAAAAGTGGAAGATTATTAAAATCGTAGCAAGTAAGTACAGGACTTATTATTATTATTTTTGGTGATATCTGAGTGTCTTTACAAATATTGTGGAAAAGGAAATAAATATGTGTGTGTTTAAATAATGTGTTTCGTTTCCTATTGCGAACCCCTTTGTTTCTGAACTGTAGCTTATACGATTGTGCGCATTTATAATTTCTAACGTGACGATATTATCGTGGACATCCACGTCCACGTCACGGCCTCACGGCCGGAACTAAAATGTATGGAAATAATATGAAGTCGCTTTTAAATTTCCGTCCACGATAACAGTATAACGTGCACGTATTTTTACTTCCCTGTCGTGGACGACCACGATAATATCGTCACGTTTGAAATTACAAAAGCGTACATTGTCTGACCTGAAACAAGCAATAAAAAACTTACCTCCTTATTACAAAACAAGATTTATTTTTTGACATGGCTTAAACCATGGAGCCAGTTTTTGTAATAAGAACGTAACTGTGATTGAAATACCGTTCTTTATACAAAACTGAAAACTTAGTTCGGTACCTACTAAGTTGTCAGTTTTGTATTTAGGAACTTTACAACAGTCGGAATAAAGTTAAAAATTCAATAATGGCTCCATGTTATAAACCTGGGTCTGAAGATAAACCTTGTTTTGGAATAAAGGGGTTAAAGTTTCTAGTTACGAGGTAGATACTGTGAGAAAAGAGTGCGGCAATGACGTTGATATAAAAACAACAGTCACTAAATATGCATATGACGTAAATCAGACATCGGGAATAAGTTTATTTCGACCATGTTATCCACTTAATAGTGACTGCGGCATTTACTTTATTTTTAGAGCTAAATTATTGACCTACACAACACAGACTTTTCTAAATTAATGTTGAGGTTAAAATCGAAACAAAAATAACAACTACGTCTCATAACTAACGAGAATATTTAGGAATAGTTACCAGTCTTAACAAGGGGTTCGTGTTACCTTCCCAGTAACTGGGTTGTAGAGGTCAGTAAAATACTGGTATTTAGCTGCATCCGGACTGGAAGCCCACCCCAACATTGTTGGGAAAAGGCTAGGCTGATGTTGATACTTTATTTTTTTTAGGAAAACGTATATTACTTATCTATCACATAATTGATTTATCTGTTTAACTGAGTTCAGAACTCCACTTTTGATTTCACCAACATAAAGTGAACGCAGTTCAAGCTTAAACCAGTTTAAATTCTGAACGCCCGATTTGCGGCGTTCAATTTTCGTGTTTTTTTTTTTAATTTTCTTCATTTTTAATTCTTTTGACCTATTGTGGTGTTTCGGCACCGTATGTCATAAGATAACAGTGGCACTGCGATGGCCATGTTTGTCGAAGAACCGATAGCCGGTGGAGCAGACGAGTCCTGGAGTGGCGACCGCGTCTCGGCAAGCGTAGTGAACATTAGAAATTTATAAATGTTTTTACAGTTCGTTTAACCGATTTTGACTTCTATTCCGTAGGGATAAGGATGGCATTAAAAGCAAAAACGTGGTTACAATACCAACTGTTTATTACAGCTACCATTTCTCATGCCGCCGACGCAGTAGAAGTCAAAATCGGTTGAACGGATTGGATTGTAAATGGTGGCTGGTACAGACTGGATGCGGAAGGCGGGGGGGCAGGGTGTTGTGGCGCAGCCTGGGAGAGGCCTATGTCCAGCAGTGGGCTGATATAAGCTGAGTTGTTTTTTTTTCAAATATTGACGTTCAAAAGTGCCTTATAAGTGCCTATTTGAATTGACTTTGATTATTTAGAAATACATAGTTACCATCGATCGATGAACGTTGTTTCTACTAAAGTCCGGTCGCGGAACAGTAAGAAATTCGTTTAATTTTAAGGTCCTTCTAATGTGCGAGTCGACGGCAATACAATTGTGCGCGAGCGATAGAGATAACCCCCCTTTAGGGCGGCCTATGTCCAGCAGTGGACGTCTCTTGGCTGGAATGATGATAGAGATAAGTAATGAGGGATCATTGTACGAATTTATTCCTGCTCCGCGACCGGACTTTAGCTTGCAAGACAGCATAGGATAGGCACTGGGACATTCCACTAGAGATACCGGGCCACAACTTACCTATGTGACGTTTTAATCTCAGTACGCATCATATTTCATCATTTTCTCCAGGAGGAGTCAACTTTATCTTCCATCATGCATCATGCTCATAGGAGCGTTTTGGTCTCCTAGAATAGAATATAATAGAATACTCTTTATTATGTACACCATAAAAGTTACAGATTATATACCTAAATGTTTAAATTTTACAGGACTTTCTGTTTTTATATTAATTTTAGTTTTGGTTTTTTATATATTTATTATTTTATTTCATGTTTATATCACTAATTAAACTAAACACACGTTGTGTTTAGTTTAATTAGTGATCTTCCTGTGCGAGTCCTGATAAATTAAATTAATTAATTTATATCACACCAAAGTGATCCATATTTTTGTTAGTATACTTAAGAATTATGTTAGCATCCACAGTTTCAAATACACATCACAATTATACTATTATGACTAAAATTAAACAACAGTAATTCCTTAAATTCGTTCAAATAATTACCATAATCAATATTATAAAATATTATTATTAATACTGCTTAATATTATTATTGGTTGTATGCAATTTTTTTGTATTTTGTAACAATATATATGTTTTTTTGCTTTTATTGTGTTTTTTTTTATGTACCACGTAGTCTGCAATTAAGATTTTTATTTATTATAAATAATTTTACTTTCTTTCTTCCTATAGCAGTCCACTGCTGGATATAGGCCTCTCCAAGGCCACGTCAGCCATTCTCATTGAGCCTCCCTGCGAAGATCGTCGCTCCACCTAGCCTGAGACTCATACTTTACGTCTCCACTCAAGAACACGGCAGGCCAAGAGTATCCTCGTGCGATACTGGGGATTTTTATATCATACAAGGTACAGTGGGCCGGACGTCAACGGTATCACTTAAATTTTGAGCAGGCCTAGCATAGAACGGAGTTTCAATAGAATAAGATAGCAGATTATACTGATTCCAAAATAAAAAGTGATTTATTCAAACTAGGCTGAGAATCAGCACTTTTCGAACGTCAAAATTACATAAGCTAGTGCCCCAAAACGCCCAACCTTCACCACTTCATAGTGCTTTAGCTGGGAAGGAGAAGTGGTGCAACAAAGTCCCCAGCAGCATAGCTGTATGTTCAGTTAGAAAAACTTGATTCTATAAAAAAAAAAGATATTACGCAACATAAAACCTTAAATTATATTATTTGGCATAGGTCACCTAGCACACGCCACTATACCAACAAAAAATAATTATACTCAAGCAGAAACAACAAAAATTAAAACTAAAAACGTAAAGAGAACTTAATACCTAAATAAAAGCCTCCAGGCTCCAGGCATAAAGGGCGTGCCCGCTTAATAAATAAATAAACAGCGATAGCTGTAACTCAATGATAAACTAGGACCATCGAAGTAAAATAAATAAAAAGTTAATTACTCATAACAATAACAAAACTATGGTCAGCAAGACGACCAGTCACCACAAGCAGCACCCGTTCACGAGCATAACGCAAAAGTCAGCCATTAGCCTTCCCCATATTTAAGGGAAGGAGGCAACCCGACCCCCGACACTACCGCAAGCAGTGACATCTAAGGGAGCATGACGAACTTACTGCCGGTTGCTCAGGCAAGAATAATATGATCAATTGTCGAGGTCGCTAGCTAACCATATTGCAATACATACACATACACATAAACTCACGCCTTCTTCCCATGGGAGTAGGCAGAAACTATAGAACGCCACTTACTACGGTCCTTACATACTCCTTTTGCTTCGCCTACGTTCATACATCTGGTCATACACGCACGCCGGTTGCGAGTACTACGCACCTGACCTTTCTGAAGAACATCACAAATTTGGTCACTATATGTCCTTCTAGGGCGTCCCCTCCCGGCGTTTCCACTTACCTCTGCTTTATAAATACCTTTTGTTAGTCGCCTTTCACTCATCCTCTCCACATGACCAAACCATCTAAGCATACTCTTTTCAATATTTGTCACTACATCTTCTTTTAAACTGCACCGTTGCCTTATCACCTCATTTTTCAGCCTATCATTCATAGTCACGCCAGACATGCTTCGCAAGGAACGCATTTCCACAGCATTTATTCTACTTTCATGCTTCTTTTGCCATACCCAACAATCACTTCTATACATAAGCGTAGGCACCAGCACGCCATTGTGAACAGCAAGTCGAGCCTTTTTGGGCATCGACTGATTGGTCACAATCGCATGTATATCACCATTCACTTTAATTCCCGTATTTACTCTCCTTTCCACATCATCATCAATCTTTCCAACCCTTGTAAACTGACTCCCCATATATATAAACTCATCAAAAAACATAGGTATTATGTCAATAATAAATGACTAAAATAACAAATGGACGGCGGCCTACCCGTGCCTATGAAAATTTATTCCTATCTGTATACCTTTACTGGTACCCACATTATTTCACATATTATATACTATGACATTGTGACATCACTAGGTTATTAACACATACGTACGATTCATTTGAGTATCACGTAGTCTGTTAACGTCAGTAAAGATTTGATCACGCGTTATCAGCGCTATCGGCTAATCTACGATTACCGCAATGTTCTACTCGCATTACACATAATGTAGGGTATTGATAATATCGTAGCTAGTTAGCTTCACTAGTAAATAAATGTCAGTATTTCAGTTATAGTTTTTCATAACAACATTTTGTGGTGTTTTTGTGTTCATCCCAATAGCCTCCACGAAGGACGATAGGTTAATTGTTTGTCCGAATTCAAATCACAAGTTTCAGTGTCATTCTTTGACATAAATCGGCAAATTGATGTAGGTGTCACATTCCTTAATAATTAATTTCCCCGACTGTAATTCTATTATTCCAGTGCATACTCGACTAACACATATTTTTGCTACAGTATGTTTATTTCACGAAGCGTCGCGCGCTTTACATGTGGTAACCAATTGTATACACAAGCTGTGAATGTGTACGTGAAGTCGAGTAGCGTTAGCACATAACGCACACACACATTGCCAATTTGCCAAGTTACTTAAGCAGTTCTTTTTCAGGAGTTTGTAAACAATGTTCTTAGGAACATGGTTTGCAGATTGTTGGGGGAGAGCAGATAACTGATTAGGTATATTTTATAAGTTATATTTCATCAGATAAGATAATTGTAAGGTACTTTATAAGTGCAATTAGTGAAAATTTAAGTGTCCGCACTAATAAACCTAAATTGTAAAACTGTATGTTCTGTTCCCACAGACAAACCGTGAAAACGGTTTTGCGGGGCCTTAAGTTAATATTTTTGTAAACGTTGTTTTTAATAAATAAACAAATAATAATAATAACACACACTTCCGACTTCGCCATTGTCTCGGACGGTACCGAGAGCTCCCGCGCTTACGCTCATTCAAAGCGTGTTTTTACAGTTGGTTACCACAAGTAAAGCGCGCGTCGCGTGAGATAAAAATACTTGTATATTTACCTCGACATGCATAAGCATAATCAGCCTATAGTGTTCCCACTGCTGGGCCCTCCTATACGACTTGACTGTTCTCATATCAGTTCGAACCTTTCAATATTCGTTATTTATTTATTGAATACTTTAAGTACTCAAATGTAGATCATCATCATTCATCATTTTAGCCGAAAGACATCCACTGCTGGACATAGGCCTCCCCCAAAGTGAGGGGTTTGCCATAATCGATACGCTTGGCAAAAGGTTGGCGATCGCAGTATGGTGCTTAAAGCATAGAGAACGCTGCTGCCCATTCTCTAGTAAGTCCCTTAGTGGCCTTTTACGACCGACACCTACGGGAAGAAATAGGATGGTGCTATTCTTTACGTCCGGCACCACACGGAACCTTAGTTTCATAATCAAATCTAAATCACACGTACAGTACGAGTATTACGTAGCACCTAATTCAGCAAGCCGCACTTTCAGGCAATTTCAGGGTTATCTCGTCAACTCAGATCGCTGATAACGCAGGCTCGCCGAAAGCAAACTGTCTCGGCATTTGCCTACATGTAATATCATTATAATGTGCACAAATATTTGAAGAAACATATTTCTACTAGGAAAGCGTTTTTTACAGTTTAGCGAGCATCTTAGAGCTGGTTCAAATTGGGTCGGACCGGAGTTTTATCGGACCGACAAACGTGTCGGATGCTTATTAGCGTATGCATTTCCATAGCGCCGTTCACATTAGGGCGACCCGATAAAACTAACGGAGACGACACATTTACCGGACGTTCAGCCACGATTTCTGTCGGAACGGACGTAATATTGGCGTACTGGCAAGTATAGCGCCGTTCACATTTGTCGGCGCGTAGCGTCGGAGCCACCCACCCGTACGTTCCCCGCTCTATTCCAACTCATAACTGCTTTGTGACGACCCGTAGGCTAATTGCGTTACACACTATCAGTAGGAATCGGTTTCAATTTGACAGTTCAACAACATTCATTGCGTTATGTACGTTGTTGAGCAGACAACGTTTTCGAACATATGAAGCAATGGATTAGCAATATACTTCAAAATCATTCCGATTCCGATTCAAACTGTGTTACGCAATTAGGGTGCCGGGCAGTAGAGTTGGGTAGCACACTCTTTTAAAATGAGGATCGTGCGAGGCACTCTTTTTACAAAATGTGCTACCACGAATGAGGCGAGGCTACGGTGGCCTGTGAGCACGTACTTACGTATGCTGTGAGTGCGCGAGTGTGTCAGTGAGTCGCCTGACTCACCGCGGGAGCAGGGTTGGATTTAGGTAGGTTGAAAAAGATAGTACAAAAAAATGAAAAGGATAGTATTTATAAAAAATTATAGTACACTTGCATTATTTTTAATTTAACGTACAATAGTCAAAATCAACACCCGTTAAGGCAAAATTTACTCCTCTTCTACGTTTATCAGTTCTTGAATATTACTATTAGTCACTAAAATGGCGTCTATGGATTGTGTTGCCAGTTTGTTTCGTATCTTCACACAAAAATTCGCAAGCGATTGTTAAAACATTAAGCAAACTTTGATTGAATTTCGAATGGAATGGAAGGAACGAGATTAGTGGAACGAGAGAAGTGTACTGCGAACGATAATCGGGGAATCAACACAGAAAACATCGCAAGATCAGAATTCGGTTGAATACACGCACGGTCGAAATATTCATAATATGACGTAAAACTAAGCATTCGGGATCCAACTTTAAATTATAGTATTTTAGCGTACTATCCTTAGATGTGGATAGTATATAGTACAAAGGGCGAAATTATAGTATAAATACTATAATTATAGTACAAAATCCAACCCTGCGCGGGGGTCACGAGTTGTGTCGTGTCGCTTTGTCGTCACTACACACCACACTCACGAGTCGCGAGTGTGGTGTGTAGTGACGACAACGCGACACGGCACACACACTCAGTCGAGTAGGCACACAAGGCGACTAGTCGGTTAAGCGCGTCACACAGCTCGCACGAGTGATGATGAGGGAAAGAGAAATAAGAATGGTTACAAAAATGTTCTATTTAGCTAATCTGTGCTCTGTGCTTTGTGCTAGCACATCAAAATAAAAAGAGTGAGTGATTCTTTTTATCCAAGTGAGTAGCTACAACAGTGCTGAGTTACCCAACACTACCGGGCAGTGGTAAAAAACGACCGACGACGGTGGTGTTCACATTAGGTCGGGTCGGCAGCTCTAATGTGAACAACAACACCCGACAGTCGGTCAACGGTAAAACTGTCGGTCCGACCTAATGTGAACCAGCTCTTACGATCTACTAAATAAATACATGATTTTCTTGAGTATTCTGGTTTTATTAGAGTAGAGACGCCCAGTGGTATGGTAACTGCCCCGACTTACGAGTTGTAGGTCATGGGTTTGAACCCAGGCATGCGTTTTATTTTGTGTAAATAATTTAATCATCACTGCTGTCAAAACGGTGAAGGAAAACATCGTGAGGACACCGGCATGTCCTAGAAGTAAAATTCGAAGACATGTGACATCTACCAACCCGCACTAAGCGGTTAAACAAAAACCCATACGATATGGGTAACCCTTATGAACGGCTTAAATTAAATTTTGGTAACCCGTTGAAAGGGTTTTCGATAAAAACCCATACAGTGTGGGTAACCCTTTTGAACGGCTTCATTTAAGCCATTCAAAATTACCCACACCGTATGGGTTTTTGATTAACTGCTTAAAAAAACCCTATCGAAAACCCTTTCAATGGAAAGGGTTTTTCTAAAATGGTAACCAAAATGGTCACTGCGTAGAATAGAGATAGAATTGGTCATGCTACGCGTGCTGGGCGGATATCGAAATAACATAATATTATCATTTTTTTCATGTTACTAGGTTTTAAGTAGGTATACCCATTTAATGGGTTATCATGTAACCCTTTCAGTGGGTTTCAAGTATAAAACCCATTCAATGGGTTATCATGTAACCCTTTCAATGGGTTTCATCATGATAAAGGTAACCCTTTGAATGGGCCGGGTCTTCGAAAGGCTTAACTCTTAACCGGGGTTGTACGGTCCCTGTGTGGATTACAGCCCACTTCCTATCGAAGTGAGGAGGCCTGTGTCCCAGCAGTGGGAACGTTATAGGCTGATTATGATATGCTATGCTATGTCTGGTTATTGTTCAATGTACTAAGTACAATCATAAGCACTAATATGTAAAGACTTAGCAAAATTCAAAACCGAATCATATTTAGATCAACTTACAACCTGTTACTGACCTGAAAATTGCAAAAAACATAGAAAAAATTTAATTACGTGGACTACCCTGTGGCTTTCGCCTTAAAGGTGTAAGTTCAAACAGTGGTCATTTTCAGGCTGACCTATAAATGGGTGGTCACTAAAATTAACGAAAAGACAAGACAGATATTTTAAGTAACAAATCAATAAAGGTTGACATTATCACCTTGGGAGGTTAGGACAATAAGGTTGTTTGATGAACTTTAATTAACCATAATTTCACAGTTTTATTAAGGCTAGATCAAGCTAGATACACAAGACTGGTCTTTTGTCTTGAATTGCAAGTTTGACCTTTCTAGGGAATTATTCCCAGAAAAATAACTTTTGTTTATGTATCCTGTTTCTTTATGCTTGTTATCTTTGGCAAATAACATAAAGGTAACAAACTTCGCCCACCACTTATTAGATTGTTGGCAGAATGTTGTAATTCCTTTGCCTACTAAAATAATCTGTTGGTTTCTCTGACTCCTTTTCGGACTATCTGTTTTTTGTTTTGATCGTGAAATATTAAAATGCGTAGACAGCTTTTATTTTGTACATACTTCCATAATGAATACCTGTAACATGTAATTTACGTCACGTTAAACGCTGTTGATCAGGCTGTTTTAATATTAAAGAGCCAGAGCTTGACATTTTAAATGACTTCGAAGTTTATTTTGACAATACAAAACGTTTCTATGAATTTTTTATATCCCTTTTAGGTACTTTACAATAGATGATTGATAATCCTTACATTATTATGAAGCAAAGCCCCACCGCGTCTGCCTGTCTGTCTGAACGCGATAAACTCAAAAGCTACTGAACGGATTTTCAATCGGTCTTCACCAATAGACGGAATGATTCACGAGGAAAGTTTTAATGTATTATTCATTAAGGTTTTGTGTAAATTGGCTGAAATATGACGATTATTGTTGAAGATGTCGGAAAAAGTCATGCCGGCTTCAGCTTTACTGGCGTGCGCCGTAGAAACCGTATGAGATACATAAAATGTATGTACTACAGCATTGTACACCTTAAAAACTTCAACAAAAAAGTCCACGATAGCATATGTCTATCTTCTAAGAATGACCCACAGTAACCATTTTTATCTTTCAGAATTTTATTAAAATTTCATTGTTATTTCCAAAGCTATTTTAACCGGTATTGTTAATGTGAGAATGGACTGTGTACAAGGTGAAATTTAATTAGCTAGCGAAACTCCACACACGGCATAGGTATCGATATCTAAACAAGAGAAAACAAAAAAAAAAAATCTGGCGTCTTTGACCACTGGTGTTGTAGTTACCTACTTGAAGTAGTTGAGAAAATCTGTATTTTTTTGTTTTGTCGTTTTTAGATACAGGCTATCGATACCCATCATGTCTGTAATTTTTACACGGAAAAGGAACTGATTTTGAAACTGATATTTCAAGTAACAATAGTCGTGGAAAAAAAAATTTTTTTTTTTCGTTTTGTCGTATTTAGATATCGATACCCATTACGCCTGCTGAGTTTCGCTAGCTAATTTAATTTGACCCTGTATATGTATATTAAATTATTAAAAGAAAGGCGCTTTTTAAAATGGTAGTAAATTTTACTTCCTCTCTTAACTGGTAACACAAAAGATCAAGCAAAAATCATACAAATCAATAGACATAATAATATCAAAAACATAGACAAAGCTCAAGAAGGTGCGTTAAGGCTTCTACATACCATGGCGACTTGTCGCGCGACGCGACGCGCCACAAAGGCACCGCTCGTCCCGCGACACGCGGGGCCTTTGTGCCGTGTCGCGTCCAAGTCGCGCTGGTATGTAGAAGCCTTTATGCACAGGTATTATATCCAACCTTATCCAATAAAATATGTTATTTAAATTGGGCATTTAATTTAAATTGAAATATGCCTTTACACCATATCATTTAAATTATCACTTTAAGGGTGCTCGCCCACGAGCAATTTTTTCGGTGATTTAAGGCTTCTACATACCGGGGCGACTTGTCGCGCGACGCGACGCGACACAAAGGCACCGCTCGTCCCGCGGCTCGCGGGGCTTTTGTGCCGTGTCGCGTCGCGCGACAAGTCGCGCTGGTATGTAGAAGCCTTTACTCGGTGATTTTTGCCAGAAAGAAAACATTCACACAAAACTCGCCGAAAAATCTCTCGTGGGCCGCACCGTAAAATATATCACAGATTCAAAATTACGCGTTACAATATAATTATGATTGACGGTGGCGCGGTGTGCGCAACGCTAGGAGTCAATGGCCTGGTCTTCGGCTATGAGGTATGCGATGGCTTCGTTTCCTTTTAATCCCGGTACTAGTACTTTCCCGTGGGATAAATTCCGACATCCACGCGGGAAAAAGCTAGAGTATTATAGTTATAGCAATACAATATACGTTCATATGGATTTGTCGTCGATATCACTCAGAGTTTTATCCACACACAGACGTAAACTTAATCCTTATAAATCCGCTTTTTACGTCGAAACAAGAAAGTGGATTCCTCCATCCGCTTTTCAGGTAAAGATGGGAAAACTCGATGAAAATTATATAGTTACCATCTGTGTCGTGTGATTTATAGATTTTATTAAAACGTATGTTTGTTTCATGCATTATCATCATCTGCCTAGGCTTTTCCAACTAGTTTGTATTTTACATGGAGCGACTGCTTATCTGCCCGCCACAACCCAGTTACTGGGTAATACGATACCCCTTGGTAAGACTGGTTGTCAGACTTTCGGGCTTCTGACGATCCGTAACGACTGTCAAAGATCCACGAATGTCAGCCGGAACCAACGGCTTAACGTGCTTTCCGAGACACGGAGGGGTTTTGCTATGTAAAGATGGTCACACATCCACGGATCAACCGCGGCAACCGTAGCTTAACTTGATGGATCGACCCGTGTGGCTGTTATTTTAAGCCGCAAGCCACTCATCTATGTTTTTAGCATATTATTAATAATTAACTCAAAAGATGCAAAACTAGTCACGTCAAAAGAAGAAGGGCCTTATTACAAAACAAGATTTATCTTCAGACCTAAGTTTAAACAATGGAGCCATTATTGAATTTCAAACTTTATTCCGTCTATGGTAAAGTTCCTAATACAAAACTGACAACTTAGTACCGAACTAAGTATTCAGTATTGTATAAAGAACAGTATTTCAATCAGAGTTACGTTCTCATTACAAAAACTAGCTCCATGGTTTAAGGGGACGATAACTGACTTTTAATGATTTTATACTGAATATCACGTCTAAACGAGTAGTGTTAATGATTTGAAAAAAATATATAATAAATATATTACATAGTGAAATTTATTTGTAAAGTTATGTCTAACGCGAATAAAAAACTGAGAATGGCGCAAAATCTATCAAGCATGTTTTTCTGAAACCTTCACCAATTTAAAGATAATTTAATTATTGATCGTATACGCGTTTTATTAAAAAACCTTTTGTTTTGTGTATTTTAAATTAATAATGCGTCAAATTGGAGACAGCGGTCCTTGATGGGCGAGTCCTGCTATAATGTTTACTTATGAACACAGAACATAAATAGTCGGCAGCTGCACGCCGTGACTGTGACAAGAAGGCTTCCACTCAGCAGGATACTGTGCTATGAGGGACCCACAGCACAGCGCTGATTTTCAATGGTCACCCGAAAACGACGCACGGAAACCAAGTATGTATAACAGTCCGCGAGGCTTAAGCTGAGCTTTGCATTTGTGTGAGTGCACATAGATAGTGTAGGTGTGACGTATGAGAACAACGTAACAACTGGTATAGTATGCGACGCAACTCCGCCGCGCACCTTCCACACTTCACCTCTTGTACTGTAATCACTCACACAATTGTAAAGCTCAGCGTAGGCCTCGCGGACTGTAGGTAGGTAGGTACATTAGTAGGTATAACAAAACTGTATGGACAAGCCGGGCGCCGCACTTCTGTGCGTTTACAAAAAATTCGGGAACATTCAATTTCAAAGTTTATCGAAAAAGGAGCCAAAAACTATAAAAATGTATTTCGTTGCAACTTTAAAGTTTTAACATTGATGAGTGCCAAAAATTGTTGGCTCTAACGCTACATTTGTAAGCTTCGGTAATTTGCGTCACATCACATAATTTTCCGAAGATTTACTAAGCTCCATGTATCATATAATATTTTCCACTGAAAATTAAAAATGACTTATATCGTTAAGCTTCACTAAAGTTGTCACAGCACTAACTAGTCTTTCGATCACTGAAAAATAAGAAATCGGTTATATTTATAACAAACAGGAACGATTGGCATCAAAAATTTTGGTTTTGCTGAAATTGCCCACTTTCTTGCTCCAAAAGTAAGAACAGTCATGAGACTATTTTCTTGTAGCGACAATTAAGGCAACGATAACCGACTTTTAATTATTTTATACTGAACATCACGTCTAAACGAGTAGTGTTAATGATTTGAAAAAATATATGTTAAAAATTTAAATTAGAGCATTTTATTAATAACTTAATATGTGAATATTTTAGATCATGTTTATATTACATAGTGAAATTTATTTGTAAAGTTATGTCTAACGCGGATAAAAAACTGAGAATGGCGCATAATCTACCAAGCGTATTTTTCTGAAAACTTCACCAGTATAAAGATAATTTAATTATTGATCGTTTAGTATACGCGTTTTATTAAAATACCTTTTGTTTTGTGTATAATAAATTAATAATGCGTCGAATTGGGGACAGCGCTCCTTGATGGGCGAGTCCTATTACTGGCTGAACGTACGGCGCGTTGCGTGAGCTCAGTACAGAACACGCAAGCTAACCACTCAAGGTCACTGGCATATATCTGCGTCTTAAGGGAGGTTCCAAATGGGATTTGTTTACGATCTGAATTCAGAATTGAAGGCAGTCCTATGCCATGAAATTGTACAGCCTTTTCAGTTAATATTAACGTATGCTTGTGATTGTGCTCAAGTAACACAATAACCGTGGCTTTAAAACCTCTTACCAATTACCAAAAACATATATTTGCGTCTAAAGTTACATGTCCCTATTGCCCAGTCTCAAAAATCCACCCTGTATTATGAAATGCTTAAATTATATAATATTGTTTAGCTCCATAGAGGATAGCGTCATAATTAGATATCAATTTAAAGGTTAAATCTTTAATTATCTGCGTTATTCGAACCTATTACTCGTAGATCTTTTTATAATTTGCGGTAAACTATAGAAAAATACAAATTGCAATATTGTTCATCCCTCATAGCAAATAGCGTGATAATTTATAGCCTACAGATTGACCAGATTACAGACAAAAATGGCTTGTTGGTTGAAACTTAGGTCTGAAGCAATGTTTTGTAATAAGGCCGTAAGAGACTGAGATAACCCTCTGCTCGCCATTAGCGACTCCAGTTATCCACATGAAAAAGAAGTTAACGACGATGAAAAAAGATGATAAACTTACAACAGCTGAATGGCTTGTTAGTTTAAACTTAGGTCTGAAGCCTTGTTTTGTCATAAGGCCGTAAGAGACTGAAATAACCCTCTGCTCGCCATTAACGACTCCAGTTATCCACATGAAAAAATAAATTAACGACGATGAAAAAAGATGATAAACTAACAACAGCTGATATTAGTGAGTGTTTCCTGCGTATTATCTTCGTAAACCTTCTCTAATGTTTCTCGTACTGGTACAAGTGTCCAGTCACAACATTTATTGAGTTCAATGGCTCCAATTTACGTCAGTAGTAACTTTGGCAGAGGTAAGTAATATATTTTTGTTTACGTCGCAGATTCAGATATGTAGTTGTGCATAATGGGGGTTTTAACGAGCATTCCATTCTCTTTTGTTTTGCAGCTACCCCGTTATTATAGTCTGTTGTTGTGTGAGGCGACACATTTAGTGTTAGAGTCCGTTTCACGAAAGAAGTCTCGCAGACGTGGCGCTGCAGGCATGCGACGGAATCATATATATATTTTTTTTTTATATAACAACATCGTAATTACGGCCCACTGGTTAATAAACTGCACAATATTAAATAGAGAAAGGTGTCTGAGGTGGAGGGTTATTGTAGAAATATTTCTAACTTGTATAATAATAATTAGTTCCACTTATTTCCGCGGGACTTCTTTCGTGAGACGGAGTTTAAATGGGTATTGGTGGAAATTATATTTGAATGGTAATCCACTATATTAAGAGCGTTTACGACTTATGGCATTTCATACAAACTTTCAAGCCCTTGTTTTTCGAAATGACTGAACCGATTTTAATGAAACTTCATACGCATAAGCAAGATACAAAGGTCTAAAAAGTTAGTTAAGAACATTTTCGAAAAATAGTGTTACAGCCAAATTAGACCGATTTTAAATTTTCCATAAAACAGAGATTTCCAGATATCTGTTTTTAATAAAAAAAAGACATTGAGATATATAAGACTTGAAAGTTTGTATGAAATGCCGTACGTCGCGTCGTAAACGCTCCTAAGTTAACGTTCTTTAAACAAGATGTTTGAGTGTGGTCGTTGCATGTGCGTAACGTTCTGAAACTACCAACTTTTATGGAACAAAATGTTTATGTATCCGACTCCAGGACCAGACCTCGAAACCTATCCTTCTGCAGCGAGGGTTGAGACAGGGAGACGTTATCTCTCCGAAAATGTTCACCGCTGCACTGGAGAATGTCTTCAAGCTTCTGGACTGGAAAGGGGTTGGCATCAACATCAATGGCGACTCACCTTCGGTTTTCTGACGATATAGTAGTCATGGCTGAGACTATGTAGGACCTCAGTACAATGCTCGATGACCTCAATGGAGCTTCCGAAAGAGTGGCTCTAAAAAAAACATGGATAAAACGAAGGTCATGTCAATTGCCCATTTAACACCCACCGACATGAAGATCGGAGACTACACTCGAAGTTGTGGACAATCATGTTTACCTAGGGCAAACTGTCTACTTGGTAGGTCCAACTACGCGAAAGAGGTCAATGGTCAAATCCGACTCAGTCGGTCAGCGTTCGGGAAGCTGTACGTACTATCTTCTCGTTTCATATATACCACAGGGTCTCAAGACAAAAGTCTTTTGAACAGTGCGTGTTGCCAGTGATAATCTATGGCACTGAAACTTGGTCGCTTACGATTGGCCTCATCAGAAGGCTGAAAGCCACCCAAAGGGCAATGGATAGGGCTGTACTTGGAGTAACCCAACGTGATCGAATCAGAAATGTAGAGATCCGTAAGAGAACCAAGGTAACCGATATAACCCGAAGAATTGCCAAACTTAAGTAGCGGTGGGGACATTGCTCGCAGAACTGATGCCTAATGGAGCCTATATGTTCTAAGACGTAGCGTTGGAAGGCCTCCCACATAAGGTAGACCGATAACCTGGTGAAGGCTGCAGAAATCCGCTGAATTTAAAAATCATAGAACTGGTCGAAGTGGCGGTGCTTGGGGGAGGCCTATGTCCAGCAGTAGCTTTCGGCTGAAATGATGATGATAAAATAATAATAAAAAAATAATAAAAATCTTTATTTCCAGTTTTACAATTTTTACAATTTTACATTTACAATTTAGTAATAACATGATAAATCTTTGTTTTATTAATTGTAGGTTAATACAGAGTATTAAACCTCTGACACCCAAGCTAAGATTAAACTTGTGTTATGGGTGTCAGGGCTCTCAGGTTAACGACAACTTTACAAGTAACAGTTCGGACAGAAAATAAAGTAAAGTAAAGTAAAGTAAAGATTTTACACAGAGACTAAAACAAAAACTAATTATAGAGAAAACCATTTGTATAGTGTGTGTTATGTGTGTAAGTTTGTTTGAGGGTTTATGATTTTATTTTTTTTATTTTATGTTATGTTGTGTTATGTTGTGTTGTGTAGTGTTATGTAGTGTAATGTAGTGTTATGTTTTGTAGTGTTGTGTTGTGTTGGAAGGAGAGTGTATTCCAGGATGTGTCGGACAGGGCACTGTTTGGGTGAAAGGGTTTATGTATTGAGAATTTGTTCAACCTCGTCATAACTAAGGGTCATTAACCATTTACAGACCTTAGCTTTGCAATCAAATTTGTTGAAAGTGTAGATGTTACATTGTTTATTAACAAAATTGTATATACGACTACCAAGGACTCTGAAATGACGTTCTGCAAGTTTCGTTCTGTGCCTCTCTATGGGACAAACGTTCGCAGTCCTACGTTTTATCAATAGGCTGAGATCCAACTGCAAAGAAGTATGTCTACGCAACGTACAGTTTAGCACAAAGAGCTGCCTCACGGTTAAGACCTGACATTCTTTGTATAATTGAGCCGTAGTATGCCGATAATGTTTAAAAGTCATGACCTTGAGAACAGCTCTTTGCGCCCTTTCCAGTTGTATCATACTTGTCTTCGAAGCACCACCCCAAACCAGTATGCCGAATGTTAATATTGACTGGCAAAGGGAGAAATACACCATGTGCAAGGTATCTGCGTCATCACTATACCGCAGGCCCTTAAACACGGTAATTAGTTTTCTAACTCGACCAGACAGCGCCCGTATTTGAGCATTCCATGATATGAGATTGTCTATTAGTACGCCAAGGTATTTCACAGTGGTTTTTCTTGTCAGGGGAAGGCAGGAGCATTGGTTTGGGTAAGCATTACTCGTACAATTAGTATGAGCTTTAACTAAAATTGTGTTGTCAGGCTGCGAAGTAGATTTGAGGGAGAAAGTGATAAAGTTGGTTTTATCCACATTTAGAGTAAGACTATTCGCTGATAGCCAAGACATAACAATGCCAAGAACAGATTCTGCCCTCTCTTCGGCTTCGCTCCAATTGTCAGCATGTACTAGAAGGGCCGTATCATCCGCATAGGTGTAAATGGAACAATTTGGGAGTAATAAATCACAGAGACTGTTTACATACACTATAAAAAGTGTAGGACCCAAGATGGAACCTTGAGGCACTCCAAAGGACAATCCACACTCGTCGCTGACATACGCGGTGACTTTAACACACTGCGTTCGCTCTGATAGATAGCTTGCAAATATAGCAAGTGCATGGCCTCTAACTCCAATTCTTTCCAATTTTTTGAGTAGGATGGGGACAGAGACGGTGTCAAAAGCCTTGGATAGGTCTAGGAATAAACCTATGCACTTAGACTTTTTATCAAGAGTCTCAACAACTTCACTGATCAGGGCCAAGAAAGCGTCCTCACATGACTTCCCTCTACGAAAACCGAATTGATTGCTGGAGAGAATATTGTGGCTTTCCAGGAAAGACATAAGACGATTGTTCAGGACCCTTTCAAGAACCTTCGATAATGCCGGAAGAACCGAAATTGGTCTGTAATTGTTGATGATGATGTTTATGAAGGCTATCTTTCAGCCTTCAGAGCTAGCACATAGAAGAGTCAAATTCAAATTCATTTATTTTGTCGGTATGGAACATCAATATTTAATAACATAATCTATGTAAATAATAAATAATATTTATGATAAATTATGTATTATAAAAGCTATCTTTCTGCCTTCAGAGCTAGCACAAAGAAGAGTCGATATGGAACATCAATATTTAATAAACTAATCTATGTAAATAATAAATAATATTGATGATAAATTATATTTATTTCTGTAAGTAGGTTTATTAAAATAAATTATAAACAATAGTGAAAAATATGTGCACTATTAGGTACACCTCTGCCTAATCCTTCCAGGCATGTTGTTATGTTGTTGTAATTTAAACTTCAACATGATTTATTACACAGAAAAAAACATCGTCCTAAAATGACTCAAGTGCTGTTGTCAAATGTAGGCGTGGCCAACCACAACCCATGCGTGTGCGCAAATATTATGGACATCCATAATTATGTTCAAATACCAAATATTAGTACAGGAAAATATCTAATTTTGTGTACCTATTTACCTGTTATTGTATTATTAGGAAGTTGCGACTCTCAAATAACAACACTATTGAAATATTAACTGACAACTTTCCATGAATATTTCAATGTTCTGAGATTTTTTCCACGAATCGTGAAATGGCTCTCGGTTGCTACTTGATACGTCTGCAGAACACAATAGCACTTGGAACAGAGAAAGTGCCACCATCAGACGCTATTAATCCAATTTCATGGAGTATTTTAGACCTATACATGTTTTATTGTTTCAGCGAAAGTAAGGCAAAGTTGACACCAATATGTTATGGGTAGTATACAATGGTCAATACCCACGTATGAACGAAGTACGTGACTAAATTCATACGTACACACAGTTATCAGCTACTCAGTCTGGAACTCCAGATGGTCCCATCATTATGAAGTCCACAGACCCTTGTTGTTAATCAGAGATATTATAAGATTATAATCAGGAACAAGTCAACTTTTGAAGGTGGTGATAGTATGTTAAGAACGCTAAACATTGTAATTTTGGACATCAAATGTAAAAGACCATTCACATCTTCATAGCGTGTCGATGGAAAATGTCCTAATTCTTGCTTGGCCCGCGTATATTTTCCACCAGCGCCTCAACCAGGTGGGTAGCCTTAATAATGTAACCATTGAATGGATCAAAGGACACAGGCGGTTCGCTAGGCAACGATGCAGCCGACGAACTCGCCACAAGGGGGTCGAGCATGGCACTAGTGGCATCTAAACCCATCGCGCCACTCCCCTTCGGTTACCTACGCACTCTAGTAAGGCAATGGACTAGGGACCAACATCACAAACTATGGTTGGACCAAAGAGAGTTCAGGCAGGCGAAGGAGGCACTCCCTACTATCGATGGCCGCCTCACGAAACAGGTTCTCCGATTAACTAAACAACAGCTGCTCACAGTTACAGCGGCTGTAGCTGGCCATGGGTCATTTAATAAACACCTCTTTGTCATAGGAGTCACAGACAGACCGCTGTGCAGGGCCTGCATGGAGGACGACGAGACAGCAGCTCATGTACTGCTAAACTGCCCGGTTGCCGGTTGTCGGTAATCCATGTATCCTACGTGAGATTGACAGTAACACCAAGGCGTTGCTGGCCTTCCTTGAGGCGCTGGGGTGGATCGAAAAACCGATTTTCTCCCAAGTACGCAAAATACGAGCATTGACGAGGAGTTGCCGACACCAACCCGTATTACCTATTGACCCACGTAGCAACACTAATACCGTTTGCTGACGCAGCCATTAGGTCCTCACGTATGCAGGTGACAGGGCTTGCGGCGTAAGTTGGGAGGTGAGCTGTCTGTGGAAATACGCTACGGAGATCAAAATCACACGAGACTGCAATATGTGTATCACGAATTAATGAAAAAGAAAAAAGAAAGAAATAAAAATTGTTTATTCTGCACAAACAAGACACACATTACAAAAATAAAATACAAATTGACGAAAAAAACACACTCTAATACAAGTAGCCAAATTGCAATCATATTTTAAGACTATGAAGTTTATATAATAACCAGAAATAAAAATAAGAAAAAAAAAAATTGCTAAAAGCCTAGTATTCAAAACCTTAAAAGTTAAAAGTTTGACAATGTTGTCAATTGCTTGATGTCAGTGTCAGGGCTTGTCAAGGCAGGCCAAAGACAATAGTTGCGATTTCGGTATTGGTAAATGACAACAAACAAAACAAAACAAAATGCGGATTGCCGAGTGGAAAAACACAGCTAAATGCTGTATGGCTTTACATATGCGCGGCGCAGGATAGCCTTTATCAGAAGTGATCATCGTATTAGTGGTTCAGCAGCTTCAATATCATCAGGATTGTGCCGGAATAAAGTAGTTCGCCGTGGACGTGGTACGACAGAGGCTCCCTTCACATCCTCTTCTGTCATCAGAAGACAGCCGCCACGCAACCATCGATGCGACGCTCTGCTAGAGTGACTGTCACCAGCCAGTGTCACTCTTATCTGACCTTTTCAGTGCTTCCAGTAACTTCATAACAAAAATGGACGGCGCAATTTGCTGCGCCGTCATACTTATGTTATTTCATTTTTACTACTATTTGAAAGACAAACCAGAGACGAAAAGAAATGTATTCGGCAGCAAAAATGAAGAAACATTCATTAAAACAAAAAGCGTCGTGGACACAAGAAAGACCAAGCCCTTTCCCGTGGGTTCCATTAATCTAACAATACAATGTTTTTCACGTATAATCTTTTTCAAGCTGAGTCGTTGTGGCAGTGTTCCCTTGAGAGACAGTTAATTATAGCGGTCGGTTAGAATGTTAGGACGTTCTTAGCTTGACATTGGACATAATCAGGCATTCAGGCTAAATGTCCACTGATTGCATGAAAACCTACTTACCTACTAAGGAGGTACTCGTACTCCTGGCCAGTGTTGGATTTTGTACGATAATTATCGTATTTGTACGATTATTTGTCATAAAGTACGTTATACTATCCATAATCCATGATCGTACACAAAAATCAGGGACCGTACAACCCCGGTTAAGGGTAAAGCCTTTCGAAGGGGTAACACATTCAATGGGTTACCTTTATCATGATGTAACCATCGATCACTAATTAGTGATCGATGGATGTAACCCATTGAAAGGGTTTTATACTTGAAACCCAGTGAAAGGGTTACATGATAACCCATTTCAATGGGTTCTATACCTACTTGAAACCCAGTAACATGAAAAAATCATAATATTATGTTATTTCGATATCCGCCCAGCACGCGTAGCATGACCAATTCTATATCTATTCTACCCAGAGACCATTTTGGTTACCATTTTAGAAAAACCCATACGGTGTGGGTAATTTTGAATGGCTTAAATTAAGCCGTTCAAAAGGGTTATCCAAACCGTATTATATTTTTATCGAAAACCCTTTCAATGGGTTACTAAAATTTTATTTAAGGCATTCATAAGGGTTACCCTTATCGTATGGGTTTTTGTTTAACCGCTTAGAAAAACCTATCGAAAACCCTTTCAATGGGTAACTAAAATGGTCCCCCAAAAATACGATAATTTCTATGTTGACAAGTTATCTTACTGTCATCATGTCATGCGATGTAATAAAACTTAGCAAAAGTGCTAACTGCACCGATTACGAACCCACAGAAGAAATGTTCAGAAGAGCCAATGACAAAAATACTGACGGAATGCTTTGCATTGAACAGATTGCAGAAATCGAAATAAACGTTTCATTTACTTAACTTAAAATTACCAATAAAAAATATAAATAATATAAAAAATGTCGTCATTTAATTTTGTAAAACATGTAAAGTTAAATTTGTTTTAACTTTATTTTATACTACGTATGTTACGGTACACATATTGTTAATAATGTGATTAAAAAGACACAGGTTGACACAGTGTGTGCAAAGCTTAGGTCAGTGTTAAGTAAGTTCTATGTGCTGAAGGCACCGTTGAGTAGGAAAACGCTGCGTGTGATTTATTTTGCTCTCACCGAGTCTTTGCTAAGCTATGGATTAAATAACGGGTGATTTTTTTGCTGGTATCTTTTTGGCAACACTGTTTTTGACAGATCACGCGTGAATCGTGTCTTGTGTCATTGTCAAACTTGTTCAGTTTGGTCTATAATTTAACCATGAATCGACTTACGAACGAACAACGCTTGCAAATTATTGAATTTTACTATCAAAATGCATGCTCGGTTAAGAGAGTGCATCGCGCACTTCTTCCAATTTATGGGCAGTGATGATTGGCGATTTTTTTTGCCCAAAATGGAAGAATTGGACATGCCTGACATGTGGTTTCAACAAGACGGTGCCACATGCCACACGGCACGCGAAACAATGGCCCAATAGAGAGCCGCCTTCGGTGAACAGTTTATCTCACGTTTTGGGCCCGTCAATTGGCCGCCTAGATCGTGTGATCTAACGCCTTTGGACTATTTCTTGTGGGGCCATGTTAAGGCTCATGACTACAGGGATAAACCAGCAACGATTGACGCACTGGGAGCCAATATTGAAGCATTTATTCGTGATATACCGGCTGATATGTTGGAGAGAGTGTGCCGAAATTGGGCCTTGCGAATGGGCCATCTAAACCGGAGCCGCGGCCAGCATTTGCATGAAATCATCTTCAAACATTAAATTATATTGATCGTTCTATCGATTCCAATAAAGATTTCATCAAATTTTTTGTTTTTTTTTTGAAAATCAAATCCTATACCTCTTAAAAAATCACCCGTTACTTATGGCCGTACATTTAAAACCTATCTGAACAGTATAAAATCACTGCAAATTCGATTTATGAAATACCTTGTTAAACTAAAACTAGAGTGTAAAGAAAATTATGAAAAACTTTTTGTTGTGTGTAAGGTGCTTCCCGTGCATGAGAAGGTCTTAGTGGTTCTAGAGCAGTTCTATAACGACCAATTCATAGTACATGTGCAAAACACTTACAATACTAGAAGTGTTAGAGAACGTAAATTCGTGCGAGCACCAGTAAAAAATTACTATGGCAAAAGAACCAATAAGTATTTGACCCCTACACTGTACAATAGTATCGACTGGTTGAGAAGGGATAATGGTGTGATTAGCAGGCGAACAGTGGGGAATAAATTAAAGGCTGAACTGCTGAATGAAATGGTCGCAACATGTGGCAGTAGTTGATCGATCACTGAACCAGTTAAAAACTACCTGGATCTACCTTCTTAGATGAAGATGTATGCTATTTATTGTGTAAACCAAATATTTTAAGACGAGCGCTAATCCTGCCGACAAACTGTCACGCAGTTTGGAAGGTTTATAAAATGTGTACAAGTGTTTGGTCCAAAATAAATGATTTATTAATTTTTTTAAATGAATAATTGAATGAAAGATTTTGTTGCTTTTTTTTTCATTTAGGATGGGTTTGCTCTTGACCTTAGTCTAGGCCAGAAGTGACAGAGACAAAGTCGACGATGGAGTGAGCTTACCCAGAAGAAGCCTGTTCACTCTAACTTTGAAGAGATTAGGGTTGTATCCGTTCGGAAACACAGACGCAGGCAGAGAGTTCCACTCTTTTGCTGTGCGCATTATAAAAGACATTTGGAAACGCTTGCGAATTGGTGGAATAGCAACAAGGAAGGGATGGTAACCTGCAGTGCGTCTAGATGTCCGATAATAGAAGGGGGCCGGTGGAATGAGGTCTTGGAGTGCTTGGGCACACTCACCGAAGTACAATCTGTAGAAGACCGACAAGCAGGCAACCTTGCGGCGATGGGCCAAGCTGTGAAGATTGGCATCCACCAGTTTTACGTCGCCAATGAGCCTCTTAGCTCTGCGTTCCACCGAGTCAAGCGCGGCAAGTTGGTATTTTGCTGAGCCATCCCAAAGGTGGCTACAATACTCCATGCAGGATCGGACCTGCGCTTTGTAAAGTTGCTTCTTTATTGCATCACCAATGCATCAAAAAATGCTTAGTTACTATTTATAAAAGAAATATAAATATATTACAATAGTAAAAATCGTTCAAAAGTTAAAACCGTACCTACATGTTGCTTAGACTTTTTTGATGTGTGTATGTTAGTCATGACTCATGACACGATCAATTAATGCGTTAGGTAACATGTAAATCGTGATTGTACATATAATCACGAGCACATAACAGAATTAAGGTTCGTACAGACTAGCGCCATATCGCGGGCGCGACAAAGTCGCGCTGCCTGTCGCGTCCGCGATATCGCTGAAGTCTGTACGAGCCTATAATTGGCAGCTACGAGTACACGGCGTGACTGTGACAGGGAGGCTACCATTCAGCATGATGCTGGGCTATGGCCACTGACAGCAAAGCGCTGATTTTCAGTGGTCACCCGAAAATGAAGTACAGATACGTAAACCAAGTCAGGTTTAAAGATTTGTACCGGTTAAACAATTAGGTAAGCCAAATAAGCCCTGTAAGCCGGCGGCATCAACATCGCCACATGCGAACTAAGCGTTGCACTGACGTCACGCAAAATCCTGCATCGTGCAAGCAGAGTTTACCGCGCAACTAGCATACATACAACATCCCGCCATAAACCGTCGGGCAGTTGCCCACCAGACACAACACCCGTCTGGTCGGAGGATCCTCCCTTTTCTATGGAGGATGAGTGAACTTTACACCCTGTTCCTCATGCCTCTAAAGCCCAGCAGCTGAAAATCAGCGTCAGGTGATACACCTTGTGTTGTCATCTGACATTATGCTGAGCTGAGGCCCTTTTGGCTTTATAATGTTTTCTGTTATTTATAGCTTTTAAGGTGTATTTTTTGCTGTAATGCCAATAAACGCATTTTTCTTTCTTTCTTTGTTCCCTAATAAGTCATCAACCCATCCTAATTTAAATTTTATTCGGTAGTTACCAACTCTGCTTTTTGGATCCTCCTTTTTATACAAAGGTCGTCTGGTAAAGGATGTCATGGCATTAAGTCTGTCACGTGTAACCTCAAAGCCTTAAAAATATAAATAAAACTCAAGGTGATAAACACATAGGAAATAAAAGAAAATTACCTTCTGCAGGTGCTAAGTTTCCCAAGTGTTTAATATTGATTAAGGAGGTGGGTCACTATGTTATTAAGCACTGAGCTTGAAGTAGGGAAACACTGGTAGTAGAGTTAATCATGGTACTAAATTAGTGTTTGTTGCCTAGGCATCGATTTTCAAGGCGGGGGGGTTGTTTCTTCGTGAAGGTACTTAAAAGTCTGTGGCATAAAAACCCAAAAAATACAAAAAAGCCATTGACCCCAGGGCTCGGAAACCGGTTAATTAATTTTCTACTGAACCGTTATTAAAAGGTTTTCAAATGTATTTCATTACTTATTTAATGTTTTGTTACAAAATCAATGCTGAACTTAAGCTCAACACACACAGAACGCGGGTGCGGGTCGGGCGCGTGACGGGCGCGGTTCAGGATGGCAGTACGGCGGCGGCGGTTGAATTCTCTGTATTTATATGAACGACAACTAGAATCAATTCTATTTTTTTTTTGTAATTCTTGACGTTCAAAGGTGCCTTTTATGTGCCTATTTGAAATAAATAATTTGATTTTGAAACCACACAGAACGCGGGCGCGGGTTGGGCGCGGCGGCGGGAGCCGCGCACGCGTTCTATGTGGTGTCGTTCATATAAATACAGAGAATTCAACCGCCGCGCGCCGTACTGCCATCCTGTACCGCGCCCGTCCCGCGCCCGACCCGCACACGCGTTCTGTGTGTGTCGAGCTTTAAGGCTTCTACATACTGGCACGACTTGTCGCGCGACGCGATTCCGGTAGAACCATTTTCTTGAATTTTTGTTCTACCGGTGTCGCGTCCCGCGACAAGTCGCGTCAGTATGTAGAAGCCTTTAATGTGATGAAGCATTCTTTGAAGCTAATATCATTTGTTTCAAAAATAATTTGTATCTTCGGAATTCAAAATTAACCGGTTTCAAGCCCTGCCACCGACTGTTCATAAAGTTCGTAAAATTAAGAGTATTACTATGTCGTGATCAATGTATATGAATATGCCTCACCTAGCTTATGAAAACCAATTTTTCACGAATCCCACGTTGTTACGTTATTTTCCAAACCAATGTTTTTCCAGCAAATATCATTTTATGCCACGTATGCCAGTATCATTTTCGTTACCTATAACATTTCTGCGAAAACCTTTTTGCAAAATTACCTTTTATCATTAACAAAAGCGTTTTGATCCCAATAAAACAAAGGAGCAAAGAAATATACCAAAATATCAACAAATAAACCAAGTTCTGTCTGTTTTCTGCTCATTTATGTACGTGCGGTGGATATGGCCCCAAGCGATGCGAATTTGAAACAAAGGCGGGGAACGACAGCTACGCCATTTTGGTACCCAAAAATTAAACTCGAGCATTAAGAGATATAATAATTAGCGAGTTTTGCAGTATGTTGTCTGTTTCTAAGAGGCGTAAATAGCTAATTACGTGTAGTTGTCCCTCGGTTGAAGATGATACTGGCTATGATTGTCTCATACTGTTCAGATGACCATGATGACAACTTTCAATCCGATTTTAAAGACTTCTTTTGGTGGATCTTAGTGTGTAAATTGTGTGGTAGAAGAAGAAATTCAAAACAATATAATGGGTTAACAGTTAAATTTTTAAATTTATTAAAATAACATCATGCCTTCATTCCCTGAAGCAGAGGTGTACCTAGTACACCTACATTTCGCATAGTTATGTTTAAGTCCCATGTAATAGGGGGCGATTGCTGTCAACTGGGCACAAATCCAGACTCCGGCTTGCTACTGAGAAATTCCAGATGGTAAACGCAATAACACTGCCCGACCCGGGAATTGAACCAAGGACCTCATGCTCAGCAGTACGCGTTTGCGACCATTATACCAACAAGGCAGTAAACTTCATAAAAGATGCATAAAAAAAAATATTGTGTATAATAGACTGTTTTCATGGTTAAGATATTTTCATTAAGAGGCGACCTTATAAGTTCTTATACTTACCTATACAACATGTCCCAGAATTAACGCACAACCTCTTAAGGGGTCATTGTACTCATCCTTATGAACAACTTTTACTATGGGACCAAATCTGAAATCGCGAAAAAAAAATTAGCTGTTCCCTACATTTATGTTCGAATAACTCGTCAAAATATAGGGAACAGCTGATTTTTTTTCGCGATTTCAGGTTTGGTCCCATAGTAAAAGTTGTTCATAATGATGAGTACCATGACCCCTTAAGAGGTTGTGCGTTAATTCTGGGACATGTTGTATAAGTAAGTTTGGTAACCTTCAGAAGTGTAACGACGGCTTTTAGATAAAAGATTAAGTCTGCTTACAAGTTACAATAGAATTTAAAGACTCTCTAGGGTGCTCTAATTTCCATCGGCGCGGCGGCGTCTCGTTGCTCTAGCGAAGCATTCCTTTGTGTGTATGAATAATATGCAGTTCTGTGGAGGCGTTGAATGCATAATTAATTATAAGCTGGTATGCAAAGGACTATATTCGTTAATGCATTTACTTACTGCAATTTGGAGGTTAGGGAAATAAGTTAAAGTGTTTACTTATTTACTACTTTTCTACGTTTAGTCAAAGCCATGAATATTACTTTTTTTATTAGGAAGACATACTTTTACAATATTTGTAAATATGTGAGCACTATGTACCTATCTATCACATTATTAATTTATCTGTCATTGCTTAATTTTTATTCATTCTTTTTAACTAGTCTGGTGTAGTAATTGTGTTCTAGTTGCATCGTCTTCACATATAATTATAATAATAATTAATGTACGTATACAAAAATTGTAGAAAAAAAAAAACCACCGTTACGGTGGAGTTTCTTGCCCCGTTCTTTTCATAGGAAACTACCTTTTAGAAGGGGCGACTAGAAACAATCCTATGTTTTTGTAAATTTTGACGTTTATGTGCCTATTTGAAATAAATAATTTGCCTTTGACTTTGAAAGAAAAATCGGCGCGCAGTGGAAAAGTCGACGTCAAGAATTTGCTTAAATCATTTTAATAAATTGGAGGGCTAATTTAGCTGAGAAGAGGTTGTTACTTACATCTTATTATGAAGAAAAGTAATGAGTTAGTTAAAAACTAGCTTAGGAGGTTTAGCAAATTAGACAGGCCAGCACAGAAAAACGAGAAAGAATTTTTAACATTTTATGAAATTAAGTATTCTCTGTAGACCTAAAAAATGAAAAATGTAACCGAAAGAGTCTATTAAATTATAATTTCAGTGCTAATTTCTAACACAAGATTGTCTCACTTCCAACAAGTCGTGTGCTCACGATTACTCGCAGACTATACGTCACCGAATCACATGTTAACCGGTAATACCTGTCCAAACGGGTCTAGTTTATTGGTTTACTGTTTTAGGGTTCCGTATGCCCGAATGAAAAAATTGAACTCTTAAAGAAAAAATAGTAGATTATTAACCAAGGGGATAAAGCAGTGTCTTCTGTCGCGTATGACGATTTACTCGAGGTTTACTCCCGAGCGTAGCGAGAGTGTTAAAAACTTAAATCACGAGCGAAGCGAGGGATTCAAGACGAGTTCTGAGTGTAGTGAGGGATTTAAGTTCACCCAAGACTGAGACAGCTTTATCATCGAGGAAAATACTCTACTTTTCGTACCATTTGCGAAAAAATTAACACAATAATAATATGAGATAAGCATTTTAGAACATTAACTTATTTATAAAAATAAATTAAAATAAACTTAACGTTTATGTATTTGAAGAAAACAAAAACGCGGCAAATTCCTAGACTAATATTTTTTTGTCGGAAAAGCAAAGGCATCAAGCTCATATGGCCTCGTCGGTTTTCGTAATTTTATTTAATAATCATAACTGCATAATAAATGCGTATTCATTTTTAAAAAAAAATACAAACTCAATGGTGTAAACACAAATGTAGTTCAATATAAATTTCGGTAAGTATTCCAAATTTAAATCACATTCTCCCTCTAGAGGATGAATGAAATTCAGTACAATTTTCTTTCCGTGTTTTTAACAGATTAAAAATGACTATTGTTATGTTCGTTTTTTGTGGCATAGAATGTCACTTTTTTGAGCAAGTTGTACGAAAAATCCTTTCCTGTCATCCCTAACATTTATGTAGGTATGGATAGGCCAACGGAAGAATTCTCGAACTCCGTTTAGACAAAGATACACCGGCAAAGTGAAGACATAAAATAACCATTCGCATGGTCCAAATCGACCTTTATGTACCTATTTGTGTGATGAATGTTGTGCGGAACTTCCACGTGCTTTCATAGTCCATTTCTGCGGAACAGCTGATTTTTTTTTCGTGATTTCAGTTTGGTCCCGTAGTAAAAGTTGTTCATAATTATGAGTACAATGATCCCTTAAGATGTTGTGCGATAATTCTGGGACATGTTGTATATACCAAAACAAGATAGCGGCATTAGTTCCGTTTTCGGCCACGCGCCAAAAGATATGTGTAGCGCTATAAGACATTCCAGCGTTTTCTCTGATACCCTATCATAGATCTATAGTAACAAAACACTATTAGGTACGTCAGCCATTCTTTAACAAAATGTACTTAAAATTTTTGTTCTTCAGTTTATGAAGGCCCGAGCTCATGAATGAATGGTAAGGATTGTTGAAAGGTGACTTTGCATTTATTTTGAATCATCGGCAGTATGCCCATTTCATTATTATACGGTAAATAATGGTCCCATAAAAACAAAGCATCTGTTGCCAAAAGTGAGTCTACAATTATTAAGTGGATGCCATCTGGCTTTATTCGCATTTCTAAGAGAGCGCACTTTGGTGTAAGTTATCGCGCTACATTTTTGTGGTACTTCAGTGCCACTTTTTTTTTTTTTTTTGGGTGGGAAATCATTCAATAACTTCTCCCGCTCTGGGCGGAGCGGGAGGGAGTGTCAGACTTTTACTGACTAAAACCCACCGTGTTCCTTCAAATGCCTGTGTGCAAGCCCGCGCCTAAGGTGGCCGGGAATCGGCCTGTGATTCCCGACGCCCGGGGCGTCTCCTGCGGCGACTAAGGGCGGAAGGGCGGGCACCCTGCCTCACCCTCACGCGATCCGCCTCCTCCTTCGCGAGCATGACTGTTTCGCAGAAGGAGGTGACGGCCTCCCATGCACTCTCGCTCCGAACCATGGCTTGAACCAGGGCCGGACGCGAGAGATCGCCTCCGACTTCAGTGCCACTGCCATTATGTAAAATTGGCGCACACGCAAAACACCAGTTTCTTGGTACAGTACGTCAGTCGAGAAGCGCATTGGTTTCTTGTAAGTTACCGTTCGGCACGCTTCACTTTCATTACATGCATCTTGTGTGCTAAACCCCATGTTATAATAAGAATAAATTATATTTAAATAATCATCATTTCAGCCGCAAGACATCCACTACTGGACATAGGCCTCACCCAAAAGGGGGGATTTGCCATAATCACCACGCGTGGCAGGCGGGTTGGCGATCGCAGTATGGTATTAAAATGCATAGAGAACGCTGCTGCCCATTCTCTAGTAAGTCCCTCAGTCGCCTTTTACGACACCCACGGAAAGAAATGGGGTAATGCTATTCTTTACGTCCGGCACCCCACGGAACATTTAAATAATATTAAATTTTAATTATATCTTTTTTTTATGATTTTTTTCAAAATATTTAATAATGTATACCTAATTGAAAAGAAAAATAATAATAAAAAAAATAACGTTTGTTTCGGTCTAGTGTATTTAGGTATAGTGCATTTGGTTAGTATACTAACTAACACCTAGATTCGGTTAGACTGGAAGCCAACCCCAAAATAGTAAAGTTGGAAAAAGACTAGGATCATGATGTTGCTAGCAATACGTACCATTTTGTTTAAATTTTAAACATGGAACACACCGCGTCACCACCGTGCACCGCGGGCCGTCCCGAAAAAGACTAGGATCATGATGTTGCTAGCAATACGTACCATTTTGTTTAAATTTTAAACATGGAACACACCGCGTCACCACCGTGCACCGCGGGCCGTCCCGAAAAAGACTAAGATCATGATGTTGCTAGCAATACGTACCATTTTTTTAAAATTTTAAACATGGAACACACCGCGTCACTAGGTATTTTTTTAAATTCACACTGGCTGTGACTCACAAGACCGCAGCTTTTTTGAAGTAAAACTTCTTTTGCTAACGAACGGTGATTTCTGTTTTACTTTAGACGTGGGGTCTAAAGCACACTCGTTTTTTGTTTATTTTTTTTATGTCTATTTCGACCACTTACATGCTCCATTTGTTTTGAACAGTTAGGGTGTTGGTCTATGTGAACGCCAAGATAAGATCACGGGAAGGTAATTGTGAAGGGTTCCGTTGTTGGGGCGAATTTACCTAAGAACAAACTTAACATTGTAGTTGTAAAACCTGTTCTCCCATACATTCCAACTGCAAATGTAAGTTGGTCGACTATTACTCGGTTTTCTTTTAACTGCGTGATTTTTTCCTTCCCTTTTTCGCTTTATTTAAATTATTTAGATTGGTTATCTTGGTTACAATGGCTTCATGCCTAAGTGTTTTATCGTTGATAAACGTGATGGTATGTTAAATAAATTTTTCACGGTCAGGTGAAACCCCTAATCAGATGGCACCCGGTGCGGTCCACCCCCCTCCCTCTAGCTACGCCACTGGTGACCACTGCTCGTCTTAATTGTTGTCTAAGCACTCCTGCCTTTTAATTAGACTTTTCCTCCGTTGGTAAACATATTCAACTTCCTCTTCTACATCTGCTACTCGCTTGTGTGCCTTTTCCATATTTCTTTGCACGCTCTCCTACTTATTTTTCATTCACCCTGAAAATAAGGAAAACATATTTTTATTTCTAGCTGTTGTTGCCGTAGGCGTTTCTTTATCCTACAACTTCTTCTGAAATACCATTTCAGACACGGATCTACTTGATCTGACCAAGATTATGTCTGGACTTTAAAAGAGACTTTGACCCCTGAGTTTGTTTCGCAATTTCTTCTCAAGGGTAGTCAGATAGGAAAATGTCGACTACGTCTAGCTTATTATTTAATATGGCGCGTAAAAGTGATTCCGATATCTTATTTACAGATTAAACGATTTCATTTCATTTCTTCTAACAACTGATAACAGCCTGAACAACCATAATCCTAGAGTGGATGTTTACTGCCCTATCAATACTCTTCCACAACAAGCTATAAATATTTGTCATCCATTACATATTGTATACTAGCTGCTGCACGTGGCTTCGCCCGCGTGGCTTTTTCTAACATTAAGTTACTCTTCATTAGCTATCTGCCAGTAAAAGTCCCGTCAAATTCGGTCCAGCCGTTTGGGTCATTAGCCGGAACAAACAGAGAGACAGACCGGCAAAATTTTTAAAATCGGTTTTTTGTTATAAATACTGTATACAGGGTGGCGCTTTAGTGGCGACATTAATTTAACACACGTATACGGTTTCGGCTTTACGTTTTATTAAGATATTTTAATTTCATTAAACGTTATTATTTATCCGGCGTGCGTGTATGACTAGATTTATGAACGTAGGCGAAGCGAAAGGAGTATAATATGTAAGGAGCGTAGCAAGTGGCGTTCTATAGTTTCTGCCTACCCCCATGGGAAGAAGGCGTGAGTTTATGTATGTATGTGTGTTATTATTTATTGATTTATTTACAATTTTCTAAAATAGCATTTTGGAGCAACCTGTTCTTAAAGAACTGTAGCGCAGAGGTCATATGCTGGGGTCATGGATCATAACATCGAATCAATGAAATTAATACTACTCGTAATAACGTGCAAGAAGTAGGCGAACTGAAGGTAGGAAAGAGCTTTATTATTTAGTTTGTTTCAAAGTATTTGTTAGTATTTTATCTTATTATAATTTTATATGATTACTGGCCACTAGCCCTACCCGTGTGATGAATTAATTTTGCGATTGTGGCGGCACGTTGTAGACTTTCATATAAAAAGCTGTAATTTTGACATTACAAACAGACACTTAAATTTTATTTATTTGTATAGTTATAGATATCTACATAATAGTTGTAAACGGGATCAGAATTACATTACGTACATTTGGTTGTTGGCCAAGATATCAATCTTTTGCTTTTGGGGCATTGACATTAAAGCTCTAAGAGCTGATATAAATGTAGGCAGAAAAATAATTCTGTAAATTGTTTTTCGTATAAATTGTGTAGTCGAAGTCGTAATTATTTTGCGTTATCTCCCTAAGGTTGAATGACACTTGCAGATCATAAAAATACAAAGTCTATTTCTCTATGCGACAGTTATAATAATAATATTATAAATCTTTATTTTCAGACCGAGATCCACAAATAGTAAAATTAAGTTGGTACTTAAACTTATTACCTATTTCACTCATCTGAATAACGGTCTGTGAGCCGCCATACAGTGACATAGCATTAGGCCATCCACCCTGCTGGCCCTGGTAGCCACGAGGCTGTTGGGGCTGTCGCGCACCCGTCGCATCAGTGATGCGATTCGCAGACGCAGCAACGAGCCGAAATCCGGAACGTGCGTCCGAGAACATCCCTGACGCACACGTACAGAAGCGCGGCAGCCCCAGTATTACGTAGAACGGTGAATTACTTAACTTAACGAAAACGCGAAAAAAAAGCAGAGCCTGTCCCATACAGTTTAGAACAGTACGTATAAACTTTAGTATAGAACAGCTGGGTTTTTTCGCGTTTTCAAAGTTAGTCCCATAGTAAAACTTCTTCATTTTAAACAACATAAATAGTTTCAACCTTAGCATAGTTTCAATAATAGCATGGGAATTGCTGACAAAAGTGGTAAAGCAATTAAAGTCAAAGTCAAATCATTTATTTCAAATAGGCACTTTGGAACGTAAAAATTTACAAAAAAAAGAATTGATTCTAGTTGCCCCTCCCAATAGGTAGTTACGAATGGGCAAGAAACTCCACCGTTACTCTTTTAAAATGTTAACAATATTTTGTATACATTCAAAATATGGGTGTTAAAGTAACTGCCTGCCATAGCTTAGAGATAGGTTCAGTATCGATAAAGGAAAAAAAAATAGGTAATCAAAAATAAGTCTCTTCGTACTTTAACGGGCTTAGGACCGTCAAATAAAATAATTTCAATTCTAAACGATTGCTATTTTAAGTTAGTAGGTACTAAATTAGGTTGATCTTGGATTTTTTTTTTTTTATCCTAGGTTCGTTTATTGATACTGAACCTACCCTTATGCTATGGCACGCGGTTACTTTAACACTCTGTATAATTATATGTGATGACGATATACCTAGAATAAATATACTGTACCACAATAGGTACAATTAATGAATTACGAGATTGATGGCTATATGACATAATTATGTTAAGCACTCTTTGGAAGAAAGTAATTTTGTTGTTGTGGTGAGTTTATTGTTTTTTGTATTTATAATTTTATTGAAGGTGGTTTACCTTATAATGATAGTTGTTCTACATTTAGTATCATATCACAATTTGGTTGAATTATTTGTTTGTCAGAGCAATTTAGACAAAGATATTACTCATTGAAAACAATCTTATTTTTTCAGATCTAATATCACTTTGTCATTCTCCAATCTCACTCATATCCATATCCAACGGAACTTATCAAAAAGTGACAGCATTACTTTTAATGGGGAATTAAATTGAATGGACTTACGTGAAACTAGCGTGTTTTGTATTGTAAAATAGGGTAAAAGCAAAATTATGGCCGTTTTGTCAGAAAATGGTTTAATCTCAGAACATTTATCTATGTACATACGTAACACTATTATAATTATTATACACAAATATTACACATCGCTTTGTATTTTTGTGAGTAACTGATAAGATTTTACAGACGCTCCTTTTAGCAATGACAAAGTGATATTAGATCTGAAAAAATAAGATTGTTTTCAATGAGTAATATCTTTGTCTAAATTGCTCTGACAAACAAATAATTCAACCAAATTGTGATATGATACTAAATGTAGAACAACTATCATTATAAGGTAAACCACCTTCAATAAAATTATAAATACAAAAAACAATAAACTCACCACAACAACAAAATTACTTTCTTCCAAAGAGTGCTTAACATAATTATGTCATATAGCCATCAATCTCGTAATTCATTAATTGTACCTATTGTGGTACAGTATATTTATTCTAGGTATATCGTCATCACATATAATTATACAGAGTGTTAAAGTAACCGCGTGCCATAGCATAAGGGTAGGTTCAGTATCAATAAACGAACCTAGGATAAAAAAAAAAAATCCAAGATCAACCTAATTTAGTACCTACTAACTTAAAATAGCAATCGTTTAGAATTGAAATTATTTTATTTGACGGTCCTAAGCCCGTTAAAGTATGAAGAGACTTATTTTTGTTTACCTATTTTTTTTTCCTTTATCGATACTGAACCTATCTCTAAGCTATGGCAGGCAGTTACTTTAACACCCATATTTTGAATGTATACAATATATTGTTAACATTTTAAAAGAGTAACGGTGGAGTTTCTTGCCCATTCGTAACTACCTATTGGGAGGGGCAACTAGAATCAATTCTTTTTTTTGTAAATTTTTACGTTCCAAAGTGCCTATTTGAAATAAATGATTTGACTTTGACTTTAATTGCTTTACCACTTTTGTCAGCAATTCCCATGCTATTATTGAAACTATGCTAAGGTTGAAACTATTTATGTTGTTTAAAATGAAGAAGTTTTACTATGGGACTAACTTTGAAAACGCGAAAAAACCCAGCTGTTCTATACTAAAGTTTATACGTACTGTTCTAAACTGTATGGGACAGGCTCTGCTTTTTTTTCGCGTTTTCGTTAAGTTAAGTAATTCACCGTTCTACGTAATACTGGGGCTGCCGCGCTTCTGTACGTGTGCGTCAGGGATGTTCTCGGACGCACGTTCCGGATTTCGGCTCGTTGCTGCGTCTGCGAATCGCATCACTGATGCGTCGGGTGCGCGACAGCCCCAACAGCCTCGTGGCTACTGTAGCCAGCAGGGTGGATAGCCTAATGCTATGTCACTGTATGGCGGCTCACAGACCGTTATTCAGATGAGTGAAATAGGTAATAAGTTTAAGTACCAACTTAATTTTACTATTTATGGATCTCGGTCTGAAAATAAAGATTTATAATATTATTATTATAACTGTCGCATAGAGAAATAGACTTTGTATTTTTATGATCTGCAAGTGTCATTCAACCTTAGGGAGATAACGCAAAATAATTACGAGTTCGACTACACAATTTATACGAAAAACAATTTACAGAATTATTTTTCTGCCTACATTTATATCAGCTCTAAAGGCTTCTACATACCGGGGCGACATGTCGCGTGACGCGACGCGACACAAAGGCACCGCTCGTCCCGCGACACGCGGGGCCTTTGTACCGTGTCGCGTCGCGCGACAAGTCGCGCTGGTATGTAGAAGCTTTTAATGTCAATGCCCCAAAAGCAAAAGATTGATATCTTGGCCAACAACCAAATGTACGTAATGTAATTCTGATCCCGTTTACAACTATTATGTAGATATCTATAACTATACAAATAAATAAAATTTAAGTTTGTAATGTCAAAATTACAGCTTTTTATATGAAAGTCTACAACGTGCCGCCACAATGGCAAAATTAATTCATCACACGGGTAGGGCTAGTGGCCAGTAATCATATAAAATTATAATAAGATGAAATACTAACAAATATTTTGAAACTAACTAAATAATAAAGCTCTTTCCTACCTTCAATTCGCCTACTTCTTGCACGTTATTACGAGTAGTATTAATTTCAAGATATAAATAGGCTGTTGACATTACAATATTAAGGCCTCCAGTAAAACTCACAATATCGATATCTAAACATGATTAAACACAAAATTATCTAAGTATTTTGATGTTTGTTTTGTGGGGTGATCGACCGCAATTATTGTAGTCACTTAAAATATCAGTTTTATTTTTGGAAACTTCAATAAAGTGGGGTATTGGTACCTCAACACGAAAATAACTGCAAATCTAATTATTTTAAAATGATTAAATAAATATATTTGAGACTCTAACACAAGCCCTGTCATTTGATATGTCACACGATACAGTTTGCCAAACTTCTTTTTTAATTTTATAAATTGCCTCCCATAAGTGACCCTCATATTCAAAATTTATTTATATAGGTTAAACTTGGTGCACATATGAATTACTATGAGCCAAAGTCATAGTAATTCATATGTGCACCAAGTTTCAACAAATCGGTTGTGACAGACAGACAGACACACGAGCGATCCGATAAGGATTCCGTTTTTTTTCTTTTGAGGTATGAAACCTTAAAAATCACTTAAATTGGATTAGGGGTTCTAAAGTTATAAGCGCATTATTAGAAGGACAGACAGAAATATGTTGTGTTTTGTAATATTTAAGGAAACCCAATAAATCAAACTTACACAATGACATATCTACACCACAATATTGCTTCCTAAAGCAGCTCTTTCTCGACAATTTCTAAAAAACAAAAATGTCACATTCAGAACACCTTTTTTTGAACGTATTATTTGCTGAAAAGGCAGATTTGTGAAACAAAATACTGTCAATCCCAACATCATTTGGAAGGCTATTGTTACCGAAATAACACATTATTACTTCCATAGCTCGCCAATTACTGAATTTTTGCCGACTCGATATGACAAACCGATTTTATTCGCAGCTTCTGTTTTCATTGTTCAATCAAAATGAAACAATAATAAAATGAACAGGATTAAGGTTCATTTTGATGCTTTTATTAATATTTCTCCGGTATGCCAATTTATTCAGCTGACAAAGAAAATAGATAGGTATGATGAGCAATTTATTAGTTTATACTTTTTAGACGAATTTACTTTCTATACTAGTCCAGTCACGTATTCCAAAAAAGAGGCTTAAGGCTTCTACATACCAGCGCGACTTGTCGCGCGACGCGACACGGCACAAAGGCCCCGCGTGTCGCGGGACGAGCGGTGCTTTTGTGTCGTGTCGCGTCGCGCGACAAGTCGCCCCGGTATGTAGAAGCCTTTATCCTCGGAATGGGAGATAATAATAAGCTGTAAAATTTTTTAAACCTTCATTTTTGCATTCTAAAAGTTATCTTAAAAGTCAAAAATCCTTTTTTTTTATATCTTGCTTCCTACAGTTTCAATGATGTTTACATCTATTAAAAATGGGTTCTCTGGTAGAAATCAGGGTTGTTGCTGATGCATATTTTTTTCACATCAGCGGATGCTGATGCTGATGTTGATTTGATTTTAACAGGGTAAAAAAGTAGTGACTATTATGAAAAATAAAAGTTGCAGAGTTTTCCTTGGTATTGAAATAAAATATTGTTTCAATAATTTTGTGTGTTTTAATAGAAAATAGAATCAAACTATGTACCTGGTTTATTAATAATTAGTACTAGATTAGTAATTAAGTACGAGTAAGATTAGTAGTAAGACTAATATGCCTGCTATCTATCTTTCATTAAATGAATGGAAAATTTCCAAAGAGCAAGTCCATTGCATTATTGGTCAAACTCGCAAACGAAAACAACCTGCTATAAGCCCCGCCCCCTTTGCGGTAATGTCACAACTCTAACTTCAGCATTAAGGCGACGATAACCGACTTTTAATGATTTTATACTGAAGATCACGTCTAAACGAGTAGTGTTAATGATTTGAAAAAAATATATGTTAAATTAGAGCATTTTCTCAATAATTTAATATGTGCATATTTTAGATTATGTTTATATTACATAGTGAAATTTGTAAAGTTATGTCTAACGCGGATAAAAAACTGAGAATGGCGCAAAATCTACCAAGCGTATTTTTCTGAAACCTTCACCAATTTAAAGATAATTTAATTATTGATCTTTAAGTATACGCGTTTTATTAAAATATCTTTTGTTTTGTGTATAATAAATTAATAATGCGTCAAATTAGGAACAGCGTTCCTTGATGAGCGAGTCCTATTACTGGCTAAACGTACGACGCATTGCGTGAGCTTAGTACAGAACACGCAAGCTAACTACTCAAGGTCACTGGCATATATTTCCGTCTTAGTAATCAGCATCTATCAATGCGGATGCTGATGCTGATGTTGAAAATGATGCTGAAGTTCCGCGGATGCTGATGCTGATGTTCGCAACAACGCTGGTAGAAATCACTGTTTGCTATCGCAAACCGACGAATAATAATTGTATAGTAGGTATCAATGTCACTCTGATGTACATTAAAGCATAATTATTCTATATTCGTCTTCGTTATTGTTGGCATCCCCAACATTCTATTTAATATATTTGGTCTTGCAACACTGTATGTAGTGTCACTGTCAATTAATTTGTCAGTAAGAAAACAGTCTTGATTACTGTGAACAAACACGTGTTTCATTTCACTAAACCTCTTTCTCAATTCTATGAGTATATTTCCACGAAATACAAACTATAATAGTTAACATTCAACCTGCAAACTACAGCCAGACCCAGGGTTAGGTAATTCATTCATAAATACTGTTCTTAGTACATCTTTACGTTCTCTGAGACACATATCTAATATACACGTCATGTTTCAGTAGTTTAAAGATAGCTGGTTATTCAATCAGTCACTCGATTAATTGTTTGATACAAATGCATAAAGAGGAACAATATTCTCGCTCATACAATCGCCATCTGCAAAAATAATTAAGGCGTTCTAACCGGATGTTAGCACTTGATGGACATTTGACTTCACAATTCGAAGTACATCAACATCTTCACAAGAGCAATAATATTAAGAGCAATGACCTGACCCTAATTGTGCAACACACTATCAAATACAATCAGAATGATTTTGAAGGATACTACTAATCCATTGCTTCATATGTTGGAAAAATACGTCTGCTCAAAATGAGGCAAAGATTTAGAATAAAAAAGAAGAATAAAAAAACACTATAGAACAAGAACAAACTAGTCATAAACGACATAATATTATTTTACTGTATCGTATTTACAATGTTCTTACTAGAGAATGGCAGTAGCGTTCTCTATGCATTTTAACACCATACTGCCATCACCAACCCGCCTGCCAAGCGTGGCGATTATGGCAACCCCCCCCCCATACCCCCTTTTAGGGGAGGCCTATGTCCAGCAGTGGACGTCTTTCGGCTGGAATGATGATTTACAATAAACAATAAATCAAATAAAATAAGCCTTTATTGCTGGTTATACAATGTTTCTTAAATAATTTTCCTACAAAAATTTTCCTCAGTATCGACGTTCCATCTCTCTCTGTTTCGCGCCCTCTGAATCCACTCTGGACCAGCTACTCTTTTGATGTCATTTTCCCAACGTTTCGCTTGTCGTCTTTTGTTCCATTTTCCATGTCTTGGCGGTAGCCAAGACATGGAAAATGGAACAAAACTCTGTTATTAATTTGGTCCATTTCTCGTATTCCTCTCTTAAAATAATGGACAGGATATGTCCATCGCCATTTTTGTGTTTTACATACTTTTTTCGCATCTTTAAACTTAGTTATATTTTTTATTTCTTCTAACTCTTTGTTTTTCTCTCTCTAACTCGTTGTCTCTTCTCTTGACTCCGATTACGCTTCTTTCTATATTTTGACAGACATAATGACCTTCGATATTTGTACGCCATACTATGACAGGGTATGCTGGAACCGCGAGAAATCACGGTACAGCGGACGGAACTCCGGCGAGATCTCATGGCGGCATGGAGAGTGCGATTGTCGCAACCTAGCGCTGGGCACGCTACTGGGCGATAAGTCCCCTCTTTGAGGAGTGGCTGGAGAGGCGCCACGGCGTCCTCACCTTCCGCCTGACGCAGGTCCTCACCGGACACGGTTGTTTCGGGAGGTTCCTGTTCAGGATAAAGCAGGAGGAAACGCCCGGGTGTCACCACTGTGTGGATCGCCTGGAGGACACGGTGGAGCATACGGTGGAGATCTGCCCGGCTTGGGCGGAGCACCGCCGTGTCCTCACGGAGGTGATCGGCGGCGACGATCTCTCGCGTCCAGCACTGGTTCAGGCCATGGTTCGGAGCGAGAGTGCATGGGAGGCCGTCACCTCCTTCTGCGAAGCAGTAATGCTCGCGAAGGAGGAGGCGGAACGCGTGAGGGAGAGGCAAGGTTCACGCCCTCGCGCCTCTAGTCACCGCAGGAGACGCCCCTGGCGTCGGGAGTTGCAAGCCGATTTCCGGCCACCGTAGGCGCGGGCTTGCTGACGGAGAGCGATGGGTAGCTCGCCGTCCGATAAGGACCAGGCCCGGGTCGACGGCGCGTTGTGTTCCACGCGCGCCTCTAAGAGACTTCAGAACCAACTGACGGGGTCCGTCAGGACCAATGCCTGCCATGGTTGCGAGATTGTCCGAAAGGGATATCGTGGCCCTGGCACACAGGCAAATGAAGGAACACGGGTGGGTTTTAGTCAGTAAAAGTCTGACACGCCCTCCCGCTCTGCCTAGAGCGGGAGAAGTTATTTGATAATTTCCCACCCAAAGAAAAAAAAAAAAAAGGGTATGCTGGAACCAATATTGTAACATCTGTTGTACCATATCCTAATTAATAAACATTTTTGATTTTGATTTGATTTGACGTTTGTTTTCTGAGTTATGTAGGCAAGGTAGCAAGGTATTTACAATACAACCGAGTAAATCTGAAGAAGATCACGAGTCAGCAAACATTGAATGACGTTGTTAAACAAATACTTTGATGCGTCATTGTAAGGACACTAGTTTTGTATAGTTCTTGTTTTCATAGTCGTAAAGATATCAGATGTTTCTGATAGTGGTGTTAATTAGATTACTAAGGTGATATCAAACATGATTAAATGCAATAAGGTTGGGAGCAAATCATTTTGCTTGTAGTTATTCGTAGGGTCTGTTAAAGTGGGGGTCACAGTGTCAATATGATTTTCATTATTGTAGTTGATAGATTTCTGGATGTCTGCAGGTCCAAAGAATAATGGAATTTTTAGTGTGGCTTAGTTTTAGAAGCGTTAATGAATGAAAGTATTATAAATTATGTGAAACAGTTTGACAGATAGATCATAGGTAATGCTAAGAATATAAGGGTGAGAATAAAAATCTTAATGCAAACGCGCTAGTTACGTTTACTCACTTGCAAATTTACACTCGGGGTACAGCTTACTTGATACTCGTTGGCTTACTCGCTTTAAACTTTTCACTTATTTTAACTTTTTACTCACGACTTTATATAACGTTTTTCTGGCAAAACCCAATATTACAAAAATATGCTGTGATTACCCTTTTTCTTAATTTATCAGAGATATATCCTTTGAGAGTATTAGTACGAATGTACGCGAAGTCTAAGTGTGACACCTAGATTACATGGAGTGCTGCCATTCTTCTTGTATAACTGAGTAACTATAGCAGTCAGATAAGGCACCTAATTACTATAGCAGTCCTTTTAAGCACACTTTCCAATTTTCAGGCTCTCTGATAATGTGGTCGCCTGATAACAAAATAGTAAAAGATGCATATCAGTAGATACCTGCTGTTCCAGAGGAATTTCAATTCATGTTATCAGTGTCCTAGGTCGGGCAGTCATTATTTCAGCCGAAAGACGTTCACTGCTGGCCTCTCCTAAAGGGGGGGGTTTGCCATAATCACCACGGTTGGCAGGCGGGTTGGCGATCGCAGTATGGTGTTAAAATGCATAGAGAACGCTGCTGCCCATTCTCTAGTAAGTCCCTTAGTCGCCTTTTACGATACCCACGGGAAGAAATGGGATGGTGCTATTCTTTACGTCCGGTACCAAACGGTCGGGCAGTGTTATTAGGTTTTTCCAACAGGAATTTCTCAGTCTCAACCCGGAGTCAGGATTTGTGCCCGGTTGATGGCAACAGACTCGCCAACTATACATGGGCATTAAACATATCTGGTGGAAATGTGGATGTACTATACTACTGGTGAAATGAGGTCACCTCTGCCTAAGCCTTCGGGGATTATAAGCATTTTGTTATGTTGTGTTATGTCATCAGTGTAATGGTGCCTTTTTTTTTAGTGGTAAATTATCAAACAACTTCTCCCGCTCTGCGCGGAGCGGGAGGGCGTGTCAGACTTTTACTGACTAAAACCCACCCGTGTTCCTTCAAATGCCTGTGTGCCAGGGCCACGATATCCCTTTCGGACAGACTCGTAACCCTGGCAGTGTTATGGTGCCTAACAAAACAATCAAGCATCAAACATACCATTCACTGGTCTGAACGACATTGTAATCACAAACGACGTAGCATCCTCGTATCTCCAGTTAAAATTTACAGTGAGCACTTGAATGGTTGCTTATAAAACCCACGCTACGGAACATTGGTGGTTCGCACACGCTACATTAACAGACGCAGCTGAATCATATTCTGCTTACATACGCGTTTGTAAAGCGTTGTACAGACAAGATGGTTGCTGATACGATTTTGTTTTTAAAAATTTTAACACACAACCGAGCCACAATGTTGAATTTGCAAAATGTTGACCATATGGGTTAGGTTAAGTTAGAACTGTGACCAAACGAGCAACATCCAAGTTGGTTGGTTTTCTGAACTTTCCAAATTCAACATTTAGGGATTCAACATTGTGGCCCAGAAGGGTTTTTTTTTTATTTATTTTTTTCTGACATGGCATAATCAATCCTTCCTTGCTCTACCTCTATTGATGAATGATTATGAAGAATGCTTCGTTGGTCTTATGAGCGAAAATGCGATTGCAGAGCAGGATCCCATTTGGAGGTCTCATCCCCAGATCAAGCAAATTGTTCATGGGTTTTTTCATTAAGAGTTGTTGCACCAGCAGCCTGGGGGCCTACTCCGAAGCGATAATCCAAAGTATCGGCCGAATGTTCAGCCATTTCTTGACTTTCAAAGTTTCCTTATTTGACTTTGAAGCCTTATCCAAATTCAAGTCACGTTTTTGACTTAGACTTATCTCTTAACCGTCGTTTTCTTTTTTCTTTCGCCGTAGTCAGCCATAGTCAGCAGTAATCAGGAAATGGCTGAACATTCGGCCGATACTTCGGATTTATCTTCAGAGTAGACCCGCTGGAGTCTACAGGGTCATATTTAATTAGCTAGAAAAACCCCGCAGACGTGATAGATTATAATACGTTGTAGAGTAGGCGAATTTTTCAAACCTATGGCCCTATGGGATTATTCGGCTTAGGACAGATTCTGGTTTGGGCAGATTTTTGTTACGGTAGATTCTTTTTTTGGCAGATTCGTTTTACGGCAGAAGTAACATGACCAACATGATCTCCTAATTGTGTGAGCAGCGATATCAGGTCGGATCGCTCTACACAACTTGATGTTGATCTGATCTGAATCTGACAAGACTAACGTCCGCAATCCGACGAGAATACATCTGATGTTTTAAGACTATAGAAATCACATGCCTGCCTATATCAGGCATCAGATCAGAAGGACAATTCCCGTATTTTTAACAACGTTCGCGATCTCATCTCAGTCTCAAAAATTTCATACTTACCTACATGTTTGAAATTTGATTGTTGCTGGCATGAGATTGCGACTTGAATTGGAACGTTTTTAGGTACGAGAATTTGCTTTCAGGTCGTTTTTAGGACCTTCTAATTGCAACAAATAGTTTTCCAATCAATGCACACATCTGAATATAATCATTACATAATACTTCGACTGTAAAATATCTGTCTTATCAAGAAACTGCCAAAAAAGAATCTGCCGTAACAAGAATCTGCTGAAACCAGAATCTGTCCTAAACCGAATAATCCGCCCTATGCAATGATTAGGAATATCTTTCAAAACACTAAGATTGTGTTTGCAAGCGTGTTAGGCAGTTATGGTACAGGCGTGATATTATGATATTTTCGTGTAGCATAATCAGCCTATAATGTTCCCACTGCTGGGACACAGGCCTCCTCTCTGTGATAGGGAGTGGGCTGTAATCCACCACGCGGGCCCAGTGCGGGTTGGTAGATGTCACATCGAATTTTTTGGTTCTAGGACATGGCGGTTTCCTCACGATGTTTTCCTTTACCATTTTGAGAGCAGCGGTGATGAAATCACACTAATATTATAAAGGGGAAAATTTGTGTTTGTTACTTCTTCACGCCCAAATGGCTAGACCAATTTTAATAACATTTTGTATAGAGGTAGCTGACACCCTGGATAAACATATAGGCTATATATATTTTTTATCCAGATATTCCCACGGGATTGAGACTTACGCGGGTGAAACCGCGGGGCGCAGCTTGTAATTTACATAAAGTAAAGCGCCTGTCTGGGTTCGAATCTGGTCGCGGCCGTTACCACTAAGCCACACTGCTCTAATATTCTAATAATATTCTGCTTTACGGTAGGTATCTTATGATACTGGAAATGGAGTCCACCGTAAAAAAAACAGAACCATGTTGGTCTTTGTACAACTTTTTGCAAAAAGCTAAGTGCAAGATTGCCAGAAATGGGAATGAACCCAATGGCAATGGCAGATATCTTGGCTATCTAAACAGCGTTGATTCATACGTGACGTCACAACTGAAAGGGTATGATTCATTCCAATATCTGTAATCCACGAATCAGCGTTCAAGATAGTAAAAAGTATTTTAGGTACGTTTTTCCTCACCTACCTATTTGTTTAGGTATCGATGTTGGCTTGATTCATCGTATTTTGGATGGAGGAAACTCGCGATTTTTTTTGGAAAATGAAACATTCGAAGTAGCCATATCAAAAATTTTCGGTAACATCTGGATGCTATACTTTCTATTAAAAAGTTGATAGATTTATTAAAATAAACATGCACAGTCTCTCCAGAACCTTAATGACCTATCATCAACATAGGTCTTTCATGTCAGCCTTATGCTCTGCTTCCAATCCATGGTCACCATACCAAGACCACGATTAATCAAAATATTATGGTTTGGGACAGATTGATCTGTGGGCCCTTTCACTGACCCACAACTAAACTCGGCGGATGCTGATTGATGAATGAAAAGAAGAATATGTTGTTCCAAGAGGGTACCTCCTCACTTTGCTAAATGATAAATGATTTTATTTCTGTAAGTAGGTCTTACATACACTTTTACACGTCAATCATATTTCAAAAACTAGATGAGGTCGGCGTTTCCTATCTGACTACTCTGAGAAGAAAGACTTCAAACAAACTCAAAAGTCACAGTCTCTTTTAAATCCAGACATAATCTTGGTCAGATCAGCTATTTACCATAGTAACGTGTACCTGTAAGACTCTCTCCCTCCATTATTTTATTATAATTTGTCCCATTTCTGTAAGTGTTGTGTGTCCTTGATCTATAATTGCTTTATAGAAATAACATTTACAAACTGTTTCTGTTCTAAAATCATAAGCACTTTAATGTCAGTCGTTTACTTCGTAACCTGTCTAGACAGCTTTTATATTCCTGTTACCTGACAGACTCAAAGAGAGACTGTAATACAATTTGAAGAGGTGCAATTTTATACCATTTTTCGGGATTTTGAGTTAGCCGTTGATGGCTTTTAAGGACGCATTCGCAAAATTTTACAAAAATTTGCAGGTTTTCGGTTAAGTTTTTTCAATTAAACCAAATTTAATTGTCACAGATAGACTCCTCTTTCATCTCAAATAGTAGCGAGTTTTAATCGAAAATGTTTGTTCTTAATATTGTAAAAAATAATTTCCGTTGCCTCTTCACACAAAATTGACGATACCGTATTAAATTTAGGAATATTTTTCTTCAATATAATAACATAAATTTAGTTTTTTTAAATATTTTATGTAAGCAGACGTGTACAACTCAAAAAGGTACCTTAAAGAACTATCAAAATTAACTATTAAAAACACTGGCGGTAATGTTTTATTTCCTATTATTTAACAAACCTTATCAAGAAATTTAAAAATCAAAAAATAAAACAGGGGGCTTCAGCTATCCGTGTGATAAAGTCTAAATTTTATTTTATGATTATACAATATCTTCATTATGTAAATCAACGGCGAAATAAGCTATATTTTCGAGAAGGCAAAAGTGATGAAACTATTAACAGGTGCTGAGACTGACACGAATGGTTTATCACCACGGGAACTGTATTTTTATGGTTACACAGACTTAATGTTTCAATTATTTCAAGCTTTCTCACAATTAGATAATAAATTGACGAAAATCGTTTTTTTTGTGATCAACACCCTTAAGCACTGGTTTTCGGAGTAACAGTAACCCCATTTTCCGTAGTTTTGGTATCTTTTGTATTCTTGAATTGTAAACACCTTTGACTGTAACAATTGTATTTCAGTTTCAGTCAGTATTTTTTTTTTATCTAGCTTTAGCGTGCGGCTTCACCCGCGTGGATGTCGGAAACTATCCCATACGAAAACATACTACCAGGATAAACCGTATCATAATTATGTGTTATTCCAGGTTATAAACTATCTGTCCACTGTGTACCAAATTTCATATAAAGAAGCCTTAAATCCTATTAGTAGCATAATACTAGATACAGAATATATTAGTCATAGTCAGTGAATTCATGCAAGCCTAGTACTTTTTGTTAGGTTACTGCTTACAAATGGTGCACAACGTGTCGTGAACAGAATATCGTTTTTTTCCGTTCATATTTGCAATTTTTCTCTTCATAGGAACTTTTCTGTGACTTCAACGAAAACTTGAAAAAAATATCCAAATTGGTCCAGCCGTTCTCGAGTTTTGCGCTTAGCAATTAGCAACACATTTTTATTTATACTCGTTTATAGATTCCATAGTATATCTTTTATTATCGACTCTAAAAGTTAACACAGCTATTAAAACAATAACCTGCTACATGATGTTAAATCGTTCTCTAAATTAGAAATCAAATTCCATACGAGAGACATTATAATAACATCTAACACGTTTTCTCAAACACAACCCATTAAAACAAAGCATTTCTATAACAAAGACCAACCTCGTCTTATCTAGCACTTCCAGCACTTCGCAGCGACACATATTCATCTGAAACTCCCTAAGGATTACTCCACGTATGAAATTTTAACAAGAGCCACCATATCCGTCGCATTAGACATACGAAACGAATGTACGTAAAAGGAGTCTGTTGGCGGCCGCAGTGATCATTTTTAAACTCAAAACAGTACCGGTTTGAGCCAGTTTCAGCTGGATTGAACCGCTTTTTCGGGTCTTTGTGAAGTGCTGTTATTATTGTCGGGTACACTCGTTAGTTCGCTTCTTTGGACCAGTTTCGTATTTATCTTTTGCGTTTCTTTAGCTTTGGGTAAACAGTTTTCTTGCTACGCGAACATCGTTAGAGTTAAGCTGCTTGCGGTTGCAGTTTTGCATTGGTTTTATTCGCGCAGATGTTTTTTAGGTAACATTTTTCCGAACTATTTCTTGATTATGAGAGAAGATATCTATACGAAATACCAAATTCGCTTTGTCTCGGGTTTTGACAAGAGGTAGGATTAGGTATATTGAATGCATTGGCGAGTGTCTACTTACATCATTTCAGCCGAAAGATGTCCACTGCTTGACATAGGCCTCCCTCAAAGGGTTTGCCATAATCGCCACGCTTGGCAGGCGGGTTGGCAATCGCAGTATGGTGTTAAAATGCATAGAGAACTCTGCTGCCCATTCTCTAGTACGTTCCTTAGTCGCCTTTTACGACAGCCACGGGAAGAAATAGGATGGTGCTATTCTTTACGTCCGGCAACACACAGAACACGAGGGTGTACAAAGAACTTATATGCCACGATGCACATACTTAAACAAGACTAGATTCATGAGTCGTGAGATACCTTTATTATTTACGGTCTGTTCACGCACACCTATTGTTATAACTTTTCACACAGTGCGCGCGTGCTTATACGCACGCACTCACTCAGTAAAAAGTTGGGACTCAAAAAGAAGGCTTAATCATGAACTGATGACGCGAAGAGGTCGTGATTCGAATTGACAAGCTTGACCTCTTGACCTCAGTTTCGGACAATCCCCGAAACACGTGAATCAAACCGTAAACAAATTATTTTGAAGATTTTCCTTATGGTATTTTTGGTAGTGTAAGATTACTACCCGTGCGTCTACTGGATATTGTTTCAAACTTTTGTTATTTATTGGGATAGGTAATAAACCGTCACAGAATTAATCGAAAATATGGTCATCGACAACCCATCAATCAGGTCCTGAAGAACACGGAGGGATGAGTTGAAGTCCTGCTTAACACCTTCGGCGCCATGTACTCGTAGGTATGTCTTTTTGGCACACAGTGTCTGTGTGTCTTTGTATTAGAGTGTGTATTTTGTTAACTATTATTATATTTTTGTAAAGTGTGTCTTGTTTGTGTAGAATAAACAATTTTTCTTTCTTTCTTTTATTTTTTTCTAACATTGTGTATCCCAAAAGTATACAAAAATCATTCTACTTGGTTAAAGTGCTGTGTGTCTTTTAGGATTATGTTTTCTATACATTTATTATTCATCGGCTCTATAATAAAGTGCTGTATTTTTTTTACATACTTCGTAAACTGTACACCAACTCTTGCCGCAGGTATGCTGGAAGAAATTTCTAATCAAATAAGTCTCGTACAAACAGGTGCGATATCGCAGGCGCGACGCGACACTAGTAGTACAATTTCTTAGTCGGTGCCTGTCGCACCCGCGATATCGCGTGAGTCTGTAAGAGCCTTAACAGTACCTTTGTGCTCTTCTATCTTTATGTATTGTTCTCTATTAAGTGAGTGTTTTGTGAGTACAAACCTAACTAATATTATAAATGCGAAAGAGAATTTGTTTATTTGTTATGCATTCATGCTATACAGCGGCGGAACGGATTTAGATTAAATTTGGCATTTGGGTAAGCCATGACCTGCACCCTCATTAAGGCGACAATAACCGACTTTTAATGATTTTATACTGAAGATCACGTCTAAACGAGTAGTGTTAATGATTTGAAAATAGTACATTTTGATACAAGTGGAGAAAGTTTGTTATTGTATTCGAGGCGGAATTAACACCCGAGCCGTAGGCGAGATTGTTTTTGAGCAGAGTCCTGCAATAACAAATGTCCACGTGTATCAAAAGACGTTTTTCAATACACTTTTGAAGAAATAAAATAAAATAACGAAAAATATTTTTGTCATGAATTATTAGGAAACTATGATTTAATATTCCTTTTTTTCCGCGCTTTGCTTTCGCCAGGTTGAAGGAGAAGCAAAGGTATAAAGCCGATAAACAGCCTAATAAGAAAAATTTAAAATTAAAATATTTTTGAGTTTAGAACACAAATAAATGTTAATTTGTTCATAAACGTTTTTTTTTTGTAATAATCATGGTATTCTATTTATAAACATGATTTAAAATATTCCAAAAATATTAACGCCGTAAAAACGCATCTTTGCCATGATTAAAAAAAAATCACCTCCGAATAGAGAGGACCGTCTCTGGCGCGAGACGGTGTGAATAGAGGCATTGAACCAATTTGGACTAAGTATAGATAGGTATAAGTTATCTGTGGCTATTTTTATTCCCGCACACGTGTTGGCAACTAAAAAATTGCACGCGTGAGAAATACATTGCATTGTGAACCTAATCGTAGTGCGATATGAACCAGTTTTCGTGGAAGTGTATTGAAAAAATATATGTTAAATTAGAGCATTTTCTTAATAACTTAATACGTGAATATTTTAGATTGTGTTTTTCTGAAACCTTCACCAATTTAAAGATAATTTAATTATTGATATTTTTATATACGCGTTTTATTAAAATACCTTTAGTTTTGTGTATAATAAATTAATAATGCGTCAAATTGGGGACAGCGCTCCTTGATGGGCGAGTCCTATTACTGGCTGAACGTACGACGCGTTGCGTGAGCTCAGTACAGAGCACGCAAGCTAACCACTCAAGGTCACTGGCATATATCTGCGTCTTAAGTAACAAACTATCAATCACTCTCTGAATGATTTTGAAGTATATTGCTAATCCATTGCTTCATATGTTCGAAAAATTTGTCTGCTCAACAACGTAAATAACGCAGTGAATGTTGTTGGGCTGTCAAATTGAAACCGATTACTACTGATAGTGTGTTACGCAATTAGCCCGCTGGTCATGTATACACGCACGCCGGTTGCGAGTACTACGCACCTGACCTTTCTGAAGAACATCACCAATTAGGTCACTATTATGTTGTCCAAGGGCGGCGTTTCCACTCATATCTGCCTTGTAAATACCTTGGTCTTTCAAATACGAAGTAATGTTTATTAATCCAATTCAAAACCGATCAAAAAGCACGTATTTTTTGCTTAGAACCAAAACAGTGCAGAAATGTTGTACGAAATCTCATTATGGCATGTTTTCCAGTGCAACAATGAGATTTCATTCAACATTTCTGCACTGTTTTAATTTTTTATTTACATATAAATTTACCACAAAGGGTTAATGTCTCCTATTAAGTTTAATATAAAATATAGCCTTTGGATCAAAAAGATACTGGCTGAAAATAAAAATCGGCTGAATAAAACTGACTTGGTGAAAAACTTTGTTTTCATTATACTTCAGTTTTTATTTTGAGATATTTTATCACGGTAGGTAGATTGGTAGTTGAAAGAAAAGTAGATTACGCACCTTGCTAAAGTGAGTAATTAATGCACTCGTGTTAATTATAACACTCGTGCATAAACCCACTTTGAGCTCGGTGCAACAATCCACCGTTGCTAGTCGCCTTTCATTCATCCTCTCAATATGACTAAACTATCTATACTCCGATGGTTTGGGTAGTTAAATAAAGGTAAACAAACAAACCACGTGACGAGAGAGCTGTCAAGTAACCGACTAAACGTAATACCTGTCACTTCAGTTGTCATACTACCTCACAGTTGTACTCTTCAATTTAGCAACGTTTTATTTCGTTGACATATAGAGAACTTGTCTTTTTGGGCTCCTTAGAATAGTCAGACTGATTACAAAATATAATAAGTAGTATTATTATAAATCTAACTAAAAAACTGTGCTCAAGCAATTACATCTACGAAGAGTAGTTTAAGAATAAATGATAAAGTTTAACACACAGTAATCAAAGGGGATACTGTCGTAAAAAAAAAAATTGGATAAAAGTTACAACGTATTTTTAAACAAGAGTAGTGTCATCTATAAAAACCATTTTTATGAATTGTTTACCTTTATCTATCTACCTAAACCAATGGAGTATAAGCATACTTTTTATGGATTATTATACATTCGCCACAAAGTAAGTTCGCCACGAAAAAAAATATGTGTAAATTTCCCACAGTTCTATTTTCATGAAGTAAATTCGTCACAGTATATTAATCAAAAGTAAATTCATCAAATTGTTTATTTCCGCACAGACAGCAGAAAAATCAAATACTGAGTATAATAAAAACGTTATGTATTTATTTAAAAACCAATAACTTTGCTTGTTATCAGTATTTTATATAAAAATGGTGTACGTACCTAATGAAGACTTGTGGTTGTGACGAATTTACACATATTTTTAATGCAAGTGGCGAATACGCTTTCAATGTATGGAGTGTACAAAAATGTAACGAATTTACTTTGTGGCGAATGTACAATAACCCCTTTTTATATAATATCTTTCAAACAAACCCTCACTGCAGAAAGTCAATCTCAGACTCAGCAGCTTAGCTCCTGTAGCTATCAGATCATTTCAGATTCCAAGAAATCCTTCGCGTGTAATACAGCACTATCTATATTTTATACCTAGATAGCACTGCTATTTAGTGCTAAATTATTCGCCTTGCTCCAGTTTCCAGCGTTCATTAGTGATTCTGCTGCATAATAGGTACTGAACTTATTACTGGCAACGAGCTTGCGTTAATAAAGGCTTCTACATAACAGCGCGACTTGTCGCGCGATGCGACACGGCACATAGGCCCCGCGTGTCGCGGGACGAGCGGTGCCTTTGTGTCGCGTCGCGTCACGCGACAAGTCGCCCCGGTATGTAGAAGCTTTAATGCTATGTCAGCTAGTTTTTTTCATATAAAATGTGGGTATAAAGGTGGAGTAGGTTTTGTTACCAGTTTTTTTTGTAGCTCTACTTGTATTCATTGAGAGAATTCTTGTGTTAAAACATTATCTTATCATTAGTTAAGACATTATCAATTACAATTTTTTTTTAAATTAATTATCTGAGATAATATTAAACTTTCATGAGACATTGCCCCCCCCCTCCAATGGGGGGATTTAACCCACGCCTGCAATCCCCAAAGAGTTAGGCTGAGGTCAACTTATAGTACACCCTCATCCACCGCCACCATTTTTCACCTCTTTATAATATTAGTATTACTAAGATTGTATCTATTGCGAGAATTCCAGTGTTATGTTATTAAATTTAAATGACTTCGAAGTCCACTGCTGATCAAAGCCGTACGTACCATACCTAAAAGGGAACTGCCAAAAAAAAAACGCTCAGTGAAATGATTGGCAATCGAAAAAAAGAAAGAAAATACGTTTAACACAAAGAAATAAAATTAATAATAAAAATAAATCATAATATACATATATTATCACCTCAAGTTAGCTCAATGGGAAGTTAAAAAATTCTTCGGAACAAAATTTTGTAAAAAAAAAACAAGACTTTGGTGGCTTCTCATTCCTTTGTTTTACAATATTGTTTCAAACGAAGTCTTGGTTGTTCATGATATAATTCTATTTTTTCCAAGCTATTATAACTACTATAACTACACTATTGTATTAGGTAAGCCTGTGATGATACTAGTATGTGTATTTAAATAAATAAACAAAAAAAAAAACAGTAATTATCTAGTCAACGCGCTTTAAAATCCCACTCGATGAGAAAGGTCAAATTTTTTTCACGCCATCTTGTATCTATATGGACCCCCTATCCCTTAAACATATTAAAAAAAAATGTTTGACATTTATGTTATGTTTGGCTTTGGACCAACATGATGGTTATACTGTGAAAATTTGTAGCTCCAACCGTTCGGCTGTAAAATTTCTGAAGTTAGTAACGAAACAGCCAAGCCATACATTTTTACTGATGTGTAGAATTTGTGAAGTTAGGGTTGATAGAGTTAGGCCGTGTAGATTCAGAAGCTTGGCTCTACATGAGATCTGTAGGCCAATTCTCGTAATTTTAAACGTTCAAAATCTAGTCGCAATCTCATCTTGGCGACAAACAAACGTCAAAAAATTGTCAAAATGTAGGGAAATAAGAGGTATTTTTGACAGATTGAGACTGAGATCAGACTGTGAACGTTCTTAAAATTAGTAGAATTGCCCCTCAGATATCTTTTTCACAGGGCAAAACTTATGTGGTCGTCTTGGCAACATTTTACATGAAATGTTTTTGGTGGGATTTCAGTTCTTTTTGTAACTTGCTAGGCAGTCTTTTTAGTGTTTATTTTTTTCTTCTTTATTTGGGGTGTATTTCTTGCACGTCAGCAGTGCCGGTTTTCATAGCCCATTCTCTGTCTCAGTTTACATACCAAATTTCGACTTTCTAGCACTTCAGGAAGTACCCTTACATTTTGAAGTCTCATACAAACTTCCACCCCGCTTCTCCCATTTTAGGGGATGGGGGGCGAAAGTTATGAGTTTGTTTTTTTTTGTTGGTTGCATACTAAACTTAGATTACATACCAAATTTCAGCTTTCTAGCGCTTCAGGAAGTAGCCAAACATTTTGATGATCATCAGTGTGTCAGTGACGAAATCGGTGTATTTTAGATATCAATAAAATCTAAAGTATTAGAGCTATTTAATTGAGACTTTCTATGTTTAATTAGTCTATTATTGACATCATATCCTGAGAATATGAACTATCTGATACATCGGAAACCAACTCTATGAGGGTTAAAAAAAAACGACGAAACACTTCGAGAAAAGGTAGGTAGTGCCCTTGCGCTTCGCTTGGCTCGTCTTGGCGTACTAAAACTTCAAAAAAGTCAACAAAATAACCAGTACGTAAACAAAAAATAAAACCACGCCAAATGCATATCTTCTTCCTTTTTATGAGTCGCTTAAAGTCAAAGTCAAATAGGCACTTTTGAACGTCAAAATTTACAAAAAATTTAATCGATTCTAGTTGCCCCTTCCAAAAGGTAGTTTCGTATGGAGAAGAGTCGGCAAGAAACTTCACCGTTACTCTGCTCCGGAGCTGGACCAGCATGTTTCCAAGCATCTTGAATAAAATCCTCTAATTTGTAATAAGTATGTTTGTTTAGAAAGTGTACTTTTAATAGGTATGTGTTTTTTTTTCATTTAATTACAATATATCACAACGTATTTTGACATTAAACATTTAACACAGTACTCCATAAAAGATGTACAGACGCCAGCACATCAAGCTACTACAATATGTCAAATTTCTTTAATATATTTTCAACTTTATCCCTACAGAATAAGGTTCAAGCTTAATTGGGAAAATTTTACAGTTTCGGGTATCCGGAAATGTCCAGACAAAAAAATCAAACAAACTGCCTTTTTTCCCAACTATTTTGGGGTCGGCTTCCAGTCTAACCGGATGCAGCTGAATACCAGCATTTTACGTGGAGCTACTCCCTATCTGACCTCCACAACCCAGTAACTGGGTAATACGATACCCCTTGGTAAGACTGGTTGTCAGACTTTTGGGGCTTCTGACGTCCCATAACGACTGTCAAAGATCCACGAATGACAGCCGGGACCAACAGTTTAACGTGCTTTCCGAGGCACGGAGGAGTCTCGGTATGTAAAGATGGTCACCCATCCACGGACCAACCCCAGCAAGCGTTACTTAACCTGATGGATCGACTCGTGTCGCTGTAATTATTTAGCCACAAGCTTCTTTAAAAAAAAAGGTAAAAGGAAACTAAAAAAAAAAAAATTAAATGTAAAAGTAAAATGTCCGGATTTAGTTTTAACCGTCCGTCATTTTGTCAGGACCTATCTAATTTCAAAATGGTAACCCAAATTAAATGATAAATAATTTTATTTCTGTAAGTAGGTTTGTACAAACACTTTTACACGTCAATCATATTTTAAAAACTAGATGAGGTTGGCGTTTCCTATCTGACTACTCTGAGAAGAAAGGCCGAAACAAACTCAGAGGTCACAGTCTCTTTCAAAGCCCAGATATAATCTTGGTCAGATCATGTGAAGACCATGTAGATTGGTTTCTGAAATGGTATTTTGAGAAAATAATGACCCAGGTTGAGTGGACCTATTCAGTCAGTGCACGCATTTGTCAGTGATCGTGCAACGCAACTCAGAGCTTAAGACGCTGACAACAGGTAAACCACTGTCACTGTCAGACTGCATACAAAAGAAAGAGAAGCGCGGTGACACAATGCTTGAAAATTGCAAAATATGAAGCTGTTATGTATTTACTCAAAAATGAGTTGAGTAATCGAAAATAAAAAACAACCAAATTCTGCATACAAATAAGACGTTCTTGTTATTAATTAAATACCAACCGTACGTTGATATTTAATACATATTTTGGATTGAAACTCAAAGTATAGGATTAGTTTACCGTTAATTTGTATCGAGATTTTTTTTCTAAACGTGTTTTGGTAACAACCAAGTTCTGAGAAATATGTTAAAGAATAACAAACAAATTATATAGATTTGGCAATTTTTTTGTTTAAGACAAGCCTACTTTTATCTTTTGCTTCTTGCCAGCGCCTTAAGGAGCTCAACGTCATCGTCGTTAAACAGGACAGGTCGTATGATGCAGGGTAGTTTGAAATAAAACTGGTAATTTAGTTTTAGAATGTTGCTACTATCAGCTTTAATTGCCATTTGACATACATTCAATTAATTGTTATTAGTGGTGTCAATAGGTTTCGCAATAGTCGTCTGTCCTCAAACGTTATCAATATACCTCGTTCCAGTTACAGTAGATATACATAATTTAAATAGGTATGTATTAACGGCACTGTTTATATAATCAGCCTATAATATTCCCACTGCTGGGACACAGGCCTCTCCTCTCTGTCACAGAGATATTTTCCGCACAGTTTATTTTTATTCAATAAAATAACATATCATATACCTTAATCGCAAACCAGCCAACTCCACATTTCGTCAAAATATTTCAAGATTTAAGATTTCGATTTTGCTTTTTTTTAAGTTTTTTTTTCTTAAAAATTTTGAGAGCGACGTACGGCATTTCATGCAAACTTTCAAGACCTTGTTTTTCGTAATGACTGAACCGATTTTAATGAAACTTCATACGCATAAGTAAGCAGGATACAAAGGTCTAAAAAGTTAGTTAAGAACACATTCGAAATGTCTTATTTAAAAACAGATACTTAACTGGTAATCTCTGTTTCTATGGAAAATTTTAAATCGGTCTTATTTTGCTGTAACACAATTTTTAGAAAATGTTCTTAACTAACTTTTTAAACCTTTGAATCCTGCTTATGCGTATGAAGTTTCATTAAAATAGTTCAGTCATTTCGAAAAACAAGGGCTTGAAAGTTTGTATGGAATGCCGTAAGTCGTAAACGCTCTTAACAGCTTAAGATATTATCCACTAACGGTATTTTAGATTTTTTTCATAATTAGTAATTCAACCAAATAAAAAAATAGATAATAAAAAAAAAATAGATTCACCTTATTGTGAGGTATGTGGCACACTGGAGGATGTTATGCATTTATTGACGGAATGTGTCAGATTTCAGTCTGCAAGAGAAGATATACTTAAGAGAGCTTAAGATAAATATGTACGATATGTACGATGTTTGCATGTTCCACCATATTTGGTCGTCACCTAACTCCGAAGCTGCTTATAGTCTAATTAAGTTAGTGTTGTTACGTTTTACATTATAAGTTCCGATGGGACTGACATATACAATTGTATAAAAGTCCCTAATAATAAATAAAGAAAAAAAAAAATAGTAATTAGTCTAAAAAAGACATTACAAAGTTTTATGTGTCTCCTGAAAAAATTGCTCTTAAGGAGTTAGCTGGTTTGCGAATTAGGGTAAGTATTGCTTTAAAATAAAAGTCTCATTTACAGCCACAACACCTTTTTAACAGGTCTTTTAACTAATTGTATCCATTGTTTAAATAAATCGTCATCATCTGCCCAGCTTTTGTCGAACTATATTGGGGTCAGCTTCCAGTTAAACTGGACGCATCTGAATATCAGTAGTTTACATGGGGAAGTCGCCTACCTGACCTCCAAAACCCAGTTACTGGGTAATACGATACTTCTTGGTAAGACTGGCAGTCAGACTTTCGGGCTTCTGAAAACCTGTAACGGCTGTCAAAGATCTACGAATGACAGCCGGGACTAACGCCTTAACGTGTTTTCCAGCATTGGTTACCAAACCAAGCTAACTAGCTGCGATTTTAGACTATTATGTTCGGGCTTCGTAATGATTTCCTCTTAAATTATGTCAGCGTTATCGTAGATTTACTTCATTAATTCAAAATGGTATTGAAAAGTCACTTTGGTTTGTAAATATATTGCAAGTTTGGAACTTATTCTTGGTCTTCGGTCTATAAGAATAAGAATAATTTATTGATTATTTGTTCAAAAATATTCTTACAGACATTTAAGCAATTTGGTGATACACTATAATATAATTTATTCTATGATCAGATAGATCATAAACAACATTATTTTTAGTATATGCGAAACCTGAATATAGTTTGTTCAGTAGGAACTGAATCGATTTCAATAATTTTTACATCATGTTATATTTTGTCCCAAAAATATTTAGTGTGATGGAAAATGTTATCATCATTTAATTACAATGCAATCGCCGTACGGTTAGTTACCTACTGCCAAATTATTATCAATGAGCGCAAGACGACCCTGGAGACGCGGGGGTGCCGTTAGCATGTTTTTGTACGAACAACCCGGTAACATAACAACCTTATAACTTTGTGATTTTTCATGATACCTACAGTTTTGAAATTTTGTACATAGATTCTTACATAAAAATACTAGACACGTGTTTCGGGTTTCGCATATACTAAAAATAATGTTGTATAAGCTACTTAACTATAGACAACAAGTCTTCAGTCTCACTGTAGTTTAGCTTAAGTAGAGGTCTATTGTAGACCACATTTACATCCATATTTGCCAAAACCAACGTAGGCGCTATTTTTCATCTAGACTTTTATTCAAGTATCTGGAAACCTTTATAAGTTCAGTGGGGGTACGCCAAAAATATTCTTCCAGACAATATAATGAGTTTCCCTACTAGAAAGTTTCTTCACGCCTTGATATTTCTGTGTTAGGAAAGATCTATGGTCTTAGGGCAAGATTCACAGAGCGCAATCACCTTTACAATCCTAAATAAAGTAAGCGTTTCATATTAATATAAATATTATTCTTATTCTACTATCTTCACCCGCGTGGATGTTATAAGTTAAAATATATCTCACGGGAACGTACTACTAGGATTAAAAATACCCTATGGGTTAATCCAAGTTATAAACTATCCGTGTGTCACATTTCATCTAAATCCGTTCGGCCGTTTTTGCGCCAATTCGGAACATTCATACAGACAAACACAAGCGGACCAAAATAAAAAATTCGGCATCGACTCGTTTCCACACCTCGTATCAATAACTTTTTTTTAAATATTCAATGTACTTACCTACAGTTTTGACTTCGTTACTATGTTGGTATTATATGTATAGATATTGATCCTATATTACACGTATAAGCGAATATGAATCACACGAATATGAACCTTATCTGTTCATATTCACATAATGTTCATCGCAACTTAGTAAAGTAAAATCAAAGTGTAGTCTATGAATCTTGCCCTTAGAGACTTGGCTGAGAAAGTTTGCTCTATTATGAAGTTTATTATTGTTTATTTCTGAGATAAAATCAGGGCTGCGTGGGTGTTTATGAATGTTAGGATTCTGTATTATCTCTTGTGATAGAAACAAAATAGTGCCACGTTGGTGGAGGCTTTGTTCTTGATAATTATTTGCGTTTATGGAAGCATGAAGAAGGGTGTAAAGTTCACTCATCCTCCATAGAAAAGGGAGAATCCACCGACCAGACGGGTGTCGTTTCTGGTGAGTAACTGTCGGGATGTTGTATATATGCTAGTCGCGCGGTAAACTCTGCTTGCGCGATGCAGGATTTTGCGTGACGTCAACATGATGCGTAGTTCGCATGTGGCGATGTAGATGCCACATGCTTACTAACCTTATTGTGCGTTGGCGTCTTTGACTGTCTATTTGATAAGTTTATAATACAGCTTAACGTTCCGTGTGGTGCCGGACGTAAAGAATAGCACCATCCTATTTCTTCCCGTGGGTGTCGCAAAAGGCGATTAAAGGACTTACTCGAGAATGGGCAGCAGTGTTCTCTATGCATTTTAGCACCATACTGCGATCGCCAACCCGCCTGCCAAGCGTAGCGATTATGGCAAACCCCCCCTTTGGAGGAGGCCTATGTCCAGCAATGGACGTCTTTCGGCTGAAATGATAATAATGATACAGCTTAATTACCGAACCGAATATTTGATATTTTTTTGCAGAAAGGTAGCTTGATACCAGGAAAAGGATATGTTTAGGTTCTGTCGTGCAATATTAAATCTTTCAGGCAGAGCCGCGGGAACGAGAGGTAATTTATTAAAATGTGTGTTACTTGCCTCATAGGAATACCGTGTAGAGGAAGGAAATAGTAGTTCAGCATGATTTCGAGGTGGCTTTGGGAGTTATACACAGCTTCACATCACTATAGTCACAAGATAAGGTACTCTATAATTCACCGTAGAGATTGGAAAAGGCTCTACAAGCCTAATAAATTGACTACCTGAATGGTTTCCCAAATGTTCAGTTTTCTATATCCAAAAATGTATCTGTTCGATAAACTTTAGATGGATCAAATATATTTTTACAAAATTGAGTGGCTCGAAAATATAATAGTCCTGAAGTTGAACGGTGAACGTTGCACATTATTAAAAAAATCGTCATTCCACAACTTATTACTTGTAAACTGTACTGTGTATTAAAAATTAGATAGAGCAAGAAAGCCGACTTAAAGTATAGTTATCGGTAAAGGATTGTAAAAGACTTTAATCAAACTGCACACGTAAATAATAAATTATAACTTTATTTTGTTGTCCAAAATATAATCACACTATTTTATCACAATTCTGGAGTTGTTACTCGCACTGTGTCCGACGACTAACTGCCGATCACTCATTCCAATATTGGTATGGCAAGTGGCGCCACCATTGCTCCGGAAGTTTGCAACGGAACAATAATGGCGCGACACGACACCAGTGCTGCCAACCTAAATTCTAATCAGTTAATATATTTGATTTTAAACAGGTAAACATATTTAATTTTGAGTAGCCCTAAAAAGGTTATATAATAGGTAAACATAATTAATACATCAATGAATAATAAATCATAAAAACTTATACTATACCCTAAGTCATCAATTCAGATAATTTTAGTAAACAAAGAAATGTCACTGTCAAAATGACAGGACAGTGCTGCAAAACAATTTATCATATATCAAACTTAACAAAAACACAACAGAAACAAGGAAATATAACAACTAACAACAAAATGAAACACTTAACACGATGATAACAAAGCACAATTAACAAACACGCAGCGAATAATATGATCGGAGAAAAGAAAACGAACGTATTGAAAAGACGCGAGTTTGCAAATTATGTCAAATTAAATTTGAGAATGTTGGGAACTCCTGTAGTGTTACCAGTATCATAATATTTTTTATACCACAAAATTTTCTTTTTTTAATAACTTTGTTTAAAACCGAAAACTTATAAAAATTAACACGGTATGATAATTGTTTAATTATTATTTCTAAAATCAGTACATAAAAGCCAATATAGCCTTGTTTTCCGCCATTTTATGTGAATTACCATTATGACGATATTTTTTTGATCTGTTATCACCTTTGTTTACATAAATTATCTGAATTGATGACTTAGGGTATAGCTGCTGCCCGCGGCTACGCCCGCGTTGCGTTATCTAAAATAAAAGTAGCTTAAGTTAGGTACTCCTTATAACATCAGCTATCTGCCAGAGAAAGCCTCGTCAAAATTGGTCCAGCCGTTTCGGAAATTAGCTGAACCAGACAGACATATTTTTTTTTTGTTATAAATACCGTTTAAACTTCCAGCATTTAGTAAAAAGCTATTATTTGGTATTACAAACAGATACTTATTTTTTGTTTGTTTGTATAGATGTAAATATGTATGTCTGTCTTCGAAGCCATAACGGATAGGGCTCTGACTTTAACCAAGTGTGATGATTATGGCAATAAGTCAGTAGGTAACCTAGATATACGATGTTTCAATGTAGCGCTATTTAGGTGACCCAGGCTTTATAAGTGATGAGTGAACACCAATTAAATTAGTGCCTGCGATTAAATGGGACCATTTAGGTAATAGGCTCACGATTAGTGAAAATGATTAATTAAGTTAGCTGACTACGACAAATTAGTTATTATAAGGCCTCGTTCAGACGACACGCGCCCGCTAAGCGCACGCCACGCGCGTCAGCAACCGCGTCTAACTCGCTTTGAAATTTGTTGTATATAATTTGAGTCTTATGACAGATCAATAGATCTCAAATTTCATTTATCGAAGTCGAACCGCACATGCTACGCGCCAACCCCGCGCTCACCCCACACACGCGCTGCACACACCCCGCGTACGCCTTGCGCCTGCGCTTCGGCTAGTGCCGTATTGACGGTGATCAACTTTAGTTGCGTGGCGTTTATTGATTAAATAATAAGTACCTATACTCCATTTGAAATAAGATTAGAAATTTAAACAAACCTTTTTTACAGTCTCTTCGATTTTAACTTCTATTCCGTAGGCATAAGGATGGCATTAAAAACAAACACATGGTTACAATACCAACTATTCATTACAGCTGCTATTTCTCATGCCACCAACGCAATAGAAGTCAAAATCGGTTGAACGAACTGTAAAAAAGGATTATTTAAATTTCTAATACTATTTCAAATCGAGTATAGTACAAGCGGGTGCGAGACGTGCGCGGATTTTGCGCTTGGCTAGCGCGGGTGCCTGTGCGGCGGGGGGCCTGTGCGTAGTCGGCGCGGGTTATCTGAACACGCCCTAGTGTTGTCTGGTTTACTAACACTACAACCAGCGGGGTAATTACGTACTTAACACACTTACAGTAGCAATGGGTTTTATTTTGAGTCCAATAACATTCATTGCGTTATTTATGTTGTTGAACAGAATATCATTCAAAATCATTCAGATTGTGATTGTGAAATGTTTTTCGCATTATTAGGGTGCTGAGGCCTTAGCACGGACGCGTGACGTAAAACATAACGTAATTTGAAACGACTTTTGAATCGAAAATACAATTATCTCACGTGCGTCTCAATGAGATGTCAGCACAAACTGACGGGGTCCAGTAGGGCCAATGCCTGCCAGGGTTGCGGGTTTGTCTAAAAGGGATATTGTGGCCCTGGCACACAGGCAACTAAAGGAACTCGAGGGTTTTAGTCAGTAAAAGTCTGACACGCCCTCCCGCTCCGCACAGAGCGGGAGAAGTAAGTTATTTGATCATTTCCCACACCCAACCCAAAAAAAAAAAACCCATACCACAATTTGAATTTAGTATCACCTGCAGGTTTAACGCAAGAACCGTAGAGAAGCGTTTTGTCGACGGAAGAGTAGACAAAAATGACGTTTCCGTGTAGACAGTAGACCATTTTCGGTAGACAAGCGATTTCTATTCTACAGTAGAGTAGAAATACAAAGCGTCATGCTACTGTTGATATCATGAATAAAGTCTTCAAACTATGTAGGTAATTATACTCTAGCCCCCCCTCCTCGATCGACCGGAGGACACGGTGGAGCATACGTTGGAGGTCTGCCCGGCTTGGGCGGAACACCGCCGTGTCCCCACGGAGGCGATTGGTGGCGGCGATCTCTCACGTCCTGCCCTGGTTGAGGTCATGATTCGGAGCGACAGGGCATGGGAGGCCGTCACCTCCTACTGTGAAGCAATATGCTCGCGAAGGAGAAGGCGGAATGCGTGAGGGAGAGGCAAGGTTCGCGCCCTTGTGCCCCTAGTCGCCGTAAGAGACGCCCTGGGCGTCGGGAGTCGCAAGCCGATTTCCGGCCACCGTAGGCGCGGGCTTGCGGACGGTGAGCGATGGGGCGCCGTCCGATAGGGACCAGGCCCGGGACGACGGCGTGTTGTGTTCCACGCGTGCCTCAAAGAGATGTCAGCACCAACTGACGGGGTCCGTTAGGACCAATGCCTGCCAGGGTTGCGAGTTTGTCCGAAAGGGATATCGTGGCCCTGGCACACAGGCAACGGAAGGAACATGGGTGGGTTTTAGTCAGTAAAAGACTGACATGCCCTTCCGCTCCGTCCAGAGCGGGAGAAGTTATTTGATAACTTCCCACCCAAAAAAAAATCATCAGTTCAGCCGAAAGACGTCAAAAGGACGGGAGGGTTGCCATAATCACCGCGCTTGGCAGGCGGGTTGGCGATCGCAGTATGGAGTTAAAATGCATAGAGAATGCTGGTGCCCATTCTCAAAGACACCCACGGGAATAAATAGGATGGTGCTATTCTTTACGTCCAGCACCACACGGAACACTAGTAGTACCTACCATATAATAATTAATACTTACATCACATAAAGTCTACTCTTTTAAGGCTTCTACATACCGGCGCGACTTGTCGCGCGACGCGACACGGCACAAAGGCCCCGCGTGTCGCGGGACGAGCGGTGCCTTTGTGTCGCGTCGCGTCGCGCGACAAGTCGCCCCGGTATGTAGAAGCCTTTAGTGATCTGCCTTTATTGCGCATGTTGCTTTCTCGTTCATCATTTCAACCGAAAGACGTCCACTGCTGGACATAAGCCTCCCCTAAAGGGGGGTTTGGCATAATCGCCACGCTTAGCAGGCGGGTTGGCGATCGCAGTATGGTGTTAAAAATGCATAGAGAACGCTGCTGCCCACTCTCTAGTAAGTCCCTTAGTCGCCTTATACGACACCCATGGGAAGAAATAGGGCGGTGCTATTCTTTACGTCCGGCACCACACAGACAATTCGTTTGTTCCGCTTTTTCTTTATAAAACTATGAAATGGTAAAGTGCGACGCGACACCAGTAGAACAATTTCTATGAAAATTTCATGGAAATTGTTCTACCGGTGCAGCGGTGTCGCGTCGCGCGACAAGTCACGCCAGTCTGCGCGAGCCTTAAATGTTAAAATCGTTAGAATGTAGGTATGTTTTGTTTAGGTACTGCGCGCGTTCGAGCTAATCCCACAAATTACCTCATTCCATAAATATCACTGAATTAATGACTAATCATAAACAGTCTAATATTGGACGCCCCCTAATTGACCTTGTGCTAAAATATATGCCATCCGACCTCCTGAGTTGCGATCTATTTGCATTCGTAATTACTTTGGCAGAATGCTGGATTCCTTAGTCCTACTACATCAGTCTGTTTAAAACGTTTAATTATGGCGGCATTAATTTATTAATATATGTAGAGAGAATATTAAAAAATAGCTGATTCGTAATCTTGAAACATGTAATCTCGTAACGATGATATATCAAGCAAAGGTTATTTGTATTCTTTTGCGTAAATACCTAATTTTAATTAAAAAAAAAAGAGTGAACCTAAAGTAGTCGCATAAGGTTTGTAATATCTGACATCTCACCTTGGTAATAAGCATCTGAGCAGCGACAGAAATTAACCTCAAAATATTAAAAAGCTGAATACTGATATATTTATTAGAGTAATTATTCATTACTAGTGCTCGCCCACAGGTATATTTCGACCGCTCTACTTATAATCTATAAATTACTTACTAATTCCATGCCATTAAAAAGTACTTACTTCTTTCCATGCTCAAGCTGTCACTTCCTGTTACACACTTCCGTCCCTTTTCACGAAATCACTCCCACGGAAAGCAAGAGGAAAGATGTTACTCATCAAAAACTGTTACTTCAATTGTGTATCTTGGGATAATCCGGAATTTGGCTCTCGCACACACGACACACTCGCTCACACGTTCCGCCTGACGCAGGTCCTCACACACACGGACATGGTTGTTTCGGGAGGTTCCTGTTTCGAATAAGGCGGGAGGAAACGCCCGGGTGTTACCACTGTGTGGATCGCCCGAAAGATACGGTGCTCCACCGTATCGCGGTGGAAGTTTTCCCGGCTTGGGCGGAGGCGATTGGCGGTGGCGATCTCTCGCGTCCGGCCCTGATTCAGGTCATGGTTCGGTGCGAGAGTGCATGGGAGGCTGTCACCTCCTTCTGCGAAGCAGTACTGCTCGCGGAGGAGGCGGCGGAACGCGTGAGGCAGAGGCGAAATTTGCACCCTCACGCCCCTAGTCGCCGCAGGAGACGCCCCGGGTGTCGGGAGTCGCAGGCCGATTCCCGGCCATTGCAGGCGCGGGCTTGCGGATGGTGAGCGATGGGTAGCTCGCCATCCGATAAGGACCAAGCCCGGCTCGACGGCGCGTTGTGTTCCACGCGCGCCTCAAAGAGATGTCAGCACCAACTGACGGGGTCCGGTAGGGCCAATGCCTGCCAGGGTTGCGAGTTTGTCCGAAAGGGATATCGTGGCCCTTGCACATAGGCAACTGAAGGAACACGGGTGGGTTTTAGTCAGTAAAAGTTTGACACGTCCTCTCCCGCTCCGCCCAGAGCGGAAGAAGTTACGAGTATTTGAAATTTCCCATCCAAAACAAAAGGTGGAACGGTCACCCCATTCATGCTCTCATTTGTATCCGCATCTTATAAAGAGTTTTGATTCTGACCCTGTGAAAATGGAAGTGAATTAATTCAGAATAAAAAGACCGGAACCCGAGCCAAACTAATAGTAGGGATCAGTCTGAGGAAGACTCCAAGACTCGGTCGACACGTGGCGGTGCTTGGGGGAGGCCTATGTCGAGCAGTGGACGTCTTTCGGCTGAAAATGAATGAGTTTGAGAAAATGGTACACACGGCTACACACCAGGCAGTATATTTCCAGTATACGCTGACATCACATTGTACGAAAATCCTATACAATGCGAGACCAGCTTTTACTGGAAATGTATAGCTTGATGTGTAGCCGTGTAACGCCGTGAAAAATAAAACAGTTATTACTGCAGTCTACTAGATTATTAAATTAATTCCGGCTGGAATTATTTATGTATTATGCATAATGTTTACGAAGTTGCGCTGTTTTTGTGATATACGCGTAGATTACGAGTCGTTTATATTTCTGTTATGCAATATCGTCAACTGTTTATTTCTGTAATGTTTTGGTTTTCTGCGTAGGTCGTTTTGCGTTGAACATTCGGGAGTTAATTAAGATTGATTCGGAGATTACTTCGGCGGTAGATTTGACGTAAGCTACACTGCGCTGTAGGTACATTGTATGTGAGCACAGTTACCACTGAAATATAATAATTGTGATTTCACTAGGAATCAAAGGAAAAGAAAAGTATATTGTGGCAGGAAGTAACATTTTTTGTTCAGATCTGGGAATCCAATTTAAAGTAGTAAACAGCATTATGACATTGTTATTGAAAATGATAGCATTATAATAATACATATCAGAGAATCCTTGACGCTCATGATATTAAAAAATATTCAAAAATAATTAAGACGCAGATATATGCCAGTGACCTTGAGTGGTTAGCTTGCGTGTTCTGTACTGAGCTCACGCAACGCGTCGTGCGTTCAGCTAGTAATAGGACTCGCCCATCAAGGAGCGCTGTCCCCAATTTGTTGCATTATCAATTTATTATACCCAAAACAAAAGGTATTTTAATAAAACGCGTGTACTAAAAGATCAATAATTAAATTATCTTTAAATTGGTGAAGGTTTCAGAAAAATACGCTTGGTAGATTTTGCGCCATTCTCAGTTTTTTATCCGCGTTAGACATAACTTTACAAATTAATTTCACTATGTAATATAAACATAATCTAAAATATTCACATATTTAGATATTGAGAAAATGCTCTAATTTATCAATATTTTTTTTTTAATCATTGACGCTACTCGTTTAGACGTGATCTTCAGTATAAAGCCATTAAAAGTCGGCTATCGTCCCCTTAAGTACCTAAACATGTCGAAACGCGTGATCGTAAACACTTTAATTTGCTGTCAATAAAATAAATAATCTTACGAAATTCATCCATAGATTAAGATAACTCCTTTCTTCTCCAAGATAACTTTATATCGGCTTAATGCGCTTTACACACTAACGTATAAGTATGCCCGATATGTACGAGCCCGCGACGTGCATCGTGCAAAACGCTCGGGTTACATGACGGTCGGAAAATGCGTCGTGCAAATCCAGCAGAATGGTTCCCATTAAGAGGGAACAGGGCGTGCGATTCTCCATACAAATGTATTCCCCTTTTTTCTTCCTTAATAATGTCTCTAGAGCAATTTTTTTTTCATAAAATCAAGGTCCGCTGTAAACACGTCTCTGTCATTTTCTTTTTTTCAGCAAATAATTAGTAAAGAAAATATGACCCTCTAAGAATACAAAAAATGCCCTATTTTTACCGCCGTGATTACTATACCTATTTTTACCCTACTGGCCAAATTAGAAAAGTTTTTAAAATAAAAAAAAATGATAGGAACCTAAAGATACTCTTTCTTAAAATGTTAATAAAAAAATTGTTGAATCGGCTCAGTTTTCGATGAGAAAAAAGAGGAATATGAAACGACGAACTCGTCAAAAATTTTGTGATAAGTTTGGTCTTAGCTGCAGCTGTCCCTATCACATACTACGGGAGCAGACTTGAGGTAAGCGCGACGGCAATAGTTTCTTCAAATATCTATTTTTCAAATTCCTCGCAGGCCCTGTCCCCTCTTAAGTTGTTGGCATTTATTGTGCATTACAGACGATACACGATGGTGCGTAAACCTCTTTAGTTTTACAAATAGGTACGTTCTCCAATTTGCACGGTCATGCTGGCAGCATTGTAATATTGTTGTAATGTATGCAAATAAGTTCGGAGCGTTCTCTTTGAGATCAAGAGACTAGCCATTGTGGAATAATTGTAGATTTCATGGCTATACCGTGGTCGTGGTTAACGTATGTTTTGTGGTAATGTTGGAGCCTAGTCATTTTATAAGTTAGCTGGTGCTTGTTGCTAACGGATGGCAAACAAATGTTTATCATCAGTTTGCAATCAAACCAATAAAACATAATGATGCAATTTTAAACAACATAAACGTACTAGAGAAAAGGGCTGCAGCGTTCTATATTCATTTTAATACCATACTGATCGCCAACCCGCCTGCCAAGCGAGATTATGGCATATTAAAGACATGGACCCAGGAATCCTCTGGATGCGCGAAGCACAGGACCGGTCAATGGGGCGACGCTTGGGGGAGGCCTATGTCCAGCAGTGGACGTCTTTCGACTGAAATGATAATGAATGATAAAATAAGGTAGGTACTTCCCGTGTAAGAATGGGAATATTATCTGATTACTCATCACTATTCATTTACATTTTGGCCGATCAGCACCCTGGGCAGCTACCACCTTGATTACTGGCTAATATACATGCCTTGGCTTTGTTTTAAGGAACTGTCGTGACTTCCACAATCCCCACGTTATCAAGCTTGTTTTTGGGGCATTGGTCCGTAGCAAGCTTGAGTCTAGTGCGTGCGTATGGAATCCTTTTGAGAAGCAGTATGCGTTAGCTTTAGAAAAAGTTCAAAAAGCATTTCTTAGATACCTCTACAAGCACTTGTACGGATTTTATCCTCTCTTGTATCACACTAAATTCCTGTTAGGTTGCTTAAGTTTGAATTCTCTAGAAGTAAGACGGTCGCGCGATCAGATGACTGTAATATTTAAAATTCTTAGGGGGATTATAGATGTTCCTGATCTGCATAATGAAATCTGCAATCTAATTGTCCCAGACAATTACTGTCGTGGCAGAAAACACCGCTTACTGGCTGCTCCAACTTGCCGTACTGTTGCACATTCCAAGTCACCTATTCCTCGGACATTAGCCGCTATTAACACTTTCCTGAACTCAAACACAGATCTTGATATGTTTGCGAATGAATGGAAGGTGATACTGTCAGAATGTTTGAATTTCTGTGAGAAGAATGCATGACTGTGTTATATAAATGTTATGTTTAAATAGTGTAATTGGCTTCGGCCGTTCTATTTAAAATAAAAAAATAAAAAATAAATACAATATTAGTTTTAGTATATGCGAAACCCGAAACACGTGTCTAGTATTTTTATGTAAATAATCTATGTACAAAATTGCATTGTGACGGGCATAAATTGCTTAGGAACCATATTAAGGTGGCCATCTGTGGTCTTCATCATCAGGTCCACTTCACCAAATGGTGTTTTCCGAGTGCAAATGCATGATTACTATTAAAAATACTGAAATCGATATAGGTGTGCCTATAAAATTTGAGGTTTACCCTCGATTTCCATGGGAACCCCTCATTTGATTCTGACTTGGTGACAATGGGACCACCTCGGGAGTATACAATTGACAGAGCAATCGGTGAACAAACATTTAAAAAAAACCATACAGCTGAACATATTTTTATTTTATTATTATTATTTATTATATAACCTCCTCCTTTATGGAAGTCGGTTAAAAATAATGTTGTATTTACCAAGGCGTGAGTTAAGGCTTCTACATACCGGGGCGACTTGTCGCGCGACGCGACGCGACACAAAGCCACCGCTCGTCCCGCGACACACGGGGCCTTTGTGTCGTGTCGTGTCGCGCGACAAGTCGCGCTGGTATGTAGAAGCCTTTATTCTAATATTTTATTCCTTTCCCAAAACTTTATATATTATTCCTTTTCCTTTAGCAAAAGAGAAAAGGAAATGGAGTATGCACAATGGTAAGGATTGTAGCAGATGGTGTTCCGTAGTTTCTGCCAACCCCATGGGAAGAAGGCGTGAATTCATGTACGTATCTGTAAGAACAAAAAAAAGTATTCAATCATAATTGAGTGGTCTAGAATGTTTGTGTTATTAATTTGAATACTTAATTATGATGATGACGAAGTATATGATAAGCATGAGTCGAAAAACATCGTTCTAATCAATAACAACCTTGATATATTATTATAGTCACTGAAAAAATTAGAATGACTTTGTAGTTTTGTAATTGTTTAGATAACACACAATTTCAAAATGGTGAAGATTGGGCAATCTGATACGAGATATTGATGGCGTACCTAATACATTACACCATCATTACGAAATTCCAAATTAAATATTAAAAAAATGCTCTGAATGAGAAAGTACGTAATAGTAAGAAAAAACCGGGCAAGTGAGTGTCGGACCACGTAAAATAAAGGGTTTTGCAGTTGGGATGAATTTATCCCAAGCACGAGCTTAACATTGTTGTTGGACAACACGTTCCCTCATTCATTCCAACTGCAAAAATGTAAGTGTCTACGCACAATATTGAGAGATTTACCATGTTATTTTAAGACCATAGAATTCTTATAGGTTTTCCTGTAATCTATAAGTAAAAAGAGTTGTCTAATTTGCCCCCCAAAAGTGACCCCCATACTAAAAATTCATTTATTTAAGTTACACATCCTTGTTTGGGTCACAGAAATTCATAATTATGCTTACCAAGTTTCGACTTCATCGGTCCAGTAGATTCGGAGCAAATTGGCTGTGATAGACGGACAGACAGACAGACACACAAGTGATCCGATAAGGGTTCCGTTTTTTCCTTTTGAGGTACGGAACCCTAAAAAGCGTCAATAAGTTTTTAGATAATTAATTGAATATTTCCCGTACTTTAATGTAACTTTCAGCGGACCCTGGGCAGCCAGCCCTATCATTTTTTTTTTGTTTATCTGCGGTGGAAAATCTTCATTGATGTCCTCCGCCCTGGGGCGGGCGAAGGAGTCTGTCAGACTCTTACTGACTAAAAGCCACCCCGGTGTTTCCTTCCCACACTTGCACCGATCTTGGGATCTAGTGCGACTTCCGCGATCCCCGGCTGGTCGGGCCCGCGTCTGCGGGCAACCACAAATCTGGGGGTGGGGGGTGTGAGCTGTTTGACCCCCCCGTGACGTCTGAAAGGAACGCCACCACCTTGGGTCCTGTATGATAGGGGGCGGCGGACGTCCCCAAGTCCGCTGTCCCTGGAACTAATCACATTGTTGACTGTCTTATCTTTTTGCCACGAGCTGAAACTCTTCTCACCCAGCTCGTATGAACGAAGGCAGATGAAAGCATTTGATAACCCGTTGCCAACTTGATACAATCTAGGTATGTTAGCAAAACATACATTATCAAGCGCTTATCAAATGTCGTGAACGATAAGGTCAGCTGAGTAACACGCCTCTTATTTGTACCACTCATTGTCCTGGTTACCTACTAAGGTATAAAGCGCGAATGATACTCTGTGTTTAGTTAAATTACTTATGTTTTGTGCAAATGCTGAACACACACCTCCTTAATATGGACAGTTTTAATAAACAGTAGTACTGGCTCTTGGAACTGTGCATTGTACTGTCGTTGCAACATTTGTATATGAATTCACGTGGGTACAGCTCGGCAAAAAAGGATCATTTTATGGCGTTAAGGCTCGTACAGACTGGTGCGATATCGCGGGCGCGACGCGACATTAGTAGCACAATTTCATTGTCGGTGCGCCTGTCGCGCCCACGATATCGCGTGAGTCTGTAAGAGCCTTTAAGGCGGATATTTCTGAAAATGGTAAAAGCAGTGTATCTCTTAAACCGTATATATTTTTTCCAAAACAAAAACAGGATGATATTTTCAAGTCTTTTGTGCATACGGTGATGGAACCCAAAACATAATTAAACATAATTTAATACATCAAAAATATCTTCAAAGACAACTCTTAATTATTTTTAAAAGCAGTTTATCCCTTCGTTAACAGTTATAATAATTATAATTAAAGGTATACCATAAAATTGCAAATGCCAAACTGCATCCGGTGATGGATTAATTTTTATTAATGAATTAATAACTAATTTTTTACGATTTTATTTGCACGTTTTTTACGTCATACGTTGTGTCATCGCACATCTCTTTCTTTTGTATGCAATCTGACAGTGACAGCGGTTTACCTGTTGTCGGCTTATGAGATAATCAACATGAATCATCTCGTTGATATACAACGAGATGATTCATGTTTTGAAAGTTGTTGTTTAGACAGAATTTCGGATGGTCTTGCATTTGCACTGACAGTATCTTTGTAATTAGAGTGGTACCTTACCTAGCAGGCAACCTTGGAAAATAGAGTGGTAACTTTTGTTATTAGTGACACCCTTTTCTTTAATTGGTTTATTAATACATGCGTCTTTCTAGACATTCTTGCTAAGCTGCAATAGCCAAATATTCATTTCAATTGCATTCTATTCTTATTTCTGTATCTAAATGTCATACAGACAGGTCAGTACCCAATCGGCTTGACGCAATCATCTAATGATGCGCCTGCGTCGCGTGACCCCCGATGATAGTGATATGACGACTGTAAACAAGGCTCAAACGCGAAATAAACACGACGGACGCCATCTTGGATATTGAGAGACATTTATTATTTTTGTGTTATTCAGTTTTGTTGATGTTTTTATAATGACTTTTTAAAGATGATAGTAAAATAACAATGTTTATCGTATAGCCTACTTAATTATGTTAGATCAGCGGGATCGGGATATTTTGCGAATTTAAAACTCAAACTCAAACTCAAAGCATTTATTTCAATTAACCATTGACAGGCACTTTTGAATTGTCAAGAAGTCGGTCAGTTACAAATATGAAGCTAGTTGCCCATTCCAAATAGTAGGTTCCTATGGAGAAGAACGGGCAAGAAACTCCACGGACACTCTTTTAAATTAAAATATTGGTACAAAATATTGGTTACATCATTCATATTGAAGTTAAAGATGTGAGAACGATGCAATACGTCAAAAGCGTCCGTGATAAAAAGATAACAATTCAAAACTAAAATAATTAAAAATAAGCCGTGGCAGCTAAGAGATGACCAGTCCCAACTGACAGCGCCCGTTCACGAACATGACGCATGGATCAGCACCATTCAGCTCAACCATTTTGAAGGGAGCTAAATGATCCAACACACACGCCACCATCAGCGAGACATCTGAGTGAGCATGACATACTCTCAGCCGCCAGGGTACATTTAAGTCAATGAAAGACATAATTACCCGGTAAATGGTAGCTCTATTGCACATAGTACTCACACCTGTGATATGCAATTATATAATACAAAGGATATTCGAGTTTATACAATGAAAAGATAGTCTTCCAATCTTCATCAGCTCCAACAGTATTTTCAAATGTTAATAAATTAGTTGTGGTTGTGGAGCTGGACCAGCATTGAGCCAAGCATTTCTATCAGCGATGTAATCCCCCAACCTATAATATGCCTGCTTGCATAGTGTGCGTTTTATACAAGATTTGAATTTCGTCTCATTCAGTTGAAGTATGACGGGAGGGATTTTATTATAACATTTTAAACAGTACCCCATGAAAGATAAGTCTACTTTTGCCAGTCTGAAACCTGGTTGAGCTAATAGATCCCTACTTCTAGTACTATAATTATGTCTTTCGCCTCTTTTACTAAAAAGATGTAAATTTTTTCTTACGTACATGATGTTTTCATAGATATATTGACAAGGCACCGTCATGATGTTAATATCCTTAAACAGTTCCCTAAGAGAATCGCGCCTGCGGAGATTATATATGGCTCTGATGGCTCTTTTCTGCAGAATAAAAATAGACTCGATGCTAAAGCTCTGAAGATATACAGTATGTAACAAAAACCCTGTTGTTCCTTTTAGGGACGCATACATTTACCTACAAGCACAACATTGGTGGAATTATAATTAAAAAAAAATAAGTATTGGCTAGTGGAGAAGTCAAAATCAAAGAATGAAAGAGGTTAGAAATCAGTTAAACATTACATATATATTAATAATTAAATATTTATTTTAATTATTTTTGTTGAACAGTTACTGTTTTTATAAATGACTTGCTTTATTACTTATGTATACCGATTCTTAAAACGTAGGTAGAAGGAACAACAGGGTTTTTGTTACATATTGTATATATATATAAGAAGTATATATTTACTATATTTCAGAAGCAATTCTATTGTGACTTTTAATTTAAAAGAGGAGAAATAATTAACGATAAACTCTGTAACCAAAAATTTCTTAATTTGTTCAATATTTTTCAATGTAATTTCTTTAGAAATAAAACGAAGCACTAAACACATTCACATATTCTACATTTCTAAGCCGAATGCCAAATAAATTGGACCTAGGTAAGCATTTTACTGCGCCAAATTGTTAGCGCAAAATAATAAATATTATGGTAGAATTAAATTCTCTGAGGTTTCTTGGCTGTTATGCAGTTTGTAAATTTTGCATTTATATTATTTTAATTTTAAATACTTATTGGGTGAAGACCTGGATGAGACGCACAGACCACGGAAGCATGGCACAAAAGGGAGGAGGCGTTGGTGGAACATGGGTGCCAATGATGATGATGCTGGTGATGGTGATTGGGTGCTAATTCTTCGCCTTATCACAAGTGTGTTGAAATCTCATAGAGATGTTAAAAGGTCTTATGTGCGCTAACGGATTAACTACGTTATTAAGGCACGCCGCACGCCCCTCCAAAATTCAAAACGTTTGAAAGTATTTGTGAAAGTATGTGTACGCATGTGTGCGTAATGAGATGACCGTCAAACAAAAACAAATCGCGGATTTGTTGCTCGATTAGTGGCGTCATTAATCGCTCATTATTATTAGTATTTGAAGGAACACGGTCCGTCTTATTACAAAACAAGATTTATATTTTGACATGGCTTAAACCATGGAGCCAGTTTTTCTAATAAGAACGTAACAGTTATTGAAATACCGTTCTTTATACAAAACTGCAAACTTAGTTCGGTACTAAGTTGTCAGTTTTGTGTTTAGGAACTTTACCATAGTCGGAATAAAGTTCGAAATTCAATAGTGGCTCCATGTTTTAAACCTGGGTCTGAAGATAAACCTTGTTTTGGAAAAAGGGTGGGTTTTAGTCGGTAAAAGTCTGACACACCCCCCCGCTCCGCCCAGAGCGGGAGAAGATATTTGATAATTTCACACCCAAAAAAATAAAATGGCGCTGCACTGACGTACTCTATGAAAATGACACGTGCGTTGTCTTGCGCGATCGGCTAGTTATGATTAGTTGACCAACAAATCTGGTAATAAGTGAGATACTACGTACGAGTACACAACTACATACAAACTCTTCCATAAGGATGTGACTACACACATTGAAACAGTAATTTGGAGGAGTGAGCCATGTTATCGTAGTTTATCTCTACAGACGCGCCCGCGATATCGCACCAGTCTGTACGAGCCTTTACAAAGAGCATTAGATCTTATTTAAAACTAAGTATGCATTGAAAGAGTCTACCATGGCGTATATATCTATGCCTTTTTGGGGTTCCATAGTCAATAAGGAAGTTGTTTACCGATATTCCTACGGGATCCAGAGTTATGCGGGTGAAGCCGCGGGGTGTAGCTAGTTTATTATACTAATACAATCTTAGACATAGAGTTACAACATCATATGTATATATACGCAGTGTGACTGACTGCTTTATTATGTATGTGAAAGTACATAAAGGTGAGGAAAGTTTCCCCAGAGCACTACACGCGATGAGATGGAGGGTATTCATCAAATTACATGGGAGACTTATGTTGCTGGAAAAGTTTTTTTATTTGTATTTGCTGTGTGGTCATATTTATCTAAAGTTAAATCGGTTTTTGTAGGCTCTTACAAGCTCATTAAAATTTAGAAGTGCTTTAAAATCCTTACTTATTACTCTAAATGCGAAAATGAGTTTGGTTGTTTGTTACCCTTTCACGCTAAAACAGCTGAAGGGATTTAGATGAAATTTGGCAGATGGGTAGACCATGACCTGGATCAGGACAGGATACTTCTTATCCCGGTAGTACGTTCCCGTACGCGGGTGAAGCCGCAAGCAAAAGCTAGTACATTTATAGAAGACGAAAAAAGCTATAATCCATTTGAAATAAGATTAGACATTTCAATAAACTTGTTTACAGTCCGTTCAACCGACTTTGACTTTTATTCCGTAGGCATAAGGATAGCATTAAAAGCTAAAACGTAGTTACAATACCAACTGATTATTACAGCTGTCATTGGTTATTCCGCCAACGCAATAGAAGTCAAAACCGATTGAACGGACTGTAAAAAAGGTGGACTGCTGGACATAGGCCTACCCCAAGCGTCGCCCCATTGACCGGTCCTGAGCTTCTCGTATCCAGCGGATTCCTGGGTCCAGGTTTTTAATATTATGGATGAAAACAAACAAGAGTCTACCATTAACTCATAAAGCAGGTCAATTTAAGACTTGTCAGGTAAACATGCTGAGTTAAACTGCCATGCTCTTGGCAAATATTTTAAAAGTTTATGGTATAGGCTCCCAGTTTTCTTTATTTATGGAAGAAGTATTTTCTGCCTATTTGAAAACCTGCTGATATGAAAGAATAGTTTAAGTACGAAGACACGACTTTGCCTTACAAAACTTAGACTCATTAATAATTACTTGGTTTATTACCGGTACCCTCTCCCTTTCTATTATATTTATGAAGTATTCATATACTTATGTTATGAAGTATATAGACTTATTTAAAAAGGCAGAGGATGTATATCCTCGAAACCGGCGAGATCCTCACAGGCTTATATTAACTGATTTAGGTTCCAAGACTGGCATATAATAAAGATGTTTAGCCATGTGTGTTCGATTATATTATAAAATTCCTAGTGATTTCAAAATTTTAGATCATAGATTGTTTAAAAAAATACTACTTAAATGGTTAAACACCAATAATTTTACAGCATGAAAGAATTTACTGACCTGAAACATTTGTAATGTAACCTATAATATTTGGATGCTATGATATAAGCAAAACATGTATGCTCTTTATTGTCATTTTTTAAACACCTTTCTATACAATGTTTTAGGCAAATTAATATTATTTCTATTTCTACAAGATTTTTTTCGGAATTTTACCTATGTTCCCAATTTGCGTCTAGTTTTTCACGATTGCTGAGCTAGTGCGGCCGCGGTTACGTATCGTAAATTTCAGTATCGTTCTAGTTTCCGTGAAACATTGCAGGCAGAATTCCAGTACGAGAAAATTCAGGATCGAAAATCGAATAAAAAGGTCTCGAATGGTTCACCGCTCGTGGAGCGTTCGTAGAGGCCAAAGATAATTAAAAGATTCTGCGGTTTCAATTAAGGTGAATAACGTATTTCTGTTGAATTAATTGCTGGTTTGCGTGGTTCTGTCTCTTTACTCATAATTGTTCATAGACTGTAATTCTCACTACTGAATGGTTTGACGAGGCATGTGCGTCACAATGGCTATCGTCAAGACCATCGATATGAGAAAGATTTCTATGATCAAGACCTAAGACTGCTCACAGATATTTTTTTTTTGGAAAACGTATTTTTTTTTTTTTTTTGTTAATATGTGAGCACCATGTATCTCATCATCATCATCATTACAGCCGAAAGACGTCCACTGCTGGACACAGGCCTCATCCAAGGTGGGGGGGGGGGGTTGCCATAATCGCCACGCTTGGCGCCTGCGGGTTGGCGATCGCAGTATGGTTTTAAAGTGCATAGTGAACGCTGCAGTGCTGCCCATTCTCTAGTAAGTCCCTTAGTCACCTTTTACGACACCCACGGGAAGAAATGGGGCGGTGCTATTCTTTACGTCCGGCACCACGCGGACCCACCATGTATCTATCACATAATTAATTTATCTGTCATTGCTTCATTCTTAATTCCTTTTACCTACTGCGGTATTTTATTCGAGGTGCGTTGTCTTCACATATAATAATTATTATATTTAATGTACCTACGTATACAAAATATTGTTAAACATTTTAAAAGTGTAACGGTGGAGTTTCTTGCCCATTCTTCTCCATACGAAGCTACCTTTTGGAAGGGGCGACTAGAATCATTTCTATTTTTAACCGACTTCCAAAATGGAGGAGGTTATTGACGTCATTTTTAAATTTTGACGTTCAAAAGTGCCATTTTTGTGCCTATTTGAATTAAGTAAATAATTTGACTTTGACTTTGAAGACTGCTTTAAATCTAAACATTAAAACTTAATTTCCAGATAATCACCGTTTACTACCTCTTCTGAATTCACGAATGTTTTTTAAGAATCATCTTCATCGTCATAATTTTTTACGATGGATCTGATAGAAATACCTGATGGGTTCAGAAATACCTGTTTGGTTCTCTGCCATTCGTCTGGGTTCGTTTCCGAATGGCAGAGATGTGGATCAATTCACTGAAAAAAATGCGAGCTAACTAAGATACATTTTCTTTTAATGCCAACATTAAATTGTTTGGAATGATTATTTATTTATCTACACTAATATTATAGAGGAAAGATTTTTTGATTGTTTTTATATTTGTAAGGAATAGGCTCCGAAACTACTGAACCGATTTAAAAAATTCTTTCCTACATTATAACGAAATAACATAGGCTATAATTTATTTAAAAAAAATACGGTTCCGCTCTTACGCGGGCGAAACCACGGGGTGCAGCTAGTTTACTATAAACAAGATAGCATATTTGCCAATTCACGCCTAAGTGTCGTTTTGTTTTGGTTTTTATTTGTATAGTTGGCTAGTCATATTACCTGCTAACACCAAAATATAAAAAAAAGATCATAGAAAGACCTAGTCATAATATCTTCCGTCAACCTTTTTGACCTAGACCAGTCGATAAACCCTAATCTACAACAAGATACAGCCCTAATATACTCAGGTAGTAACAAAAAAACATAATTCTACCAAAACCTAAACCGGCCATTACGGTTTTTACTCATTTGTTTTACGTTTTTATGATGAAAACATTTTTACGATTCACCCAGTCCGCGTAATGGTCGATATAAATTGATTGCTACCAACGAGACAGTTTCGCGTGAGCCAAGGTGAACCGTGACCGACCACCAGTTATTACGATTATTGGCGTTATTGTTAAAGATAGTTAAATATTATTTAATACCCGACCTTCTCATGCGATTGTTAAGTATTTAACAAGTATGTAGAATTGTTGGTTTTAATTTTGTTTTATTATCTACCTTTGTGTTTTTCTGCACTGGGCGATGTGGTCGCTGAGCGACACAAAGCCCTTTAAATAAAAAAACAACAACAATTGTTTTACGATATTGACGACTAGCTTTTGCCTGCCCGCGTGTTGTCGGAAAATATCTCACGGGAACTTACTACCGAGATTAAAAGGAAACGAACCGATCGCATACCTCATAGCCGAGGAAAAGGTCATTGACTCCTAGCGCTGCGCCCACCGCCGTCGACAATAAATTATTTCGTAACGCATAATTTTGAATTAGTGATATCTTTTAAAGTCAATCAATCTGCCTAGCATTGCCCAGCTATGTTGGGGTCGGTCGGCTTCCAATCTAACCGAATACCAGTATTTTACATGGAACGACTGCCTATAGATCTGACCTCCACAACCCAGTAAGCTGGGTCATACGAGATCCCTTGGTAAGACTGGATGTCAGACTTTCGGGCTTCTGACGACCCGTAACGACTGTCAAAATCTATGAATGACAGCCGGGACCAACAGTTTAACGTGCTTTCCGAGACATGGAGGAGTCTCGGTATGTAAAGATGGTCACCTATCTACGGACCAACCTCGGCAACGTAGCTTAACCTGATGGATCGACCCGTGCGGCAGTTATTACTTAGCCATGACCTCTTCGTGAAAGCCGTTTGAATTATTCTATTTAAGGATACTTGATACCTTGGTTACAAGTTGTCACAATAGTATTTTAGTTTGCTTACTTCAACGTTTGTAAGCGGATAAAAAGTTTATGTTTTCTTCTCGTCTAACGATGTCTTTTACTCTCAGTTCTTTTTATATTAACACACTTAAATCTTCATTTTTATTCACTTTCACGACTTCACTTCGTACTATCAAAATGTGTAGTGAACATGTTCGAAAAATAGCGCGAATCGGATATCAAAGTGAGTCTAATTTCACTGACGTTCCAATTGAGAGAATGTCAAAGTGAGTCTAATTTCACTGAAGTTTCAATTAAGAGAATGACAAAGTGAGTCTCATTTCACTGACGGTCCAATTGAGAGAATGTCTAAGTGAATCTCATTTCACTGACGTTTCAATTGAGAGATTCACACACTTAAATCTTCATTTTTATTCACTTTCACGACTTCACTTCGTATGACCAAAATGTGCAGTGAACGTGTTCGAAAGATAGCGTGAATCGGATGTCAAAGGGAGTCTAATTGCACTGACGTTTCAATTGAGAGATATTATGCCGAAATTTAGAGCATTCCGACTACCTACACGGTGACACGACATTATGTCACGGGATTTTCTGTAAGAAAACTACGACAAAATCTGTGACAAAAATGAAGTATCTTAGCTCGGTAGTGCGTGCAAAAATAATAAATATTCACATAGTGAAAAGTTACGATATGTTTTCGTTACCTAGCATATTTAGTGCTTAGACGATAAAATTCCAAATGCTTTAAGTACTAACTCGTAAAATATGTGAACGCTATAATTTATGACAATAACATGACAAAGTTTATGTTTCGTCGTATGCTTCGAGTTAGGAAGACAAAGGTTATTGGCCGAATGAAAATTGATGAGTCTACACTGAACACATGTTTGCGCTACAAAGTTGGCATGTTTGTAAGTTGTGATAGATTCTACCTTAAATAATATGCTGTTATGACACATTTTCGCAGAAGTCGTGTGAAAACGGCGAGACACGAAAATAAATGAAGTGCTGAGTAGCTACTATAGAATTGACTACATACCATGGGTGAGTCTGAAGTACTAAAGTATATTAAGACAGATATATTCCGGTGACCTTGATTGGTTAGCTTGCGTGTTCTGTACTGAGCTCATGCAACGCATCGTACATGAGTAAGGAAAATAGACGAGCCCTATTCAGCCAGTAATAGGGCTCGCCCATCAAGGAGCGCTGTCCCCAATTTGACGCATTATTAATTTATTATACACAAAACAAAAGGTATTTTAATAAAACGCGTATACTAAAAGATCAATAATTAAATTATCTTTAAATTGGTAAAGGTTTCAGAAAAAAACGCTTGGTAGATTCTGCGCCATTCTCAGTTTTTTATCCGCATTAGACATAACTTTACAAATTAATTTCACTATGTAATATAAACATAATCTAAAATATTCACGTATTAAGATATTGAGAAAATGTTCTAATTTATCATATATTTTTTTCAAATCATTAACACTACTCGTTTAGACGTCATCTTCAGTATAAAATCATTAAAAGTCGGTTATCGTCGCCTCAAAGCATAATATTACTGATACCTCCAACGGAGTGGATTCATTCATTCAGTAGTCAGCAGTGGAGAACAACAATAGCATAGGTACTGCAATCACCTATGCGTTTACTATGCGTGGAATTTATGCAATTATGGAGAACTCGATACGTTCAGTGCTATGGTAGATGAGCAGCATTATCTAGCAGTAAATGTTTGAGAAACAACAAACAACCATCTTCAAATTGCGCAAAATTACGCAGAAAATGAAGCCACCATTATTTCCACGTGCCCCACTTCAATAGGAGTATCTTTGAATGGGCGTTTAAAACGCAATAAACTAGCCACTGGCCATATTTTATTTTGACGTTTAGGTGCTTGCGTTATAGCGGTCACGAATTATGACCCTCGAAGACGGCTGTAATGTCTTCCTCACAGTAATTTTCCAGAAGAAATACCTTCAATAAAAAAAAAATGTAAAAATAGCGAATGGATAGACATGTGTCGTGTGCATTCTGATTAAGAATACCACTCTGTCTCTCTTAGCGTGGGTGAAGCTACATGCGACTGTGAGATAATGTCAAGAACATGGACAGGAGAAGCATTTAAAATGAAATATACTATTTCCAATAATCGTTTGTGTGCTATAAATGTATTTACCTGGGTGCACGGTAGTGCCCCCGCCAAGACGAGCCAAGCGAAGCGCAAGGCCCCTACCTACTTTTTCTCGAAGTGTTTCGTCGTTTTTTTGAACCCTCATAGAGTTGATTTCCGATGTACCAGATAGTTCATATTCTCAGGATATGATTTCAATAATAGACTAATTAAACATAGAAAGTCTCAATTAAATAGCTCTAATACTTTAGATTTTATTGATATCTAAAATACACCGATTTCGTCACTGACACACTGACACACTGATGATCATCAAAATGTTTGGCTACTTCCTGAAGCGCTAGAAAGCTGAAATTAGGTATGTAATCTAATTTTAGTATACAACCAACAAAAAAAATCATAAACTTATAACTTTCGCCTCCCATCCTCTAAAATGGGGGTTGGAAGTTTGTATGAGACTTCAAAATGTTAGGGTACTTCCTGAAGTGCTAGGAAGCCGAAATTTGGTATGTAAACTGAGACAGAGAATGGGCTATGAAAACTGGCACTGCTGATGTGCAAGAAATACACCCCAAAAAAAGAAGAAAAAATAAACACTAAAAAGACTGCCTAGCAAGTTACAAAAAGAACTGAAATCCCACCAAAAACATTTCATGTAAAATGTTGCCAAGACGACCACATAAGGTTTGCCCTGTGAAAAAGATATCAGATCTCATACCGTCGTGGAGGTGATGTGAATATTTAGTTTCTGAAGTAAGTAACGAAACAGCCAAGCCATAAATTTCTACTGATATGTAGAAAGAAAGTTGGGGTCGGTAGAGTTAGGCCGTGTAGATTCAGAAGCTTGGCTCTACATGAGATCTGATATCTTTTTCACAGGGCAAACCTTATGTGGTCGTCTTGGCAACATTTTACATGAAATGTTTTTGGTGGGATCAATTTATTTGCTAATAGAAATGTCACAGTTATGTCAGTTATTACTTACTACCGTGTCCAGTATAGAGGTCAAAATAAGAATGTGGACGCTTTAGATCTAATCTATACTAATATTCATCATCATCATTTCAGCTGAAAGACGTCCACTGCTGGACATAGGCCTCCCCTAAAGGTGGGGTTTGCCATAATCGACACGGTTTCCAGGCGGGTTGGCGATCGCAGTATGGTATTAAAATGCATAGAGAATGCTGCTGCCCATTCTCTAGTAAGTCCCTTAGTCGCCTTTTACGACACTCACGGGAAGAAATGGGATGGTGCTATTCTTTACGTCCGGCACCAAACGGAAAATATACACTAATATTATAAAGAGGAATTACTTAGTTTGTTTGGAAACAGATGGATTAAAAAAAAAAAAAAAAACTTGCAGTTGATAGCACAATTCTTGAGTAAGGTTATAGGGTATTTAACATCACGCTATGACCCTTAGGAGCCGAGAAAAAAGAAAAATGTCAGATGGATAGCTAAGCAAAAACGAAGCCGACGGAGTCGCGGGCAGAAGCTAGTCTAGAATATAATTCATTGTTATTAATTGGTTTTAACTAAAGTAAATAAATATAAATCTGTCCTCGTTGAACATTCACGTCGTATTTATTATGTCATAGCTGCGCTAGATTCTCATCTATATTATACAACGCCTCGCGTCGCTGTGCCATTTTTATTATACTCGCCAATTGCCTACAATTTATCAATTATACAGCTTTTTAGGGCTTATTGGTCGATTCGCACGAATTTACTCGCCAGAAAAAGGCGAATCGACACTTTTAAATAATATTATTTTATCTATAAGCGATTTGCACGTTGTTAATTTATTTGTGGGCGAATCGACAAATCCAGAAATACGTATTAGGCAATTGGCACACAAAATATTTTCGTTTTTATTTACTCATAAACATTTGCTGAATAAACTAAAAACTTGTACAAAAATAATTGGTAAATATAGGTTCTTCTGTACTTTTTTCATAACTTTATAGCATTCAATTTAATACGTGCCAATTGTCTAATACGTATTTCTGAAGTTGTCGATTTGCCCAATATTATATTAACTTCGTGCATTATTCAAACATTATTATTTAAAAGTGTTGATTCACCCGTTTCGAGCGAGTAAATTCGTGCGAATCAACCAATATCTAAGCCCTTTTTAGGACAAAATAAAATAAATCTCTTTCATTATCTAAATTAATGATATCGTGTAGTAAATGGCAAACGACACATAAATTGAGCCGTAGTAATAATAATTGGCTTTCGCTCTGTTTGTTCGAGATTACCTACCCCTTGTTCTTTTTACTGTCGGTCGTGGGCGTGGGACACCCTTATAGTCTTGCTATTTTATCTTTTATCTTCGCACTTATCATAAAATATGTACTGTTTTGTTTGGTAGTAAAATTTTGATGTTAAAATAATAAAAGTTTAGGATTTTTTTTTATATTATCATTGTCTACTTTATGCAAAAAACTCGCCTACTTATTCAATCGTTGCTTGAATTTGGCAAGAAACTGCCGTTTCTGAAAAAAAATTATTGAGCTTGTTTCGTGTTAAATGTTTTTCGAATTGCTTAATTAAAATTAATGTGCTTATGGCATCGTTGAGCTTCTTGTACTTTGTTGTTTTTTTATTCGAAGGGTGCCATTCGATTTTTAAACTTATAGTTATGGATTGTCAACATTTTGGTAATACGTAACTCTGGGTGTATCATTTATATTCATAAATGTCCTGTACAAACGGATAGTCAGAAACTGTTCGTCAACTCATACGAACGAGGTACGAAGTAAGAGTTGGGTAGTTGGTTGGTTGGGTTGGATTGGGTTGGTTTGCCCTCAGGAGTAGACAGTGAACTGTCGCTACCGGCCGTGGTCGAGTCGATGGTCGGCAGCGAGGAGTCCTGGGACGCGATGGTATCCTTTGCGAAACAGTCATGTCGCAGAAGGAGACTGCGGAAAGAGAGCGGGAGATCTCTTCCGCTCACCCAGCCCGCAGCAGGCTCACCGGGCGTTGGCAGAGGGTAGACAATGCCGTCTTCCGGCCTCCCTAAATGGGTCCAGGGATGGCGGACTCGGGGACGTCAACAACGTAAATAGGTAACGCAATGAATGTTGTTGAACTGTCAAAATAAAACCCGTTGCCACTGACAGTGTGTTACGCAATTAGCCCGCAGGTCGGCTAATATATTTTTTTCCTAATTATGTTGAAATTTGTGTTTAGGGCTTAGAACTTTGGTTTGGTTGCAACACTTCCAAACTAGTGCTTAGGGCAGCTTCGGTTTGGTTGCAACACTTCCAAACTAGTGCTTAGGGCAGCTTCGGTTTGGTTACAACACTTCCAAACTAGTGCTTAGGGCAGCTTCGGTTTGGTTGCAACACTTCCAAACTAGTGCTTAGGGCAGCTTCGGTTTGGTTACAATACTTCCAAACTAGTACTTAGGGCAGCTTCGGTTTGGTTGCAACACTTCCAAACTAGTGCTAAGGGCAGCTTCGGTTTGGTTGCAACACTTCCAAACTAGTGCTTAGGGCAGCTTCGGTTTGGTTACAACACTTCCAAACTAGTGCTTAGGGCAGCTTCGGTTTGGTTGCAACACTTCCAAACTAGTGCTTAGGGCAGCTTCGGTTTGGTTACAATATTTCCAAACTAGTGCTTAGGGCAGCTTCGGTTTGGTTACAACACTTCCAAACTAGTGCTTAGGGCAGCTTCGGTTTGGTTCAAACACTTCCAAACTAGTGCTTAGGGCAGCTTCGGTTTAGTTACAACACTTCCAAACTAGTGCTTAGGGCAGCTTCGGTTTGGTTACAATATTTCCAAACTAGTGCTTAGGGCAGCTTCGGTTTGGTTACAACACTTCCAAACTAGTGCTTAGGGCAGCTTCGGTTTGGTTGCAACACTTCCAAACTAGTGCTTAGGGCAGCTTCGGTTTGGTTGCAACACTTCCAAACTAGTGCTTAGGGCAGCTTCGGTTTGGTTACAACACTTCCAAACTAGTGCTTAGGGCAGCTTCGGTTTGGTTGCAATACTTCCAAACTAGTCAGGTCACGAGCCATAAGATTAAGCAAACTTGTGATGATTAAATATTATTTCTATGGAGGTAGATATATTTCATTGCAGCCTGAACAGATTCACTGAAGTAGCACTGAAGTGCATTGAAAACTTTTGGAGGCCATTTTATTGTTATTTTTGTTAATTTAGTATAAGTATGATGTAAGTTTTATTGTAGTAGCATCGCATTGGCACTTATAGCTGTTATGGTGGTAATATGTACGTAATTTTTTAATAAATAAACTTCCAAACTAGTGCTTACAGCTTCGGTTTTGTTGCAACACTAAGAATTTTTCACCAGCAGCCCGGAGTCTGGATTTGCGCCCGGTTGATGGCAATAGGCTCGCCTCGCCCCCTATTACATGGGACTTAAACATAACTGGCGAAATGTGGGTGTACTATAGATACACCTCTGCCTAACCCTTATGGAATATAGGCATGATGTTATGTTATTTAACGGGAACTTAATGCCAACTTTGAGCAATATAAGTTCCTTAAATGCTTCCGCAGACAGGTGCGACGCGACTCAAGGAGAACCATTTCCATGAAGTTTGTATATATTTTTTTCTACTTGAGTCGCGTCGGGCCTGTCTGCGGGAGCCCTAAGTTCCTTAAAGCAATAACGTCATGACGTGGAACAAACTTTTATCTTAAAAATACTTCATTTCCAAAGTTTCCTGGAACACGAAGCGGTATAACGTTTATTACAGGCCTTTCCCTGCTATTAAAATTTGGAGTGGTGAGACAATTCCCAGAGTACCTTAGGGTGCGTGCTCATTGTGGGCCAAACACAAAACTTTATTATCACGGTTTGAAAGACGCGATGGTTACAAAATTAAAATTTACTTTAGTTTTTTGCTATTTGCAGGTCAGTGTCAGGTTCTGATCAAAATAATATGATTCGCGACTATTTAAAGAATTATAATTATTACAATCATTAACAAGTCTCTCTAGGTTTGATTTGTTCTATTATAATTGAATGCTGAAATGAATGTGAAATTCTGAATGAAAGTCTGCAAACTGCAAAAAACTAAATAAAAAAAGAATTTCGCGGTCTACAGCTGCGAATTCAACTTATACCGATACTTTACCTACAAGTTACAGATAATGGCTACTTAGCCATCATCATAGGTACATAACAGGTACCGTACCCATAATTATTTTGTTTCAGGACTTTTCTTTCCAACATAGCTGGAGATCAAAAGGGCATGTGGCCAGGAATGCGTTATGCTCAAAGTGTGGAAGGCTATGACGGATGCGCCTGACATCCATAATGAGCTGATTCGACTCTATACACCGAATAATTATCTCCTCGGCAGAAAACATCGACTGCTAGGCGTGCCTTCGTGTCGGACAGCAGCCCGTGTTCCGTCTCCCGTACCGCCCGTGTTGACCGCACTAAATAAGCTCGTGGAAGCCAACCCGAACTGCGATCTGTTCGCCAATAAATTTGCCAATTTAATGGTTATGTGCCAACATTTTTGTGAAAACAAATAGTATTTAATTGGTGTTATTAGTGTATGTGATATGTTTGTATATACTTTGATTTATGTAATTGTTTTTTTTTAAGCCGTGTTAATTTAATAAATAAATACATAGCATACAGGAAAAGATAGTATCGGTCGACGCTTTTCAATTATTTTAATAATCTATTAAGATACTATTATCCATCTGATATGTTAATACCTAATAGATACCATTACCTATTTACCTTTCAAACTAATTTATTAATTGTATTATTATATAATTATTATTTATTAGTTGTAGTATTATGTAAACCTGTTATTAATATTAAGATCTTAATGTACCATAATATCCTGCTTCGTGTGGTGCCGGACGTCAAGAATAACATCATCCCATTTCTTCCCGTGGGTGTCGTAAAAGGCGACTAAGGGACTTACTAGAGAATGGGCAGCAGCGTTCTCTATGCATTTTAACAACATACTGCGATCGCAACCCGCGCAAAGCGTGGCGATTAGGGCAAGCCCCCCTTTTGGGCGAAGCCTATTTCCAGCAGTGTCAGAAATAAATTATATTCTATTCTATCCTTAAAAACTTCATCGATCTACTCAAATATGGAGTAGCGTGCAACTCATACGTGCATGGTTTGTCAGTTAAACATCGCGTGCATCGCTTGCCGGGCAATGTGCACGCACCCTTACTAATGAATTTCCCATTAATACACGAACGCCATAACAATGACAGCGTAATCGTTATGACGTCATTATGATGATGGCATTGTTTTTCTTTTTTAATTTTCGCTTCAACGAACAAATTACATGGGAAAGTAAAGTTTATTGTTCGTTTTGAGGAAAATCCTGTTGATACGATCAGTACAAATATTTTGCAATTTGTACAGGGAAGCAGATTGCATCATCTAATGGAAATACCCTAACTAAGTGTTTAGGAAAAGGTTATTCACAATGTTTTTTAAGGATAACTTAATTGATATCAGAGGATAAAATCATAATGGCACACAAAAAAAAAACCGACCAAGTGCGTGTCGGACCACGCACAATGAACGGTTCCGTAGTTAGGATGAATTTATCCTAAAAACAAACATATTGTAGTTGAAATACATGTTTTCCCATATATCAATATACGTCACAGTCAATTCTCCAATTGCAAATAAAAGTTTGTAATCGCAAAAATCAATTTTGTATGTGATAAAACTACAAATTTACAATTTTAGGACTTTTTCCTATACTTGTGCTGTGAGACCTTGCTCCTTGCCCTAGGTCAACGGAAAGTACCATAGAGGTTTTGATTTATTTGCGAGTAATATTGAAATATGTGGCAATAATGTCGCTTAAAGGCTTCTACATACCGGCGCGACTTGTCGCGCGACGCGACACGACACAAAGGCCCCGCGTGTCTCGCGACGAGCGGTGCCTTTGAGTCGCGTCACGTAGCGCGACAAGTCGCGCTGGTATGTAGAAGCCTTAACTCGCCGTATTTTTTTATTGCGTTGACTTAGAAGTTTGACTTTTTTAGAGCTCTAAGGGACCATGGACTTACGTATTTGATATTAATTTCAACTTGAAACCTACACGCGTTCCTGAGAAAAAAGTACTTGACAGACTGACAGACAGACAGACGGACAACGAAGTGATCCTATAAGGGTTCCGATTTTTCTTCTTGGGGTACGGAACCCTAAAAAAACAATTGCAGAATTCTTTGATGCCAAACTAACAAAAGACGATGGTAAATAAAAATAAAAACTCCAGCTTCATTATTTTAACCAACCTACTACTTCAGAAAACTGGCTCCTATTTTAAAGGTCATATCCGTTCGGCAGCCAATAAGAGAGCCATCGATAAGCTTCGTTCAAGCCTGAAACAGGCGCCACGTGACCAACATTTAAATGAATGACGTAACCGCGGTTAATGAAAATTGCCCAAGCAATTTTTTAGGAGTAGTTCTGCAGGTACTGGCTAGCAATCGTGACGAGTAATCAGTCAGTGTTCCTATTTAATTTTATAACACACTAGTGTCTGTCCGCGACTAAGGCCGCGTGAAATTTGATGACACGACCAAAATGACCATGACACTCAACAGTACTGTAGTGAAAGAATTTTCAAAGTCGGATCAGTAGTTCCGAAGATTACCCCCTATACAACATGTCCCAGAATTAACGCACAACTTCTTAAGGGGTCATTGTACTCATCATTATGAACAACTTTTACTACGGGACAAAACCTGAAATCGCGAAAAAAACAACTCCGTTCCCTACATTTATGTTCGAATAACTCGTCAAAATAATAATAATAATAATCTTTATATTAACAAAAACACATTTTACAAACTGATTGCGTACGTAAATAGCTACATTAGTTAAAAAACTGTGTCGCAGCTATTAACGCCCACCTCCAAGAGGGAGACAACTGCGTTCCAGATTCCAGAGATGAAAAGTTCCAGATTCCAGTAGGGGTTAAAAATAAACAAAAACAATATAAAAAAATTAAATAGTAAAAAATTTAAAAGTAAAAAAATTAAATAGTAAATACCTAGTAAAAAAAAATTAATAGTAAAAATTAAAATAGGTAAGTGCTTAATGTTGTGCTGTGGGAGTGTTGTATGTGAGTGTAGTGCGTGTCTGTGGGGTGTAAGTGTAGAGTGTGCTTGTGGAACCTCCCCACGAGCACACTCAACGCTACGTGTATTTGGTGTTCATGACTACGGAAGAAAGATCTTTAGGGTTCGGCTGAAATCTCCAATTCTTCGTATGTGAGAATATGAAGCCATTTGATTGATCAATAATTCTAAATGTAGGGAAGAGCTGATTTTTTTTCGCGATTTCTGGTTTGGTCCCATAGTAAAAGTTTTTCATAATGATGAGTAGGTACAATGACCCCGAGGTTGTGCGTTAACTTGGGACATGTTGTATACACACTGACAAATACCTCTTTTTAACCGACTTCTAAAAAGGAGGTTATTAATATTAATATATCTAATATTATACCACCTCGTTGGTCTAGTGGTCGAAAGCGCTACTGCTGAGCATGAGGTCCGGGGTTCGATTCCCAGGTCGGGCAAAGTGTTATTGGGTTTTTCCACCTGAAATTTCTCAGCAGCAGCCTGGAGTCTGGACTTGTGCCCGGTTGATGGCAATAGGCTCGCCCCCTATTATACATAACTGGCGAAACGTTGGTGTACCTACTATGGGAACACCAACCTCTGCCTTACCCTTCGGGGATTGCAGGCGTGATGTTATGTTATGTTATAATATTAAGTATAGATGTATGAAAAAGGGAAAAGGAACTTTGCCCAGCAGTGGTTTATACAAGTGGTTTATAAAATAAAACATAAAAAAATATGACCCAACCTAAGGGCCAAAGAGGATGCGCGGACCGGCCGCGAAAAACAAAATCGAGTCGCGGCGGTCGGCAGCCGAGTCGCTAATATTATTGTTATTATTTATTTATTTGTCAGATAACATGATCCAATATGGTTAGTATAGTCGCCGGCACGTAACTTGGCAAGGTTTTGGAGTAGTGGGAGTAAGTTCACGGAAGTACACATAATGCAACACTCTTTTTAAGGTTCCGTACCAAAATGGTAAAAAGTAACCCTTATGGTGAGACTAAGTCTGTCTGTCTGTCTGTCACACATGGATATCTCAAGAACTACTAATGCTATCAACTTGAAATTTAGAATAGTTTTAGATGACGTTTGCCCAACTATTTTGCAAGCAAGAAGTAAATTTAAAAAAATATATCTTTTTTGCCAAAGGGACTGAAAGGGGGTCTGAAAAATTTGAAGTGGAGCTAATAGGGCATTTGGGGTATCATATGAAAGAACGCTGTTTGCAGATTCGCAAACATATTTTTTTTAAGCAGCATAGTTTCCGACTTGTGATGAAAAATGTAAAAAAAAATACCGCCCCCCCCCCCTTATCTCCGAAGTTTGCAGAGATAAAAATCTGAAATTATTCTATATGATAGAAGCTTATGTAAAGATTACAGGAAAAATAAAACGATGTCTCTAAATAGCATAGTTTTTCAGAAATCATCAACATCATATATTCGTACGGAACCCTCGGTGCGCGAGTCCGACTCGCTCTTGACCGGTTCTTTCTTTATGTTTCTTTATTTTTTCTGTAGGTTATTACCAGAATTTATTTTTAAACATTTGTCTGTTTAGAATAAAGAAAGGAGATAAACATTTAACGAATTTTGCCAAGTTAAGTGCCGGCGACTATAACAACAGGAGCTTATAAACTATGTTAGTAGGTAAAGAATTTAAAAATAAATAACAATTAAAACATTTTATTTTACCGTCCCAATCATGATGCTTACCCAGAGCGAGTGTATCGGACACTGATATTTCCCCGAAACTATCCTCAGAATGCCGTTGCTGCTGCCGCGTACTCTGCCCGACAGCGACGGCACACGCTTGCGTCTTATTGCGTAAAAGTCATTCGTACGCGCTTCGGCAAACTTATCGGACGCACTGCAGAACCGCGGCAACCGCAACAACATCCTGACAAAAAGAAAGAAAAATTGTTTATTCTGCACGAGCAAAACGCACATTACAACATAATTTCAGCCGAAAGACATTACAACAAAATAACATAAATATGTCGGATCCGGTCATTAGTACGGACACGTAAGGGGCGGGACACACAGAAAAGACGTAAGACGAGGACGCGTCGCAGACGCGGCGCCCCTTCAGTAAATGTTCATACAAAATGTATAGAAGGGTCGCGACACAAAATATACAGAAAAGACAAAGCGCGGACGAGCCGCGGTCACAGGCACATACGTCTGCGACGCGACCTCGTCTTACGTCTCTTCTGTCTGGCCTGCGCTTAACGAATCAGGCGCGCTACTACTGGCGGACATCGCGTGATCTACCCACACCTCTAGCGCGCTTCTACAGAGTCGTGATGTTTTGAGCCGATGGCGAGGAGGACATTCAAGATTCAGTGTCTGGTCTGATCGCATCGGAGTTAAGACGTCGCGGAACTGTACTCGATTATGTTCGGTTATTTTGGTGATTATAATTTGTAGTCATGGTGTCAATTTGTGATTTCAATAAACGCTGTGTATCTCACCCAGTGTGTTTTCATTGCACGAAATCCAACCTCTGCCCACATGATGACCGAATCTAACGGAGTAAATCCTGACGATCCGACAAATATAATACTCACATACAAAGTAGCCAAAAGCCTCGTATTCAATAGACTAAACATTTTGTCCATTGGTTGATGTCAGGGGACCTAACCAGGGACTTAGCCAGGGACAGAGACCAAAGACAATTTACAGACGACACGACGTTAAGACTACTAAAATAAGACGTTATTGTATTGTACCCGCAGAGCGGTATATGCCTTTTGAGTATAATTAACCCACAGGCTGCTCGTGTAGAAAGATTGGCAATATGCTTTGAATAGCGCTAACTAGACTTCAGCTGAGCAACGAGCAAACCTGCATTCCAACATATTACCCCGGACCGCCAGCGCTCTGCGTTCAGGTTCAATGTCCACGTTGTCCCATAGAGGCATAGATCATCGGTGACAATATGCCCTAGATATTTAAACTTTATCACCCTAGTGAGAGGAGAACCGTTCTGAAAAATAGGTGGTGGTTCATGAGGGGTTGTATCACCAAGACCAAAAAACATACACTCGCTCTTGGCAGCATTATACTTTAGACCAAAGGGTCTACTCCGAAGCGATAATCCGAAGTATCGGCCGAATGTTCGGCCGTTTCTTGACTTACAAAGTTTCCTTATTTGACTTTGAATCCTTACCCGACTTCAAATTACGTTTTTGACTTTGACTTGTCTCTTTGACCGTCGTATTGTTAGGGTTCCGTACCAAAATGTTAAAAAGGAACCCTTATGGTGAGACTAAGTCTGTATGTCTGTCGGTCACACCTGGATATGTCAAGAACCACTAATGCTATCAACTTGAAATTTATAATAGTTTTAGATGACGTTTGCCCTAAAACAACTATTTAGCAAACAAGAAAGAAAAAAAAAATTTGCAAACGGGATTGAAAAGGGGTCTTAAAAATTTTAAGTGGAGCTACTAGGGAATGTGGGGTATCATATGAAAGAACGCTGTTTGCACATACTCAAACATTTTTTTAGGCACCATAGTTTCCAACTTTTGATGAAAAATGTAAAAAAAAATACCGTTCCTTTGTTTTCTGTTCCTTTATTCGTTTGTCCTTATCTCCGAAGTTTGCATAGAGAAAAATCTTAAATTATTCTATGTGATAGAAGTGTATGTAAAGTTTACAGGAAAAATAAAACGATGTCTCTAAACAGCACAGTTTTTCAGAAATCATCAACATCATAATTATATACGTACGGAACCCTCGGTGCGCGAGTCCGACTCGCTCTTGACCGGTTTTTTTTCTTTCCCATTAGTCAGCCATAGTCAGTCGTAGTCAGGAAACGGCCAAACATTCGGCAGATACTTCGGATTTATCTTGGGAGTAGAACCACATGACCCTCGGCATACTGTTCACAAACTCTAAACAGATGAAGGGCCCTAATTGACGGGCTCAACAGCACCATGTCGTCGGCATAGCTTATATTATTGACAGCGCTATTTAAATAATTCGATGCGTATATGATCTCGTGTAATCTCGCAGTGCAGCGGCCGCATATAATTAGGCCCTTATAGTTATCGATGTTCACAAGCGAAAACCCCCCGAGATTGTTAATTATAGTTGGGCTTAGGTTATCAGCCCGCTGTCTTTTATTATATTATGACATAACTGATATTATGCTGGAGTAGGTACATAGCTGGGGCAGTGTGGGAAGTAGACATGAATACCTCGTGAGCGAGTGATAGAAAAGAGCTAGCTCTTTTCAATTGACGTCGCTCTCGCTCACTCACTGGCACGTTAAATAGCTCTCTAGCTCAGTTAGCTCACTCAGAATTTGACAATTACTATTGAGCGAGTCAAGCCGTTTCTTCGACACGCGTGCGGCGTGAGTCAAATGAGCTAACAGTTGGCGTGTCCGTCACTGAGCTATAGAAGATAGAAGAAGATAATAATCTTTATTAACATAAGTTATGCATACACTTTTGTGAATTCCCTAACTCCTGCGCTAGTATACACTGTATTACAGGAGCTAGTGTCAACCCCTAGTCTGTTACATGATACATGTTATTTATGGCAACCAAAGATTACAAGCATATTAAAAGAAACAGAAATAATAAATTTAAAATTAAAAGCAATCCAACATGCACAATTTAAAAAAAGAAAAAAAAATACAAATAAGATTGTTTCTGTATATAGATGTGTTGAGTGGGCGGGCAGTATGTGCTCGCTCCTGTTAGTTGAGGTGTGTATGGGTGTGAGTGTGTAAGGGGTAAGGGAAGAGGTGTGTGTGTGTATGTGTGTGTGTGTGTGAGGGGTAGTATGGGTGAGGGTGGTAGTGTGTGTGTCGGCGAGTGTTACTCTTCATAATGACTTAATTAGGTTTTCTGTGGCATCATAGTCAGTATAGAAGAGCTAGTGAGTAACAAAGAGTTCAAACTTCCAAAGAGCTATTGATAATTGAATGAGCCGAGCCGTCTCCTTCGACGCGCGTGCGGCGTGGGTCACTGAGCTATATAAGAGCTAGTGACCTCGAAGAGTGATATAGCTCTTTAGAATAAAAGAGCTGATCGCTCTTTTTCTTTTCAGTAAGCTAATTCGCCCATGTCTAGTGGGAAGTAACACCCACAGACGTGTAGAAGTATGGAATACTTTGTGAAGTTATTTCTTCTAGTTTTATAGTCTCCAGTACCTTACTTGCTCAACGCACTATCAATCACAATCTGTATGATTATGAAGGATATTGCTACTCCATTGGTTCCTACGTTCGAAAAACTTGTCTGCTCAACAACGTAAATAGCGCAATGAATATTGTTGAACTGTCAAAATGAAACCCATTGCTATTGTGTGTTACACAATTACCCGCCGGTAATTGTAGATGACGGTCCCATGTAGTGCCGGACGTAAAGAATAGCACCACCCTATTTATTCCCGTGGGTGTGATCCCAAGGGTCGCGTTGCCTGCCGCGTCCCCGATATCGCGCCAGTCTGTAGCCTTAAAGTTCGTTTAACGCAAGTTTAGACACTAACGTTTACATGTTGAAATCATCTCCGTTATATTTCACTAGAAAAGCGAAGGGTTGTATCAGATTCTTATTGATAAAAAAAAAAAAAACAAAGACGCTGTTGTCAGCACACTACAAAAAGGTTGGCCGTAAAAAAAATGAATGCTGCTGTTCACTACATGTTGATCTCGCAGCAGTCTTGGCACGAGACTCGTAGAGAAGCGTTTTGTCGACGGAAGTGTAGACAAAAATGGCGACAGACAGTAGAACATTTACGGTATACAAGCGATTTATTTTCTACAGTAGAGTAGAAATAGAAAGCGTCATGCTTAGCCTGCAGGTGTTGTACGGAACAGCAGTTTTTTTTTCATAGTAAAAAAAAATCTGACTTTAAATGTAATTTACATAAATAACAACTTATACATTTTTTTTTTTTCATAGTTCATTCCAAAAGTTGTTCTATTTCATGAGTACCTACTATAAAAGTATGTCCCTCGTTTAACTTAACACTCTGTTTTTTCTTCAATCTATACAAATAAATGAAATTTAATTGTCTGTTTATTTGTAATCTCAAACAGCATTTTACTTTATACTAAATGCATAAGAAAGTACCTATACCTGCACGGTACTTATAAGTTATAACAAAAAAACATTTTTTTTTAATTTTGTCTGTCTGTTTGTTCCGACTAATCTCCGAAACCGCTGGACCGATTTTGACGGGACTTTCACTGGCAGATAGCTGATACTATAAGGAGTAACTTAGGTTACTTTACTTTAGAAAAGCCATGCGGGCGAAGCTGCGGGCAGCAGCTACTATAATAACATCTGTGTCACAGATTTTTCAATACGTAAAATTCTACGAAGTTTGAGACACATTTCTTGCCACTTGCACTGCACAGATTACCTGACTAAGTTGCTAAGTGCAATGTACGAGAGATTTCTGCATAGAGCTTCATTAATAAATGTTACAAAACAGTTTACATCATGCTATGAGATGTTGATAGCGCAATCAATTATTTTCCCATCAATCTTCGTGCAACAGTGAAGTAATACCTATCGTGTATGGTGTCATAAGTGTGATGTATGCAGCTGACGTATAAACATGATATGCAAACATATTATAAACTTCTATGGTATTTTATTTGTCAGAATATTGATTCAGAGTTGATCATCACAATCAACAGATAATTATATTCCCATTGATGGGACCAATGATATTATAAGTGAAAAGAGGTAGATGGGTTATGCATTTGGCTAATTAGCCACATTTTCTTCGTCTTGTCTCTTTTTTTGCTCCCGATAGTTACGACAATGGGGCCGTGAAGTGAAAGCTGATCTCAGATGGCGCTACTACTGTACGAACCCTTGCAATTCAGTGAGATACACATTTACACGCTTCGGATTTCTTATTTGCATTGATTTCTTATCAATTTTCCGATTTATAACATATATTCCACTTGGAAAATATGTAACTTATGAGAACAGTTAAGAAAAACAGGCGCCTCTTTACATGGAAGGAAAGCAGACCTAATTCAAATGTAATTTGTTGTTCCTAAATTCCTTTATATTTTATAGTTTTATGGTGTATAACCTTGCTTCATGGTAACATTGTATCATTCTAATAATAACGTTAGAAAGTTTGACGTTATATTTTGAGTCCGAGTATTAAATAAAAAACCAGCCAAGTGCGAGTCGGACTCGCGCACGAAGGGTTCCGTACCATTATCTATAAAAATAGCAAAAAAACATGTTTGTTGTATGGAAAAAATAGAACAAAATAAATTGTTAAGGGGGCTCCCCCTTAACAATTTATTTTATTCAATTTTTTTGTATTTGTTGTTATAGCCGTCCTACTTCCACGTGCATCATCTAGTAGTGTGACATTATGCCGTTTTTGAAGATCGAATGTTGAGTAATCTATCTACGTCTTTTTACTCTAATATCGCTCTTTCTCTTTTACGCTCTTTCCATCTACCACAAGCCCAAGAGTTTTTGTAAGACTTCTGTGAGTAAATGGCTGAAAATTCTGGATTATGAAGCAACTGAAAAATTATTGATTCTTATAACCTCTTCTGAACCAGCCTATTTGGCGCGAAAAGGGGTGTGCGCCACGAACGAACTAAATCAGTCAGACTGAATCAGACCGATTGGCGAATCCCGCATAATTGAAATCGGCCTCATCGGCCTTATTAAGGCCGCTCGGCGAAAGAGAGGATAACTTGACACTTCTTACATACACATTATCTCACAAAAAACTACATACGCTACACCTACACAATTCAATTCACACTTACGCACACAACACACAGTCAAATCCACTCTCGAAAGTTTGAATTATCGTTATATTGTTTTGTATTATTTATTTTTTACTTCCTTATATTGTGAATTCTCTTGTGTTTCATATAACCATCCAATGTAAGCTTGTACATTATGAAGCGTCGTGGGGTCCTGGTGACTTGTACCACAGGCGTTGCTTGCAATGCCTATTTCAAGCACAAGTCTCTCACAAATGTAAACTTATCCTTAAGCTAGTTTTAAGTAATACTAACTGTACAGTTGTGAAGAAAAATAAATGTACTTATACTTATAATATCATTGGTTGAGACACAGGCCTTCTCTCTTCAAGAGGAAGTGGACCGTAATCCACCACGCGGACACAGTGCGGGTTGGTAGATGTCACATGTCTTCGAATTTTTGGTTTTAGGACATGCCGGATTCCTCACGATGTTTTCCTTCACCGTTTTGAGAGCAGTGGTGATGATATAATTTACACAAAGTAAAGCGCCCGTCTGGGTTCGAACCTACGACCTACAACTCGTAAGTCACGGTCGTTACCACTGGGCCACCACTGCTCTAGCACAGAGTTGTTACATAGTTTTAAAAGTTCATAACATTCTGCCGTTTCCGGCGTACAAATACATATTCAGGGTTTTGGTTATAACATTGAATTACTATAACACACAGACACACATATTACTATTATTATTGAATAACTTTAATTGTATATTATATCCTTTTTGGCTTTGTATTATTAATATTATTATGTAAAACCATAAAATGGTGCACGTTGTGTTAGCCTGTAAGTGATTGTTGCACTTATAAATGTATCTATTACGTAAAATATTGTTAATGTATTGTGTAAACAATTGTTGGATAACCTAAATAAATAAATAAATTAGGATAACATTCAAATTGCAAATTGGTCAAATATTAGGTATGGATATGTCAAAAAGAGGGGTCGGCTTCTAGTCTAACCAGATGCAGCTGAGTACCTGTATTTTACATGGAGCGACTGCCTATCTAATCTCCACACCCCAGTTACTTGGGCAATAGACTGGATGTCAGACTTTCGGGCTTCTGGCGACCCGTAACGACTGTCAAAGATCCACGAATGACAGCTGGGACCATAGATATAAAAATATTTCTATGGCTGGGACCAACGGCTTGACGTGCTTTCCGAGGAACGGAGTGGTCTTGGTATGTAAAGATGTTCACCCATCCACGGACCAACCCCGGCAAGCGTAGCTTAACTTGATAGATTGACCCGTGCGACTGTTATTACTTAGCCACAAGCCCCTCGACTAATATAAAAGTAAGGATAGAAAAAACATGCTGCACCGATCCCAAATAAATTAGGATAATGAAGGGTAGGAGAATTATGACTTAGGGTGAATCACCATTCAAACTGAACGCGATCAGCACGTCTAAACCGAGTTTAAGAGCTGTCAGTGTAAATATTACAAAGGAAATAATTACACTGACGGCTCTTAAACGTAGTTTATGTGCTGACCGCGTTCAGTTTGATTGGTGAAATTAGAGGGCTATCACAATTTTTCTTGAATTTGAGCGTTTTACTCGACTTTTGATGTGTGATTATGGTTTAGATATAGCCAAAAAATAAAATATGCTCGAGCAAGTTTGATTATTTTTATTGGGAGCGGTTTAAATACAATTTGTTTACATAAATCAGTAAAAACCTTGTCTCTGCCAAGGATGTTTCATAAAATTTTATTTTTGGGTATCTTTTGATTTACACCGAAGATAACATAATTTAAAAATTTATAAAAATGTTCATGGTACTACTGTATCTTATAGTTGGGAATACTTTAATCAATTTATTATATTTCATACAGTAATACACCAAAAATAATTCTGTAAAACAGAGAGTTACTGATAATTTTTCGTCCGAAATTTTATTTTTTATCAACGAATATATAATCCAAGTTCAAACAAAAACTATTTAATAACTAAGCTAACTATGTTACCTTGCTCGAAAAAAAATCGTCTATTTAAAAGAAAAATAACGGTGTAAATCAACGGCGAATTAAGCTATATTTTCGAGAGCGCAAAAGTGATGGAACTATTAACGGGTGCTGAGACTGACACGAATGGTTTATCACCACGAAATCTGTACTTTTATAGTTACACAGACTTAATGTTTCGATTATTTCACGCTTTCTCACAATAAGATAAGAAATTGACGAAAAACGTTTTTTTTGTGATAGCTCCCTTAACTAGCTACGCCCCGCGGTTTCACCCACGTAAGTCTCACTCCCGGAGGAATATCGGGATAAAAAGTAGCCTATATGTCAATCCAGGGTGTCAGCTACCCCACTACAAAATTTTATCAAAATTGGCCCTGCCGTTTGAGCGTGAAGAAGTAACAAACACACACACACGCACAAACTTTCGCCTTTATAATATTAGTTTGATAATTAATATGCAATTGGAAAAGTAATTTCTCTACTAAAATGTGCTACTTATCAATGAGCTTCTTCATTCTAGCCGAAAGACATCCATTGCTGGACATAGGCCTTCCCCCAATGGGAGGGGTTTGCCATAAATGGCAGGAGGGTTGGCGATCGCAGTATGGTGTTAAAATGCATAGAGAACGCTGCTGCCCATTCTCAAGTAAGTCCCTTAGTCGCCTTTTACGACACCCACGGGAATAAATAGGATGGTGCTATTCTTTACTTCCGGCACCACACAGACAATCAATGAGCCTACAACAATAAAATAATAACCAGATCACTGATGATTTGTTGAAGTTCTGCACCCTAGTTGCGAACAAGTTTTCAAGCACAATTTGAATTTGAAGGATATTGCTAATCCATTGCTTCATATGTTCAAAAATTTTGTCTGCTCAACAACGTAAATAACGCAATTAATGTTGTTGAACTGTCAAAATTACACCCATTGCTACTGTAAGCGTGTGACGCAATTACCCCGGTGATTATGTATTATTGAAAACCCTGTTTCCGGGAAATTATTAAACTATACATTCATTGTGTACATAATATCAACTGCATCTTAGATCATAATATCAATTTAGATTAACGAAAATCAGCAAGTCATTTCTTATAAACATAATTATCCGCTTTTATACCAAGTTGCCAAAGTCTGTTACAGAACTTAGCAATGGAAAATTCAAAACCCACATCAAACGTGTCCATCAAAAAAGCATATTACAAGATTAAAGACTACGTTGAAGACAAGGAAGTTTGGCATTAATTCCTTCTGCACATGTGGCTTCTCTGGTACCTCATTAAAACGGCAAAAATATGTAAATGTCTATTAACTGCTCGCAAATTACGATGTTTATTTTAATTTAATATTTTTTTTACATACTTCATTAACATAATCTTTTTTTTTATTGGACATTAAATACCTACAATTTTAATTTAAAGAGGTTCTAACTTTTATTATTTAATAATATTTTATATCTTTTTTTTTGTGTTTTGTTAATGTGAGAACGTTGTAGGCTTAATAGACTGTAGATTTGTAGACCATTTTCTATTTTGTTAAGTACCTACCTCGTACTTTTGACGGGCCTACACTGTCCTCTCATACCTATTAACGCTGTGGTTTGAAAACATTGTAAAAGCCAATTATTTTTAAAAGTGTAATCGTGGAGTTTCTTGCCGGCACTTCTCCATAGCAAACGACCAATTGAAGCCGTGTACCTAGCTTCTGACGTTTCATAAGTGCCCATGTAGGCTTAAGTGAAATAAAATATTTTGATTTTGATTTCTTTGTATATAAATTTAATTTATTTCAATTTATCCTTAATTAAAGAAAATACACAAGCTTACTCTAAAATATGTATAGTATGTACAAGTATATAATAAAATAATAAAAAACGGGGGGAAGTGCTCATTGGGCATTAAAAAATTCGTCCGCATCGCTATCAATGGGAAAAGTGCCCAAAAGGCTGGCAGCATTGCCACGTTAGATGGCAATACTGATTATTTGGGCTAAAAATAGGCCGGCCCTCTGGTCACGCGAAGAGTCGACTGCTTGGCGATGCCCCGAAATACTTGATGAGCACTCGGACCCCAAGGCCCTAGTGTAACAACTGCATCTTTGCTATTTATACTCCACACTAATAAAACAAGCTTTTAAGATATCGTATCAAAGTCAGTTACCCATTCACGACTCACTGCGACTGAGGTCGGACATTCACTGAGGTCACTCAAGCCAATGAACTTGGAACATTTCCTATGCAGAATCTGTTGAACCAATTACCAAATAATATTGTCCCCTTTATGTGTAGGGGGTCTTTTTATTTGATGATCAATTTTGCAATTGTTGTCTCTGGTCGTTTAAAACCTTTTAGTTTTGATCGAGGCTAAAAAAAGACACCCTCACGGGTCAATCGAGTTAAGCTACGCTTGCCATAGCCGGCCTGGCCTGTGAACATTCGGCCGATACTTCTTATTATCGCTTCGGAGTAGGTCTTTTGGGTTTTTCCATAGATATAAGATGGGTTTTTCCATCAGGAATTCCGCAGTAGCAGCCTGGAGTCTGGTTGATGGCAATAGGCTCGCCCCCAATTGATAATGATAATGTTTATTTTGCCAAAAACAGTTCTTTAATTTTCCATAAAGTCAACCTACGTTAAGACGCTGACAACAGGTAAACCGCTGTCACTGTCAAACTGCATACAAAAGAAAGAGAAGCGCGATGACACAACGCTTGTAATTTATTGCAAAATATGAAGCAATAATTTTTTACTCAAAAATGAGTTGAGTAATCGAAAATAAAAAACAACCAAGTTCTGCATACAAATAAGACGTTCTTGATATTAATTAAATACCAACTGTACGTTGATATTTAATAAGTACAGATATTTTGGATTGAAACTCAAAGTAAAGGGTATAGTATCTACATACTACAGACACTACATCATATAATTACACTTTGCATTCATTAATATTATGTATCATACTCTTTTATTGGTTTTGCATTATTATTTTGCGAATCGTTCTAAAACGATTAGTTTTCTTTAATTTTCATATTTTTCAATGTTAAGACACTTACGTCAGGCTGTCAAGCTGTCATTACTTTTTCTTCTAATTTTCTCTCATAGTTTTCTTACTGGCTTAGTCCATGAAGGTTACTTTTGATTTATATAATTTAATTTTTTTTTTCAGTATGTTTAGCTCAAATACTGTATTTTATAGATAATTATAATTGTTTACTGTATAATATTTGTATCCTAACTTACATTTATAATAATAATTGAAACGCTCTCAGAATTCATCAAAGAGGTTTTTGGTACGAATATGTCTGGCCTTTTCGAACACTGAATTTGAAATAAAATTCTGTAAAGAACAGAAAAACAGCAGATGTGAAAAAAAACACCTGAGATTCGGATATAAAAGGGATTTCTGACACATTCCGGAGAGATCTGATCTGGAAGCGCTCAAGGAAACACCTCCTTTACAAAAGTCTTGCAATTGGTCTATATTCATTTCACCTTGATAACATACTCAGTCTTCTCGGTACTACGTTCTTGCCAAGAGGACCATCGACTACCTAAGTGACCTGGACTGGACTGCCTGTGATACTGGGAAGCGGATCTTCAGGTCTCTGAGCTAACGAGGCCCGACGTCTTCTACACTGCCTGTGATCCTATCATAATAACTGGGAAGCGGATCTGGATGCTTCAGAGCTGACGAGGCCTGACGTGTCGAACCTGAACGCAGTATCGTACCTTCTTTATAAAACCTCCCACCTTTTTCTTTCTGAGAGTGCTAGAAAGGTTAGTTATCTTTTAATAATTATTTTTCTGACTTTTTTAAAATTAACTCCTTAAATATATAATTGACTTGTCTACTTACCCTTTTATTTTTAATAGGCTAGTAGATTCGTTACAGTTTGGCGCCCAACGTAAAATCAAAGCTAGTTCTATCCAATCCTTTTCAAAATTCTAAAACAAACTATCACTAGTATATTTCCTTTTGGACTCTTATTTGGCTTAGTCTCTTTTTTATAACATGTATTAGGTTTCAGATAGCTCTAATACTAACTTACTTTTCCTCTTCAGCCCTCCTTTTGAAGACTTCTTTACTCAACACATCTACATACTTAACAAACTTATACTGCACCCCATACACTTGCACACTACTACGTTTACCCACTGGTAATCGTATCCATTCTTCGCTTGTGAGTGTTTTTAAAACCATTCGTGGTCATTTACAAGTTGGGGTTTGGCTTACTCTACGACGTACCTATTATAGGAGAATATCCTACAAGCGAGGCGTTGGAAGGCCTCCTACAAGGTGGACCGATGACCTTGTGAAGGCCGCAGGTATCCGCTGGATGCGGGAAGCACAGAACCGGTCGAAGTGGCGGTGCTTGGGGGAGGCCTATGTCCAGCAGTGGACGTCTTTCGGCTGAAATGATGATGATGATGATGATGATCCTATAATCGTTACCACCTACACATAACTAACACGTTGAAAACAGGCTGATATAAATTAACTAGTCAGGGTCAAAAGCATACAATTGAAGGAAATTCACATTAATGTCCAATTGTGTTACTTTTTAAGTTTTATTGTTTGCTCCGTTAGAATTAAATTGATTATTTTTTCTTGGCTAAAGATAAATTATGATGATAATAAAAACAAAAACAAAACGGAGTAAAAAAAAATATCCAATGCTAACATTATTGTGAATAAGGAAAACAACATAATGTACAGTAGTACCTAATTAGGTTACATTCATGATAATTAACTGTGATCAAAACAGTGCGGACATCTTGTAATATGTCATTGCGCATTGTAATCGATGCGCAGACGTCATTCCGCGTCACCGAGCGCGTAAACGATTATGGTGTTGCCAAAGATGGTAAAATTTACCCCCCTTTTAATAAAACCATTGAATATTATATACAAATTTAGATAAAGGGAATAGTAGATTGTTGTACAAGGGTCGAAAGGAATTAGTGACTTTCGCCAGTTGAAATTTCTGGCGAAAGATTTTTAATAACTGTATTTGCCTCGTCTTTACCCGAATCTGGGGTCAACATTTCAGAATCGCATGAACTCATTTTTAATAATTAATCAAATATTCTAAAAAACCGAGATTTTGAATTTCGTTGCAGCTTGCAGTCAGTATGCCACCTTTTTTCAATTTTAAACATGGAACACACCGCGTCACCGCCGCAGTGGGCCGTCCCGCGGTATTTTATGGATAGGTATTTTTTTAAATTCGCACTGGCTGTGTATATGTTACGGTAAGTGTGATTAATTGAAAATTATTAATAATTACCGAAAGTCGAGGTAAAAGAAAGAAATTAATCACATTTATCGGTGATTATTAATAATGTAAACTTAGTACCGATAAATGTAATAAATTTTCGAAAATAACCTAAGCTAGGCGTGAAGGACTCTTCGCCGACAGGGCTCATCAGCGAGACAATTCATAAAAAATAAAGATTTGGGTTAGGTTAGGTTAGAACAGTGACCATTAACGCATTAATCCAGTAACTGGGTTATGGAGATTAGAGAGGCAGTTGCTCAATTTAAAATACTACTGTAATGTTGTGCATGTGTTTTACAAAAAAAAAAAGGAATATTACCTCAGAAAGAAGGAAAACTTACATTGGCAACACAGAACTTTGACACTGACTAAATAGTTGTGGCCGAGTATAGTGACACAAACAGATTAATTTCTACATCATTTTTTTTTCAATTAAAACCTTAGAGCAGAGGTTTTATGCTCTAAGATTAAAACGTACAAACAAACGTAAATTGTTATTATTAGTTAATCTTCCTATTCAGCTCGTGTGCCAATGAGGTCACTCTAATTTCTAGGCCAAAGCGAATTTTAGCCGAATTGGAACATAGGGCGGAAATAGGTACAAACCTATATGAAATGGAAGTAGGAACATGTTGAAATATCGTCAATTTGAACATGAAATGTTTTCCTTGAATTAATTGTTGATTGAAGGAGAGTGCTTCCTGCACTTTCATAGTTTTCTCATTCGATTATGATGACCCGGTTTCCAGAAACAGCAACTGAAACAAAAAAAAAACATTATCATAGTTTTGTCCTAAATATTATATCTCTTACCGTTGTAGTTTGGATTTGTAATCCAAAGGTATCATCATCATTTCAGGCGAAAGACTAACATGCTGGACATAGGCTTCTCCCAAAGGTTTGCCATAATCGCCACGCTTGGCAGGCGGGATGGCGATCGCAGTATGGTGCTAAAAACTTAAAATACATAGAGAACGCTGCTGCCCATTCTCTAGTAAGTCCCTTAATCGCCTTTCCAAAGGTATACTTTTAGGATTTCAATATTAGATGGCCGAGCTCGTAATAAAAGTTTAAAATAACATATGGTAAACTATTCTTAAGTCTGCGAATATAACTAATGAGTCGCAATGGGAATCGAATAAATTAAACCGTGCTAACTTTACATGAACAGTTAAAAGCAAGTTCTTAGTTCAGAATACTCGAGTTCACCAGTTATTCTATTACATCCTCTCTAATTGCTGAATATTAATAACTACTGGCTCTGAGGAACACCACGCGATCGTAAATGGTGTAACGTTGTAACGTTCCCGTTTCTTTTAATTTAATTAAAAATTCAGAAAATAATGATTTTAACATAACAGTAAGATTCTTTTAAGCATTTTATTTGTTTACTTTTATAAAAACCAAATTGCCAACACTAATATTCAACGCAATGCGCGTGACCTTGGTTTACACATGACAACTCGCCCGGTAAGCGACCCCCTCTCCCCTCTCTCTCCTCGTGGATCCCCGCCAGGCTGGAGTGGAGCCCTGGTGTTGCATACGCTGCCGGTGACAATCAGACCGTCCTCCGCTTACTTGAAGGGCGTACGCATTCGCGCTGCGACATTCATATGTGTGCGCCTGTCCCTCAGCTACGGTTCTCATTTTGTCAAGTCTATACATAATTATAGTCATGAGTCGTTAAACTCAGTGTAAACCCCTTATTGGGTAAGTGTTGAACAATGTCGCTTTTATATTGCGTGTACCTACCTATTTACGTTAACTTAGGGCATGTACCTATTTGCTACCTTTGTCTAGCTCATTACGCCTTCCGCATTTCATATTTACCATGCAACCTATTTGCCTACTGCTCTGTGCATTTTGATATCTTGTATTGTATATTTTATCTCATTCAAAATGTACAAGTCATGTCGTGCTTCTCACTACCATTTTGTTAACTCCGTACTGATTGTGACATCCACACACCACCTTCATTAGCACAATAGTACATCTCGCTTTGCTTTTGCTTGGTGTCGCAATCTGCAGAGGTGACGAATATAGGTCATCTTGTGACACGCTGGACGTTATGTTCCAGGGTCCAAAGTTCCGGCTTAACATCCAAGTTCCGGCTACCATCCAAAGTTCCGGCTAACATCTCCGGCTACCGTCCAAAGTTCCGCCTAACAACTCCGGCTTATCATTCGACCGATCGCAAAATATCGGTGGCATCCGGCCATATTTTACCGGGCCATCACCTGCCGGCATTTCCGGCATTCCTCCAGCTCCGCGCCGGGTACATATTTTACCCGTGCGGCCGTCGAGCTGAACTTCGGGTCTGGCGAGAACATCCACCGACCGTCCCCATTCCTGGCGTCTGCAGCGTGGCACACCCGCCGCAGTCAACGTCACACCAGGCTGAGCCAGGAGAGTACTGTGCTACTCCCAAGGGAACTTAAGGAAATCTTGTGACCATAAACTTATCTACCCCCTTCTCTATTTTATGAAATTATAATACTTATGTTGCCAACTTTACGTGGTCTTATTTAATTGCCCCCGCGTAAACCTCCTCCGTCACAATGGTACCTACCTACTATACAGTTGGGTGACTGATATGCCATTGTTTGACTACATTACGAGTACCTAACACTCTGACTTATTACTTTGTTAATATTTTATGTGAGCACCAAGTGCACATATTTAATTAATCTTTCATTGCTTCATTTTTAATTATTTTTACCTATTGTGATGTAGTAATTTTATTGTAGGTGCATCGTCTTCACATATTAGTACATTATTGCAAAGGCCGTGAAATAGGCAATTGCAGGTCGAGTATGAGTTTGAAGGCCGAGCCGTAGGCGAGGACTTCACTAATACGAGACAGGCAATTGCCATTTCCGCCGAGGCATATAATTATAGTGCTTTTCTCAAAAGAATGCAGGGAAAGTAAATTATATATAAATTCAAGATTCAATGACGAACAACGATTGTATTTTTACTACCGAGGGGTCCGTAATATTGGCGGGGTAAATGATATAATAAGACAATTCGGTGTCTAATATATATGTATATTATGTATAACAAATGCTGTTACAATTGCTCGCTCGCACAAAATTATTTTTGTTTTTTTTTTGTTTTTTATGAATGGCATCTCGTAGCAGACCTAGAGAGGTCGTTGCTACTTAACCGGATATTCCTGTGGCTGCCCTAAGGTTTTTAATCTTAAAGCCTCCAGCCAGGGCGCAAATTATATATATTAAAACTAAACGACAGCGCTCTAAGGGCACCCCCTGTGGGGTACGGACCTCGGCTTAGGGCGTCGTTGGGGGATCACAAAATTAGTAACAATTTGGGGATGGGCTGGATCAACATTGCATGTGTGTGTTAGGTCGCTTGTGTAGTAGTGGATGTCTGTTGTTAGTTACGTGACGTGCCTATATTAAGTTAGAACATGCCACGTAACAGATGTATGAGTCATCTGTAGAGTACTATTGAGTCGGGTAGGCCGCGTGTAACCTGAGTGCAGCTTACCCGAGGCGTCCAGTCCGGTGATGGGGTCACTCGTCCGCTATCAGGTCGCGGGGCAGGGGTCTCGCGTCAGGGGGGCGCGTATGCCAGGGCGCGATCTGTTTGACGTGAGGCCATTCAGACGCGTCGGCACGCGCGAACATCCCTTTCGCGAGACGCCGCACAAACTCATCCAGGCCCTCGATCCCGAGGTCCCGCTGGATCACATCGTTCCTCACGAAGCAAGGAGCGTCAAAAATGGTCCGCAGCGCAAGACTTTGTTGCGCGCGGAGCAGCTTCGCACAATTTTTTTTTTTTATTTTTTATTTTTTTTAATAATGGCATCTCGTAGCAGACCTAGAGAGGTCGTTGCTACTTAACCGGATATTCCTGTGGCTGCCCTAAGGTTTTTAATCTTAAAGCCTCCAGCCAGGGCGCAAATTATATATATTAAAACTAAACGACAGCGCACTAAGGGCACCCCCTGTGGGGTACGGACCTCGGCTTAGGGCGTCGTTGGGGGATCACAAAATTAGTAACAATTTGGGGACGGGCTGGATTAACATTTTGATCATGATTATTATCAGGGGATATTATATTTATTGCTACGGCGCTCTCAGCCTCTAACCGGGCGGCTGGCGCATCGACATTCAAGGGACGGGGTGGAGGACTTTTATTACCATTTACTCGGGAAGTTCGCGTGGTACCTCGGCGGCGAGGACGGAAGGTCGGTTTGTGTATTTTGTGCACTGTACTCGTGGCCCTATTGCTTTCCTGAAGGAGAGTGACGGGGTCATCCGGATCTAAGAGAGTATGCCTCGGTCGGCGAGTCTGACTAATGGCAGAAGGCCTGTAACTAGCGGCCTGCACAACCAAGGGGTTGCGATGACGTTCCGCGGATTCGAAAAAGCGCTTTGCAAGGCGCTTCATAAACTGCTTGATGGTAGGCATTTTAAGGTCTACGTGAAGTTGTTCGTTCCGAACGAACCAAGGAGCCTTCGTAATTCTACGGAGAAATCGGTTTTGAAGCGTCTGCATCTTATGAATGTGATATGACTTTGCGTGAGCGAAGACTACGCAGGTGTAAGTCATGATCGGTCGAATGCACGCGGTGTAAATACGCAATTTGCACTTAAGGGACAACTTGCTGCGCGGGTTGAGTACGGAGTGTAGTCGGCCGAGAGCAAAACTGGCGCGCGAGCGCACCTGTTTTATGTGCTCGCCGAACGTCATGTGATGGTCTAAGACCACACCGAGATATTTGGCTCGCTTCTCCCAAGGGATAGGCTTGCCGAACATGGTGATTGGTTGGGGCAGGGCGGGTGATCGCCGGGGCCTACAGAATAGGACCCCCTGGCTCTTATCAGGGTTGACTTCGATCCTCCACTTCCTGAACCAGGCCGCGAGTCTGTTGACTTCGGCCTGAAGGATGCGGGCGATATTGTCTTGCCTGAGGCCGGAGTAGTAGATGGCCGTGTCGTCTGCGAACAGAGCTAACTGCGCCTTTCTACATTTGGGGATATCACTAGTGAATATAGTGAATATCAGCGGTGCCAGCACAGCGCCCTGAGGGACGCCTGCGCGGAGCGGATGGGGGGAGGATAGCGCACCCTCGATTCGATAGCGGAAGGTGCGGTCCGACAAAAAGTCTCGTAAGATGAGCACGAGACGATCGGGCACACCGAGTTTGTAGAGCTTATATATTAAGCCGTTGTGCCAGACTTTGTCGAACGCTTTCGCAATGTCGAAGAACACAGCACCCGTCATGAGCCCGCGCTGGAAGCCAGCGCTTATATGCTCGACGATACGGTGGACCTGTTGTACGCACGAATGTTGGGATCTGAACCCGAACTGTTCGTTTGGGATGAGGCCCTTCGTCTCGGCATAGTCTCTGAGACGCTTATAAATAAGCCTCTCATAGACTTTGCCGAAGACGTTGAGCAGACTGATGGGTCGGTAACTGGAAGGTTCGGTCTTAGGTTAGCCGGGCTTCGGGATACCGATGACCGTGGCACTTTTCCAAGCTTGAGGAAAAATGTTGTTGCTAAGAGCGCCATTGAAGATGGTGGTCATTAGCATGATCAGGTGAGCGGGGAACAGCTGGAGCACCCTGTTGGTGATTCCGTCTGATCCGGGAGATTTACGGGTTTTCAGACCCTTGATAATGTCGTGCACTTCGTCTGGGGTGACGGGACGCCCTACGTTCGACTTCAGCGTCCACCTCAGCGAGGTGAGCTTGGTCTACTGGTTGAGAGCTGGGCGAGCACTGAGTCTCGAGAGTGTCAGCCAGGCATTCAGCCTTGTCGGTGTCGTCGAATGCTATCGTCCTGTCGGGTCGTGTCAGAGGGGGCATAGAAGCTACTTGCGGGGATCTGAGTTTCCTCTGAAGCTCCCAGAAGGCCAGATGAGTGGGCTCTAGTTCGCCCAGCATCTTGTCCCAGTGAGCCTCACGCAGTTCTTTCATACGCTTCCTTACAGATCTCTGTAATTGGCGCATGAAGACTTTGTTAGCGTCACAGGGAAAGACACTGTATGCACGAGTGGCCGCGTTCTTCTCAGTCAGCAGTTCACGCACATCGTCCGGCAGCTTTCGGCGATGGGGGTCCATCGCCGGAACCTGCCTCGAGCAATCGCTCAGGACTGATTGTACGTGTTCCGTGAGTGAGTCGATCGCGGCCGTCGTGTCGGCGATCGAGTCAAACTGATCGGGGATAGAATCCAGTATCGGGGATGTGGTGGATTTCAGTCGGTCGCTTACTTTCCGCCAGTCCGTGACTACTTTCGTGAGGGGGGGTTGGTCAGGGTCAAGGAGTCCGTCGCGAGGGGCCAGTCTTAAGACGACCGGCCGGTGGTCAGAAGTCAGTTCGTCCATCGCCTCTATCGAATCCAACCGTAGGTTGATATTCTTTAGGAGCGCTATGTCCAATATGTCCGGGGATTGACTGGGGATATGGGGGTAATGAGTAGGATTCATCGGACCGATGATATCGAAATTTAAAACGGCGGTGAGGTCAAACAGATGTTGGCCTCGAAACGTGGTGGTAGCACAAAATTAACAAATTACATAGTACTTATGTAAATGTCGGTAACGAAACAATAGCGAGACCTAATTCGACGCCAACGCCATCTATCGAGCGATGCTGAACTATATTATCGAATTAGATCGCGCCATGATTCCGTATCCCGCTCAGACAACGATATTTTTTCACGCGCCAATGTGTTCATTTGTTTTTTTTTTCAATATACAGTTTTCTATTTGCAAGCCTGTTCGAAATTTAAATAAAACCTTTGATAAGTTATTTCCTTGGTTGCCATGTTTCATTTGTAATTCTTTTTTCGAAAATAATGACAATATTTCCATGCATGTTTGTTTTATATAGTTAGAATGATCATTTTTTTTTTTGTAAATCGTAAAACATTATAAAGGAGTAACGGTGGATTTTCTTGCCCATTCTTCTCCACACGAAACTACCTGTTGCAAGAGGCAACTAGAATCAATTCTATTTTTTTTTCCGTACATTTTGACGTTTAAAAGTGCCTTTTAAGTGACTATTTGAAATAAATGATTTGACTTTAATTAATTTGTTTTGGTAAGAATGTAAAACAACAATATGTCTGAAGTGATCTACTTTGTCAACACTATAATTATAGCGTCAAGCGGGTGTAGATGGCAGAAACTTAAAAAAAATAAAAAATTAGAGGTCCTCCTAAACCCTACCTAAATATTCTAAATGTGTTACGGATATAAGTTATATTTGTTGGTAAAACTCTTTGTGAAAAGGTTATCCGAAAGAATTGTATCTGCTGCAAGCATTATTATAAAGACCGGTGTGTATCCGACTTAAATTCCGATGTGTTATCGATTACGAGGGGGTGTAGTAGGTCAACTATGGCAGCGATCGGCCTATCTGCCAGTCTGTAACAAAAAGACACAATAAAAATATGGAAATCCATTATTTACTTACTACAAGGCACAAGTGTAGTCGCTATGAAAGATAGTCCAAATTACTCGTGGATTTAATTTGGTGTGTGACGTAAATGTCCCTCACATTGACCGGCATTGTGTTTGCCGGTTGTCGGGTGTTGCCATAATTGTCGCACGATTTTGCTTGGAAATAGTTAAGATGGAAGGTAGGACGTAGTTAAGAAAGAAGTAGTAGCCGTCAGTGGGACGTCTAGTTCGCATGTGGCGATGTTGAATCTGCCAAAACTTTTATGAATATTACTTCATTTAAGAATAGCAGCAGGAGAAGACAAGATGAAAAAATCGGCTAAGTGCGTGTCGGACCACGCACAATGAAGGGTTAAAGCACGGTGAAGGGCAAAAGTGACCCCCATATTCATTTATTTATTTTCGTTACAAACACGGACGTGTTTGGGTCACAGAAATTGATCATCATCATCATTTCAGCCGAAAGACGTCCACTGCTGGACATAGGCCTCCCCCAAAGGGGGGGTTTACCATAATCGCCACGCTTGGCAGGGGGTTAGCGATCGCAGTATGGTGTTAAAATGCATAGAGAACGCTGCTTGCCCATTCTCTAGTAAGTCCCTTAGTCGCCTTTTACTACACTCACGGGAAGAAATAGGGGAGTGCTATTCTTTACGTCCGGCACCACACAGAAATTGATTATGTGTACCCAATTTTAACTTAATCGGTCCAATAGATTCAGAGCAAATCGGCTGTGACAGACAGACAGACACACTAGTGATCATATTTGGTTTTTAGTTTTTTCCTTCTGAGGTACGGAACCCTAAAAAAGGCGAGTAATATTAGTTTTGTGTCTTGTTGAGTAATTTTTTATGTCTAACATCTTTCCTCTCGCTTTCTGTGGGACTGATTTCGTGAAAAGGGACGGAAGTGTGTAACAGGAGGTGACAGCTTGAGCATGGAATAAGTAGGTACTTTTTAATAGCATGGAACTGTACTTAAGGAATTAGTAAATATTATAAAGATTGTAAGTAGAGAGGGTCGAATTTCGACCAGTAGGCGACCACAAGTAATTGAGAATATTATTCGAATAAATATTTCCGTATTTAGCTTTTTAAATTTTGAGGTTAATTTCTGTCGCTGCTCAGATGCTTATTACCAATATGAGATGTCAGATGTTACACATCTTATGTGACTACTGTAAGGCTCGCTCGTTTTATAGATAGGATTCCGTTGTCAACAAGGAACCCTTATAGTTTCGCCATGTCTGTCTGTCTGCCTGTCCCCAGCTTAGCTCCGAGAGATTAGTACCAGAAAGCTGTAATTTGGCATGGGTATACATAATAATCACGCAAAGTGGTAAAATTGCATTTATTTCAATTAAACCAATAAAAAAATCCAAAAGGCACTTTTGAATTGTCAAAGAGTCGGTCAGTTAGTCAGAAAGTTGAAACTATTTGAGTTAGAGTCAATGTCCCCCCCTACCAGCTAAATAGTTGTTTTTGGTTATGTGAGAAAAATCACGGCAGCTGTTAAAAATAAAGTTAAAAGGAAAACTATCACAGCTAAGTAGGCTTTACAAGTTATCGAGTAATAGTCGAACAACTTACATTTGCAGTTGGAATGTATGGGAGAACATGTTTTTCAACTACAATTTTAAGTTTTTCTTGGGATAAATTCATCCCACCTACGGTACCCTTCATTTTGCATGGTCCGTCACACAGATGGCTGTTTTTTTTTATTATTGGAAAGTATACCTATTTACAAGTACCCCTTGTTTTTATTGCACTTGAATAGCTATTATGATTGACATTATAATTTATCTTAAGTTAATTTGAAATACCGCTTTTAGATATCTGATGACAACTGAATGGTGCGTTTGTAGTCAATAACAGAGATGTGACCGCCTTATTGACCTCAAAGTTTGTGAAAATGTCAAAATAAGTTACTATGACCTTAGACAACATGCTAATTAAAAAACTTTTCAACAAAGTAAGTACCTAAAATGATTTAAAACAAACTTAAATTCCGTAGATTGTTCTCTCAGAACACTAGAGCCTACACTTTGTATCACCACGGTGGCTTATAAGGAGTGTTCTCGCTAAAATAGCACGACACGGCCGGTATATGGGACATATCTCGCCCGAGGTGTGGGCGGAGATCGGTAGTGGGACCAGGCTTTAAGATAATAATGGGACTTTTTTGGATACTAAAATGTAATGTATGATATCTGTTGTGTCTCAATCTGTTATAACTGGTGAAATACGGATGTACACACGGCTACACATCAAGCTATACTTTTCCAGTTTACGCTGATCTCGCACTGTACGGAAATCCTATACAATGCGAGATCAGCTTATACTGGAAATGTATAGCTTGATGTGTAGCCGTGTGTACCATAGGTGCACATCTGCCAGGTGTGATGTTATCGTATGATAATTATGTTATATGTTAATTATGTTTTTTTAAAGGAACATTCATGTCTCTCTGACCAAGATTATGTCTGGACTTTAAAAGAGACTTTGACCCCTGAGTTTGTATCGCCATTTCTTCTCAGGAGTAGTCAGATAGGAAATGTCGACTATATCTAGCTTATTTTTTATTTTTATTTTTTAATATGACGTGGAAAGTGATTCCGATATCCTATTTACAAAATAAAAGATTTCATTTTATTTCATTTCTATACAGTATGTAACAAAAACCCTGTTGTTCCTTTTAGGGACACATACATTAACCTACAAGCACACCATTGGTGGAATTATAATTTAAAAAAAATATGCATTGGCTAATCGAGAAGTCAAAATCAAAGAAATAAAGAGGTTAGAAATCAGTTAAACATTACAAATATTAATAATTAAATATTTATTTTAATTATTTTTGATGAACAGTTTTTATAAAATATGACTTGATTTATTACGTATGTATACCGATTCTTAAAACGTAGGTAGAAGGAACAACAGGGTTTTTGTTACATATTGTATAGGTATTTTATAATGAAAAATCTAGTCAGGTAATCCTGAAATATATATTATGTAAGATCGATGGAGTTCGAGGTGATGAATAGTTGAATAAATTATAAATAAAACAGGATTCAGGAGTTTTGGAAGGAAGATATCATGCGAAGTTTATATTGTGTTTTTTTTCTGAAACGGTGAAAATGGTTCATACATTATTTTTATCCATAACGCAATAACAAACTTATTATTGATGAGAAAAGCCTATTGAGAAAAAATAATAAGAAAGGTTCAAAGTTAAACTTATACAAATAAATGTTATTAACTCATGTCATGTGTTACATCTTACCACAAACCTCGCGCTCGGTAGCTCGAGCGTTTCCATTGAAAAGCTTTTTAACCTTGACCTGGAACTACAACGCGAGGTCTAGTGTATAGGTCAACCCATCCACTTCACTTTTTGTTTGAACGCTTAGACTTGTAAAAGTAATGCTTAAATAAACATTAAGAAATTTAACCAGTATCAGATTAACCCATAGTTTTCCACTGCTGGACTTGAGAAGTATAATTATGTATATATAGGTACGACTATCAGGAATAATCATCATCTTCAGATTATAGTCCACTGCTGGTGTTTCCACGAAAGACAAAAGAAGAATTATCAGTCGTATGGCATATCGAATGGAAGATCACAGGTAGGAGTTCGCTACTGCTGGACCTGTTGGCATAAAATTTGTTAAGCTTCCACTGCTATTCTTCAATAACTAGTTATTTGCAGGGAATCACGTGACCATCTAAAGCTTAAATGATTTAATATCAAAAATCTTAGCAATCTAAACTTGATTGATCGTTTCGATGCAACAGTCAGCCACGATTGATACGGTAATTATTGGATCTAACGTGATACCCTCCATTATAAGGTGAGGCAAAGTGCCACAGTAATGATGACGATTAGTGGTTTGTCACTCTTGTGGCACGGACTAGTTTGTTATTTTATTCCAGGAACTGACAATTCTGATAATTCAGCCGCATGCCAACCCCAACTTTGTTGGAAAAAGGCAGATTGATTGAACTGATAATTCTGATTCATGAGATGTGGTTTCTAATATCCAAACTACATTTCGAAGTATTTGATAGAAATTTTCCGTTTAAATAACTTAAAACAACTGGCCAAGCGGCCATTAACACCATACTGCGATCGCCAACCCGCCTGCCAAGCGTGGCGATTATGGCAAAACCCCCCTTTGGGGAGGCCTATGTCCAGCAGTGGACGTCTTTCGGCTGAAATGATGATGATGATGATGATGAACCGGCCAAGTGCGTGTCGGACCACGCACAATGAAGGGTTCCATAGTTGGGATGAATTTATCCCAAAAACAAACTTAACATTGTAGTTGAAAAACATATTCTCTCTTATATCGATATACGTCACGGTCAATTCTCCTACCGCAAATGTTAGTTGGTCGACTATTACTCGTCAACCTGTAAAGCCTACTTAGCTATGATAGATTTCCTTTTAACTTCGTTATATTATTATGTACTACTGCAATTAATGTTTTTACATATCCAAAACAACCATTTAGTTGGAGACATTTCACTCTAACAAAAATTAGAAGTTTATAGCGTAATATTTCGCAAACGGATCTCTGTATCGATAAATGGTTTTCACAGACGATAGATGAGAAAAAATAATATCACCCCACTTTACGTGTAATCAACTCAGCCTATAGCAGTGCACTGCTGGACATAGGCATCTCCCAGGCTGCGCCACAACACCCTGTCCTCCGCCTTTCGCATCCAGTCTGTCCCAGCCACCTTTTTAAGGTCGTCAGTCCATCTAGCTGGGGGGCGTCCCACACTACGCTTGCCGATACCTGGTCTCCACTCCAGGACTCGTCTGCTCCACTGGCCATCGGTCCTTCGACAAACATGGCCAGCCCTCTGTCACTGCAGCTTGCTTACTCTGCAGGCTATGTCGGTAACTCCGGTTATCTTCCGGATAACTTAAATTCTGATCTTATCCTTCAGAGAAACTCCTAGCATAGCACGCTGAGTAACCTGCAATTTGTAGATCAGCCCGACTCTCAGTGTCCACGTTTTGGCACCGTATGTCATAATGGGCAGAACGCACTGGTTGAAGACCTTAGTCTTCAAACACTGCGGGATTAGCGACGAGAAGACTTGACGAAGTTTTCCAAACGCTGCCCAACCCAACCGGATCCTTCTGTCGGCTTCTTTCTCAAACTTGTGCCCACCAAGCTGGAAAACTTGCCCTAGGTAGACGTACTCATTCAAAGCTTCGAGAAGCGAACGTGTAAAGGAGTAAATAAAAAATAAAAAAATCACGTTTTTGTTTTACCATGTGTGTCTGCGTGATTAATATTTTTATACCCATGCCAAATTACAGCTTTCTAGTACTAAGAGTCTCTAAGCTAAGCCGCGGATAGACAGACAGACAGACGGACATGGCGAAACTATAAATGTTCCTTGTTTATTACGGAACCTTAACATTTTTAGCAATTAAATAATTTTAAATAATGTGGTAACAGTCTGGTAACATTCTGAAGCTTGTCACCCTACATAAGTGAGATGGTGCAAAGCTTTTGTGTGCCTGTTACGTGTCCCGTGCTTTTGTTCTTCTATTGGATTTTCTTTTATCTTTTTTCTTTTCTTTTATAAAAGAAAAATATCCTTGTTACAACTGAGAAACGAGAAATCTCGAAAATAAATAATTACTTACAGAATACTGCAGATATAAAAGTAATGAGAGACAAATGAAAGCCCTCATTTATTTCCTCAGACAATGAACAATCTGGCTTTATCTTATTTTTGTGTTATAAAAATATCTTAGCAAGTTATTTTTAGTTTATCATAAGAGTAAGTTTAGTTAATCGCCTACTTTATTTGCTTATAAAGCGCAGTTAATCCCAAATGGATGGAATCAAAGATAAAAATCCATTTTAAGTCAGATATCTTTTGTTATATTGTGATCAGTCATGTGATAATCTACACATATAGGCACAATTAATCTTTATCAAAAATAAAATCTAGATTTAGGCCTGCAGCCTAATTGCGTTCAATCACAATCCAAAAGTTTTGAAGGATATTGCTAATCCATTGTCCTTCCTCCCCCTTCAGAGGTTTGAAAAATTCGTCTGCTCAACAACGCAATGAACGTGGGTGAAAATTAATAATAATGTCAAAATTAATAATTATTTTCAAAGATTTAATTTATTATAAATATTCATAAAATAATTATATTAAATAATAAACGTATTTAATTTAATGTAATTAATTATTATTAATATTTTTTTAAAACTCCGTGTGGTGCCGGACTTAAGAATAGCATCATCCCATTTCTTCCCGTGGGTGTCGTAAAAGGCGACTGAGGGACTTACTAGAGATTGGGCAGCAGCGTTCACTATGCATTTTGACACCATACTGCGATCGCCAGCCCGCCTGTCAAGCGTGGCGATTATGGCAACCCCCCCCCCCTTTTGGGGGAGGCCTATGTCCAGCAGTGGACGTCTTTCGGCTGGAATGATGATGATGAATATTTTTTATATAAATTTATTTTTATTTTATTGCAATACATTTACAATTGATGTGTGTAACGCAATTACAGTTTTACACGGTTTCACCGTGAGATTTTTACAGATTAGACGGTTTAGATGAATCCAGTTCCTACCCAAACCACTAATTTAGAAAGATCAAAATAATAATAGAAACATGCTGTGCCCCGCGGTTCCATCCGCATATGTCTCAATACCATGGGAAAATCGGGATAAAAAGTATCCAATATCCTAACCTAAATCATGGTCTACCCAAGTGCCAAATTACATACAAATCCGTTCAGCCGTTTTAGCGTAAAAGCGTAACAAACAAACAGACTCACTTTCACATTTTTATAATATTAAGTTACGATTGATGGTAACTTTTCTTCTTCCTCAATCCACTTTCGCTTGCTTCGGTGGGTTTCACAAGTCTTAAGTTATTTAGCGGCAATTGTTACTTTGCGTTTTCGCTATCTTTTCTCATTAAGGCACTGACAGACAAGCGACACTTCGCCGGCAATTGCTGACATGTGTCGCGCCCTTCGTCCTTTTCTCTTTTGTCATTTGGTCCTTCCGGCGGTGCTGAGTTTTGTGGGAAAAAAGTTATTTAAGCTATCATTTGCCCCACCTTCACCTTTCAAGCAATTTTACTTTATTTTTGGCGGTTTAAAAGGAGCATATGTTTTTCAGTGAATATAATAGATAGTGATCGTATCTTTCATTTTAGTGTTTTCCTTTATTGATCGTTTAGTTACAGAAGCATTATGTGATCTATTCTGAGTATGCTACCTGATATTAATAAAAAAAACATAACGTTGTCATCACGCCTTTTTTCCGAAGGGTTGGGCAGAAGTGTACCTGTAGTACACCAACATTTCGCCAGTTATGTTTTATTGCCGTCAACCGGGCACAAATCCAGACTCCGGGATGCTACTGAGTCATTCCTGTTGGAAAAACCCAACAATACTTTGCCTGACCAGGGAATCGAACCCAGCCCTCATCCTCAGCAGTAGCGGTTGCGTCCACTACACCAACGAGGTCGTAGTGCGGGTTAGTGTTACTTAGGTAAAAAAAAAACACCGTCGAACACAACCTCCTCCTTTTTGGAATTAGAATCAGAATGCTTTATTTGTAAACATAGGTCAAATTACAACAGTGTGCAAGATGTTACAGATTGGTAGATCCTCAATTTTTTTAAAATTATATTTGAATGGTTTGGTTGCTGGGACCTTTTAGCCAAGTTTTTATTTAGTTACAAACTTTGTTATTGATGAAATGAATTATATTCAATGTATGATGATGATATCCCCGCCCGCTCCCCTTGAGTTTCAGTAAAGATTGTGGCACTTTACTGAGACCTCACGCGGACTTCTTGAGAGAACTTGAAGTGATGTTGCACTGTTTTGTTTCATTTGCCTACACTAATGCACTTTCAAGAACACTTTATGGTTAATAATCCACCATTATTACACATCATCATTCAGTTAAACACAAATTTTACTTAATTTAACTGCTAAACATGTCACTTCACTTTCCCGCCAAGACCCCGTAGATACTCTATGTTTTGCCAAGACAAGACAATTTAAATTAACGTTGTTGATATTTAAACTTTTAATATAAATTTATTTTTTAAGATTATGGTTGTACAATTATGTAAATATTCACATTAGTAATAAAGTCAATATTAATAGGTACATACATGCATAAAAATACCAATTTAAAATACAATATATTTCAATAAATGTCAAATAGAGGTCATATTAATGCTAATGTCAAACAAAATTCAAAATCCTCAATTTAAGTGAGGTGATGTACACAATTTTCTGAAGCAGTAATTATAGAAAAATCGCGCAAATATTCCTGTAGTGAGTTATGAGCATTTATTTATCAAAATTCTTAATAGTTCTGTTTTTAAATTGTCCAGATTTAACGTTGTTATTTTTTCAGGTAGTTTATTATTATTTATTAAATACGTTTACAAAAAAAACTTTACGACTTTGCCCCGCAAAACCGTTTTCACGGTTTGTCTGTGGGAACAGAACACAGTTTTACAATTTTTGTTTATTAGTGCGGACGCTTAAATTTCACTAATTGCACCTATAAAGTTACTAAATAACTAAAATATTCTTCTGGCAGTCGGTTAATAAAACAGGTAGTCTTAGGTAAATTAAAATGAACTCGACTGACACAAATATAGACAACAAAGTAAATATTTCACATTAAAATGTTATTTATTTGCTAATAACATTACGTACTAAAAATAGACATGGCGTCTTGATAACGTGCCCTTGAATGGTTATTATCAGTACCTATCTTGTTAATGTTAACGTACTAAATATTTATGCTTAATCGCATTTTATTTTAATTAACGCATTATCGATGTGTCTTTGTTGTGTTTTAATTAAAGAATCATAATATTCAATTTAACTATCTAGTCTATAAGGTTAGATGACGTTAAGGGGAAGTCTGACAATCAGTCTTATGATCACACGTACAGCGTAAATGGGCGGGACAGTGCTCTCGGCCGAGTGCTCGGTACGTGTAAACACATCACCGAGCGCTCGGCCGAGTTAAGGCGACGATATCCGACTTTTAATGATTTTATACTGAAAATCACGTCTAAACGAGTAGTGTTAATGATTTGAAAACAATATGTTAAATGAGAGCACTTTTTCAATAACTTAGTATGAGCACATTTTAGATTATGTTTATATTACATAGTGAAATTAATTTGTAAATTTATGTCTAACGCGGATAAAAAACTGAGAATGGTGCAAAATCTACCAAGCGTACTTTTCTGAAACCTTCACCAATTTAAAGATAATTTAATTATTGATCTTTTAATATACGCGTTTTCTTAAAATACCTTTTGTTTTGTGTACAATAAATAATAATGGGCGAGTCTTATTACTGGCTGAACGTACGACGCGTTGCGTGAGCGCAGTACAGAACACGCAAGCTAACCACTCAAGGACACTGGCATATATCTGAGTCTTAAAGGGCGAGACAGTCACTCGGACCCTGTTCTATTTACTAGCCTGAGTGCCCACCCCCGCGCTTACCCGCACTGACTCGCTTGCCGCCACTCACGCAGGTATAAACATGCACTCGGTAGGTACTCGCCTCTCGACACACTCACATCGCTTACAGCACGCAACCGCACAATTTTTAATTATCTTTTTGCGGTCCATTGTCTTGCTAGTCTGTAACATCGAAGCTGTACTGACTGACTGACTCTGCAGTGCCAAGTAAAAAAATACTTGTACACGCTTATTCGTCCACCCAACTCCCTCGGCCTAGTATCATTTTGCTGTCTGGCGCATCTACTCGGTACGTGTGATCAAGGCATACCACGGAGTAGGTATAGTGTTACCCAGTAACGAGGTTGCGTAGGTCAGATAGGCAGTCACTCCAAATCAGCATTCATCATTTCAGCCGAAAGACGTTCACTGCTGGGCATAGGCCTGGGATCAAGCACCGCTACTTCGACCGGTTCTGAGCTGCCCGCATCCAGCGGATACCTGCGGCCTTCACAAGGTCATCGGTCCACCTTGTAGGAGGTCTTCCAACGCTACGTCCCTCCAGAACCTTTCGGCCCCAGTTATCTGATAGCCTATCTTCAGCCATCAGTTCTGCGAGCAATGTGCTCTGCCCACTGCCACTTAAGCTTGGCAATTCTTCGGGCTATGTTGGTTACCTTGGTTTGCTTGCGGATCTCTTCATTTCTTATTCGACCACTTAGGGAAACTCCAAGCATAGCCCTCTCCATTGCCCTTTGGGTGACTTTTAGCCTTCTGATAAGGCCCATTGTGAGCGACCACGTTTTAGTGCCATAGGTCATCACTGGCAACACGCACTGGTCAAAGACTTTCATCTTGAGACACTGCGGTATGTGGGATGAGAAGATATTGCGTAGCTTCCCGAGCGCTGCCCAGCCGAGTCGGATTCGACGATTGACCTCTTTCTCAAAGTTGGACTTACCCAACTGGACAGTTTGTCCGAGGTAAACATACTCGTCCACAACTTTGAGTGTAGCGCCTCCGATCTTCAAGAGAGTGGGTGTTACATGGGCACTTGACATGACCAAATATGAATTTATGCTCCAAATAAAATACTAGTATTCAGCGGCATCCGGTTGGAAATTAAATGGATATGGCCAGACAGATGATGATATGGAGAAGTGAACTAGCGGACGGATTGCAGAAGATGTAGAATCGACTGCTATGGCTCAACTTGGGGGAGGCCTATTTCCAGCACAGGAAAGAGTAATGTTTAGGGTTCCGTACCCAAAGGGTAAAACGGAACCCTATTACTAAGACTCCGCTGTCCGTCCGTCTGTCACCAGGCTGAATCTCATGAACCGTGATAGTTAAACAGTTGAAATTTTCACATATGATGTATTTCTGTTGCCGCTATAACAACAAATACAAAAAAAAACAGAATAAAGTAAATATTTAAGGGGGCTCCATACAACAGACATGATTTTTTAGACCTTTTTGATGATTTTTTAAAGATAATGGTGCGGAACCCTTCGTGCGCGAGTCCGACTCGCGGTTTTATAGATGTAATTGTTAAGTTTCCATACCCGAAGGGTCCAAACGGAGCCCTACTGCTGCCACTCACGTATCTGTTTGTCCGTCGTCTGTCACACAGGTTTAACAGCCAAACGGTTGGTGATACAGTCTTCAAATATTGGTAAACAAAGGAATGAGAAGCCACCAAAGTCAGCTTTTTTTTTATAAAAATTTGTTGGGTCAATAATATTTGATATAATAACAAAATCTCTAATATTTACAAGATATACCAACTGAATCTATAATTTTATTTGATATAATGATCAGTTAATATAATAAATGATTGATATCATTTTAAAGCAACAAATTTTTATAAGCATAACATACATTGAATATAAAATCGTTTGATATACCACTCAAAAGACATAAAACCTATTTAGTATAATATGATAGAACGTGCAAGCAAGCATGCAGCATGCAAGCAAGCATGCAGCAAGCAAGCATGCAGCAAGCATGCAACATGCAGCAGGCATGTTTTCTGTCACGGCTCCGGCGCTGCAGGGCTACAGCGATCCCATGCGAGCTTATCGTCACGGATGTGTTTCACGCTCACCACCTGCTCCTCAGCTCGCGGGCCGCCTCACCCCTACGCGCCTACGCGATTTTAAATAACACTCTAGGGGTAGGGCAGACAAGACTACGTGGAGTCGGTTTAGCAGCGATTCGTTTCTGTCACGCCGCTCCCGCAGCACGCTCAATCAAATTAATCGCAATATTATATATTTTAAACGATAGGCCTAATGATTTTCGATTACATAAACGTAAACGACGTTATAAAAAATAAGTTTTAGAATAAATAAATGTTATATCCAAAGAAATTATATCAACAGTTGGTATAACTCTCGTTTATTATATCTTGTGAACGATAATAAAATGAAATTAGACCAAATGAGTTTATACGTTATGAGACGCACCCAAATTTGTTCCGATGAATTTTTTATCTTCCCTTTTTAACTTAAGAACTTGAAATTTGGTGATAATGTTTATTATTACGTATATTTTACTAACAAATATACCAATATACTAATAAATCTGATTTTTTCTTTGAAATTCCCGCATTTTTCCTATTACAACCAACTTGATTTTGCGGTCAAATGCGTAGCACAGAAGAGATGCGGGCGGCAATACGCCACTGCTACGGGTTAAGTCACTGCATATGAATAATTCTGACATTCGGACGGCTTATATATTTCTACATTTCGTACGGAACCCTAAATGTGCGAACTCGACACACACTTGGCTGGTTTTTGCAATATAATTATATTTAAATATTGAGGCTAAGCGGCTATTGGAATGAATAATATTCTTCACATAATGTTAGCCACCTTCGTTGTATGAAATCATGGGATCGAACATTCTGACAGTCAATCTGACATTTCGGTATCGATATCCTCCACTTTAATAAATTGTGAACGTCAAAATTGAATGGCAGGCGCTTCCAATAACATTGTGATATTCTGTGGCATTTGATTAAACTTAAGAGCGTTTACACCTTACAGCATTTCATACAAACTTTCAAGCCCTTGTTTTTCGAAATGACTGAATCGATTTTAATGAAACTTCATACGCAGAAGCAGGATACAAAGGTCTTAGAGTTAGTAGAGAACATTCATCCTGCTAATGCGTATGAAGTTTCATTAAAATCGGTTCAGTCATTTCAAAAAACAAGGGCTTGAAAGTTTGCATGAAATGCCGTAAGGTGTAAACGCTCTTAACATCTAATAGATAGACAAGGCTTTTAATTCAAAAGCTCTGTAAGCTCAAAGATCTTAAATAATTATACAATGGATCCGAGTTTTTACAAAAGAGTCTTCAAAATAATTCCCTTAATGCAGTTAGTACTAGAATTAATAGTTCAATCTCGTAGTCAAGGTAACGATCGATGTTGAGATCTCCGTCCAATCTGCGGCACGAGCAAGTCTAGACTATCGAATCAGACTGTACTTTAATAAATCCTCGTTGATTTATTCTGGAAGCCATCTAAGAGTTATTTCTTTGTTAAATTATCTATGTGATTTTCTTTGATGTTGTTCAAAGAAAATTAATGAACGGAGATGCTTTACACGTTCACATTATAATATCGTTGACTATACCTAGTCAACGATATTATAAGTAGAAAAAAAAATAACCAACTACCAAAAATAACACTACAAAGTGAAATATAACTTTAATTTCGGAAGTCGGTGTCTTTGGATCTGTATTTGAGTTTTTTGCCACCGACTTCCGAAATTAAAGTTATTTTTCACTTTGTAGTGTTATTTTTGGTAGTCGGTTATAATTTTTTTGTAAAACGTTTTTTATTTTTCACTTTTTTGTGGGTCTGTATTGAATTTATCTAAGTTACAATAGCCTAATGTTAACTGCTCATCACCTTTTACAAAATATTGCTTTTGCCGATGCTGGGACGTTGATTGTTGCGGAGTTCTCCTGGTAAGAACCAGGAGAACTGCCACTCACCATATGCATAGTGACGAGCATAAATTGCTTAATCGCAACCCGTTAAATAGGTACTTATTATTATACTGTTCCGGTGGCCATCTGTGGTCTCCATCATCAGTTCCATTTCACCAAATGGTGCTTTCCGAGAGCAAATGCACGAGTTACTATAAAAAATACCCAAATCGCTATAGGTTTGCCTATAAAATTTGAGGATGTCCTTCGATTTCCATGGGATCCCCTCATCAGATTCTGATTTGGTGGCAATGAGACTACTTCGGAAGTATACCCTTTCAAACAAAAAAAGAATTTTCAAAATCGGTCCACAATTGACGGAGTAATCGTGTAACAAACATACAAAAAAAAAACATCCAGCCGAATTGAGAACCTCTTCCTTTTTGGAAGTCGGTTAAAAAGAGGTAGATAGGGTAAACGCTCCGCAAGTGGCACGTCAAAACTTGGCTAATTAGCCACATTTTCTTCGTCTGTCTCCGCTTGCGCTCACGATAGTTACGACATGCCATCCTACTTCCACGTGTCATTAGTATGACATCGTGTCAATTTTGAAGATCGAATGTTGGGTTGGTAACCTATCTACGTGTTTTTGCTTTTAATATAATATCATTAGGTACTTATAGTTCGGTTTTTTAATCCCAGATACCAATTACACAGGTGCAAATTTCAAACTCCAAATTAAAAAAAAAAACGAACAACAATCATTTGAAATGTCAAATTAGTTTCTGGGATTAAAAAACGAACTTTAGGTAGTTATTATATTATTGAAAACAGTATGTAACTCTACATGCTTATTATGCAAAAGCTTACTTCGATGTTATATTTATATCATTATTATCATCGTTTCAGCTGAAAGACGTCCACTGCTGGACATAGGCCACCCCTAAGCACCGCCACATCGACTGGTTCTGTGGTTCCCGCATTCAGTGGATTCCTGCGGCCTTCACAAGGTCAGTGGTCAACCTTGTCGGAGGCCTTCCAACAAGGCCTTACGGTACGCAGTCGCCACTCCAGAACCTTTCGGAACCATCGGCCTTCTGTTCTGCTTACTGCCACTTAAGCTTGGCAATTCTTGGGGCTGTGTCGGTTACCTTGGTTCTCTTCATTTCTGATTCGATCACGTAGGGAAATCCAATGCATAGCCCTCTCCATTCACATTTGGATGAGTTTTAGCCTTCTAATAGGCCCATTGTGAGCGACGTTACACACGTTTCCATGTTTCACGTGTATTCCATAATCTTCTGAAAATGATCGTACAGCACATGAGCACTTCCTGGACAGTCAGCCCCATGAAATACTATTGCATAATGCTCAGCTTAAGCCTACACAATAGTACATAGAAGAGCAATATATATTCGATTTATCTATGAATACTATTATCACCACAATGAAAAATGGATTAGCGATTGCATTATGCTGTTATTTTAGCCCTAATCCTCTTAAGTCACGGCTCAAACTCAAACTTAACCCAAACTCATACCGCCTTATTACAAAACAAGATTTATATTTTGACATGGCCTAAACCATGGAGCCAGTTTTTGTAATAAGAACGTAACTGTGATTGAAATACCGTTCTTTATACAAAACTGAAAATTTAGTTCAGTACTAAGTGGTCAGTTTTGTGTTTAAGAACTTTACCATACTCGGAATAAAGTTCGAAATTCAATAATGGCTCCATGTTTTAAACCTGGGTCTGAAGATAAACCTTGTTTTGTAATAAGGGGGAAAGCATTTATTTCAAATATACCAATTACTGGCACTGAATTGTGAAGGGGTCGGTCAGTCAGAGAGATGAAGTTAGTTGCCCATTCCAAAGCGTAGTATGTACATATGGAGACGAAAGGGCAAGACACTCTACAGACACTCTTTCACGGCTGCAGTAGTAGAAGGCAGGGACCATTTTGGTTACCCATTGAAAGGGTTTTCGATAGGGTTTTTCTAAAATGGTAACCAAAATGGTCCCTGGGTAGAATAGATAGAATTGGTCATGCTACGCGTGCTGGGCGGATATCGAAATAACATATTATTATGACTTTTTCATGTTACTGGGTTTCAAGTAGGTCTAGAACCCATTGAATGGGTTAATGGGTTTCAAATATAAAATCCAATCAATGGGTTACATCATGATCAAGTTAACCCATTGAATGGGTTACCCCTTCAAAAGGCTTAACTCTTAACCGGGGTTGTACGGTCCCTGGTAGAAGGACTCACAATCTGCATGGCAAGGTTTTTAAATATTATCAATTCATAAATGCATCACTATATTTTCTCAAGAATATAATAATAAATACAAATACAAGTGTAAGTGTGTCGATACTTGATGTGTTGAACACGCGTGTCGTAATGAAGTGTGAGTGTAAAGATTACACATTATCACATTGATAGCGACCTTTGCTAAGTCTTTCTGCCTACATCTCTGGTAATGGCACGATAAGGGAAGTAAACACGTCTTCTCTTCCGGCTTTCTTTAAAGTTAGGAAAGTTAGTATTTATTTAATCGAGGCAATCAAACACAACGGTAGGGGGACGAGCTTGACTCGTATCGAAAAAACTGGCCAGTAGGTATTACAAGAAAACAGAAGTGTGTGGAAAAAGCAGAGGGAGGCTTTTGCCCTATGCTCAATCTTGGCTCAATAGGCAAGATCATCATCATCATTTCAGCCGAAAGACGTCCACTGCTGGACATAGGCCTCCCCCAAAGGGAGGGTTTGCCATAATCGCCACGCTTGGCAGGCGGATTGGCGACCGCAGTATGGTGTTAAAATGCATAGAGAACGCTGCTGCCCATTCTCTAGCAAGTCCCTTGGTCGCCTTTTACGACACCCACGGGAAGAAATAGGCGAGTGCTATTCTTAAAAAAATGGTTTCGTCAACTGGTGTCGTGAACTTTCATGAAAAACCTCATTGGCTAGTGTGTGCTAAAGATCCACATTAACTACAATAGCTATTTACTTATTCTAAGATACCGTTAAGTTAAGTGATTAACCCAAACGTGTATCCTACTAACATTCGCAGTCTAACAATAAACACGGTATACGTCCAGTAGGACCATCTTCGATTAATGGTAGGCCTTAAGATGCTCGTTAAAATAATTTATGCTGTGACATAAAGTCTATAGCCGTACACATGAGATTGATGTAAATTATTTAAATAAACGTGTGTCTGTAGGGATGGGAGAAATTGTCGCACATCCATCATTTTGGTATTTAATTGATACCAGGACTGTTGGTACCAATTGATTGATGATGGTTTTAGTTTCGGAGCCAGCATGGGCTAAAAGTATTTAGAGTGCTAACTTTTAGTGCACACGAAATTTTAACCAAAATCACAATACATTTTTCATTTCCGAATTAAAGCTGCAAAGTTCTTAAGGCGACGATAACCGACCTTAAATGATTTTATACAGAAGATCACGTCTAAACGAGTAGTGTTAATGATTTGAAAAAAATATGTGTTGAATTAGAGCATTTTATTAATAACTTAATATACGAATATTTTAGATTATGTTAATATTACATAGTGAAATTAATTTGTAAAGTTACGTCTAACGCGGCTAAAAAAACTGAGAATGGCGCAAAATCTACCAAGTGTATTTTTCTGAAATCTTCACCAATTTAAAGATAATTTAATTATTGATCTTTTAATATAGGCATTTTATTAAAATACCTTTTGTTTTGTGTATAATAAATTAATAATGCGTCAAATTGGGGACAGCGCTTCTTGATGCGCGAGTCCTATTACTGGCTGAACGACCGACGCGTTGCGTGAGCTCAGTACAGAACACGCAAGCTAACCACTCAAGGTCACTGGCATATATCTGCGTCTAAATATATTTGAATAGCCACGAACCTAAATAATAAAACCAAAACGCAAGCGTTTTCGTTTAGTTTTATAAACAGAAGAAAGAACACAATAATATTCTGAATGAGTTTCCAGTACGTTGGTTTTGATGGGAATATAATTACGAGTACTAACGATTTGGTACCGTGGAAATAGAGTCTTGATGTTTCGTAAATGCTTATAAACAGTAGGTATAACATTTAGAATAAAAAAATATCAACGTAATATTTGAAACGTTTACCTACTTTGTATTTATGAATGTGCTGGCAGTTTGATAACATTTTCCAAAAAAAAAAAAAAATTGGTACAAAGTATTCATTTTTAGGGTTCCGTACCCAAAGGGTGCCCTATTACTAATGCTTCGCTGTCCGTCCGTCTGTCACAAGGCTGTATCTTTTGAACCGTAATAGGTAGTCTTTTCACAGACTTTGTTGCTACAAGAACATCATCTGCCTAGTATTTTCCCAACTATGTCGGGGTCGGCATCCAGACTAACCGGATCCAGCTGAATACCAGTATTTTACATGGAGCGACTGCCTATCTGACCTCCACAACTCAGTTACTGGGAATACGATACCCCTTGGTAAGACTGGTTGTCAGACTTTCGGCTTCTGACGACCAGTAACGACTGTCAGAGATCAACGAATGACAGCCGTCACCAACGGCGAGGCACGGAGGGGTCTTGGTGGTATGTAAAGATGGTCAAAGCTGCTATAACAACAAATACTTAATAAAAATAAAATAAAGTTAAAAATTAAAAGGTCCATTCAAGAAACGTGTTTTAAAAAAAATGTAGGGTTACATTTTGCACGGTGGTACGGAATCTAGCATGTGCTAGTCCGACTCCCATTTGGCCGCTTTTTAGGGTTTCGTACCCAAAGGTTAAAACGGGAACCCTATTATTAAGGCTCCGCCGTCTGTCTGTCTGTCTGTCCGTCTGTCACCAGGCTGTATCTCATGAACCGTGATAGTTAGACAGTTGAAATGTTCACAGATGATGTATTTCTGTTGCCGCTATAACAACAAATACAAAAAAAAACAGAATAAAATAAATATTTAAGGGGGTTCCCATACAACAGACGTGATTTTTAGGGTTCCGTACCCAAAGGGTAAAACGGAAACCCTATTACTAAGCTCCGCCTGTCTGTCTGTCTGTCCGTCTGTCACCAGGCTGTATCTCATGAGCCGTGATAGTTAGACATTTGAATTTTTTATAGATGATGTATTTCTGTTGCCGCTATAACAACAAATACTAAAAACAGAATAAAATTAATACTTAAGGGGGCTTCCATACAACAAACGTGATTTTTTGGTCGTTTTTGCTCGATATTGATAACGGCAACAGGTAGACGCTTGAAATATTCACAGAATCTTTAGTTATATATTCACTTTAAAAATAAATAACTAAATTAAAATAAAAAAAATATTTAAAGGGGGCTCCCATACAACAAACGTGATTTTTTTTGCCGTTTTTTTAGATAATGGTACGGAACCCTTCGTGCGCGAGTCCGACTCGCACTTGGCCGGTTTTTTTTGCTCGTTTTTGCTCTTTATTGATAACGGCAACAAGTAGACGCTTGAAATATTTAGTTATATATTCACTTTAATAATAAATAATTAAATTATAATAAAACAAATATTTAACATAAAACAAACGTGATTTTTTTGCCATTTTTATAGATAATGGTACGGAACCCTTCGTGCGCGAGTCCGACTCGCACTTGGCCGGTTTTTTCAAGTTATTTGTGCTTTGTTACTAAACCTTATTTACCACGTACAAGCTACACATCAAGCTGTAAATTTCCAGTATAAGCTGATCTCGCATTGTATAGGATTTCCGTACAATGAGAGGTCAGCATAAACTGGAAATGTATAGCTTGATGTGTAGCCGTGTGTACATACGTGCCTACAAGTAATTCTCTTGCTTCTACTAAGCTTTTATTTGTACGTTACGATAAATTGAAAAATTCCATTAGGTTTTCGTGCCTAGATCGATACGAAGGCAACATGTTATGGAATGAATATACTAAAATAGATGCGGTTACCTTTCGGCTGGAAGGTAATGTTTCCAATAATGATTAAACTGAAAATGTATGTAGGTATAGGCACTGTAGGATTCAATGTTTACCTATTGTTGTTATTTCTAGGCAGCAGAAAATAATATGTGTGATGTTTAACATCACTATATACAATTTTTTTTTTTTCTCACCATTTTTATTTTATTTTGTTACCTATTTACTTATGTACAACTCATCAAACCTGACATGGGTAATTTTCAGGTGACCACTGAAAATCAGCGCTGTGTTGTGGGTCCCCATAGCACAGCATCATGCTGAGAGCAAGCCTTCTTGTCACACTCATGACGTGTACGTGACATGACGTCCTTTCTTCTTTCTGATATGCGATAAGAACAGTGCTATGATTGGCGACTTTGCTTAAATTGTGTAAAGCATAGCAATATTAATTTAGTTTTTTTTATTAAATGATCAAAGTGTGTTCTCCATGTCATGAGCTAGCCTAACCAAAGGAAACCCACTACTATCTGATAAACACGAGAAGCTACTTTTCACCTAACAAAACTCAGTCACACAAAATGTTCAACGGGAACTAACCATTTGGCGAGCGACAATGACAGCACGATCTAGAGTGCACAGTAGCGCCATCTAGTGACCTTATTGTAAAACTAACACTAATAATGATTGGTTATAAAGCCTCGTTTTAGAGAATTCTGATAATTATTTTCAGAATTCTTTAGTTTTGTGATGAGAAGGTGGTCTCAAATTTCTATGAGAGCAGCTCAATACCAGCATTTTACATAGAGCGACTGCATATCTGACCTCAACAACCCAGTTAAGTACTGGGTAACACGATACCCCTTGGTAAGGCTGGTTGGGTCTGTGTGTTACCGGACGTAAAGAATAGCACCATCCTATTTCTTCCCGTGGGTGTCGTAAAAGGCGACTAAGGGACTTACTAGAGAATGGGCAGCAGCGTTTTATATGCATTTTAACACTATACTGCGATCGCCAACCCGCCTGCCGAGCGTGGCGATTATGGCAAACCCCCCCCCCCCCCTTCGAGGGAGGCCTATGCCCAGCAGTGGACGTCTTCCGGATGCAATGATGATAATGATGATGAAGACTGGTTGTCAGACTCGGGCTTCTGTCTACCCGTAACAACTGTCAAAGATCTACAAATAACAGTTGGGGCCAAAGGTTTAACGTCCTTTCTAAGCCACGGAGGGGTCGTGATACGTAAAAGTTACCTATCCACGAACCAACCGCGGCAAGCGTAGCTTAACCTGATCGATCGACCCGTGTAGCTGTGTTTACTTAGCCACAAGCCCCTCCTATAGATATCTAGCTCACTACTGTATGGTTTGTAATGTATGAGTATTTTGTTTTCAAACTCAAACTCAAAACATTTATTTCAATTAAACCTATTACAGGCACTTTTGAATTGTCAAAGAGTCGGAAAGTTGAAGCTATTTGCCCATTCCAAAACGTAGATCTCTATGGAGAAGAACAGGCAAGAAACTCCAAGGATATTCTTTTAAATCAAGATATTACAAAATTCTGGGTACATTATTCTTGTTGCTTTTATATGTGAGAAGAATGTAAAAAATTAAATTACTTATTTAAAAAACAATATAAAATATATGATTAAAAGATTACAAATAAGCTTAAGAGAAGACCAGTCTCAACTGACCATGACGTGTGGATCAGCACCATCCAACTCAACCATTTCCTATTATACAACATTAGTTTTAGTATATGCGAAACCCGAAACACGTGTCTAGTATATTTATGTAAAGAATCTATGTTCAAAATTTTAAAACTGTATCATGAAAAATCACAAAGTTATAAGGTTGTTATGTTGCCGGGTTGTCCGTACAAAAACATGCCAACGGCGCCCCCGCGCCTCCAGGGACGTCTTGCGCTCATTGATAATAATTTGACAGTAGGTACCTACGGCGATTTTATTGTAAGTAATTAAATGGTGATAACATTTTCCATCACACTTTCTAGTTCATCATATAGTTTTTTTTAAAAATATTATTGACGTGTAAAAGTGTTTGTACAAACCTACTTAAAGAAAATAAATCATTTATCATTTACTTAAATATTTTTGGGACAAAATATAATAACATGGTGTAAAAATTATTGAAATCGATTCAGTTCCTTATTCTGAACAAACTATATTCACGTTTCGCATAATATACTAAAAATAGTGTTGTATATTCCAAAAACTAAAAATAAGGAAACCTTATCATTATCACAGTGCACTTATTGCCCCGAACAAAGCAAGTAATTTCAAAATTTCCCCAAATCCAATACAACACGCACGTGGCATATGAAATACGTTATTAATTAACAAGACCAAAGTTATTTGATGTCAAGGCTTTTCACCATTTTCCATTAGTTCCGAGTGACCTTCCCACTAGGCGTATTTCATCAGCAAGGTCACCCCAAACTATTACTTTTGACCTTAACTTACTGTTACAAATCTTGTTTTCGTACCTAGGTACCAAAGATTACTTTACGATTTATTGATACACTTAAGCGGAGAAAGTATTGCCTACCGAAATAACTCTTTAAAAGTCAAATGGGACTTATCTTTTTCCTAAAAGAAAAGTCAATCTCAAGCTTCTTTTGCAAATAAAAAATTACGATGTTCGATTATGAAGATCACTGGACCGATAAATCGTCTATTTCTGTATAAAAGGGACCAATATTAGGTATAAGGGATATTTCACGATCGCAATGACAAATTTTCCTACAAAAGTGTACAATGAGTAGGGTTTTCTTAAACCGATCCGCATTGTCGGTATCTCAAACGATCCACGTCGACTTTACAAGACTTGACGGGAAATCTAATATTTACAAAATGATCTATGTTCCATTATGTTTTATGATGATTTATATACAAATTAATCTCTAAAAATTGTGAAGGAAAATACAGGGTCAAATTATATTAGCGAACGAAACTCCGCAGACGTGATGGGTATCGTTATCTAGATATGAACAAACAAAAAATAAATAAATTAGATGAGTTTATTTTTGGGTCCTTCAACTGCAGTTAGTGTGAAAAATCAGATTGTTTGTGTATACTTCACAGGCGTGATAGGTACCGATATCTAAACATGATAAAACGAACGAAACCAAATTTTCTCAACCCATACTTAAAGTAACAACACTAACAAAGCGGTCCGTGTGTGACCCCAAAAAAAAAACATCAAATGTTTTATAATTTATTTTGTTGTGTTTAGATATCGATACCCATCATGTCTGCGGAGTTTCGCTAGCTAATTTAATTTGACCCTGTAATGTGAGGAAACGGGTATGATCTAGAGCCTAAAAATAATACATCTGACCTTTAACAACCCGGACTGGGTCCGAATGGTGGCCCGGCCATGCTTGCTTACAAACGCCGGCCAAATGCGTGTTGGATCACGCACAATGAAGGGTTCCGTAGTTAGGATGAATTTTATTTATCCCAAAAACCAACTTCATATTGTAGTTGAAAAACATATTCTCCGATACATCGATATACGTCACGGTCAATTCTCCAACTGCAAATGTAAGTTGGTCGGCTATTACTCGTTAACTTGTAAAGCTTACTTAGCTGTGATAGTGTTCCTTTTAATTTCGTTATATGTACACACGGCTACACATCAAGCTATACATTTCCAGTTTACGCTGATCTCGCTCCGGTTGGAGGTGGAGCAGTGGTGGCCCAGTGGTAACGGCCCGCACGACGGACGGACGGACATGGCGAAACTATGAGGGTTCCTTGTTGACTACGGAACCCTAAAAACGATGTCTGAGTCCCAGCAGAAGGGAATGGACACAATATGGGATTTTTTAAGTTACAGATTATAAAATATGCAAAAAAAAAACAATTAATTATAAGTTAAATTTTATTTGATGGCGCAGCAAGTGGCGCCATCTAGTTTTGTTACGAAGTTACTGGAATCACCGAAAAGGTCAGATAAGAGTGACACTGGCTGGTGACAGTCACTCTAGCAGAGCGTCGCATCGATGGTAGCGTGGCGGCTGTCAGAAGAGGATGTCAGGGGTGCCGCTATCGTACCACGTCTATTGGCGAATTGCTATATTCCGGCACAATCCTGATGATATTGAAACTGCTGAACCACTAATACGTCGATCACTTCTGGTAAAAACGCATAGCCTTTAACAGAAGTGATCATCCGCCATGCCATTATACTCGTATATATTTAATTTATACAGTATGACTGCCTCGTTGGTCTAGTGGTCACAAGCGCTATTGCTAAGCTTGAGGTCCTGGGTTCGATCCCCGGGTCGGGCAATGTGATATTGGGTTTTACTATCTGGAATTTCCCAGTAGCAGGCTGTGTCTGGATTTGTGGCCAGCTGATGGCAATAGGCTCGCCCCCTATTACATGGGACTTCAACATAACTGGCGAAATGTGGGTGTACCTCTGCCTAACCCTTCGGGGATTAAGGCGTGATGTTATGTTATAATTTATACTTTAGCAAGGTGTTAAAGGCCTTAGCAAAATCAAGGCCATTAACACCTTGCTTAAGCATAATATAATTACGCATCTAGATAAGAACAGTTGCTTAAAATTAAACTAAAAATATTTAATTACCCAGTTTGTAATTGGCTAATAATTAAGTGTGGAACAAAGTAGGTTGTTTGTTTTGAAATAGAATGTCTATTGTGTAGATTGCATTACTAATTAGAGAATTTTGTATGTATACGATAAATTAAGCAATAAGTACTAAAAATAGAAATGTTGGAAATTCCATGCTCATTAGTAAGTTTTATAAATTATCCAGCTTATAAAACTGCCGATATAAATAATGAGGAAGGAAATGAAATCTGTTTATAAACATGTATCATGCACCGTTGGCTACTATATTACCGATAAATGCTTAAAATTAATTAAAAAACTATATAAAACGTTGGTTTTTTACCAAAAATTTCTTAGACCACAAATAAGACCAGCCAATTTATTGATCTCCAATAACACGAGGGGCAACTAAGGCATCTATCACGAAAATGGGCCATAGAATTCACCTGTGTGAGCACTTTTAACAATTTACTGCGAACCAATACTAAAAACGTCACGACAACATTATTTTTTAGGGTATCTTCCCCGCAGGGTTCCGTTTGGCACCCTTCTGGTACGGAACCCTATTACTTGTCCTTACATTATTACTTAGCCTCCGCTGTCCGTCTGTCTGTCAGCGGGCTGTATCTCATGAACCGTAATAGGTAGACAGTTGAAATTTCACAGACTGTATTTCTATTGCCGCTATAACAACAAATATTAAAAGTAAAATAAAGAAAAAAATTAAACGGGTTCTCATACAAGAAAGGTGTTATTTTCGGCATTTTTTGCTAAATATTGTATGGTGGTACGGAACCCTTCGTGTACGAGTCCGACTCGCACTTGGCTCGTTTTTTTTAGTCCAAGGCGTTGGCGTTGAATACAGGCCTGGCCATTTTGATTGGTCAATAACAAACATTGACCCTTAATACAAAACAACGTTTATCTTCAGACCCAGGTTTAAAACATGGAGCCATTACCTATTGAATTTCGAACTTTATTTATTCTGACTACGGTAAAGTTCCTAAACAAAAACTGACAACTTAGTACCGAACTAAGTTTTCAGTTTTGTATAAAGAACGGTATTTCAATCACAGTTACGTTCTTATTACAAAAACTGGCTGCATGGTTTAAGCCATGTCAAAATATAAATCTTGTTTTGTAATAATGCGGTCTGGGTTTCCATATTTAAAAAATTCTCATCAATGTTGCATGCCTTGAAAAAACCTTAATCTGTTTTTGGTATCGACGCTAAAAGTATACGTTTCATCATCATAAATCTAATTTGCAAGCAAGAAAGGAGTGACGACTTGTTAAATTTATTAATAACTGCTAGGCGATGGATGTTTATGATATTAGAACGTATAATTAGAATTTGTGTAACACGAAATACATTTTAATGTTGTGAACTTGTGATGCAAACTTTGTTTTGGGTGAGCACAAATTCCATGCAAAATATTTCATAGATTAATAGAAGTGGAGAAGGTTATTCCAGGAAGCAGATGCTGGCATTTGTAGGTCGAAATTACGTTAGGAAAAAGTGGTTTATGGAAATAATCTTTAAAGCCTTTTCAAGTAATTTTAAACAGAGACCGTACTACCCGGTTAAGAGTTGAGCCTTTCGAATGGGTAAGCCGTTTATGAGGTTACCTTTATCATGATGTAACTCCTTGAATGGGTTGCTCGAAACCCAGTAAAAGGGTTATCCCTTCAATACGAATAACCCATTGAATGGGTTCATACTTGAAACCCAGTGACAATATTATGTCATTTCGATATCTGCCTAGCAAAGCTAAAATGAATTATTTAGAGTTCATTAGAGGTCGCCGCGGCCGCTTAACGCGTACTATTCCATTTTGCAACCTATGCCAATCATTGAGAGATCATGTTACATTGCTCCGAGTCGGAATGTTACGCTGTTAACGTTTTTAAGAGTTGAAAGTGTAACCCTTTTGAATGGCTTAAATTAAGCCGTTCAAAAGGGTTACCCACACTTTTTGATTAAGTAAATGCTTAGAAAAACCCTATCAAAACCCTTTCAACGGGTAACCAAATTCGAATGGCTTATAAATTAAGTAGTTCAAAAGGGTTACCCACATCGTATGGGTTTTTGATTAACTGCATAGAAAACCCTTTCAATGGTTAACCAAAATAGTTCCTGATTTGAATAGATGCATTTCAGTCAATCTCCTTTTTACTTACTTCGCAATACCCTTTCTTTATTATTAATTATCCCTCTTATTGTTTAGTACGGTACCAGTAATTCTGGTTTCGGTATCAATTAAACTCTATTGCAGGCGATTGCACATCACTAACGACAAGGTCTGAGTGCAATAGAATTGTTAATTTGTCGGGCCTAGGCGACAGTCGGGCGCACGCACTCACGCACTTACTAGTAGCTATATTTTGTAACTACGAGTATGTATAGTCAGATCCATGACTATGTATGAACGTTTATCGACAAACAAAATAAACTAGTTTTTTAATTGAATTTCAACACTGCACGGTTGAACAAGATAAAAAAAAAATCGCTTGCCATTGATTTTACATTATGTGACTACTTCCTCACACGCTGACTTAATACTTTCTACTGGTAACATTTTATGAAAATCGTCTACTTTTACAGTGTTTGTGAATATGCACCATGTATTTAGCAAATAATTAATTTATCTGTCATTGCTTCATTTTAGGGGTTCCGTAGTCAACACCCCTTAGCCCGCTTGTGAACGTCCGTTGTTTTCACTGCAAAACGGACCGTTTATTTCGCCGGACTCGCAGTGTTGTACGGACCGGCGCGCGGCGGTGTCCAACTCATACAAATATGAAAAACATGGTCCGTGGTCCGAGGGAAAAAACGGGCGTCTACAAAAGGCCTTATAGTTTCACTATAAAATAAATAAATAAATTTCATTTATTATTCAGACATAGTCCATAAAATTACATTAAATAAGATCACAAAATCACACATACACAATAATATTATACTAAAACATTCAAATCAAATAAAATTAAAACACATTATCTACACTTATCATCAAACCATCATCATCTATGTCCGTGACTGTCTGTCGATCTGACTGTCTGTTTGTCGATCTGTCTGGCCGCGGCGTTTATCAAAGACTATTAGTACTAGAAATAACTGTAATTTGGCATGGGTATACTTAATTAATATTAATCACGCCGACAAAGTGGTAAATAAAATCTTTAAAAAAAAATGTATTGTACACACGGCTACACATCAAGCTATAGATTTCCATAAGCTGACCTCTCATTGTACGGAAATCCTATACAATGCGAGATCAGCCTAAACTGGATTTGTCTAGCTTGATATGTAGCCGTGTGTACCACCCTAGCACGTAAAATGGGGAAGATATTATTTTTTATCGTCTTTCTCACGATGAGAACCATTTTAAATTCAGGGATTCATTTGCGTAATATTAAGCTTTAAAATGCTAATTTTTGTTAGAGCCAAGTGCCGCCCCCTGCCAGCTAAATGGTTGTTTTTGGAATTATTTGAAACAATTCATGGCAGTAGTATATATAACGAAGTTAAAAGGAAAACTATCACAGCTAAGTAGGCTTTACAAGCCGAGTAATAGTCGACTAACTTACATTAGCAGTTGATGAATTAACCGTGACGTATATCGATGTATGGGAGAACATGTTTTTCAAGTACAATGTTATGTTTATTTTTGGGATAAATTCATTCCAACTACGGAACCCATTCATTGTGTGTGGTCCGACACGCACTTGGCTGGTTTTTTAGTTAAGGGTTTTGACCTTTTACCCCCTTATTACAAAACAAGGTTTATGTTCAGACCCAGGTTTAAAACATGCAGCCATTATTGAATTTCCAACTTTATTCCGACTGTGGTAAAGTTCCTAAACACAAAACTGACAACTTAGTACCGAACTAAGATTTCAGTTTCGTATAAAGGACGGTATTTCAATCAGAGTTACGTTCTTATTACAAAAACTAGCTCCATGGTTTAAGCCATGTCAAAATATAAATCTTGTTTTGTAATAAGGCGGTAAGTGTTTCTTCAATACAAATAATCCCTCCACGGCTCATAGAGCACATCATTCATCATCATTTCAGCCGAAAGACGTCCACTGCTGGACATAGGCCTCCCCCAAAAAGGGAGGGGATTTGCCATAATTGCCACGCTTGGTAGGCGGGTTGGCGTTCGCAGTATGGTTTTAAAAACGCATAGAGAACGCTACTGCCCATGCTCTAGTAAGTCCCTTAGTCGCCTTTTACAACACCCACGGGAAGAAATGGGATGGTGCTATTCTTTACGTCCGGCTACAAACGGAACAACGGATAGAGCCACAGTATAAACTGAAATCTTCACCTTGCAGAAAAGCTAACTTTAAAAACAAACTCTAAACTAAGTAGGTTATGTACAGAAGGGCTTACACGTGCCACGCTGCTACACGTACCTACATACATGTGCATCTATATGCCTTCTCTCGCTTCCGAGCTTCGCCAACCATTATAATTAGGGCCTCACAAATCCTTCACGGTATTGCATAAACAATTTGAAATCATAATGCGATATCGAAATAACCTGTCCGTGTGACCTTAGAGGTCGTTTGACAGTGTTGCACGTGTTATCTTTGGAAACTTTTTAAATAAAAGGTTTCGCTGTTTATCTTCGTTGATTTTTATGGAAAATATAAACTCTAACCGCCTTATTTTACAAGTTTGTTAAACAAGATTTATACTTTGACATGGCTTAAACCATGGAGCTAGTTTTTGTAATAAGAACGTAACGGTGATTGAAATACCGTTCTTTATACAAAACTGAAAACTTCGTTCGGTACTAAGTTGTCAGTTTTGTGTTTAGGAACTTTACCATAGTCGGAATAAAGTTCAATAATGGCTCCATGTTTTAAACCTGGGTCTGAAGATAAACCTTGTTTTGTAATAAGGGGGAAAGGATTTATTTCAAATAAACCAGGCACTGTTGAATTGTCAAGGGGTCGGTCAGTCAGAAAGATGAAGCTAGTTGCTCATTCCAAAGAGTAATAGGTTCCTATGAAGAAGAACGGGCAAGAAACTCCACGGACGCTCTTTTAAATTAAAATATTGTTACAAAGTATTGGTTAAATCATTTATGTTGTAATTATACATGTGAGAACAATGTAGAAAGATGTGCTCGTTAAAAGCGTCCGTAATAATAAAAAAAAAAACAATTAAAGAAAGTTGAAAAAAGCCGTGGCAGCTAAGAAATGCCAATGTACTTTAACGTGTGCTCAGTGTACATAATATCTACGAACATAACCAATGTATATGTAGAGTTGCCAAACGGGAGCGTTGCCAGACGGGAACGATCCTCCCTACTGACGGTTGATACTTTAAATTATTGCGCTTGTGTAAAGAAAGAGTCTGTGTGGTGCCGGACGTTAACAATAGCACTTCCCTATTTCTACCCGTAGCGTGGGTGTCGTATAAGGCGACTAAGGGACTTACTAGAGAATGGGCAGCAGCGTTCCCTATGTATTTTAACACCATACTGTAATCGCCAACCCGCCTGCCAAGCGTGGCGATTATGGCAACCTTTGGGGGACGCCTATGTCCAGCAGTGGACGTCTTTCGGCTGCAATGATGATGAAAGAAAGAAGATGCTTTAAATAATTGCGGTTAATTTTATCAACCAGTTTCTAACGAAGATTTTCCTAAGATTTCTCTCGAAGAAGTCTTTCGATCATAATCAGTTAATGAAGTCCACTGCTGCACATAGGCCTCTCCAATTGCACGCCATTCAGCTCGATTCTTGGCAACTCTCATCCAGCTGCTACCAGCCACCCTGCGATGATCGTCGCTCCACCTAGCCTGAGGGCGTCCTATTTCCGATTCGCGGTCTCCACTCAAGAACACGTCTACCCCAACGCTAATATGGCCGGCCCATTGCCACTTCAGCTTGCTTATTCTGTGGGCTATGTCGACAACTTTGGTCCTCTGCCGGATCGCCTCGAGCGGGCCCAGTGCGGTTTGGTAAATGTAACGTCACAGATCCTCGAATTTTTGGTTCTAGGATTGCCGGTTTCATCACTGACTGTCAAAGATCCACGAATGATGCCGGGATAAACAGCTTAATGTGGGCACGCTAACGAGGCACGGAGGAGTCTCGGTATGTGAAGATGGTCACCCATCCACGGACCAACCGTGGCAAGCGTATTAGCTTAACCTGATGGATCCACCCGTGCGGCAGTTATTACTTAGCCATGAGCTCCTCAATTTTCCTTCCAGTAAAAGTAAATAATTATGTATTTTTCTTATCATACCGAACATAAACAGAAACACACCACATGTTCACTAACAACAAAATCTATAATAATCCGAATCCTAACTATAATATTCGGTTCAGTGGTTTAGGCGTGAAAAGGTAACAAACAAACACACAAACTTACTTTCGCATTTATAATGTTATAGTTAAGATTCGGATTAGTATAGATTTTGTTGTTAGTGAACATGTGGTGTGTTTCTGTTTATGTTCGGTATGATAAGAAAAATACATAATTATTTACTTTCATCCTGAATTTTGCATATAATGTTGTCAGGTGCACAGAAACGGACATAGGTACCTTTCATCCCGAATCAAAGTACTGTTCCCGAGGAAAACAACAATAACGTACTTATGATAATAGACGGCGCCACGTGTCTTTCGAATCATGATTGAATTATAATATTATAGACTTATGCGGGTGAAACCGCGGGGCACAGCTAGTAGATAGTGATAAAGCTGAAGAGATTGTTCGTTTTTTTGTTTGTATGTTTGAACGTGCTAATCTCTGGAACTACCAGTCGGATTTGAACACTTCATTTTGCATATGATAGCCCAATTCATGAAGAACGTTATAGGCTATTTAACATCACGCTACGACCATTAGAAGCCGTCCAAAAAAAATTGCGAACTGCCGATAGAAGTGAAAACAGTATTCCTAGATATAGCTCCTGGAAACCGTTCGGTAACGATGACGAGAGTGCCATGATTTTTGTTCACCCAAAAGTGCTCAACGCACCTAAAGAAGTTTTAACTTAAAAAAAAAACCGGTCAAGAGCGAGTCGGACTCGCACACCGAGGGTTCCGTACGTATATATGATGTTGATGATTTCTGAAAAACTGTGCTATTTATTTATTTATATATTTATTTCAGATCATGATCCATAAGTTGTTAGTAAAGGTCTTAACCTAATGTTAGTAAAAAACCACAGTGACACTATACAACCTGTTTTTTTTGATATCCCATAACTCTAGGGTTATATTCTGTAGGTAAAAATAATACTAAAACTCCTAGAATAGATGGTCCAAAAATGCATCGTTTCGGAGATATCATCAATCATAATTAAATTAGGTCAAAAATTGTCACCAGTATGACGAATCTTTACTTTTGCGAGGTTGCCAAACTTCGCAGTAGTGTAGTAAAATAAATAGTAAAATAAAATATGTAGGTATGTTGGTATCGGGGCTTCCCGGCGGCAGCTAGTGAAGTGAAAGCTACCTTGTCGACGTTGTCATATTTCACGTAAGGGTGTTTTACATTAATAATCGTGACTTTGCCGAATTATTTTGTATGAAAAATGAAAAAAAAAATAACGAAGGATTGGAACATAACTCATATGCCAGTTGATTCTTTGATATGGCCTCAATCATACCCTAGAGTTATGGGATATCAAAAAAAACACGTTGTATACAAAATTGAAACGACTGACACCTACGTGTGCAGCCGTATCCAGTGAGCCAGCGTGAATACACACAATACATATTTAGAGACATCGTTTTATTTTTCCTGTAATCTTTACATAAACTTCTATCACATAGAATAATTTCAGATTTTATCTATGCAAACTTCGGAGCGGTATTTTTTTTACAATTTTCATCAAAAGTCGGGAACTATGAAAAAAAAAAACAGTCCGTTTTGCCAAAACGGTATATTTTTTAAAATTTCTGTCTTGTTTGCAAAATAGTTGGGCCAACGTCATCTAAAACTATTCTAAATTTCAAGTTGATAGCATTAGTAATTCTTGAGATATCCAGGTGTGACAGACAGACAGACACACAGTCTCACCATAAGGGTTCCTTTTTACCATTTTGGTACGAAACCCTAAAAAACAGAGAGAACGCTAAGTTGAAAACGAAGTAATACTAATAGCGCGGGCGGTAAATGTGGCTGTTATTTTAGTATATTGTGGTGTCTTACGACTTCCACGCGATTGAAGTCGCAGGCAGAAGCTAGTCCGGAATAATCCAAACATGAAACATGCATGAAATCAATTTGTAAACAACTTGTTATTGAATCGACACGCGAATTTAAATTCGCTGTAATACAGTTTAAGAATGTTAATGCGAAGAATTCGCAGTCGTTTATTATTCTATGACGATCATCGCTATAAGTAATTGACTTGCAAGGTTAAAAATGAAGTGTTTTGTCATAGACTGAGCAGATAAGCGCCTTGTGCAGGGTTCTCGGATTTTAATAAATTCAGATACGCACATGAAGAATTGCCAAGCTTAAGTGGCAGTGAATAGGGCACATTGCTCGCAGAACTGATGGCCGACGGGGCCGAAAGGTTCTGGAGTGGCGACCGCGTACCGGAAGACGTAGCGTTGGAAGGCCTCCTACAAGGTGGACCGATGACCTTGTGAAGGCCGCAGGTATCCGCTGGATGCGGGAAGCACAGAACCGGTCGAAGTGGTGGTGCTTGGGGGAGGCCTATGTCCAGTATCGTCCAGTGGACGTCTTTCGGCTGAAATGATGACGCACATGAACGGCACTTTTGAACGTCAAAATTTATAAAAAAATAAAATTGATTCTAGTCGATTTCCAAAAAGTATTTTCGTATGGCGAAGAATGGGCAAGAAACTCCACCGTTACTCTTTTAAAATGTTTTGTTTAAGTACATTATTTATTTATTTAATTGAAGTCGATGCACCTAGAATAAAATTACTAAAAATAGGTAAAAATAATTAAAAATTAAGCAATGACAGATAAATTAGATAAGTGACAGATACATGGTGCTCACATAATTTACAAACATTGTAAAAGTATACGTTTATGCGTAGGCAAAGTGATGGGTTTTTCTAGAGTGATTTCATTGTTTTGTATACGAGGAAGATTGCTCAAAGAAAGCTGCACTTGCCTCATCAGTACCATTACCATTCTATATTTATCTACTATCTTGAATTAATTTGCACAATATTTAATATCCAGACCAGACCATTGATTTAATAAAAGGAGACCAAACACAAAAAATCGTACAGTCCTTAGAAAGCCGGGCATCTATAGTAGATGTTCTTTTTACCCGATTACGGCAAAACCAAAGTTTGTTTGTATGGATGTATGTATGTTTTGTAATCTGTATGTTTTGTGCACTAATTACACCCTATTATCACCCGCGGATTAATATTATTTAGATATTATTAAGAATTTATCGTAATTTTATTTTTCTTTTTTTTCGTTCTTTGTTTATTTGTATAGGTACCTGTTTGTACCCGTACTTTTATAATGTAAGGGAAAAGCGGAGTCTTCAACTACAGGCATTTTCTATGCTTAAATGGAGACTCCTCGACATGCAATGTAAGCCAAATAAGATATATGAAATAAACTTATTTTTTTATTATTATTATTACGTATGACTCCGGTTATACGAAAACAGAAATCGATATTATTTTGTTAATAAGTCTTGTTTATACCTTTTTCGGTGGCGTTTTTGTCGTAGTTGGGTTTTAGTTTTTTGAGGTGTGCAAGACACATACCTAACACTTAGTTGCTCTTAGCTGATCTCGTATTGTATAGAACTTTCGTACCAGGAGAGATCAGCGTATACTGGAAATGTATAGCTTGATGTTAAAAAATTGTGAGCCGTCACGGGACGCCTGGCAGATGTGAAACATCGAAATCAAACAAACAAACATCGAAAATAAGGTCAGGGTCGCGTAGCGGGGGGATCGCGCGCGCGGAGAGTGAAGTGAATCGCCACGCGGCATGCGTCGCGGCGCCAGGTTTTACGTGCGCCTATAGATTTTTTTTTTTTTTTTTTTTTTTTTATACGAAAACGAATTCGCATTTGTATTCCTCACTTAGTACTAAAAATAGTACTTAGGTATGAGTCTGCCTCAGTAGAAACCGAAAATCTGCTGACCCCATTATTTTGTACGAAAATGAATTCGCATTTGTATTCATCAAGGTAGTAACAAGTGTTAAGAATATCTAATGAACGTAGAAAGTTTTACTTCAAGTTTATGTGACCTAGGACACGTTGGCAGGTGATTACCTGAATTATTCAGTTGTGCTAAGGTGACGTGATTGCTAATGTCATAATTTATGATGATTTGGTTTGGTTTGATCGTTTGTGGCAGGCCTTGAAACCGGTTAATTTTTATTTCCGAAGATACAAATAATTTTTGACACAATTGATATTAGCTCAAAGTGAAAGATTTATTTGCAAACTAAGTGTAGATTTTGGTGTTATTTTATAATATAGGTGCTTACATCTTAGCGGCATTTTAAGCTTCAAAGATTGCTTCATCACATTAAGTTCAGCATTGATTTTGTAACAAAATATTAAATAAATAACGTAATATGTTGGAAAACCTTTGTACTAACGGTTAAGGTTACATAGAAAATTAACCGGTTTCCAAGCCATGGTTTGTGGAAGGTATTTATAAAGCAGAGGTGAGTGGAAACGCTGGGAGGGGACGCCCTAGGAGGACATATAGTGACCAAATTGTTGATGATCTTCAGAACGGTCAGGTGCGTAGTATTCGCAACCGGCGTGCGTGTATGACTAGATGTATGAACGTATGCGAAGCAAAAGGAGTATGTAAGGAGCGTAGCAGGTGGCGTTATATAGTTTCTGCCTACTCCCATGGGAAGAAGGCGTGAGTTTATGTATGTGTGTATGATAGTTTGGGTGAAACAAATGAACCCATTTCTTCTCGTGGGTGTCGTAAAAGGCGACTAAGACTAGAGAATGGGCAGCAGCGTTCTCAATGCATTTCAACACCATACTGCGATCGCCAACCCGCCTGCCAAGCGTGGCGATTATGGCAAACCCCCCCTTTGGGGGAGGCCTATGTCCAGCAGTGGACGTCTTTCAGCTGAAATGATGATGAAATGAACAAACGAAGGAATAGCATGGATCAACATTGTACTAGGCTTTATTAATAAGTAGGTGTAGAATTATTTTCATCTCATGTGTGCCTCCTCGTGAAGGCACTGCTTGATACCTGTCAACCTTTTTTCCGCTATTCGCGGTAACTGACAGTTGACATTAGTGACAGCTACCTCACTATATATCTACAGTGTTTGCTTATCTATTCATTATATACTTGGCAGTACGTATGTGCAGGGTTATCTTCTGTTTTCAAAAGTATGATATTTCGAGAGAATTGTCTTTTTAAAAACTTTATATATTATAATATTAACTTGCTTCGTTCGTAATCGTATGTGCTTCCGGTTACTCTCTTTATATTTCATTTTTTAACATGCTGCTTCCACTTGTAATGGCCATATTGTTTACAGGGGGATTACCTACCCATATAACGAGACTTATATCTGTTAGTTTTCCAACTCCATGCCTTGATCAACAAATACCCAAAAAGAAGGAACAAAACCATTACAACACAGACCCAACGGAACTCTTAAAGCAATATACTACAACAATACGCACAAACGCTCTTCAAAGGGAAAAAGTTACGACCCCTATGAGCACACACACACTTGCACACATGACCCAAATAAAACATAGTGACTTGCGAATACGGAACACACCCGCAAACACATACGTACGTACATACTTATCTTATAAGTTCTGTTTCAATCTGCACCTCGCATTCCCCATGAATACAAAACCAGCATAAATCTTGACAGACGGCGAAAATCTGAACAACATTTTGAATGTACTGAATTTGACGTTTAGTTGTCATTTGTCTTGACAAGCAGCGCCACCCCACTCGTTCAACTTATATTTGTCTCTGGTATTATCACTAAAACACACACAGATTGTTTATACATTTAAGTTTAGTAAAAAACAAGCATTCGTGATAGGCATTAGCAACTCCACCGACAACTTCTTAATTTAAGCGGTTGACACTTCAGCAAACTTGGTAAAACATTTAGTGTTTTCACTGCAATCAAAATGAAACTCTATCTAGATGTCGGTAAGGTTCTGTTTAACTTGTGTGTATGTACATAAGTTACAATTAGAGCGGTACTGGTTCACTACATTATATTATGATTCTCGTGCCCTGCTTTTTTACGGTTGACATGATGTATGCGGTGTTTATTGTGTTTGTACTAGCAAGTTATGAGTCTACGTTATAGTTACGTTTGTTCTAAATTGGTACCGTGGTGTGTGCACAGGACAAAATGTATTATGTATAAAAGTAAAATAATGGAAGTCAATGAAAATTATAACCCATGAATCTATTCTCTACTTGTTGACAGATTTTTGATTTTTTCATCGGTAGTTCTATTATATAGAGGTATGAGGAAAAGGGTGTAAAGTTCACTCACCCCCCAGAAAAAAGGATGATCCTCCGACCAGACGGTATATGTCACCGTATAATTGTGTGGGTGCGTTTTATGAGGAACGTAAATGTTTGTGGCGGCATCTACATCGCTACATGTGAACTACGCCTCACACTGACGTCACGCAAAATCCTGCATCGCACAAGCAAAGTTTACTGCACGACTAGCATATTCAACATTATTTTTAGAATATGCGAAACCTGAATATAGTTTGTTCAGAATAAGGAACTGAATCGATTTCAATAATTTTTACACCGTGTTATATTTTGTCCCAAAAATATTTAAGTGTGATGGAAAATGTTATCACTATTTAATTACTTCCAATACAATCGCCGTACGGTTAGGTACCTACTGCCAAATTATTATCAATGAGCGCAAGACGACCCTGGAGGCGCCGGGGCACCGTTAGCATGTTTTTGTACGAACAACCTTATAACTTTGTGATTTTTCATGATACAGTTTTTAAATTTTGTACATAGATTCTTTACATAAAAAATATTAGACACATGTTTCGGGTTTCGCATATACCTACTAAAAATAATATTGTACACAACATCTTGACAGGAGCCCGCCAGACATAAAGGCTTCTACATACCGGGGCGACTTGTCGCGCGACGCGACACGACACAAAGGCACCGCTCATCTCGCGACACGCGGGGCCTTTGTGCCGTGTCGCGTCGCGCGACAATTTGCGCTGGTATGTAGAAGCCTTAATACCCGTCTGCTCGGAGGATCCTCCCTTTTCTATAGAGAATTAGGTAACTTTACACCCTGTTCTTAATTACCTCTATAATGTTGCTCTAGCGTTATCTCACTACAAGTCCTACATAAGTGTGGGTGAGATATTTCATATAAATAATTAAATAACGCATAACAAGGAATACGATCCATGCAATAGATAGTCCAAGATAGTGCATGTCACAAAGTCCTAGACGCAGAACCAGATGCAGGAATTAAAGATACAATACAGGATACAGGGCGTTCCACGGATATTCCACATGGAGGGAAAGTACCTTGAATATTGTAGATGGAAGATTTTACTGAAAAAAGACATTATTTGAATTTAAAAAACAATTTAAACTGCATTCATAGATTTTTACATGGTTGAACCGGAAATCGAACCCGTTACACGAGAAAAGTAATCACCCAGTAGCTTTATCATACCGATCGAAAGGCTTCATCATAAGGATATTTTTTATCTAAATAACATAGTGTCACAAATAAAAGGAAGACCGTGAATTTTAACATTTGATGTGAAATTTTGTTCAGAAAAATGTAAGCTGACATTGCCGTAAGGACATACAACTGACATTATCATATAATGTATAAAGGGGTATAAAACACAATGTTTTTGTTTTTTTTCAACCCATTACATTTACAACTGGGAAAAAAAAGGTTTCTCATAAACCTTCCACACTATTCCTGGTGTTGATATTTCAAGCCAAAAGACTTGCTAAGAAACTACTCGTCCGCGCCTCTGTAAAACTACATATTTTAGTATAATATCGTCTTTATAGTTCACATTATTCGTGCTGATATAGATAAACACACTCCTATTTTTACACTAAGTAGAGCAGTAACCAATTTTCCAAATGAAAAACAAAGAAAACACAAAGTCGAGCTGCTTATCGTCCGTCACGTTATGTTGAACTCGGTAGGGCCCGCTAAGTAATTACATGTAGGTATAATGTTGAAGTATTTCCATGCGAAGTTTTAGCCACATCTGGGTTAGTAGAGCGCAACCAGCTGCTATTTTTAACTTTATCTTCACGGCTTTGTGGTTTTGAAAAAAATATTTTTAATCCCTCATTTAAACAACAATGGACTGTTCATGTATATGTGTTCATGTCTGAAATAAATATTTTTATTTTATTTAAGCAATACATCAATTCCGAAACCTGTTGGTTGACTCTTCCCGTGATCCAAGGGCTGGCTTATACCTTGGCCAGAGGCTAAGCATTGCCATTCAACGTGGCAATGCCGCCAGTCTCTTGGGTACATTACTAGTCGACAGCGATTCCGAGGAATTTTTCGACGCCATATTTTAGTTTGTTAATAGTTTTAGTAGTTACTGTATAATTATAAAACAAAATATGTAATTCTATTATGTAATTAAAAAAAAAATCATTAAAGTTAATATTTAAAAAATATAATGCCAAAACCTGGCTGACTGAATTTTCCAGGCATCGGTTTTGGAGGAAAAGGGAGGAGGTATTTACTCCTGAAAAGGTCCATCATAAATTCATAATTGATCAATATTAAATTGCTCGGATAATAAACCATTTTAATTTTAATTGTAAACATATTAATTAAAAAAAAAAATATTGAATGAAATATTAATTGCATGAATGTGATATTAATTTTTACTAAGGGATAAATAAGGCTATAACAATAATACCCGTGGGTGTCGTAAAAGGTGACTAAGGGACTTACTAGAGAATGGGCAGCATCGTTCTCTATGCATTTTAACACCATACTGCGATCGTCAACCCGCCTGCCAAGCGTGGCGATTATGGCAACACCCCCCCCCCCCTTTGGGGGAGGCCTATGTCCAGCAGTGGCCGTCTTTCGGCTGGAATGATGATAACTATAATAATTAAACAGATTAGTAGTCCTATCTCTGGAGCCCTAACCACCGGTAGCTTGGACCCTGCTCCCGCTACCGGCGGACAACTATTTTTTATATTTTTAAATGTTTTTATATAATGTGTTTTTATATTCTAATATTTAAAAATATAATTTAGATATAAATCATTAAATAAAGGAAATAATAATGCCAACAACCCCCTAACAAGAGCTTCGATTGACATCTCTCGAGGCTCTCGTTAGGTGGTTGGATCAAGGGCCTGATTCAGAAGGCAGTATTCCACTGTCCTCTCAATCCACCCAGCTCCCGATACCGGCAGACCCCTGTTTTTTTTATATTTTAGTTGTAGGTACCTACAGATTTTTGTGTTGTGCAGAATATCCGCCTAGAAACTAGATGTTTATCCAGGCAAACCTAAATATAATATTCTTATGAATCAGTGATCCAATTCTATTTTTCGCCTACTTTATTCGCATTTGAAAAAGAAAGAGACGGAAGTTATTTGCGAAAAGGAGACCTCACGCATAGCATGACCACCGTAGAAACGGGTTTTGTCGACGGAAGAATCGACAAAATGACGTATTATAGAAAGATTTCTACCGTCCTAAGCATGGCGATGTTAAAACAGAAGAGAAGAAATGTTTCTATTCTTCAGTCGAAAAAAGTCTATAGTGTCGAGCATGACGACCAATTTTTCTCTACTTTTGACACTTGGGGTAGAAAAATTTCTTCTCGACAAGCGTTAAATAGTCTACATCACATTTGACCTAGACAAGAGTCTATATAGTGTTTTTGAATACTCAGTTCAATACTTTCACCGTTCAAATTTCTTCTCACTGAACAATCTGGTCAGTGGGTCGTCTTAGGGGCGGAGTTGTAGGAGTTGGAGTTTATGCTTAGGGGCACTATGAGCAGAAAAGAAAACAAAAAAGAAAGAATTGGTAAAATAGTGGGACAGAAATTGTTGTTCTAGTCGAAAACCATCCTTATGATGACTCCTGATGATGTAAAAAGACCAGCGAAAAATTAAAAAAAGAAGGATTTTTGCCTTAGATTCAGGTTAGATTTTTTTTTAACTTAAATTCTAATGGCATCCTGCTTGCAGGGGGGGTCACTCAGGGGGGTTAAATTTCTGTATTTTTTTGCCTAGGACGCACCGTTTTCGAGATATTTGAATTTTGCTGGTTTTTATTAATGAAAAACTCGACGTTTGACACATTTTTTTCGAAAACGAAACATGAATATTCATCGTTGAATTCATAGTTTACTACATCACTATACCTACCTCCCCGTTGCTATGGAAAGAATATCTATGTCTTTGTCTTCATAGAAACGCGAGTCTACGGGTTGCGCCCGTAAATGAAATGAAATGAAATCGTTTATTCTGTAAATAGGATATTAAAATCACTTTTACACGTCATATAAAAAAATAATCTAGATGTAGCCGACATTTCCTATCTGACTACCCCTGAGAAGAAATGGCGAAACAAACTCAGGGGTCAAAGTCTCTTTTAAAGTCCAGACATAATCTTGGTCAGATCATGTGAGGACCATGTATATCCGTGTCTGAAATGGTCTTTTGAGGAAAGGACCACGCAAAGTAGAGCGGACCTGTCCGTCGGAGAGAGATATAATTGTTCATGCTACGCGTGCTAAAGAAGATTAGATTAGCATTAAAATAATATGTAGGTACCTAGTTTTCCTTGTGTTATAGCTCTTGACGATCAATATGAGATTATAATATCATCTGAAATTCAGTTTTAGAATACAATCGTATTAGTTCCTAAGCGAGTTGTAGGTCGTAGGTTTGAACTCAGGCGCGCTTTAATTTCTTTATTCGTCACCCCTGCTCTCAACACGGTGAAGTAAAACATCGTGAGGAAACCGACATGTCCTAGAACCAAAAAATTCGAAGAAATGTGACATCTACCAACCCAAACTGGGCTCGCGTGGTACATTACAGCCCACTAACTCTCGTAGAGAGGAGGCACGTGTCCCAGCAGTGGGCACGTTAAAGGCTGATTAAGCTACCTAAGCATAAACGTGTGAAAAAAAGTATTTCACTAATATCATGAGCATGAAGTAACACCTAAACTAGTAAAAAGTAGGTGACGATGTTTAAAAAAGCAAACAGAATAATTGAAACCGGTATTATAAAATGTAATTTATTAAATGTCGTGTGCAATGGCGCAGAGAGTAACTAGTATTGTATTACGTAATCTGAGCTTATAGGTCCCTGAACTGTTATGAACTTATCACCTTCTTGAACATAGCGTGTAAAGGCTTCTACATACCAGCGCGACTTGTCGCGCGACGCGACACGGCACAAAGGCCCCGCGTGTCGCGGGACGAGCGGTGCCTTTGAGTCGCCTCGCGTCGCGCGACAAGTCGCCCCGGTATGTAGAAGCCTTTATACAGGATGGCCGGAGAATGACGTCTAAAGGTAAAGACGTCTTTTATTGGGGGCGTCGGAATCACCCCCATGTACTTATGTTCCGCGATTATTAGTAGTTTAGGAGATATATTTTTAAATGATTTTGTTATAATTTTCATCTGACATTGGTTTTGATTTTTTTATGTATCTCTTTCTACACTATGGTGATGAATATATACCTAACAAGAAAAAAACATCCACAAACGTCCAAACATTTGTGGATGTTTTTTAGGGTTCCGTAGCCAAAGGGTAAAACGGAAACCCTATTACATAGGCTCCGCCGTCTGTCTGTCTGTCCGTCTGTCATCAGGCTGTATCTCATGAACCGTGATAGTTAGACAGTTGAATTTTTTACAGATGATGTACTTCTGTTGCCGCTATAACAACAAATACTAAAAAATAGAATAAAATAAATATTTAAGGGGGCTTCCATACAACAAACATGATTTTTATGCTCGTTTTTGCTTGATATTGATAACGACAACAGGTAGACGCTTGAAATATTCACAGAATCTTTAGTTATATATTCACTTTAAAAATAAATAATTAAATTAAAATAAAACAAATATTTAAGGGGCTCCCATACAACAAACTTGATTTTTTTGCCGTTTTTATAGATAATGGTACGGAACCCTTCATCCGCGCGTTCGACTCGCACTTGGCCGGTTTTTTTTGTTATATTCATCACCACAGTGGCTTGTGGCTTTATAATAACAGCCGCACGGGTCGATCGACCAGTTTAAGCTACGCTTGCCGAGGTTGGCCCGTGGATGGGTGACCATTTTTACATACCTTGACTCCTCCGTGCCTCGGAAAGTACTTTAAACCATTGGTCCCGACTGTCATTCGTGGATCTTTGACAGTCGTTACGCGTCGTCAGAAGCCCGAAAGCCTGAAAACCAGTCTTATTCAGTGGTACCGTGTTACCCAGTAACTGGGTTATGGAGGTCAGATAGGCAGTCGCTCCATGTAAAATACTGGTAGCTGCATCTGGTTAGACTGGAAGCCGACCACGATCTAGTTGGGAAAAGGCGTGCAGATGATGAGTGTCAAGTACTTACCACCTTCTAAATTGTGGTTTAGTAAATAGATTTATTTGTCACAGAAACACGTGTATACAAAAAAGAGATCTATAATCACGAGCATAGAATTGACTTTGGTAATTTTTTCGACAGGTTTTTCCATCGTTTATTTCAACACCGTGTTGCCTCGTCATTACGTCAATGCCTAGTGTGTTCAGTAGTCCACACGCTAGTGGTAACGAAACCAGGATAAGCTGGTCTTAGATTCTATTGAAACTCCGTGCTATGCTAGGCCAGCTCGAGGTCAAAGAGTGCGGTAGACTGTTTTTATTCTTTTTGGATCTAAAGTTAACCTTGGTACCTTTTTCCATAGTTTTTCCTAACTCTCAGGGCCAGGGGTAATTTTTACAAACCCTCATTGTTTTCACGGAATTTTTAAGTTAATGACACAAATATGTAAAATGAAACAAAATCTTGTTACCTACAATAATATTATGTTAACTGTCGACCTTAGGTAAGGTGACAATATATTTATATTTACCGTTAAGCTCACCATTTACGTATACATTCCTTTACGAGAGTTTACGTAATCTAAGTAAAGGTTGCCTGTAGGCACCTATTGTTTATTCCTTCCCCAAGGCGTATTGTCCCGTCATTCCAAAGACATAACTTGACGCACCCTTCCCTTGCTTCTAAAAATAACTTGTTTACGTTATTTATTCCTTGAAACATTCGTTATATGACTTTCTTTAAAAGTATTTTATAGGCTTCCAGGGTTTGCACAACGTGATCTCGTAATTTTAATCACGAGGCTTGTTACTCCTATTGCTGATGATAAAAAAACAACCGAGACTTACAGTAGTCGCTTAAGACGGAGGTATGTGCCAGTGACCTTGAGTGGTTAGCTTGCGTGTTCTGTACTGAGCTCCCGCAACGCGTCGTACGTTCAGCCAGTAATAGGACTCGCCTATCAAGGAGCGCTGTCCCCAATTTGACCCATTATTCATTTATTATACACCAACCAAAAGGTATTTAAAAAAACGCGTATACTAAAAGATCAATAATTAAATTATCTTTAAATTGGTGAAGGTTTCAGATAAATACGCTTGGTAGATTTTGCGCCATTCACAGTTTTTTATCCGCGTTAGACATAACTTTACAAAATAATTTCACTCTGTAATATAAACATAATCTAAAATATTCACATATTTAGTTATTGCGAAAATGCTCTAATTTAACATATTTTTTTTCAAATTACTCATTTAGACGTGATCTTCAGTATAAAATCATCATGTATATGTATTGGCAATGAATGAGCTGGTAAGCTCACATACAAACAAATGTGAACATTGTAAACCACCATCTATTGAACACACACCAGACCATTCGTTGACAATATGTGATACCACCATACCGCTGTCTTGTGCTAGTTTGCCAGTTTCAACTGTTTCCCTAAACAGAGTGTAAATAAAGAAATAGTTTTATTTTGTGATGAAATTGGAAAGGATCTAGGCCACTTGTTGACAAATAAATATCCGGGTCACTCTATAATGAACTACTGTATGCCTGGTTGTTCTTTATATGACATAATGAAAAAAGTTATAAAATGTAATTTTAACCAGGATACTATAATATTAATATTTGTTGGTAATAGGGGTAATGTGAACAAAGGAGAATTACTCCAATATTATAGATCATTGTGTAACCTAAGTTTAAGAAAAATTGTGTTGTTCACATTCCCATACAGCCAAAGTTTTCCACAGGAAGAAAACAACCTTAGATCAGAAATTAATGTGACATTGCATAATTTGACGTATAATAATAATTTATTCCAATTAATTGACATTAACAATTATGTTGGTAATCATTTTTATTTGACAAAAGATATATTTTTTATGGATAGGTACTACCTATCTAAATATTGTAAAAGACAGATAGCTGTGTCGCTATCATATTATTTTTCTATTACAGCCAAGAATTTGGCTAAACAAATTGCTTCTATTGAGCAATGCAATGACATGTTAAATAATTCACCCAATAAATTGGTAACAAAAATTGACATTCAAAATAATTTAAATTAGAAATTAGGATAATAGAGGCAACCTCTAGCCATAATGTACATAATTGCAAAAATAAATCAAATAAAAGTTTAAACTCAGTCAATAGTATCAACCTGGTGCATCAAAATATTCATGGATTTCTAAACAAAGATTTAGAAGTAGAATTATTTATGAATTTTAACAGTATTGATATTCTTTGTATAACAGAACATTGGCTTAAAAGCCACCAGTTCTTGTTCAATTTAAATAATCACCAGGTTGGTAGTTCGTTCAGCAGAGTAAATGCAATACACGGGGGCTCATTAATTTTGGTAAGTAACCAGCTTAAATTTAAAGACCGTAAGGATATTGTGAGCCTATCTGTTGAGCGGACAGTTGAAATAGCCTGTATAGAATTGGAGCAGTTTATTGTATTAAGTGTGTACAGACCCCCTTCAGGATTGTATGACTGCTTTGAAAGGGTAATGGATGAAGTGTTGCACAAGATTTGTAACTCGAACAAGTCCATTATCACTTGTGGTGATTTTAATGTAAATTTGTTAGAAAACTCGGGTTCTTGTAGTAAAATAATAAGTCTGTTTCAGTCATATAATCTTGTAAACCTGTTTTTGGAGCCCACAAGAACAACCCCTACTAGTGCCACATGCCTAGATAATATTTATACAGATATTATACCAAGCCACAAAGAAATTATAAATTTACTAGATTCTGATCATTGTGGGCAAAGGATTACTATCCAAAACCAAAACAACAAAGTGGCTAAAAAGGATATCACTGTTAACCCCAAAACTGCAAGGCGCTTGGAAGCTTTTAAAGGTAAACTCAGTAACAAATTACCAGTTTCATTTATGCATGCTGATCATAATAATCTATATAATGATTTTTTTTATATTTACTGTCAACAATTTAATTCCACGTTTATTCCCAAGACTATCTCGGTTAATAGTAACGCATCTTTCAGTGATTGGGCTACCATTGGTATTCATAAAAGTAGAACACGGCTTTATGAGCTGTACAATGAAAGGTATTATGTAAAAACTGATGAATTCAATTTGTATGTTAGAAATTATTCAAAATTATTTAAAAAAGTTTGTTGTATGGCAAAGTCGCGTTATTTGAGTTCGAAGATTAAAAACAGTAGTAATGTAATTAAAACGACTTGGAATATTATTAATAGTGAAACGGGAAGGTCTATTAACCGAAATAGTCAGTATTTCGGTTAATAGACCTTCCCGTTTATAGCCTGTCAAGTAATGACAACATAATAAAATCAGACTCACAAGTCGCCGTGGCCTTTGAAAATTTATTTTCAGATATTCCCGTTTCAACTACTAAATCCCTAAACTCATCACCTTCTGTTGCTGAGTCTTTGCTTAAGGAAAATGTTAATGTTTGCGAGTCGGAATTTCATTGAACCTGTAGAGATATAATTAAAACCTTTCACACTTTAAATGTAAAAAAGACTGCAGATCTGTGGGGTAATTCTGTAGAAGTTGCTAAGTCTATTATAGACATTGTAGGACCTACTTTAGCTCTTATCTTTAATAATTGTATTGACTGTGGGGAGTTTCCTGACCTTATGAAAAATAGTAAAATATTACCGTTGTTTAAATCAGGTAGTACATCAGACCCCTCAAATTATAGACCTATTTCAGTACTACCTACCTTTAGTAAAATTTTTGAGAAATTAATTTTAGACCAATTGCAAAGATTTTTTAATAAACATAAATTACTACATAGCAAACAGTTCGGTTTTACAAGGGGCCGTTCGACTACTGATGCCGGTGTTGAACTGTTAGGACATATTTATAATGCATGGGAAGATAAATGCGATGGCTTGGGCATTTTTTGTGATTTGTCCAAGGCATTCGATTGCGTTTTTCATGAAACGTTAATCAGGAAACTCCGCCACTACGGGATCCGGAACACCGCTCTGGATCTTCTTATTTCATACTTGAGTAATAGGATTCAGAGCGTTGACGTCAATGGGAAAAGATCTCCCGGATCTATAGTAAGAATGGGAGTCCCACAGGGCTCAATTCTTGGTCCTTTCTTGTTTCTTATTTATATTAATGACTTGCCTTACCTCATAAAGGATAATCATGATATAGTGTTGTTTGCAGATGACACTTCACTTTTGTTTAAACTTAAACGTCAGCAGCTGGTTACTGACGACGTAAATAGCGCGATCTCAAAAGTAGTTCACTGGTTTAATGTTAATAATTTACTTCTAAACGAAAAAAAAAACCAAATGCATTAAGTTTACGCTACCTCACGTTAGGCAGGTGAAAACTAATGTGTTAATAAAGGGCGAAGAATTGAATCCTGAAGATAGCACAGTATTCTTGGGCTTGACTTTGGATGCTAAGCTTCAGTGGGGCCCACATGTAGATAAACTGTCAAAAAAGCTAAGCTCCGCAGCATATGCTGTTAGAAAAATTCGTAATTTAACTGACATAGAGACAGCCCGTTTAGTGTACTTTAGCTATTTTCATAGTGTAATGTCGTACGGTATTCTGTTATGGGGAAATGCTGCCGATATTCAGACTATCTTTGTTTTGCAGAAAAGAGCTGTTCGATCAATTTATAAATTAAGTCCAAGACACTCTCTCAGAGAGAAATTTAAGGAGATTAATGTAATGACTGTGCCTTCTCAGTATATTTTTGAAAATCTATTATATGCCCATAAAAATATAAAATTATTTAAAAAATACAGTGATATCCATAATATAAATACTAGGAACAAACACAAATTTGTTGTACCTACAACAAGGCTCAAGAAAATAGGTGGCTCGTTTCGATGTCAATGTATACGCTTTTATAATAAACTTCCAAGCCACGTTCAAGATCTAAGCCTTAATAAATTCAAATCATTCATTAAACGTAAGTTGTGCCAGAAAGCCTTTTATACTGTTAAAGATTATATTGAGGACAAAAAGGCTTGGGATTGAGCTGCTCCAATTTTTGTACATATTGAAGTAGTTTATTTTTATTGTTTTTTTTTTGTTTTTGGTAACTTTATTATTTTATAAACAGTGACATTTAATTATTATTTTATACACAATGACAGGAATATTTACTTGTAAAGTATTATATTATTTTAATTATTGTGAATGTGAAGACTATGTGGGTTATTGCATAATATTTTTTTTCCCCTTTCTTTTATTCTCAGTTAGTGTTAATCATGGTCTGGCAGTTTGAGTCATATAAGTGGCCTACCCAAATGTCCTTTCTTTGGTGTTGATCGTCGCATCGTTGAGCTCCTTAAATTCTGAGTAGAGCTGCACGATTACTGACAAATGCGTGCACTGACTGGTCAGGTCCACTCAACCTGTGTGGTTCTTTCCTCAAAAGACCATTTCAGACACCAATCTACATGGTCTTCACATGATCTGACCAAGATTATGTCTGGACTCTAAAAGAGACTATGACCTCTGAGTTTGTTTCGGCCTTTCTTCTCAGAGTAGTCAGATGGGAAACGCCGACCTCATCTAGTTTTTAAAATATGATTGACGTGTAAAAGTGTTTGTACAAACCTACTTACAGAAATAAAATCATTTATCATTTATCAAAAGTCGGTTATCGCCGCCTTAAGATGTGTAACATCTGACATCTCACCTTGGTAATAAGCAACTGAGCAGCGCCAGAAATTAACCTCAAAATTGAATAAAGCTAAATACTGAAATAATTATTCTAATAATTATTCACTATTAGTGGTCGTCCACTGGTTGAAATTCGACCCCCTCTACTTACAATCTATAAAGTACTTACTGATTCCACGAGTATACTAATTTCATGCTATCAATCAAAGTACCGTCGACACGAAAACAAGAAGACCTACTCAGGAGGTGTGCCATTTGTGATGAAACATAGTAATTTATTAGTGAATGTTATCCTAGTATTATGCGTACACGAACATATATCATGTAACACTGCAATAAGGCATCATTTACACTATAATTAGCCACCGATACGCAACCACGATGCTTGAAATAATTGTATGACATAACGTCGGAATAATAGCAGTGATACGTGATAAATATGGAGTGAAATTAGAACCAGTGCTATCGAGTTATTCACCAGATCCATATTATTTAACGTCGATCTATCTAAGTCTATCGTAAGTGAATATTAAAAAGAATGAAAATACGTTTATTTGCGGTAAACATGACGCAAAGAAAGAACACAAATACAAAAAGAAGAAGTTGGGGGGAAATATGCGTCACATCCACGCAAAACGGCCACCGCTCAGCATAATGCTGTGACCCTATGTGAGACACAGCGGATACCAGCGCTGGTTTTCAGCGACAGCCGGCGTTGTCGTGATGACGTCGACCGGTGCAGCATACAGTGAGATTATAAATAAGAAACAAAATAAATACAAACTACTTAGATAATTAAACATGTTTATAATTTACAATGGCAACATTTCAATATTACATTACATATTTATTACCTATTACATATTTCATTTGAATATTTACATTGGATGATTGTCATTATCATTGAGTAAAGGCTTTCTATTTTTGTGCCATGCTTCCCAGATCTGTGTAAGTCTCATCCAGGTGTTCCCCACAAACTTCAAGAGGTCATCCACTTACCTTGTTTTTTGTCTGCCAACACTCCTACCGTTTCTCCGGAACCATACGTGAATATACCTAATTTCTACTTTTCTTAATGGCACCGAAAATGAGGCCGAAAAGTTCTGGAATGGCGACCGCGTACCGGAAGACGTAGGAAGGCGTCCCATAAGGTGGACCGATGACCTTGTGAAGGCCGCAGGAATCCGCTGAATGCGGGAAGCACAGGATCGGTCGAAGAGGCGGTGATTGGGGGAGGACTATATCCATCAGTGGACGTCTTTCGGCTGAAATGAATGAATGAATGACGGGTTGACAACCAGACTCTTAGTCATTTCTGTGGGTTGGCTATCCAGAAGTAATCTAAAAGTATTTAATTTTAATACTGATGGCACTACTACGGCACGTGCTTTTGCTTAGTCATGAGAAGTAAAACCGCAAGAATAATTATAATGTGAGCAAACTCTAGTTGTACTATTGAAGTTGCTGAGGTAAAGCGACAACGATTACTCAGTTTTGAATTGAACATTTCAAACTACATAAGCATAGAGCAAAAGGGGTTAGCCGCTAAATTGGTAGGCGAGTATAGGCAGCAGGTGTTGTCATAGAAAACTGATCGCAGCAAAGCAAATTTTCTCCATTAGAAGTATTCTTCGGAAAGCACGTTAAGCCGTTGGTCCCGGCTGTCATTCCTAGATTCTTTGACAGTCGTTACGGGTAGTCAGAAGCCGAAAATAAAGTCTGACAACCAGTCTTACCAAGGGGTATTGTGTTACCTAGATAACTGGGTTGTGGAGATCAGATCACGATCAGATCAGGCAGTCATTTCATGTAAAATGCTGGTTTGCAGCTGCACCCGGTTAGGCTGTAAGCCGAACGAGAACATAGTTGGGAAAAGGTTAAGCAGATTGGTTGAGAATTATTTAATTCTTCACTTTTATTGAATGGGATGACTAATTGGTAATTGAGCGTCATGTGTGGCAGGCAAATAAATAAATTATGACTTGTTATTAACTCTTCGTATGGCCAGAACGTAGATCTACGCGAGACATAGTGGCTTTTTAATTGTTTCTGTAATTACCGGCTACGAAAGGTTCAAAGTGGTGAAGTGGTAACCAGTATGGATGTTTAATTCAATTCGACTCTTTATCGTCATCGGCGTGGTTTATTTCTTACAATTTTATATTCTATTCTCGATTTCCAAATTCGTAGTTGCAGGTGAAGTTTTCATAATAAGGATGACTTAGTTAATTTAAAATATTATGATTACTCTAAAGTTGGATGGATTCTTAATTATGCGATCATTGTTTTAAATATTATAGGTATTTATTTATTTTTTAGGTTCACCAACAGTTACACTGATACAAAAATATAATATTTTTTTTAAACTAAAATAACAACTTTGCTTATTGGTAAATTTAAATCAAAGCAAATTCATAAAGATTATTAACATCGGCAAATGCTCATTTATAGGACCATTATGTCATTATAATATAATAGGCGTGCATAGGTAAATAATTGTAGGAACTTGCTTGTGCTTAGGATTTAATTATTTTATAGGAAACTTATTATCTGCCAATTAACCTAGAATCATGATAACATAGTGTAGATGGTATTTAAGTTTTACATAATCCATATTTGGTGTTAACATTTTTTAAAGTGACAATAAATTTATAATTCAACTTGACTACACTGCTCAATGGGCAGCAGCGTTTTCCATGCATTTTTTTAAAAACCATACTGCGATCGCCAACCCGCCTGCCAAGCGTGGCGATTATGGCAAATCCCCCCATTTTCGGAGGAGGCCTATGTCTAGCAGTGGACGTCTTTTGGCGGAAATGATGATGATGATGACACTGCTAAATTAATAAGTTTTAATTAATTGCTTTGCTCTTCCATTCTGTGGGAGTGATTTCGTGAAAAGGGACGGATGTGTGTAACAGGAAGTGACTAACTAAGCATGGAATAAGTACCTAAGTACTTTACGTAATCGTTTCTTTTTGCGTAATCGCGTTGGCCTGAGAGGTCCATGGAATTAGTGTACTCATGGAATTAGTAAGTATTTTGTAGATTGTAAGTAGAGGGGGAATTTTGACCGGTGGGCGACCACTAGTAATAAATAATTATTCGAATAAATATTTCAGTATTTAGCTTTTTAAAATTTTGAGGTTAATTTCTGTCGCTGCTCAGTTGCTGATTATCTTAGGATAAGTAAGTACTTTTTAATACCATGGAATTAGTGTACTCATGGAATTAGTAAGTATTATATATAGATTGTAAGTAGAGGGGGTCGAATTTCGACTAGTGGGCGAAGACTAGTGATGAATAATTATTCGAATAAATATTTCAGTATTTAGCTTTTTTAAATTTTGAGGTTAATTTCTGTCGCTGCTCAGTTGCTTATTACTAAGATGAGTTGTCAGATGTTACAATCATATGCGACTACTTTACACGCTCGCTCGTTTTTAGGGTTCCGTACCAAAATGGTAAAAAGGAACCCTTATGGTGAGACTAAGTCTGTCTGTCTGTCACACCCGGATATCTCAAAAACTACTAATGCTATCAACTTTAAATTTAGAATAGTTTTAGATGACGTTTGCCCAACTATTTTGCAAGCAAGAAAGTAATATATATCTTTTTTGCAAAAAGGACTGAAAGGGGGTCTTAAAAATTTAAAGTAGGGCTGCTACTGCATGTGGGGTATCATATGAAAGAACGCTGTTTGCACATTCTCAAAACATTTTTTTTTAGGCAGCATCGTTTCCGACTTTTGATGAAAAATGTAAAAAAAAATACCGTTCCCCCCCCTTATCTCCGAAGTTTGCAGAGATAAAAATCAGAAATTATTCTATATGATAGAAGCGTATGTAAAGATTACAGGAAAAATAAAACGATGTCGCTAAATAGCACAGTTTTTCAGAAATCATCAACATCATATATTCGTACGGACCCCTCGGTGCGCGAGTCCGACTCGCTCTTGACCATTTTTTTTAAATATAAGTAACAATTACTCATATTTTTTTACTTAGAAACATACAACGAGTCTATCTATGTAAGTAGATCATAAGAAATAAAGAATTCAATTTAATACCATTTTGGCATTTTGGCACATCACTTATCATTACGTACAGTAACCACTTACACAATCAAATTAAGGATATCTCTTCGTCTTACTTTCACACTTTTAACGTTACCGTGTGTGAAAAGGACAGATATATTGTAAATTGTACATACTTGCACGACAGGTTCTACCGTTTGGATGCTGTCGAGGTGTCAAGGTTTCGTGAAGATTTCACTTTCAATCGATTCAATAGGTTGCCGCTTCATCGATAAAATATAATCGATTTTGTATTTCGAGTGTTCTCGATACTCGTATCGGTACAAAAATAGAATAATCCTAAAGTCCACTTTATCCTATCTCAAAATGCGTCGTAATGCTTAAGTTATTTATTGTACTCGTATTGTGTTTTGAACAATATTTTCCCCAAAAATGTTGTAAAATGCAACTGCAAATTTACTACTAATAGATAGATTAACACTATCCTCCCATAGCTATTAACACTATAATTTTGAAATATACAAAAAATACAAAATGTTTATTTCTGCCAACTAGTTTACATAGTTTATGATTGGAGCCTCCTTTTAAGCATGATGACGCCTGTGTTAGGACACTCCGCAATATAAAACCCAGTTACCTCTTAAAGAGTAACCGTGGAGTTTCTTGCCGACTCTTCTCCGACCGGAACGACCAATTGGAACCGTGCATCTAGCTTCTGACGTTTCATAAGTGCCCATGTAGGATTATGTGAAATAAATATTTTGATTTTGATGAATACATTATTACATGTGCTATTAAAGGGGATGCGCTAAGGTAGCCTGCGAAATTCAAATTCTAATGATAATAATTCTGTAAAGCCATATTTGTTACCTCCGCGAATCATATTTAGATCAACCTGCAAACTGCAAACCTGCTGACTTGCAAACTGCAAAAAACGTAAGAAAATTTTAATTTCGCGGGCTACCTTAGCGCATCCCCCCTTAAGACGCAGATATATGCCAGTGACCTTCGGGCTGTCAGACTTTCGGGCTTCTGACGACCCGTAACGACTGTCAAAGATCCACGAATGACAGCCGGGACCAAAGGCTTAACGTGCTTTCCGAGGCACGGAGGGGTCTTGGTATGTAAAGACGGTCACCCATCCACGGACCAACCGCGGCAAGCGTAGCTTAACCTGATCAATCGACCCGTGCGGCGGTTATTACTTAGCCACAACAAGCCCTTCCATTAACATTTTTCCCCTTACACTTAAGACGCAAATATATGCCAGTGACCTTGAGTAGTTAGCTTACGTGTTCTGTACTGAGCTCACGCAACGCGTCGTACGTTCAGCCGGTAATAGGACTCGCCCATCAAGGAGTGCTGTCCCCAATTTGACGCATTATTAATTTATTATACACAAAAAAAAAGGTATTTTAATAAAAATCGCATAATAAAAGATCAATAATTAAATTATCTTTAAATTAGTGAAGGTTACAGAAACTTAAGCTTGGTAGATTTTGCGTCATTCTCAGTTTTTTATCCGCGTTAGACATAACTTTACAAATTAATTTCACTATGTAATATAAACATAATCTAGAATATTCACATATTAAGTTATTGAAAAAATGCTCTAATTTATCATATATTTTGTTCAAATCATTAACACTACTCGTTTAGACGTATCTTCAGTATAAAATCATTACACTGATTGGACAGGTCCGCTCAAATTTGCGTGGTTCTTTCCTCAAAAGACCATTTCAGACACGGATCTACATGGTCCTCACATGATCTGACCAAGATTATGTCTGGACTTTAAAAGAGACTTTGACCCCTGAGTTTGTTTCGCCATTTCTTCTCAGGGGTAGTCAGATAGGAAATGTCGGCTACATCTAGATTTTATTTTTTTATATGACGTGTAAAAGTGATTTTAATATCCTATTTACAGAATAAACGATTTCATTTCATTTCATTAAAAGTCGGTTATCGTCCCCTTAAGACATGCAAATTGGGTCAGCTAACTCACACAACTCAACTCGCACAGGGCAAGTTTGTATTTTTTAAGATCCGACAGTTAATTGATACCGTAAAACGGGGTGAATATACATGCAGGGGTGAATAGAGACGCAACTTTAAAATGGATTTTATCCTTGAAATAATATAGTTCGTTGCCAACAAGGACACTTAATCGTTAATTATAGTACAGGTAACACATTATAGTCCTTTTTGGCAACAAAAGATATTATTTCAACGTTAAAATCCATTTTAATGTTGCGTCTCTATTCACCCCTGCATTTCTATTCTCCGCGTTTTACCCGGTATTTGTTTTAGAGCAAAAACCAGGAGCCTCATCACCGGGTGAAAAATTCTATTTCCTGCAATTTCGCGTTATAAGAAAATGGAATATTATAGTAGATATCTAAGTAGTTGTAAGTATTTATGTAAACTATAGTTCCCAGCCAAAGAAGCCTTCTTCTAAGGGTGTCATCCTAACTTTGCTAATATTATAAATGCGAAAGTGAGTTTGATTGTTTGTTACGCTTTCACGCTAAAACGGCTGAACGGATTTGGATGAAATTTGGCAGATGGGTAGACCATTGCCGTGATTAGGACATAGAATACTTTTTATTCCGATATTCCCACGGGATCGAGAGTTATGCCCGTAAAAAAGTGGGCCGCAGCTAGTTACCCATATACAACATGTCCCAGAATTAACGCACAACCTCTTAAGGGGTCATTGTACTCATATTTATGAACAACTTTTGCTATAGGACCAAATCTGAAATCGCGTAAAAGAAATCAGCTGAGTAAAAGCCCCTTAAGGGGTAGTGCGTTAATTCTGGGACATGTTGTATAAACAGCGTGTATCAGCAAGGTGTGGTCATACAAAACATCAATACATACTCGACCCAAATGTATGGGACGTTTGATATATTGTTCGCGATTACGATGTTGGTCCCATCGAGAAAGTTGTTCAGTTTGTTGGTCTGTACCAATGACGTATTATAAATAGACGCGTCATACACGAACATTAGTGCACTCAAAAACAGTGTAAGCCATGATTGTAGCTACATACTTGCATTCAATCATACAGCACGTGAAGAAAAGGAAAGACCTATACCGATATCAGTTGTTAGAAAGAGATGAACATACAATTATTTAGTTATGTCACTAGCTGCTGCATGTTCATTGGCGCGTACGTAATAATAATTATTATTATTGTAAATGTCAGGCAATTGCCTGGCATTTTCTTTGCCATTATTGAGCGCAGGTAACGCATCTAAATCTGTACCACACTCTTAAATATGACCAAATTTTTCTGATACATGCTGTAACAGAAAAATTTGAAAACTGAGTTTCTGTCAGTCAGATTGGACAGGATAATTTGACGGCACTGGGTCTACTCCGAAGTATCGGCCGAATGTTAGGCTGTTTCCTGACTACGGCTGATTATGGCTGATTGCGGCGAAAAAACAAAAAAAAACCGGCCAAGTGCGAGTCGAACTCGCGCACGAAGGGTTCCGTACCATTATCTATAAAAATGCCAAAAAAAATCACGTTTGTTGTATGGGAGCCCCCCTTAAATATTTGTTTTATATTAAATTAATTATTTATTTTTAAAGTGAATATATAACTCTATATTCTGTGAATATTTCAAGCGTCTACCTGTTGCCCTTACCAATATAAAGCAAAAACGAGCAAAAAAATCACGTTTGTTGTATGGGAGCCCCCTTAAATATTAATTTTATTCTGATTTTTTGTATTTGTTGTTATAGCGGCAACAGAACTACATCATCTGTGAAAGTTTCAACTGTCTAACTATCACGGTTCATGAGATACAGCCTGGTGACGGACGGACAGACAGACAGACAGACGGCGGAGCCTTAGTAATAGGGTTCCCGTCTTACCCTTTGGGTACGGAACCCTAAAAACGACTGTCAAAGAAATAAGTCAAAGTTAAAAATGTGTTTAAGTCGGATAAGGACTCAAAGCCAAAAAATGAAACTTTGGAAGTCAAGAAACGGCAGAACATTCCGCCGATACTTCGGAGTAGATCCCCAGGATTTTTGTCAAGGCTTAGGCAGACATACCAGCGCGACACGGCACAAAGGCCCCGCGTGTCGCAGGACGAGCGGTGCCTTTGTGTCCCGTCGCGTCGCGCGACAAGTCGCCCCGGTATGTAGAAGCCTTCACTTAGTAGATTAGAGTACCTTCTGTATCTAATGAAAACGAAGTGAATGTTTCCAGTTTTATTTTTTCAGAATTATTTTTTCCAAGTAAATTCAAATTGTAATAACAAAGTTTAATTTTCAAAACTTAGAAGTATACGCTCGAAGAAATACACTTTTCAGCCTATTCACAAATTTGACATCATTGTTTTTCATATCGTTCGTAATCTCAATGTTAGGTGTTATTCAACATTATTTATCTTATCACCCTGTAATCAGTCGTAAAACTATTATGCTCTTTCATGAATTGTTCTTTGTCGTAATTCTTGAACTTGGAAGTACGTGAGCTATTGTTTTAAATATTCTAATCAGTGAATGATTAGCTATCTTTGTCCTTGTTCGTATTAGAGAGATAGAGTTGCTTAAGTCCCGCCTATATCGCTAACTGTGACATGTGTCACTGATTTGTTGATTTTTAGGGTTCCGTACCAAAATGGTAAAAGGGAACCCTTATGGTGAGACTAAGTCTGTCTGTCATACCCGGATATCTCAGGAACTACTAATGCTATCAACTTGAAATTTAGAATAGTTTTAGATGACGTTTGCCGAATTATTTTACTAATAAGAAAAAAAAAATAAAGAAAATATACCTTTTTTGCAAAAGAGACTGAAATGGGGTTTTAAAATTTTGAAGTGGGGCTACTAGGGCTTGTGGGGTATCATATGAAAGAGCGCTATTTGCACATTCTCAAACATTTTTCTTTTTTTTAGGCAGCATAGTTTCCGACTTTTGATGAAAACTTTAAAAAAAATACCGTTCCCTTACCTTATCTCCGAAGTTTGCATATATAAAAATCTGAAATTATTCTATGTGATAGAAGTTTATGTTTACACATCAAGAGTTTTTCAGAAATCATCAACATCATACATACGTACGGAACCCTCGGTGCGCGAGTCCGACTTGCTCTTGACCGGTTTTTTGGTACAGAATTGCATTATCGTTTCTGACAATTAATTGTCACTGTACTATGTTGTCTGTTGGCGTCATTTTCGGTTGTAGTTTTAGTATAATCATGATGAATGTGACATGATCGTGGCGTGAATACGTTACCGTTACGTTCATTTTGTCCGCCGAACTAGAACGCGTTGTCGCGCCGACAGATGGCGCCTTTCAGTTTTCCGGAGAAATGAGTGACAAGATCACGACGATCGCGTCTTCGCGCGACGATTGCTTATATTAGGACACAGCCTTACATATGCACTAATTATTGAGTTATATTTAAAGATTTCCTCAAAAAAAAAAAAACTCTAATACGTACCTAGATTTAAACGTACGTAAAAAGAGGGTCAGAAAGAGCCACATGAACATGATGAGCAACAGAATCCTTCGGTCTGTTTTTAACACCATTGGGATTGCCAACTTATTTACCGATCCTTCGTTAATTAAAGGTCATGTCTACAGAAGTAGACAGGCGCGATGCGACTCTTGTAAAACAATTTTCATAAAGTTTTCCTATAAATTGTTCTACTAGTGTCGCGTCACGATGTTGTGTCGCGCCAGTCTGCGGGAGCCTTAATTCGTTCAGGATCGCTAAACGCCCATAGGCGTCAAAACAATAAAATTTTCTAATGTGTCTGAAAGTCTCCTTGAGCTGCTACTGCGTAAACTTTTTATTCCCACTGAATACATTAAAAAGTCGGTTACTCAACGGAGCAATTAATGACAAAACTTTATACAGAAAGCAGTTTTGTGAAGAAAGATAATTCTTTGAGTCTTCAAGTTTTTTTAATGTAATTTTTCAAGTTTTTATAATCTTGTCTCAACGGTATGCAGTAACAGTTTTTAGTCGTTCGTAAGTTTAGAGTTAAATGTTAGGTGTTATGATTTAATGTAACACGAAAGGTAGTTTTTGATCCTTAAAAAAACCTTAACCTAGTATACCTGAGATCATAGTCTTAGATCAGTATTCTCCAGTTAGATAAAGTTTTAATATTTTTTTTCCAAAAAATAGTAGCACTTACTGCAGCGGCCTGCAAAAGGGGCATTGATAAGGACGAACGTGAAAATGTGGGCCGAGGAGAAGCCGAAGCACTCATACCTGAGTCCATCAATGCCTGGTTGCGGCCAATATGTTTTTTTTTTTTACTATTTATAAACAGCTCTATATTTGCAAGCGAGTTCGCAATTTAAATAAAATCTTTGATACGCTACCTCCTTGGTTGCCATGTGCCGACGTAAAAAAATCGTTCCATTTTTAAATTACATGACAGATAAGGAGTTTTTATAGTAATTTATTCGGCCGCTAAACATGACAGATATGGATTTTCATACTAACATTGCCGGCCGCCTCCTCGCATGTATTTGACCAGTACAGCATATTCGATTTATCTCGAAGAAAGTTGTCAAAATAATGCTCGAATTTCCAAGCATGTTTGAGGAAACATCCTTTTTTCCCTCCAATCATGGCACTAGAGTTTTCTCAAATAACATCACTGTAACGTGACGTCACACATACCAAAAAATCGGTCAGTAATAGTAAACATGAAAACAATGGGTATGGCCGCTAATTTTATTAAAAGCCTACACGTCATTGACAATCCACTAAATAATGAAAGTACAGAAGACAAACTAAATAAAAGTTTTAAATACATGGAGGAAAAAATAGAGAATAATTTATAATAAAAAAAAAGCTCTATGTTGCCGAAGGATCGAAAGGAGGTAAGAATCGAAGCACGTTCCAAGATCACTTAATGTTGTGTCATTAAATGATCGTGGAACGTGGTTTAAAAAAATATGAAGCTGTGTGTAGACTGTTTATAAATAAATAACACAAACAACATAAAATCACGCTTTTTTCCCATGGGGAAGAAACAAAAGAACGCCACGATCCTTACATAATACTCCATAAAAAAATGGATAATTCAACGACCTGGTGAAAGTTCCGAGAATCTACTGGATGCAGGAAGTGCAACACCAGACGTTGTGGTAATGGTTTAGAAGGCTTATGCCCAGCAGTAGACGAACGTCTTACTGCTTTTCAGAATTTCTTTAGTTCCTTCGAGAGAAGCAAAAGGTTTTTGATTTGGTTAAAACGTTAATCGGTACGATAGTTCACTGTGCCATTAGAGGAGACCGTGGCTAAGTAATAACAGCCACACAGGTCGATCCATCAGGTTAGGCTACGCTTGCCGGGGTTGTTCCGTGGGTGGGTCACCATCTTTACATACCTTGACTCCTCCGTGCCTCGGAAAGTACTTTAAACCGTTGGTCTCGGCTGTCATTCGTGGATCTTTGAGTCTTTAGGGTTCATCAGAAGCTCAAAAGTCTGCTGACAATCAGTCTTACTAAGGGGTATCGTATTACCCAGTTACTGGACTGTGGAGGTCAGATAGGCAGTCGCTCCATGTAAAATACTGCTATTCCGCTACATCCGGTTAGACTGGAAGCCGACCCAATATAGTTGGGAATAGACTAGGCAGATTGAGTTCACTGTGTCATCGATGTGTAATGGTACTTCTGTAATTACTCCTTACAAATAAGTCTGCATCGGTCCACACCTGCGGTGGTCAGTCACCACAAACCGACAATTATAAAATTATATTCGTGTAAACTGATTTGTATGGCTTTTGTACACCTGTCGAGGAGCGGGGGGAAGACGCTGCTCCGCCACCTTTGGGCGGGAAAGACTCATAGTAGTTGCTGGGACTCTAGGGTGGGAATGTATTTTAAAAATAGAATTAAAAAATATCGATAAAAATAATGCTGCCATCTTGTGAGTGTATAAGCAGCCAGGGTGAATTTAAAAAAAAAACCTATTAAGCGGGACGGCCCGCGGTGGTGACGCGGACGTTCCAGCTGTCATAGAAAACAACGATTTTGCATGGTTATGCGTACGCATTTATTCGACGCGGAAAGCTGAACGGATGCGGAAGCATCTAGGTACATACAAAATCGTTGTTTTCTATGGACAAAATCTGAACAGAGCTGAATATTTGTGTGGATTGTCCCTATAGAGAGGTTTTTCATTTGACAATAATTCAGGTTGATTTTATAACCTAAATTTTCGTCGATGATTTTTTCTAGACTGCCTCCTTGGTCTAGTGGTCGCAAGCGCTACTGCCGGGCATGAGGTTCCGGGTTCGATTCCCGGGTCAGGTTACTCCCTTATGGTTATTTAAAAATAAAATTTCGGGTTTAAGTATTCAAAAAATCAAATCGAAGCACTCAATTTGTAAGTGGCAGTACAAATTGGCATCCTCAGGTACGTTTTTGATCCGTTTGTTTATATTTTGATTAGATACTTTTGAAACTGACTATACGAGGCGCATGCCAAAAGAAAATAGATACTCAAAAATTATAAAAAAATATTCTTTATTACAAGTATCGATCTTTTCGAAGTAATCACACTGAAATGTAATGAAATTTATTTATTTGTGAGAATATAGGTCCTTACATAATAACGTGGTCAAATAATTTTAGTCTCACTATATTCGTGCAAATATTTGTAGTACATGCATAATAATATCAAGAAATTACATCAAAGTCATTAGTCCTACACATCATAATCATAATAAAATTTACATCTTGCTCCGTTAATAATTAGGCACATAATAAAATATATTATATTAAGTTAGTTTATTAGATTATATCTCACAGTTTAGACAATTCATCAATTAATTGATTTGATTTATAAATAATGTCAATAAACAAAATTTAAATAAGTGTTCGTAAATTTATATAATATAATTATACATCATGTCTGTTTAAAATTTAAATACTTGAGCACGTATAGGTAAGTACACTTTTCAATACTTACGTCTGAACCAATTGGCAAATACCTCTGATCATTCTTATTTATACTCCGTTTGAAATAAGATTAGACATTTAAATAAACATTTTTTACAGTCCGTTCAATCGATTTTGACTTCTATTGCGTTGGTGGCATGACCAATGACAGCTGTAATAAACAGTTGGTATTGTAACCACGTTTTTGCTTTTAATGCCATCCTTATGCCTACGGAATAAAAGCCAAAATCGGTTGAACGGACTGTAGAAAAGTTTATTTAAATGTCTAATCTTATTTCAAATGGAGTATATTCTTTGCTTTCAAACCTTTTCCTCTTTAGTTTTTTATTTTATTTTTGGATACAAGGTAAAAATCACAAGGTGCTCGGTCAGGGGAATATGGCGGGTGCGGGAGGATAGACACGTCTTTAGGGTTCCGTACCTCAAATAGAAAAAAACTGAACCCCTATACGATCACTTCGTTGTCCGTATGTCTGTCTGTCCGTGTGACGTGGAGGTATCAAGTTGAAATCAAATACGTAAGTCTACGGTCCCTTGGTACTCTAAAAAAAAACCGGGCAAGTGCGAGTCGGATTCGCGCACGAAGGGTTCCGTACCATTATCTATAAAAACGGCAAAAAAATCACGTTTGTTGTATGGGAGCCCCTTTAAATATTTATTTTATACTGTTTTTAGTAGGTATTTGTTGTTATATCTGTGAAAATTTCAACTGTCTAACTATCACGGTTCATGAGATACAGCCTGGTGACAAACGGACAGACAGATAGACAGACGGACGGTCAGCGGAGCCTTAGTTATAGGGTTCCGGTTTTACCTATTGGGTACGGAACCCTAAAAACCAAGCTTCTAAGTCAACGTAAAAATACGGCCACGCATATTTTGATCCTCGCAAATAAATTAAAACCTTTATAGTACTTCCGTTTACTTAGAACCATGAAGTATGACAAGAAGCAAGGTCTCATAGCACAAGTAAAGGAAAAGGTTACATCAACTAAAATAAAAATAAAATTGCGACTACAAACTTATATTTGTAGTTGAACAATTGACCGTAGCGTACATCGATGTATGGGAGAATATGTTTTTCAAGTACAATGTTAAGTTTGTTTTTGTTTGTTTTTCATCCCAGCTACGGCACCCTTCATTGAGTGTGGTCTAACACGCACTTAGCCGGTTTAAATTTTTTTCGAGTTAAAAATGTTGAGTGTTTTGAGACGTGTGCGGCGCATTGTCGTGGTGCCAGAGAAGGTTTCAGATTCCTGAAATGCGGTCACTTGTCACACCAAGCTGATATTACTGTTGGAGCACAAACTGTCACATACCATTCGGAGTTCTCCGTTCTTTGATCTTCATCTTTTTTCTTAGATCTCGTTTTGCAGAAAAATGAGGCGACGATTTGTTTCTGTGTGCTCCGTAGTCGTACACGGCGACATTTCGTTGGATTTTGACTCATCTTCGTGGGTGTCGTAAAACTGCCAGGGTTACGAGTTTGTCCGAAAGGGATTTCGTGGCCTTGGCACACAGGCAAATGAAGGAATACGGGTGGGTTTTAGTCAGTAAAAGTCTGACACGCCTTCCCGCTCCGCCCAGAGCGGGAGAAGTAATTTGATAATATCCCACCAAAAAAAAAAAAAAATGGGTGTCGTAAAAGGCGACAAGGGACTTACTAGAGAATGGGCAGCAGCGTTCTCTATGCATTTTAAAACCATACTGCTAACGCCAACCCGCCTGCCAAGCGTGGCGATTATGGCAAACCCCGCGCTTTGGGGGAGGTCTATGTCCAGCAGTGGACGTCTTTCGGCTGAAATGATGATGATGAGGACTCATCTTCATAGCACCATACGGTCGACTGTCGCTTTGTTTCGTGATCATAGTTATATCGCCATGTGTCGTCACTAGTCAGTATACATATCATACACGTTTTCTTCTCGCCGGTGTCGAATTTATCTGTCATTATTCATATTCATATTCATATATTTATTTGCATTCCATAATGTATAGGTAAAGGTGTTTTTTTATTTATTAATAGGCACCAATCCACCTGACGGTCTTTCTGCTCATCAGGGCCTCAAGTCTGCTATTACAATAGTGTCAGAATGGTCGATCATTGATTTCACAATTGTTGATTTTGACAAGTTTGGTAATCTACTATTATAATGGCGTCATTATGACTTTCTAATGGTCGGCCACTGACACTACATTGAAAGAAATTGCATTTATTGGTAATCTCGTACATAATGACAAATGAATGACATTTCTACGAATGGGTTTTATAATAATGGCAATAAGACAATGCCATTATAATAACACAATTATATTACGAGAACATTAACCGACCAATGATCGACCATTATGAATTTAGCAGATTACGAACTTTTAGCAAAATGACAATGGCATGACAATGTGATCGTGTTGGAGTGACTGAATTTATAAAAATAGCAGAACAGTAAGTTTGTGCGGCACCCATCTCGAACAACGCTTACGGAGAGAAAGGTGGTCGTGAATTTTGGTTTTCGTCGCTGCTGATTCAGTTCCCAGTTCTCGTGACCGCAATTGGCGACCGACCTGTCTTGGCTTCATCTTTGGGATATCCCCGTCCTCTTTCGAATTCATCAATATACTGTTGCTCGTGAGACTCCCCCAAAAGTAGTAGCAAAAAGTTCAAAATATTCTTGAGGCTTCAAACCTTTCTAAAGTCATAATAAATCATAGCGCGAAAATCACGTCGACTGAGCTATTGCTGTAAGCGAATTCCCGCTAGGTTCTCGGAAAAAGAATGCTCATCAAAATAAAAAATAAAAAATTATGACGTGTGTTCTATTTTCAAATATATCAATAAACAACCAGCCTATAAGATGGTGTGTAACTTGCCAGTGTCAAGCAAATGAGTAAAGAGTTTCTAACTTCTTTTGATATGCCCCTCGTAGAAGGTTATAATAAACTCAGTAAGTGTCCATATTGTTTTTAGAAGTATTTGGTAAGTACTTTAGAAAGTTGTGATTTGTACTGCTTGCATCTAAAATCTTAAAATTAAAGTAAGCAAACAAAGCTATCTTCTTTTATTAGTACGATTAACCTAAAACTAAGAGCAATACTGATGTTTGTTTTAGTATTAAAGCAACTTAAACTGTATACATTATTTACATTCTTAGTGCCTAAACTTGAACAATAATAAAGTGGGCATAACCTTTGTGTGCCCTGCAAGTTTTCTTTGACTTTTCCTTTGACAAACACCCAATAATAGTAACTAAGTATGTTTTATTTGTACTTAATAGTGTTAAAAATCTATATTATTATGCGCAGAAATAAGTAAGCCTTTATACCAATTCTACCTTTGATGACTTGGGCTAAAAACTTGAATATAATCATTTTAGTACTAACCCAGGGTTGCCAGGTAACGGCTTTTTACAATCGTGTCAGGCCAAATATATAAGGTGTTTAAAAATGAACCCGACAAACTTTAAGAAGTGCTTTAGACCATCGAACTGAATAACTTTTACTATGGGACCAACTTTAAAATTGCGAAAAAAGGAACAACTTTCCCATAAAATTTAGTATCATCATCATCATCATTTCAGCCGAAAGACGTCCACTGCTGGACATAGTCCTCCCCCAAAAAAGGGGGGGAAGTTTAGTATGGCACAGCTGTTTTCTTTTGTCGCTATTTCAGACGTGGTCCCATAATAAAAGTTATTCAGTTCGATGGTCTAAACCACTGCTTAAGGTTTATCGGGTTCAGTTTTAATTGCTCGACCCGGATTAAAAAAAACTGGCTAAGTGCGAGTTAGCCCAGCGCACGAAGGGTTCCGTACCATTATCTATAAAAACGGCAAAAAATCACGTTTGTTCAATTTTGTTGTATGGGAGCCCCCTTAAATATTTGTTTTGTTCTTTTTTTTTGTATTTGTTGTTATAGCAGTAACAGAAATACATCATCTGTGAAAATTTCAATTTTCTAACTATCACGGTTCTTGAGATACAGCCTGGTGACAGACGGACGGACAGACAGACAGACAGACAGACGGACGGACAGCGGAGTCTTAGTAATACAGCGGAGTCTTACGAGTACGGAACCCTAAAAAAAGCCGGCCCAGTGCGTCTCGGACCACGCACAATGAAGGGTTCTGTAGTTGGGATGATACGCCAGAAACAAACTTAACATTGTTGTTTAAAAACATGTTCTCCCATACATCGATGTACGTCACGGTCAATTCTCCAACTGCACATGTAAGCTGGTCGACTTTTACTCGTGAACTTGTAAACCCTACTTAGCTGTGATAGTTTTCCTTTTAATTTCAGACGTACCTACTCGTACATGGTGAAACTATAACCCCCTTATTACAAAACAAGGTTTATCTTCAGACCCAGGTTTAAAACATGGAGCCATTATTGAATTTTGAACTTTATTCCAACTATGGTTAAGTTCCTAAACACAAAACTGACAACTTAGTACCGAACTAAGTTTTCAGTTTTGTATAAAGAACGGTAATTCAATCACTGTTACGTTCTTATTACAAAAACTAGCTCCATGGTTTAAGCCATGTCAAAATGTAAATCTTGTTTTGTAATAAGGTGGTAAGAGTTCCTTGTTCACTACGAACCCTAAGCCCATCCCTCTAATAGGTACCTATAAATCGTGTAGTCCCGTTGTCCCCGTACGCCGTGTCCCCGTCCTACGGGGACAGCGGTACTTCAATTAAATATTTAAAAATACTTCCCGTTGTCCCCGTGGTTTGGTTTTACATTCAAAAATATGTTTCTGGCACTTGCCGGACGCTGCCGCGGACCCGCTCGCTTCGCTCGCTCGGCTCTTGCGTTGTGTGGTCACAGTTCTAACCTTTTTTTTTTTTTTTGTTCACGGGGTGGAAAATCCTCATGGATGTCCTCCGCCCTGGGGTAAGCGGAGGGGTCTGTCAGACTCTTACTGACTAAAAACCACCCCAGTGTTCCCCTCCCACACTTGCACCGGGGATCTTGGGATCTGTTATTCCTTCCGCAATCCCCGGCTAGTGCCGGCCCGCCCCTGCGGGCCACCTCAAGTCTGGGGGGTCTGACCCCCCCGCGACGTCTGCTAGGGGCGCACGTGGAACACTACGCGCCGCCACCTCGGGGTCACAGTTCTAACCTAACCTAACCTAGATATTTCGATTTAAAAAACATTTCCTCGTACGTTACGGGGACAACGGGAAATAAATTTAATCACGTCCCGCTGTCCCCGTGACGGGGATATGGCATACGGGGATAACGGAAATACACTCTACAAATCACAAAAATTACTTAGGTTCCCGGTTTTATCAATAAAAAATTTAGAAGATGCTATACCTACCTAGTTCAAAGAATACCGAAGAAATCCACGTAAGTGCTCTTAGTAATTCACCGACAACATACAAGTCGTCAAATCAACTTCCAATGAAACTTCCCAGTGCACCTTTTCCTCGACAAAACGTCCTTTTAGCAGAATTGGAAAACCTGCCCAGCAACTGCTGTTGTTGCCCGATACTATTAAAACGACACACTGGACCTTCAACCCTAGCACCTACAACTTGGGGTTTGTTTTCTGTTGTCGTAAGTATTTCTTAAGACTTCGTTTTTTACCCCATTTCACAGGTGGGTATACGTCTGCGGTTTTCCACTTTTTAAGCCGATTTCAATAAGAGGCTTTTGTAAGTTTTAATAAACTGTGAGGGTAGCTTAACGTCCGAGCGCTTCTTTGAACATTTTCTTCTGGTTAGTAATTCATTATTTTGGCACTTGTGTTCTTCGGTGTAATTCACGACTGTTTTTCTTGATACTTTTAGTAAAAATTGAGAGGTGCGACCTAAAACTTTTGTAAATTTTAATAAACTGTGAGGATAGCTTCACGTCCGAGCGCGTCTTTAAACATTTTATTCTGGTTAGTAATTAATTCATTTGGCACTTGTGTTATTTGGTGTAATTCACGACTGTTTTTCTTGATACTTTAAGTAGAAATTGAGAGGTGCGACCTACAACTTTTGTAAGTTTTAATAAACTGTGAGGATAGCTTCACGTCCGAGCGCTTCTTTGAACATTTTCTTCTGGTTAGTAATTAATTATTTTGGTACTTGTGTTCTTCGGTGTAATTCACGACTGCTTTTCTTGATACTTTTAGTAGAAATTGAGAGGTGCGACCTAAAACTTTGTAAATGGGGATTTTTGAAGTGAAAACTGTATTAGGCGCAGTTTGCGTTCGTTTTGAACAGTGAACGAAACTTAACCGTCACGCTCGGATCGGTGACGCTGAATCGGGTATACTCGGCTCCATTCGATAAGTGACGCTAAATCTTTTCACTGTGGTCATAAACAAACACCCTCTTTTTCTAAATCAAAAATATTTTACTCCTGACAGGCTGAATTTTCAGTGGGTATTTTGAACTTTTTGGTAAAAGAACTCCGTGTGGTGTCGGTCGTAAAGAATAGCATGGATCATGCTATTCTTTACGACCGACACCACACGGAGTTCTTCATTTCTTCCCGTGGGTGGCGTAAAAGGCGACTAAGGGACTTCCTACAGAATGGGCAGCAGCGTTCTCTATGCATTTTAACACCATACTGCGATCGCCAACCCGACTGCCAAGCGTGGCGATTATGGCAACCCCCCCCCCCCCCTTTTGCGGGAGGCCTATGTCCAGCAGTTGACGTCTTTCGGCTGGAATGATGATGATCTACAGAATACATAATATGTTTGTGAGGAGTTGTGTGTCATGTGAGGAAATTGTGGCTAAGTATTAACAGCCGCTTGCCAGGGTTGGTCTGTGGATGGCTGACCATCTTTACATACCAAGACTCCTCCATGCCTCGGGATGCACGTAAAGACGGTGGTCCTGGCTGTCATCCGTGGATCTGTGACAGTCGTTACGGGTCGTCAGAAGCCGGAAAGTCTGACAACCATTCTTACCAAGAGATATCGTATTACCCAGTTACTGGGTTTTGGAGGTCAGATAGGCAGTCTCTCCATGTAAAATACTGATAGTCAGATTCATCCGGTAAGACTGGAAGCCGATCCCAAAATAGTTGGGAAAAGGCTGGGCAGATTGATTTAGTTTAGAAACCTTCGAGGTCTTTTAGACCTGCTGTTGAGTTGTTGTATGGATCAGAATGTTGGGCCACAAAAGGATGAATGCAATTATGCATGCAGTTGAGATGAGAATGCTAAGAGAGATGTGTGGTATGACACGAATGGATAGAATAAGAAATGAGTACAGACGCCAGCAGGTCAAGCTACCCGAAACTGTCAAATTTTCCCAATCTAACTTTTACAAACAGTACAGCGTACTGTAGAGATAAAGTTGAAAATCTATTAAAGAAATTTGACACATTGTAGTAGCTTGATGTGCTGGCGTCTGTACATAAGAGGAAGTCTGAAAGTGGCACCGGTGATTGAAAAGTTGTTGCGGAAATCGGTTGTCATGGTATGGGCATGTGTATAAGCGACTTCTTCCATTAAGGGGGATGCGCTAAGGTAGCCCGCGAAATTCAAATTTTCCAACGTTTTTTGCAATTTTCAGGTCAGTAACAGGTTTCATGTTGATCTAATTATGATTCGCGGCCATAACCAATAAGGCTTTACAGAAATAATAATTAGATCAACATACAACGTGTTACTGACCTGCGAATTGCAAAAAAACGTAATAAAATTTGAATTTCGCGGGCTACCTTAGCGCATCCCCCTTAAGGTTATAGTTAACCAATTATAAGCAGCAAAAGGTGATAAAATTATCTTACTCAAAATTAAGTTATTATTTTTTCACATTAATTTTATCACGTAAGCACTAAAAAGAGAATAAGAAAAATAAAATTAGAATTAAAGAAGAAATAAAATAATTTAATCAAAAACATAATTGGAAAAAATGTGGATTACTACAAAATTAGATTTTAAACATCGAGAAAAACATTAAAATTAAAACAAATTACAATAAAGTCAGGGTAAAAAAATGAAACAAAGTTAAATTTAAGATGTTGGTTCCATAGAGAAATTTGTTCAGTTTCATGGTCTGTACCATTGAATACGGCCACACCTTTCTGATATATACGAGTACTGTATAGTGTTTAAGCAAGGAAAAAGAAGCTAAAAAACCGGCCAAGTGCATGTCGGACCACGCACAATGAAGGGTTCCATAGTAGGGATGAATTTATCCCAAAAACAAACTTAACATTGTAGTTGAAAAACATGCTCTCCCATACATCGATATACGTTACGGTTAATTCTCCAACTGCAAATTTAAGTTGGTCGACTATTACTCGTTAACTTGTGAAGCCTACTTAGCTGTGATAGTTTTCCTTTTAATTTCGTTATATATACTATTGCCATGAATTTTTTCACATATCCAAAACCAACCATTTAGCTGGCAGGGGGGGGGGACACTTGACTCTAACAAAAACTAGCACTTTAAAGCTTAATATTACGCAAACGGATCCCTTAATTGAAAAATGGTTTTGCCAAACTCACAATATTTTTGAACGGCCTATCCAACGATACCCCACACCATGGAATAGACGAAAAAAAAAAATATCATCCCCATTTCACGTGTAAGGGAGGTACCCTAAAAAAAAATGTTTTTATAATTTTATTTTATCATTTTTTTGGCATGATTAATATATATGTATACCCATGCCAAATTACAGCTTTCTAGGACTAAGCGTCTCTGAGCTAAGCTGGCGACAGACGGACGGACGGACAGACAGACAGACAGACAGACAGACGGACATGGCGAAACTATAAGGGTTCCTTGTTTACTACGGAACCCTAAAAAAACACAAACACAGGCAGACTACTACCTATTTTTCCTCAAATTCTCCGTTAATCACATTTACAACCTTTTATCATTTTGTCTGTGTGGTGCCGGACGTAAAGAATAGCACGCCCCTATTTCTTCCCGTGGGTGTCCTAAAAGGCGACTAAGGGACTTGCTAGAGAATGGGCAGCAGCGATCTCTATGCATTTTAACACCATACTGCGATCTCCAACCTGACTGCCAAGTGTGGCCATTATGGCAACCCCCCCCCCCCCCCCCTTTGGGGGAGTCCTATGTCCAGCAGTGGACGTCTATCGGCTGAAATGATGATGATGGTGATGACAACCTTTTAAACTGCTAACATAACATAACATAACGCCAGTAATTCCAGAAGGGTTATGCAGAGGTGTAGCTTAATACACCTACATTTGGCCAGTTATGTTTAATTCCCATGTAATAGGGGGCGAGCCTATTGACATCAACCGGGTCCAAACCCTGGGAGCAGTGGTGGCCTAGTGGTATCGAACGCGAATTACGTGTTGTAGGTCGTAGCTTCAAACCCCAACTTTGTGTAAATTATTTCATCACCACTGCTCTCAAAACGGTGAAGGAAAACATCGTGAGGAAACCGGCATGTCCTAGAACCATAAATTCGAAGACATGTGACATCTACCAACCCGTACTGGGCCGCGTTGTGGATTACGGCCCACTCCCTCTCTCACGTAGAGGAGGCCTGTGTCCCAGCAGTGGGGACATTATAGGCGGATTATGGGCACAAACCCAAACATCGGGCTGCTACTGAGAAATTCCTAATGGAAAAATCCCAATAACACTTTGCTCGATCTGGGAGTCGAACCCGGGACCTCATGCACAGCAGTAGCGCTTGCGACTATCTACTAGTCCTACGAGGCATTTGTAAACTGCTAAGTATCAAGTTATTAAGCCATCTTAACATACCTCCTATAGCCATCTAGTGGTTTATTTTTGAATCATAGCTTATTTCGACACCGACAGTTCCCCATACTAGGAAAAAGTCAGTATCATACCTCCGCGGAATGTAATGAATCGTTTTACGCTTGAATAGAATAGAATAGAATACTCTTTATTATGTACACCATCAAAGTTACAGATATAAATGTGTTTGTGTGTGTGATGTGCTTGGACAACGTTACGAAATGTTGAAAGTTTATTACTAAAGTCAGTGCACTGTAGCTCAAACAGTGCGAATTTTGATAAGTCTCGTGTATTCAGCCGTCTCGTGGCGATGTCAATTGGCCGCCTCGAAGCTGCGACTTAAGGCGACGATAACCGACTTTTAATGATTTGTACTGAAACTCACGTCCAAACGAGTACTGTTAATGATTTGAACAAAATATATGTTAAATTAGAGCATTTTCTCAATAATTTAATATGTGAATATTTTAGATTATGTTTATATTACATAGTGAAATTAATTTGTAAAGTTATGTCTAACGCGGCTAAAAAACTGAGAATGGCGCAATATCTACTAAGTGTATTTTTCTGAAACCTTCACCAATTTAATGATAATTTAATTATTGAGCTTTAAGTATACGCGTTTTATTAAAATACCTTTTGTATTGTGTATAATAAATTAATAATGCGTCAAATTGAGGACAGCGCTCCTTGATGGGCGAGTCCTATTACTGGCTGACCGTACGCCGCATTGCGTGAGCTCAGTACAGAACACGCAAGCTAACCACTCTAAAGTCACTGGCATATATCTCCAACTTAAATATTTAATTTACAGTTTTGACTTCGTTACTTCGTATATGTCGGATCGTCAGGATTTATCGCCATTAGCCTTCTTTTTGTGGGGCACCGTAAAAGATCCATGTTATGTGGACAACCCACAAACGATTCAGGCCCATACGTTCAATATTAAACGAGCCATTCGTCAGATACAGCCCGAAACTGTCAACAACGTCTTGAAATATTGGGTCGACAGGATGCACTACTACGAAGCTAACCGAGGGAGCCATATGAATGAAATCGTGTTCCTTATAATTATAATGGGAATGTGTGTTTCCAATAAAGTCAAAATTATTGAAAAAAAAAATGATTTTTCTTCATTTTACTGCATTATAAAAATAAAACTTCTATTTTGCTCACCCCTTATATCTTATCCGTACATAAAGCCTAATTGCGTAGCCTCTTAAATCAGAAAAACATTTATTTCAGCAAAGTAAACGAAATCGAACGAGAAAGATAATTATGGAAGGTAGGTAATCTTAGACTCGCTGAAAAGGAAAATTGCTGACTTTTTTTTTTTTTTTCAGCTAACTACCTGCCTCTAAGATGTAAGGAGATGCATGTAGGGGTGTGTGTGTGTGTGTGTGTGTGTGTGTGTAGAGGTCATGTGTGTGTGATGTGGAGGTGTTGTGATGTAAGGTAGGTATTTAGGATTGTTCGTCTTGTGTTTAGATTGGACAGGGTGCTTGCAATTGCTAGGGTTAAACAACATGTCACAGAATTATCGCACAACCTCTTAAGGGGTCATTGTGCTCATCATTATGAACAAATTTTACTATGGGAACAAACCTGAAATCGCGAAAAAAAATATCAGCTGTTCTCTACATGTTGACGAGTTATTCGGACATAAATGTAGGGAATACCTGTTTTTTTTTAAATTCAGCTGTTCCTTAGTTCCAGGTTTGGCCCCATTGTTAAAATTGTCCATAATGATGAGTAGAATTACCCCTTAAGAGGTTGTGCGTTAATTCTGGGACATGTTGTATATGTCACCGTAAGATTCTGAGCACCGTTAGCTTATAATCTATCTAGCGAGATTATAACTTTATACTTATAATTATAACTTAAATCGACAAAATGTATGGAACAGCTGATTTTTATTTCCCGATTTCAAGGTTGGTCCCTTAGAAAAAATTGTACAAAATAATGAGTACAATGACCCTTTTTGGGTTTAGTATAAACAAAACTAATGTTGGATACTTACACCGTTTTTTTGGGATTATTTCTTAGTAAAACTTATCTATTTTTTCAAGTAGTAAAAACAAGGGGCGTAATCATGCGTGAGGCGTGAGTTTCATTATAAATATTAAAATAATCGAGTTTTCTTAAATAATTGAGTGCTCAGAGATAAGCATACGTTGCAGTTACCTCTTCCATTAAGAACTTACTTGCATGTACTTGCAACTTTGTGATAACTGAAGCGACGACTCGAACAGCTTCTACGAAACGGATTACAGTTCCCGCGTTTCTCAGCTAATGAAAACTGACTAAAATGTTTGGTTCAGTTTGTTTGTTGATGTTTAATTACTAACTGTAAGTTATAGATGGAATAGTGGTAAAAATTGTGAGTTGATAACAATTGTGAGGAGAGAGTGCTGAATACAGGAGTCTTAATTGCCATCTCTCGCAAAGGAACTAAATATTTTGATCTGCCGGTCTGTTCTGCAAAAATCTCAACGTAAAAACATAGTAGGTGAAATAAGCTAGGAGTGAGTTGTCCTTCCACGTGATGCTAGGAAGTGACAGTATTTTTATGTGTTGTGAAAGCTCACTTCAAGTGAAAGCCAAATTATTTATACTCAAAATTAACAAAAAAAAAAAAAATGATTCTAGTCGCCCCTTCCAAAAGGTTTCATATGGAGAAGAATGGGCAAGAAACTCCACTCCACCTTTACTCTTTTAAAATATTTTGTATAGGTAGATTAAGTACTTATAAAGGGTTATTTTTAAAACGTCAATAACCTCTTAAGGGGTCATTGTACTCATCATTACATCACCGGGCCTACGGACGGTGAGCGATGGGTAGCTCACTATCCGATAACGACCAGGCCCGGGTCGACGGCGCGTCGTATTCCACGCGCGACTCAAAGAGTTGTTAGCAGCAACTGACGGGGTCCGCTAGGGCCAATGCCTGCCAGGGTTGCGAGTTTGTCCGAAAGGGATATCGTGGCCCTGGCACACAGGCAAATGAAGGAATACGGGTGGGTTTTAGTCAGTAAAAGTCTGACACGCCCTCCCGCTCCGCCCAAAGCGGGAGAAGTTATTTGATAATTTCCCACCCAAAAAAAAAAAAAAAAGGTACCTAACCGTACAGCTATTGTCTTGTAAGTAATTAAATGGTGATAAGATTTTTCATCACTTAAATATTTTTGGGACAAAATATAACATTTTGTAAAAATAATTAAAATCGATTCAGTTCCTTATTCTGAACAAACTATATTCAGGTTTCGCATATACTAAAAATAATGTTGTATAGCTATATAATTAAAACGTTTTTAAATAACTCTGTATAGTCGAGGTCCCAGAGTTATTTTAAAAAGTTTTAATTATATATCATCACGCCTGTAATCCCCGAATGGTTAGGCTGAAGTGAACCTATAATAGAGTGGAGTGAAGTTTCTTGCCGGTTCTTCTCCATAGGAAACGACCAATTGGAACAGTGCACCTAGCTTCTGACGTTTCGCGCCCATGTAGGTATATGTGAAATAAAATATTTTGATTTGGATTATTGAATATTACACCCTCATTTCGCTAGTAATGGTTAAGTCCCAAGTAGGAGGCGACAGTTTCAATTATGTTAACGCAAATTAAATAAACAGCAGAAATGATATGGGTCTACTATAGGTACACATCTGCTCAACTCTTCGGGGATTACATGCGTAATGTTATGTTAAATACTAAAGCTAGATATAACCGTAGAGCGTAGCAAGACATGAACAATAACCGAGGGGAAATGAGCGCTTGTTCGTATCCCTTATTACACCCACCATATAATAATATAGTACATATACTTCCTTCCACGCTTCAATACCAAATGTCTCTCGCGTATCGTTAGTGTACCATTAAAGATATTAGTACCCATTCCCCGGTATTAACGCTCATCTCATGCGTGAAATGACAAACAATTAATATGCTCTGGTTCTTTTTCTTTATTCTTAGATTAAAAACATAAGTTATTTGTTATACCAATTTTAATTTGAATGTGCTTCTCATAAGCTCAGCCCCCAAGGCCGATTACCACGGACAGCCCCGTCTATATGCAAATATGCGTCACATCCACGCAAAACGGCCACCGCTCAGCATAATGCTGCGACCCTATTGGAGACAGAGCCCCAGCGCTGGTTTTCAGCGATAGCCGGCGTTGACGTGATGACGTCGACCAGTGCAGCATACAGTGAGATTATAAATACGAAACAAAATAAATACAAACTAAGTACATGAATAAAGTTTATAATGTATATTATTTACAATGGCAACATTTCGTTTCGCCGGTAACGACGTATCCGGTAGCCGGTATCTTCTTCTAAAAGGAAACCGTGACTGCCTGGTCTGTTAACCCATAGCTTTTTTTTTTGTTCACGGGGTGTAAAATCTTCATGGATGCCCTCCGCCCTGGGGGTCTGTCGGACTCTTACTTACTAAAAACACCCCAGTGTTCCCTTCCCACACTTGCACCGGGGATCTTGGGATCAGTTATTACTTCCGCAATCCCAGGCTAGTTGCCGGTGTTTGACCCTCCCCGCGACGTTTGAAAGGGGCGCGCGTGGAACATTACGCGCCGCCACCTCGGGTCCAGTGTGATAGCGGGTGGCGGACGTCCCTAAGTCCGCCGTCCTTAGACCCATTTAGGGGGGCCGGAAGAAGGCATTGTCTGCCCTCTGCCGACGCCCAGTGCGCCTGCTGCGGGCCGGGTGAGCGGACGAGATCTCCCGCTCCCTAGCCTTAGCCGCATGTAGCCGGCGAAGCTAGTACCCCATCGTATCAAATGATCTGATGGAGTACTAGCTTCGCTTGGGTGAATAGCGTTCCGGTGACCGGTCAGTTACCGCAACGCTAATTAGCTTAAAAGCTACTAGCATCGTGTAAACAGATCTAGCATGTCCTAAGTCAGGATAGTTAGTCAGGATATTACTTGCTTGTCATACTAGCTTTAAAGACCGGCCAAGTGCATATCAGTCCACGCACAATCAAGGGTTCCGTAGTTGGGATAAATTAATCCCAAAAACAAACATAACATTGTAGTTGAAAAACACGATACGTCACGGTCAATTCTTCAACTGCAAATGTAAGTTGGCCGACTATTACTTGTTAATTTGTAAAACCTATTTAGCTGTGATAGTTTTTCTTTTAATTGCGTCATACTACTGGCCTGGTTTTTTTCACATACTCAAAAACAACCATTTAGTTGGCAGGGACAAGACAAGTTGGCAAGGGCCCTTGACAAGGTTAATATTATGCAAACGGATTCCTGAATCGAAAAAATATTTTCACAACGCTGCAAAATTTTTGAACGGCAGTTCCAACGATATCCCACACTATGGGATAGACCAGAAAAAAATATTATCCCCACTTTACGTACAAGGATGGTAAAAAAAACAAGATTTTGTTTTACCACCATTGGCATGATTAATACCCAATACCCATGCCAAATTACAGCTTTCTAGAACTAAGAGTCTTTGAGCTTAGCAGGGGACAGACAGACGGATATGGCGAAACTATAAGGGTTCCTTGTTGACTACGGAACCCTTAAAAATAGGCATTACCGCACGCCATGGTAACAAACATGAGTGGTTGAACGTGTAAAGTCTCATAATATTTATTATTCACGGACTTGTATTGATTCATCATGTACCTATCACTATTTGGAAAATATTGATTTATCGTGAGCTATTTCGTAAGCTAAGGTAGAATTTAAATTGAATATTAGTATTATTTTGTTAAGCCAACCAGCTGATAATCGCATGTGCAACAAAGACCATTATTTTTGAATAAAAAAAAATGTTTCTTTGGATTTCATAATTCTACTGTAGAATTGGGATTTTCGAATGAAATGCATTGTAAGTTATTGAGAAATTAACATATATTTTTTAGTAGTTGCATTTTTTAGTCCGTCCCGGTTGATGACAATTGACTCATCCTTTATTACATGGGACGTGTTTATCCTGACGAAATGTTGGTGTACTATATGCACACCTCTGTCTAACTCTTAAGGAATATAGGCGTGATGTTATGTTATATTTTCTCAAATTATTTTTACGTGGTGTTATTAAATTTGTTATTCCAGAGTTTTTTTTTGTTTTAGTTCCCTTTTTTGTGATTACGAGGGAGTAGGGTAACGAGGTAGGGTACGAGGCAAAAAATATGAAAAAGGAGCTTTAATACCGGGGTTAAATACAACCAAGACAGTGAAAGCTATCTTTTATTTAAATACCATCAAGGAAGTTAGGTGTGCAAACGAACTATTCACCGAGACTCACCCAAACACTTGCATTATTAAAACAAAACCACAAGTTTGCCCAAAACCAAATTACTAACTGATCAAAGATTACTATACAATTCCTTAACAACGAATGAATTTGGGAAACCATTCCCAACTCCTGCCCGCCCGTCATCAACGCCAAACTGTTTAATTGATTTCAATGAATCTCGAACGAAAACGTAGATTGATCGAATTACATTAAAGTTTCGTCACTCGAGATTCCATTCCGCCGGGAGAAATGTCGACGAGAAACTTTGCGTCTGCAAAAGTTATCAATTCGCGTTCATTTTGTTTACGTTCCATTTATTAAATTAATTTTCTGTGTGGTAATGAAAACGTACAATGTATTTACGTACTTTGTCTTATTAACACACGTTCTATCTGTAATGAGAATTCCTATTATGTATTCTTGTCAAGTTTCATTAAGGAGTCGACGCCATTTTGTTATCTTCGCTGTGTGATTTGAAAACAGAACGTAATAGAGGTTGTGTAGTCTATGATGTTGTGTTAATAATTAAGTTCAAAAAAATAATTAATTTTAGTATTTGGAACGTTAGCTGTAACTTTTAAACTGCAGTCAGTGCCTCTCCCAACCAACAAATAACGATCGCTTTTGGCGATATCAGACCTTTATTTGTATAGATTTTTTCACAACATCTGCAGGCTAATTCACGTAATTAAAGAAGTGCAGTAGCAGTGCAGTTGCAATTAAGTTTCGATCAAAACAACGCATTTCGTATTCTACTATTCTCTACGGCTGTCAGATACTATATATATTCAGCTATCACTCAAACTTAAACTTCATTGCACCTGCACTGCAACTTGATCGGCGCGTCATGAAATTACGTGAATTAGCCCTCTGTTCTTACTTCACGTCAAACCATGCGCATATAAAAATAATTATCATTGAGCATGTTAAGGCGACGATAAGTGACTTTTAATGATTTTATACTGAAGATCACGTCTAAACGAGTATAGTGTTAATGATTTGAAAAAAATATGTGTTAAATAAGAGCATATTCTCAATAATTTAATATGTGAATATTTTAGATTATGTTCATATTATATAGTGAAATTAATTTGTAAAGTTATGTCTAACGCGGATAAAAACTGAGAATGGCGCAAAAACAACCAAGCTTATTTTTCTGAAACCTTCAACAATTTAAAGATAATTTAATTATTGACCATTTAGTATACGCATTTTATTAAAATACCATTTGTTTTGTGTATACTAAATTAATAATGTGTCAAATTGAGGACAGCGCTCCTTGATGGGCGAGTCCTATTACTGGCTGAACGTACGACGCGTTGCGTGAGCTCAGTACAGAACACGCAAGCTAACCACTCAAGGTCACTGGCATATATCTGCGTCTTAAGTGAGAGTTGCCGAGAATCACAATCGCTGAATGGCGTGCAATTGGAGAGGCTTATGACCAGCAGTCCAGCAGTGTAACTAAAAACACCTAATTTAAAAAAATGCAACAAAAGTACTTAAGGCTTCTACATACTGGCGTGACTTGTCGCGCGACGCGACACCGGTAGATCATTTTCCATGAAATTTTCATAGAAATTATTCTACTGGTGTCGCGCGACAAGTCTCGGCGGTCTGTAAGAGCTTTTATACCTATTAGGTACCTGTAGTGTCTGTATCTCTATAATAAATAAAATACAATTATTTCGAGCAACTTTAACTCTTATTATGTGGAGTACACACAAATACAGAAAACACAATAAAAAGGACAATAAAAATAAAATAAACTAAAAGACATAAGGGTGCGTGTGTTAGATTTATACCGATGTAATTAACTTTAGCTTAACTGTAGCTTTCTCACAATTAGATAAGAAATTGACGAAAAACTTTTTTTTTGTGCACGTGTTAGATTTATACCGATGTAATTAATACATAACAACGTATTTCGTGTTGTAATTTATAGTAATAATAAATTTCTAATTTAATGCAGTAAAAGTATAATCATAAACAATTTTTTTGATTTTATCACAAGGTTAGCTGAAGCCCAGTGAGTGAAAAAAAATAATTCTTGATTATGGTTTGTTAAATAATAGGAAAAAAAGATTACCGAATGGGTTTTTAAAAATAATATAGGTTTTATCAACATTATTTTCTGAGGCGATTTGTAACATTTCTTGATAGTTCTTTTTGCTACCTTTTTGAGTTAAACATGTCTGCGTACATAAAATATGTTTAATAACTAAATTTATGTTATTATATTAAAGAAAAATGTTCCTAAACTCAACACGATATCGTCAATTTTGTGTGAAGAGCCAACGGAAATTATTTTTTACAATATTATAAACTAACATTTTAGAATAAAAAATTGCCACCATTTGGAGATGAAGGAATAATCTATCTGTGGCAATTATTAGTTATATTTGGTTTATTTAAATTTTGCCGCAAAATGTATCATTCGCAAAAATGCAAATTTTTGTCATTTTTGCGAATGCATTAATGAATAGATAGGACATCTATTCGGCCCAGGTTGACGGCAACATGCCTATCACAGCAGTGTCGTATGTATGAGCAGTCCATCCGGTGCGCGATTATCGCGCTATAGGCTCACCAGTCACAGGCTCACCAGCACATCCAAGGTCCTTGTTCACGGTACGCTTTACGACTGTCTTCTATTCTATTCTATTTTTTATTATGGCAAGTAAAGCCGATGTTGACTATTCTGCTAATATTTATAATGAACTGGAAAAGCAAGTGTTCATTCTTCTTAAGTAAACAATAAATAAATAGGGTTAGTGGGTACTGGACTGAAACAAACAAAAAGATAAAATTACGTAAACATTATAATTTTTAGAACATTAATAGTAGATTGTTGCACCGAGCGCAAAGTGAGTTATTAATGCACGAGTGTTATGTTGGTACCCGAGCGCATGCGAGGGCACTAAATGAGCACGAGTGCATTAATTACTCACTTTAACAAGGTGCGTAATCTACTTTTCTTTCAACTACCAATCTATTTACCGTGATAAAATATACCTACTTAAAACTCAAGATAATGAAAACAAAGTTTTTCACCAAGTCGGTTTTATTCAGCCGATTTTTATTTTCAGCCAGTATGTTTTGATCTAATGCATACATTTTATATTAAACTTAATGGGAGACTTTAAACCTCTGTGGTAAATTTATAATTATCTAAATAAAAAATAAAAACAGTGCAGAAATGTAGTATGAAATCTCATTGTTGCACTGTTTTTCAGTTTGTTTAGTTCTAAGCAGAAAATACGTGACCTATGATCGGTTTTGTAGTCATTAATTATAACATTTCCAAAATTATGGGACACTAGTTGATGAGTGGACGAGGTTTTTCGGTGTGCGAACGGACAGTATGCAACATGATTCGATTAAGCGGTGGAGTAGCTGTGAAACACGGCGTTGTAAAATTAAAGTGGCGCTGAGAATACATGGAAAATCGCTCTTCATGCGTTATTTTGAGTTGTAGAGGTATATGAAAAATATCCTACAGTTTTGTACGTAACACAAAAATAGGTAACGTAAGGTTCACGAATTGAATTGGAACAGCTAACCTTTTAGCGAATGAGGGATTTTTTTTTTGTATGGGAAGTTATCGAATAACTTCTCCCGCTCTGGGCGGATCAGGAGGGCGTGTCAGACTTTTACTTTCTTTCCGTTACCTGTTTGCCAGGGCCACGATATCCCTTTCGGACAAACTCGCAACCCTGGCAGGCATTGACCTTATTGGACCCCGTCAGTTGCTGCTGACATCTCTTTGAGGCACGCGTGGAACACAACGCGCCGTCGACCCAGGGCTGGTCCTTGTCGGACGGCGAGCTACCCATCGCTCACCGTCCGCAAGCCCGCGCCTACGATGGCCGGGAATCGGGCTGCGACTCCCGACGCCCGGGGCGACTCCTGCGGCGACTAGGAGCGTGAGGGCGCGAATTTTGCCGCTCCCTCATGCGTTCTTCCTCCTCCTTTGCGAGCATTACTGCTTCGCAGAAGGAGGTGACGGCCTTCCCTGCACTCTCGCTCCGAACCATGGCCTGAACCAGGGCCGGATGCGAGAGATCGCCGCCGCCGATCGCCTGCGTGAGGATACGGCGGTGCTCCGCCCAAGCCGGGCAGACCTCCACCGTGTCCTCCCACTTTATCCTGATCAGGAACCTCCCGAAACAACCATGTCCGGTGAGGATCTGCGTCAGGCAGAAGGTGAGGATGCCGTGGCGCCTCTCTAGCCACTCCTCAAAGAGGGGACTTATCAGCTACAGTTATGGCGTGCTCAACGCTGGGTTGCGACTATCGCACACTCTCCATGCCGCTATGAGATTCCACCGGAGCTCCGTCCTCTGTGCCGTGATTTCTCGCGGCAGCGGAGTTACACCCCGGCGTTTCGTCTTCTCGCGCCACACCCACATGTGCGCGAGGACTTTCGCCTCCAGATCCCAAGGCGGTAGTCCGGCAAGGAGGCACGCCGCCTTACGGGAGACCGAGCGGTATCCTCGGACCAGCCTGGTGGTCATGACCCTTTGGGATGAGAATGTAATTCGAAGATAGAATTAAGTGTAGTCGACATTATCTGAACATTGTATTAATTCTAATAATAGTAGATATTTGAAAAATTCACGAAGAGGTTTTTCACTAAAAGTAGGAGGCTCACAAATTCATGAATATAATTTTAAATAAACTCAAATCTAATTACAATCCTAATTTCAAAGAAAACCTTAGTTTAATTTAGTAAACGTAAGTATTTCAGTTTCGTCGTACTCGTAGATATTTATTTTACAAACAGATCTACAGCAATAGGCTAAAATAGCTTTTCCTTCAAATTATTTCTTCCAAGTAGAGTATTTAAATATAAACGAGCTCAAGTAAGGGAAATAAAGCTTACAGACAAAGCTAGGTTTTAAACTGAATTATTGACTAACTTACTGAATAGGTTTTTAGTGTGACTTTGTTTTGTAAAGGCGGCTTCTCATAGTTCGTGATAATTATTGCGGATTATCACGCACGGCCGATGACCATGGACAACCACGAACCGCACACCAAGTCTCTTCTAACGGTGCGTGTGGGTCGGCGCGACCAGGTCAGGTTCACCGAATAAAAAGTGAAATTATGAGCTAATTAGAACGAATATCGCTATTTCGAATTAGACGATAATTTTGGTTTAAACTGCGGCAAGCACAATAATAATTATCACACATCACATGATTAAAGTCTTAAAACTAAATAAAAAATATGTGTGAAACTCGTTTCAAATAATATTATTTTCAAATAATATAAAAACGTTTGTATTTACCAATCAACACTACACACTCACGCTCACATTTTTTACTTATTTGTTTTTTTTTTATAATTTTTTATCTGCTTTGTATTATATTGTGTGCCTTTTAGTCTGTGCTAAATAAATGTATTTTCTTTATTTTCTTTCAATCCATAATATTTATATACATTACAGGTGGTAAGTATTAATACATTGATACAATTATGGACCATGTCGGGCACAAAATTTTAAAGAGCGCTTTAATTATTTTCCTTATTAGTAAATATTTAAATTATTTCCTAGCTATCTGTTTTTTTTCAACAGTAAATAAGAAATAAAAAAAATATATATATATTATACTAATTGAAAAATGTTATTATACGACTGATGAATTTCTAAATGATAAATTATAGCCTTATATAAGTCTTACTTGACTGGAGAAACAACATTTTCATTGAATATTTTGACTAATTGTAATTTATGATAATTTATTTATGCGTTGACTCGAAATTATTCCATAATGTGACATTTATAATTTTTGTTCTTATTTATTTATCATCATTCTATTAATTTTGACATAGGTAACTACCAAATAATTTGTTTACCTCTCGCATGATCAATATTTTATTTTGCATGCAACCACATTTGTACGCCTCTTGGCATAACATAGCGACCTAAAACTTTAATTTAAGAACTTTATTCACTAATACCTATGTTATACAAATAAAAAATGTTTATGATTATTATTATTATGATTATATTTTTTCGAGAGCAGTGGTGGCCCAGTGGTAACGGCCCCGACTTACGAGCAGTAGGTGGTGGGTTCGAACCAAGACAGACGCTTTACTTTGTGCAAATTATTTCATCACCACTACTCTCAAAACGGTGAAGGAAAACACTGTGAGGAAACCAGCATGTCCTAGAACTAAAAATTCGAAGACATGTGACATCCACCAACCCGCACTGGGCCCGCGTGGTGGATTACGGCCCACTCCCTCTCACAGAAAGAGGAGGCCTGAGACCCAGCAGTGGGAACATTATAGGCTGATTATGTATGTGTATTATATATATTTACAACAGAATTAGATATTATATACTAGCTGTATTTTTACAATAGTATTACATTACGTATACGCCCCACGTTCGCGCTAGAGCCACTGGTTCCTTCCGATATCCAAAGGATTTATTTACCTATTGTATACCTAAAACAATGTCATTTTTGCGTGTTGACGTAGTTTCTGTTTTCTGAAAACCCATTCAAATTAATCTGCTGTGGTCAAACCTCGTGTCATGCGATTTCAATGGCTGCTGTTATTTCCGTCAGTCAATCAAAACATTCACAACAGCTCACATGAGATTAACTATTCAGGCCCTTGATTGAGCTTTTCAGAAACGTGGTACTTAGTATTTAGTTTACCTGCAGAGACTCTCAAGCGACGCAAATAGTGTAACCTTATACTAATTACAGTTTTGAGCCCTTCGGGTCGAAACGCTCGGGCCCGAGTGCGCGGCTCTTTTTTAAGGAAATTTCTCAACGTCTGATCGACTCTTAATGTGACAGGGCTGGCTCGTTTTTTGGCCAAAGAATTAGCATTGCCATTCAACGTGGCAATGCTGCCTATCTTCTGGGCACGTTTCCGGATGACAGCAATGCGGACGAGTACTTTGACGCCTAAGTGTCCTTTTGTTTTTTGTATTAATTTATTTGTATATTTAGTTAGTTTGTAATTTAATTTAGTACCAAGTGTAAATATTTAGTGTAAGTAGTGCGCCAATTTTGGCAAAGTAGACTTAAGTGAGTTTTATTAAACATACCTATATTTTTTTATTTTGATATGCCTTAGTAGGTAAAAAAAAGTTATCGTTAACAGAAGAACTTTGGATCTGGTTTTATGGTGACTTGCCGGCCGGCGCGTGAGCGCGGTGTGGCGGAACGCGCGATAGTACATAAACAGCTGTGCGCTCGCTCGATTTGCGATTTGTAGGTTTTTAGGTATTTTATTCGTATTTCAAGTCGATAAAAAAACAATATTGAACTAATAATGGAAATGAGTTCTATTGCTGATACTGAGACTCAAAAAAAATTTGCGCACTGGTTATATATTTTTTGTATTTAATGTATTTTTAATGAATAAAAGATTGCCTGTTTAGCTGATAAAATTTATTGGAACGAAGTTCCTTATCTATCTTTAAATAATAATATAATTGAAAAAGTAGGACATATCAAATTTTTAGGATTGACAATAGACTCAAAACTGACGTGGAAAGAACATGCATCGATCCTTATTACAAAATTGACCAGGTTTGCCTTTGCTCTTTATAAACTCAGCAAAATAGTAAATCAGGCGGCTGTCGTAACCGCATTTTATCTCCTTAAAAATTCTAAAGTTACCTTGTCTTTACATAAACGAGACCGCTTTATTCGTTAAGAAAAATGGCGATTTATTTTAAAAAGCTTCAGAACAAAGCTATCGATCCATAAGACCAACATATCGACACGAATTATGCCTAAGACGTTCTAAAACCGCCCTTATGCACAAGAGCATACTTTGCATGGCTCCAAAAGTTTTTAATAAGCTACCAAATGACATAAAAGATTTAAACTTAACATAATTTACTATACCATTGACGAATTCCTAGTTGACAAAATTTCATGTGACTGACCATTCTATGTATTTAATAATGTAATACTCTTAGACATTGTCTGTTAATTTATTGGAATGTATTATATCTTGTTTTTTTATTTCTATAGATATTAATTACTTCACAATGTTTAATTTATAATATTGTAATTTAACAATGCATGCCTGATAGGGTAGATTTTTGAGGTACCATAAAATATTTTAAGACCATGTTATATCACCAATAATCGCATTAATAAAAACTTTGACTTGACTTTGACTTTATCGCACGTTGTACTTTGCACATTTGGTGAATTCCGTCTGTTACCGCGTAGGTCTCCTTGTAACAGACTTCCCACACGTACAACCAACGTAACTTACGTTTGGTATGGTTTGTATGGTAGGTTAGGGCGTTAGGATAACTAGGGTGCTAAGTAGGTACTATGGGGCTAGGTTTATATTCAGTAGGGTGTTAGATAGGGTCGACTGCCACAAACATAGCTACACTGTACGCATTTAGAATAACGGCCGTACTAAGCTGTATGTCCTGGTACACCGAGCTAGACCGAAGAAACGTTTGACATGTGATAGGAACATCATTCCAATCGGTTGTCCCACGATACCTCTCGAGTTTATTTTTTGAATTCCTACTTTGAGTACGCACGACTACAGATCAAGCTATACATTTCCAGTATAAGCTGATCTCGCATTGTATAGGATTTCCTTACAATGAGAAGTCCGCGTAAACTGGAAATGTATAGCTTGATGTGTAGCCGTGTGTACAAAATGTTAAAGGACTAGGTAAAGTCGCCAGCACATCAAGTCACCCCAAACTGTAAAATTTTCTCATTCGATTTTGAACTTAATCATCAACATATTGTGGTCTAATATAAATTGGAGAAATTTGACTGTTTGGTATAACCAGTGTGTGACTGTAGTAGGTACAATAATTTTTAATGAACGGAGTTTTCTAGATTTTGATTAAAGTGATATCATTCTTGTTCCAACCAAAAAAAGTACTAAATTAAGATGTCTCTTTTCAGATTTTACCTGAAATGTTTTTTAATATAAGTCGCCGAAAACGCAAATGAGATACTGTTATAGGCGAAATGAAAAAAAAAACCTCATCGCCGAACAGTCTTTTTTGGAGTTACGTTATTGTTGCTATCTTGTGTGGGCTCGTATAATTTACCTCCCACCTTTTGTACAGAAAAATTGTATTATCATTCTCTATGTATATCAAAATTCTGAATATATTTTAGGTGGATACAGGCTTCATATGATATTCTACGAATTTGTATTTTTGGTTACATATCTTGCGGAATATGTATGACAGTTTTAGGTTACCTACGGAATACTGAAATAGATCGTTCACTGGAGAATAGTAGGTACTTACACTAGGCTCTTTTCTTAAAGGAAATAAATTGTATGCTTAAATAGTATTATTTCCACTTTAACCCACCAATCTGTCGCAACAGTGTGCAGTGGGACAAAGTGGAATGTTCACAAATTTGGCGTCACTGTGATCCACTAATAATTGATTTTGGTGCGGCAAATTACACTCGCAATTCACTCGTTACCCGTGGTCCCAGTGGGTCGACCCATTACCGGGTCCATGGGTAATTTTAATTACCCGTGGTTCCATGGCAATAGGGATTGTTTCCTGGACTTCTGAATATATCGATAAAAAATACAAATCCATAATAACAGCATATTAAGTACGTCAAAAGAGATCACATACTTTTCCCTGTATTAGTCATTTTGTCATAAGTATGTAATGTAATCTTAACTATGAGTTGACTTTGTCCCACTAGGGCTGTCAATGTTTGAATATAGTGTTAAAAAAAACATAAAAAAAAACCAGCCAAGTGCATGTCGGACCACGCCCAATGAACATTGTAGATTTGTAGTTGAAAAACACATTCCGTCATACATTTCAACCGCAAAAGTAAGTTTGTACGCACAATATTGAGAAATTTATCATGTTATTTCAAATATAATTCTCATAGGTTTTTCTGTAATCTAAGTAAAGAACTATTTTCTGTATTTTTTTTAATAAGTATAAAACTATTTATTTTAAAATTATGAAAAAAAATATATATCTGATATCCTTACAACGAGCCGTTTACGTTACACGTCCGTATTTGGGTCACAGAAATTCGTATGTATAGGTACCAATTTTCAATTTAATCGGTCCAGTAGATTCAGAGCAAATTGGCTATGACAGACAGATAGACAGAGAGACAAACGAGTGATCCTATAAGGGTTCCGTTTTTTCCTTTTGAGGTACGGAATCCTAAAAATACACGTTTTAATTAAATAATATCAAATTTTCTTGTCAAAGTCAAGCATAGATTTCCACTTTGTCCCACTAGTGGGGTAAAGTGAAATAATCCCTTAAATATACGGAGTCAACTTAAATTAACTAGTGAAACTTCACAGAAATGACGGGTATTAAATCATGATAACTCCAGTTTTCTTCCGGATAACTTAATTTCTGATCTTCCCGTGTATCGGCAAGCGTAGTGTGGGACGCCCCCCAGCTAGATGGACCAACGACCTTAAAAAGGTGGCTGGGACAGACTGGATGCGGAAGGCGGAGGACAGAGTGTTGTGGCGCAGCCTGGTAGAGGCCTACGTTCAGCAGTGGACTGCTATAGGCTGAGTTGAAATCATGATAATTAAATGCAACTAATGCTATTCTGGAGAACGAAAAAGCTACTTTTCACGCTGGATCACAGGCGAAGTCGCGGGTATCAGCTAGTATATTATATCTTCGTGAGTCATGAGTCATAAGTTCAGGATTGGGAAGGTCGAAACATCGATATAATCTGTAGGGTAAGGCACCTGTCCCACCGCTGGCAATTAACGAGAAACGAGTAGAGTTAGCAACTAAAAACGAGTTGGCGAGCAACAAGCAGCGAGTGCTCGACGGCGATGAGCGGTGGCAGTGACTCGCTGATATGTAAATGAACCAAGCGTGGGTCTCTCAGGCCCTTACGCTCGTTTAAAGCCATTTGATTGGTTGAAACTATAGTTTTAAGTAATGCTTGAGTCTTGAGTAAGGTGCTGTAATACGGCCCTCAGCGAGTGTTCTTCCTGCCAATCGAGCACCGCTTTTTTTTTTTTTGGGTTGGAAATTATCAAATATCTTCTCCTGCTCTGGGCTTAGCGGAGGGCGTGTCAGACTTTTACTGACTAAAACCCACCCGTGTTCCTTCCGTTGCCTGTGTGCCAGAGCCACGATTTCCCTTTCGGACAAACTCGCAACCCTGGATACTCTTTGATAGCGTCTGGCATACGAAAGCGTGACCTGAGAAAACGCGACAAATTTAAAATGCCACGGTGTATATATTTCTTTTTGTTGTCACGGGACCCACGGGACCTACAATCTTTTGTAGGTTTCTTGAACTAGAAAATCGTTGTCTATAATGTCTACTCGCTTTCTCGCCAGCAGTGGGACAGCTGCCTAACCTTAGACTCAGGTTTTATTGCAATAACATGAATATGTAATGAGATAACATGAAAAAGAGTTGCTTATGATTGAACAATCTATTTTCGGCTAGGTATTGAAAGTGATTGGACACGCAATGTTTTTTTAAAAGACGGTTACTATGTATTTGAATGTCTATAAGTGGTATAGAATTCTGGCAAATAGCTAGAGATATTAATGAATGCAAATAAATAGATAAAACGGCACAAGATAGCCTTTACCAGAAGTGGTAATCATATTGGTGGTTCAGCAGTTTGAATATCTGCAGCATTGAATATTATAGCACTTCGTTGTGGACGTGGTACGACAGTGCAATGGCTCCCTTGACATCATCTTCTGTCATCAGAATACAGCCCCCACGCAACCAACGATGCGACTGCAAGAGTAACTGTCACCAGCGAGTGTCACTCTTATCCGACTTTTTCGGTGATTCCAGTCATCATTCATTCATCATTTTAGCCGAAAGACGTCCACTGCTGGACATAGGCCTCCCCCAAAAAAGGGGAGGATTGGCCATAATCGCCACGCTTGGCAGGCGGGTTGGCGATCGCAGTATGGTTTTAAAAATGCATAGAACGCTGCTGCCCATTCTCTAGTAAATCCCATAGTCGCCTTTTACGACACCCACGGGAAGAAATGGGATGGTGCTATTCTTTACGTTTGGCACCAAACGGAACGGATTCCAGTAACTTCGTAAGAAAATCTGGATTCTAGGGTCTGGATTTGTGCCCGTTTGATGGCAATAAGCTCGCCCCTCCACTCCACTCAGCTCCGTGTGGTGCCGGACGTAAAGAATAGCACCTCCCTATTTCTTCCCGTGGGTGTCGTAAAAGGCGACTAAGGGGCTTACTAGAGAATGGGCAGCAGCGTTCTCTATGCATTTTAACACCATACTGCGATCACCAACCCGCCTGCCAAGGGTGGCGATTATAACAAACCCTCCCTTTGGGGGAGGCCTATGACCAGCAGTGGACGTCTTTCGGCTGAAATGTTGATGATGAGGCTCGCCCCTATTACATGCTTAAGTCATATGGGACTTAAACATAACTGGCGAAATGTGTGAGTAGGTACTATAGGTACCTATAGTACCTACACACCTCTGCCCGACCCTTCAGGGAAACATGACGTAATGTTTTGTATGTTATAAACCTCCAGCTCAGCTTCTGCCTCTAGTTAATCTAAGACTCGACCGTTCCTACTTAAAATAAGGCTAGGGTTAATATACTATTAACGATGTCTACCACAGATCCTGGATGCAGGGAGATAACTTTAATTACCATAATTATTTAGTGTTTTTTTTTGAGAGCAACGCTTGCAATGAAATGAAAATAAAAATGTAAACAATAAAAATAAATAAACAGAAAACTTTAACAACTAGTGATTTAAGCAGAGCAGCCTGTGTTAGGAGACTCCGTTCTTCCATAACTTAAATAAGCCTAATTTACTTGTTTTATGCAAATGTAGGTACTAAACAAAATTTAAAAAACAGGGGAATTGAAGCTAAACATGCAACACGAACGCAGGCATGCGAGTGTGTGAGTGCGTGAATGTGCATGCTGCTCGCTCGCCGGAGTTTAATACCGTAGGTTATAAAAATATTTATTTATATAAATATATAATTACTTTATTGTACACCAGATTATATATTATATACACTAAAAAATATACAATGGGCGGCCTTCCAAGCAACCTTGGAATGAACAGTGATTTTCTGGACATAAAATGGGGTTGCACCAAATGCAAATAAAAAGTATATTAAGTACAATATAATATAATAAATACATAGATATATGCTATACAATATGTAACAAAAACCCTGTTGTTCCTTCTACCTACGTTTTAAGAATCGGTATACATACGTAATAAAGCAAGTCATTTATAAAAACTGTTCAACAAAAATAATTAAAATAAATATTTAATTATTAATATTTGTAATGTTTAACTGATTTCTAACCTCTTTCATTCTTTGATTTTGACTTCTTGACTAGCCAATACTTATTTTTTTTTAATTATAATTCCACCAATGTTGTGCTTGTAGGTAAATGTATACGTCCCTAAAAGGAACAACAGGGTTTTTGTTACATACTGTACCTATAATAGATAAATACATACTGACTGAAGTACAGGGTGGATTTTTGAGATGGGGCAGTAAGAGAAGCTACCTTAACCGTTGTAGCTACAGGAAAACGGTCTGAAGAGACTGTCCTTAACTTTTTGAGAAATTTTGATCTGCATTCACAGATTTTGAAGAAAAAGTGCAGTCAGCAGAAAAATGGGCATTTTTCACAAAAACTTTTTTTTATGCCAATCGATCCTGTTTCTTAAATGGATAAAAGTTCGTCGTGGACGTGGTACGACAGCGGCTCCCCCGACATTTTCTCTGTCACCAGAAGACAGCCGCCACGTAACCACCGATGCGACGCTCAGCTAGAGTAACTATCACCAGCCAGTGTCACTCTTATCTGATCTTTTCAGTGCTTCCAGTAACTTCGTAACAAAAGTAGACGGCGCCACTTGCTGCGCCGTCATCCTATCCTAACTTTATTTATGTATTTAAACTAAAATATTTAAATGCGAAAGTGATTTTGTTTGTTTGTTTCACGCTAAAACGGCTGCACGGATTAGAATGAAATTTGGCAAATAGGTAGACCATGACCTGAGTTAGGGCAAAAAGTACTTTTTATCCCGATATTCCCACGGGATCGAGACTTATGCGGGTGGAACTGCGGGGTGTAGTTAGTATTATAGATATATATTATATATAGTCAGTTATTTTTAGCTAGGTGTATATAATTCATCGTTTGTTGTTCAAGTCTAATGTGTTTGCTTAAAGATCGGAGAAAGATAGTGCTCGTCATCTTACCCATGATTGATAGGCGTTTGCAAAATAATATTTGCGTAAATAATTTACTGCTTTAACACTACAGCAGCATATTTTTTATGATTCAGAAAGTATGACGTATTGGTTGTCTTTGAAATTCTTTATAGAAGGACTACACAGATATAGGCTTGTTTAAAAAAAAAAATCGGTGTTTCGGCAAGTCTGAATATTCATTTAAGAAACAAGGTCATATCAAGCACTCAAGTAACTATGGTATCGGTATAGTAACAAAGAGCCATGGGATGGTGAGACCATCCATAGGCGCTGGATAAACATCAAAAACACTTTCCAGAGCTGAAAGAGTGTCTGGAGCGCCACGACATCAATACTGAACAGTAGCCTAGCCGCTCCCCTTTTTTTTTTGGGTGGGAAATTATCATATAACTTCTCGCGCTCTAGGCGGAGCGGGAAGGCGTGTCAGACTTTACTGACTAAAACCCACCCGAGTTCCTTCCGTTGCCTGTGTGCCAGGGCCACGATATCCCGTTCGGACAAACTCGCAACTCTGGCAGGCATTAGTCCTGACGGACCCCGTTAGTTGTTGTTGACATCTCCTTGAGGCGCGCGTGGAACACAACGCGGAGTCGACCCGGGCCTGGTCCTTATCGGACGGTGAGCTACCCATCGCTCTCCGTACGCAAGCCCGCGCCTACGGTGGCCGGAAGTCAGCTTGCGACTCCCGACGCCCGGGGCGTCTCCTGCGGCGACTTGCCGCTCCCCTGATATCACCTTCACTTAATTTGGATTCTACATGTGAACATAAGCCTCGTCGTGAAAGTTTATTGGGAAACAGGTAATTTTGGATCTAAAATAAGGGTCGAATTGTTACAGTTATCTTTAATAGGGTTGGTTAATGCTTTTTTGCCTCATGCAGAATCCTGGGGAGGTATTAAAAGTTTGTTCCATTTTTAGGGTTCCGTAGCCAAATGGCAAAAAACGGAACCCTTATAAATGAAATCGTTTATTCTGTAAATAGGATATTAAAATCACTTTTACACGACATTTAAAAAAAAAAAAAATCTAGATGTAGCCGACATTTCCTATCTGACTACCCCTGAGAAGAAATGGCGAAACAAACTCAGGGGTCAAAGTCTCTTTTAAAGTCCAGACATAATCTTGGTCAGATCATGTGAGGACCATGTAGATCCGTGTCTGAAATGGTCTTTTGAGGAAAGAACCACGCAAATTTGAGCGGACCTGTCCAATCAGTGTAAGCATTTGTCAGTAATCGTGCAGCTCAACTCAAAACTTAAGGAGCTCACGACTCGACGAACAGTACCAAAAAAAGGACATTTGGGTAGGCCGCATAAAGCGCTCAAAATGTCAGACCATCATTAAAACTTAACTGAGAAAAGAAAGGAAAACATTAAAAAAAAAAAATGACCCACATAGTGCTCACATTCACAATAAATTAAAGCAGTAAATATAATACTTTTCAAAGTAAACATTCATGTAAAATTGTATACAATATTCTGCAATGTCAATATGTATATAAAAACATGCATAATAATTAAAATGTCAAGTTTTATCACAAGGCTAGCAGAGCGAGCAGCTCAATCCCAAGCTTTTTTGTCCTCTAAATAATCAGAAATCTTATAGTACCCTTTTTTACAAAGTTTAGTTTTAATACAGATTTTAAATCGTTTAATGGGTAAGTTCCGAATGTCAGTAGGAAGTTGGTTGTAAAAGCGTATACATTGACCCATGAACGAGTTGCCTACTCTGTGGAGGCGAGTGCGATGTACAGCAAGATTGTGTTTATTCCTGGTATTTAAACTATGAATATCGGACATTTTCTTAAAATTTGATTTATTTTTGTGTACATATAATAGATTTTCAAGTATATATTGAGAGGCTACAGTCAGAATATCTATTTCTTTGAATATTTCACGAAGTGAATCTCTTGGACCTAGATTGTAAATGGCTCGAACAGCCCTTTTCTGTAAAATAAAGATATTATTAATGTCCGCACATGTTCCCCAGAGAAGGATCCCATACGACATAAGACTATGAAAATAACTAAAATAAACAATTCTGGCAGTATCTACATCAGTAATCTGTCTAATTTTTTTAACAGCATAGGCGGCCGAACTAAGCCTTCCTGACAATTTTTCTACGTGTGGGCCCCATTGTAATTTACCGTCAATAGTTATTCCAAGAAAAACTGTCGTCTCAACAGGGTCCAACTCTATTCCATTAAGTTGAACATTAGTAGTTAGCTTTAATGAGTTTAGTCTTTTTCTCGTTCAGGAGAAGATTATTTACATTAAACCAATGGATAAGTTTAGAGAGTGCATCGTTAACATGTTCAAAATTGACTAGCTGACGTTTGATTTTAAAAATGAGTGAAGTGTCATCTGCGAATAATACAATCTTATGATTATCCCTTATGTGAAAAGGTAAGTCATTTATATAAATTAGAAACAAGAATGGACCTAGAATTGAACCCTGCGGAACGCCCATAGTGACCGCAGATCCTCCAGATCTCTTGCCATTAACATCAACCCTCTGAATTCTGTTGTTCAGATAAGAAGTCAGAAGGTCGAGAGCACTGTCCCTCAAACCATAATGGTGCAGTTTTCTGATGAGTGTATCATGATGAACGCAATCCTTAGACAAGTCGCAGAAAATGCCAAGAGCATCCCGCGACTCCTCCCAGGCCTCGAATATGCTCTTCAGTAATTCCACGCCCGCGTCTGTAGTTGAACGACCCTTAGTAAAACTATAGATTCGTCATGTCTGTCTGTCCGTCCGTATGTCACAGCCACTTTATTCCGAAACTATAAGAACTACGAGTATACCGTTGAAACTTGGTAAGTAGATGTATTCTGTGAACCGCATTAAGATTTTCACACTAAAATAGAAAAAAAAACAATAAATTTTGGGGGTTCCCCATACTTAGAACTGAAAATCAAAAAAAAATTTTCATCAAACCCATACTTGTGGGGTATTTATGGATAGGTATTCAAAAATGATATTCAGGTTTCTAATATCATCATTTTTATCTAAACTGAATAGTTTGCGCACCAGACACTTCCGAAGTGGTAAAATGTGTACCCCCCCCTGTAACTTCTAAAATAAAAGAATGATAAAAATAAAATAAATATATATGATGTACATTACCATGTAAACTTCCACCGAAAATTGGTTTGAACGAGATCTAGTAAGTATTTTTTTTTAATACGTCATAAATCGTAAACCGCAATTTACTTTAGATAATAATTGTACGGAACCCTTCGTGCGCGAGTCCGACTCGCACTAGGCCAGTTTTTTAAATCACACAACAGATATGAGTTTTGATAGTAATTTATTCGGCTGCTAAACACGACAGATACGGATGTTCATACTAACATTGGCGGCCGCTGCTCGCATGTATTTGACCAGTACAGCATTTTTGATTTATCTCGAAGAAGGTTGGCTCGAATTTCATGTTTGACAAAATATTATTTTCTCTGTAGCTACGGTAAGCTATACGAATGTCAATACTTTTATAAGTTATAAATTGTGGATTTCTGTTCATGATACGACTTGGGTCTTGCTGAAGTTCAGAAGATAATAGAGACGGTATTAGAGTGCTCCGGGGTACGAAACGTCGGAAATAAAACTAGAGCAATTGAAAAGAAAAGTTAGTACTGAATGTACAGGAGTTATGAAATAAAACAGCTTTTTGTAAACATTTTTGGTCTTTCTTTTATTTTTCTGTGAAAATGTAATGGCAAGTTTGTTTATTAAGTTTGCTGGAAAGCAACATTTTGTGATTTGATGGCTTTATGCTAGTAGAAAACTAAAAGGTAATATCAGAAATCCTTTGGTCGTCTTAAGTGTCAGATAATCACCGTTGACCTTGGCCATACAAATGCGCGTTGCGCTCGCACTGCGCAACCATTAGTTTTCATAGGGAATATTTATTTTTAGTAACGAAAACATGAATATTAATTGATAAAATCACAACATAATAAAACAGTCTATTCATACAAAAAAAATCATGAAAATATGTTAAGTAGTTTGAAAGTAATATCGTTTTTATGCTTTGGGTAGACATTACTTCCTGAATTTATTTCATAAACTATTTTACTACAATACTTAAATATTCATATATAGAATTGATGCGTTCTAATTTAACATATATTTTTGGCATAACTTACTTGCATTACATGAAGGCGTAATAACAGATTTAAAACTCACTAAAATCATATATCTGCGCCTTAAATGAAACGTGTGTAGATTGTGATTGTGTCTTTTGTATGCATTTTTTTCTGTGACAAGTAAACCAATTTTTATTTTTCTTCTTGACTTAACATTGTGTGTGCATTATAAAGCTACGTTACGTTGAACAACTCAGAAATCATAATTATTATCCAATCTGCCCAGCCTTTTCACAACTGTTTTGGGTTCGGCGTCCAGTCTGACCGGATGGAGCAGAACATAAGTATTTTACATGGAGCGACTGCTTAACTGACCTCCACAATCAAGTTACTGCAGGGTAAAGGCTTCTACATACCAGCGCGACTTGTCGCGCGACGCGACACGGCACAAAGGCCCCGCGTGTCGCGGGACGAGCGGTGCCTTTGTGTCGCGTCGCGTCGCGTGACAAGTCGCCCCGGTATGTAGAAGCCTTAACACGATACCCATTGGTAACACTGGTTGTCAGACTTTTGGGCTTCTGACTACTCGTAACGACTAGCAAAGATTACGAAAGATTACACCATGGCATTTTAATCGACTTACAACGGCAGCCAACTTCATGTATCCATTGACTACTAATCATTCTTATAGGAAAAAATATATATTTATTAATGTGTGCGAGATGTTACAGATTGGTAGATCCTCTATGTTTGAGTTTGTATGATATGGTTACTATGATACTGGTTGTTTTAATAATGATGAAATGTTGGTAATACGTAAGCTAACTGTTTCAAAAACTTTATAATAAAAAAAAGAAAAGAAAAATAATTTAAGATAAAGAATTTTGGCCGAAGGGTGTCGTGTATCAAGGCTTCTACATATCAGCGGGACTTGTCGCGCGACGCGACACGGCACAAAGGCCCCGCGTGTCGCGGGACGAGCGGTGCTTTTGTGTCGTGTCGCGTCGCGCGACAAGTCGCCCCGGTATGTAGAAGCCTTCAGCGTTTTCGCGGAAGGTTACATGACACCTCGACTCAGCGCAATACGTCGCCGGCCCAACGTACTAGTTAGTTAATGTTTTTAATATGTAATAGTTTATTATTATGTAAGAAATATTTGTGTATTTTATCTATGGGCCTTACGGCCGAATACTGAAACGCCACTCAAATATTTAAGGGCTGCTTAAACGTCTGAGCAGCTCATAAACTTTAATTTCGTATACCTAAACGTCTTTTTTGAGTATCATCTTAAATATAAGTGCTACTTAAAATAAGTAATGCTCAAACACCACTCAGTTTAAAAGTCGTATACAGGAACGCTACTCAACGTTATTTATCTGTCAAATCAACTGTCAAACTACTTTGAGCAGCCCTTAGATCTGAGAGTGGTCGCGAGGTCCCTCAAATCAAGTTAAATCTACTGAAACTTTTCAAATAGTGATAAAAATATCTCTATCGTCCTTGTCTTCACTTTCGGATCTCGAGAGGCCAACTGTTTTTGAGTTAAATGAGTAAATAAAGAAATATTACTTATCATAAAAAAATCAAGTCTATATTTGCTTTGGCTATATTTTTTTTAGGCCTCTCTTTGAGGTTTTCATAGAAGTGCCGCGGCCGGAGTTGTTGTCATGTCCTGCAGCCGCTCACAGCGACAGCATTATACAGTTGGCACACTCTATTCCAAGCCTCTCGCGTCTTCAAAATTATGTTGGCATCAGTTTCTTTATTTTCAATTATATTTTGATATATCTGGAATATTTATTTATTTGTAATACTTATGTAACATATTATTTACAACATGAAACAGTTTGGAATTAAACTTGGGATCTGTGAAATGTTCAGCTGAGTATGTGTAAACGTGCATTATCTGGCCGTATTTAGACTTGTAGGAATAAAAGTACTTGTAGGTACATAGACATAAATCGTGTATTTATTCTGAGCCTTTCAGATGGTAAGTGGTCACAAGTTTCCGTGGGTAAGTGCTTGATACAGACAACGGTTGTCCTGGCCACCCCTGGATATGTACGAGTATGTTATAAGCATGTATTGTCTAATAACAAACTATTACAATATGCACCGGCTCTTGCGGTTAGATAAGTTTAAAGTACTTACAGTATTTCATTGTTTATGTAGGTACTTACTACTTTATCAGTTCCAACACCATATCTTTCTCAGCAGGTGTATAATTGCATCCACGTTTCTTCTTCTCCTCCATCGTGAATCAGTTAATAATAATCTTGTTAAATAATCGCGCGTAAAATGTCAAGTGTGACGTTCCAATCTAAGACAATCATGTCAAGGAATTTTCTTTCCTTATGACGTCCTCTTTTGATATTTATGTAAATAGTATACATAATTTCCATCGTAATTCAAACCAAACTTACATTACGTTGTTATATTTCAACTGATTAATAATTATAGAAATTATTTGTTCAAAGAAGACTGCGTAAAACGAATACGAGACGTAAAGTAAATTATTTTGTAACTGAGAACGTGCTGATAACATTTTTTGAGCAGGATGTTGCCATGATGTAAACATTTGAGGACTGCTTGGTTAATCATGGGGTCGAATTGCTTGAGTGGCGTTTGTGTATACCATTTAAATTTGAGGGATGCTTATATTTAAGTAGCTTTTAGATGATTATGAGATTTGAGTGGCGTTTCAGTATTCGGGTGTTAGTTGCCTGATAATATAGCATTATTATTATTATAAAGGATTTATAGCATGGGTGTAGTTAAATCATATTATGTGGGTCTTATACAGTATTTCATAATAATTAAACTTTATATTACTGTGTTTTTTTCTACTCCCACTGTGACCTTAAAACGCCCCCAACAAAACCGTAACAAATACAAACGAAAAGAGATGAGCCTACACATCCCACGGTTTTACCGACCCTGTTATTTCAGACTCCATACAAATAAAGAGTTTATTTTGTGTAACATGTACTGGTGTTTGTAAAATAGGCATGAATACATTTAAATTCCCCGGGATCTCTTTGAGATGGGTGTTTTAGTAGCATCCCTAGAGTCAGGGACGGTAAGGCTGCTTTTCCACCAGATATTTGCGAGCTAATCGACATAGCCCGATGAATTGCCAAACTTTAGTGGCAGTGGGCAGAGTACATTGCTCACAGAAATGATGGCCAATGGTGCCGAAATGTTGCCATGAGCACTAATATGTAATCGCTTAGCAGAATTCGAAACCGATTCTCGTGGAATAACGATTGCAACTTTGAGAAAAGATCTATTTCATAACAGTTTGGGTTCCAAAACATTATGTGCGTAGGAAAATAAAATTTCAATCAATATAGTTGGAGAAAATCACTTTTTAAAGTTGCTGAGTGTATACATATTGGTGCTCGTGACTGTGCCGTTGGAAGGCCTCCCTAAAGGTAGACCGATGACCTTGTGAAGGCCACAGGAATCCGCTGGATGCGGGAAGCACAGAACCTGTTGAAGTGGCGGTGGTTGGGGAGGCCTAAGTCCAGCAGTGGGCGTCTTTCGGCTGAAATGATGATGACGAAGTGTCTGTACGTACTTTGGAGTTAGTGGTGTAGTGCAGTAAGTAAGATGAGATATTATGAATTGATGATACACTTTGGTGTTAATGAAAAATAAGCGAGCCCACTTGAACGAAGCTAAGCTACACTATGAAAATTAAACGATCCCATTGGTTGATACCATAGACATCCATTATCGCTACGCAGCTTAGCACATTTCGGTGGAAAGGCAGCCTTAGAGACAATAAAGAGTGTGTCAGACTGAAGGCGGAAACGAGGCGGGCTGAGAACGGGGTGGACCTCTTTCTATTGTTTTGTTTTTTTATTGTTTTAATAGACTTTTTAGTTAGCCTAAGATGGTTTTTACTAGGTTACTGAACTATTGCGTGTGACTTTTCCAATTCAAAATATAGAGCGTAGTGAAGTTTGATACCATGAAAACAGGAAGTTATAATTTGAAATTATAATTGGTATAATTTTTTTAATTGGGTGGACTGATTGGTCACAAAACTCAGTTTTCAATTGAAACGAGAAAAACTGCTCCTCAGCAGCACCAAATGGTATCAAAACATACTTCAAATAATAAAATCATGTTTTCCTTTAATTGGTTTCCTGGTTTTAATTGGTGGCTCTCAATGCCACCTTCCTAAGCCAGGTCATCAATATCCGAATTTGCTTCTCATCAATTATAGCTCTTTTATGTTCTTGATTTTTTGGAACGCCGTAATGTCTGTACTCTGTAGTATTTGAGTGGTTTAAACCTCTAATAGTTCCGTGAATTATTCGAAGAATCACGAGAATTCTGTTCGCCGAGTCTGTAGTTCTATCTCTGTATTTAAACTGTCTGACGGTTGGAGGGGATAAAATTCAAACGGATTCCATTTTGAATTCGGTATTCAAACTGTGCTAACCGATGACCTAGTATTTTTTTTAAGATGATGTAGTTTGCAGCACAGAGGCTATAAAATAAAAATAGGGGTAGGCCAATGATATTATTATATTAAACAGATATGTTTTGAGCGCGCAATTGTGAAGACTCTAAAACGTCCTAATTAGGACGTATTTGTTAGTCTGTGATGGCAACATTCGGTGATTGGTGGCCAGAATAATGTTTGTTTATATTCACAGTGGTGTCTCTTTTTTTCTTGTTGTTTCAAGCCATAATTTTTACTTGTAGTGAAATGTAAAATGAATGAAAAGTCCATGTGTGCTGCCACTGCTGCCCGGAACACTTTTTTCGGTTGTTTTGTGAGTGTATAACATATCTGTTAATTAAAATATAATTGGGGTAGGTTCGATGATGATGGTAGGTATTTGATCCAAAATAAGGATCGAATACCTACAATCATATTGTGGTGGGCCTTTTTCCATTATTATGTACAAAACCAAAATCTTCGCTGCTACAGAGAATTTTCCTGTTATGTATTTCGAGAGCTTATTAAAATAGTATTCATAAAATGAATAGCGTCATCGAACTGCATTATTTCGATTAGGCGTGTCATCACAAAATGACGGATATGTTCACGATACTTATTGCCAATTGACTTTATTGGCTGATACAGCTGATAGTGCGCAAAACGCTTTAATGGAAACTTTTCATTGGGTGTAGTGACTTGATTAAGGAAAGTATTGGACATGTAGACGTCATTGCACATAAACATAATAATAAATAAAATAATAATAATAAAATTGTAATGCTCAGCCACAAGCTGAACAGCCCCCTTCTGGGGCACTGGGTTCAAGCACATGTGCGTGTGCCCGGGGCCCCAGAGGGCGGCAAATATTTAAGTTAATTTTTGATTTAGTTTAATTTATTTGGATATGGTTTTAATTTTGATTTAATTTAATTTAGTTTGATTTAACATTTGATTAATTTTTATTTTTATTTTTGTAACTGTTTTTAAGTCGTTCTACTATTAATATTATGGACCAAATATATCTGAAATAAAAAGATTATATATATATTTTTTTTTTTATAAACAATCATTCTGCTGTTTATTTTCTCTTTCTAAAGAAACATTAAAATGTAGGTGTCTTGTGCCATAATGTTCGTCCTTTCAGTGCATGCAAGAATATATCTATATATTTATTGATTAGTTCTGACGGACAGGTGATTATATAAATGTTTCCTTAAAGTCAGCTTATAAGGGAAAATTATTGGTAATCAGGTGAAACACGACAATTTTAATTTCTAACTAAGAAGTCCTTTATAGTTTATGTAGTTTATGAAAAATAGTAAAGAAAGTCGAATCTGGAGCATTGGTATTTATTCAATAGTTTTAGCAGAATGCGATTCAACAGAATTAGTTTATGTAACAATTTCCAGCCCGATGTAATAAAAGAACTTCAAGCCTTCTGTTCTTGTCATACTAACACGTAATGCACATAAAAAAAACCTTATTCGAAACGTTCTTATTTACAGCTTCTGAATTCCAAACTAGATTAAAACGAAAGACTGTTCCCTAATAAAATCAGATACTTAGACAATAAAAGATAAATCTCGAAAACGCATTAAAAGGAAAAGGGTACAACTACCCTTTCTGCTTTATTTACGTAGCCTAATTTTGGCGGCCAGCGTGGTACTGATTTTTTTTCTTATTACAGTAACCTTTTCTCTTGTAATTCGTATTTTTTTTTATAAATATCAGCGATGTGCTTTATAACGGAGGTATGGAGGTATGAGGAACAGGGTGTAAAGTTCACTCAGCCTCTATTTTCAAAAGGAAGGATCCTCCAACCAGACGGGTGTTGTGTCTGGTGGGCTACTGCCTGACGATCGATGTTGGGATGGTATATATGCTAGTCGCCGTAAACTCTGCTTGCGCGATGCAGGATTTTGCGTGACGTCATTTTGATGCGTAGTTCGCATGTGGCGATGTAGATGCAGCCACAGAGCGTTAGCACGCACCGTGACAAGATAAATGTACGGATTTTGTCGAATCTAGAGTTTTGTGTAATACCTATCCAGGTGGTCTAAAGGTTATGGAGCCACTTTTTAAGCCAGGTGTAGTGTCAAAGTTAGCCATTTATAAATGAGATATTAATATGACATACAGTAGGAGACAACAGTACGTAAAAACAAAAGCGCCATAGTTTATTTTTAAATGAAATATATAGAGAAAAAGTTACTGATAAAAGGTACTTAAACCTGTATGATGAATCAAAGTGATGACATGGTTGGCGCAGTGGTTAAGCGATTGACTGCTGCGCTGCATGTCGCGTGTTCGATGCCCGCACGGAACAAATATTTGTATGACCTACAAGTAGTTGTTCCGGGTCTGGCTGTTTAGGTATGTGACCTTAAATGTTTGTAAATGCACCCACAATACAGGAGAAATTCCTAGTGTGGGGCAACGCATTAGAAAAACAAAAAAGTTTAGTTTAAACAACCGAAATCAGCCAATCTGCCTGGCCTTTTTCCAACTATATCGGGGTAGGCTTCCAGTCTACCGGGGAGCGCGGAAGTCGCACTAGATCCCATGATCCCCGGTGCAAGTGTGGGAAGGGATCACTGGGGTGGTTTTTAGCCAGTAAGAGTCTGACAGACAGCTCCACCCGCCCCAAGGTGGAGGACATCCATGAGGAAAAAAAAAAAGCGACTACATCATGAGGAAATTTGGAAATCTTTATCATTTTCAGCCTGTAGTGAAGTTTACTGATGGACGGGACATGGATTTGATAATCGCAAAGACATAGTGACTAGGTACCTAAGAGTAGTGATCAATGATAGTGAGTGATCTGTATGGGAAATCTCTTATTCGTCTCCTTCTTTAGGAACCATAGTCAGGTATTTTTGTACGGAATAGTAGCTGCTTAAATCCACCAAAATCCGTGACATACATCTTGTCACAATGTCTAGGAAGACTTATATGTGAGAAATACAAGGCCTATAAAAGAAAAAAAAAGAAGAAAAATTGTTTATTCTGCACAAACAAGACACCCTTTACAAAAATAAAATAAAAATGGACAAAATACACACTAATGTGAGATCTCACAAAGTAGCCAAATTGCAATCATATTTTAAGACTATGATGTTTATATAATAACCAGAAATAAAAATAAGAAAAAAAAAATTGTTAAAAGCCCCGTATTCAAAACCTTAAAAGTTTGACAATGTTGTCAATTGCTTGATGTCAGTGTCAGACTGTCAGGGCTATCAGTAGAACTAACAGCAAACGGGTGTTAAAACCTTTTCAAAACACGAACAATAGTTACCAACATCAGAAATGGGCCATATGGTGGATGCTTACACAATTTCTTGTAGCTACGCATAAATCTAGGAATAGATTTATTAGCATGTCTAGCTATTTCTGGCTCTTTGTAATCTGGATTCAGTGTCAAGGTATATTTATAGGTGGGAATTAAATATGGAATGTAGCTTCTTACATCGTATTAAGTACTCCATAATTAACCATAATAAATAAATTGGGCCACCAAGATACAGGCTGTGCCTAGTTTGGGGCCCACGGCTATATCTACGTAAGCACTCCTTCAATTAAAATTGTTCCTATTTATAAATGTTTCCTAACTTGTGTGTGAATAAATTGATTTATTTTTTATTTTTTTTTTATTTTAAGTAACCAGTATATCTTTATATGGTGTTTTCACAACACGAAAAGTGTCCTAACAATTTCACTACGGCGGTTTAATTGCCGAAAGTATTCAGATAGAAGATTATGCTTACTAGATAATAATAATCACTAAAGTCGATGCCGCGTAGGTTACCCAACTGACTCATCATCATCATTTCAGCCGAAAGACGGCCGCTGCTGGACATAGACCTCCCCCAAAAGGAAGGGGGGGGGTTTGCCATAATTGCCATGCTTGGCAGGCGGGTTGGTGATCGCAGTATGGTGTTAAAATGCATAGAGAATGCTGCTGGCCATTCTCTAGTAAGCCCCTTAGTCGCCTTTTACGACACCCACGGGAAGAAATGGGATGGTGCTATTCTTTACGTTCAGCACCACACGGAATCAACTAATTAGACATTATTAAAGATAGTATGTCCGTACCTATTTCTTTTGTTCACTGTACAAGTTGTAGAGTCCTGTTGAGACCAGCCTTCTCAACATCACCACGCGCTGCGCTGGCGGCAGTGAACGAGGTTTAGGGGTCTTCGTTACTCGTTTGTCGCGGCAAGTAAACCCCTAATCAATATTGCCTCGTCTCGTCACAGAAGGTTATGGGTCCTTTAATCAAAGTCGTTTGTTAATTAATAATGTGCATGTTTATTATTTTAAAGAACCCAAAGAGACAACCTTTCGTACGGACCAGTGCAGCAGTGCGCAGTAACTGGCCGCCGCCGTGTTGATATGTCTCGCTTGCATATATTTTGCTTATCGAGCGTTCTGCCATTCGTGCTTACAATGTGTCCGTACAGAGGGATGCGGGGACAGTGGCGATCAAGACGGCCGCACGGCTCGACGCGGGCTCCCGCGCCACACTAGTCAGCTGTTGCACGCCTTCACGCACAGCTGCGCTTACGCGATTTTAACTTCCGTTCCATATTATTGTTTGCTTGTGAACCGACACAGTTTGTAATTTCCATTTTCCTTTTATTTTGCATTATACATGTTATACAGTCCACTCCTTTCTTTTTGCTCCATTACGTACTATCGTCACGGTCAGTACAACTGGTCTTTTCTGAATAACCTCACCATGAAACTTGCTTGAAATGATTGCTGTTATTCCACTGATTCTAGGAATTGATACTACTGACAGCTTACTTCACCTAAGTTTTTCCGGCGAGATTTTTACAGAAAACATCGGCAGGGTACAGGAGAACGTCGCTGGAGACGCCCCGGGCGTCGGGAATCGCGGGCCGATTCCCGGCTACCGTAAGTGCGGGCTTGCGGATGGTTAGCAATGGGTAGCTCGTCATCCGATAACGACCCTGGACGACGGCGCGTTGTGTTCCACGCGCACCTCATAGAGATGTCAGCACAAACTGACGGGGTCCGTCGGGGCCAATGCGCGCCAGGGTTGCGGGTTGTCCGAAAGGTATATCGTGGCCTTGACACACGCAACTGAAGGAACACGGGTGGGTTTTAGTCAGTAGAAGTCTGACACTTCCGCTCCGCCCAGAGCGGGAAAAGTTATTTCCACCAAAAAAAAAAAAGGTTACAAAAGAAGTTGTTTGTTAGGAAATAATCCTAATGAAAACATTACTCTTTTTCCAAAAATCTAAAACCTCGTTCACTGAACCAAAGAAAAACCTACTACACAAGGATTTTGCGTGTCTAGTTTGGTCGATACTTACATTTGAGAGACTTGGCCGCCCTCGAGACTCGCTTGGAACGTTCGGCTAGAACTCGGTCAATACATTTTGACCTTTGAGTTCAGGAAATGACATTTCGTGGTTTTGTGTAGTAAAAGTGACAGAAATGTGGAACAACGTTTCTCGTGTGTAGGGCTAACTTAGATAGTACATAGTTAGTTTAGCTTTCTTAGATTTTCCATAATAATATGAATATTAGTGTAGGATTAAAAGTCCTAATTATTGTGGCTAATTATACAGTAAGAACTTTTAAATGAAACAGCCTGTATTGTTTCGTGGATAATGTTACTAACCCCCTTTTGAAATTCGAATGGCGCCGTCGAGGAGTAAAATCATGATGATTTACTTAAAACAAATGAGATCGCTTTAGAATCATATGAGTTCACTAAAGTGAGGATAGAAGGGAACTTATCAGAATAATTGTTCACTACCGGTATTTTGGCAAAACTCGTACGTAAGCGGTATAGTCATAACTAGGTGTAAATTGTTGAAAATCAAAGCTTGGGTTGATAAATGTAAATATTTTCAACAATCTCGTCTTCTGTCAGGTAAACTTGACTTTAAAATCTTTTGCGGCATCAGTAGCTTTCGCGTTGTAAATAATTGTTTCATACAATTTCCGGTAAAAATTTACATCCTTTATAAAGTCTTAATAAAAGAATAGCTGATCAATTGTATCATAATTAACGTTTTACCGTTTTTTTTTTACAAAACAAGTTTTATCTTCAGACCCAGGGTTAAACCATGGAGTCGTTATTGAATTTCGAACTACGAGTATATTCCGGCTATGGCGGCGGTCTTAATAATATATTATACAAAACTGATAACTTAGTACCGAACTAAGTTTTCAGTTTTGTATAAAGAACGGTATTTCAATCACAGTTAAGAAAGAAAGAAAGAAAAAAAAATTTAATTGTCACAGGAAAAACGTGCATACGAAAACATAATAAGTAATCCCCGAAGGTTACACAAAACAAATCTAAGTACTATAACAAACAAACAAATAGCCAGAAGCTGCACGTCATGACTGTGACAAGCCGGCTTGCACTCAGCATGATCAGTACGATACAGATGCGAGCGTGATGGCAGTTACGTTCTTATTACAAAAACTGGCTCCATGGTTTAAGCCATGTCAAAATATAAATCGTGTTTTGTAATAAGAAGGTTAGTGTCTTGTTTCACACCATCACAAAATGTAATTCTATCAGAAATTATTATACAATGAGCTACCGAAAACTTAAGTCAATAAGTCAAAGTCCTTGTAGAAATACGAAAGCAATTACCACTTAGCAGTTCCTCATGTAACATAAATACATACATAAAGTCACGCCTTCCTCCCATGGGGGTAGGCAGAAACTATAGAACGCCACCTCTCCTTACATATTACTTTTGCTTCATTAACGTTCGTATGATAAGATACAAATGATGTGATAAGGCAAACTTTTGAATGGTGTGGTTTAAAAGAAGATATGTGTAGTGACAAAAATTGAAAAGAGTATGCTTAGATGGTTCGATCATGTTGAGAGGATGAATGAAAGGCGACTAAAAAAAGTTATTTACAAGGCAGATGTGAGGGGTAGCGCCGGGTAACGCCCTAGGAGGCCATATAGTGACCTAATTGGTGACGTTCTTCCTGATGTTAAATTAAGCTAAAACAATTTCCAAGTGATATTTTCCTAAACAGCTTTCATAATACGCCTACAATGTTCCCACTGCTGGGACACAGGCCTCCTCTCTGTGAGAGAGAGTGGGCCGTAATCCACCACGCGGGCCAAGTGCGTTTAGGCTAAACAGCTTGCCTGCATCGAAAGGTTGTTTTAGCTATTCAAAGGTGACATTTCCAATAAAAAGCTTTAATGCAGGGACCATTAGACTTTAACGTCCTATTTTTTTCCCAATGGGTTAGTAAAACTGTAAGCGGTGTCTTTAAAGTTGATTGATATTGCTTGTGTTTTAGAAGTGCGCTTTTCGTAAATCATAATAATATTATAATAAACTAGAGCCCCTGCTTTACTAGGATTTTATGACTACGACGAGATTTCTTTATTATTTGTAAAAACATTGTAATAAACAAGTTTTCGTTTATTTCATTAAGTACATTTTTAAATATTAGAATATAAAAAAAAAGATTAAAAAATATAGAAAAAATGTAGCCCTGCACCGGTATCGGGAAAGGGGTCCAAGCTACCGGCCGGCGGTCAGGGCTGCAGAGAGAGGAACCTCCTATCAACGCGAGCCGTGTTCAGAAGTACCTACCACTCTCTGAATCAGGCTCTTGCTGGGCAGCTATATCTCTTAATATAGCTGCCCAGCAAGAGCCTCCTTTGGTGTTGGTCGAGGCTCTTGGTAATCAAGCCTTCGGCTGATACGACTATCGGCACAATGATCTCTGAGTCCACATGTCGACAACCTCAAACCAAGATACTTGATCAGAAAATGTTAGATTAAATAATTATTAATAATAAACATGTTTTATTATTATTGTATTATGCTTAGAAATCTCCCGGAATAAATTCTCTAGCTAGATGATGGCGAAAACCGCATCAAAATTCGTTGTGTACATCAGAAAAACAACGCAACAGATACGAAAAGTGCGTTTAATTTATTAATACATAGAAGATACGTAATATAGATATTGATAACCATTAGTTAGGGCTATTATTTTATGTTGTTAATCGGAATAACATGCAATCGTGCAATCGTTAATCAGAATTACAATCAAGGTGTTTTTTAGGGTTCCGTACCTCTAAAGGAAAAAACGAAACCCTTTTATGATCACTTCGTTGTCCGTCTGTCTGTCTGTCAGTCTGTCAATATTTTCATACTAAATGCGTCTACGGTCCCTTGGTGCTCTAAAAAATCAGGCTTCTACGCCAACGCATTACAAAAATATATGCGACATAATATTATGATACTCGCAAATAAATCAAAGCCTGTAGGCCCGTTAACATAAAATCATGTTTGCCAAGAAGCAAGGTTTCACAGCACAAGCAAAGGAAAAAGTCCGAAAATCGTTAATTGTAGTTTTTTATCACAAAAAACATTATTTTTTGCAAATCTACAAATTCAATTTTTTTTATTATTTAGGATGGGAGTTTTTATTTTGGATTTCCGACCAAGGATAAGCGTGTGGGGTATAATGTTCGATCTCATCATTGAAATGATGTAGATGATTCCAAGTGACTTTGCTTTAGATATTGTAGATATTTTCGTTTACAGCCGCAGAATTAACTGTGTTTTCATATAGTTTTTTCGAGAATATGTACACAGTACTAATTTTATCGACTACAAAAATAAGTTTGTTTTATATATACTGTCAAAGAATTCTTTGACACTATAAAAACTATGACTACACAACCACTCATGCAATTAATTGAAATTTTTGAATAATCTCATATTTAAGGTCTTGAGATTACTTGGTATCTTATTGTATAAATACGTACACACATAGACATACAACTTTTATTATATTTCGCTAATATATAGGATAGGGTATCCAGTACGAGCCTGTGGGGGTATCGTCGCGTCGGTTACGAGGATATCAGCTCCTCAGCAGCAAATCAGCTGCATTACTAAATAATTCCTTATGCTTCCTCACAAACATACACGTTTCGTATAATTATCTAAAGATGTATTTTTACAGTCGATAAAATTGATACTTTGCATGTATAGAGAAAAAAAATATTCATAAATATTTACGGAACCCTTCTCTGTGCGTGATCCGACATACACTTGGCTGGTTTTTTTAACATGTTACAGCATTGTAAACATTTTTTTAAGCTATAGGTATCTGGCCCAAAGACGTAACATGTAGCTATCTTTTTATAAGGTAAAATGTACCCCAAGATTTAAACTGCATTTCGTAATAATCTACCTGCATTTTAATATAAAAATCCATCTCAAACTAAAAGCTAGTTGAAAAGATTCACCTCACTTCTTATATGGATGGATAAGTCTCATAAAAAACCCAGTAATGGCACTGGGAGCGCCGCCATACTGAAAAATGGGAGGGAGGGGTAAAGGGAGGAGGTGAGGAGATGACCCCCTTTCTTGGCTGTCTATAAAAATGAATAGCTTATACTTTATAAAATAGTCGCCTTTTGTGTGAAGTGCATAATGATTTTTATTATGAAGTGTTTTCTTTGACCTGGGAATAATGTTCGCGGTTGGGTGAGAAAATCTGTTATAAAGTGTTTGTATGAGGGCTTAAGAGGTTATTTAGAGTGAAAAAGGTGTTGGTTGATATGGAAATAGTAATTATGATTGATAGAATAGAATATATTTATTTGCTAAGAATGTAGGTATTACAATTCAGATGTTTATTATTTTTTATTCTTTACTTTTGAATGAGGCTTTTATCCACAGCGTGCCAGCCTCATCATAACTTAAACTATTCTAAATTATATCTATAAATAAAATATAAATAATTAATGTCTAAACAAATCAGTAAGTAGGTTAGTTGTTTCGGGTGAAGGCTTAGAACTTTCCCCTAATAAATCTAAAATATGTATTTTTACCGGAGGTCGAAAAAGCAACAAAATTGTGGCACATAATTAATACAGTTGAACATTTTAAGCATTTAGGTATTTGGCTTGATAGATCCTTATTGTGGGGTAAACACGTTAATGAAGTAGCAGAGGTCTTGTTTTTTTTTAACTTTTAAAAGTTAGCGGGTTCTAAATGGGGATGCATCCAAAGTTTTTTCGTACGATAATACATTTCGGTGATTAGAATTAGTTGGATTATGGATGTTTTTATTTTTGGGAATAGTGCGAATGTTCATTTATATAAATTAGATAAAATACAAAATCAGGCTGCGAGAAATCAGATGTTACAAATAATGTTAGAGTACTTGTATATTCTACCTTTAAGGCATGCAAAATGTAGTAATTTTAATTCTTATGTATTTTAGGAAGGGTGTTCTTGTCATGACGTGTGGCAAATAATTTAATTTTAACGTTGCTCCATACTAGGAATTTCTCCTGTATTTATTAATGTAATTTCTCCGACTCGTAAAGAAACTTTAAATCTTAACATTTCTTCAGAAGGATATGATAACGGTTGTAATATTTTCAATATTCTTCTATGCATAAAGAAAACTGTTTAAAAATGTATTAAGGCGCTGATAAGAGGCAAATGAAATAAGTAGGCTTGTCTTAAACAAAAAAAATGCCAAATCTACATAGTTTGGGGTAGCGGAAAATATGTTATTCTTGAACAAAATCTGAACTTGGTTGTTACCAAAACACGTTTAGAAAAAAACCTCGATACAAATTAACGGTAAACTAACCCTTTACTTTGAATTTCAATCCAAAATATCTGTATTAAATATCAACGTATGGTTGGTATTTAATTAATAACAAGAACGTCTTATTTGTATGCAGAACTTGGTTGTTTTTTATTTTCGATTACTCAACTCATTTTTGAGTAAATAGATACCCGCTTCACATTTTGCAATAAATAACAAGTGTTGTGTCATCGCGCTTCACTTTCTTTTGTAAGCAGTTTAACAGTGACCGCGGTTTAGCTGTTGTCAGCATCTTAATGAGATTTTTCCTCATCTAAAAATGTTATTTCTTCCCGTGCTCAGATAAAAACATCTACAGCAAGTTTTCTTTTAATTTTCAGACCTGCTTGAAAATTCATTACGTGTTTTGCTTTGAAACTGTATTTCATTCGAAGGAAACGTTAAAGTAGATCAGATAGGGTTGGCTCAGCTTACCGAAATGCAGTACGACGGTGTACCTGCTGCAATTTAAACAGTAATCTAAGTTTTATTTGAGAATCCATATTGTATTTGCAGTTTGTAAGAAGTCCTTAGCACAGATTGAATTTATTTTGTCCAGTTGCCCGCGACTTTCCGATACAAACTTTAATCCTATGTAAGACTCGCTCATGGGTGGAATTTCAAATAATCTTTACTTGGTGCGTATATAGAAAATCTTTTATATTTATATAAAAGATAGGCACATCTTAAATGGGTTTAGCAGTAGAGCTTTGTCCAACAGCATTTTAAAGGTAATTGTTAATAAACCTGATTGCCCGTTCCTGGGGCACTGTACCCGTATGCACAGCTGCAGGGAACGGACATAGTTTTAAATATTTGAATTTAGATTTATTTTTGTTTTATGGATAAATGTTACTAAAGTGTTACTAAAAACAATATGAATCATTTGTGTTCGAATCAAATAAATAAATAAAATTAAATTTGTCTGTTATTAGATTAATTATTTATTTAAACTTCTCGAACACGTTCATTTCAGCCGAAAGACTCGATGTCCACTGCTGGACATAGGCCTCCCCCATTGGAGGGGGGGGGAGGATTGCCATAATCGCCACGCTTGGCAGGCGGGTTGGCGATCGCAGTATGGTGTTAAAAAGCATAGAGAACGCTGCTGCCCATTCTCCCTAAGTCGCTTTTTACGACACCCACGGCAAGAAATGGGATGGTGCTATTCTTTACGTCCGGGACCACACGGAGCACAATAAGTCTCGAACACAATAAGGTACACATGGCTACATATCAAACTATACATTCCAGTATAAGCTGATCTCGCATTGTGTGGGATTTCTCTACAATGAGAGGTCAGCGTATACTGGAAATGTCTAGCTTGATGTGTAACCGTGTGTACAAAGGCAGACTTAATGCCTTAGGCATTCTCTACCAGTCAACCAAGGGTGGTGAAGAAATAAGATGGCAGGTGCTCTGATCGAGAGGAGGTAAATCAGATAGGAAACAGGATACATACCTACACGTCATTGATTCCTACTATTGGAACTTTTCTATGGAACTTGTGATTTTGAAAAAGATGCATTCACAAAGAACCAGCTCTACTTATTTTCATTAGCAAGTAGTTCTCACCTACAGTGCAGCAAGAGCCTCGTAATAATTTGCATTACTGAAGTGAGGCATTTGCTCACTTAAAAGTAACCTCAAAGGGGGTTGTTAATAAACGGTGTTTAAAATTAAGTCATTATTAACGTTTGATTATTCATAGGTATATTTTTTAAGTTTAAATGTCTGCTCATAGCTGTCAGAAACGCTTTAAAATAAACCCTGAAAATTCTGCAAGTACAAATTATTTGCCGTATTCAACTTTTTAGTGAACACAAAGCATAAAACTAACTTATTATAATTCCGAACTCAAATATTAACCCTACTCGCTGAAAATTCGTGTAGGTACCCCGCCAAAGGCACAATATAAGAATGTCAGTGCCACCGCTGGCGTTTAAACGAAATAAAATTTCCCCTGAGATTCTTTTCCCGGGTTGTTCTTTGGTAGTGTGAGTGAAAGGTCGTTTTCACACGCGGTGCCTCTGAGGAGTTTGCAATTCAGATTGGTCCATAGTGTGCCCTGGTTCTATTCTGCATGAATTATACCAAACTTGAGCGGTTGCTGTTTCGTACTTGCACATGGATAACAAAGAGATGGAAGCAAGAGTTGACACATTAGGTAAATAAATGAGAGTTGATAAAAATATGATTCGCGGCAATAACACATACCGCTTTATTACAAAACAAGTTTTATATATTTTGACATGGCTTAAACCATGGAACCAGTTTTTGTAATAAGAACGTAACAGTGATTGAAATACCCTTAAATACCGTTCTTTATACAAACCTGAAAACTTAGTTCGGTACTAAGTTGTCAGTTTAGGAACTTTACCATAGTCGGCTTAAAGTTCGAAATTCAATAATGGCTCCATGTTTTAAACCTGGGTCTGAAGATAAACCTTGTTTTGTAATAAGGGGGCTATGGTTTTACAGAATTATAATCATTAGAATCAGTTACGTTCATATAATCCTATTGAACCCCACGAAGAGAGTTAGTTGTATTGCTGTTCTAATGATTATAATTCTGTAAAGCCGTATTATTTGTTACGACCGCGAATAATAAACATTTCAATCAACATTCAACCTGACACAGACCTGCAAATTGCAAAAAAACTTAAGACTCGCGGGCTACCTTAGCACAGCCCCCACTGTCACTAAACTTTCTGTCGTTAAAAACGTTAAACTGTCACCGTCTTTTTCTTACTCTGCTTGCCAGGAAAAGACAGATTGCCGTCTGTTCCTCACAATTTTTTGATTTACTGATGGGCAGTAAGATCCTAATCTTGCTCCTACCCTTGTTCCATGTTATTTGGGGTCAGTGCAACACGTTTTTTCATACATCATTCTCCCCCCTGTCAACCATCACGCTATCTTTCACTTCCTTTTCTTACATAGCTTTTTTTTTTGTTTAATAATATTTTAATGGCCTGGTCGCTGATACCTTTTAGCCAAGTCTTTATTTAGTTATAAAACTTGTTTATTATTTATGAAATGAATTATATTCAATGTATGCGGTTGATATCCCCGCCCACTCCCCTTGAGTTTCAGTAAAGATGAGGCACTTTACTGAGACCTCACGCGGACTTCTTGAGAAAACTTGAAGCGATGTTGCACTGTTTTGTTTCATTTGCCTACACTAATGCATGTTCACAAACACTGTAATAATCCACCATTATTACACATTAATATTCGGCTAAACACAAATTTTGGAAAAAAACAAACTGCTGAACATGACGCTTCACTTTCCCGCCAAGAAGTCACCCATAGCATTTCTCACACAATCCATCTATGTTTTCTTTGGCCTACCTGTTCCTCTTCATCAATCAACATTTATATTCATCAGGTCTTTTAGGCCCGTATTAATAGAGCGTTACTCAGTACTCAAGCGCTACTTAAGACTAGTTTCAACCAATCAAATGGCTTGAATCTAGTCTTAACTAATACTTGAGTACTGAGTAGCGCTCTATTAATACGGGCCCTAGTCACATATTGTGTTTCCTCCCCTCATCACATTCCCATACCAAGCCAAACGATTTTCTTTCAACATTTCTGCCACTGGCGCCACTCTAAAACTTCCCCAAAGATTTATTCTGGTTTTATTTCAATTTGAACATTGTAACGCGGAAGTAGCACCATCTTCATTCAGTTTCTAGTCTTGAATTTCTCATTCTTTTCAGAATATTTTATAATTTATTCGAAGCTGTCCCCTTTCAAGGGACGAATTGGAGCGTTTCATTTATATTTTCGCTTTTCCAAGCTCCGTTCCATTCAACCTTTTCATTTTCGCACTCAACGCCACGTTTTCGAAACCTCTCCACTTCCAATGGGAATGGCAGACTGTCAGTTATGTTCGAAGTTAATAGAACAGCTATGTTATTGAATATTAAATTGGTAATATGGAGTATGTGTTTGATGTTTTGATTAAAGTGGTGTTGAAGTTTATTTCGTTTTATTGGTTTGATCTGGAATTAATTTACGGGTTATTAGGTAGAATTGATTTAATTTAGATTTAGTAGGACTTAAATTAGGTAAAGTCAGCAATTTTAAGTTTCAAATCACAACGATCGTTCTTTGACAGTTGCATAAAAAGGCCGGCAAATTGACGTAGGGTGTCAATTTTCTTAACAATTAACTTCCCTGACTGCACATCTGTAAACGTAAAAAATGTAATATATCCTTTATCATGAAATTGAGGCATTGTTATAGAGTGTAAACTCCTAGACGTTAATATTGACTCATAAAGCTTTAGGAAGAGACCATAACATTGAGTAAAAGAGACAGCGCTCTATAAAGCCGAACGTTTTCTTAAATTCTTGTGTAGCAGACTTAAGTCGCCTTGCAATGTACACACCCTTCCTCGTAAATTGTACTTTTTGTTATCATTTGAAATAATTTCCTCTGTTTTCTTCCGGTGAATATGAATTAAATTAAGGTGTGCAGGAGAGTGCTGTATATTCTTATCTCTCTCAGATAAAATGATACAACGTATGGCTAATAGAGTATTTTTTTTGCTTTTTATATGCCGGCCACCCTTCACGACTTTTGTTACATTGTAGCTTGTACTGTAATAAACAATTCTATATAATAAAACTGGCCAAGTGCATGTCGGATCACGCACAATGTAGGGTTCCGTAGTTGGAATGAAGTTGAAACATGAAAAACGTGATCTCCCATACATCGATAAAAGTCACGGTCAATTTTCCAACTGCAGATGTAAGTTGGTCGACTATTACTCGTTAATTTGTACAGCCTACTTAGCTGTGATAGTTTTCCTTTTATCTTTGTTATATATACTAATGCCATGAATTTTTTCACATATCCAAGAACGCCCTCTAACGATTTTGTCGATTTTTATCGTTTTTTTTCATTATTTCATATCGTCCCTTTGAGATAAAATAATGTGGGAAATCCTAACTAATATTATAAATGCGAAAGTAAGTTTGTTCGTTACCTTTTCACGCCTAAACCTTATTTTAACCTTAAAAATTTTGCATTTACGTTGTCAGGTGTACAGAAACGGACATAGGGTACCTTTCATCTCGAAAAAAAGTACTGTTCCCGAGGAAAACAACAATAACGTTCTTATGATAATGGATGGCGCCACGTGTCTTTCGAATCATGATTGAATTATATTATGGGTCAAGCAGAGCACAACCCGAAATTATTGTCAAATTCTAAAATAACGCGAGCGAAGTAAAAAAAGTAATGGCCTAGCCGTCCTACCAAGGCTAGAAATGAGTACCTTGGCATTAGATAAAAGCAAAAAAAAAAACGTCAGAAAAAAAAAAACTCCTAACAACTAGTACTTTCATAAAGATGGAACTGGTTCCAATTTTGAAATAAGCAGAAAAAAAAATCTGCAGTTACAACACAGCCCGCGGTTTTTAATTAGTCTTTATTTATACCTACATGTTCCTTTTGTTCTGAGGAAGTTACAGAATTTCTTTTATTAGAACTGTACCCCGAGGCCAACACTGCGAACGAAAATAAAGGAACAGCGCCTTGTTGTTGTTACAAAGAAGATCATAATGAAAAGACAAGTTCAAGAATCTTTCATTAAGAAGTTTTGGATTTGTTGGGAATTCAATATTGGTTATAATGGGGATGTTTATGGTGTATGAGTTTTTGATAAAGAGGGGCTAGTGGCTAAATTATAACAGCCGCACGCGTCAATGGAAAGTTAAGCTACGCTTGTCGCGGTCGGTTCGTGGATGGGTCCATTACATGTCGAGACCCTTTCGTGCTCTTTCTTTGTGCTTTGTTGAGCTCCCTAAGTTCTGAATTGAGCAGTAAGATTACTGACAAATGCGTGCACTGACTAGAAAGGTCCACTCAATCTGTGTGGTTCTTTTATCGAAAGACCACTTCAAACACCAATCTACATAGTCTTCACATGATCTGACCAAGATTATGTCATAAAAGAGAATGTGACCTCTGAGTTTTTTTTGGCCATTCTTCCCAGAGTAGTCATATAGGAAATGCCGACCTCATCTAATTTTTAATATATGATTGACGTGTAAAAGTGTTTGTACAAACCTATTTACAGACATAAAATCATTTATAATTGCCTCGGAAAGCACGTTAAGTCATTGGTCCCTATTGCCATTCGTAAATCTTTAACAATTGTTACGGGTAGTTAGAAGCCTAAAAGTCTGACAACCAGTCTTACCAAGGGGTGTGGTGACACCTAGTACCTGTGTTGTCAGATAGGCAGTCGCTCCATGTGAAATACTGGTATTTAGTTGCATCCGGTTAGACTGAAAGCTGACCCCAACATAGTTGGGAAAAGGCTGGGAAAATTAATTGATTGATCAAGATATAGATAAAGAAATTGATTAGTATGTAGCGGCATCAACATCGCCACATGCGAACTATGCGTCATACGGACGTCACACAAAATCCTGCATCGCGCAAGCAGAGTTTACCGCGCAACTAACATCAGGGTGGAAGGGACATCGACGCGAATCCGTTTACCATGGATTCAGTAGGTACATCATTCTTGACTCCCCTGCGTTAAAATTTTTCGTCAGTTATTAAAAAACGTCCCTTCCACCCTGTATACAATATCCCGTCTGGTTGGAGGATCCTCCCTTTTCAATAAAAAATGAGTGAACTTTACACGGGCAGTTGCCCACTAGACACGACACCCGTCTGGTCGGAGGATCCTCCCTTTTCTATAGAGGATCAGTGAACTTTACACCCTGTTCCTCATACCTCTAAACTGGTGACCCCGAGTATGAACGTCAGCACCGCCTTCGTGCAACTACTTCAGCGTGACGTCATCATCACTTCTTCAAGCTTTCAAGCGGCGAGTCACACAACCAGCCAGCACCCACGGCTTCAACTGGTATCCTGACCACCAGCATGCAGCTTACGCCCATTTCTGGTAATCACACTGTTCCTCATGCCTCTAAAAGTTCGTTGGCTAAATCATACCAGTATATGAACGCTTTATTGGCTGGACAAATGTCGTAGCTGATCCATTTACAAATCGTCAGCTTAAAAATGCAACAGGAATCAGTAATGCTGCCGGCACTGGCACAAAATTATTTTGGGGGCTTAGTTACCTAATATAACATCCAGAAGGATCTCGAAGAAGGTTGGCAAAATAATGTTCGGATTTCCAAGCATGAAACGGCGTGGAGGTTCTATTTTGGTTGAGCCCTTTTAGTAAATTTTCGGTTATTGCAGAAAGGATAAGTTCATTTTGATGGTCGAATCCTTTACCAACACACCATAGACCTCAACAGTGAGTAACGATTGAGACTATATAATTATAATAATATATATATATAGCCACTTTTTACTCATACACATTGTAACGTTACGATTAGCCGGAGGGATAGTAAGTCACATTTAAAATATAAGTAGATAACATAAAAGATTAAAAGTTTGTATAAATAGTAGGAGTTCGAAGTCGGCTTCAATTTCTTGCACTTCGGGTCGTTCGGGTGGCAGGAGGCAGGATCGGCATGCAGTAGTGGAGCAGGATGAGGACGGGCTGCAGTGTCTCGCGTCGTTCTGGATCAAGAAGAGGTTATCAACATCCCTTCCCATCCCTCGTTCGTAAACAAGAGGTTACGTTATAGTGTTTTATACCACTTCACATTAGCAGGAGGGCCGTGTTGGTGTCTTACACCAAGCGAGTGTAATGTCCTGTCGTCAGAAGGATTCTCTGTCCAGCAGTGGGCAGAGAAGAGAGTGGCGTTGTCTTGCGTTACGCCGATATAGAACACAGCGGAGGCACTTTGCAGCGCCTCACGCTCAACAGCAGGAGTATCTGGGCCTCCTACGGCATGCATGAGTGGTCGGCTGCGGCGTTTTACGCCAAGTGGCTAGAGTGCCACCGCCGTCAGAGGCCTCCCACAGACCTAGACGAGAGGGCCGGAAGCAACGGAGGGTGATCACAGAATTCATACACGTTTTGTTTTGAAACGATTGTATTTAGTAGGTTCAGTGAATACACAAACATGATCTTTTTTCTTATTTAGTAAACTGCGGTAAACTCAGGGCAAACTGCCGTAAACTGAGGTCAAACTGAAGATAAACTGAAATTTTGTCAGGTCTAACGGCCGCTTTTATAGATTCTGTCAAATATTCTGGAAGTATGTGTTAAACAATTCAAATATAATTAAAATTACTTCATGTTTAATTTTCGGCCAGAATCAATAAAATGTTTTTTAGTAAGAACCTAGTCTTTTCACACTAAATTTACAGTGTAGATCTGGTCTTATCATAATATCAAAGCTAACTTTATAGTATAGAAAAAGAAAACTGAGACATGACGATTTTTGATGAAAAATGTCAAAGAATAAAAATATTCTAAGATTTTTACAAAAAGAGAAATATATAAATATAATTTTGGAGGACAGACTTTTACATAAAAATGGGCAGCAGCGTTCTCTATGCATTTTAACACCATACTGTGATCGCCAACCCGCCTGCCAAGCGTGGTGATTATTGCAACCCCAACTGTCCCCAAATGTCGGGAGAGGCTTATGTCCAGCAGTGGACGTCTTTCGGCTGAAATGATGAAGATGATGATGAATTTTGAATGCAAAAACAGTCAAAGGTAACTAAAGGTTTGCTTTTCAGCGGTAACACTGTTCAAAAATATGTAAAATGTGAGTTAAATGAATGTCATATGATATCATACTTGAAAACAGATTTCTGTACCGACACAGCACAGCTCTTGAAATATTTAATATATAAATAGAATAAAAGATGTGGTTTTGATAGCAAAATACCACAGCTCTCTATTGCCATCTTTAACCTACTCGTACATTTGTACTGCTTATCTTACAACTCAAAAGAAGCGTGAAGCTAACTTGATTACAAGTCTATTCAGAGCACAGTACCTCCTGAATCACACTCTGTGAAGCGCATTTGAAAGGGAATTCATATCATTTGAATGAAGTTATCTCATTTGTTCGCAGACTGATGGAAGTTAGTGATTAAATACGAATAAAGCCGTCTTTTGTTTGACTTAAGTCGATTACTGGATTCTTGATCTTCTATTTTATATATTCAATTGTTCTTGTTTGCATTTATTTTTAGTAGGTGTTTTCTTTTTTTGAGCTTTTTTAAATTTAAAATAATAAATTAAGAATGGAACAAGGATGTATGAATTTTATTGACATAGCTTTTATTGAGGTCTTTTGGCCTACGAAGTCAGAAAATGGATTACTACATAATATTTACAATGTTTTTCAAATAAAATTATTAAAAGATTAAATAAAACATACAAAAAAGGAGGAAATACAATGAGTTGCTGTTAAAAGGTAAACACCGGTGGCCCATTTAACTTCTGAACCGAAAGAAATTGTTTTGTGTTATCATTTTCTTTTTTTAAAGGACGGGGGAATGTAATTAGCTTAACGCAAATTGTTTGGCGTTTTTTGGGGTTCCGTATCTCAAAATAAAGAAAACAGAACTCTTATAGAATCACTTCGTTGTCCTTTTGTCTGTCAGTCTGTCAATACCCTTTTTCTCAACAACACGTGGAGGTATCAAGTTCAAATCCGTAACGAACATTTTCGTAAACATTAACATAAAAGAACATTTTCGAAATGTCTTATATAAAAACAGATAACTGGAAATCTGTGTTTCTATGGAAAATTTAAAGTCGGTCTTATTTGGCTGTAACACTATTTTTACTAACTTTTTAGACATTTGTATCCTGCTTATGCGTATGAAATTTCATTAAAATCGATTCAGTCATTTCAAAAAACAAGGGCTTGAAAGTTTGTATAAAATGCTGTAAGGTGTAAACGCTCTTAATGTTGAATTTTAACTATATTTTAGAAAAATGTAAAAAAAAGTATACGTTATAAGGACCCAGAGTGTAGCAAATAGAAACAAAAATAAAATAAATAAAACAACCCGTGGCAGCTAAGAGATGACCAGATATTATAGTGACAAGGAACCGTCATGATATTAATATCCTTTAACAGTTCCGTTAGAGAATCGCGCTTGCGGAGATTATACAGGGTGTTTGGTGCATCGTGTGCCAAATTGAAATGTTCGACTGAAGGAGTCATCCGCTAGCCTTTTAGACCCTTTAACACCCCTCATGCTCTGTGGATTTTTTTTTATCGACTTTTTATTGTTTTCCAAAAAAAAGACCCAAATTTTACTTTCAAATACAGATTTTAAAAAAAATATAAGGCCTAAACTCTGAATTTTAATTTTATTTCGATGGGTATTGTTTAAGAATACTTTTAAATACAAAATTAGTGATATTAGTCACCAAGTTCTTTTTTAATTCACTCGCAAAGGTAAAACTTAAATTAAAGCTGTACATGTTACAGCTGTTTATAAGGCTACAAAAAAAAAATCAAAAGCGATCGGGATCTTCCAACTCCCTCATTAATTCTCCAGTCTATCCTCTTTCTAATGATGTGCCACATGCCATAAAAGTATTTTAACAACTTTGTGAATTCGCTAGAATTGTGAATCGAGTCACCTAAGGCTAATATTCAAAATTATGATTAAAAAAAAAAACTCTAAAATGATACCTGTCAAACCTATAAATCTGCTATCTCATTCTTATGGTTAGGTAAATTCGTGTCTCATATCTGTATCTTTCGTGGGATTTACTTGAAATAAAAAAACAAAATTGCATTTTTAACATTTATTTAATCATTGTTACAAATCTTGCTCAAATTGTTGGCCTCTGTTGCGAATGCAGGCCCAACACCTGTTTCGTATTTCAACAGTTGTTGTACGAAGTCGTATTTCCTCCTTAATAGTATTGAATGCCGCTTCTATGCGTTGGACTAATACCTCCCTAGTTGGAACCTCCGTGGCATATACCAACTCTTTGGCACGTCCCCAGACATAAAAGTCTAACGGAGTTAGATCTGGGGAACGTGGCGGCCATGGAATAGGGCCATCACGTCCAATCCATGCATTGGGGAACACATTGTCGAGATATTCCCTCACAGTCAATCGCCAATGCGCGGGACAGCCGTCATTTTGAAATACAATGGGCACACGGTCATTAAATACGGGCACATCAGTCACTAATTCGGGCAGGTCATTTTGTAGGAATTCCAGGTAGTCTTCGCCATTGAGATTATCGGGCAGGTAATGCGGTCCAATTACCTGATTCCCAATCACTCCTGCCCAAACGTTTACACTAAACCTTCTTTGAGAAGATTTCTGTCTTTTAACACGTGGGTTTTGCGTTTTCGTTGTCCAGTGATGCAAATTGTGTAAATTGAGGATCCCATCCTTGGTAAATTTGGATTCATCCGCCTACAGTATTCTTTTAAAAAAATCAGGATCATCCACATCCATGTGTAAAAGAAACCGACAAAAAGCCACTCGTCTCTCAAAGTCGCCACCCTCAAGACCTGCAACAAACAAAAAACTCTTTTAAATTTCTCTTGGGCAATAATTAATTGCACAAGAAAGGACCCGCTGTTCGTGCTAATAGATTCACTACCTGGAAGTGACGCCATACCATACCCATTACCTGCTAAACAAAGGCAAGGTCAAACAAAGCTTGCACGGGTTTAAAGTTAGTTTAAAATTACGTACCTTGCACCGGAGTGTAGTGGAATGGATGCTTTTTGTTTTGACGAAGTACTTTCCACACTTTCCGTATTGAAATATCAAGATGTGATGCCACATTTCTAATGCTTCTTGTAGGGTCTTCCTCAAAAAGTGCCAGTATTCTCTCGTCTACTTCAACATTATGTCGCACAATATGGCCCCTTGGTTCATTAAAAGTAACACTGCCAGTCTCGCGTACGCGTCGGTATGTGTCTTGGAAGACTCTGCGGCCAGGTAATCGTCTACCAGGAAAGCTTTCCTGGTAAAGTCGTTGCGCTGCACGAGCGACGCCATTAGCGGCTCCGTAAGCCATCATGATGTCCGCATATTCTTCGTTAGAGAATGTCGCCATTGCAATAACAAAAAACTCGAAGTTTAACAATAACAACAAAAATTAAACAAATGTAACAAGAACCAGCAAAACTTAACGATAACAAAGTAATAAAAGAATCGCGGAGTATGGTGAACTAGCACACACGTTAGGTAGCAGAGGCAGTCATGTCTCGACTAAAAAAATGGCGGGTCGGGCGGCGCGATTTGTTCAAACCGATTTAAGGTATGCAAGAAAGAGATAGAAGATAGATTTTACTGTGAAAGAGTGAGAAAACAAATTTTACCTCTTTCTCAAGTAACAGTTCCGCAATAAATATTTTTTCATTAGAATTTGGAATGTAGTTTTATGTGACTTGATTCACAATTCTAGCGAATTCACAAAGTTGTTAAAATACTTTTATGGCATGTGGCACATCATTAGAAAGAGGATAGACTGGAGAATTAATGAGGGAGTTGGAAGATCCCGGTTGCTTTTGGTTTTTTTTTTTGTAACCTTATAAATAGCTGTAACATGTACAGCTTTAATTTAAGTTTTACCTTTGCGAGTGAATTAAAAAAAAAACTAGGTGACTAATATCACTAATTTTGTATTTAAAAGTATTCTTAAACAATACACATCGAAATAAAATTAAAATTCAGAGTCTACGCCTTATATTTTTTTTTAAATCTGTATTTGAATGTAAAATTTGGGTCTTTTTTTTGGAAAACAATAAAAAGTCGATAAAAAAAAATCCACAGAGCATGAGGGGTGTTAAGGGGTCTGAAAGGCTAGCGGATGACCCCTTCAGTCGACCATATTAATTTGGCACACGGTGCACCAAACACCCTGTATAATGACTTTGAAGGTTCTTTTCTGCATAATAAAAAAAAAATACTCAATGTCTGCAGCCTGTCCTCAAAGTAAAATACAGTATCTAGTTTGACGCAAAATTTAGTAGTTTGTACCTATATATTATATGTAAGTACGTAGTTATAGCCTGTCTGCTTCAGTTTCGCTTAGGTTACATTTTTAGGGTTTCGTACCTCAAAAGAAAAAATGCAACCCTTATAGGATCACTCGTGTGTCTGTCTGTCTGTTTGTTTGTCTGTCCGTCTGTCACAGCCGATTTGCTCCGAATCTACTAAACCGATTAAGTTGAAATTTGGTACACATATAAACTTCTGTGACCCAAATACGGACGCATAACGTAAATAAATAAATTTTGAATATGGAGGTCACTTTTGGGGAGTGAATTAGAAAATTTAAAAAAAAAGTTTTTTAAACTGTACCGTGCGATACATCAAATAAAATGGCTTATTGTAAGGATTTCAGATAATTTTTTTTTATCATTTTAAAATAAAAACTTTTAAAATTATTAATGAAAATAGATAAAAATTGACCATCCCCCCCCCCCCTCCCCCCCTTATCTCCGAAGCTACTGAGCCACAAATTTTGATAAAAATACAGAAAATAGTTCTTTACTTATAAATTACCGGAAAACCTATAAGTAGTCTATGATCTTAAAATAACGTAGTAAATCTGACAATATTGTGCGTACAAACTTACATTTGCAGTTGGAATGTATGAGGGAACATGTTTTTCAACTGCAATGTTAAGTTTGTTCGTAGGATAATTCAAATTCAAATTATTTATTGCGAACTAAGTGTACAGGATTTTGTAGATGTTAACAATAGGTAGGTTCTTAAACTTAGTTGCCTGTTACGGCATTGCAATTTAAATGGTTATAAAATATAAGAAGAAGAAAAAAATTACATACTCAATATTACAGTTATTCAGACTTAACATTAAATTATATTAATTATCATTATTCATGTATTTTAATTATCTTTATATTAATTATCATTATTCATACATTTTATTTGATAACATACTATTCATAAAATTAATATCACATCATTATAAGTATCACAATCATTTCAATATTAAATAATTATTTATCTTCAATGAATTCTTTTACAGAGTAGTATGCCTTTTTCATCAGGAAGTCTTTTAGCTTCCTTTTAAAAATACCAATTGAATGCTGGTTCTTGACTTCAATGGGTAACTTATTATATATTTTTATGCCCATACAAAAAATACTATTGCTGTAGACGGCAGTGTGAGATGTTTTATTGCGTAGTGTATTTTTAAGTCTACTGCTTTTAATGTGTCATAGCTACTGATGTTTGATTTAACTAAAATTGAGGCCGCGTAGATATAAAGAGCAGGGTTAATATCTTCAGGTTTATAAAATGAGGTTGACATGAATCTGTTTGTATATATGTGTATGTAATAATTAATCTCCACTACGGTACCCTTCATTGTGCGTGGTCCGACACGTACTTGGCCGGTTTTTTTCCAGTTGCGCTTTGTTTTGTTGTGTTGTTAATTCATATTTAAATATTTATACCTATTAAGAAAATAAAATGGCGCTATTAAAAAAGCCATTTTAAAGGCTCGATCTCAGAATACCAGATTCACAATATACCAGAAGTACAGTTAAATGAAAATATAATTATTTATTTATTTAGACCATTTTTATGCTTACACTAAATGGAAGACAGCAGCTTCTTATGATTAAAGAGAACCAGGACTCGTCTAATACTTATGAAGTGCCCCTGCAGAGCACATGCTTCCACGTCAGTCCACAAAGCCCAAATTTCCTCACAACGTATTTTTCCACGTACAGCTGTATTTTAGGCCAAAAAAGAAAATAAAACACACTTAAGCCAGTGTAGCCTAAAAGGCTCAATTTATAACGCTTACTTACGTTTTTAACAATTTGTTCTCGTACAAATCGAGCCGTAAATAATGTCCATTGTTTAGAGGTCCATTTTTCAAGTAAATAGGTCGGGTACGAGGCTTGCAATCGCCACAATTTTGTGTTGTGACGTAAGACGTAAGTTTCTCATTTACTTGAGTGGTTACTGTCCCACGTCAGTGCTGAGTTACTTAAATTATTTTCTCAAACATGCTTGGAAATTCGAGCATTATTTTGACAACCCTCTTCGAGATAAATTGAAATTGCTGTAGAGGTACTGGCGAAATACATGCGAGCAGCGGCCACCAAAAGATGTAAGAAAATTCATGTGTCGTGTTTTAGCTGCCAAATAAATTACATAGTAAACTCATATTATTGTCTATCGTGTAATTTAAAAATGTAACGATCTTTTACTCCAAAACATGTCAACCAAGGAGCTAACTTATCAAAGGTTTTATTTAAATTTCGACCTGGCTTGCCAATAGATAGCTGTTTATTGAAAAAAAAAAAACAAATGAACACATTGGTAAACATTATCATTGTTCGTCATTGAATTTATAAATAATTTACTTAGTTTGAATTTCGGCTTCGAAATTATTTGAACTCGAAGCAGTATACAAGCCTTGGCCACAACTAGTCAATTCGTCTTTTGCTGGCCAGAAGTCTCATGTGATCACGACCTCTCATGATCAGTACTGAAAACCATAAATAATACTAAGGCCATAAAAATGGGTTTTTGGAACACTGGCCAGCTAGAATTTTTGAATTTATTTGAAAAAAGATCTGTGACTAGAATTTTTGTGCCAGCAACTGTATTGCAGATTTGAATGTCTATCCCGGGGTTGATATCCACTGAATGATTGATAGTCGTTGATGAAGACTGGTAAGTATGTGTAAGATTCCGAGGGAAAATCGGACTGTATTTACTTCCTAACTTTCGTAGAATGGAATTAACAATCATAATTAGAGATCGGATATTCGGATGCATATTCATCTAAAGTTTGAGAGTTGACTAATAAGGAGTGCGCTTCGGTACGGGAAAAAGTGTCAGTTTCCAGGACTGACAAGTTTTTAAGAACTACTCTTTTGTACTGTGTATCCCCGAATAAATATATTTCATTTTAGAATAAAAGGGTTTGAAGAAATATTAATAGTGTTTTTTAAACGTGTTATATTTTCCACAAAATTCTTGCCTAGTTCTTAATAGATAAGAAATATTTGTTACACTTAGGAATACAAAATTGTATACCTACACACTGTTATTAATGAAACCCCGAGATCCCGGAATAAAAATATATTTTAAGAAGCCGTTCCATACTTTGTATCCTTTGCCGGGAAAAAAACGTACTTTAGGTAAATATGCATCCGAATATCCGATCTCTAATCATAATACAATGACAAAAAGAAATAAGCAGTCATGGGGACTGCCAAAGTACCGACAGAACTGTAAACTTAAAACTTTGAACAGCACATGATGAAGTCGAATATATACAATGTATTATTGTATATATGCGTATACATGTACCCAAGCAGCTGCGCGTCGCCAGTCTGGCACAACACGTCACATGAGCATGTCGGTGACGCGATGCCATAAGTTTAGCCCCTACTAAAAATCGCTCAACCCGGCAAAAAAATGGTTTTCATTTAAAAAAAAACCGGTCAAGAGCGAATCGGACTCGCTCACCGAGGGTTCCGTACGAATAGATGATGTTGATGATTTCTGAAAAACTGTGTTATTTAGAGACATCGTTTTATTTTTTCTGTAATCTTTACTTAGGATTCTATCATATAGAATAATTTCAGATTTTTATTTCTGCAAACTTCGGAGATAAGGGGCGGGAACGGTATTTTTTTTACATTTTTCATCACAAGTCGGAGACTATGCGGCCTAAAAAAAAAAAAATATGTTTGAGAATGTGCAATCAACGTTCTTTCATATGATACCCCACATGCCCTAGTAGCCCTACTTCAAATTTTAAGACCCCCTTTCAATCGATTTTGCAAAAAAGATATTTTTTTTTTAATTTCTTTGTTGGTTGCAAAATAGTTGGGCAAAAGTCATCTGAAACTATTCTAAATTTTAGGCAGCGTAGTTTCCTACTTTTGATGAAAAATGTGAAAAAAAATACCGCCCCCCTCCTTATCTCCGAAGTTTGCAGAGACCAAAATCTGAAATTATTCTATATAATAGAAGCTTATGTAAAGATTACAGGAAAAATAAAACGATGTCTCTAAATAGCACAGTTTTTCAGAAATCATCAACAATATAATATTCGTACGGAACCCTCGGTGCACGAGTCCGACTCGGTCTTGACCGGTTTTTTTATCTGTAAGAAGCCACGGGGAAGTCTGAATATTTCAGAATTAATGTAAAAACTAGGCGGCGCATGCGCGATAGTCATGCGTATACTTACACAAACATGCAGTCATGCAAACCCGCGCTGGTGCGAATCCGGCGTCATCTACAAGAAGCCTTACTGTAAGTCCCACAGCGCATGAGTAGACCTCACAAGTGAAGTCCAATGTTACTTGTAAGTCTAAGTTTGAGTTGAGACCACATGTAAGTTCGTGTAACTAAGTTTGGCCTACTTTCGCTGCTCTAACTATTTTGATGGACTTCGCTCGCCTTGGATGACCGACAAGGGGAGGTTGGGGAGAGGGGGAGTGTGGATTACAAGTTTAGTGTATTTTACCCATTTACATGTATATGGAGTTCTTTATCGTTTTCTTTCATATTGTAAGAAGCTGTATGAAAATAGCTCACATTGTGGTCAAAACATTAGACACATGGAAAAAATCAAGCCTTATCAAAGTACCGATTTGGCTTAGCTACAAATAACTAAGACTTATTTAAAACATCGTATACAGCTTTGTTAATACCAAACAAGTAACTTACGTTAACCAAGTTCACTTCTTCAATTCTAGCAACAAACTTTGCAGGGTCCCTCCAAATCGCTTCGCTCCGCTCGGTTGCAAATAGCCGTTACGTTTTCCCGAGCTGTCAGCAAGATTTGTTGCGGCTTCGTGGAAACGTAGCTGGAATTTATTTTTATTGTTTAATTTTGTATTTACTTTGTTTAGCTTCATAAACTAAATTTATATCTTACAAATACATAAACTCACGCCTTCTTCCCATGGGGGTAGGCAGAAACTATAGAACGCCACCTGCTGCGCTCCTTACATACTCCTTTTGCTTCGTTTACGTTCATACATCTGGTCATACACGCACGCCGGTTGCTAGTACTACACACCTGACCCTTCTGAAGAACTTCACCAATTAGGTCACTATATGTCCTTTTAGAGCGTCCCTCCCAGCGTATCCACTCACTTCTGAAATGTTAATACCTTTTGTTAGTCACCTTTTATATTAATTATCTTAAAAATAATTAATTCGATTACTTACTAGTGATCCACCCTTGCTTCGCATGGTTTTTTACGACTTGACAGAACAGCGTGATTTCTTTATTAAATATTCATCTTCATCATTTCAGTCGAAAGACCTCCACTGCTGGACATATGCCTCCCCCAAGCACCGCCACTTCGAACGTTTCTGTGCTTTCTTTATCCAGCGGATACCTGCAGCCTTCACAAGGCCATCGGTCCACCTTGTAAGAGGCCTTCCAACGTCAACGTCTTCCGGTACGCGGTCATCATCATCATCATTTTAACCGAAAGACGTCCACTGCTGGACATAAGCCTCCCCCAGAGGGGGGGGTTTGCCATAATCGCCACGCTTGGCAGGCGGGTTGCCGATCGCAGTATGGTGTTAAAATGCATAGAGAACACGGCTGCCCATTCTCTAGTTAATCCCTTGGTCGCCTTTTACGACACCCATGGGACGAAATAGGGTGGTGCTCTACGTCAGTTCAGAATTTTTCGGCCCCATCGGCCGTCTGTTCTGGGACAACTGCTTCTAAAGTTTGTCAATTCTTCGGGCTATGTCAGTTACCTTGGTTCGCCTGTACCTATTATGTATTAGTTTAATAGAAATAAAGAAAAAAGTATTTATTGGGACTCGCACAGGAGATCATCAATGGGGCCGGCAAGTGAAAGCTGATCTCAGATGGCGCCACTACTGTACGAACCCTTGTCATTAAGTGACATAAACATTTACATGCTTCGGATTTCTTATTTGCGTTGATTTCTTGACAATTTTCGGATTTAGAATAGTTTTAAATTGCATTAAAAAAGTTCGATAAAATTTCTTACATTATAAGTTATGTGATCCAGCCGATGCAGGTAGTATAGCTAGGTTACATACAAATGAGAGTAAATAGTTTTTGAAGACCTAGTCAAACTTAAAATAATCATTTTTAAGTTTCTCATCTCGAGGAAACTGGTGGCTTCCAGTTTCTTCACAATTTGGTATACCACATCTAGGCATTTCCTCAATAATAGTCTCTAATTATGAATTCACTACTAATTCCTTACAAAAACTGCTTTGTTATTGGTCTTTGTGCTACTAGCGCCACTTTGACAGTTGTCGGCCCCATTGAACTAAAACACACTCATAGAAACATAAAAAACAAAAACAAAAAGAAACTAAGTAAAATGAAAATAAAAATAGAAAGTCCTGTAACCCTTCAGAAATAAATTCTCAAAATGATGGTGAAAACCGCATCAGGATCTGTTGCGTAGTTTAATAGAAGAATGCGATCCGATAATCATTTTGGGTTTGGCGCTGATAGCCGAAATACAGGCTCTGCCTAGTTTGGCTACAGATGAGCATACCACCTTTATTGACCCAAATTAGCCTGTTAAAATATTTTGTAATTTATGTCTAAGTTTTCTTTAAATAAACATCATCTTATCTTAATTGACATCTCTGTACTCCTGAATTGTACTAAATTATTTATATTTTTTAATTTAAATTTATGATTCCATTTAATTAAACTTGACTATTGCCTATTTCTAATTATTTACTGAATTTCATCTTGACATGGTAAACTTGTATTGATTTGATTGAGTGATTCTTTATTGGTACTTGTATTGATTTGATTGAGTGATTCTTTATTGTTATGCATGCCCTAGTTATGGTAGTTAGTCTATAGATCATTTTAAACTCAACATCTGTAACATGTTCGTACTGTCTGTGGAAATTAAGAACTATCCTATTCTATTCCAATCCACACACCCCGCTACCAACACAATATTAGGTTATTTTAATTCTTTTTTTTTTTGTTTTTATCTTTTTACAGACAGACACGAAAAGCGACTTTGTTTTAAATACCTATATAGATGTATAGAACCCTAAACAAAATCAATTTTGTCGTGAAATTATGCATAATTTAACACTAGACTGTTTTACCTAAGTACAGTTCATAGCGTATTGTTCTTATTTTAATTTGTAAACAATTTGTCATTGTGGCTTATGAAAAGCAGTATCGTAACCCACAGAGTCCAATGTAAGTTAAATATATTATGACGCAATAGCATGAAGGCTCCCACAGACAGGCGCGACGCGACTCTAGAAGAACAAATTCTATGAAATTTCATGGAAATTGTTCTACCAGAATCGTGTCGCACTGTCGCGTCGCGCCCGTATGCGGGAGCTTTAAAGTAACCCTCATAGTTCATTGAACGACCTTGAATTTATGGAATAACCCTCCGACTGTCGTCGGTAGGATGTGGTAGGTAATGAACGACTGAACGTATTTATATTTTATACAGATACAGGAAAACCTCTGAGTGTACTGATAATTTCAGTAGGTAATTATTTGCATTGTTATATTATTATCTTGCTATAAATACTTTAAATAACAAATATAAATAACGCCAGTCCACGTGGTACCTACCTAATTATTTATTCCAATTATAAAATGCAATAATACATATTATTATTATTTCACCTTGTGAATAGGCACCTACTGCTGGATAAACATAATGGACATTAATTTGCATTATCGCAATGATTAGGAAAAATTCTTTGGGAGAAGCATGGTGAAAAAAAAATGTTGCCACATGTCTAACGATACTAAAGGTATCATCTAATAATAATAATACAATATTGAATATAATAATTGATATTATGACATCTCTGTATTGACTTGTAGTAAATTATTTATATTTTTTAATGTATTGACCTCGAACTTGACGATTTTATAATCCCATTTTATTACACTTCAAATTGTGTATTGTATTGCCTATTTCAAATTATTTACTGAATTTCATCTTGACATGGTAATCTTGTATTGATTTGATTGAATGTGTTAATAATATACAGGGTGGAAGGGACATCGACGCGGATCCGTTTACCATGGATTCAGTACATCATTCTTGACGCCCCTGCGTTAATTTTTTTTGTCTGTCATAAAAAAAAAACACTGTTCCATACATTTTGACCGAGTAGGTCTTTCACACAAGGAACCCTTATAGTTTCGCCATGTCCGTCTGTCTGTTTGTCCGTCCGTCCGTCTGTCCCCAGCTTAGCTCAGACACGCTAAGTCCTAGAAAGCTGTAATTTAGCATGGGTGTACATATTAATCACGCCAAGAAAGTCGTAAAATAAAACCATGAAAAACATTTTTTTTTAGGGTACCTCCCTTGCACGTAAAACGGGGATGATATTTTTTTTTCTCGTCTAATACATGGTGTGGGGTATCGTTGGATAGGCCATTCAAAAATATTATGGGTCTGTGAAAAACATTTCACAATTCTGAGATCCGTTTGGGTAATATTAAGCTTTAAAGTGCTATTTTTTGTTAGAGTCAAGTGTCCCCCCCCCCTGCCAGCCAAATGGTTGGTTTTGGATATGTGTAAATTTATGGCAGTAGCATATATAACGAAATTAAAAGGAAAACTATCACAGCTAAGTAGGGTTTACAAGTTAACGAGTAATCGTCAACCAACTTAAATTTGCAGTTGAAGAATTGACCGTAACGTATATAGATGTATGGGAGAGCATGTTTTTCAACTACAATGTTAAGTTTGTTTTTGGGATGAATTCATCCTAGTACGGAACCCTTCATTGTGCGTGGTCCGACACGTACTTGACCGGTTTTTTTAATTACCGACGAGAAATTTTAACGCAGGGGGAATGATGTACTGAATCCATCGTAAACGGATTCGCGTCGATGTCCCTTCCACCCTGTATACCTATTGAGTGACTCTTTATTGTTATGCATATAGTTATGGTAGTTAGTAATAAGGGTCATTTTACATCAATAATCAACATCTGTAACATACGTAGGTACGTACTTTCTGTGGAAATTAAGAAGTATTCTATTCTATTCCAATCCACATCCGCCGCTACCAACATAATAATAGGTTATTTTATTTGTTTTTTTTTCGTTTTTATCTTTTTATTACGGATGCTTTTAACGTGCACGTCTTTATAAATTGTTCTCACATGTATAATTTCAACATGAATGATGTTGTAACCAATACTTTGTAACATTATTTTGATTTAAAAGTCCGTGGAGTTTCTTGCCCGTTTTTCTCCATAGGAACCTATTACGCTTTGGAATGGGCAACTAGCTTCATCTCTCTGACTGACCGACCCCTTGACAATTCAAAAGTGCCACTACATAGCCATTACGACACCACTGCAGGGCCATTACGACACCACTGCAGGGCCATTACGACACCACTGCAGGGCCATTACGACATTACGCTGCCAACATGCTGACTGGCAAATTTATCCATCGTGGCATAATAAGATGCTCACTATAGGTAAGTACATACATAACGTTCGTGCCGATTTAAGAGAAGAAGAAGCAGACGCAGCATGCAGACTACCTATAATGCTCATTTCTAAAATAATGCTTGAATCGCCTTTTGCGACACCTACGTGTAAAATGTCCAGCGCCTCTTCGTTCGCAAAGACGACATCGTAATTAAGTAGTTCAAAACATCGAGATATAAGTACTGTACGTTAGTACTTATATCTCGATGGTTCAAAACGAAGATTTCATCACTAGGTACAGAATATTATACAACATCTCCCAGAATTACCACACAACCTAAAAGTAAAAGTCCCATAGTAAAAGTTGTTCATAATGATGACATTATGAACAACTTTTACTATGGGACCAAACCCGAAATCGCGTAAAAAAATCAGCAGTTCCCTACATTTTGACGAGATAAGAGAACATAAATGTAGGGTACAGCTGATTTTTATTTCGCGAAACTCCTCCACTTTGACTGGTCCTTAAAGGCTTCTACAGACCGGCGCGACTCGCGACGTGACACGTAGTGTCGCGTGTCGCGCCGGTTTGTAGAAGCCTTAATATGTTCCTATAAAAACAAAAAAATATCATTGTTCCCCAATGACATTACAAGTAAAAAACGTAGATAGGTTACTTACTCAACATTCGATCTTCAAAAACAGCACAATGTTATTAGATGACACGTGGAAGTAGCACGGCATGTCGTAATTATCGGGAGCGAAAAAGAGACAAGACGAAGAAAATGTGGCTAATTAGCCAAATTTTGATATGCCACCTGCGGAGCGAGAATAACCTATCTACCTCATAGAACATAAAATATCATTATTTTTACCCTGTGAACCATCCATTATTAAAGAACTATCCAAAATCACTACATTGAAGCTGACACTAGTCTGACAATGTTCCAAAGAACATTACTGGATCGGTCGTGACGTTTCGGAACGCACCTAGGGAGCGGGGTGACCTTGAAAGGACGTCCTGTTACGGAATTAGATTAACTGGATGTGGATTTGAATTGTGTTGTATGTATAATTTTGTTTCCTGTAGCAATGGAAACGTTTTTAGAAAATCTTCATAAGTACCTACATAAATTCACGCCTTCTTCACATGAGGGTATGCAGAAACCATAGAACGCCACTTGCTACGCTCCTTACTTACTCCTTTTACTTCGCCTACGTTCATACACCTGAGCAAAACAAAAAAAAAAACATGCTAGATTATTATACAGCATCATTTATTGATGTGAAACACGTAAAACCGATTGCTGGGCGACGCATACCGCGTGGCGATTCACCACTCACTCCGCGCGCGCGGTCCCCTCGCTACGAGACCCTGACCTTTTTTCGATGTTTGCTTGTTTGATTTCGATGTTTCACATCTGCCAGGCGTCCCGTGACGCTCACAATTTTTTTATTTATTATACCAGACTTGGTTTCCGTAAGTCTTTTTCGGGTGACCACTGAAAAGACCCATAGCATAGCATCATGCTGAGTGGAAGCCTTCTTGTCACAGTCGTGACGTGACTATTTGTTTGTACTATTTGTTTTGTGCTTGTGGTTATAATAAGTAGATCTATTTTGTTTTATTTTTCTGTTAATGTTACTTACTCGAGTTACTTAATTATCTTTTTATTTGCATTGTGTTTCTATGACAAAATACTTATAATAATAATAATCTTTCTTTATTTTATTGCCCTTAGCCCAATTTATTTCAGTCAGAGTTAGTCAGTCAGTCCGGGTCAGAGAGCATTTTTTTTGGTTGGGAAATTTTCAAATAACTTCTCCCGCTTTAGGCGGAGCGGGAGGGCGTGTCAGACCTTTACTGACTAAAACCCACCCGTGTTACTTCATTTGCCTGTGTGCCAGGGCCATGATATCCCTTTCGGACAAACTCGTAACCCTGGCAGGCATTGGCCCTAATGGACCCCGTCAATTCGTGCTGACATCTCTTTGAGGCGCGCGTGGAACACAACGCGCCGTTGACTCGGGCCTGGTCCTTATCCACCTTCCTTACCCATCGCTCACCATCCGTAGGCCCGCGACTACGGTGGCCGGAAATCGGCTTGCGACTCCCGACGCCCGAGGCCTCTCCTGCGGCGACTAGGGGCGCGAGGGCGCGAACCTTGCCTCTCCCTCACGCGTTCCGCCTCCTCCTTTGCGAGCATTACTGCTTCGCAGAAGGAGGAGACAGAAGGTGAACAAGGTGAGAGAGTATGGCTTCTTTTTTCATACCCATCTAGATTTATCATCATCATTTCAGCCGAAAGACGTCCACTGCTGGACATAGGCCTCCCCCAAAAAGAGGGGGGGTTACCATAATCGCCACGAATGGCAGACGGGTTGGCAATCGCAGTATGGTGTTAAAATGCATAGAGAACGCTGCTGCCCATACTCTAGTAAGTCCCTTAGTCTCCTTTAAATAGGAATTGAAATAGGATGGTGCTATTCTTTACGTCCAGCACCACACGGATCTAGATTTATACCTACATAAATAATGTACTATTGGTATTTACATTGTTTTAAGTAGATAATGTGTAGGGATTTTTGAAACATAATTTACGATGGCGAAAAATGAAAAAGTATATTTTTCGTAAAACCGAAAAAAAAAACAAAAAAAAAACTTCCACTTAAAACACATTTAATTCCGTATCCAGTGATTTTTGTGGCAATGTTTCTTTCATATTTTGTAAACAAACATGACTTTTCGCAGAAATATCGGGATTACGAACACGTAAATCGTATTTGCGGGGAAACAAATAATCCGTATAAACACGGGAAATCGCGAAAACTCAGAAAGGCACTCTCGATCCGCGTTCTTGTTAACAAACATTTCAGAAAACACAAATTGACTGAAAATATTTCGTAATATCATTAAGGGACGTGCAAACTGGCGCGATATCGCAGGCGCGACAGGCAGCGCGACACTTTCCATGAAGTTTTCATAGAAATTTTGTTACTAGTGTCGCGTCACACCTGTCTGCGTGAGCCTTAATGATATTACGAAATATTTTATATGTTCTCATAACTCGTCAAATGTAAGGAATAGCTGATTTTTTTTTTGCGATTTCTGGTTAAGTCCAATAGTAAAAGTTAATTCTGGGACATGTTGTATATATACAACCACACCTCATACACTGTAAGCTGCTAAAATAATGTTTTATTTTATTTTTTCTATATACTCTCTATTTACTTATTAGCCTCATCATTGTAAAGCAACCACTAAAGGGAAGTGTGAGACAGTTCCGACACAAGTACTTTTGTAACTGGACAGGTCCCCTCAATCTGTGTGATTCTTTCATCAAAAGATCATTTCAGGCACCAATCTACATGGTCTTCACAAGATCTGACCAAGATTATATCTGGACTTTAAAAGAGACTGTGACCTCTGAGTTTGTTTCGGCCTTTCTTCTCAGAGTAGTCAGTTACGAAACGCCGAACGAAGTTTTTTTTTTTAATATGATTGACGTGTAAAAGTGTTTGTACAAACCTACTTACAGAAATAAATCATTTAACTTACTGAGGCTGCCTCAATTTATGTATGACACAATGTTTAAGTTGAAATAAATATTTTTGTATTTGTATTTTGTATTTGCAACAAGCTTGCAATCAAATAAACAGTTTCATATTCAGTTTTATAAAATTCCACTTAAAAAGCACCCCAATTGAGTTATATCCACTGCTTCATTCATATGTATAAAACATTCGTCTGCACGACAACGTAAATTTGTTGAATTAACAAAATTAATGGCATTGGGAATGAGAGTATGTTACGCAATAATCCCGCTGCTGTTGTTTTGATTTTGACACAAGATGAAACTGTTGCTATTCTTAAACGGTCTAAGATCACGAACTTAATATTTCCTCTACGTTTTGAAACTACCTACTCGTTCACTCCCTGATATAAATACAATGAAATGTCATCAAAATATCTTGCGGTGGTTAAGGCGAAAGCATCAGGTAGCCCGCGAAATTCAATTTTTCTTACGTTTTTTGCAATTTGCTGCGGGCCGAGGACGGGCACGTTTGTGAGAAGACATGATAAATTATGTCATGTCAATTTGTACTAGCATTTTATGACAAAACAGTTTTATCGCTCAAACTGTGATAAAATGTGTGACTCTTGTCATGTCACACTAGGCCGTGCTCACCCCGCAGGTCTGTGGCAGGTTGTATGTTGATCTGAATATGATTCGCGGACGTAACAAATATGGCTATAGAATTGTAATCATTAGAATCAGCAATATTGCGGATTCATGATTATAATTCTATAAATTGATATAATTGAATTTCGCAGGCTACCTTAGCGCATCCCCCTTAAATATTCCACTCAATGCACGTTAGAAAAATGTTTCGAATTAAGACGCAGATATATTCCAGTGACCTTAAGTGGTTAGCTTGCATGTTCTGTACTGAGCTCATGCAACGCGTCGTACGTTCAGCCAGTAATAGGACTCGCCCATCAAGGAGCGCTGTCCTCAATTTGACGCATTATTAATTTATTATACACAAAACAAAAGGTATTTTAATAAAACGCGTATACTAAAAGATCAACCATTAAATTATCTTTAAACTGGTGAAGGTTTCAGAAAAATACGCTTGGAAGTTTTTGCGCCATTCTCAGTTTTTATCTGCGTTAGACATAACGTTACAAATTAATTGCACTATGTAATATAAACATAATCTAAAATATTCACATATTAAGTTATTGAGAAAATGCTCTTATTTAACATATATTTTTTTCAAATCATTAACACTATTCGATTAGACGTGATCTTTAGTATAAAATCATTAAAAGTCAGTTATCGTCGCCTTAATAATAATTTAATTTTATGAAACATAGAATACAATATTTCATAATCTCAGTCTAGTGCGTCTAGCGTCCTTGGAATTTGCCTCTTATTATTTTAATGCTAACGTTTACGGAACCATTAATGTGCGTTACGACCAGGAAACTTGTATTGAATACCTAACCTTCAGTTTTAATGATTCAAAATGCTCTAAACGCTAAGTAAAATTAAACTTTTTGTCACGGAATAAACAATTTTATTTCTTTAAGTTTAAGTTCTATTATCAATTTCAGTTTTCAAATAATAAATTCGCACTTAAACATTGTGATGTTTTATGTAAGATTTTTGTTCCAGTCTTACGTAACGAAAATTTTTAAATAAACTGTTTACATGTTGGCTTCTTTACAAAGTAATTAAGCTACGATTTCCATAGAAAACTGTCCCGGCATTCAGGAAACGTAAAAATGTTGTAAGGTGCTCATTAAGGCGCTGACAAGAGGCAAATGATCTAAGTAAGGTTGTCTTAAACAAAAAAAATGCCTAATCTATATTGTTTGTGGTAGCGGAAAAAATTTACTATGTTATTCTTGAACATATTCCTCAGAATTTGGTTGTTACCAAAACATGTTTAGAAAAAAAAATCTCGATACTGATTAACGGTAAACTAACCTTTTACTTTGAGTTCCAATCAAAAGTATCTGTATTAAATATCAACATACAACTTTCTTTTGTACGCAGTCTGACAGTGACTGCTCTTTAGCTGTTGTCAGCGTCTTAAGTGATTATACACACGAACGGCACGTTGCCAACGGCAGCGGCAACTGCAGCTGTTGACACTCGTCAGTGGCAGCTGTAGACGCGTCGACGCGACGGCTGCGGCCCGTCGACAAAATCAATCAAAATCAAAATATTTTATTTCATATAAACCTGCATGGGCACTTATGAAACGTCAGAAGCTAAATACACGGTTCCAATTGGTCGTTTCCTATGGAGAAGAGACGGCAAGAAACTACACGGTTACTCTTTTAAGAATAATGGGCTTTTACAATGTTTTGAAGTTATAAAACTCAAAGCATTTATTTCAATTAAACCAATTACAGGCACTTTTGAGTTGTCAAAGAGTCGGTCAGTTAGTCAGAAAGTTGAAGCTATTTGCCCATTCCAAAACGTAGATCTCAATGGAGAAGAATAGGCAAGAAACTCCATGGACACGTTTTTTAATCAAGATATTACAAAATCCTGGGTACATTATTCTTGTCGCTTCTATAGTGTGAGTATAACGTAAAAAAATAAATTATTTAAAAACAATACAAAATATAAGATTAAAAAAAGATTACAAATAAGCCCTGGCAGATAGGAGATGACCAGTCTCAACGACGGCGCCCGTTCACGAACATGACGCGTGGATCAGCACCATCCAGCTCAACCAATTTGTAGGGAACCGAATGATCCAACACACGCGCCACCATCAGCGAGACATTTAAGTGAGCATGACATACTCTTAACTGCCAAACTTTTTTAAGTCAACATACATCATAACATAATAAATATAGTGTTAATAGGTATGGGAGGACAGTGTAGGCCCATCAACAAGTACTTAACAAAATATAAAATGGTATACAAAGCTACAGCGTTCTCACTTTCACAAAACATTACAACAAAACGATATAAAATATTATTAAAATAATAAAAGTTGAAACCTTATTAAAATTATAGGTATATAATATCAAAACCAAAAGCAAAATATTATTAATATCATGGCAAAAGTCCTGGACAGGCTAATTGATAACCACCTAGCAGAGTATATACTTCTACATGATGGGCAGTTCGGGTTTAGACTTGGCCTGTCCACAGAGACTGCTATACTTTGCCTTAAGCAAACAATCAGATATTATGTGGATAGAAAGACAGGTCACCGGTCTACGCCTGTTTTCTAGAACTGAGCAGGGCTTTTGATATGGTTTGTTATGATGTCTTGTGGAAGAAGTTACGTGATGCCAATGTGCCCAAGGAGTTATGTTCTGTTCTTGGGTATTGGTACAATAGGCAGATCAATTATGTAAAATGGGATGGGGCTTTCTCGGACCCATATACTTTAGGATGCGGGGTGAGACAGGGGGGTATATCTTCTCCACTTCGTTTCAACCTGTACATGAATAATCTGATAGATGGGCTCAGCAGGATGCCTGTCGGATGCCATGTTGATGGAGTTTGTATAAATAACATCAGCTATGCGGATGACATGGTGCTGCTGGCTCCATCTATCAGGGCTCTCAGAGAACTTTTGCAAATGTGTGAGACGTATGCTGCTAGCCATGGCTTGCAGTATAACGCGAAAAAGACCGAGTTGTTAGTTTTTGCACCTAGATGCAGGATTGGATAAGGTTCCACCAGTTATGCTGTGTAAGACTGTACTTCGAAGAGTCTGTGAATTCAAATATCTGGGGCATATAGTCACGGACTCTTTGAACGACGAATGTGACATGGAAAAGGAACGCAGAGCGTTGAAGATCAGGGCTAATATGCTGGCCCGCAGGTTTGCTCGCTGCACAAGAGAGGTTTTACTCGAGCAGCCTGTGGACAACATATACGCAGAGGGCTGTCAATGCTCTGCGGGTCCAATTCTATAACGCATTCAGGATGCTGCTGAGGCTCCCTCCATTTTGCAGCGCGTCCGCCATGTTTACGCACAGATGGTTTCGCGGCAATTCTGCGCAAGAGGGCAGCTTCACTGTTGCGCAGAGTGCGTGTGCGTGTGACTAGCAAAAGTATCCTGAGTGTGATAGCGGACAGGTATGACTGTCCGTTCTTCAAGCATTGTATGCGTTTATGTGTGAACTAACATAATATAAGCACTATTTGTTACTAACAAAATGGATCTATGTTGTCTGAAAATAAATAAATAATAATAATAATAATGTCAAATAAAAAAAATATTAAAGATTATGCCAAGGCAGGACGTAAAAAAAAAATCGTAATTTATTTCGACAATGCGGACGTTCTTTCGACAATGGGAGTTGCTTTGTCCGGCTTATACACGAAAATAGAAGAATAAAGAGAAAATTAGGATCCGAAAATATAGTAAGATTGCTTTTGAACGTTCAAACATAATATTCCATTGGACATATCGGTGGTAGTAAGACTAACAAGACTTGCTTTTTTGTACGTTCAATTGCGGGGCTTTGGCTAATTCGGCCCTGCTCATTGCCATGGAAACTAAACTGCTGATTGTACGTTGACTATTCTGACCCATACAATATTACTAACGAAGATGACTTAGGAATGTAGGTACTGTAGTGCGGACAAACAAACAATCTGCTGAAGGTTTGCACAGTGATACACCTTCTGAATAATGCATTAGGCAGCTTCCAATCAATGAGGTTCAATGGTCTAAGATAGTAGGTATATGTTTAAACAAAAGAAAAAGAAAAAAAATTGCGAGTTTATGGTCCGGTAATAGACTAAAGGTTCGTGCAGATAGGCGCGACGCAACAGTGCGATGCCACTGGTGGAACAATTTCTATGGAAACCTCACGGAAATTTTACCGGTGTTGTATCGCGCCTATCTGCACGAACCTTAATGCGGGTAAGATATTTTTTTTTTTTTTTGCTGTTGAATAATAAAATTGTGGACGCCGAATGTAATAATCCAGATGATGAATGATATCAAAATGGAATATAAACCGTATTTATTCCCAATAATTCTTTGACCAACAACAAATATTCCTGAATTTATTCTTCATACACAATACCTACTGAAAGGATAAACTTATATATATTTATTTAGAACATGGAGGACGTACAGGTAATAAAAAAAACCAAAAAAAATAAAACCATAGTCACCAGAAAGCCAATTACAAATCCTCACGTATAGACTTATAATAATAATTTATGGTATGAGCTAAAAAAACAAAAAACACATCGCTTTAATTAAAGTAAGAAGCATTTTAGTAAGTAGTTATCTTACACAACGCATCTAGTCACCTAAATCCATGTTCAGTTATGACGTCATTCGGCACAGGAGTGGGTATAGGGCGGGCAACTTGTTCAACTTTGCGCCAGCCTCCTCGCCTGCCTAGTACCCTGGTACTCGTTCTAAGCTTGACCATTAGACACTGAGCTGATTTCCTTAGTTGAATGCCGAAGTTTGAGGTAATCACTTTAGTTAAAAGCCTTTTAGTATTAAGAAGTTAGCCAGTTGCTACATTTACTCTAGACTTGCGAAGGAATTAAAAGAAAAAACTTTTAAATAATAAGATAAAAAAAAAGAAATTCAAATGAAAGGCAGCAAGTTTTACTACTAAACTTTTAGGAATGGTTTTTTTTTTGGTCATACAAATTAGGTACCTAATGTTACAGATGTAGAATTTAAAATGATCCTTATACTAACCACTTTAACTAGGGCATGCAAATATTTTAAGCTAAAGACTCACTATTTCACATTCAATCAAATCAATACAAGTTTTGTTGAACCGTAGCGTGTAGGATTGAGATACATTTAAATCGAAGTTTCAACGTTATTTAATATACCTACCTATAAACAAACACACCTACTACTTAACAATGTGATGTCAAAATTACCTCATTTGGTAATAAAGTAATTAATTGATTTTCCCACTATGGAAGAAAACTGGATAACACATACTTGCCTATCCAACTCATTTCTCATTTTGCATTAACTATTTAAGTTCCACGCTGTTCCCGGCTCACCTCATTAGGACGCAGATATATGCCAATGAACTTGAGTGGTTAGCTTGCGTGTTCTGTACTGAGCTCACGCAACGCGTCGTACGTTCAGCTAGTAACAGGACTCGCCCATCAAGGAGCGCTGTCCCCAATTTGACGCATTATGAATTTAGTATACACAAAACAAAAGATATTTTAATAAAACGCGTATATTAAAAGATCAATAATTAAATTATATTTAAATTGGTGAAGGTTTCAGAAAAATAAGCTTGGTAGATTTTGCGCCATTCTCAGTTTTTATCCGAGCTAGACATAACTTTACAAATGAAGTTTAATATGTAATATAAACATAATCTAAAATATTCACATATTAGGTTATTGAGAAAATGCTCTAATTTAACATATATTTTTTTCAAATCATTAACCCTACCCGTTTAGACGTGATCTTCAGTATAAAATCATTAAAAGTCGGCTATCCTCGCCTTAACGTACAAAAACAATACAAAACAACTATCTAAAACTACCAAAACACTTTCACAGCCAACAAATCTCACAATCCTAAAGCTTCGATACTCGTAACGTTTCTAATCCTTCTCGACTCCTCCACAAACAATATCAGCGGGCGCCCATCTTGATTATACCGCCATAATATAATTAAATAAGGCAAACCATCGGGTATTGTTAATTTAGACAGTGCAGTCACGTCTGAAGAGTTTCCTACGGTAATGAGAAAAGGCAGATCAGGACGTGCGAATTGTTGAGTTTGTGGCACAGTCATGGAGCCAGGCTATAGAGAAGCGATGGAGTCTGTTTCCAAAATAATACTGCCTGATAAATCTACTTCAATATTGCGAGACTCATTAAAAAAAAAAAAGTTGTTACGATTGCCATTACTTATAATGATAAAAAAAAATATGATTGTTGTGTGTGTGCCAGGAGGCAACACAGTGTCGGATGGCCGAATATTCCAAATATTAATAGGATTTGTAGTGGATATTAAATACTGAATATCTAATAAATAAATAAATATTTAATATTTAATAAAATAATAAACAATTTTTTGATTGGATCCTCCTTTTATAGTGCCTGTATTAGGAGAGTCCGAGAAAATTTAAAGTACCTTTGTGTTTTGCCTCTTATAGTTATGATAACTGCTGTATTTTAGGGCGAATAGGGAAGCGGGCTGTTACTTCAAACATTTATGTGTAACATTCCCGAAAGTTATTGATATTAAGCTTCACATCAACCCATCATACTGATCATTATCATCGTGATCATCATCACAATTTTAGCTGAAAGACGTCCACTGCTAGACATGTGCTTCCCCCAAGCATCGCCACATCTACCGGTTCTGTGCTTCCCACAAGGTGGACTCCACTAAACTGATAGGTCTATCCTGATAGGTGCCAAATTGTAACCAACTACCCTCGGATGATCTCTTTCCAAATTCCAAGGAGCTGTTCTACTATACTTAAATTATGCCGAAGTTATAGCTTTGCCACTGTGTTTAGTACTTAATCTATTGGATATTCGTGGCGGGAGAACTAGGTCCTTCGCTGGAAAAGAATCTGAGAACTAACACGAACTCTTGTTTCACGAAACATTATTCATTCGGATTAGGGTTTTTAGGTACAAAAACCCTTTTGTTTTCGAAAAAGTGTTAAGGCTTCTACATACCGGGGCGACTTGTCGCGCGACGCGAAGCGACACAAAGGCACCGCTCGTCCCACGACACGCGGGGCCTTTGTGCCGTGTCGCGTCGCGCGACAAGTCGCGCTGGTATGTAGAAGCCTTTAGGCGATTGAACTCTGTTTACTTTGAGAGCCAAGGTCAGTCAATAATTAATCGCATTTGCCAGTTGTGCAACACAGAATAAAGGTTCTCGAAGATACGACGCGACTCTAGTAGAACAATTTCTATGAAAACTACATGGAAAATTTTCTACCAGAATCACGTCGCACCTGTCTGTGGGAGCCTTACATTATGAAAAAGTTTGTAAAAGGAGGACTAAAATGTTTCATTAACAAAAAAGTCGACTATTGTGTCCGGGCTCCGGTGACCCGCAGGTTTGAGGACACGCTTTTTTTTACGCTATGGGATACAAAAAGTAGTCCGTGTGGTGCCGGACGTAAACAACAGCATCATCCTATTTCTTCCCGTGGGTGTCGTAAAAGGTGACTAAGGGACTTACTAGAGAATGGGCAGCAGCGTTCTCTATGTATTTTAACACCATACTGCGATCGCCAACCCGCCTATCCAGCGTGACGATTATGGCAGCCCTCCCCATTGGCCCCCGCCTATGTCCAGCCGAAACCGACGACCGAACGTCTTTCGACTGAAAGATGATGATGAATTTTAATTTAAAAGATTTTAACTTCTCGACTAGCTAATTCTTAATTTTTTTTTAATTATAATTCCACCAATGTTGTGCTTGTAGGTTAATGTATACGTCCCTAAAAGGAACAAGAGGGTTTTTGTTACATACTGTATAAGTTTGGTATAAAAAGTAATATTAACGATATCAAAATTAATTGTCGGAGATTTGACGATTATAGAGAAGAAATAAATATGTTTATCCATGTAAATGAAGGAAACGACGTCATTATTTCGGTGCTGAAATATACAATAATTGAAAGAAAAAATGCTGAAGTTTACCTCACTATTGGAGTAGTCCTGAGAATGATTGCCATCACATTCCACACCTGTGGTTTATGCATTATTAAGATAAACGCATGAAAATAGCAGTTAATGCAATTTAATCGATGTCTGTCAAAATTGTCCAAGCGAGAAACTAAAGACAATTATTTTGGATAGGCGGTGTAAGAAAAGGTGTTTTCGATGCAAACTGCTATCGATAAAGGATTATTTAGTTCAAGCGTGTTCCGGCGAACCATGACATCGGCAAATCTTGGTATCGGCCAACCATTCATTCTATGTAGCGTTATTCGGCGAAACGTGCTGTCGCTAAATAATGGTATCGACTAATAGTTTTCTCGTATTACCGTTCGTCGGTGAACCATGCTTTCTGTAGACAGTTATATCGTTCAAGGGTAATTCGATATACCGTACGGGACTCGTGACAATTGCGTGTGCAGAAAGGAGTTATACGAGGCTAAAAATGGTTTAACCATATTTGAGGAATTCGATGACACAATATCGGCTTTCAGTTCTTGCTTATCCTGTCAATTGAAAATAAGTATTGTATTTATTTATTTCACTAACGATTTTTACATTGAATCGAAATGTAGGTATTCATTAAAAATTAAAACTACACGAAGACATTTATCTTAAACAATATAATTATATTACGGATACACGAGCGACAGTGTTCAAAATTGCACATTCAAATTTTAAGTACATTATCAATCACTGATACAAATGTCAAGAAAAGAAAAGAAGATGTCATTTTTGGGTACACTAACCCCGATCAAAATTTCAAGAAACATAAAAATAACAGAATACATGATTAAGTCAAGAAAAAGTAAAAAAGGTTAACAATCTAGTGACATATGAACGCGACGATCGCGTATTCGTGTGAACGATCGGGGGTCAAGCAAACATTAGTTAATCCCGAAGTGTAACCATCTGTTTGTTTGTAACTAACTTATTGACTCCCAAACCACAAAAAAATCTATGAAATGACGGTGGGTATGAAGATTCTTTTTTAATTTATTTATCTAATGAAGTTCCCTTAATCGCGAGCAACGGCTATGTTATTACAATTCCTACATTATTATTAAGAGAGATCTTGCTGCCAGCGTAGGCGATATAGACCAAGCCTTCATAATAATTATATCTACATACTAATATAAATATTATAGTTCTAAACCTCCTATGTTTTCGTTTCAGAGGCTACTATAACAATAAACGCCTACACGAAACTACACAGCATACTTATTAAACGTTACTTCGGCGATTAATTTCAGGTAGGAACAATGGTTTTCATGCCAAACTATTTTTAAAATATGAAGTAAGACGAAAATATAGAGCATTAACCGTAGCGTGTAGGTGAGGTTTATTTTTGTGACTATTAAAAAAAATACGGTTACTTAAATTGTAGGCAGATTGTGTGTGCTGGGCTTAAATTGTTAATACTGTTTTGAAGACTTTGAAGTAGGTACTATAATACTGGGGGTCTACTCCGAACATAAAACCAGTATAGTATTAGTTAGTGTATAGTATTTAAAAGAAGAGTGAAAGAATACTATCTTTCCACTTCGTCATAGTTGCGTATGTATTTTAATTGAATTATTAATATTCTAGTGATTTTATTTTATTTTAGAAGTATGTATCTATGTATTTAAGTATGTAGGTATATTTGTAAATACTCATATTATTTGTTGTATTTTAATTAGTGTATTGTTTTTGATTTTATGTATTCTATTTTCTCTTCTACTACACACGTTGTCTACATCTCTTTATCGACTTTCCTATCGAAGGTATGCTGGAAGAGATTTCTTTAGAAATAAGCACCACCTTTTGTACGGATTTTCTGTTCCTTTCTTCTTGTTTGTTTATATATATATGTGTACATAAATGGTTAAATAAATAAATAAACCCGAAGTATCAGCCTATCAGAATGTTCGGCCGTTGCTTGACTACGGCTAACTATGTCTGACTACAGCGAAAGAAAGAAAAAAAAACGACAGTCAAAGAGATAAGACAAAAGTCAAACATGTGACTTTACGTCGGGTAAGGATTCAAAGTCAAAAAAGGAAACTATGGAAATAAACGGCTGAACATTCGGCCGATACTTCGGATTAACGCTTTAGAGTAGACCCCCAGGATCGGTATCTTTAATGTGCTGTCCATTTTATTTTATAATTTAACATCACGCCTGTATTCCGCGGAGGGAGAGGAGTACTTACCTATAGTACATCCACATTTTGCCAGTTATGTTTAAGTCCCATGTAACAGGGGGCGAGTGTATTGCTATCAACCCGGTGCTGAGGAATTCCAGCTGGAAAAACCCAATAACACTTTTCCTGACCCGGGAATTGAATCCAGGACCTTATGCTCAGCAATAGCGCTTGCGAACACTAGCCCAACGAGGTAGGCATTTTCTTATGTCTTACAAGACATCTCGGTGCCAAATATGAACACATATATACACATAATCAGCCTATAATGTTCCCACTGCTGGGACACAGGCCTCCTCTCTGTGAGTGGGCACGCAGGCCCAATGCGGGTTGGTAGATGTCACATATCTTCGAATTTTTGATTCTAGGACATGCCGGTTCCCTCACTATGTTTTCCTTCACCGTTTTAAGAACAGTGGTGACGAAATAATTTACAAAAAGTTATGTGCCTATCTGGGTTCGGATCTACGACCTGCAACTCGTAAGTCACGGCCAGTACCCAGGTGTGGCCCAGTGGCCACATAAAGACCCTAAATATAAATTAAATCTTAGTGCGAGAACATTCTGTCCATGTTAGTTTCACCCTGAGAAAGAGACCTATCCCTCAATAAACATGATGAAATGATGATAATGTGATGTGTTGTGTTATGATTTCTCTCTTTCTTTCTTTCTTTAAAACTCCTTAGTGAGGAAATCGCCCAGGCTAAAGATGTCAGTTATTTGGGTATGCATCAGGATCGAGGACGCACCTGGAGAAAGCACATCTGGACCAATGGCAAATAACTGGATACGAAATTCAGATCAATGTACCTATTGGTTGATAGGTCGTAAATCAAGCCTGTCACATGAAAGACAAATAGCTACTTACAAAACCATCCTCAAACCAATCTGAATTTACGGAATCCAGCTATGGTTGTGGCGTACTGCTAGCAATAGCAACAGATATACTCGAAAGATTTCAGAGCAAGACATTGAGAGCTATGCAAGATATACCTACTAAGCCCGCCTGCTAAGACCGCCCATTGTGTCACCCTATGTAAAATTTAAACATTTATATCTGTAACTTTTATGGTGTACATAATAAAGAGTATTCTATTCTATTCTATTCTATGCGAGCAATAACTACATACACGAGGATCTAAAGATCAACACCATCAGACGAGATTGATAGACATAGTGAAAGAGACAGAGACAGGTGAGAATGCGAGCGACAACTACATACTCGTACACGAGGATCTAAATATCGATACCGTCAGACAAAATTGCTAGACATAGTGAAAGAGACAGAGACAGATGAGAATATCAACTCACGTCAATGAACTGGCATCAAAACTAGTAGGCACAGCAAGAAGTGTCACACATTCCCGAATGAAACGGCATAGTTTCCCTATAGTTTATTGTATAGGTATATGCACGACTGTCAGTAAAAAAGTCACCGGAACGTTGCGGTCACTCTATCGGTTGAGGAACCTTCTCCCTTCACACATAAAGGCAATGCTTGTACAGTCCTTAATCTTTCCCATAATTGACTATTGTGATGTATGTTACTATGACCGGAATGCTGATCTCCTCAATAAACTTGACCGCCTTCTAAATAACTGCATTCGATTCGTTTTCAATCTTCGTAAGTATGATCATGTGTGCAAATGGTTGCCCATTCGTCAGCGCAGGGAGTTGAGGGCTTTTCCATACTCGACAAACTCACTTCTCCTTCTTACCTAACTTCCCATGTTCAATACTTGTGCTCTGCCCACAGTAAAAATCTCCGTTCCACCAACAATCGTCTTCTACGATGTCCTTCTCACCGCTCTGGTTTCATTCACTCTTCTTTCTTTGTCCAGGCGGTTTTCCTTTGGAATGCGCTCCCTCTGAGCATCAGGATGGCAACCGGACGGTTAACGTTTAAAGTGAAGGCACGGGAATATATTCGTAAGAAGTTGGCAGAATCATCCCAGTGTTGATTCGTTTTCTCCTCCACCAATCGTTATTTCTCCTGATACTTTTTATTTTGTTTATAAGTATGTATGTATTAGTATATATTTTTGATTTTCGAGTTATCTATCCCATATGTTGCACCTACCATGTTTTGTCTCTGCATCACCCTAAGGTTGACTGGTAGAAAATGCCTCAGGCATTAAGTCCGCCTTTGTACAGTATTTTTTTACTTGTGCATGAAGTTTTAATAAATAAATAATAAATATATGAAACTCCCAAGAATTCCTTCTGCTAATAAAACATAGAACGTGAACATCAACTTATTGTGTTTCACAGATCGCCAAGTTACAGAAAATAAAAAAGGAGTGTGAGAACAATAAAAATGACAGTCTGAAATTAATATCCGCTCAGGCGGCAACGGACGCTTTGGCAGAATCATAATATGAACTGCGTACAATTCATAACCCGCAATTCATCTGTTTGTCAGTTTTGTATGGAATTTCGTAAAATGGTCCGCAAATTATGAATTGCTCTATTGAAGTCTAATGTCAAATAGCAGCTGTCAAACAGATGAATTGCGGGATGTATGAATTGTACGCAGTTCATATTATGCTTCTGCCAAAACGTCAATTTTAGGACCCCAGGTGCGTACCTTATTGAGAGATTTAATATTGAGTTATATGTAAGATCTGGTTTCAATAGACTCTGAAGTTATTTCATCAGCGGCTTTTTTTTGGAAGCGAGTCCATAAACTGAATTATAATAAAACATTGTCTTAAATAAAATAAATTAAAATTAATGATTTACTATAATATAGGAGCAAAAGAAACCTTCTAGCTTGTCTGTTTATAAGTAAAAACCGGCCAAGTGCATGTCAGACCACGCACAATGAAGGATTCCGTAGTTGTGATGAATTTATCTCAAGAACAAACCTAACATTGTAGTTAAAAAAACATGTTCTCCCATACATTCCAACTGCAAATTGCAAATGTAAGTAGGTCGACTATTACTCGGTAACTTGTAAAGCCTACTTAGCTGTGATAGTTTTCCTTCCAAATTAGTTTTAAACTAAAACTAAAACTGACTGGCTACTAAAATTAAACTATAATGATACTGAAAACATCCTTATAATGACCTAAACACACTATCACACACTCTCAAACGCCCACACACTGACACACCCACACACTCACACACCCACACATCACCCACACTTCACATCTACTAACATTCGTCTCGCATACCTACTTAGATATTAATCATATTATATAAAACTATGTGTCTTATGATTTCTTACTACATTCTGTCAGCGCGCTTAGTACATAATTTATAAAATGAAAATGTAAAGGGGTGGGATCCTGGTGTCCTAAAACACAGGCCACGAGCCTAGCTTAGGCACCAGTCTCCCACAATATATACTTACTTGAATTGTGTATCATTGTCGAATCTGACAAATGTAAAATACTATGTATATTGTGGTGAGAAAAAATAAAAAAGTTGAAGTTGAAGTTGAAACAACTACCGCTATTAATTTTTTCATAATTATATCCTAAAACAACGTTTTTTAAGTTTGTACGCACAATATTGAGAAATTTACCATATTACTGACTTCATATAGGTTTTCCTGTAATCTATAAGTATAGAACTATTTTCTGTGTTTTGTTTTGTATTTTAAATTTTAGGGTCAGTTGTTTCGGAGATTATTATGGTTATTTTTCATATATTTTCTTAAATAACACGTGTGACAATATGATAAAGAAGAAAGAAAGAAAATACGTTTATTTGCGGTAAACATGACTCAACAAAGAACATAAACACAAAAATAAGAAAAGGTTGGGGGAAACATGCGTCACATCCACGCAAAACGGCTATCGCTCAGCATTATACTGCGACCCTATGCAAGACAGAGCCCCAGCGCTGGTTTTCAGCGACAGCCGGCGCCGACGTATGACGTCGTACGATGCAGCAAACAATTAATAGGATCATAGATAAAGAAAAATAACATAATAATAAAAATAAGTGGTAGAATAAACTAAACAGAAATATTAATAAAAATAGACATACATGCTATGAGAATATCATCCTCCGTTTTTTATTTTATTTTACCTTTTTAACAGCTACCTACCTACTAATACCTAGTATAGGATAAATAAAGTGCAGTTTTCATCCCAGTAGTCTTGTTAAAATTATCTTCGTCAAAACCCCAGGGTAGGTACCGACTGCAGCTAGTATTATCACAATATTCAAACTAAACCATAGCCAACTAATATCTTAAAATGACCTAAATATCAACAAACCGTATCGCTTCTATCTTTCACGAACTGGAATGGTGCCCATACCGAAATAAAAACGGTCCAGAAGAGATTTTATCTAAAGAAATGATAATAATATGCTAGCTATAAAAGTATGAAAAAAAAACATTGTCCATTATGAGACCAACCTCTAATGGAGCTGAAAAAACGCTGATACACCCACGGTTGCAAAAATTTCGCATAAAAGAATTTATTTTTAATACCATTTTTCTGATTCTGTTGTTTAATACAGTACACCACTCCGCTCGCCTGAAATGTTAAAATTTTTAGTGATTAAATGTGTGTTTAAAATTGGTTGAATGTTCTTTTTCTGAGACCCAGTGAGTCTTTGCAAGAAATCGTGTTGAATAAAGGCTTCTACATACCGGGGCGACTTGTCGCGCGACGCAACGCGACACAAAGGCACCGCTCGTCCCGCGACACGCGGGGCATTTGTGCCGTGTCGCGTCGCGCGACAAGTCGCGCTGGTATGTAGAAGCCTTACCTCTGTCGCTAACATTTGTATTTTAAGCAATGATTGCTTTTTCAGTGGATATGTCGGTAAAGTGACTACGTAATCATAAACATTTTACTAAATTAAAGATAGCATTTTTGCTACAAATTATGCTAAAACACACATTACAAGGATAAAATATAATTAACAACAGATCATCTCCTGAATTTCAAAGTTCCGAAATACTCGTAATAATTTCGCCCTCCATTATGTACATCCATAAACCTTATTATAATATGTATGTAGATATGTATCGTTGGTACATTTTCCCTTACAAGATAATTAAATTTCAATGCCGAATAAGCGCGAACAGTGTCGGAGGTTCGTACGAAAACAGCTTTTATAAGAAAACCTCTGTAATTGATTTTACCGAGTTTTTCTTACCAAAAACGTGTGAGAATAGACACGCGTAAGTTTTATTTTCAAGGCTATTATGCTTTTCCTTGTGCAGTATTTATTTAATATGAGTCTTCGACATAAAGGCAGTCACTCCATTTAAAATACTGGTATTCAGCTGCATCCGGTTAGGCTGCGTTCAGACGACATGTGCCCGCTACGCGCATGCCACGCGCCCGCCACGCTCGCTTTGAAATTTGTTGTATATAATTTGAGTCTTATAACGCATCAATAGACCTCAAATCGTATTTATCGAAGTCGACCCGTACACCCCGCACACGCGCTGCACACGCCTTGTGCCTGCGCTTCGGCTAGTGCTGTATTGACTGTGAGCAAGGCCGTTTTGTGATTAAATAATAAGTAGTATAAGCGGGGGCGAGGCGGGCGCGTGGCGGGCGAGTGGCGGGCGCGTGGGGTGCGCGGATTTTGCGAGTGGCAAACGCGGTTGCAAGGCAGGCCCAACGCGTGTGCGGGGCTACTAGGTCGTGTTCAGATACAGACCCCATTTCAGAACATAGTTCGGAAAAGGCTGATGACATTCATGATGATGATGACACGAGAAGAAGAATTGAAGTTTATATGAAGTTTTTATTTTTACTCTGTTTATTATGTTCCAAATTATTGATTTAAAAATAACAAGTAAGTACACCCCTTGTTATTAAGAAATCAATATTTTGCCTACTGCTGATCCCCAATTGATCAATAATCTAGCTGTTAAGCATGGTTATTAGATCATCATTCCTACTTTAGTTCCGTCATAATTTGAGTAGCAGAAAATTAACCATAAACCTTAAACAAGGGGTAATTGAAATAACTGAAAACCTGAAAGGGGTCTTTGAACTCATCATTATGAACAACGTTTACTATGGGAACAACCCTGAAATCTGAAAAAAACCCATCGTAAATTGGTTAATTATGAGTACTATGACCCCTTCAGGCACTCCCTCACCTCCCAGCATTCGCGTGTGATGTAATAGTTCATATTTGAGCATGATTCAGACATAAGAGAGTGAGGAGGACCGAGCATTAGAGTTCGCAACCTGTAATGATACAATTTGTAACATTACATTCACCGGGACCATCCGCGTGTAATGTAACAGTGGTGGATGCGGGTGGACCCGTGATACAATTTGTAACATGAATGCGAATCTTACCGAATCTTGGATTCTTATATTTCAAGCGAATGCTCGTCAGTTAGTGAGGCAGTATTGTAAAGTAATGCTCCAAATCGAATCTTGGATTGGTACATTACAGGCCAATGCTCGTCACTCAGTGAGGCAGTATTGTAAAGTAATGTTCGAAATAGAATCTTGGATTGTTACATTACAGGCAAATGCTCGTCAGTTTGTGATGCAGTATTGCAAATTAATGCTCAAAATCGAATCTTGGGTTGTTACATTACAGGCGAATGCTCGTCAGTAAGTGAGGCAGTATTGTAAATTAATGCTCAAAATCGAATCTTGGGTTTTCATTACAGGCGAATTCCTTGTAAGTCAGTGAGGCAGTATTGTAAAGTAATGTTCAAAATCGAATCATGGATTGTTACATTACAGGCAAATGCTCGTCCGTTTGTGAGGCAGTATTGTAAATTAATGCTTAAAATCGAATCTTGGATTGTTACATTACAGGCAAATGCTCGTAATTTTGTGAGGCAGTATTGTAAATTAATGCTCAAAATCGAATCTTGGGTTGTTACATTACAAGCGAATGCTCGTCAGTTTGTGAGACAGTATTGTAAATAAATATTCAAATCGAATCTTGGATTGTCACATTACAGGCGATTGCTCGTCAGTTAGTGAGGCAGTATTATAAAGTAAAGCTCAAAATCGAATCTTGGATTGTTAAATAGTAATGCTCGAAATAGAATCTTGGATTCTTACATTACATGTGATTGCTCATTAGTCAGTGAGGTAGTATTGTAAAGTATGCTCGAAATAGAATCTTGGATTGTTACATAAAAGGCGAATGCTCGTCAGCCAGCGAAGCAAAATTGGGTGAGGTGAGGGAGCGCCTTTAGAGGGTTTCAGTTATTTGAATTGCATGTGGTATAAAAGCTATAAAGCTATAATGTACATACATACATACATAATCAGCCTATAATCTTCCCACTGCTGGAACACAAGCCTCCTCTCTTCGAGAGGGAGTGGGCTGTAAATCCACCACGCGGGCCCATTGCGGGTTGGTAGATGTCACATGTCTTTGAATGTTTGGTCCTCGGACATGCCGGTTTCCTCACGATGTTTTGCTTCACCGTTTTGAGAGCAGTGGTGATGAAGTTATGTACACATAGTAAAGAGCCTGCCTGGGTTCGAATCTACGACCTACAACTCGTAAGTCACCACCGTTACCACTGGGCCACCACTGCTCTTAGAAGCCTTAATGTAATTAAAACAATTTGATTAATCACAGACAAAGATATTATAATTTAAATCTATTTTTAGAATCAAGCGGGCATTAATCCCTTTTACATAATTTTCCATCTCCGTTACAACGTAGTAGGTAAACACTAGATCCTATTTTGGCTTGGGAGCTTGAAATAACATTTGAACTTCATGAATAATTATAAAACAAAACGTTGTACGTTCAAATATATAATAAACCAGGGAGCTAATATAAATGCGAAGCAAACTTCTATTTATAATTAAAGTATGGAAAAAGATGGATATTCTGTGGCTTCCCACTGCTATTTTTAAACGAAATTGCTTTTCTTATGAGTTGGAAACGATACAAAAATAACTAGTACCTATCCACTATTAAATTCCAGACCAAAATTATAATTCCTATTTTGCTTTCCGAAAAATATTATTGAACTACTACCTCTCCTTTTGCTTCAGCTACGTTTATACACGCACGCCAGTTGCGAGTACTACGCACCTGATCTTTCTGAAGAACATCACCAATTAGGTCACTATTATGTCCTCCTAGGACGTCCCCTTCCGAAGTTTTCATTCCCCTCTGCTTTGTTAGTCGCCTTTCACTCATCCTCTCAACATGACCAAACCATCTAAGCAAAACCAAAACAAAAAAAAAATATAATATGTCGGATCGTCAAGATTTTACTCAGTTAGATTCAGACATCATGTGGGCAGAAGTTGGGTTTCGTGCAATGAAAACACACTGGGTGCGATACACAGCGTTTATTGAAATTACAAATTAACACAATCACTACAAATTATAATCACCACTATAACCGAGCATAACGAATTGAGTACAGTTCCGACTGAATCCTGAATGTCCTCCTCGCCATCGTCGGCTCAAAACATCACGACTGTGTAGAAGCGCGCCAGAGGTGTGGTTAGATCAGGCGATGTCCCCAGTGGCGCACTTGATTCGTTACTAATGGCCGGCTCCGACATATATTTTAAAGCTACATAAAATACAGAAATCTCAACGTTTTGTCAATTTGTAAAACCGTGTGAAGCAGGGGTGGGTTGCTAGTTTATTATAATCATGTTTTATTATTTACAAAACCAGTTTTGGTTCGAGTTTCACAAGTTCAGTTGTAATTTATATTGCGTAGTATCTAGTACTTTCTTAGTAATTGAGAGGGTGGTGTCTACCGAGGCGTGAGGTCGATGCAAAGTTAGGTACTAAATACGCATTTTGCACGAATACGTAATGTATGTGCTGTGAACTGGGTCTCGTTGGAAATGAACGGGTTTTGTTCATCGCGGTGAGAACTTTCTAAGATCTTTGAAAGCGGAATTATCTTTTCTGGAGGGAAATTTTGTGGTGGGCATTTTTTTTTTACTTAAAATGTAATGGAAATAATAAATGATTTAATTTATGTAAGTGGTTTGTACAAACACTTTTACACGTCATTCATATTTTGAAAACTAGATGAAGTCGGCGGTTCCTATTTGACTACTCTGAGAAGAAAGGCTGAAAAAAAATACCCAGAGGTCTCTTATAGAGTCCAAACATAATCTTGGTCAGATCATGTGAAGACCATGTAGATTGGTGTCTGAAGTGGTTGGTCTTTTGATGAAAGAACCACAGAGATTAAGTGGACCTGTCCAGTCAGTGCACGCATTTGTCAGTAGTCGTAAGTTATTTTCACAAAACCACGTATTAAACTAAGTACAATCCGTAGGTATATGTGGCATTAAGGCGCTGACAAGAGGCAAATGATCTAAGTAGGCTTGTCTTAAACAAAAAAATTGCCAAATATTTATGTAGTTTGTGGTAGCGGAAAAAATATATGTTATTCTTGAACATATTTCTCAGAACTTGGTTGTTACCAAAATACGTTTAGAAAAAAATATCTCGATACAAATTAACGGTAGACTAACCTCTATTCAAAAATATCTGTATTAAATATCAACGTACGGTTGGTATATAATTATTTAATAAGAATGTCATAATTGAATGCAGAACTAATGCAAACAGAAGCAAATAAACGTATTTTCTTTTCTTTCTTTCTATGTAATAATTAGACACAATACACATATACGAATATAAACTCACGTCTTTTTCCTATGGCTACCTGCTACGATCCTCACATGCTCCTTTTGCTTCGTTTACGTGGTGAACATCAGGGGGTCTACTCCGAAGCGATATTCCGAAGTATTAGCCGAATATTCGGCCTTTTCTTAACCTCCAAAGTTTCCATATTTGACTTTGAATCCTTACTCGACTTCAAGTCACGTTTTTGACTTTGACTTATCTCTTTGACCGTCGTATTTTTTTTTCTTTCGCCTAACGGCCGAACCCAATAACATATATTTGTTTTTTGTTTTTTTAAAAACGTTGCCCCACACTAGGAATTTCTCCTGTATTGTGGGTGCGTTTACAAACATTTAAATTCACATACACAAACAGCCAGACCCGGAACAAGTACTTGTAGGTCATACAAATATTTGTTCCGTGCGGGAATCGAACCCGCGACACGCAGCGCAGCAGTCGATTGCTTAACTAACTATCCATCACCAGTTTCGGCCTACTGGAGATATAAAAATATATCTATCGATGGTTTTAACGTCCCAATAATCTAGGAATCATACCGGCCCACGTTATCTACTGATGGGAGGGTGTATCGCCTACAACAGATATCTCTTTGTATGAAAATGCCAAAGTATGCGTCCCAATATACGATTTGTTTGGCAGGACAGTACTACAGATGGCAGATTTGGCTATTACCCGAATTGCAGGGATAAACGTAAAGTAGCCAAGCTAAAATGAACTCTTTAGTACTTTCAATAATGATCACAGATGTTTTTTTTTATTTAAAGTAATAAAAAAAAATTGAAAACGGTGTGCCCTAGGCAAAAACAACAGAAATTTAACCCCCCCCCTTACTAACACCCCCCGTGCAAGCACCATTCCAACATGAATTTAAGTAAAAAAAAAAAAAATAACATGAATGCGCTAAGGTAGCCCGCGAAATACAAATTTTATTACGTTTTTTGCAATTTGCAGGTCAGTAACAGGTTGTATTTTGATTCGCGGCCATAACAAATATGGCTCTACAGAATTATATCTTAATCCAGTAACTTATTTAGAAGTAAGAAACAAAGAAGTTTTAATATAACCCTAATTACACATGTTGTTTTTTAAAGTGATGTTGGTTGTAATGGAACGCACGGCAGGGCGAAGTAGAGAAACCTACTTATTGTTTTCGTTAGATAGATAGCCTTTATCAATGATTGTGAGATGTGAGATCCGAGCATAGATATAATTATACTGTCTATCATCAATAGCGATCTGTCTTTAACTGAAAATAAGTTATTGGGTTCGGCCGTAAGTCAGCCATAGTAAGCCGTAGTCAGGAAACGGCCGAACACTCGGCCGATACTTCGGATTTATCTTCCGAGTAGACCTCCTGGTTATGCGCTCACGCCGGTTGCGAGTACCTACTAATAATACGCACCTGACCTTCCGTAATCATTATACGGGAAGCAAAAACTTTGTACCCCTTTTTACGAAAATTATGCGCATGAAAAAGTGTGAAACTTGGCACAGTTAAAGTTTATATGGAGGAGTGCAGAAAGCTAATATTTTTATATAATTAGAAATAAATTAAAAACATTACACACACTACCATGCGTTTGACACACACACATAGTACCAGGGCCTCATGACTTGAAGATAGATAGGTGACAGAAGTGGCAACTTGAGCATGGAATAATTAAGTAATTTGTAATAGCATGGAATTAATTTGTAAGTAGAGAGGGTTGAATTTTTGACCAGTGGGCGACCACTAGTAATTAGAAATTCGCAAAAACCATTGTATATGGTTAAACAAAACTGTGAAGGAAGGAATGAATGTTTAGAGATTGAACTTGCTTCTGCCTTTGCTATCTTGCCTATATAATAGGCCTCCTCCCTTTTGTGCCATGCTTTCCTGATGCCTTGCTCCATCTCTATTTAGTCCCAGGTACACACGGCTACATATCAAGCTATACAAATCCTGTTTATACTGATCTCGCATTATATAGGATTTCCGTATATTGAGAGGTCAGCTTATACTGGAAATGTATAGCTTGATAGGTAGCCGTGTGTACATATTCATCGACAAAAGGAACGGTACTGCGTAATAGGCGCGTTTTTGTTGATCTTTGGCGGCGCCAAGGTGAAGGGCGAGATCGATAGCTTTACACTCAACGTTTTGTTACTTGCAAATTACTATACAATGTCATGTGTAAGTCTGGATTTTGGGGAGAGGAATTGATTTGTGCCGCTTTAATGGCGACATTAATGTAAAACGTAACGGTGTTTTTAATTAATGTCGCCATTAAAGAAGCACCGTGTATGTAGGTTTCGCGTTTTCTTTTTATGTAGATATTTTAATTTTTATTAGACGTTATTATTTATTGATTAACAATTTTCTAAAATAGAACTTTGGAGCAATCTGTACTAAAAGAACTGTAGCACTAATCGATTGCTATTTTAAGTTGTAGGTACTAAATTGAGTTGATCTTGCAAATATTTTGTTTTTTTTTAATTTTGTTTTTATTTTTCCTGGGTTCCTTTATCGATACTGAACCTACGCCTAAGCTATAGCACGCAATTTCTTTAACACCCTGTATATCTGGAGGGTTTAAGTACTGGCTTTGCAGACAGTCATTACAATTATTTCCAAACATTTAAAATCTCTATATTTATAAATATAACTTAAGTTCACGTCTAGCAAAATAAATTCTAGTATTGCTACGAGTAAAAATCAGTAGCCTAAGTGTAAATGCGTCTAAATCTTCGAGAAAGATCCAGACTAATTATTATTCTTAATGGTTTCGCCAGATGTGGTTGAGCTAGGTTAGGACGAGCCTCGTCTAGGTTAATGTTAATTACTCTTACATCTAAATGACGTATTTCAGCCTTGATTTTCGAGTGCCCGTTTAATTAATATGCCTGCAATATTCGGAGGTTCTGCGAAGAAGATTTATTTCTGCATAATTTTAGTTAAGCTTGGAAAAGTCTCTTATTTAGTATCCAGGGACATGGCTGAAATTTTATAAGTAGCTTAATCTTATCAGATCCTCCTGGTAATATCGTCTTTTTATTACAGGTAAGTACCTACAGTCACCAAACGATTCGTGACTTTTGAGCTAAAATGCTGAAGAGTAATTTTGATCTTTTATTTCTGAAGGAATCGAGGAGCTTGTGACAATGACCCCTCAAGAAATTTCGTGTATGAATAGATACACTGATATTTTAGATAGATAAAAGAAGAATTATACTTCAGGGGCTTGTGGTCCGGTCCGGACGGGTCGATCCATTAGGTTAAGCTACGCTTACCGGGGTTGGTCCATGGATGGGTGACCATTTTTACATACCGAGACTCCTCCGTGCCTCGGAAAGCACTTTAAGCCGTTGGTCCCTGCTGTCATTCGTGGATTTTTGACAGTTGTTATAGGTCGTCAGAAGTCCGAAAGTCTGACAACCAGTCTTACCAAGAAGTATCGTAGGTATTACCCAATTATTGGGTTGTAGCCTTTTGCCAACAATGTTGGGGTTGGCTTACAGTCTAACCGGATGCAGGTGACTGCCAGTATTTTACATGGGGCGGCTGCTCCACAACCCAGTTACTGGGTAACACGATACCCCTTGGTGAGACTGGTTGTCAGACTTTTGGGCTTGTAGCTTCTACCTAATCTTTGGACTAACTTGTTACGTGGACTAACGCCTATCAAAGATCTTAGAATGACAAAAAAAAAAAAAGTTTATTGATTCAAAATATATATAGACTCGGGTTGTATACTAATTACATGCTAAGACTTAAGGCTTCTACATACCGGCGCGACTTGTCGCGTGACGCGACGCGACACAAAGCCACCGCTCGTCCCGCGTCACGCGGGGCCTTTGTGCCGCGTCGCGTCGCGCGACTAGTCGCGCCGGTATGTAGAAGCCTTTAATCAACTAACAATGGACACAAATGGAAAAAATAAAATAAAATAATTGTCTATAAAAACAACAATTTTAACCCTGTCTCCTAAACTAGGGATGGCCTGTATCTTAGGAGAGAGTGATTCGACCAACCTGAAGTGCAAATGATGGATCTTAGGTTTCGAGTGTCGATGCTAATTCTATCATGACACAAAAATGTGAGTTAGCTGAGTAAGTAATTAATTTTAGGTTTATTTGAGCATGAATGGATGGATGCAGGTGTGGAGAAAAAGTGGGGGTGTGAATGGGAAAGTGGTGTGTGTGTTCGTGTTCGTGAGTGTAATGTTAGTTGTGTTGTATTGGTGTGTGTGTAGTGTGTTATGAAGTGTTTGTTTGTGTGTAGTGTTTTGTGTTCCTATTTAATAGTGATTTGTTAAACGAATCCAACCAACAACCGGAACCAACGGCTTAACGTGCTCTTCGAGGGGTCTTGATATCTATATATCTATATGGATGGTCACCCATCCAAGAACCGACTGCAGCAAGCGTAGCTTAACCTTCATTCGACCCGTGCAGCTATTATTATTTATGCTCGTATCGTCACTCAATACTCAAGCATTAGGTACTTAAAACTAGATTCAAGCCATTTGATGAGTATGGAGTGACGTTCTGTAATACGGGACTTAGTCACGAGCCCCTGTAGTACAGACGCTAGCACATCAAGTTAATACAATCTGTCAAATTTCTTCAATAGATTTCCAACTTTATCGCTACAGCTTAGGGTTCAAGATTTATTGGGAAAATTTTACAGTTTCGGGTAGCTTGACCTGCTGGCACATTGGTACATTGACATTGTAATATTATTCGCTATACTCATATTATAGTTCAGCGAAAAAATATAATATTTCGCTAAACATACTACGACAGTTTGATTTAATGCTTTGTATTTTCAGGAATAGACATGAAATTTTTTATTAGTTAGTACAGGGAGTGGCTTCGAAATACATTCGAGTTACACCCCATAACGTTTTTAATATCTTTCTTTATTTATAGTATTTTTTACGGCGTCGGCGAAAAGCCAAGGTCATAATAAGTTGTTTTTTTATGCTGGTTATTTATGTTTTTAGTTTAATCGTAGGATAAAGGTATCCTTGGATGAATCGTTTTATAATTTAAAATACAAAGACAAAGGTTATTTATTCGGAGAAAATGTTACAAGGTTGGTAAGTAGAGGCAAGTTCAGGACACGACTTACGACATCCAATATACAACATTATTTTTAGTATATGCGAAACCTGAATATAGTTTGTTCAGAATAAGGAACTGAATCGATTTCAATAAATTGTTTCCCTAAAAATTAAGTTTTTTTTTCCCTGAAAATTGTAAGTGTGATGGAAAATGTTATCACCATTTAATACTTACAATACAATCGCCGTACGATTAGGTACATATTGCCAAATTATTATCAATGAGCGCAAGAGGACCCAGGAGGCGCGGGGTCGCCGTTGGCATGTTTTTGTACGGACAACCCGGTAACATAACAACCTTATAACTTTGTGATTTTTCATGATACATGGCAGTTTTGATATTTTGTACATAGATTCTTTACATAAAAATACTAGACACGTGTTTCGGGGTTCGCATTATACTAAAAATAATATTGTATAATATCCAAGTAAATCCAAAAATATAAAAGATATCATTACCACAACATTATTAATATAAGTGGACAAAATTAACTAACCAAAGATATGGTTCTTCAGTAGTTACAGAGTAAAATAGGCTTCTACAACTTTTAATACACAGAAGCAGACAATAGTTTAACAAGAAAAGGCACACATCGTTGTTGATGAACGTCAATAAATTTCGGTCGTACAAAAAGTTATAAGCCTAGAATAGTTTGATTAGGAAATTCTTTACATAAGTTTTTCTGGGGACTCGTGTCTGTAAATTTAATAATATTCTCACTCATTTTCACACAAGGCTCTGTTTGTGTGTTGATTGTTTATTTATACCTACACACACATTGACTATGAGATGAGTAGATAAGCTTCACAATATCACTAAAGTCCATTTCACGAAAGAAGTCCCGCGGAAATAAGTGGAACTAATTATTATTATACGCTAAGTCAACAACATTCCAAAAATAACCCATGCCTGCAGCGCCACGTCTGCGGGACTTCTTTCGTGAAATGGACTTTACACTGAAATGGTTGGAGTCTCCAGGTGGTCTGTTCTATTAAAACCTCATCGTGAAACGAAGTAAAGAACTGAGCTGTCATCTCATCTACTTTGGTACTCTCATTGAGGTAGGAAAACTATGGAGATGGCATTTATATTCTAGTATAGGAAGAATAGATAATTATACAAATATCTATCTTAACGACACAGACATATCGTCAAGGCTTCTACATACCAGCGCGACTTGTGGCGCGACGCGACACGGCACAAAGGCCCCGCGTATTGCGGGACGAGCGGTGCCTTTGTGTCGCGTCGCGTCGAGCGACAAGTCGCCCCGGTATGTAGAAGCCTTAAAGCGTTCTGTTTCTTTTTTAACTAATCAAGACGTGCTTAAGAAAAGAGAGACGTCTAAATGTTTGTCAAGGACTAAATTTGGCAACAGTTTTGTGTGACGTCAAACTCATGTCTATACGTGACCGGTCGCCATGTTTAGTGCCAAGTTTTGTGGTACAAAACTCGGCAATGTGCTGTCAAATGGTTGCACTCGCCGTTACAACCCTACGAAAGGCGGCCATTATAAGTGCCCGATTTTTGTAGGTATGCACGCTAATTTTATAGGTATGGCAAGTCCATAGGTTAAAGGCTCGAACAGACTCGCGCGATATCGCGAGCGCGACAGGCTGCGACATAGAAACTGTGCTACTAGTGTCGCGTCGCGCCCGCGATATCGCACCAGTCTGTACGAGCCTTTATAAGTCAATGGGTATTCCGCATTTTTTTTCCAGAATTAATCGACTGGTATACCATCAGCGACCTCTAGTTTTACCGTAAATATCATAAGGTATTATTCAATACACTTCCTCGAAAACTGGTTCTTATCGCACTACAGTTAGGTTCACAATGCAATGTATTTCACACGCGTGCGATTTTTTATGTTCCAACACGTGTGTGGGAATAAAAATTCCCACAGATAACTTATACCTATACGTAGTCCAAATTGGTTCAATGCCTCATTCACACCACACCGTCTCGCGCCAGAGACGGCCTCTATATGGAGGTATTTTTTTTTTAATCTCGGCAAAGGTGCTCCTTTACAGCGTTAATATTTTTGTAATATTTAAATAATGTTTATAAATAAACCATGATTATTACAGTAAAAAAAATGTTTATTATTTGAATTTTCTATTTTTCATATTAGGCTGTTTACCGGCTTTATACCTTTGCTTCTCCTTCAATCTGGCGAAAGCAAAGCGCGGAAAAAAACGAAAATTTAATCATAGTTTACTAATAATTCATGACAAAAATATTTTTCGTTATTTTATTTTAATTCTTCAAAAGTGTATTGAAAAACGGTGTTTGATACAAGTGGACATTTGTTATTGCAGTTCTCGGCTCAAAAACAACCTCGCTTACGGCTCGGGTGTTAATTCCGCCTTCAATGCATTATCAAACATTCTCCACTTGTATCAAAATGTACTATTTAAGTAGGTACTAGTGAGTGTTTTGAAGAGACCACATCAGTTAGGTATACATTCCCGTAAAACGATCACGTATGCATGATTAGTCCGGTTCAGGATGATTTCTCTTTTTATTCTGCGGTTGTAGGTGCTTATTTCAGGAAGTTTGCCTAAAGATTGGTTTCTGTAGTTAAGTTATTATAAACTAGCTTTTGCCCATGGCTTCGCCCGTGTGGAGGTTTGTGAATTATCCCACGAGAACGTACTACCAGAATAAAAAGTAACTTTTTGATTATTAAATATAATTGGTCAAAATATTGTTATGTTTATGTGTGTGTATTATAATGTGTTTTGATAAGTTATATTGTATTGTATTGAAAGAAAAATAATTTTAATTGTCACAGAAAAAACGTGCATACGAAAACATAATAAGTAATAAACTCGAAGGTTACACAAAACAGATCTAATAACAAGAAAAATACTCTCGATACATTAAGTTGTTACTGTGACCTTGACTTTACGTAAAAGACATCTTGTTTTGCTATCTGTTTTTGAAAAAAAAGGAGGAAAGATTAATGGAGATCTTGATTTGTGGACGTAGTACGTGTTGGCTGTTTGTGTTCAAGAGAGATGTAGATTGATAGTGTGTTGTTAGGTTCACAAGGAGAGAAAAATCACCAATCACGGCAAAAACTATGTTACGAGTATAAGTAGTGTAAGTAAACAAAGTTTTTCTGTATTTGCAATTATTATTATTTTTTAATAACAGAACGTAATTCCTAAAAATCAAATTTAGTAAATGTAAAATGTCACACAGTCTTATTTTAATTTCTATTTACAGTAAATATTAAATATTGTATAAGTTTTATAAAATTTAATGAAATGCGCGAAAAATTAAGGAATGGATGACATGGAATGATTCACTTTTATATTTATACGACTCTTTTTGGTTCATCGTCATCATCATTTCAGCCGAAAGACGTCAACTGCTGGACATAGGCCTCCCCCAATGCGGGGGGGAGGGGGTTTGGTTGCTCAATCTAAATTGAAAAGCAAAGCAGAACCGTATAATAGTACCTTATAATTATTGGTATTTAGACCTTTTTTTGTTTTGTTTTGTTTGGTTGAAATTTTCACAGATTATGTATTTTTGTTGCTGCTATAACAACAAATACTAAAAAACAGAATAAAATAAATATTTAAGGGGGCTTCCATACAACAAACGTGATTTTTTTTCTCGTTTTTGCTCGATATTGATAACGGCAACAGGTAGACGGTTAAAATATTCACAGAATCTTTAGTTAGGTGAGGTCTTTGGTTAGGTGTTTGTAAACGCACCCACGATACAGGAGTAATTTCTAGTGTGGGGCAACGTTTTATTAAGAATAAACAGAAACAGTTATACATTCACTATAATAATAAATAATTAAATTAAAATAAAACAATTATTAAAGGGGGGCTCCCTTGTAACAAACGTGATTTTTTTGCCGTTTTTATAGATAATGGTACGGCACCCTTCGTGCGCGAGTCCGATTCGCACTTGGCCGGTTTTTTATTATTTTTCAGTAACTACAACGGTTAAAACGGGAAAAAACAGTACCTACCATTATTGCTTTATATATGAAGGCTTCTACATACCGGGGCGACTTGTCGCGCGACGCGACGCGACACAAAGGCACCGCTCGTCCCGCGACACGCGGGGCCTTTGTGCCGTGTCGCGTCGCGCGACGAGTCGCGCTGGTATGTAGAAGCCTTGACGCTGTATTTACATCGTAAATAGCAAGAAACGAGCTTTGATGCGATGACTTTCAAGGAATGTCTGTGTACTTATGTGCTTTTGAAATCACGTGAAGCATAAATACAGCAATAAGTCGTTAATCAAGCCAAGCAACAAAATTTCGAGCAAAAAACGAAATTCCAGAAAAATATTATTTGTATTTTTCATGAAAATATACTCTTTCTTGTCGCAATTAAAGGCTATTTACTTGACTTGTCTGTGTACTTGGGTATGTGTACCAATTATAAAATATTAAACTGCAAAATTCGACTCAAGAACACATCTCATTATAACAGATTACTAGTTAGTTAAATAATATGAATAGGCTCGTTTATGAAATTCATTAAAAAGTTTGTCCTTATAATCCCTTTGTCCTTTCCCCTTTCCTCTCGGGATTGGACCGCGTTGTTTAAGTATGTAATAAGCTAATTCAGCATCCAAACGTTTGTTGGACCCAGAAAAAGATTAAGGTACCTACTTTGTTTGAGTTAAAGTCGGATTTAAATAAGATCGTGTGTTTGTAGGAGTAGGTATATATTACCAATTTGAAAAAAATCTTTTACTCGGTCGCAGAATACCTATAGCAAACTATTTAGTAAAATATGAAAGCTAGATAAATAACTCCATATTATTATAACATACTTAGCAAAAAACAAAAACACACTCATAATAACAGTTAAGTTATACACTCACAAAACAACCGAACAAAGTGTTCCGCGCAGCAGCGGCAGCACACATTTACTTTTCATTCATTTTACATTTCACTACAAGTAAAAATGATAGAAAAGAGATGGCTTGATAAAAACAACAAGAAAAAAAGAGACAGCTAGTGTTTTCAATTGCATGTGAATGTAATCAAAATTATTCTGGCCACTAATCACCGAATGTTAGCATCACAGACTAACAAATACGTCCCAATTAGGACGTTTTCGAGTCTTCACGTTTGCGCGCTCATAACATATCTGTTTAATATAATATCATTGCTCATAATATTATTATGTTACAATAATTATTATTATTATGTTTCCGTGCCCTTTCATGTTGGAACTTAGTTATATTGTAACAACTAAATGTATAGGTACATGAATGCAATAAAGAATTTGAATTGAATTTGTGTTCGGGTACACCTACGAGTATGTAGGCAGAAACAGCATTCGTTGCGGTAAATAAGATATTTATCTCGCCTCTAAGCACGGAGAAGTAAAGATTTATTGGCAATAGCATCATGTTTGAGTTAGTTAAAGCTAAACTCAAACAGTACGTCTCTAACAATGCAAAATTAACAGGGTAAAAACGTAATCTAGTCGTGCACATAAAATGCGACATCGTACCTACCTACATTAAGAAAAAATAATAATAGCTACTGGACTTTACAATTACCTTAGTCATGTATTTATTCGCTAAGTGAGCAATGTATGTTCTTTTAGAATAAATAAAGAATCTTTAAACCCAGTTACAAATAGAATACAATTAGATATTACTGATGACTCATCATTTTAACTGTGTAGACCGGTAACTACCCTTTTTTTATTGGCTGGGAAACTATCAAATAAATTCTCCCGCTCTGGGCGGAGTGCGAGGACGCTCTGGGCGTGTCAGACTTTTACTAAAACTCACCTGTGATCCTTCAGTTACCTGTGTGCTAGGGGCACGGCCTCCCTTTTGGGAAAACCCGGTAAACCGGGTAAACCCGCAATCTTGGCAGGCATTGGCCCTAACGGACCCCGTCAGTTTGTGCTGACATCTCTCGCGCGCCTCAAAGAGATGTCAACCGGTACCTACCCACTACATAATTGCAGTTTATACATACTCAATACTCAATATACATACATTACAGAGTAAACATAATTTTAAATAATGTATAGGAAACTATGATTTAATTTTCTTTTATTTCGCGCTTGTTTTCGCCAAGTTAAATAAGAGGCAAAGGTATAAAGCCAAATATTTTTGAGTTTAGAACACAAATAAATGTTAATTTGTTCGTATACGTTTTTTTTATTGTAATATTTATGGTATTCTATTTATAAACATTATTTAAATACTCCAAAATATTAACGCCGTAAAGACGCATCTTTGCCGAGATTTAAAAAAAAAATCACCTCCGAATAGAGAGGACCGTCTCTGGCGCGAGACGGTGTGAATAGAGGCGTTGAGCCAATTTGGACTAAGTATAGGTATAAGTTATCTGTGGCAATTTTTATTCCCGCACACGTATTGGAAAATAAAAAATCGCACGCGTATGAAATACATTGCATTGTGAACGTAATCGTAGTGCAATATGAACCAGTTTTCGAGAAAGTGTATTGAAAAATAATTTATTTTACATTAACACTTTCCGGGATAGACCGCCTCTCGACGTTATCTCGGTATATCGTTACGTGACAGTCCGGCTAAGGGAGGTGAATTTATTAATTTAACAAACCGTCGATAGCCGTTGCTTGCCCATAACATTCCTAGGAAGCACATGATAGATCATCACGCGACCTAGTGTCCATCACGCGACTTCGTTCGGTGTCACGGCAAACTCTTTTTGAGTAATTTTGCAACACACACATACGCAGAGCTTATGCACCAAACGCGTGAGGGTAAGGCAGGGTTCGCGCCCTCACGCCCTTAGCCGCCGCAGGAGACGCCCCGGGCGTCGGGAGTCACAAGCTGATTTCCGGCCACCGTAGGCGCGGGCCTGCGGACGGTGAGCGATGGGTAGCTCGCCGTCCGATAAGGACCAGGCCCGGGTCGACGGCGCGTTGTGTTTCACGCGCGCATCAAAGAGATGTCAGCACCAACTGACGGGGTCCGTTAGGGCCAATGCCTGCCGGGGTTGCGAGTTTGTCCGAAAGGGATATCGTGGCCCCGGCACACAGGCAACGGAAGGAACACGGGTGGGTTTTAGTCAGTAAAAGTCTGACACGCCCTACCGCTCAGCCCAGAGCGGGAGAAGTTATTTGATAATTTCAAACCCAAAAAATAAAAAAAAATGCACCCAAACAACACATTCAATCCCCCAACAGGCGTAGACTGAGCCATACAAGTACAATAATATATAATATAGTAATTATTCATCGAGATATGTCAACAATATGTCGTTCAACTGTGGCGATCGCGCCGCACCTCACTCAGTCGCTCTCTAGCTCTTTCGCGCCTAGTACTTCCGACAATAATAAATTATATAGAATAAATACACTTCCGCAGCAAATCTAGCGCTGTGGTAAATTAGGTACGGTTTAGACGAATTGTTATTATTTTAGCGCTGCGCGAACTAAAGATTCAAATTACGAGAATAGGACAATTCAGTTATTTGACGTAGCTTCTCTAGTACGTTAGTACTTATATCTCGATGTAATTATTAGTTTATTTATTTTCTCTCACAATGGTTTTGTAGCAGTTAACAGTTTTGAACTATAAAAATTCACATTGTGAGAGCTGGTGCCTGACGTAGGTTTTAGAAAAAACCTGTATTACAGGTCACAAGGCCCCACTTAGTGGCATCTTTTAAATAAACAGGCAGATAAAATTTATTTCTACTAAACAATTAAAACAAAAAATAAATAAATGAAAAGGAAAATTAAAATTAAATTAAAATAACACAACAAAAGCAGTCAAGGGGTGAATGGTGATGGAAGTGTCGGCAATTGGTTGAATACAAGTGTTATTTTAATTGAGTGGAGCAATTTCTTTGTGTCATCATAGGAAAGAGTTTTCAAGAAGTCAGTTACTTTTTGCTTGCAATGATGTTGAGATTTAGTGTCACGGCGTGAAAATATAAAATATGATTACCTATGTATTTAATATGGTGGTAGTACAGCTGGTAGACGGTATGATAAAATGTATGGGATTTTGAACAGTCATATCATGACATTTGCAAATAGTGAAGTGTCCCGGAACGTGCTAATATTCTAATTCCAGTGCAAACTGTAGATTTTATTAATTTACTGAATTTGTAACCGAATCTGCAAATAAAATTTTCGACCTAAAATAATGGTTCGTTTATTTATATTCTTTCATTTACGTAGGTACATAAAGAAGTCTTATTTTGACCATTTTATTTTTACTATTAGTGACCCATTCCTACTTTGCACGGTTTACGACTTGATATATCTTATACATCAAGATTTCTTTATTATTATGTAAGGTTTTTACGTATTGCATGTATTATATTACACATAAACCTTCCGGAATAAAGGACAACGGCCTGCATTGCTATTCTGTAAATATCTCACCGTGACATCATGCGTGGAGTGAGCTGTCAGTGTCATCTCACTGATGCTAGGAATTAACCAAGCATTACATTTACAATCATAATCGAGATTTTAATAATATTTTTTTTTTTGCTAATTCTGTTGATCATTTTATATTATTTCAAAGCAAGTATTGATGTATCTAAACATTACTAATTAGGAGGTTTTTAAATAAAATAGCAAAAGAGAAACTCTGTCAGAAACTCAATTTGGTTTTGTTTCCATTTTTATCCTAGACTAGTCCTTAAACATTACTGTGTTTAGACATATAAATACCAGCTTTGAAATAATATAAAATGATCAACAGAATTAGCATAAAAATATTATTAAAATCTCGATTATGATTGTAAATGTAATACTTGGTCCATCCCTAGCATGAGGTAGGCTGACACTGACAGTTCACTCCACGCTCACTTCACATAAGTTTTTTTTTAAACTGTAGTGCCAGTGCTGACTTTTATAAAGAACACGTGAATCAAGTGTCTTCCCCTTAACTTATAGTGAATAAGAAAGACGTTATTGGACGATTTCTTAACTTTATAGTTACTTAGCAGTTTAAGTTATATTTAAATTACTTATTAGCTAATAGGCTAGATTGTAAAGTGAATAAATTATCACCAGTTGTGATACTTTACAAGGATAAAAAAAATGAAAATTTTTCACGGTGAAATGGTTATAGAATCGACATGCAGATCACTATGGGAAGTGGTGCATTTGGTTTTATACCGCGGCCATCGTTGAAACTTTAGTCGGTATTGGAAAAACCTAACACAAAAATTATTTGATTAACGATTTTTCTACAAATGCAATCCGAGATGATATATTTGAACTTGAACCTTATGTAAAAAATAGACTCTAAGCTACGTACAGACGCCAGCAGGTCAAGCTCCCCAAAACTGTAAACTTTTCCCAATCAACCTTGAACCTTATGCTGTAGGGATAAAGTTGAAAATCTATTAAAGAAATTTGACAGATTGTAGTAGCACGATGTGCTGGCGTCTGTACAAACCTGCTTTTAGATGAAAAAAACCAGTAAAAAAAAATAACTAGGTATATACCTATAATTCAGTTCAGACTGATGTCAGGTTATGTTACGGCATATTAACTTTTGTTCCGGATGGGACCAACCTTGAAATCGCGAAATTAAAATCAGCTGTTCCATACATTTTGTCGATTTAAGTGAACACAAATGTAGGGAACAGCTGATTTTTTTTTCGCGATTTCAAGGTTGGTCCCCTAGAATTTTTTTTTTTAATGATGAGTACAATGACCCCTTTTCGGGTTTAGTATAAACAAAAACTAATGTTGTATAGATTCTGTAGGAAAATAACTTCCCAACAGACTAAACACACAATTTATTTCGTTCACTGTTTGATATATTGCACCAACAACAGTTCGCTGATTCAACGCTTTCAGACGCCATTAGGTCCCGTTCCCGGAGCTAACTCAGCAAACTTGTTTACTTGGAATACTGTGTTTTAGTTAGGACCCATTTTAAATAGGAGTTTGAATATTGTTTAATTACTGACTTAAAGGTTTTAGAAACTGTTTTCGTTAGTGGGGCCTGAACAGTTAGGTAATTAGTTTACTTTCAATTGACATTTATGATAATGATATTTGACCTACGGATGTTCACAATACCCGAATTGCTTTAGCGTGGCAATAGCGGTCATTGACCCACCTATATTTTCTAGCATTATTTATTTCACGAACTGAATATAGTCCGTTAACTTCCTGAATCAATATCTATCATGATCTTGAACATGGTCCGATAACGAAAAACCATACATAGATTTTTGTAAAGGCCGTGTCATTACCCTTTTGTGTAAAAGGTAATGACAGCTTTTGCCACGCTAAAGTGAGTCGAGCATACCTACCATCCTTTTTACAGGACTGTGCGCCAGCTAAGGCATGGTTATGTTTTTCACGTGTATATTTGTATCTTTTTAATTCTTAGTCTAGTCTACATAGCCTAATAGGCTGATGCTCTCAAAAAAAAAAAAAAAAACACATAAGCCTACATGGGCACTTACGAAACGTCAGAAGTTAGGTGCACGGTTCCAATTGGTCTTTTCCTATGGAGAAGAGCGGGCAAGAAACTCCACGGTCACTCTTTCCAAAAAAAAAAATGGCTTTTACAATGTTTTCAAATTACAGTGTTATTAGGTATGAGAGGACAGCGTAGGCCCGTTAAGTACCAGGTACTTAACAAAATAGAAAATGGTCTACAGATCTACAGTCTTTAAGCCTAAGCTCTGAAGATGAAAGACTCACGAAAGATTTACAGAGATTCTATGAAGCGTACAAATTGCACAATGTAACAACAATAAATATTAAAGTAGGTAACATAACTGCGTACACACGTTACACGTTATTACGGATAAAAGGCCAACTCATTTCCCATAATACGAGCAGTCGGAAATGACGTCATGTATTTTGCGTTAAACCCAAATAAATACGAGGTCTTTGTCCTATTAAGTACAGTAACAATCGCCAAACGGGGTGCAATAAAAGAGCCTCCACAAACAATTTACACTAAATTCATTGAATAAAGTCAACTTGTTTTTTACCACCATAGGCAAATCTTTAGCGGAAAGTATCGTAACTCAGACTGGGATGCCGGTTGCGACCAGCTGTAGTAACTCTTGGGCTTCCTCGTTTGTGTTATTGGAGACGGATCCACAAGAAGTGGACGGTATTCTTATGAGTTTTGACTCTGAAAGTGCACCAGGTTGGGACGGTATACCGACAAAATATTTAAAAATGGCAAGGGATGTTGTGGTTCCTCTGATAAGCCAGCTAGCAAACTTATGTTTCAAAACGGGAACGTTCCCGAAAGATTTAAAGCGTTCCGTGGTCACTCCTGTGCACAAGGGCGGGGACATAATCGATGTCAACAATTATCGCCCCATATCAGTGTTGTCATCAATTTCAAAAATTTTAGAAAAAATAATAAACAAGAGACTAATTAACTACTTACAGAAATACAATATTTTATCAAATGCACAATATGGGTTTAGAAGAGGACGTTCAACTCAAGACGCTATTACGGCTTTGACATCTGAGATTGTTAATAAGGTAGATAAGGGTTATAAATGCTTAACATTGTTCTTAGATCTCAAGAAAGCTTTTGATACCGTTTCCGTTCCAATCCTTCTGCACAGGCTAGAAAGTATAGGTATAAGAGGTACGGCTCTCTCCCTATTTGAAAGCTATCTTAAGGATAGACACCAAATGGTTAAAATTAATAGCTCATGCAGTGTCGAAGAGGAGGTCTACTATGGAGTCCCACAGGGGAGCGTTTTGGGTCCGCCACTCTTTTTAATTTATATTAACAGCCTATGCAATATGCAGATTAATGGAGGCCAAATTTTCTCATACGCAGACGATACTGCGGTTGTTTTCTCGGGAACGTCATGGAAGCATGTAAAAACTCTCGCTGAAGAGGGTCTGATTGAGATAGCTGGCTGGCTCAAAGCAAACCTTTTAACCCTAAATACCACTAAGACTAATTTTATTTGTTTTTCCCCAAACCAAAGGACACAGCCTGGATCTGACTATAGAATTGCGATTCATGTTTGCCAAAATAATCCCCTCTATAATCGTAATTGTGGCTGTCAAACCATACAACAAGTCAGCTCCACAAAATACTTGGGCATAATTGTTGTCAGAGACTGTCATGGCACCCTCACATTGAGATCCTTGTGAAAAGGATCCGGAAGCTCATTTGGGTCTTTAAAACTTTACGACATGTTATGTCCGCGCAACTTATTAATAAGATCTATAAAGCTCTGGCACAATCAATAATAACTTACTGCATTCCAATTTGGGGTGGAGCTACCAAACTTAAATTCCTTGATCTGGAAAGAGCTCAGCGATCACTTATCAGGGTGATGTACTTCAAACCATTTAGGTTCCCTACAACAGACCTATATAAAGTTAGCAACTTGCTCTCAATTAGAAAACTTTATGTTCTAAACGTGTCCTTAACCCTGCATAAGTGTCTTCCTTTTGACTTAGCAACTCAGAGCAGAAGGCGGAGAGACATAGTGGCCCACTCCCCAGGGATTCGAACAGTCTTTGCTAGACGTCAATATGCTACACAATCCACCTACATTTATAATAAATTGAACCGTAAATTAGATATACAGGGTGTTTGGTGCATCGTGTGCCAAATTAAAATGGTCGACTGAAGGGGTCATCTGCTAGCCTTTCAGACCCCTTAACACCCCTCATGCTCTGTGGATTTTTTTTTATCGACTTTTTATTGTTTTCCAAAAAAAAGACCCAAATTTTACATTCAAATACAGATTTTAAAAAAAATATAAGGCGTAGACTCTGAATTTTATTTTTATTTCGATGTGTATTGTTTAAGAATACTTTTAAATACAAAATTAGTGATATTAGTCACTTAGTTCTTTTTTAATTCACTCGCAAAGGTAAAACTTAAATTAAAGCTGTACATGTTACAGCTGTTTATAAGGCTACAAAAAAAAAATCAAAAGCGACCGGGATCTTCCAACTCCCTCATTAATTCTCCAGTCTATCCTCTTTCTAATGATGTGCCACATGCCATAAAAGTATTTTAACAACTTTGTGAATTCGCTAGAATTGTGAATCAAGTCACATAAAACTACATTCCAAATTCTAATGAAAAAATATTTATTGCGGAACTGTTACTTGAGAAAGAGGTAAAATTTGTTTTCTCACTCTTTCACAGTAAAATCTATCTTCTATCTCTTTCTTGCATACCTTAAATTGGTTTGAACAAATCGCGCCGCCCGACCCGCCATTTTTTTAGTCGAGACATGACTGCCTCTGCTACCTAACGTGTGTGCTAGTTCACCATACTCCGCGATTCTTTTATTACTTTGTTATCGTTAAGTTTTGCTGGTTCTTGTTACATTTGTTTAATTTTTGTTGTTATTGTTAAACTTTGAGTTTTTTGTTATTGCAATGGCGACATTCTCTAACGAAGAATATGCGGACATCATGATGGCTTACGGAGCCGCTAATGGCGTCGCTCGTGCAGCGCAACGACTTTACCAGGAACGCTTTCCTGGTAGACGATTACCTGGCCGCAGAGTCTTCCAAGACACATACCGACGCATACGCGAGACTGGCAGTGTTACTTTTAATGAACCAAGGGGCCATATTGTGCGACATAATGTTGAAGTAGACGAGAGAATACTGGCACTTTTTGAGGAAGACCCTACAAGAAGCATTAGAAATGTGGCATCACATCTTGATATTTCAATATGGAAAGTGTGGAAAGTACTTCGTCAAAACAAAAAGCATCCATTCCACTACACTCCGGTGCAAGGTCTTTTACACACGGATGTGGATGATCCTGATTTTTTAAAAAGAATACTGTGGACGGATGAATCCAAATTTATCAAGGATGGGATCCTCAATTTACACAATTTGCACCACTGGACAACGAAAACGCAAAACCCACGTGTTAAAAGACAGAAATCTTTTCAAAGAAGGTTAAGTGTAAACGTTTGGGCAGGAGTGATTGGGAATCAGGTAATTGGACCGCATTACCTGCCCGATAATCTCAATGGCGAAGACTACCTGGAATTCCTACAAAATGACCTGCCCGAATTAGTGACCGATGTGCCCGTATTTATTGAACGTGTGCCCATTGTATTTCAAAATGACGGCTGTCCCGCGCATTGGCGATTGACTGTGAGGGAATATCTCGACAATGTGTTCCCCAATGCATGGATTGGACGCGATGGCCCTATTCCATGGCCGCCACGTTCCCCAGATCTAACTCCGTTAGACTTTTATGTCTGGGGACGTGCCAAAGAGTTGGTATATGCCACGGAGGTTCCAACTAGGGAGGTATTAGTCCAACGCATAGAAGCGGCATTCAATACTATTAAGGAGGAAATACGACTTCGTACAACAACTGTTGAAATACGAAACAGGTGTCGGGCCTGCATTCGCAACAGAGGTCAACAATTTGAGCAAGATTTGTAACAATGATTAAATAAATGTTAAAAATGCAATTTTGTTTTTTTATTTCAAGTAAATCCCACGAAAGATACAGATATGAGACACGAATTTACCTAACCATAAGAATGAGATAGATAACCATAAGGATGAGATTTATAGGTTTGACAGGTATCATTTAAGAGATTTTTTTTAAAATCATAATTTTGAATATTAGCCTTAGGTGACTCGATTCACAATTCTAGCGAATTCACAAAGTTGTTAAAATACTTTTATGGCATGTGGCACATCATTAGAAAGAGGATAGACTGGAAAATTAATGAGGGAGTTGGAAGATCCCGGTCGCTTTTGATTTTTTTTTTGTAGCCTTATAAACAGCTGTAACATGTACAGCTTTAATTTAAGTTTTACCTTTGCGAGTGAATTAAAAAAGAACTAAGTGACTAATATCACTAATTTTGTATTTAAAAGTATTCTTAAACAATACACATCGAAATAAAAATAAAATTCAGAGTCTACGCCTTATATTTTTTTTAAAATCTGTATTTGAATGTAAAATTTGGGTCTTTTTTTTGGAAAACAATAAAAAGTCGATAAAAAAAAATACACAGAGCATGAGGGGTGTTAAAGGGTCTAAAAGGCTAGCGGATGACTCCTTCAGTCGACCATTTCAATTTGGCACACGATGCACCAAACACCCTGTATATCCCCTATTGTTATACGATTGTAAAAAAACAATAATTGAATGGCTGAGATCCCTAACATATGAGGAAACAGAAAACATTCTGACAAGATTAAGCTAAAACAAGAAAAGACAAAAACGGTACACACACACAACCATATACATACACACACACACATATACACACACACCTCATACACCTAGAGCTGCTAAATTAATGTTTTATTTTATTTTTGTTTATTTTTTCTGTATACTTTGATTACTTGTCATTGTAAAGCAACCACTAAAGGGAAGTGTGAGACAGCTCCGACACAAGTACTTTTGTAACTTACTGGGGCTGCCTCAATTTATGTATGACACAATGTTTAGGTTGAAAAATAAATATTTTTGTATTTTGTATCATGCCTTGCTTCACCGAGGGGTTGGGTAGAGGTGTACCTATATAGTACACCCTCATTTCACCAGTTATATTAAAGTCCCATGTAATTGGGGACGTGCCTATTGCCATCAACCGGGGACTTATCCAGACTCCGGGCTGCTACTGAGAAATTCCAGATAGAATACCCCAATAACACTCTGCTCGACCTGGGAATCGAACCCAGGACCTCATGCTCCATGGTAGCGCTTGCGACCACTAGACCAACGAGGCAGTTATTTTAATTATTGTCTACAATTTGTTTTCCATACTACTTAGTGTATGAATATGTAGGTAGGTCAAGAGCAAACCCATCCTAAATAAAAAAAGAACCACAATTATGTAACCAATGTCCTACAAGTAGTTGTTCTGGGTCTGGCTGTTTGTGTATGTGAGTTTAAATGTCTGTAAACGCACCCACAATACAGGAGAAATTCCGAGTGTGAACTTAAAAAAAAAATGTGTAGTATTTTATGTGGCTAACTGGCTACACATTGATACAGTATTACGGAACAAAGATTGTAGCCGATTAAATTAATCCATGTCTGAGGCTACAGAAATCTGTGCTTTTAATTATTTTCCCGAGGGGCGTAGAAATCTTTCTTTCGCTTTTATACAATACTTCCTTAATGAACATTTTATCGCTAAAATACACGGCCTACGCAAAAAAACTCACTTGATCCTAAAAGGGTCATTATGAAACTTCGAAACTTTCCTTTGGCCGTGCAATTAAGTTGAGACAAAAAATAGCGAAGCGTAGTTGTCTGCCCTTGATCTTGGAGTGACGTCATAAACGGGGTGTTCCACCCTCGACGCCCACGTAGTTTAAAGACAAGCTGGTTCGGGTTGGTGGGTGGTGGTGGCAGTGGGGATTGGTTCATAGTGACCGCGGTGTGGTGCAAGTTGGTTCATAGTGACCGCGGTGTGGTGCAAGTTAGTTCATAGTGACTGGGGTGGGGTCCAAGTTGGTTCATAGTGACAGCGGTGTGGTCCAAGTTGGTTCATAGTGACCGCGGTGGGGTGGGGTCCAAGTTAGTTCATAGTGACCGGGGTGGGGTCCAATTTGGTTCATAGTGACCGCAGTGTGGCCCAAGTTGGTTCATAGTGACTGGGGTGGGGTCCAAGTTGGTTCATAGTGACCGCGGTGGGTTGTAAGTTTTGGGTCAAAGAATAAAATAAAATGGCTAAATGCTCGTTGCATTTGCTACATTTAAATTGGTTAATTTTCGCAGATTAATTGCTAACAGAAGCCAAAGTGCAAGACACATCTTTTACCTATTCTACTAATACACTGTGTAAACATACTTAAGCCGTGCTTAGTATTAGTGAAAGTGAATAGAAGCTACATGATACTCAACTTACTAAGCGACAAGCAGACATGGTATGGCCATATGTGTGCATAGGCACTCCTTATATTTAAAACGATCTGCGTTCAGTATGTAGAAGTATGAGGAACAGGGTGTAATGTTCACTCATCCTCCATAGAAAAGGGAGGATCCTCCGACCAGACGGGTATTGTGTCTGGTGGGCAACTGCCCGACGGTTGGTGTCGGGATGTTGTATAATATATGCGTTGCGCGGTAAACTCTGCTTGCGCGATGCAGGATTTTGCGTGACGTCAGTGTGACGCGTAGTTCGCATGTGGCGAGTTGATGCCGCCACAAGTATAACCAAATCTTTATACTCAGCTTGCCAAAGACAATAGCTGAATTCAGTATTCCGTAATACTAAGGTGTGAATGAATAGAGTTTTCTTGGCAAGCTTCCTGCTAGTTTAAATGGTAATTTATATCGTTCGGCAGAATTGATGGGATCCTTTTGGGATCTAACATTTATTTTGTTGGATATTTTTGTACTAGACATTCCAACTGCTTGGTTGTTTTAGATTTATTTATGTTGGGCTATAGTGAATATTCATCGTGTCTAATGTGGGTCTTGGGTTGGAGTCCCAGTTAAGGATTTAAATCCTCCTTTTAGAACTGTAGCTACCGATTAATTGAAAAAGGTTTAGGTTGCTTTTGTCAATGATTAATGATAAGGATTTTTGTAAAATGGTTTTAACAAACACGCATAAAAAATATAGTACTTACACGTTGTATAAAGGCTTCTAGATACTGGCGCGACGCGACACCGGTAGAACAATTTTCTTGAATTTTTGTTCTACCGGTGTCGCGTCGCGCGACTGGTTGCTGGTATGTAGAAGCCTTAAATAGTGGCTGAGATTGATGTTTCCTATCCTATTACCTACTCGAGAAACACATTCAGAGATCAATGCAATATATCTGTAATAAATGCTTTTTCCCCCTTTTCCACGCACAAAGATATTAGAAAAAGGTACATCATTAATGCAGAATTTATAACTATAAAATAATTATGTAAGAACAATGGTGATGAAATTATTTACTTTGTGAAATAATTTCATCACCACTGCTCTCAAAACGGTGAATGAAAACATCGTGAGGAAACCGGCATGTACTAGACCAAAAATTCGAAGACATGGGACATCCACCAACGAGTACTGGGCCCGCGTGATGGATTACGGCCCACTCCCTCTCGAAGAGAGGAAGCCTGTGTCCCAGCAGTGGGAACATTATAGGCTGATTATGATTATGAAGAGCAATGGTAAAAAAGACGTAATACACGTTAAAAAGCAAGAGTACAGCAAAAAAATTTAAATAAGCCGTAAGTGACAGCTAACTAACTGATTCTACACCACCATCAGCGAGACATCAGAGTGATCATGACATACTCTCAGCCTCCAGGGTACATTCAAGTCAATGAAAGCCATGTTACCCGGTAAATAGTAGCTCTATAGTACGTAATACTTACACCTGTGCTATGCAATAATAATATAATACAAAGGAGATGAGTTTAAACAATGCAAAGCTAGTCTTACAGTCTTCAGCAGCTTCAACAGTATTTTCAAATGTTAATCAATTAGTTGTGGTTGTGGAGCAGGATCAGTATTGAGCCAAGCATTTTTATTAGCAATGTAATCCCCCAACTTATAATATGCCTGCCTGCATATTGTGCGTTTTATACAAGATTAGCTGCGACTTGTCCTAAACATATAAACCTTCCTCTTGAATCACTCTATCTATTAAAAAAAACCGGTCAAGAGCGAGTCGGACTCGCGCACCGAGGGTTCCGTAGGTATATATGATGTTGATGATTTCTGAAAAACTGTGCCATTTAAAGACATCGTTTTATTTTTCCTGGAATCTTTACATAAACTTCTATCACATAGAATAATTTCAGATTTTTATCTATGCAAACTTCGGAGCCTACAACAACTTCGCACATGCCCTAGTAGCCCCACTTCAAATTTTTAAGACCCCCGTTCAGTCCGTTTTGCAAAAAAGATATATTTTTTTTAATTTCTTTCTTGTTTGCCAAAATAGTTGGACAAACGTCATCTAAAACTATTCTAAATTTCAAGTTGATAGCTTTAGCATACATAGGGGCAGACAGGGAGTGGGAAGCGACTTTGTTTTATACTATGTAGTGATTTGCTTCTTAATTCATAATCATAATACCTAAGGTCATTGATAAACTCCACTTTAACCTACCCATCCGGATAATAAAAAGACGATGCTACTTATTCATAAAAGCATAACTTTGTCCACTTTCAAAGGCGTCTTGAACCTAAACTTAATCACTGTCAGTCACTGCTCCTTTTAATCCAATATTCTTTGCTAACATGTTTAAAATGCAAACTAGAATGACGTAAGCTTCTAGAAAGCTCTCTTTTTTCCTGTTTTTTTTTACGATATTGTCTCCCTAGAGTGTTATTACGTTGATGATGTATCTTTCTTGTATCCTCGGTCTAGTAATCAATATCAGCAACACTGTGATTTATTTCTTTCATGAAACACTATAAATAATGTGTAGATTGTGTTACATACACTTTAAGTAATGCCGGGTAGTAGAGAAAAAACTGTTAATACTGTGATTGTGATCGATGTTAGTGTGTAAGTACTTGGAACTATTGGGTAAAAGAGATTACCTTGTAGGTAATGGTTAGTTAAATCTGGTTACTTTTGTGAACTTGCATATTTATGACGGCCTAGGTTTGGACCCAATTCAAGCCCTTACCTTGCGTCTTTAGAGGCCGGCGATGGATGCGTAGTTCATACAAACGTAATACCAAAATAATTTGTAAAACAAACATATTCTTAAGGTAGTGTGTCTTCGTTCCGATTGGAATACAGAATATCTAGATTCCCAATCGAAATAAATACACACTACCTTAAGAATATGTTTGATTTACAAATTATTTTGGTATTACGTTTGGTATTACGTGAAGGGTGGGTCGTTTTTGGGGGACTGTCTCATGTAATTTTTGACGTTCGAAAAGTGCCTAGTTTGAGCCTAGTCTCAGCCTAGTTTGAATAAATGACTTTTGATTTGATTTGATTTGATGAACTACGCATGCTAGACGCCGGCGCCTCTTAAGACGCAAGGTAAGGGCTTGAATTGGGTCCAAACCTAGGCCGTCATAAATATGCAAGTTCACAAAAGTAACCAGATTGCACTAACGATTACCTACAAGGTACAAGCAATACTTTTACCCAATAGTTCCAAGTACTTACGTACGCTCAGGTAGCCGGCGAAATTCTTTGCTTACGTTTTTTGCAATTTGCAGCGCAGCATCACGTTGTATGTTTATTAAAATATGATTCGCGACCGTAGCAAATATGGTTTTACGGAATTATAATCAATAGAATCAGTAATACAACTGCTCAGATGTTATGATGTTTACGTTCATACATCTGGCCATACACGCACGCCGGTTGCGAGTACTACGCACCTGACCTTTCTGAAAAATATCACTAAATAGGTCACTATATGTCCTTTTAGGGCGTCCCCTCCCAGAGTTTCCACTCGCTTCTGCCTTGTAAATACCTTTTGTTAGTCGCCTTTCATTCATCCTCTCTTCTTCTCTCCAAAAATCTGTTTATTTATACAAAATACGAATATTTAGCTGGATGACCTTGTTTTTAAAACAACTGACAATAAATAGCTTAGTAACAGCTTTCCAAATCACATTTTATTATATTTGGTTAGGCTAAACTTAGCTTAACAACCCGTTTTATGGCATAAAAATAAAGCGAAAACGTCATTAAGTAAGAATACGCAGTAACTTGAGACTTTATAGAGCTATAAAAAGGTATATCCCATAAATTGACGAATTTTTCCTTACACAGTTCTTGGGAGATTGGTATTTGTTTTATTATAAGTGTTAACTTTGATCGAAGAACACGAGATGGAAATAACAAGGTTTTATTAATGTATCTTCTTATAATATAAAACAAGTATTTTTAGGGTACCATAGCCAAATGGCAAAAACGGAACCCTTATAAGTTCGTTACGCCCGTCTGTCCGTCCATCCGTCTGTTTCTGAAAAATATCACTAAATAGGTCACTATATGTCCTTTTAGGGCGTCCCCTCCCAGAGTTTCCACTCGCTTCTGCCTTGTAAATACCTTTTGTTAGTCGCCTTTCATTCATCCTCTCTTCTTCTCTCCAAAAATCTGTTTATTTATACAAAATACGAATATTTAGCTGGATGACCTTGTTTTTAAAACAACTGACAATAAATAGCTTAGTAACAGCTTTCCAAATCACATTTTATTATATTTGGTTAGGCTAAACTTAGCTTAACAACCCGTTTTATGGCATAAAAATAAAGCGAAAACGTCATTAAGTAAGAATACGCAGTAACTTGAGACTTTATAGAGCTATAAAAAGGTATATCCCATAAATTGACGAATTTTTCCTTACACAGTTCTTGGGAGATTGGTATTTGTTTTATTATAAGTGTTAACTTTGATCGAAGAACACGAGATGGAAATAACAAGGTTTTATTAATGTATCTTCTTATAATATAAAACAAGTATTTTTAGGGTACCATAGCCAAATGGCAAAAACGGAACCCTTATAAGTTCGTTACGCCCGTCTGTCCGTCCATCCGTCTGTTTGGCTGTCCGGTTTTGGTTTTGTTTTGCATATGACGGAAGCCATATTATTTAACAGCTGCGAGAGGCGGCGACTAGATGGCGCTAGTGGAACGTGCACCATAGACAAATCATTCATTCTATCGGATGTTTGACTTAAAAGACTTGAAGTCAATTGAGTGAAATATTGTAACGTTACCCCGGAGGACACGGTGGAGCATACGGTGGAGGTCTGCCCGGCTTGGGTGGAGCACCGCCGTGTCCTCACGGAGGCGATCGGCGGCGGCGATCTCTCGCGTCCGGCCCTGGTTCGGGCCAAGGTTCGGAGCGAGAGTGCATGGGAGGCCGTCACCTCCTTCTGCGAAGCAGTAATGCTTGCGAAGGAGGAGGCGGAACGCGTGAGGGATAGGCAAGGTTCGCGCCCTCGCGCCCCTAGTCGCCGCAGGAGACGCCCCGGGCGTCGGGAGTCGCAAGCCGATTTCCGGCCACCGTAGGCGCGGGCTTGCGGACGGTGAGCGATGGGTAGTTCACCGTCCGATAAGGACCAGGCCCGGGTCAACGGCGCGTTGTATTCCACGCGCGCCTCAAAGAGTTGTCAGCAGCAACTGACGGGGTCCGTTAGGGCCAATGCCTGCCAGGGTTGCGAGTTTGTCCGAAAGGGATATCGTGGCCCTGGCACACAGGCAAATGAAGGAATACGGGTGGGTTTTAGTCAGTAAAAGTCTGACACGCCCTCCCGCTCCGCCCAGAGCGGGAGAAGTTATTTGATAATTTCCCACCCAAAAAAAAAAAAAAAAAAAACCCCCCTCTAGCGGATCGCCTTTATAAGGAGGTGCGCTATTGAGTCGGTACGCATTTTGAACGGATACGTCTTGGTGCACGGACCACTGTCTCTCGCAAGTCAGTACTGCCCGGTTATTGGATATGGAACGCTGTCTCCGACAAATTAGTACTATCCTTATTGCGGTGGGTGCATGGACCACTGTCCCTGACAGTCAGTACTGCCCTATGTGACCGCCACTACCATTATTAGTTATTTAATTAATTCTATTTAATTTCTATATTCTCTCGATTTAAAATAACTGATTGTTCGATTGAAATATATTTCTGTATTGCCATATCTGAGTATTACTTCTGATGTCTGAACCTATCCCGACACATACTTTATTTCACTGTAAATAACTCAAGAAAACATGGATACAATCAAAAAATGTTTCAATTAAAACACGTAGAAAATAAAAGAACATAAATTAAACCTGTTATAGTGTGAAAAACTAATTAAATATACAGTACTATTATGGAGATTTAAGGCTTCTACATACCAGCGCGACAAGTCGCCCCGGTATGTAGAAGCCTTTAGGAGCCAGCTTGACCATATACTTCTGTCTGAATTCAATACAAATCCATCACGCGTGTCCGTGGGCTCTAAAGGGCACAATAGTTACGCAACGACATTTTTAAAAACCGTATTACATCTTGCCTATTCTATAAGTATTTTTTATATAAGAGGGAAAACGAAAATAACCCTTTCAAAGCGGCCTGGGGGGGTAGAGAAAACACGAGAGTTTTATATAAGAAATCCCGTTATTAATATAGGTATTGTTTCTTAAAAGTTTATAAGTTTGTCACGACACGTGAGTTTTATTTTCGTAAGACACCTACTAATTAATTAATTCTACACCCATTTCCTAGTGTAAAAATAAGTTAAAATTATTATGATCAGTATTCTAAGTAATATCTTGCGAGTTTAGAGACAAGATTCAAAATAGGCACAGAGCTTCTTCATACTGAATTCACAAAATCTAAAGTCACTTTATCATGATAGAGCAGTAATGTTCCAGTGGTAACCGTCTCGACTTATGAGTAGTAGGTCGTGGGTTTGAACTCAGACATGCGTTTTCATCATCATCATCATTTCAGCCGAAAGACGTCCACTGCTGGACATAGGCCTCCCCCAAATAGGGAGGGGATTTGCCATAATCGCCACGCTTGGCAGGCGGGTTGGCAGGATGTAAGTCCCTTAGTCGCCTTTTACGACTCCCACGGGAAGAAATGGGATGGAGCTATTCTTTACGTCCGGCACCAAACGGAACACAACGGACATGCGTTTTACTTTGTGTAAATTATTTCATCACCACTGCTCTCAAAACGGTGAAGGAAAACATCGTGAGGAAACGGGAATGTCCTAGAACTAAAAATTTTAAGACTTGTGACATTCACCAACCCGCACCGGGTCCGCTTGGTGGATTGGAGGCCTGTGTCCCAGCAGTGGGAACATTATAGGCTGATAATGCTATACTATGATTACCACTGTGGTAGGTAAGTATAAGTACAAATTATGATAATAAAATATATAAATACTTCACACAAACAAGTAATGGGTCCAACTGGAAGATAAAAGCGCATTGTGATCGGCATCGCAAAAGTGAGCCCAGACTGGCTGGCACACCGTTGTCTTATCAATAATGATGTCTTTACAGCCAATACTATTCCATGACTTGCTGGGCGGCATCGACTAAGATGCAAATAGACAACCTAGGAGCCATCTACGAGGTAAGGAAATAATATTGGACAGAAGTTGTTGGCTTCCAGATGCAGCTGTAAAAACAGTAACGGAAAATTTCATACTAAACTTATTCTTCGATGACATGTTGATCCCAAATACCCTTAAGGCAATATTTAAAAATACATGACCTGGCAGATTTAAGGGCTTTTGTCTGCAACAAAAACAAGCAGTCGCAAATTACGCGACCGACGAGAGGTTATTTCGTAGAGCAATAAAATTTTGCCACGGTGTAAACGCAGTCCGCCTTTACGACTTGACTACACAAACGTGACGTAATACCATTAAAACTTGAACCGTGCAAACTTATTATCTTCCCCCCATTTACGTTCCATTTGCTTGGCAAGAGGATAGAGAGGGAGGTCTTTATAAACTGGATACCTAGTGATCCGATGAGGCTTTTGAAATTTTAGATGGCAACAGTCTAATTTTAGAAGCATCGTTTACATTTTCGTATTGGGTTTCCGAATGCTAATTCTTTGTTCTGAAATTCTGAGGGTAGGTACTTATTCTAAGTTTAGTACAAAGCTTCAAAGACGCTAAGTGTCTTTTCATTGTAATTATGAAATGCTTAGCTGTCCTTGTAATTTTGAAGATAAACTAAGAACAACAGAAGCGGTATTTTGATATTTAGATTAGCTATTCTGTTTAAAAAAATATTGCAAATTAGTACACTCTTTAAGTCTTTATCATACATCTTGCTGCTACTCGCATTAGTATGTCAAATTATTATGACGGGTTTCAACACCTACTCGTGGAAAATCTGTACAAAAATTAAGAATATGTGAAAAATAAACCCTGGAAGCCTACTTATACCTTAGTCCATACACAATCCAATTTCAATTTATTTCTGAAATGAATGTCAGGTCCATTCTGAACGAGAACACATCGGAAATGCAAAGTTATTTAAGTTCCCGAGTTCAAATTGTGAATTGAAATTTATTTTCCTTTCATTAAAATGCAAATGTCTTACATCTGAAATCGTTTTTCCTTAGGAACGGAACATTTCGGTCAAAAATCAACGACCCCGAAGAGCTCGTTTTTCTATTTTAAATGCAGTATTCATCTTGACTTTATTCTGAAAGTCTTTTCTTTATTAAATTAAGTTTTGTCGGATTTGTTTTCGCTGGCTTTGTTTTTGGTTCGGTCATCGTTTTGATATTCATGTCATTTGTGTTAACTCAATTTTATTCTGTGTTCCAGGATAGAAAATAAAAAGGTAAGTTATAATTGTCTAAAAATTTAAGACCACTAGCGTACTAGTGTTTTAATTTTTTAGACAATTATAACTGGAAGCTGGGGCAATACGGCCCCTGGAGTAAGATGGACACGCCTCTTTTCTGCAGAATAATACACTGAGACGTTTGGAACTAGTTAGATCGCGTTCCAGTCGGCCTCGTGCTTGCGGGACAATAGTTTTGTGTGCTTTACTGCACGTCACTCGACGCCAGCCCGAAACAACGTAAGTTTTTAAAAATAATATCATAAACACACACAATTTATTTAGGATATCAAAGAATCATTTAATGTCAGCTTATCAAAGAGTTAGATGTCAAAGTATCATTCAAATTGTCGTTTAAATTATAATAACATTTATTACATAGCAAGTCTTTAAGTTTATTTTTAAATCCATTTATGTTTAACTATTTGATTGATTTAGGAATTTTGTTATATACTTGCGGGGCTATGCAGAATATCCACATTAAGACTGTTTTGACTCTCCGTCCGCGTAACATATCATTCCGCCTGTTTTTCAAACACCTTACTGAGAACTGGGAGAATTGACACAGGCCTATATTTGTTGGGTTCTTTACTATCCCCGGATTTGAACATCTACGATTTTACAGCATCTATCTATTTTTTTAACTTCCACACTTGTTGCAACTGCTGCTATATGATAAGATGGTAGCAGAAAAACAAGTAATACCTTACCATTGTCCCCGGATTTTTAAAATAAAACTATACTTTTTCTACAAATTCTAACACTTGACATTGGAGACTCTTGCCCCTACTCATTTTTGACAAGGATAAGATCATAGGATTATCAAAATTAACTTTAGTAAAGATCGAGCAGCCTTGAATAGAAATCAGAGGGAATTAATGAATATTCAGAATTTGCGATCAGAATGAGTGTTCCGCTTGGTTTAATTCTTAGACCAGAAAATTTCATGTTAAGTGTCAGGATTAATGGTCCTATGCAATTTTCAACCATATTTTTTTGGTACTAATTGAACAACGTTAACTAAAAATAGACGCAGGAATAATTCTTGATGTTTTTTTTACAAATTAACAAAATATTATTTCGAAGAATACACTAAAGAGCTCCGTGTTTTGAAAAAAAAAGGTTGCAGGTGCTGGAGCATCCTAATCTTAGGATAATTAAAGATCAACAGAGGCGTGGCCGATAGCGATAGACTAGTTAACGTCTAAAAGAGGTTATAATATAATATATCAGAAACTGTTTTGTGTTCCAAGTCGATAATTATTTTGAACGTAGGTATATGTACAAAGCCAAATCCTTCTGCCATTTTAGATGCGTAATCGTCGAACTGGCTGTATCACGCATTTCCTTTCAACAAATAATTATTGGGATAATAGCGATAGATTCTGTATTAGACGAGTGTGTGACTGTGAGTTAGTATATAGAGGGTAATCTTGAATTTTCATTACTGAAAGAATTTTCGAAAGATTCCGAAAATTCTTTCACTAATGGGAAGCTATAGTATTGCCAAGTTTAGTGTCTTATATGTATTTTATATTAAAACAAGAAATTTAACGAAGACGAAGTCGCGGGCAGAAGCTAGTTTAATATAATAGACCTAGATTATACTTGTAAATTTAACGCGTGAATTTCAGAAGTTACTTGATTGAATTATGGATATTGGTAGAAAAATTGTTAGTATCAACCTATACGAAAAGGCAGGAGCCGTTTGTAACTTTGGTCGAATAGCCGTTAGTTCTATAAAATTACAGGTTATGTCATTTGTGTGTTTATTGAACTAGTGCGGGGCAAAGCTCTTCTCGTACAGAGAAGGTAGTTTCTTCTCAGTGTGAGAAGAGACTCCGTTCTTACTGGCGATTTCATATTTTCGACCTACTAAGATTCTATTGACTGCAAGTTATTGACATCCAAAAAAAGCTTAAAAAAATACTTACAACAAAATGGGTAATACAAATTACCCGGTAGCTGATGCCGTAAAAATGTCAAAAAAGAAAATGAAGAGCAAGAAAGCGGGCGTGTGTCAAAGTATAGTTTAAGAAAACGTAATAATCCGTCACAAAATAAAGATACTAAGATGTTAAAGATGAAACATAAAGATTCATCAAAAAAAAATATGTACAGATCAACTAGGACTGGATTGCATGGCAAGGTAATATTATATACAGGGCGTCCCACGGATATGCCACATGGAGGGAAAGTACCTTGAATATTGTAGATGGAACATTTTAATGAAAGAAGACATTATTTGAATTTAAAAAACAATTTAAACTGCATTCATAGATATTTAAATAATTACATGGTTGTACCGGAAATCGAACCCGTTACACGGGAAAAATAATCACTCTGTAGCTTTATCATAATTGCCTGCATTGTATAGTTTTGTTTTCTATGTTAATTAATGTAATTGGTATTATACCGTGTTAATTAACTATAAATAAATAAAATAAATCATACCGATCGAAAGGCTTCATCATAAGGATTATTTTTTGCTAATTAATATAGTGGCACAAATAATGTGGCATATCCGTGGGACGCTCTGTTTATAGCACAAACATAAAGTTCCTTAATCTAGTACTTACTAGATGTCTGATGATGATGGGTGACACACTGTTCTCTAGAACTGATCTAGAAGTTACAAAATAGCCTGTTTAGTAGAAACAGTTCCAATCCCCGTCATGAATGGTTGACTTCTATTAGAACTATGTAAAAGGGAGGAAAAACAGTTCATACTGATGAATGCCTTTTTGTCAGAAAAATGATGACGTTGAAAGCAAATCTTCTTTTAATTCAATAGAATTAATGAGTCCAAAAAATATTTAGACACAACACTATTTGACTAAACCGTCGTATATAACCAAATACGCAGACACGAATTGGGAATATGAAGGACTCAAGATAAATAAGACTTGAAAAAAAATACAGTCAAAATATCACGAACAGAATCAACACAACAAATTACAACGAACTTATTAAAAATGGAATTTCAGTACAATATAACAACTAAAAACTCTTGTATTTAGATGTAATTGATCTATAATCGGTGGTTAATAAAGGCTATATAAGCAAGTTTCGTTGGCCCAGTGTGGAACACGCAGTCGATTTCCATCATGAAGGTAATCGTTGCGTGTTTATTTTGTGTGGCACTAAATGCGGAAAGTGTTAGATACGATAATGTCACGTACCAACCCGTGGAAAGGCAGCTCCTGGATTTTAAACAGGACCATCCGGTGGGTACAATTTTTTTTTGGTTTTCACAATATTAGTTTTTTTTATTAAAAATAATTCGTTTGTATGCCCACGACCCGCATCCGAGTCACCGCTATAAGTAACATACTTAGATTTGGTCTCGCTGGTCGGGACCTGGGCATGAAAAGAAGTCATCTATAACTACGTATAGCAACGACTCAGAAACGGATAGTGGGCACACAAACGATTTATTTTGCGACCCATATGCTGGGTGCTTGGCATCGAATGGGGTTCCAGGTAATAGGGTCCCAGGAGCCTATTGCCATGAACTGGCCACAAATCAGCCAGAACAGACTCTGGGCAGCTACTGAGGTATTCCAGATGGAAAAACCCAATAACACTGTATCCGATCGAACCTCATGCTCAGCAGTAGAGCTTGCGACAGAATAATAACTGATATTAAAAATATACCAAAAATAAAAATTACGTGCATGTAATTTAATAAACTTTAAAAAAATCAATGAGATATGAGCATTACATAATAATACTATACTTAGATAATGTTGAACCGAGAAGTAAATTGAAATTATGTTTGATTTTTTAATAATAAAATTAAGATAAGAAAATGAGTATAGTCTTTGCCATAGATGGAAGGACTTTGAAGTATTAAAATATACTTTCTGTAGTTTAATTTAATTTGTTACTTGCAGTTACCGATAGGAGTATGGACAAAAAATAATGGAGATCCAACAGAAGTACGGGACACACTTACGATTAACTCTGATCAATTTAACAATCAGTTACTTCTAGATACGATGTTGACTTTTGATGGTGAGAGAATACCCGAGAGAGTGGCAACCGCCAAGGGCACTGGTGCTTTTGGTTACTTTGAAGTCACAAACGACGTCTCCAAATACACTTATGCTGATGTGTTTAACGGAATTGGCAAGAGAACGCCATTAGTTGTCAGGTTTTCAACAGCATTACAGAATCTAGGAGGCTCTGACCTCAGCAGAGAATTAAAGGGAATGGCAGTTAAGTTTTACACCAAAGAAGGTAATTTAGATCTTTTGTGTTTACAAATGCCTGTCTTTCTGTACAGAGACCCCATTTTGTTTTCAAGCCTATTACATGCATTTCAAAGAAACCCACAGACAAACTTGTTCGATTTCACGGCCCGTTGGGATTTAGCAACACAAAGACCGAGTCTCATCCACAACTTCTTTTGGACATTGGCTGATTACGGTATTCCTAATGGGTACAGAAGGATGGATGGTTTCCCCATTCATACTTATGAAATATCAAATAAGAATGGGGAGAGACATTATGTAAGGTTTAACTTTAGAACTGAGCAGGGTTTCTCAGCACTTACGTCTACTCAAGCAGCTGTGATACAAGGTACGGATCCGGATTATTTCAACCGAGATTTGTACAATGCTATTGACCAAGGAAACTTTCCTGCATGGAGATTAGAGATGGACATGATGACACCACATAACATACGAAATGTTGATTACGATCCTTTCGATGTTACCAGGCTGTGGAAGAATGGCACATTTTTCACAGTGCAAATTGGGCGTTTGGTATTAAACACGAATGTTGAAAATCAATTCAGAGATATAGAACAAGGAGCGTTTAATCCTGGGAATTTGGTGCCCGGTATTCCTGGCCCACCTGACTTTTTGTTCAGAGGCAGAAGAATGGCCTACAGGGACGCACAAAATTATCGTTTGGGAAGAAATCACAACAACATTCTTGTTAATATGCCATTGTACGCAAAAACGTACGTTCGTGATGGGACGCCACCTACTAGGCTTAACATGAAGAATGCACCAAACTATTATTCTAATTCATTCAACGGTCCAATACCTTATGTGGACGAGAAGCGACCGCGGGAGAAGTTACAAGTATTAGAAAGCAACGCTGTGGACTTAGAGCCCCTGTGGTATTTCTACAACTACATTCTTGAAGATGAAGCGCACAGACAGAGATTTATTGAGAATATAGTTTTGTCCCTTGTGCCAGTCACACCACCGGTGGTGCAGAGGGTAATAAGATTGATGTTCTTCATCGATCGTGATTTGGGTAGACGAGTGAGCGTAGGTTATGAAGTTGCGCTCGCACAAGCTCAGGCAGAGCAAGCTGCTCAAGCAACTCTTCGTCCGAACGTACCTATAAGAAACACGCCGACAGCTGAAGGACCTCCAAAGAATCCTCAGACAAAAGGTGCCCAAAGCATACGTGTGCATTAAAAAAAAACATTTTGATAGGAAGAGTATTTAATTCTGATTGCATTCTAACACCTTAATATTTGCAGAAACCATACAAATTCCTTGTGAAATGGTGACTTTCTTTAATTTTTTACTTTGTTTGACAGAGTATTTAATATTTATTCAATAACTCAGTAATAAAATATTTACATCATATAAAAACTAACCGACTTAAAATAATAATATATAAGATATACGCTAACAGACTTAACATAATAGTATATGTACATGTATAAAAAAAAAAAAGGCTGTCGGTAATGTCAGAAAGCTAAATTTCACATTTTGAGGGGTTAAGTTCCAAGCCAATATTTTTAAAATGTTGTTTGAGGAGTTGTAGGTCTTTCAAAACGGTGTCTACATCACCTCCTAGCGTTCCATCATCTAAATACCACACGTTAAATTTTGAATTTAGTTTCTGGATAATTGGATGAATAGCCAAGTTGAAAATGACTGGCCCGAGAGGGTCACCTTGTTGGCATCCAACTGCTGATTCTAAAACATTGTCCTTATATAATAATTTAGAAGGGTACCTATAACATTGCCACATAAAACCATAAATTTCGGGTAATTCCTTTTTGACTTCAGCCAACAAAGTGTCCCTGTTTACAGAGTTGAAAGCATTTTTCACGTCAACCTTGAGGATAACCTCACCTTTGTTTGAGTTTAAAAAGGTGGAAAGGGCATGTACGGCAGCCTCACAGCCCCCTTTCGAGCCAAAACCAAGCTGCAGGGGCTGAAATTTAGCTGTAAGGGATTTGCTATACAGCTTACAGCATATTTTGGCTGCCGTCCGCCTGTAGGTGCATCCAACGGCGATGGGAAAAACTGCCGCCATCTTTCTTGCACAGGGCACATAAGTTGGCCCCATACAAGACATCGACGACGGCCTCGTTCACACCGCCGGTGAGCATGAGGTTCATGAGGGCCGCAAGCTCCTTCAAAAGTGACTCACCAGCTTCCCCGGCGCCTGAACTCAATAGATCCTTTAGATGTTGTGGAGTCAGGCCGTCGAGGCCGCCGGTGGAACCACTTCGGAAGGAGCTTACAGCTGCAAACAACTGGGGGGCCGAAACGTTTAGGAAGGATGAATTTAGATCTGGAGGGTCGGGGGGGTCGGGAAAGGTGAGACGCTGGGTGTTTACTCTCTAGAGCTGTTAGTGTTTCTGGAGAGTAAGGCGCCACCACATCGCTGCTGAACAGTATCCTGGCTGCTCCCCTGATGACCCCTTCACTTAGTTTCGATTCCACATGTGAACATAAGCCAGATAAATAAACTTTCTTTCGTGTTTTGTTATATTTTAAATGATAATATGAAAATTATTTTGAATATATTTTATCATATTATATGGATCTCTGTTTTACCCGATCTTAGTATATGTGTCAGTATGTAAAATAAAATTGGTTTTTACGCGTTTTTATTTTCCTTGATTTCATATGACCCGTTATTGTGGTCACTTGTGGTCCTTTTCATTTTGACAGATTAGGATTAGGTATATAATATGAATTCCAATTATAACACATGCATTGGCGTGCAACGGATACATTTTGTTCAGTATGATTTGGCATTAACAGATTAGTAAATCGGTGAATTACCCGCAATAATGATAGTCACATCCTCTAAAGCTTATCACAAAAAATATTTTTTGGTGGTTTTCGAATCGAATTATTTATTTGAATTTCATAGGTACAGGGTAATTTTGCTTGGTCGGTTATTAGGACAGCAAATTAAAAATTTTGGTTCGTCTAAAATCAAAAGTCTGCTGTTTCTAATAAGTAAAAAGAAAAACAATTTATATACATGAATTAGCAGAATCATAATACATAATGTACAGGTATATAAAAACAATCTAAAATACTAAAAATTAAATAAAAATATTATAATAATAATACAATAAACATAATTATAATTATGTAATATATTTATTATTAATATTAAAGTACTTTTGCAGATAAAATAATAGATATTATAGAATAGTGCGAAATGTTAGTATCTATTTCGCGATCTTCTCCGCGACTATGATTTTAAGTAAAAAACATTTTACACAACAACAACTTATTAATGATCTCCTAAAACAGGGCTTCCTCTCTCGTACCCTTTTGTTGTCCCCTACAGGGTCCATAATGATCTAAATTATATAGTTACCACATAAGTACACATTATGGTAAAGCATTAAAGATATTGAGTATATGATTATGTTCGTGAACGTACTGCTTACACATTAAGATAACCCTCAAGTTTTTAAGAAAATATTAAAGTTCTATGTTAACGTAAGTTTTATTTAGTACGATTTAGTTAATTAAAAGCTTGTTTTTACCCAACTGCGTGACGCAAAGGAGAGTAATGTGTTTATCAGCCTATATGTATGTATGTATGTAAGTATGTATGTTTGTTCCTTTGTGGTACTTTAGAGACCAAACGCGTGGGCCGATTTGCGTGACACAAAGGAGGGTAATTACCCGACTGCGTGATGCAAAGGAGGGTAATTACCCGACTGCGTGACGCAAAGGAGGGTTATGTGTATATCAGCCTATGTATGTATGTATGTGTGTTTGTTGATTTGTGGTACTCTAGAGACCAAACGCGTCGGCCGATTTTGATGATTCTTACGTCAATCGATGTGTCTTAACCTTGTGAGTGTGACTAAACATATGACAGTAATCAAAAGTCAATATGGCAAAAACCAGATGCCATAATGTGAAAAAGAAAAAAATTAAGTCGACGAACGTCAAGTGGAGTATCATTGGAAATGTAGGTTTCTTGAATCATTTTTAATTTTGAATGACCATTTAGGATCTATAACGTCTTAAAGTTGGTTAGCAACCATACTGACTTAAATTTTTTAAACTTATAATAAAGCTATGACAAAGTTCTTATGTAATCGTATAAAATAGATCTTATTAACATAAAAAATAATTTATTATAATATAATTCAATACAATTATTAAAATCGAGTGACATACCTAGAATGTACTTAAATTGCTTTGAAAGATAATAAATAATTGTATCGACCGTTACCCTAAGCGTTACTACCTACTTACAGTGAGAGAAAAATAACCTAATTAATAGATAATCCTAACTACAAAATGTGTAATAAAAAAGTGAATTTAAATATAAAAGAAAGTGTAAAATAAAAACCGTTAATTAAAAAATCAACAACCCCGACTGCGTAAAAAGTGAACATAATTAAAAAAAGTTGGAAACAAGATTTATATAAATTAATACTATAAATAATCTCATGCAGTCGGAGGTATGTTCTTTATTGATATATTAAATTAATATACAAAAAAAAAATATTTTCTCGACACAAGTTATAAACTTAATGCTAAACTTTGACAGGTTGTGCACGAACAAGGAGATAACTTTGTGAGATTCTCTTTGTGACACGACATATTTGTCCCAATGCTCATCCCTACTGTTTATACTACCAAAATGAAACACCATTTACATCCGAACAAACCCGTCGAGTATTCTACAATCCACAGGTGAAATCAAAATCCTACCCATTTCCAAAGGTACATACCAATTAAAAGGAGCTGGAGTGGGACAGCGACCCCGCCTGACCTATTTGTTCTCCCGGTCTGACTCAGGTCAATATGTATGCAGGTTTGTATTTAAATTTCAACTTTATGCCTTAAGCTATAAAGTTAATTTTTGAGTTTTTTGTCTTTACTCCTGAAATAGAATCGTGAGACATTCGACATCGATTGTTCTATACAGGTCGCAGGTGATATAACACTAATGGCATCCGCATTATCAAAGAAATGAGTCGTTTTGGCGATAAAGCGGTTGTTATTACCCATTTCTTATGTTGAACGCTTACAGAAAAAAAAAAAGATCGCTAGCAGGCTCGCTTGCTTGTACGTCAACAACTGCAGTGCCGTCTCCCATGGGATGAAATAAATGTATATAGAAATAAAATAAACTAATATAGTTCGTAAGTTTACTAACACATTGAGTCCTTGTTACTTTAATAAAGAATGTAATAATAATAATAGGCTTGGAAGTGTAAAATTTAGATCTGTGTTATATTTTATAAGAGCCTTCACGAGTTTCAAAACTAGAGAAGACCAAGTTACTCCATATAATTATTTTTCTTAAGAATATTTGTAAGTCTTCAGTATCCACACACACAAAACACAAGACACACACAGACACACATACAAAACACTTCCTCTCCCCTTTTTAGGGGGTCATTGTACTCATCATTATAAACAACTTTTACTATAAGATCAAAACTTAAAATTGCGAAAAAAAAAATCTGCTCTTCCCTACATTTATGTTCGAATAACTCGTGAAAATGTAAGAAACAGCAAATTTTTTTTTCATGATTTCAGGTTTGGTTCCATAGTAAAAGATGTTCATAATTATGAGTACAATGAGGTTTTGCGTTAATTCCAGGACATGTTGTATATACACATAACATATACATAGATAAGTATATTGCTATACCTATGTATGTAATTACTGTCTATGTAAATGGTAAACCACTGACTACCTGCAGTACTGACTCTCCTTGTCCCTTTTAATCCATCCAAAGGTTGTCTGTAAAAGATCGCTTCAAGCGATGAGACCGCCCATCATAGAGTATAGTAATAGATTGGGAATAGAGAACCCACTCTGAATTTTTTCTGCAACTTTCTATATGTCATTTGAACCGCCATCTGGTATCGTCCTCCTAAATTAATCTGGATGTATAGGTAGATACCTACCTATACCATCTATAGATATTTTATTTATAGATACCTATTTAGAGGGTGTATATTCGGTTCATGCCTACAAAGTACTTCACAAAATGTACACTAATTGATCTGTAGCAATTATTTATCAATGCGTAGTATGATATTGGAAATAAAGACGGACATGCTACGGAACAATATTATGTACATTTGGAAAGTACAAGGTGTCCAGAAAGGGTATCGGGTATTTGTAAGTTCAATGAAACAAAAATTATTTGTATCCAATAAAAAAGTTTATTGTTTATTATTAGCATATGAATTGGAGAATTATTTGGAAAAGATGATGTTATCCAAATGATGACCGTTATGTTGCTGGCACTCTTCTAAACGGAAACGAAGATTGGCGATAACACGTTGACACATAGCTATTGATATTGCTGCCATTTCTGACCTGATGTTTTGCTTTAACTGGGTTAGATTCGTCGGATTGTTTTGATAAACCTTACTTTTAAGGTATCCCCATGCAAAATAATCAAGTGGGCTAAGGTCGGGGCTTCTGGGAGGCCAGTTGATGTTACCCCTTCGCGAAATGACTTTATTAGGGAATAATTCGTTAACAACTTCCATTGAGTCATTTGAGGTATGGCAAGTGGCCCCATCTTGCTGGAACCACGTTCTTGAGTTGAAACCTGCAAACTCCTGCAACTCTGGGACCAAAAAATTTCGCAACATATCGCAATAACGGTCACTATTCACATTAATTGCTCGGCCTCGTTGATCTTCATGAAAATAAGGACCAATTATGCCTTTAGCAGACATAGCGGCCCAAACAACGACCTTTGGGCTATGCAGGGGTCGTTCATGCTTTCGTCTCGGATTCTCCACTGCCCAGTACCGACAATTCTGCTTATTAACATGACCATTCAGGTGAAAATTTGCTTCGTCACTGAACAGTATGTTGTTAAATCGCTGCAGCATTTCGTTCGCAAAATTCAGTCGATTAGCATAGTCCGTATCCTTCAATTCTTGAACCAATTGAATTTTATAGGCTTTTAGATGTAAGTCTTTCTTTAAAATCGAATGTAAAGACGATTTTTTTATGTTCAACGCTTGGCTTCGCTTTCGGATGGATAAAGACGGATTTTGACGAACCGACGCCTCAACTTCTTCAATTGTTTCTTCATCGCGAACTGTACGAGGACGACCAGAGTTTTGAATTTTAACTGTCGCACCTGTATTCTCGAACATCCTGATCCATTTCCTAATGCTATCGTCACTTGGCGCGTGGCGTGTACGATATTCCGCACGATAGAGACGTTGAGCAGTCACTATTGAATCACCATTACGATAATACGCTCGTACGCAAAATGCGCGATGCGTCCCCGAGTACTGTTCCATCGTGACTAAAACTCCACAAAATGGCGGACGCCACGAACCCCTCCCCGCACCCTTTAGACGCCCCGTTTTGAATATGGCGCGAAAACAAATACCCGATACCCTTTCTGGACACCTTGTACTTTGTAGGCAACCTGGAATGAAATAAAAATCATACATATTTATGTTTATGTTTATTAAAATATATTTGGGCTGAAAGTTTAACTTCATCATCCTCACCACGATATTGGATTTTACCGGATAAAATCCGATTAATTGATCGGCACCAACTATAAACCAAGACATTTATTGTAGTGTTTTCAAAAACATTTTTCAATTCTTTCTTGTGGATCTCGCATGTGAAAGGATAATCCACAAATATATCCAAAAACATTTTAATTTTTTCCTTTAGTTTATTTTTTGGCACATTCTTTTTCAACATTTCTATTGTAATGTTTTGGATTTCTTTAAAAGCCTTTTCCGCCTCTTGAGTGGGATACAACAGACAATGTCTACCTGTTTTATATTCTTTGGCCCTGATATATTCATTTGATTTTAATTGACTATCGCCATTTATTTCATTTTTGCAGTGTCTGCATGATTTGGAAACATTTTTCAAACATTTAGCCAGCACCCACCCACATACATAATTAGCCTGTCCAGCATCAGCAGTCTCAGTATTTAGATTTATAAAAGGCACCACAATTTCATCATTTTCTTCATGCTGAAATCGTAATGCCTCATTATTGGAAACATTAGAAGCTTTTTCTTTTGTGTCTTCCAAAAAGAAGCTCATAGTTTGAAGACACTCATTGTCATCATTTTCGCAGTTAGCTTTTAGAGAATGGGGTGAGTTAAAATTGTTTAAAAGAAGTGATTTAAAGGCACCTTCAAAGCTAATAGTGTTAGGTGCCGTATTCCTCACCCCGTAACTTCTAATGTTACCAAAGAAATTTTCCAGTGGGTCCTGGTTAAAGTTTCTAGTCAACATTGAATCAAATAAATATTTTTGAGATACTATTTTCCACAAATGTTGCATGCCCTCAATAGTTCGGATGAAATTTTTTATTGATGGTATGGAACTCGTTTCAATTAATCGGATTTTATTATTCTTTTCTTTTTTAACTTTAATAAATTTGACTGATCTTAAAACTTTTTTCGCATTAATCCATAATTCGTGGTGAGGTGAATTGTTTCTTACACCACATTTGTACATTTTTCCATGACTCATATTAAATGTGCTTGCATTCAAAGAATCAAATACATTATCCATCATTTTGGTAAATTTTATTATTTGACGGCACTCATTTGGTACATCACCTCTTCCTGTTAAATGTTCTGCGGCTACAGCAACACTATGGCTAAAAATTTGGGCTGCATCTTTTACTTTCATTTTTTTTATATTTTCAACATAAATATGTTCATCAGTTAAATTGTGACATATTTTTAACTCCCCATATAATTTATCTGCTTCATAAACTTTCTGGTAATATTCCCATTTAATGGTCTTTTCGACATTTTCCTCAAAGTCAAAATATTTCATTTCTTTTGTTAATAAGTTGTTCCTTACCCCTTTCAATAAATGAGGAACATCAAATAATGGAATAATTTTAGATTTCCCTACTTCCATTGTTTCGTGTCTCCATTCCCTTTTTTCTTTTATGAACTTTTTTCTAGTATCTTCAACAATTTCATTTATCACACTTACATTTACAGTGCTTTGATCACATACTGTACACAAAATATTAAGCCCCATACCCTGTACATATTTGATGACCTTTACAGTCAAGGCTTTTAATTCAACTTTGTTTAAGGAATTCGTAAAATAGTATGCCACAGGCTGCTTAAATTTTCTTTTAATTCCTTTGACCATAAAAACTAAAACATGGTCAGCAATTTTTTTACCATGCCAAGAAAATCCTTTTAATTTGTCTTTAGATCCATCATAATGGATCTGCGGTGATATTGACATCTCGTCAAAAATTAAGCAGCAGAGGCGATCTTCTGGACTTAATTCTTTCACAGTCTCTCTCATTTTTATAAATAATGACTTATTTAACCCCGATTCTATTTCAACTTTCGCCAGAAGCCTTTTCAAAGATTTTACAGAGGGCAAAGTAAAATATTTATATAAAAGAGTATAACTCTTGGGACTCTTCTTGTACATGGAGAGATCTCTTATGCGTCTGGGTGTACTGCATAGTCGTAAATATTTTTGCAGCTGTCGTCATATTTCTTGTAATTTTTTCGAAACAATTTTGTTTACTAATTTTATCAGCGCTGGCTAGTCTTGTTTTGAAACTTTCACTCCTCTTACGTAATCGTATAATTTCACTTTTTAAATTCTTCATTTGGAATCTTGATATTTTCAATTGATTCTCCATAACCGATGAAGTAGATTTCTGCTTTTCTGAAAAAAATTATTACATAATAAAACTTTATGGTAACTTTACATACATCTTTTACTTTGCGCGGGTTCAATTTATATGTGAAGACGGTACTGTTCAGGTTCACGACACGTTGTACACAAGTTCCAAGAGCAGCAACATAACAAAAAGCTCTAGGCTTTCATAAATTCAAGATAGTATTTCATTAGTATTATTAGGTACTTCTTTTTGTATTTAATAGGCCATCTGGAATAATGTACCTTTCAAATTATGAAAGAATTTTTCAAATAGGAGCTGTGGTTGAAGAGATTCCCCTCCACACGTACACAAACTCACAAAATTCTATAATATTAATACTTATATAATTTATGTTCACACTATAGCCCAATCTTTCATTACTAATTTTGTATTAAAAATAAAACAATAAGTTTAGTATGTAATATAACTCAAATAATGAGCCGATAATGTTTTCACTGCTGGGACACAGGTCTTTTGTGAGAGGGAGTGGGCCCTAATCTACCACGCGGGCCCAGTGCGGGTTTGTGGATGTCACATGTCTTCCAATTTTTAGTTCTAGGACATACTGGTTTCCTCACGATGATTTCCTTCACAGTTTTGAGAGCAGTGGTGATGAAACTATTTACACAAAGTAAAGCACCTGTCGGGGTTCGAACCTACGACCTAATACTCGTAACTCGAGGCCGTTACCATTGGGCCACCACTGGTCTCGTAACATAACATACAACATGTCTTTATTCCCTGAAGTGTTAGGTAACTACATTGGTACTCACTTTTATCTCCTCTAAGTTTTCTTTGTTGGCTGCCATTGTTTCTGCAATAGTTATGTTCTGATGCTATAACACCAGCAATGGGAGGTACAGCTGAAAATAAAATAAAAATAAAAATTAACCTTGTATCAGAGTGATGTAAACTTTATTAGTGTGAGTCACAATGAGGATTATTTAACTAAATTCATCATCTGCCTGCCTTTGTCTAACTGGATGCAGCTTACCAGTATTTTACATGGAGCGACTGCCTTTCTGACCTCCAACACCCCTTTTACTGGGTTATACGATATCCCTTGGTAAGAGTGGTTGTCAGACTTTCGGGCTACCGACGACCATCAAAGATCCACGAATGACAGCCGGGACCAACGGCATAACGTGCTTTCCGAGACACGGAGGGGTCTCGGTATGTAAAGATGGTCACCCATCCAAGGAGCAAACTCAGCTTAACCTGATCGATCGACTCGTACGGCTGTTATTACTAAGCCACGAGCCCCTCATTATTTAACTAAATTATAAAACATAATTCGAAAATGTAAATGCACGCACCAGTGACTATTTGCTTTGATGTAGAAGGCTGATTCCTTAGATGTTCGGGCATGGGAAGTTCAGTAGGTATTATAGGAGACATATGAGCAGCTTGTGTTGGAAAGCCTGGAAACAGTAAAAACAAATTATTTAGTATGTGTTTATTTTGGACATAAGGTCCATTGATTTAATTACGTAATAAAATTACTTTAATAACAATAAGACAAAATAAAAAAAGTTTTGATATGGCATAGATGAATTATATCATTATTTGTCCATGGTTATGGTAGTGTATTTTTTTATATGTAAATATTAAAATGATGTATATAAAATTAATATAAACAAACATAATTCGAAAATGTAGCTAGCCAAGCAAGTACTTACCAGTGTATATTTGCTTTGATGTAGATGGCCGATTCCATATATGTTCAGGCGTGGGAAGGTCAGGAGGTATTATAGGAGACACAGGAGCAACTTGCGTAGAAAAGCCTGGAAGTGGTAAAAACGAATTACTTAAAATGATGATTTAATTACCTAATAAAATTACTTTAATAACAATAAGACAAAATAAATAAGTTTTGATATGGCATTGATGAATTATATCATTACTAGCTTTTCCCGGCCCGACCCGCACGGGTAGCGCTAAGTATACAGTATAGTAAACCTACCTACCCTACCTACCGACACTACCTACCAGAAAAAAAAAAAACAAAAAGTCTAAACATTTGGTTTGGATAGGTGAGTACATTCTCGAGTTATAAAATTACAACAAATTGTGGCATTGATTTTTATAGATATAGATTGTCCATGGTTATGGTAGTGTATTTTTTTATATTTAAATATTAAAATGATGTCTAAACAATCAATATAAACAAACATAATTCGAAAATGTAGGTAGCCAAGCAAGTACTTACCAGTGTATATTTGCTTTGATGTAGATGGCCGATTACTTAAATGTTCAGGCGTGGGAAGGTCAGGAGGTATTACAGGAGCAGCTTGTGTAGAAAAGCCTGGAAACGGTAAAAACGAATTACTTAATAATTATGTGAAAATTATGCCTCTTATTATAGGTCTCGTGGTCATTAGCGCTACTGGTAAGCGACTTGGGACGTCTTCCAAAGTGTTATTGGGTTTTTTCATCAGGAATATCGCAGTACCAGCCACGGACCCTGGATTTGTGCCCGGTTAGTGGCAATAGACTCGGTCTATATTATATTGAGCTTAAACATAACTGGCAAAATGTGGGTGTACTATTAGGTACACCCCTGCCTAACCCTTCGGAGATTATAGGCGCTATGTTATGGTATGCATAATTACGGGTTTTAGGTATGTTAATGGTATGATATAAGGTTTTTCCAGTATATAATAATTAGCCATTACTCAACACCTGAACTATTTTATAATCCTAACTAATATTATAAATGCGAAAGTGAGTTTGTTTGTTTGTTTGTTTATACATTATATATATAAATTTTATCCAAATCATTCATTTTAGCCTGACTGTTAAACACGGATTTCGATGAAATTTGACACATGGATTAGGCCATAGGATACTATATCTCGATATTCCCATGGGTTCGAGATTTATGCGGGTGAAACCGAGGGACGCAGCTAGTAGTTTAAATATATAAATATAGTATAGGTAGTATAAATAGCAAATCTTACCATGAAGATGTAGTGTAGGAACAGCTAACACATTTAAACGGTTATTGCGATTCTTAAACTGGTTGACAAAATGTATGTCACAAATGACTTTCTTTCTGTAAAATTTTATGTCATCTGCAGTGTCCAGTTTCCCACCAACAATATTAACCCAGGCTTTGAATCCTTCAGGATTCTTTTCTGGGTGTGGAAATTGATGGAATGTCAGACCTGAAAAAAAATCAAACATGAAGTTTGTATGTTGGATATTGGCTAAGTTGCCGTAGTAGTAAAAAAGGGGAGAGAAGATATTGTTAGGAATGATAAGAAAACTCACTATATTTATTATTTCAGAGTGTTGTCTTAAGGGTGGACAACCACCACTAGCAGTGAAGTTACTATTTGAAGAGTTTGTGTTCAAGACATTTGAATTTCAGTCAAGATTTTTGAAAGAAATAATGTTTAGCATGTGTTTAGCAATGAAATACAATATTGATATATTTTCTTTGTCTGCGCTACATAGACCCAGTTCATCAAAAATGCCAGGCCACTAGTGCCTGGCGCTAGTTTTCAACTGAAGATGTAGTGTTACTGATGTAAATCGATCAAGCAATGTTTATTCGAAAGTTTGTCTTATTTAATTTAATTGAATATAGTAATCATTGTCAGTGTATCTTAGCAGCAAGATTTTTACAGTGGGAAGGATATTCTCAATGAAGCCTGAAGACTGACTCAAAAGTTACCTTCTCCCAATTACAACTAGTGAAATAATTTAAACTTGCTGACTAGGCTAGCTTTCAAATCACAGCATGATGAGAGAGAAGTGAAACTTGAAGCAATTATTATGAACTTGATGAAGAAAGCACTTACCCGGGATGTATGAACATCCCAATTCACACCGCCTTGGCATGGTTTTAACCACACAAAAGCGTCTATAATCGCAAACAACACAATAATAGCGTTTATATCACAATTAACACAAAATTACAGCGTCTATATCGCAAATAATACTAAATAATAGCGTCTTTTCGCAAAGTAGGTGAACACATGAAACGGAGGAGCAAAGCTCAACTCACTCACTAATTCACCGAAAACACTTCACGGCGCGGATGAGTACAAAGTCAAATCAACGCAGATCAGCAGCTTAAATTTAAACAGAGAATACAAAATGGACAAATACTACAAAACAGCGTACGCGCAAGTTGTAGGTAGTCGCCATATTGTGAATTTCAAATTCAAATTTCTTTGTAATTTGATTTGACAGAATTAGATCATTATTGCCATACAAAAAAATAAATAAATAACAAATAAAAAATCTCTGATCATTAAATTTATTATTTAATTTAATTAATAATTATTGATACTCATCATCATACATAAAACTAAATAAATCTTTTTTAAATTTCCATATAAATGGTGATATTAGTATGAAATATTTTTTTTGATGAAAGCATCATCTATTATATATTAAACGTACTAAATAGTTTGCGCAGACGATAGCAGATGGCGCTTTTCTCCAAATTTTTACTGAAATCTTGTCTAGTATGGTACTGTCCAGCCCCTGTTTGGCAGAATTGAATTGATGGAGCGTTGCCACAGAATTAGCACCTTTAGCAGTATTTTATAGCCAGATACCCAGACCAAGAAAGCCTCCTACGAGGTGGACCGATGATCTTGTGAAGGCCGCAGGAATTCGCTGGAGACGGGAAGCACAGAACCGATCGAAGTGGCCGCCTATGTCTAGCAGTGGACGTCTTTCGGCTGAAGTCATGATGATGATGACCCAGACCTACGATAGTAGGTACTAGTGTTAGGTACAGCCAGCAACAAAAGATTTAAAACAGTTACTTTTACTTTTACTTTTACCTAATATCATGTAATTGATACAAAATAATTCGATACATTGCTTTTCAGCATTTCATGTAATAAATACCCAAGATTTGATACTCTTTACATTTTTATAGCAGTTCAGATTTTTTATTTATTGTATAATTGCATAGCACATGTGTGAGTACTAATTAGTACTATAAAGTCTTTCATTGACTTGAATGTGCCCTGGCGGTTGACAGTATGGCATGGCTCAGTCTAATGTCTCGCTTATAGTGGCGCGCGGACATACGATCAACGACAAAACTCAATCACTGCAACTTTTACTTGTCATCGAAATTGACACAAAAATATTCAATCGATATATTTTTTAGCATTTCATACAATAGCTAACAGTTAATTTTTTTTTTTTCGTTTCTGATTCCGGTTCCGACTTCATAATTAAATATTTCCCTCATTAATGAACATAATAATAAGGTTTTAACCGACTTTTGTCGTTGAAATTACTTTACAATTATGTTTTTTTTTGTATACCACTTAAATCACATAAAACCATCTATGAAGTTAAAACAAAAGCTGTACAGGGTGGATTATTGAGAAAATATAATTGATCGCATACACATTCGTTCATTCAATCAATCACGTTTGATTAGAATGTCGGCAGTGATGAATTAGTTTGAACGTAATGGTCATCCACGTTGCTATGAATATTGCTGGGGTTAGAAGCGTTATGACGGTTTAGTCCATGTTCAACCACCTCAATCTTTACCCCTGACCATGTTGAGACTACCTCTCGATCTGCAGGGTAGTTGAAAGTTTTTGTTGGGTTAATGTTGGGTAGTTGTTTATTTTGTGGGTGTTGGTAAAGTGCAATTATGAAAGCGGAAGAAACAAACCACAACCAAACTATGTAGTAATAGTATACCTATATTCATTGTGACAACTTTTTTCGTCCAATAGAAATTACGTTCATCATACCACTAAACAATGATTGTGACTACCTACCGTTTTGGTAAAATGTGGGCCTGTGTTACAATGTTTGTTTGTACAGTCATCCCCAAAAAGATGTACACACGGACAAGGAACCATTTTATTGTCCACAACCATTGTATCCAAAACATTTTATCCCAAAATCATCTATACACCCTATGACCAAAACAAGTCTCATAAATATGTATACAGTAATCAGTCATAACTAGGTAAATAAATCTTAAAGTTCTTTCAATTCAAAAGTTCAACTTCGAGATGAGGTGCTAGAAATAAGTATTTATTTTAAAATACGATGTCATTAACAATTGCCATTTACCGTAACGCGTCAGACTGACATATTATTATCGTCATTACAACGATCACATCACTGTCCTGACAACGATCACATCACAGTCAGTCCCAGGGAGCTTTTGCGTGTCAGGTAACAGTTCAGATTCGAGTATTTCATCAGTGAATGCACCCAGGCGAGCCTTTATTTAGCCGTACCTGTAATGGTACAATTCGCAACACTGCAGCGGTGAGTCGAACAGTACCCCAAGTGTAATTTTACAAGAGAGTAAACGTAACTATTTCGTTTGCGTTAAATATTGACCGATAGATCATAATGCTAACAATATAAAGGTGAGAATAAAAATTTTAACGCAAACGCACTAGTTACGTTTACTCACTTGCAAACTTACACTCGGGGTACAGATGCCGGAAAATCGAGCATTACCCATGAATCGATGTAACATGTACTCATAGTTCGAGCGGCTACAAAAGCGAATGCTCCTTAGTGCGTTGAGCTGGCGTAGTGTTGTAACGCATTGCTAAAAATCAAATCATGGAATGTTAATCGAATACCCGGTGAGCGACCACCTTAAAAAGCCTAATCAATATTCGAAGCCTAATCATTCATGATTTACCTATTTGTATTTATACGAAAATCTTAAAACAAATGACACGTCAGTAACGTCATGCATGAAATGAAAAGGACAAAAACAAAAAAAACTGGTTTTTCTTGTTTCTTTGGTAAAAGAAGTGTCATTGGATAAGTCGTCTAACGTTGTCAGTCTTGTTTACCTTGTTCTGGAACTATCACTGTGTACATTGTCTTGGTCATAGGGTGTACCTACAAATGTTTAGGGACAAAAAGTTTACTTTGTTTTGGTAAAATCAAATTCAAATTCAAATTAAAATATCTTTATTGTGGGCATATGTTTGTTACAAGATCTTAACAATAAATTAAAGTTCCAATATGTCCTGCCTAATAGGCATACAATAATTATGTATTGGCATTAAATTTAAAAATTATTTTACATGTCAAAAGTTATTATAAATGTCAAAATATCAAAAAACAGTGAAATTAAAACATGGTCAACAAATCAATCAATAATTCAAGAAATCTTGGATTGTGTAGTATGCTTTAACAATTAAAAAGTTTCGTAATTTATTTTTAAATACTGGAAGTTCCTTAGTGCTCAGAATGTCAATAGGTATTTTGTTACAAATTTTTGATGCAATGCCAAAGAAGCTTTTGTTAAATAGAGCCGTTTTATTTTTAACATATATCTTTTCGATTTAAGTTTATCGAATAGATTTTCATTTGTTTTTATAAATACGGCTACTTCATATATGTAAATTGCAAGAAAGGTTAATATTTTAAATTCTTTGAAATATGGTTCACATGAATCAGGAACACGGATACCAGCAATCGCACGTACGCATCTTTTCTGCGCTTTAAACACTAAATCCCTATTAGTGGCATTGCCCCAATATATGACTGCATATCTCAGTGTCGACGAAACATAAGCATGGTATGCGGTCAAAAGAACTGATTTGTCAACAATTTTAGATAATTTATATAAGGCATACGAGTACTGATTGAGTTTATTGCATATTGTGTCAATATGTGTTTGCCAAGTCAAATCGTTATCTATCCAAAGCCCTAGAAATTTAACGCAGCTGACTTGTTCAATGTTCGTCCCATTATAATAAATATTGATGTTGTTATTTTTATTGTTACGCCCGAAATTGACTAATTTAGTTTTTTCTAAATTGATAATTAAGTTATTATCATAAGAGTGGAATTTATGTCATTTTCAAAAGTGTCAGTATCTTGACCTGTAAAGATTGCTGTGCTGTCATCAGCAAAAAGGATCATGGGATGCTGTGAAACTTTCGGCAGATCATTTATGTAGATCAAAAATAGCGGTGGACCCAACACACTACCTTGCGGCACGCCATATAGTACTTTTTTGGGCATGTATTTATGTTTTTGTTCGGTATTATTTAATACATTAATATTATTTATTTCTACAACCTGATATCTATCGTTTAGATAAGATTCAAGAAGTTTATGGACGTTACCCCTTATTCCATAATTGTACAATTTATTTAAAAGTGTTCCATGGTGCACACAATCGAACGCTTTAGTCATATCCATAAACATTGCAGAGACAGGAACATGTTTATCAATATTAGAATATACTGGTTTTAAAAGGTCATAGATTGCTAAATTAATTGACTTATTTTTTCTAAAACCTTTTTGTTCTTTAGCAAATAGATTGAACTTCTCTAAGTGAGTATTAATTGCATTATTTGAAAAAATAGGGATAAGTGCTATTGGTCTGTAACATGCCATGTCTTCCTTGTTATTTTTCTTAAAAAGTGGCTTCACGATGGATTTTTTAAGTTTAGTCGGAAACACACCATATTCAATACATAAATTAAATATATGACTAAGTACTGGGCTGATGCTGGGAGCAACTTCCTTTATTGAGGATGTTGTAATATCATCATATCCAGCACTTCTAGTATTTTTAAGTGATTTAATTAAAATATGAATGTCATAAGGTATTACACGGTTTAAAAACAGAGATTTATATGAGCTATTAGGTAATGTCAATTTGTTATTAAAAGATGTCAAATTTGTATTAGGATTATTATTATTAAAATTGTCCGCAACTGATACATTATTGTTATTGAGTAAATTTATTGGTTTTATTAAATTAATATAGTAATTATTAAATTCTTCAGCAATTCTTCGAGGGTCTGATACTGTATGATTGTTTATTTTAATTTTATTAATATTTTCTTTTGGAAGTTGGCTTTTATTTGAGTTTATAATTTTCCATGTGGCTCTCGATTTGTTCTCTGCATTGAATATTAGGTAATTATTCTGAGACTTTTGGGTAAGTTTAACAATTTTTTTGAGACGAGAACTATATTGTTTGAGAGCAGTTTTCTTGTCTTCACTAGGATTGAGTCTATACTTCCACAATTGTATACTAAGTTTTGTACCTATACGGTGGATACAATGTTATGGAATAAAGGTTGTTAATAATGAAATGGTTCCTTGTCCGTGTATACACCTTTTTGGGGCTGTCTGTACATAGATGGAATAAACATACATAATAAAAGAAAAGAAAGGATAACGTTTATTTGGACACAGTTCGTGAAGCACAAAATACAAATAACAAAATGGAAAAAGTAATAAAAATGTTTTAATAACAATAGTGTGCGCCGAAAGGTTAATTTCGGCATTAATGCCAGGCAAATCCTGTTTGACGCTGGTTCTCTAATGAACCTTTAAAAGGAGAAGTGACGAGGAGTACAAACAATTTCAACATACCTAATACATATTTTTTGTAATAATGCCGTATCTCGATACCGAGTAGAGTTCAACCCAAATAATTATAAGTCATATTTAACATGACGCACCTTCTTAAAATTTTACGGAAAATACATTTTCGATACAAAAACCAGTAAAATATTCTAGCGAAAATGTATACGAGAATGTATTACCCCAGGCAAGAGATGTCGTATAAACAGTGACCCAAAAATAGAAATTACAATCCGAAAGGGGGACATACATTTCAAATGCCTTCGAATAAATACATAAACAGCTATGACAAGATCTACATAAAATATAAAGACCTAAAAATAAATAAAACACGAAAGAAGGGAGGTTCCATTTGTTTCTGTTCAATCAATCAGCTAGGGTTGGTAGATGACGATTTGGCTCTGCGGGATTTTGTTTTAAGTTTATTTTCCTTTTTATAGTTCCGTATAAAAAAAACGTGCCAATCAGAACAGCCTACGATATCTGTTCGTCTTTTTTTCTGATATGTCTGTCACACACAAGGCGTAATCAACAACGGTAAGAAACGAAAATGAAGTTTTCAAACTCATATTACGCTTGTTATATTGAAAAGTTGCAATCATGCATATAAATACGGTTATGACTGTTAGGTATTGCGTATTGTAATTTAGTTTAAAATAAAAAAAAATAAAAAACTTGCTAAATCAATACCTATGCAATGCCCTCCCTCCACTCCTTCCATCTTTTGTGAACCTGCGCGTCCTCCTCCCACTTTGACGGAATCTATGCTGCACTTCGTCGTGCTACGATCTCCTACGTGGCCTACCGCGACCCCGTCTTAGGGCCTGTGCACACCACGTTTTTAAAACGCGCCGTTGACGCGCATTTGTAGCGATACAGATGCGATATGCTGTACTGTCTGTTCTGTAGGATAAAAGCGCGCCGTCAACGCACGTTTCTAAAACGCGCTTCAACGGCGCGTTTAAAAATCGTGGTGTGCACAGGCCCTTACTGTCGCAGGGCAACAATTTTGTGCTATTTGTTCCCACAGTTTTTCCGGCGGCAGACGTATATGTTACATGTAATTTAGACACGTTTTTTAATTTCATCTACCTACACGTAGGTATGGTTTTATATACCTACCTACCTCCTATGCACGTACTGAAACCCAGTGATAAAACACGACATATTTTACTTCAGAATTTCCGGGACTCAATATCTTTGACATCCTTAGTCCTTATTTACGGCATCGTAAAGAAACAAATAAAGTTCTCTGTCAAGGTTATCTTGTAGTTTATTTCCAATCGTTGTTGCTGGCGACAGGTTCATATCTTCGTCTAGTATTATGTGCCGCCATCTTTGTTACAATATTGATTACTGCTACTATAAATGATTGCGATCATTGATACCTTTTGATAGATCTATGTAGTTTTATGTGATCCTAAAAATAAAAGTATCATAGCGAAGCGGTACCTATACTATTTTAAAATAATTTCCTGCCCTATTTTACAGGTAAGTAATAAGTATTGAACTTACGGGACTTACGAGAGAATGGGCAGCAGCGTTCTCTGTGCATTTTAACACCATACTGCGATCGCCAACCACACAAACACAACAACCCCCCAAAGGGGGGAGGAAGGGGCTTTGGGGGAGGCCTGTGTCCAGCAGTGGACGTCTTTCGACTGAAATTATGAAGTATTGCACCTCAGCATCAAAAGCAGCCCGGAGTCAGGATTTGCGCCCGGTTGATGGCAATAGGCTCGCCCTCTATTACATGGGACTTAAACATAACAGTCGAAATGTGTGTGTACTATAGATAAACCCCAGCCTAACCCTTCGGGGATAACAGGCGTGATGTTATGTGTGTGTAATTTCATAATAGCAAGAGTGGCTATCATACGCCACTTACTACAAGTACATATTTCCTTCTATTATTAGTATAATTGTTGAATAGTTTTATTTATTTATTTATTCTTCGGAAAGCTGACAGTCTAATATCAGTAAAGGTAAGTTATGTAGAATAGCGCTTACAATTGCTATTTACAAGCTTCCACAAATTAAAAACTATGTACCTAAAATTAAATGAAAAGAAACAGAATCTTCTTATAGATAACTTAACAAATTCTTCTTTAACAAAACAAAAGAAATTCTTCTTAAAAACAAAAAAATCTTGAAATTTATTAATCGTATTCAGTATAATTTTTTTGTGTAGTTGTGCTAAAAACAGTAAAAAAAAAAAAATCTTTCTTTTTACTGTTTTTAGCACAACTAATAAACTGTCACGATTATTAGATACTGAATACGATTAATAAATTTCAAGATTTTTTTGTTTTTAAGAAGAATTTCTTTTGTTTTGTTAAAGAAGAATTTGTTAAGTTATCTATAAGAAGATTCTGTTTCTTTTCATTTAATTTTAGGTACATAGTTTTTAATTTGTGGAAGCTTGTAAATAGCAATTGTAAGCGCTATTCTACATAACTTACCTTTACTGATATTAGACTTTATTTTTGGGTGGGAAATTATCAAATAACTTCTCCCGCTCTGGGCGGAGCGGGAGGGCGTGTCAGACTTTTACTGACTAAAACCCACCCGTATTCCTTCATTTGCCTGTGTGCCAGGGCCACGATATCCCTTTCGGACAAACTCGCAACCCTGGCAGGCATTGGCCCTAACGGACCCCGTCAGTTGCTGCTGACAACTCTTTGAGGCGCGCGTGGAATACAACGCGCCGTCGACCCGGGCCTGGTCCTTATCGGACGGTGAACTACCCATCGCTCACCGTCCGCAAGCCCGCGCCTACGGTGGCCGGAAATCGGCTTGCGACTCCCGACGCCCGGGGCGTCTCCTGCGGCGACTAGGGGCGTGAGGGCGCGAACCTTGCCTCTGCCTCACGCGTTCCGCCTCCTCCTTCGCAAGCATTACTGCTTCGCAGAAGGAGGTGACGGCCTCCCATGCACTCTCGCTCCGAACCATGGCCCGAACCAGGCCCGGACGCGAGAGATCGCCGCCGGCGATCGCCTCCGTGAGGACATACAAGACGAATGACATAAAAGATGAATGACTGACTGACTGACTGACATATCAACGCACAGCACAAACCACTGGGTCTAGTGATTCCAAATTTGGCAAGTAGATTCCTTATGAGGTCTAGGGGTGCACTAAGAAAGGATTTTTCAAAATTCACCCTCTAAAGGGGTGAAACGGAGGATGGAAGTTTATATGAAACTCCGTCAGTTTTGAAGTTAGGACCTTCAAATTTTGTATTTAGGCTGACGATTGAAAATTAATTTACACGTGTCTCAGCGTTTATGATAATTCCACCCCCAAAGCGTTAAAAAGGGGGATGAAGTTGTTTATGGAAAATCCTTAATTTTCGAAGTAAAAATCACAAAATTTATTATCTAGGCTTATGGTTGGAAGCTAACGCAACGGTGTTAGAATTTCCTTCGACTCCATCGAAATATGGGCAGTTCTGCTCTCTCTGCAATGATGTCGAATTGACTGGCGCTACATTGAAGTATTGAGGTGTTTGTATGACGCTGCAACGATTACTGTCCAGATCCAAGATAAGGAAATCAGCCCCATCCAACTACTCAGGGGGGTGAGACAGAGGGATGTGATATCCCCGAAACTGTTCACCAATGCGTTGGAGGACGTCTTTAAGACGCTGGACTGGACTGGACAGGGTATCAACGTAAACGGCGAATACATCTCACACCTTTGTTTTGCCGATGACATCGTCATAATGGCAGAGACGCTGAAACAGATAAACCAGATGCTGCACAGCCTAAATGGAGCCTCTCGGTGGGTTGGCCTCGCATGAATTTGGACAAGACGAAAGTCATGTACAATGCGCACGTCTTGTCGAGTCCAATCCACATCGAAGGGTCGCTTCTCGAAGTTGTGAAGGAGTACGTCTTCCTAGGGCAAGTTTTCCAACTTGGTAGGCAAAACTTTGAGAATGAAGCCGACAGAAGGATCCGGTTGGGTTGGGCAGCGTTTGGAAAACTTCGTCAAGTATTCTCGTCACCAATCCCGCAGTGTTTGTGTGTCAGTGGTCTTCAACCAGTGCGTCCTGCCCGTTATAACATACGGTGCCGAAACGTAGACCCTGACAGTCAGGCTGGTCCACTAATTCAAAGTCACTCAGCATGCTATGGAGCGGGCTATGCTCGGAGTTTCTCTGAAGAAATGAAGTTATCCGGAAGAGAACCGGAGTTACCGACATAGCCTGCAGAGTAAACAAGCTGAAGTGGCAGTGGGCTGGCCATGTTTGTCGAAGGACCGATGGCCGGTGGAGCAGACGAGTCCTGGAGTGGCGACCGCGTAGTGGCCGTCGGCAAGCGTCGGCAAGCGTAGTGTGGGACGCCCCCCAGCTAGATGGACCGACGACCTTAAAAAGGTGGCTGGGACAGAAAGGATACGGAAGGCGGAGGACAGGGTGTTGTGGCGCAGCCTGGGTGAGGCCTATGTCCAGCAGTGGACTGCTATAGGCTGAGTTTTTTTTTTTTTTTTATTCTTTGCCCCACACTAGGAATTTCTCCTGTATTGTGGGTGCGTTTACAAACATTTAAATTCACATACACAAACAGCCAGACCCGAAACAACTACTTGTAGGTCATACAAATATTTGTTCCGTGCGGGAATCGAACCCGCGACACGCAGCGCAGCAGTCAATCGCTTAACTAACTGCGCCAACCGTGCCGTCAAAAAGTTGATTGATTGATTGATTGATTTTATGTTTCGGATTGGCCCAAATATAGCTGAATGGATTTAGATGAAATTTGGTACAATACATATATTATATAATCTGCATTAAGACATAGCGTACTTTTAACTAAATTAAAAGTACGAGATCAGGGAGTCACGAAATCGTGACGTTTTTTCCGACATCCACGTGGGTGAAGCCGTGGGCAAAAGCTAGTATTATAATAAAGTTTCAAAGATTTAGAAAAAGTAATAACGTGGTCTGTAAACAGGATTATGCATAAAACATTGATACTTATAAAAATAAAGTATTAACGCCTAGAACAAATGAATGGCATGACGAAAATACCAAAATAACGGAACCCCAAACTCTATAGACTATCATGCAATACTTTAGGAAGAAGCTATTATGTTTGTAAGTATGATTATTGAATCAGAATGCATCCAAATGCAGACAAACAGATATAATTGTTCACAAGCAGTTGATTAAATGCTATATAAGCAAGTTTAGTTAAATAACATTGAAACACGCATTTGATTCCTAACATGAAGGCAATCGTTGCATGTTTTTTGTGCGTGGTACTAAATGTGGAAAGTGTTATATACGACAATGTCACGTACCAACCTGCAGATAGACAGCTTCTGGACTTTAAACGAGATAATCCGGTAGGTAATAATTAATAAATTAAAGCCATAACAGTCCTATAGACAGATAAACCGAAAAAGAAATCGATAGAATTTATGAAAAAACAGTAAATTTTGTAAAGTCTTTTGTAGCAAGTTTTTCTTTTAACAAATATTTTTTCCAAAATACACACAGTCAGACTAATATTGTGTATTTTGCTCTTTATTATTAGCCAATGCACTACGTAGATAATTGCTCTCCAAAATAACATATAAATGCACTAAAAACTTCTTGTCTTTTTCAGTTACCAATAGGATTATGGACTAAAAATAATGGAGATCCAACAGAAGTACGGGACACATTAACGATAAACTCCGATCAATTTAACAATCAGTTACTTCTCGATACAATGCTGACATTTGATGGAGAGAGAACACCCGAGAGAGTGGTCCACGCCAAGGGAACTGGTGCCTTTGGTTACTTTGAAGTCACAAACAACGTATCCAAGTATACTTACGCTGATGTGTTTAACGGAGTTGGTAAGAAAACTCCAATAGTTGTCAGGTTCTCGAATGCAGCTCAAAGTATCGGAGGAACTGACGTCAGCAAAGAATTAAGAGGCATGTCAGTAAAATTTTACACTAAAGAAGGCAATTTAGATCTTTTGGGTTTACAAACACCCGTATATCTATATAGAGATCCCATTTTGTTCTGGTCTATTGTACATGCTTTCAAACGAAATCCACAGACTAACGTGTTGGTAGATTTTACGGCCCGTTGGGACGTAGTCACACAAAAACCGAGTGCCCTGCACACCTTCTTTTGGACATTATCTGATTATGGACGTCCAGATGGCTACAGAAGAATGGATTCTTTTCCCATCCATACTTATGAAATTTCTAATCAAAATGGAGAGAGGCATTATGTAAGGTTTAACTTTAGAACTCAGCAAGGTTTTAGCTATATAACTAATGCTCAAGCGGTTGAGATACAAGGCACGGATCCGGATTACTTTAATCGAGATTTGTTCAACGCTATTGAACTAGGTAACTATCCTGCATGGAGATTAGAGATGGATATAATGACACCACAAGAAATACAAAAAGTTGATTACGATCCTTTTGATGTTACCAGACTGTGGAAGAATGGTACGTTTACCACCGTGCAGATAGGGCGTATAGTTTTAAATAAAAATGTTGAAAATCACTTTAGAGATGTAGAACAAGGAGCGTTTAATCCTGCCAATTTGGTGCCTGGTATTCCTGGGCCACCTGACTTTTTGTTCAGAGGCAGGAGAATGTTCTACAGAGACACACAAAATTATCGTTTGGGAAGAAATCACAACAACATTTTCATAAATACGCCATTGTACACGAAGACATACGTTCGTGATGGGACGCCACCTACCAGGCTAAACATGAAGAATGCACCAAACTATTATTCTAATTCATTCAACGGCCCAATACCTTATGTGGACGAGAAGCGACCGAGGGAGAAGTTACAAGTATTAGAAAGCAATGCTATTGACTTGGAGCCCTTGCGGTATTTTTACAATAACATTCTTGAAAATGAGGCACATAGACAGAGGTTTATTGAGACTTTGGTTTTATCTCTTGTGCCAGTCACACCCCCGGTGTTGCAAAGAGTCATCAAGTTGTTGTACCTTATTGATCCTGATCTAGGCTCGCGGGCGAGTATCGGGTTAGAAGTAGCTCTGGCACAAACAACAGCCCAGCAAGCAGCAGCGCAGGCCCCTCCTCCACCGAACGTTCCTATAAGGAATACACCAACTGCAGAACCAGCTCCTAAGACACCGATCTATGCAAAAAGTGCACAAGATAATCATAAATAAAGTGTAATGTCAATTATGAATTTAGTATTAAATTGAATACTAAAAAAAACTATGCAAGCTAATTGGTATCGGTATCGGTAGACATGAGAAAAAGGTGTATTTGGTTTACGTGTAATGATGGAGTGCATTTTAATCATCAATTGTTTGGTTTTCTCTCTCTGAGTTCGTTTTTTTTCTCTGTAGCTTTACAAGCCTACAGTACTCCTGGCGAAGGCGTTTTCCTTTAATATACATCTACTTTACACATTAAAGGAGGTCAAGCGCACTATATTTAGTGCTTACTGCACGTCTTTTTACTCTTGTAGTCTGTGGGCTCATTATACTCAGAAATCATACGGCGCCCTTCGCGTTCAATACAATAACGCATTCATGGTGCTAATGGGATTGCCTCGATACTGCAGCGCATCAGGGATGTTTGCTGAAGCTCGCGTTGACTGCTTCTACACTGTGATGCGGAAGCGGTGCGCATCCCTGGTTAGTAGGGTGCGGGGCAGCACCATCAGCATCCTGTTTATGGTAGTAAGTAGGCTAGATTGTGTATAGGTGAGTCACTGCTGGGGCTGTCACCTTGCAGCAGTGATGTCACGAATTGTTTCTATGTTGATGTTTCACTATGAGTCTTGTCGTGAAAGTCACGTCATCTTTTTTTAAATTTAATTCAAATGAATTAAATAAAAAAAAAGATGACGTGACTTTGATTTTACAATATCTACGAGTATTCTTTCAACCTCCATACTTGGTGCTACTACTGCTATGTGATAAGACGGTAGCAGAAAAGCAAGTAATGTACCATAAATTATTACAAAAGTTAGTTGAGAGTGGGAGCCACCAATGAAAATTTGTAGTTAAAAGTATAGTTTTAAGATAAACCTCCGAGTGTGTATGCATGAATTTGACAATGGTCATGCATGATTAAGATAGGAAATTAATGAAATAACAGACAGTTTACTAGATCAAGTAGTCGTTAATACAAATCAGAAAGAAATATTTAATGTCCAGATTTGTGTCCAGAATTTGCGATCACCATGCCGCAAGGTTGAATTCTTGGACCAGAAAATGTATTTTTAGGTATCAGTATTAGTTCTCATGCAATCATAGATTCAATATCTTTTTGGTAATTTATTTATTTAGAACATGCGCACACTTTAGCTACAAAAATAAGGAAACCTTAGTCACTAGAAAGCCAATTACAAATCCTCACGTATACACTTAATTTTTTTTTTTTAATTGCAATCTATACATAAATAAAATTGAAGTGTCTGTTTGTGATGTAAAAATAATATTTTATCGAAAAGTACAATAAACAGCTGCATGTTTTTGAAAAAAGGGCCCAAGAGCGTGTCGGACCACGCACAATAAAATAAAATAAAATAAATAAATAATGAAAACTTTATTGTTCAAGAGAGCAGTACAAATTCAAAATAGCACTATCCACAATAGGATGGCTGTGTCGTGGAGACTAGTCTCCTTCGTCTTACAACGTTATACATAGTGGGTAGGCACATACGTAACATCGGTTGGAAAGATAAGGGGTTCCGTACAAACTTAACATTGTAGTTTAAAAACATGTTGGCCCGTACATTCCAACAGCAAATGTAAGTTGGTACGCACAATTTTAATGTTATTCTAAGACCATAGAGACTTCTTATAGATTTTCCTGTAAACTATAAGTCATCATCATCATTTCAGCCGAAACACGTCCACTGCTGGACATAGGCCTTCCCCAAAGAGCAATATGGTGTTAAAATGCACAGAGAACGCTGCTGCCCATTCTCTAGTAAGTCCCTTAACAAACAAGTCTTTGAGACCCTCACAAAAAGTATAAGTATAGACCTATATTTTCGCAAATAATGGAGGAAAATTTTCACCCATTATTTGCGAAATCCTTAAATAACTTAAAAAAACAAAACAAAATGATAACGAAAAATATTTGTACCCTCACAGAAGCCCTTTCATTTAATATGTCACACGGTACAGTTTGTAACTTTTCTTTTTAATTTTCGTATTTGCCACCCAAATGTGACCCCTATATTCAAAATTCATTTATTTACGTTACACGTCCGTGTTTAGGTTACAGAACAAATTGGCTGTGACAGACGGACAGACAGACAGCAGACACATTAGTGATCCTATGAGGGTTGCATTTTTCATTCGGACGTACGTTACTCTAAAAATATCGCAGTTGTTGGAGCATCCGGATCTAAAGAGAATTAAAGATAAGGAGGAGTGGCCGATAGAAATCGACTGTTAATTACTAACAATGTGGATTATCCAAAACTGTTTTGTGTTCCAAGTAGATAATTATTTTTAATAACGTAACGTAGGTCAGCCATTTCAGATACGTTATAGTCAGACGGGCTGTATCACGCATTTCCTTTCAACAATTATTTATTGGCATAATTGATTGATGGTTTTTATGGCAAGAAATCAATTTGATCTCTGAATACAATTTGTTGTGATTGCTCGGTAATCTAAACTTAATATTAGAGAGAGGTAAAATTTCTGAGTTTGTATATTGGGGTTAATCTTCAGAACTACTGTGAGATAGTTTATGTGTATTTTATGCTCAAACAAGAAATTTGACGCGGTAGAAGTTGCGGGCAGAAGTTAGCGTATTATAAAATGCGTAGGTTTTCCCTTTAAATCGAACGGATGAAATTCGGGAGTTTCTTAATTGAATAAAAATAAATTGGTAGTAAAAATACTTAGTATACGAAAAGGTGGAGCCGTTTGCAACTTTGGTCGATTACCCGCTAGTTTTATTAAACCGTAAATAAACCAGTGCGGGACAAAGCTCTTTTCGTACAGAGAAGGACGTTCCTTCTGTTAATGAGAAGAAGCTGGGTAGGTCATGAGTTCAGGACTCCCCACAATATTTTCCTTGAATATGAGTTAGTCACATCTTAGTTAAACTCAAATGAGTATAATCTAGTGGTGGTGGTTTGTGGTGTTTGTGATACAATGATTTTTTCATTAGTACAGACACCAACGATACACTTATTTCTGGAATGTTCCATTTTTACGTGGAAAACTGTTTTTGTGAACCGTGAATGTGTTTTTCTCTGAAATCAATTATTTATTTATTTTTACAATGAAAAATTATTTTGGTAGTAATTACCCGCTTGCTGATACCAATAAAACTAATGAGATGGAAAAAGAAAAAAGGTAGAAAGGGAGCGCATGTCAGTCGACAATGGAATTCATCACTAAACTACGACCACCTCTTTATCTAAAGAGGTGGTTTTCCAGGAAACGACCATCCGATCCGCACAGGCGTCCCTCAGGGGTCTGTGCTGGCTCCGCTCATTTTTACGATATTCACTTGTAATATCCCCAAATGTAGAAAGGCGCAGTTAGCTCTGTTCGCAGACGATACGGCCATCTACAACACCGGCCTCAGGCAAGATCAGATTTCCCGCAACCTCCAGACCGAAGTCAACAGACTCGCGGCCTGGATTAGGAAGTGGAGAATCGAAGTCAACCCTGTTAACAGCCAAGCGGTCCTATTTTCTAGGCCCCGTCGATCACCCGCCCTCCCCCAACCGATCACCATGTTCGGCAAGCCTATCCCTTGGGAGAAGCGAGCCAAATATCTCGGTGGGGTCCTCGACCATCACATTTCGTCCACAAAGCACATAAAGCAGGCGCGTTCGCGTGCCACTTTCGCTCTCGGTAGGCTTCACTCCGTAATCAACTTACGCAGCAAGTTGTCCCTTAAGTGCAAATTGCGTATTTACACAGCGTGATCCGCCCGATCATGACCTACGCCTGTGCAGTTTTCGCACACGCCAAGCCCCATCTCATCCAAAGGATGCAGACACTTCAAAACCGATTATTTATTGTGGGTGCGTTTACAAACATTTAAATTCACATACACAAACAGCCAGACCCGAACAACTACTTGTAGGTCATACAAATATTTGTTCCGCGCGGGAATCGAACCCGCGATACGCAGCGCAGCAGTCAATCGCTTAACTAACTGCGCCAACCGTGCTGTTGGGTTACGAAACTACGGGTGCTCCTTGGTTCGTTCGGAACGAAACCCTCCACTTAGATCAAGCAGTTCATGAAGCGCATTACGAAGCATTTCTTCGATTCCGCGAATAGTTATCGCAACCCTCTGGTTGTGCAGGCCGCTAGTTATAGGCCTTCCACTATTAGTCAGACTCGCCGACCAAGGCATACCCTCTCTCACCCAGATGACCCCATTACCCTCCTCCAGGAAAGCAATAGGGCCACCAGGACAGTGCACAAATTACACAGACCGTCATTCCGTCCTCGCCGCTAAGGTACCACGTGAAGTCCCCGACTAAATTGTCCCCCCCGTCCCTTGCACGTCGAATCGCCAGCCGCCCGCACCGAGGCTGAGTGCGCCGTAGCATTAATAATAATCATGATTTAAACCTTGATCCAGCCCGTCCCCAATTTGTGATCCCCCAACGACGCCCTAAGTCGAGGTCCGGACCCCACAGTGCCCTTAGTGCGCAGTCGTTTAGTTTATAATATATATTTATGCCCTGGCTGGAGGCTTTAAGCTCATATCTTAAGGCAGTCACAGGAAAGCTCGGTTAAGTAGTCGTGGCCTCACAAGGCCAACTACGAGATGCCATACACAAAAAAAAAAAACAAGAAACGAGATTTGGTAAATTTGAGCAGAACCAAATCGAGCAGAAACATTATAAAGAGGTGATTAAGAATGGAACTTCAGTACAACATTATAATTAAAAACACTTATAAGTGATCGTAATTGATCTCTAATCGCTAGTTAATAAAGGCTATATAACCAAGCTTCGTTGGCCCAGTGCGGAACACGCAGTCGATTTTCAACATGAAAGTAATCGTTGCGTGTTTATTTTGTGTGGTACTAAATGTGGAAAGTGTTAGATACGAGAATGTCACGTACCAACCCGTGGAAAGGCAGCTGTTGGATTTTAAACGGGACCACCCGGTGGGTTAATTTTTGATGTCATTTACAAAACTTTAGTTAATTTTTAAAGCCTTCAGTAAGAGTTAGATAAAATAACATAACACACAAATCATGCCTGTATTCCTCGAAGGGTTAGGCAGCGGTGCTCCTATAGTACACACACATTTCGCCAGTTATGTTTAAGTCCCATGTAATAGGGGGCGAGCCTATTGCCAGCAACCGGGCGCAAATCCAGACTCCGGGCTGCTACTGAGATATTCGAAAATGGAATGGAAAACCCAATAACACTTTACCCGATCGAACCCAGCTCATGCTCAGCGAATGTGCAGTGGCGCTTGCGAGAGAATAATGACTGACATAATTAATAATTACTATTTACAATCTATTGACATATTAATTTATCATTTATATTATTGATTTTATTTTTAGTGAAATTTACTGTTTGATATTCATAATGTATTGTTTTTAGCTGTAAAATATTAATTAATGTACTACAAAATTCAAACACAATGCGAATTGTTATATGAATAAATAAATAAATAAAATAAAAAAAAATATACAAAGATAAAAATTACGTGCATGCAATTTCATAAATTTTAAAAAAACCAATGAACAAAATAATGTTATAGATAAATTTTGAAATGACAATTAAAAGTCGGTTAATGAAATTATGTTTGATAGATTTTTGAATATTAAAATTCAGATTTTAATATGAAAATGTATTTGTAGTCATTGCAATCGACCGAAGGAATTTTGAAGTATTAAATACTTTGTCTGTTTAAATTTAATTTATTATTTGCAGTTACCTATAGGACTATGGACGAAAAATAATGGAGATCCAACAGAAATACGGGACACACTTACGATAAACTCCGATCAATTTAACAATCAGTTACTTCTAGATACGATGCTGACTTTTGATGGTGAGAGAATACCTGAGAGAGTGGTACACGCCAAGGGAACTGGTGCGTTTGGTTACTTTGAAGTCACAAACGACGTCTCTAAATACACGTATGCTGATGTGTTCAACGGAATTGGCAAAAGAACGCCATTAGTTGTCAGGTTCTCAACAGCATTACAGAATCTAGGAGGTTCTGACCTTGGCAGAGAATTAAAAGGAATGGCAATAAAGTTTTACACCAAAGAAGGTAATTTAGATTTTACGTGTTTGCAAACGCCTGTCTACCTGTACAGAGACCCCATGTTCTTTTTGAACCTAATACATGCCTTCAAAAGAAATCCACAGACAAACCTATTCGATTTCACGGCCCGTTGGGATTTAGCAACACAAAGACCGATTCTCATCCACAGCTTCTTTTGGGCATTGGCTGATTACGGTATTCCAAATGGATACAGAAGGATGGATGGCTTCCCTATTCATACTTATGAAATTTCAAATAAGAATGGGGAGAGACATTATGTAAGGTTTAACTTTAGAACTGAGCAGGGTTTCTCAGCAATTACGTCTGCTCAAGCAGCTGTGATACAAGGTACGGATCCGGATTACTTCAACCGAGACTTGTATAATGCTATTGACCAAGGAAACTTTCCTGCATGGAGATTAGAGATGGACATGATGACACCACATGACATACAAAATGTTGATTACGATCCTTTCGATGTTACCAGGCTGTGGAAGAATGGCACATTTTTCACAGTGCAAATTGGGCGTTTGGTATTAAACAAGAATGCTGAAAATCAATTTAGTGATATAGAACAAGGAGCGTTTAATCCTGGGCATTTGGTGCCCGGTATTCCTGGTCCACCTGACTTTTTGTTCAGAGGCAGACGAATGTTCTACAGGGACACACAGAACTATCGTTTGGGAAGAAATCACAACAAAATTCTTGTTAATATGCCATTGTACGCAAAGACATACGTCCGCGATGGGACGCCACCTACTAGGCTTAACATGAAGAATGCACCAAACTATTATTCTAATTCATTCAACGGTCCAATAACGTACGTGGACGAGAAGCGACCGCGGGAGAAGTTACAAGTATTGGAAAGCAACGCTGTGGACCTAGAGCCCCTGTGGTATTTTTTCAACTACATTCTTGAAGATGAAGCGCACAGACAGAGATTTATTGAGAATATAGTTTTGTCCCTTGTGCCAGTCACACCACCGGTTATGCAGAGGGTGATAAAGATGATGTACCTCATCGATCGTGATTTGGGTAGGCGAGTGAGCGTAGGTTATGAAGTAGCGCTCGCACAAGCACAGGCTGAGCAAACTGCTCAAGCAACTCCTCCACTTAATTTACCCATAAGAAACACGCCGACAGCTGAAGGGACCTCCAAAGATTCCTCAGACAAAAGGTGCACATAGCATACGTATTCAACGATTCAATAATACTAATAACCATTTTGCTGTACTATTAAAATGTATTTAATTCTGTATTCAGACACCTTAATATTTGCAGAAACCATACAAATTGATTTTCTTTTACAAACAAAAACTGTTTATGACAAGGTGATCGACTTTCATTTATTTGACAGATAAAATAAACTCTCGTATGTTTTTACCTTTTTGAAATATGGTTTCCTGTTTCTACCCGAGCTTGATAAATGGTTCATTATGTAAAATAAAAAAAATATTTATACGTTTTTATTTACCTTACCTAACCCGTTACTGTGGTAACTTGTGCGGTCCTTTTTATTTTGAAAAATCACAATCAAAGTATTTTATTTCACATAAGCCTACATGGGCACTTATGAAACGTCAGAAACTAGGTGCACGGTTCCAATTGGTCGTTTCCTATGGAGAAGAACCGGCAAGAAACTCCACGGTTACTCTTTGAAAATAATGGGCTTTTACAATGTTTACAAGTTACAGTGTTAATAGGTATGGGAGGACAGTGTAGGCCCGTCAACAACTACTTAACCAAAATAGAAAATAGTTTACAAAGCTACAGACCATTAAGCCTACAACGTTTTCACATTCACAAATTATAAAAGAATCTATATAAAATACTCGTATTACCAAAATAATAAAAATAAAAACTTATTTAAAATAACAAGATTGCCATTACAACTGTAACAAATCTGAATTATTGTTCTGTCCACAAGTCACTAATAAATATTTTAAATTAAAATTGTAGGTATTGAACTTCGTATTTAGTGTCAAATAATGAAGAGATTATGTCAAGGTATGTAAAAAATAAAAAAAACTTCGTAATTTGGGAGCAGTTAATAGACATTTACATAGTTATGCCATTAATGAGGTACCAGGGAAACCACATGTGCAGAAGGAATTATTGCCAAACTTCCTTGTCTTCAACGTAGTCCTTAATCTTATAATATGCTTTTTTGATTAGGACACGTTTGATGTGGGTTTTGAACTTTCCATCGCTAAGTTCTATAACCGACTTCTATAACCGTTCTATAACCGAAAGATTAGGATTATCTATGAATCCCAATTATAACAAATGCAATGGCGTGCAACGGATACATTCGTTCAGTACCTATGATTTGGCATTAACAGCGATTCTTTGTATGTAACAAGGAAACAACAGATTAGTAAATCGGTGGATTACCTACAATAATGATAGTCACATCCTTTAAAGCTAATCATGTGGTTTTCATTCCGAACTATTAATTTGAATTCGAGTCGTCAATTCGTAACTAGAGAATAATTTTGCTTTTTCATTTAACAGAACAGCAAGATTAACAGATTTTGTTCGTCTAAAAACAAAATTCAGCTGTTTCTAACACTTTATGGAAATGAGAATCGGCAGGTTAGAAATAATTTATTATCCCCAGCTGGCATAAGCTTCTCACTTTTTAAAGATAAAAAACTTTTTACAAAAAAATATATAATCGACAAAAATATATAATATATATAACCGACTACCAAAAATAACACTACAAAGTGAAAAATAACTTTAATTTCGGAAGTCGGTGTCTTTGTCGGTGACTTCCGAAATTAAAGTTATTTTTCACTTTGTAGTGTTATTTTTGGTAGTCGGTTATTATTTTTTGTAAAAAGTTTTTTATTTTTCACTTTTTAGTGGGTCAGTTTTGAATTTATCTAAGTTACAATAGCCTAATGTTAACTGCTCATCACCTTTTATAAAATATTGCTTTTCCCGATGCTGGAAAGTTGATTGTTGAGGAGTTCTCCTGGTAAGAACGAGGAGTACTGCCACTCACCATATGCATAGTGACGAGCATAAATTGCTTAATCGCAACCCGTTAAATAGGTACTCTTTATTATATTATTCCGGTGGCCATCTGTGGTCTCCATCATCAGTTCCACCTCACCAAATGGTGATTTCCGAGAGCAAATGCATGAGTTACTATAAAAAATACCCAAATCGCTATAGGTTTGCATATAAAATTTGAGGGTTTCCCTCGATTTCCATGGGATACCCTCATTAGATTCTGATTTGGTGGCAATGGGACCACTTCAGGAGTATACCCTTTCAAACAAAAAAAGAATTTTCAAAATCGGTTCATAATTGACGGAGTAATCGCGTAACAAACATAAAAAAACAAAAAAGAAAAAAACATACAGTCGAATTGAGAACCTCCTCCTTTTTGGAAGTCGGTTAAAAACAGGTAATAATTTCAAAGAAAACAGGTAATGCTTTCTTAAGACTCAGATACTCGTATATGCCAGTGACCTTAAGTGATTAGCTTGCGTGTTCTGTACTTAGCTCACGCAACGCATCGTACGTTCAGCCAGTAATAGGACTCGCCCATCAAGGAGCGCTGTCCCCAATTTGACGCATTATTAATTTATTATACACAAAACAAAAGGTATTTTAATAAAACGCGTATACTAAAAGATCAATAATTAAATTACCTTTAATTTGGTGAAAGTTTCAGAAAAATAAGCTTGGTAGATTTTGCGCCATTGTCAGTTTTTTATCCGCGTTAGACATAACTTTACAAATTAATTTCACTGTGTAATATAAACATAATCTAAATTATTCACATATTAAATTATTAAGAAAATGCTCTTATTTAACGTATTTTTTTTTCAAATCATTAACACTACTCGTTTAAACGTGATCTTCAGTATAAAATCATAAAAAGTCGATTATCGTCGCCTTAGACAATCCTATACTTATACTACTTGGTACTTTGGTAAGAGTTTAACATTATGATATCATTGTAAACTTTACCATTAGATTAGTAATATCCACAGGCTATACTTCTCATGACTCAACCTTCTGCAAACTTTAATCTACTACTATTATAATGAATACCAGGGCCATTATCAGGCCACGGGCCATAGGCTATTACCGTCTGCAGAGCAGTTTAAGCGCAGAGTAGACCAAGCTGTCATTGATAGTTGTGCACAGGGTTCAAAATCCCTTGACTCTTAGCATGGCAGCCTTTGCCAAATATTAATCTGATTTCTGTCTTATATTAAGAATAGAATACTCTTTATTATGTGTAAAGATATAAATGTATATACGATATGATGTAGATGCATGGCTACCCCCAATTCTCTACAGTTTATCAAGAGAATCTTCACATTCTGCTATGCATAAACGGTATATTTTATTACACATTCTACTACATTGTGCCAACAGATTTTCATTTGTTATGAGAGTTCTATCATCGAACCTCTTTTGTTTACAAACAAGATTAATCATTAGCATAGTAAAGATAGATAGCTTAACTAATTGAACTACTGTTGTCTAAACATGTCTAACCAAGAATTAACGAGATTGGAAATTAAGCCGTTTGATACAAAACATGTAGGTAAGTCGCTGCTTCTGTTAGAATTATTTATTTATTTATTTATTAAAACTTCATGCACAAGTAAAAAAATACTGTACAAAGGCGGACTTAATGCCTGAGGCATTTTCTACCAGTCAACCTTAGGGTTATGCAGAGACAAAACATGGTAGGTGCAACATATGGGATAGATAACTCGAAAATCAAAAATATATACTAATACATACATACATACATACTTATAAACAAAATAAAAAGTGTCAGGAGCAATAACGATTGGTGGAGGAGAAAACGAATCAACACTGGGATGATTCTGCCAACTTCTTACGAATATATTCCCGTGCCTTCACTTTAAACGTTAACCGTCCGGTTGCCATCCTGATGCTCAGAGGGAGCGCATTCCAAAGGAAAACCGCCTGGACAAAGAAAGACGAGTGAATGAAACCAGAGCGGTGAGAAGGACATGGTAGAAGACGATTGTTGGTGGAACGGAGATTTTTACTGTGGGCAGAGCACAAGTATTGAACATGGGAAGTTAGGTAAGAAGGAGAAGTGGGTTTGTCGAGTATGGAAAACAACATAGACAAAGCCCTCAACTCCCTGCGCTGACGAATGGGCAACCATTTTAAAAACCAATCGGTGCGCGGACACATGATCATACTTACGAAGATTGAAAACGAATCAAATGCAGTTATTTAGAAGGCGGTCAAGTTTATTGAGGAGATTAGCATTCAGGTCATAGTAACATACATCATAATAGTCAATTATGGGAAAGATTAAGGACTGTACAAGCATTGCCTTTATGTGTGAAGGGTGAAGGTTTTTCAAGTGTGTGACCGCAACGTTCCGGTGACTTTTTTACTGACAGTCGTGACCTGCCTACGCCAGTCAAGACAAGTGTCGACATGCAGACCAAGATCCTTGACATCGGAGCTAAACGGGATGACTGAGTTGTCGAACATCATAGGTGGCACAGTTGAGCCATTCAGCTTCCTCATACTGTGGGGTCTCCCCACAATGATAGCCTGACATTTGGTAGGGTTAACCGCCACCCCAAAACGATCAGACCAGCTTTTAACCACACCTAAATCCCGGTTTAGCTCCTCAATCGCATCAGATATGTTGTCAACACCCGCCTGGCAGTAAAGCTGTAAATCGTCAGCATAAAGATGATACGCAGTCCGAAGCTCGGTGGTGATAAGATTAATAAAAATGGAGAACAAAACAGGAGATAATATACAGCCTTGAGGCACGCCAGCTGCAAGATCACACCAACTCGATGAAGAGTCTCCAGCACGAACAGACTGCTGACGCCCCTGAAGATAAGAGGAAAACCATTCCAATACCTCCTGAGAGACCATAAGATAGGACAGGATGGATAAAAGGACTTCATGACTGACAGTATTAAAAGCATTGGAGAAGTCAATTAACACTAAGACTGTTACTTTAGTGTCTTCCATCCCCCGCCTTATATCGTCAGTCACTTTAAGGAGAGCAGAAACGGTACTGTGCCCTGGTCTAAAACCATATTGAAAAGGACTGATGAGAGAGTTACAGTGAATAAAATGGGAAAATTGTTTATGCACACTAGCCTCAAGCACCTTAGATAGAAAGGGAAGGATGGAAATTGGGCGAAAGTGACCAGGAAGAGAGGGATTGGGAATCTTTGGCAGTGGCCGAACAAGGGCTTTACGCCACAGGGAGGGGAAAACACCGGTAAAAAGGGAGAAGTTAATGATGTGGGAGATTGCAGGGAGTAGTTCATTAAGAACCGCTACGATCATATGGCGGCTGATATTATCGCAGCCCACAGCTTTGGATTTAATAGAAAGGATAATCTTTTTGATCTCTCCCGGGTCGACTGGGGTGAAGACAAAGGGGTTAATAGTAGGACGCGTCAGACCAGCTAGGTAATCAAGGATTTGACATTTGGTTGGACTATCCAAAACGGGAACAGTGGAGAAATGGCGATTTAGATCATCCAAACCAATTGTATTAGGAAGGTCCGAATGTCGCGATTTGCCGATGCCCAGAGTTCCAAGAAACTTCCAAATATCGGCAGCAGAAGAAGAAGTGATATTATTTAGAACGTGGCGGCGTTTAGCATTGCGTATCATCTGATTACACCGATTCCTAGCAGCCTTTAAGGGACCGAGGGGAGTTGTGGGCCAATAGGTTGGTATTAAAATCCCCCATAATAATGTGATGTGCATACTCCGAACCCAAAGATTTAAGTACCGATTCGAATTCAGTGAAGTAATCAATAGAAGGGGGGCAATAGATGACACCAAGGACAGTTTTAGCTCCTCTGGCACAAACCTCGAGAAAAAGAAACTCTGCGGATTCATTGGAAGAAGAAGAAGATAGAACTTTAAAAGAGAAATCATCACGAAGATAGATGGCTACACCGCCCCCCTCCTACCGATTCGATCATTCCGAAGAAGAACGAAACCAGGGAGCCGGTAAGTGGTTGAAAGGAGGTTAGGTTTGAGCCAAGTCTCGGAAATCAGGATGGCGTGAACGTTGTTGTCCGTAAATGTGTCGTACAATTCATTAAAGTGACTAGGAATGCTCTGAGCATTGAGGTGACATACATTAAATAGCCGGTCAGAATTTTGGCTAAAGTTTTGGCGTAAAAGAACACCTAAGTTATCCGTAAGAGAAGCGAAACTGTCATTGCTGGAAGAGGCACTAGATTCGTTGGCAGAATAAAATGATTCGTTATCAGATTTCATAAAATAAATATAAATATACAATTATATAAAACGCTAAAAACACTACATGAATGACTGGTACGAAGTTTGCATCTCTGCACCACCCGCCAGCTCACAACATCATCTAATTCTAAACATTGGTAAAACTAACTAAGTAAGTTATAAAGCATACAGCAAAAACCTTTATTAAAACATTATGGCTGTTATGCAAAAAATTAAATAAAAAGTAATATCATCAAGCACAAATAACCAGTGCCTTGGGCCTTTGGATCTTGGACCTTTGGATACTTCGCAAGCAACGGATTGAGCTCATCCATTGATGAAACTTTGTGTCTACTTCCGTCAAAGGCCTTCAGAGCGATGACACCATCCTGAGTCCAACACGACCGCATTCCGAAGTGGAGACGCGCCTTCCCGAAGATGGATTGCCGGACCCTTGTCAAGAACTCCTTGACTGATGGATGTTCCCTTCAAGCGTGTTTTACCCTTCCAGACTACTGATTTATCATCGTAGCTGGAAAACTTCACCAGTATGGGCCTGTGATGTTCTTTATTGGCAGCGCCAAGTCTGTGACAGACTTTTATGGAAGATCAGAGAAATTCTTGAGGTTCAGCTTATTAGTGATTACATCCAGGATGACTGCGGTGCTGTCTTCACTGTCAACTTCGGTTACACCTTGAAATATCAGGGCTTTCCGCCTATGTCTTGTCTCCATTCCATCAACCTGCTTAGCACACTCACTAATCTGAGTCCGGAGCAAGCCGAGCATGCTAAAAATAAGCTCCCTGAAGGAACGGAACTCCTCAGCCACCCTAGCCACGGTATCCTTGGCAGGTCCAGCGCACTGAATTTGAGCTTCCAGTGCTTCCATTTTGCGTGTGAAGGTCTCTTCAAGGCTCTTTTGTGCAGACAGTATATCAGCAAGTTGGGCCATAGTGATCCACTAGTTTCAAGGTGAAAGTGTAGTGACTATTCAGATGATGAGCTGGCAGGTGGTGTAATTTTACTACTTGAGTCACATAAATGTGCCACAAACGTGAGTACCCGTGTAATGGAGGTTATTAACTTATATTTGATCAAAAAATAAACAAAGAACTAAGTATTTCTATTTTAAATATAAATTCCAAATTAAAGATACGTCTTTCGTTTTCTTACACCTACCCGAGAAGAATTACTTAGTTCCTTGTGTATTTTGATTACATTAACTTCCGTACATATTATAAATTAAGCTTATAAATTAAGGAGGCTCAGTAATAACAATAATAGCCGCTCGGGTCGATCCATCAGGTTAATTTACGGCTGCCGGGGTTGGTCCGTGGATGGGTGACCATCTTTACATACCGAGACTCCTCCGTGCCTCAGAAAGTACGCTAAGTTGTTGGACCCGGCTGTTATTCGTGGATCTTTGACCGTCGTTACAACCAGTCTTACCAAGGGGTATCATATTACCCAGTCACTGGGTTGTGGAGCTCAGATAGGCAGTCGCTGCATGTAATATACTGGTATTCAGCTTTATCCGGTTAGACTGGAGGCCGACCCTAATATCGTTGGGAAAAGGCTGGCAGATTGATTGATATATTTTAGATAAAAGTCGCTTTTCGTGTCAGTATGTTTGACCGCGTTGCTATTCACACATTCAAACTACACAATGGATTTTGATGTAGTGTTCACCATCATTTAGAGAATTTATTCCGGAAGGTTTATAATACATGAATATTAAACTCACATATAATTAAGAAATTTTACTTTTTTTTTTCCTACCATGGCGATTATTGTTTTTGTCATAATTATTATGATAACCCGTGGACAGTGTTGAGTGTTACATTATTAGCAAAATGCAAATCTTGCTCTACTAGTTTTAAGTTTTCATAATGTAACTGTTTGCTGTTCCTCTTAATAAAAATAAAATAAATATAAATCTCGATGTTTCATAAAGTCATAAAAACTGGCGAAGTACGGGCGGGTCGATGGTTAATTATAATAAATAGGTAAATAAGATTCTAGAATCGCCAATCTGTCGTGCGCTCCACGAAGTTCCACCAGCTGTTTAGGACGAGTTCCAGATACTTCATCGTCGACTCGACACCGATGTGAACCCCTCCTGCCGTTATCTGGGAACCCGACAGTGGCGCGTTCCGAGGACCATAAAAACACATGGCCTCGGACTTGTGCAAAGCCACCTCGAGTCCCAATCGCCGGATCCTACCGACAATTGTCGCAACCCCGCGTGTCACCAGTTCTCCCACCGCCTGATGCGGCCTCCCCTGCGCCAGGAACAGCGAGTCGTCAGCGTAGCAGACTACGCTGACGCCACTAGGGAGGTCAACGCGCAGCACCCAGTCGTACCCGATGTCCCACAGATGCGGCCCCAGGACCGATCCTTGTTGGACACCACACGACATCTCTCGCCGGTTCCACTCTCCTTGGTGACCAGGGTAGAAGACGGCCTTGTCCGTCAGGTAAGCCTCAACCACACGACAGAGGTAGGTCGGCATCCGGTGATATCGGAGTGCCTCCTTAATGCAACTCCATTGTCAGACTTTTATACTTCTACCTACCTAACCCAATCCGAATAGACGGGAACTTGATAAATAATAAAAATGGACGCCGCAGAATGATTAATTTCGCAGGTCACGTAGCTGTTATTTACTCTCAATGGCCTCCTTGTAAATCATTGATTGAGTATCTGTATCATTCAATATTATAGAGAATAAATTCTGGAAGGTATTCCTATTTCTTCCCGTGGGTGTCGTAAAGGGCGACTAAGGGACTTACTAGAGAATGAGCAGCAGCGTTCTCTATGCAATTTAAAATCGTACTGCGATTGGCAACCCGCCTGCCAAGCGTGGCGATTATGGCAAACCCCCCCTTTGGGAGAGACCTATGTTCAGCATTGGACTTCTTCCGGCAAAAAATCTGGAAGGTTTATGTGTATTATTACATAAAATATAATATTAATTAAATCTCGGTTTATCATCAAGACGTCAAATCCGTTCGAAGCCCCCTGCTTCGAACGGATTTGACGTCTTGAGGAGTCGTCGTCAGGTTGCTAGTATCATTATAATGTGTGGGCGACCAAGCAAAAAGGGTCCAGTAGTGGGGTATTGAGTTAAAACTAGTAACGGGGTCTAAAATAATCAATTGATAGGTAAAGGATTAAAAAAATATTCAAAAACTGGCACATTTTTTTCAAATCAGTCATATGAAATTGAAACTCTGAAAAAGAGCTTGATTTGAGAAAAACTATAATTATTAACTTGTAGATAATTGAAAATTAATATTACTAATCAATTAAAATCGCAAAATGCATTTTTGTCACCCAACTTTACAAAACTGCGTATATCTCGGAAACTACTCGTAAATGCCGAGAACTGGGCCCTTTTTGCTTGGACGCCCACATTTTATAATGATACTAGTAACTCACCCCTGCTTCGAACGTTTGACGTCATAATCCCCACGCTAGGCAGGCGGGTTGCCGATCACAGTATGATGTTAGAATGCATAGAAAACGCTGCTGCCCATTCTCTAGTAAGTCCTTTAGTCGCCTTTTACGACACCCATGGGAAGAAATAGGAATACATTCTCTATAATATTTAATGTTCATGATACTCCATCAATGATTTACCAGGAGGCAATTGAGAGTAAATAACAGTTACGTGACCTGTGACATTAACCATTCTGCGGTGTCCATTTTATTATTTACCAAGTTCCCGTCTATTCGTATTGGGTTAGGTCGGTAGACGTTCACCACTGCGTCGACTGCCGGGAGGACACGGCGCGGCATACGCTGGCAGAGTGTGCCGCTTTGGAGGAGCCACGCCGTGCCCTCATCTCAGGAGTAGGCAGTGACCTATCGCTGCCGGCCGTGGTCGTGTCGATGGTCGGCAGTGAGGAGTCCTGGGACGCGGTGGTGTCCTTCTGCAAAACAGTCGTGTCGCAGAAGGAGGCTGCGGAAAGGGAGCGGGAGATCTCGTCCGCTCACCCGGCCCGCAGCAGGCGCACTGGGCGTCGGCAGAGGGCTGACAACGCCCTCTTCCGGCCCCCCTAAATGGGTCTAGAGGCGGCGGACTTGGGGACGTCCGCCGCCCCCCTATCACACTGAACCCGAGGTGGCGGCGCGTAGTGTTCCACGCGCGCCCCTATCAGACGTCGCGGGGGGGGTCAGACACCTCACCGCCCCCCAGACTTGAGGCGGGCCGGCACTAGCCGGGGATTGCGGAAGTAATAATAGATCCCAAGATCCCCGGTGCAAGTGTGGAACGGGAACACTGGGGTGGTTTTTAGTCAGTATCAGTCTGACAGACCCCTCCGCCCGCCCCAGGGCGGAGGACATCCATGAGGTTTTTCCACCCCGTGAACAAAAAAAATAAAAAGGGTCGGTAGTCGTATGACAGTCTGACAATTGGACTTGTCTAGATCTATACATAAAATATGTAGTTTATTTTATTATGATTATGTACACGTTAGTTGGTGAAAACACGAAGTGGGAAACAACACATTACGCGATAATAACACCCGCCACACCATCGGCACTATGATTGGAACATCCAAGTCTACAGCAGTTTCTATTTGGGTTCGATACTCTTTTTACACAAACTCAATCCTCACTTATTTATTGGATCTCCAACAGAGGCTACACAATTACATGCAAGTATACATAGACAGGGACGAATACAAGTGTGTGCTTCCAATTATAGGAGACCACATCATTTACATAAAATCTAGGTACATTAAGTTTGACAAGAAAAGAACATTAAAATAAATCAAAATACATAACACGAAAATCACAAAAAGAAAAAAAAAGAAGAAAAGTGAATTACACAACCAATGAATTAAAAAAAAATACAAACAGATATGAAAAAAAGAATAACCATAAAAGACAACAGACAAAAATAACTTAGGCGAAAGAATGAAATTCGCAAAGTACGAAGGGTACTTTGTGAATTTCATTCTTTCGCCTAAGTTATTTTTGTCTGTTGTCTTTTATGGTGCACACACGCTTTGCTTTTACTAAACGTATCTACTACCTTGGGCCATTTGTATTATTTATGCAAATGGCAATATTATTTAACAGAATAAACAAAACTGTCCTTGTACATACATCAATCCTCTTACGAAATGTGTAAAAAACAGATACATAATTAAATATAATCAACAATATAGTGTACACCATTGAAAGTATCGAGGACTTTCCTTAGTTTAAACAGTGTTTGAAAAGATACCAGCGTCAGTCATCATTTTCGTTTAGTGTGAGTCATCGGTTTTGAACCAAAAACGACGAAAAAAATAATAATTGACGAGTACGATATTCTCAAACATACGATCATATCGATTTTGATTATATGCGTATTTTTTCTGCTTAAATAATTATACTGAAATTATAGTCAGTAATAGGCACTAGTTTCCCTGCGGTTACTTTATATAAAACGATACTATTAGTAAGTAATTTTGCACTTGGCTATTAAGAATACGATGAGGCAACTCGCAGTCTGTATTTGTGTCTGTGTGGCTGTGGAATATGTGACCAGCTATCAATACTATAATGAAACGGTGGGAGATGCTGTGTCACAACAGCTGCCCGACTTTCGGAGACGACATCCAGTAAGTACTTAAAATATAATAAACCCTCTTAAATGGATTTGGCAAGACTTATAATTGATGGTACCTAATTATTATTTTTAGAGACCAATCGGAGTATGGACTAAGACAACAGGAGACCCAATTGATATAAGAGATACAATAACCCTGAACACTGACATATTCAACAATAAACACCATTTCCACGTCAGTTCTCACCTCAACAGAGAAAGGATACCAGAGCGAATTGTACATGCTAAAGGCTATGGCGCCTTTGGGTACTTCGAAGTGACAAACGATATTTCCAAATATACTACAGCCGATGTATTCAATGAAGTCGGAAAGAAAACGCCGGTTGTCGGACGATTTTCTACAGTAATACAGAGTCTTGGTGGAACTGATTTATCCCGAGAAACAAAAGGTTTATCTATAAAATTCTATACCAGACAAGGAAATTTGGATTTTTTATGTTTGCACATTCCCATATTTATATACAGAGATCCATTGGACTTCCTCAGTGTTGTGCATGCACTCAAAAGAAACCCCCGTACCGACGCTTTAGATAATACTGTGTTATGGGATTTCATAACTTTACGACCAGAACTTTTACACACAATATTCTGGCTACTCTCCGATTTTGGATTACCCGATGGATACAGAAAGATGGACAATTTCCCGATCCACGTGTATGAATTATACAATAAAGAGAGTGAACAATTTTACGTCAAATTCAACTTCAGAACTGAATTAGGGTTATTTAATTTGACAAATACGCAAGCGGCGGCAATCGGTATCGACGATCCTGACTATTACAACAGAGACTTGTACAATGCAATCGCTGCAAGAAATTATCCATCTTGGAGACTAGACATGGATATCCTAAAAAAAGACGAGTTGGATAATTTAGATTATGATCCATTTGACGTAACAAGGCTCTGGAGAAGAGGAACTTATCGTACTGTGACAGTGGGACGCCTGGTTTTCAATAAGCTAGTTGATAATAATTTTAAAGATATTGAGCAATCTGCATTCAGTCCTGATAATCTAGTTCCTGGTATAATGGGGCCAGCTGACGTAGTTTTTAAAGCTAGAAAAGTTTTCTATCCAGATACACAAAACTATCGATTGGGAGTAAATCATCTCAATATTAGAGTAAACGCTCCTTTGTATGATAAGAATTACAATCGAGATGGTATGCCGCCTGTACTTGATAACATGAAAGATGCTCCAAACTATTACCCGAACTCCTTCAATGGACCGATGCCCTACGTAGATGAGAATCGGCCAACGGATAGATTATTAATTTTGCATAGAAATGCTATTGATTTGCAACCTATGGCAGAGTTTTACAATGAAATAGTGGATTCCGATGAGCACAGACAGAGGATTATTAATAACTTTGCAGGTATGCTGGTAAATGTGCCTCCGGATGTAGAAAAGAAAGCCCTTCGCTTGCTGACTCTGGTAGATATCGACTTAGGCCGTCAAGTAAGAACAGCGTTAACAGCATTGAGGACTGTAGTACCACAAGAGAGACGGGAACAACTCACACAATGCATAGCCCACGTAAATGAAAACAGCATAGTATATAATACAGCAAAGAATAGGTATACAAATAAATAGTACCTCTATCAAATGTAGCATGGGATAAAGAACATTTTGTGTCTATAATAATCTACTGTATTTAGCCATATATTGCTGTGTTTTTCTTATACTTTTGTACTGTTTCTATAGGTAGAAAACATTGATTGGTAATAGTTTGTTTTATTCCTGACTAGCCCGCCCATGCTTCACATGGTTTTTACGTCTGGACAAAACGAAGTGATTTATTTGTATGTAAGTTTAACTTCCGGAATAAATTCTCTAAATAATACTCAACACACAAACACAACAAAAACAAAACGCACAATGTTAAACTTACATAAAAGAAAGAAATCTCTAAGTTTTTTCAAGTTATAAAAACCGTGTGAAGCATCGAACCGTCATTAGTTTTACAATAAAATTAGTCAGTTATATGATATTAGTCTAGAGAGGTGAATTCCGTGATCATTTAAAAGTAACTGAATAAATAAAACATGGGATAAATAATAGATATTATTACATACCCAAAGATATTGCCACCAATAAGTAAACACTTATCACCACTATTATAGCAGATTCTGAACAAATAACAACAAACTGCATTTAACGTAGATACGACACAAAATCAAAAAATAAAACAAATCTGCCAAATTCGAGCCACACACCACTTTTATGATCTATCAAACAACTTTTATAAACAACCAAAAATTTTGTATATGCATGAAATCATGAAATCGAATGCTAAGTGAAAAAAACCAGCCAAGTGCGAGTCGGACTCGCACACGAAAGGTTCCGTACCATTATCTATAAAAACGGCAAGAAATCACGTTTGTTGTATGTATGGGAGCCCCCTTAAATATTTATTTTATTTTGTTTTTTAGTATTTTTTGTTATAGCGGCAACAGAAATACATCATCTGTGAAAATTTCAACTGTCTAACTATCACGGTTCATGATAAACAGCCTGGTGACAGACGGACAGCGGAGCCTTAGTAATAGGGTTCCCGTTTTACCCTTTAGGTATGGAACCCTAAAAAGTATTGGCACAGAAAACAAAGGAGGTTCTATTCAACAGTAAAAATAATGACACATTTTCCCTGTTGACAAACAACAGTACCGACTGTAAACAATTGCGGTTTATGCGAAAGTTGGTACATACACTTACACGTGTACATCAACACGTGTTTAACTTGTCGAGCATTGCTCCATATATTAATATGAATGAATTAATGTAAGTAAAACTAACTATATTTCTTAGATATAAAAAATATATATGAATAAATTATTATTTTTTCTTTATTATAGTACTTAATTACATTATGTATGGAATATGATATGCCATGGCTCACAACTTTCTTTATTTAAATTTATAGTTCGAGCGTTCTTAATGGGAAACCCTTTAATTGACACAAAAGTAATAGTATTACCAACAGCTAAGTGGTTTTGTACAACAATTTGTAAATATGTATTACTGTTTACAATTACTTACTGTCTATACTTTGAACAATTTCGAGAGCAATTCCCATAGCATTAAGAATTCTACTAGCATTCTTAATGCTATGGGAATTGTTCAAAGACTTCATTTAATTCCATATACGATACTGTATTTATTGAGGGCTAGGTACTGGATATTCAAGCAAAGGTTGGTTAGATACAAAGATACCTAGGGTATTAAAGAGGACTTTTTTAAATTAACTAGTGTTTTACAGATTTGATTGGAAGCGATTATCAGAAAGAAAAAAATATCCTATTATTAACAATGCTCATGTTATAGCCAAACGTTATTTTTTATCGCAATTTGATGCCAATACCAGCCAATTCTTTGAAGTTTGGGGTTTGGAATTATAAAGTTTTGTATCAATTTTATTATATTATATTTAGTGGAACCTAGAAACAGACTAATGCGCCAATGTGTTACAGTATGTGATTTATTGAAGTGTTAGCAGTTATACTGAAATTATTACCATTAAGAACATAAGCACGCTTTTGTTTTTGTTATTCCACGAATTACGTCATCAAAATCATAATATTTTATTTCACATACGCCTACATGGGCACTTCCGACTCGTCAGAAGCTAGGTGCACGGTTCCAATTGGTTGTAATTATGTCAGTATTTTAATTAACGGATTTGTTAATTCAGGCAATACCAATTACTTCAACATATTATTTGTGTAGAAATCGGCTAGATGCAATACTCTCCATTACCTGCTTATCAAGTACTATCTATCCCCCATATATAAAAATGTTGATTAAATGTCAGTGTGACCATAATTATATTTATTGACGTTTAAGTTTGTTTTAACTTTAAGCAATGTATATGTCGCAGGCAGATTGTATGATTCGTCATTATACATACGGTGCCGTTCGTTTAAAAACACTCGCAGTTGTGAAATATTATGGCGAAAGCAAATTTGCAACTCGTTCAATTGTTATTATTTCGTCATCCAGGGCACCCCGACCAAATGGGTTGGGTTAGGTTAGAACTGAGACTACACCCGCGCGAGCCGACCGAGTAACCTACGAAATAAATAAATTTACGTTTACGAAATAGATATTTCATAACTGCGAGCGTTTTTAAACGGACGACGCCGTTTGTAAAAAGCGGAATTATACACATTGCCTGCGTATATAAATACAGGCAAAATATTTTATAACAAGCGTGGTTTTACATTAGATCTTGCCACGATAGTGGGTGGGTGTTTCAAACATCGCGATCTCTACAATTTCCCTTCAGGATAAACAGAATTGGCAAGTAACGTATGAATTGATGACAATCTGGCTTCACTTTCTGGTTGACATTATTGAGGCAGTCATTTGAATCTGTTTTTTTTTTGAATAATTTGAAAATGAAAATCAGCATAGCTCAAAATCTGTGTGCAACTCACCGCGATCATGTTTTGTTTTCAGAACAACCTTATTTTCATTTACAAAAACAAAACAAAATCAACAACTACCAATAAAACTGTCGGTATTCAAATAATACTTTGTGCGGGTCGCTCAAGTAACTTGCGTTTTCCTATACTTAAGTTCAAATTACTTCGCAAGTATATAACGTTGATGAACCTATGCAACGTTTTCACTTCGTAAGGATGAGGCAACTTATCGTTTGTGTTTGTGTGTGCGCCATTATAGAACATGTGACTGCCTGCCGATACGAAAATGAGACGGTAGATGCTTTCACGCAACAGTTAGCCGAGTTCAGACAACAGCAACCGGTACGTAAATTTATTATTTTGTTCAAAGATTTTTTGGCATTTCCTGCCTAACCTTAATAAGAAATACTTCATTATACGCTGCCTTGAGAAATAAATAATCTATGATTTTTATTTGGAGTAATTATTTAATAAAGGGAATTAAATTATACTTTTGTTTGTTTTTGCTTTGATTAATAATAAAGACTTTACTGTCGTCTGTTTTTTTAAAGTATATCTATAGTAAACTAAATGACCATAACCTGAGTAAAGGTCAAAAGTACTTTGTACTAATTATAAATGAAGTTTGTTATCAAAATCAAAAATATTTTTATTTCACATAAACCTACATGGGCACTTATGAAACGTCAGAAGCTAGGTGCACGGTTCCCATTGGTCGTTTCCTATGGAGAAGAGGCGGCAAGAAACTCCACGGTCACTCTTTAAAAAAAATATTATTGGCTTTTACAATGTTTTCAAATTACAGTGTTAATAGGTATGAGTGGACAGCGTAGGCCCGTCAAACGTACCAGGTACTTAACAAAATAGAAAAAGGTCTACAGATCTACAGCCTATTAAGCCTACAACGTCCTCACATTGACAAAAATATGTCGTTATGTATGACGAATCCAAGTATTTAATTGATATAATATTATTTCAAAATAATGATGCATTATGTTTTACTATTTTGGTTTTGTATTTCAGAGACCAATAGGAGTTTGGACCAAGCTGACAGGAGACCCAATAGATGTAAGAGACACAATAACACTAAATACGGATATATTCAACAACAAACATCATTTCCTAGTCGGATCTCATCTTGACAGAGAAAGGATACCCGAGCGTGTAGTACATGCTAAAGGATATGGAGCATTCGGATACTTTCAAGTCACACATGACGTCTCCCAGTACATTAAATCAGATGTCTTTAATGGAATCGGCAAGAGAACACCAGTAGTAACTCGATTTTCAACAGCAAGACAAAATCTTGGCGGGAATGACGTAACTAGAGAAACAAAGGCTATAGCCATTAAATATTATACAGAAGAAGGTAATTTAGACATGATATGCTTCCACATACCTGTCTTTTTGTATAAAGATCCAATTAAATTCAATGTTTTCATCCACGCGTTCAGAAGAAATCCTCGTACTGGAATTGTTGATAACACAGCGAGATGGGATTTTATCACAATGAACCCTGAATTTTTGCACGCGCTTTTATGGTTACAATCTGATCTTGGCATACCCGATGGTTATAGAAAGTCAAATTATTTCCCATTGCACACCTATGAAGTATACAACAAACAGGGTGAACGATTCTATGTCAAATTTAATTATAGGTCCGAGATAGGTATGGTTAATCTTACAAATGCGCAAGCGGCAGCAATAGGTAATAAAGATCCTGACTATTACAACAGAGATTTATATAACGCAATTGCTGCTAATAACTATCCAGCTTGGATACTAGAAATGGATATTTTAACAAAGGATAACTTATCAAGAATTGATTATGATCCTTTTGATATGACGAGATTATGGAAACGAGAAACTTATCGTACCGTGCCTGTAGGACGGTTAGTTCTCAATGGTCGTGTAGACAATAATTTCAAAGATGTGGAGCAAGGCGCATACAATCCAGACAACTTAGTTCCCGGTATAACAGGACCACCTGATCTTGTTTTCAAAGCAAGAAAGATTTTCTATCCAGATGCGCAAAACTACCGTGTGGGAGCAAACCATGCAAATTCAAGATTAAATGCTCCTTTGTATGACCGGAATTACAATCGTGATGGGAAACCGCCTGTGCGGGATAACATGAAGGATGCACCGAACTATTACCCGAACTCTTTCAACGGACCCATGCCTTACGTAGATGAAGCACGACCAACAGAGAGATTGCTCCCATTACAAAGAAACGCTGTTGATTTGCAACCAGTTGCAGAGTTTTATAATGAAATCATAGAGAGTGATGCACACAGGCAGAGGATTGTGAATAACGTTGCAGAATCTTTAGTAGGCGTATCTCCAGATATACTGAAGAAATCTCTGCGTTTGCTGACTCTGGTAGATATTGACTTCGGTAACCGTGTAATGGCATCATTGAAAGCATTACATAGGGTATCCACAGAGGAGAGACGAACTCAACTAGCTCAATGTTTTGCTAGTGCCGGCTAAAACAGATATACATACGTACCAAAATACGTTAAATCATACTTAATATGCTAGACTGAAACGGAAACGATTATTTTCGTTTTAAATTGACTACCTAAGTAGGAATTATGATGAAAACTTATTTCCTTTCGAAATCGAATTATAATTTACACAGGAACTTAAAATTGCCTAATGTTAATATGTAGATTAACGTTCATGCAAACTCAAAATAACTTCAATAAGAAATCAGTCATTCTCCCATCAGTCTTTCATCATTCAAAACGGACTGACAAAATTATTTAAATAGGTATTTCTTTGGTTTTGAAGTATAATCTATGCTACCTACATATTTGAAAGAGATAGAGCTCATTTTGTGAGTTTCTGTATTATGTAGAGGGTGTTCTCCGGAATCACATGTCCCATTTGAAAAATTCTTCCACTATTACTTACTTACTAGAAAGGTAGGTAAATTATTCCAGATGTAAATAAAATACTTATTATTACTAATGAAATACTATTTTGAATTCATGCAAGACTGCAAGCCTAAAAAGAAAAAAAAAAAAGAAAAAAAGTACTGCTCAGAACTTGTGCACGTGTCGTATACAGAATACCGTTTTCACATGTAAATTGCACCCGTGCAAAGCCGAGGCGGTACGCATAAAGTAGGTATACCAAGACGTCGCATTAACGGACTGCTGATATTTCGAGTACATGGCTGACAATATTCTCTTTCATTCCCAGATTTGATCAACAATACTATGGCTTCTTTTGAGATAATTCAAACATTGCTGCGGTATAATACATATTTTTTTATTATAAAACACTAATGACATATTAGGTACACGGTACACAAATAGTACATAACATACATCACCATACATGCGAGCACTTTACTTAATTACATGATCACTCATGTTTGTAATTGAAGCCTACGTAATCCATTAGTAAACCAATTTCTACTATTAATTTATGAATTGATAGTGAAGTTCTTAATATGGACATGTTATGAATTGAAATTCAAAATAGATCTTCATTCATGACTTGCTTTCATTATCAAGTTTGTGTTACTTATAACTATACACTATATATAACTATACACTATTATACTATACAGTTTGTGTTATACTAAAAACAATTATAAATTGTGATATTCAGGAAGGTCAAAAGTTCACAATTATGTGACAAACCTATCTGCATAAATATTAATAATCACATACTTCCTTCATCCCTGAATAATAATAAAAATGCAAATTTATTAGAACATAGAGCAGATACGGTGCAGAATACTTTTCCACCATTATATCCACGACGTCGCCGCCGTCGTTGATTATGGTAATTCTGGCGATAACTTCAACTGTGGAGCTCTGTTTATTCACTCCCAATGTTTTAATTATGAAGTGGAATTGAGAGTGAACTGGATGTTGACATAGGGTAGGCTGATGCAAAAGCCCTATAAGCGGGAGGTGTAATAAAAAGAGTTGATAGAACAAGCTCAAACTCAAAACTCAAAGCATTTATTACATTTAAACCATTTACAGGCACTTTTGAATTGTCAAGGAGCCATCATCATCATCATCATTACAGCCGAAAGACGTCCACTGCTGGACATAGGCTTCCCCCAAAGGGGGGGGTTTGCCATAAGAGCCACGTTTGGCAGGCGGGTTGGCGATCGCAGTATGGTGTTAAAATGCATAGAGAACGCTGCTGCCCAATCTCTAGTAAGTCCCTTAGTCACCTTTTACGGCACCCACGGGAAGAAATGGGGCGGTTCTGATGGTATGGCGGTGGGACGCAGACAAATCATCATCATTTCAGCCGAAAGACGTAGGTACACTGCTGGACATAGGCGGGTCGACGATCGCGGGAACAAGGAGTCGGTCAGTTAGAAATATGAATCTAGTTGCCAATTTCAAAGCGAGGATAGGGTACATAAATGGAGGGCAAGGAACTCCATGGACACTTTTAAATAATAATGTTACAAAAATATTATTAAATCTTTAATGTTGAATTTCTAACTAAATTTGAGGATGATATAAAAAAACGCCTCCATAGTAAAGCAAATAGAATCAAACAAAAACCAATTCAAAAATAAGCCGTCAATTATTTTAATTAAAATAAGCCGTCGCCGCGTCGCAGCTAAGCGATGACCAGTCCCAACAGACAGCGCCCGTTCACGAACATCACGGATGGATCAGCACCATTTAGCTCAAGCATTTTGAAGGGAGCTAAAAATATTCTAGGTTTTCTGAAGATCGTGCCTAATTCAAAGCCGGCTTTGAATTTGGTCTAGGAAATTATCACAAATTATAATTATTGAAATCCCATATTCACATCGCTGAAAGGCTGAGATCGAAAATCATGAAGCTAGTCTTTTCAGACTATAGTATTTAAGCTGCTAATCTAGGATGTTGTTATGTTTCTTCATCAATCATCAGAGCCTCTTTGTCAGAGGTCAGACGAGAAACAAACCATATGCAGCTGAGGTTGACAGGTAAGGAAGTAAGTGTCCCGTAGTATAATTTATTATTTGCTTTCCGTTACTGCTTCTTAGTGCTGCTTGATCTACCCATATTATCAGAAATGTAATAAGTTATCCTTCTGTACGTATTTAGTCTTATGTCATGGATGTTTGTTTGTCAAACAAAATTGTCGGCCACTGGATGAGCTGACCTATTTTCTACAAGCCCTAAATCTGGAAGTGTTGCCAAAATAAAGCAGTTTATAAACAAGTATCTAAAGTAATAAAAGAGATCTATTGCGTCTTTTAGCAAGTTCAGATGTTTGTAACGACCATTATTTTGGGTACTTAGTCGTTTTAGGAGAACACCGTTTTTGTTCTTTGTAATTGTTATCTAAATGGCACTTAGATATACTTTGATGAACTTTCAGTAGTAGAAGTTTAAAAACTTCTATGATAAATATATTTGTGGCTATCAAGATTTAAGAACAGTTGGAGTGAGAAATTACTATAAAAAGACGAAAATAGGTCACAATGGAGTTGTACATATACTCGACAAGGCCAAGGCCCACTCGCGACTGTAAAACCTTAGAATCTAAGGCTAAACCATCATCATCATAGACAGCCTTAGATCTGAGCCTTAGATGCTATCAATAATATCATGACAAATGAACTCCGAAAACAACTCATTTCATTTTTCTCCCATGACCCTTTTGCAACCCATCCTTAAACAATGCAAAAATTCCAAACTCTTTATTCTTTTTCAATATCCCAAGATTTAATAGCAATTGTTGCGATTATATCGAAAATCTAAGAAGACAGTATATTTTACCAGAAAAAAGTTGATCCTTGCGATAAAAATGTCTTGTTTTAGAGCTTAGAGAGAAAACGTAAAGTAGAAGAATTTATCGTTCGTTTGCTTTGATTTGTCTATGGTACCCTCAACCTACCTATTTTATTTGCTGCTTTTATTAACAGGAGTATTTGAATTAATAGGATTTCCTTTTGTTACCTTGGCTTCTTTTGGACACAGTTTATCTTCAGTTTTTATACGAGATAAAAAATATCTGGTTATTTATTTATAATTATACTTTATTGTACACCAGAAAAATAAATCAAACACTACAAAATATACAATGGGCGGCCTTAATGCTTTCTGCGATGTCTTCCGGGCAACCTTGGCATGGACAGTAATTTGCTTGGACATCAAGTTAATGGTGCTAATAATAAGTATACAATTATACTAAAATAGACACACAGGCGGGTTTGCGCCTCGAGTCGGGCATCAAATCGATCAGTGTTTATTTTGTTGTTTTTGTGTCGCCCAATAAAATTTGTTGGAGCTGTGCAAAGGTGGTGTGGACTAGGCCTATGTGCGCTTCTGATCTCAGGCGAGCGGACCATTGCATACGAGGGTCTAATTGCCTGCAGTATGATCCTGACCCCCGTCCAAGCTAATCTGGTGAGATCTTTCCATACTTTTTAGGGATCTGCTGAAGAGTTCCGCTTAAACTTATAATACGTGTGTGTCTATTATGTGCAGTGCAGTGCTATAGTGTTCCAAAATTGTTTGTCTTTTGTGAGTACGCATACTATTTTTAGACATTTCGAGATTCAAGTAATGGACTCATGTATGTGTAACCCAACCCAACATTCCTTTTCGATTTTTTTCTTTGGGTTCGGGGGATCCAAGGCCGGGAATCAGCCTGCGACACCCGGTGCGTCTCCCGCGGCGACTAGGGGCGTGAGGGCGTGCATTTTGCCTCTCCCTCACGCATTCCGCCTCCTACTTCGCGAGCATTACTGCTTCGCAGAAGGAGGTGACGGCCTCCCATGCACTCTCGCTTTGAACTATGGCCTGAACCAGGGCCGGACGCGAGAGATCGTCGCCGCCGATCGCCTCCGTGAGGACACGGCGGTGCTCCGCCCAAGCCGGGAAGACCGTGTCCTCCGGGCAATCCACACAGTGGTGACACCCGGGCGTTTCCTTCCGCTTTATCCTGAACAGGAACCTCCCGAAACAACCGTGTCCGGTGAGGATCTGCGTCAGGTGGAAGGTGAGGACGCCGTGGCGCCTCTCTAGCCACTCCTCAAAGAGGGGACTTAACCCCACAATTGTGGCGTGTTCAGCGCTGGGTTCCGACAATCGCACTCTCCATGTCGCCATGAGATCCCGCCGGAGCTCCGTCCGTTGTGCCGTGATTTCTCGTGGCAGCGGAATTACGCCCCAGCGTTTCGCCTCCTCATGCCACTCCGAAATGTGAGTGAGGACTTTAGCCTCCAGATCCCATAGCGGTAACCCTAAGGGCACGTTTTCACTGCCATTACCGCGCCCCTGGTCTACTCTTTGATATACAATGGTCTCTAGCCCCATTAAACATAAGGCTCCAGGAGCTAGTGCAAATCTTTGGGTTCATTCGAGTAATCGAGTCTGGTCAAACCACGCTCTTGTCGGTGCATTTCATTCAATATAATCATCATCTGCCTAGCCTTCGTATATTTTTGTAAAAACATTTATTGTAAAACACATTATTTGTAAAAAAAAAAACACATTTATTCAAAAAACTATGTGCAGTAAAGAAAACACCGATACGTGCTCATATTAATTAATGATGCCTTGTGAAATGTAAATCTTCTCTAATGAAGAAAAGCTTCTTTGGTGTTGCTCCACAATTTTATAATAAAATATGATGAAATAAAATGCCACTGCAAAAGTAATAAAAACACTTAACGGGTTACTACTTGAAAGATGTTATTATAGGTACTCTAGATGAGTTTCTTAATGCCAAATCTATATAATTATATAATTTTGACAAAAATTTGAATATTGACTTAAAACTTTGACATGAAATGAAATTGACTCTGAATAAATTGTAATAAAATTTAATTTGCATGCTTAGGTTAATAAGATTAGGTACCGAAATACTATATTGTATTATTTATTTTATTTTAATTGAATAGTACTTATTTAATTATGTTTTAATCATAAATATTTTTCATTTGTATGTCAATATTGGTAAGACATACGGCACTCCCTAATTTTTGAGATCTTTGTATGAGTAATTATTACCTATGTTTCACAAATAAATTATTATTATTCTTAGCCTATTCCCAACTATTTTGGGGTCGGCTTCCAGTCTAACCAGATGCAGCTGAACACCAGTATTTTACCAGTATTTACATGGAGTGACTGCCTATCTGATTTCCACAACCCAGTTACTGGGTAACACGTTATCCCTTGGTCAGACTTTTGGGCTTCTGACGTCCCGTAACAACTGTCAATGATCTACAAATGATAGCCGGGACCAACGACTTAACGTGTTTTCCGAGGCTTCACGGAGACACCTTGGTATGAAAAGATGGTCACCCATCCACGGACCAACCGCGGCAAGCGTAGCTTAACCTGATCAATCGACCCGTGCGCCTGTTATTATTTAGCCACAAACTTCTTCATTCAATATTCTAAAATAGATACACAATTAAATACATATCCTAAATAATATATCCTAAACATAAATACATACAACATTGCATTTATGTTCCGAGTGGTGCCTGACGTAAAGAATAGCATCATCCTATTTCTTCCCATGGGTGTCGTAAAAGGCGACTAAAGGACTTTCTAGAGAACCCGCCTGCCAAGCTTGGCGATTATGGCAACGTTGACGGAGGCCTATGTCCAGCAGTGGACGTCTTTCGGCTAAAATGATGATGAAATAATACATACATACTAAATGATAAGCAACGAAAATAAATGAATACTATCATCGAGATATAAGTACTAACGTACGAATACTATAGACAATTACAGTTACGAGAACAAGATCACATCGACAAGTAATGACGGGTTCTTTTAAACACGAGTAACGTATGCGCGCGTTTTATTTGAACCGCCAATGCATTCCACAAACGCAATATTCATCATATTATTCTATTCTATTCTTTTCTAAAAGAGCGGCCTGGACAGTAAAGGAACTGTCGAGGAAAGTTGTGGAATGCATAGACATTTTAAGCTTCAAGTTATCTGATGATCCTGTTTGACATTCCTGGAGTTCCACTACTCAACCAGAGATTTCAAGGATGGCTGGTCCTGTTGCAGTGGGGGTTCCGGTGGTTAATTCAAATGTGAATGAAGATGAATCTGGAAGTGCATCTAGTACAGTGAGGGATAGTTCACTGACTAGATCGGATTCTGGAGAGAATTTTTACGACTCTGTCGACGTAGACAATCCTATGACAGAGGATTTGCAAAGTTCAGATTCTGTCGACTTAGAGCGTCCTGTGGCAGAAGATTTGCAAAGTTCGAGACGTTACCCTGCTCGAAATAGAGTTCCAAAGCGAGAGAAGGACATGGTATACAATTACCATGTGTCAGATGATCCTGATCCTATTTCAGTTAAAGATGCCATGGAGCGTTCTGACAAGAAGTTTTGGGTGGAAGCGATGAAGGATGAGTTCAGTTCCTTGAAGGTGAATGGAACCTGGGAATTGGTTGATCGACCATTAGATACTAATGTTATCAAAACGAAATGGGTTTTCAAGTTGAAAGTCGGAGCTGATGGCAGTACCCGCCGGCATAAGGCCCGACTGGTTGCTAAGGGTTATTCGCAAAAACCTGGTGAAGACTATTTTGAAACATTTGCACCGGTAGTCAAGATGTCGCCGATTCGTCTTCTACTAGCACTGGCAGTTGAGAAGAACCTGAGCGTTCATCATATTGATGTTACCACCGCTTTTCTGAACGGAGATCTGCATGAAGAGATTTATATGGAACAGCCACAATCTTTTGTTCAAGAGGGGAGTGAAGGCAAGGTTTGTAAATTGAAGAAAGCCATTTATGGCCTCAAACAAGCTGCCAGGTGTTGGAACCAAAAGATTTATGAGCATATAATGAAGATGGGTTTTTCGCGGTCTAAATATGACCAGTGTGTTTACACAAAGGAGTATGATGAAATTTTCACTGTCATAGCTCTGTACGTGGATGATTTTTATATATTCACAAATAAAGCTGTAGAAGCCAGGACGGTGATACATCAGATTGGAAGATCCTTCAAAATAAAAGATTTAGGTGAGGCAAGAGAATGTCTTGGAATCCGAATCGAGAGGAAGAGTGTAAGTGAAATCCACTTGTCTCAAAAGAAATACATTTCAAAAATCTTGGATAAATATGGAATGTTGAACTGTAAACCAGTTAGTACACCAGTTGAAGTGAATCTTCGCCTGAAATCTGGTGAAAAGAATGACAACACGCATTATCAGGAAATTATCGGATCACTAATGTACCTGCATGTTGTACAAGACCTGATATATCGTATGCAGTTACGATGCTAAGTCAATTTAATAACTGCAATGATTCAACTCATATGGCGGCACTGAAACGAGTGCTTAGGTATCTAAAGGGGACAGCAGACCTATCGCTGTGTTACAAAAAATGTAATAAGCCTTTGGTTGCCTATGCAGATGCAGATTGGGGAAATGGGCCTGATGGAAAATCTTTCTCTGGTTATACCCTAGTTTTCGGTGGTGCTGCGGTGTCTTGGCAGTCTTTAAAACAGCGTTGTGTTGCTTTAAGTACTGCTGAAGCTGAGTACATCGCAATCTGTGAGGTCGCTAAGGAAGTGATATCAGTAAATGGTCTATACTCTGAGCTGACTGGTCGGCATAATTTGCACGTCAGACGTCATGTGTGATGTAGCTCCGGAATCTACGACCCAATGGCCCTCACCAACCATCATAGATAAAGCAGCCATTAGACCCGAGGTCTCCTTACTGTCTTTATTCTTATTTAAAGATGAACCTTTGTTGTCTTCAGACTTGTCTCCTGTCTTACGAAGTTGGCACTGCCATTTATAATGCCCTTTCTTTTTACACAAATGGCATATAACACCCTTCTTGGACTTTGAAATCAGTGCCGTTGCCGTGTCATCTTCAGTTGTGTTCGTTGTGCTGCTTTTCCTCAAGCTTTCTTTGAGCAACGCTGCCTGTACAGACTCTGTTGTTATCTTCATACCTGAATGCTCCAATGTCATCACCAGCGGATTGTATACATCGGTTAAACCGGCCAACATAATAATCCCAACAAATTCATCATCTAGACCTGCCTTTATACTAAGTAATGACTGACTAGTTGACTGGATGTCATTATATTCCTGATGAAAACACTGATGACAGAAAAAACATAACAGAACAGTTGCTAGGCAACAACTAAAAACGACTACTCTTAGAGCATAGTACATTATAACCTTCATGGTACAACAGAGTAAAACTATACCACGTTTACGTTTCACATATTTCATACCCATTTTTGATTATGAATAATTTGAAATTCAACAAAGGATAACAATTTTATTGTGAATGACGCGACGCTTGACATTTGACATAAATTTTATCTTTGACTGTACATTAAACTGCATGCCTATACAGCGTTCTAAAAATTTGCAATATCAATAAAGTTTGACCACTGGGAAAATTATTCCTTGTAGTCAAATCAGTTGGATAAAATAGTTTGACTACGGGGAAGGACCCCTTTCTCGCAGGTTTGCGCAATGCTCACGTGACGTTAAAGTCACATTATTTAAAGGCTATTGCCAAACGTTATACACGTGCAGCCTGTGGAGCACTTACACAAAAAACGCCTTCAATGCCCTGCGCCGGCTTCCAGGTGGTGCTTCGCAATAGAACGGCCTCCCTGTGGTCTCGGGTAAATGGTAGCTCCAACATGCTCCTGAGCGTGGTGTCGGACAGAGTGGACAGCCAAATCCTGTGGCATTGGTCGCTCACTCATGTCCAAAATAATAAATATTTTTCTATTTACTAACATAGCTATAAGTATGTACCTACTAACATAATATGGACCTGTATAATTTACTGTGTGCTTGGTCTGAAATAAACATTTTCATTTTCATTTTTTTTTCTAAGCCTAAGCATGTTCCCTAAGATTTAATAAACGATAAATTAAAAAATATTATAATCGTTATCAGATAGGTAGATATAACCAATTAAGATCGTCAATCTAACAATAGGACCACAGTATAGATATTTGTAGTTATTTTAACTACTAAAGCCGCTACAATACGGCTTCCAATCAAATCTGAATACCAGGCTAGCATAAGCAAAAAGGACACGGAAAGGGCATTGTAACAGTTGGTTATATACGTGTTGCGTCTCATCGGATTATGTAAATAGGAGTCTATAAGCGGAGGGTCGTTCCGTGCCCGTTGTTTCGGAAAACCCCCTCCCCCGCGTCCCGCTTCACCTCCCCTCCCCTCTCATTCCCCCATCGTACCCCCCGACCTGTCCACTGTAGTGGAAATTAGCTCGACCGTCTATTCCACTGGTATACCGTGTATACTTAGAAATCGACTAGTCTGTGTTGACTAGAAGAACGGTTTAGTTTTCAGCATGAATGGAAAATTGATTGAGTGTTCATTCAAAATCAAATCAAAATCAAGAATATTTTTATTTAACATAAGCCTACAAGGGCACTTATGAAACGTCAGAAGCTATGTGCACGGTTCCAATTGGTCATTTCGTATGGAGAAGAGCCGGCTAGAAACTCCACGGTTACTCTTGTAAAAAAAAAATGGCTTTTACAATGTTTTCAAATTACAGTGTTAATAGGTATGAGAGGACAGCGTAGGCCCGTCAAAGTACCAGGTACTTAACAAAATAGAAATTATAGAAAATGGTCTACAGATCTACTACGTCTATTAAGCCTAAAACGTCCTCACATTAACAAAAAAACAATATAAAATAGGATTAAAATAATAAAAGTTAGAACCTTGTTGAAATTAAAATCCCATTATGTTTCTCTATAGGAAAAGTACGTTACAGTGTAGCAGAAAACTTTACCATTACTTTTATGAATGAATAAGTTGTTCTCTCCATCTAGGAAAACCTCACTGTTTACAAAGCTAAGCTGGATGCATAGATAAATTATTTACTTAAAAGTGTTTGTCACATTTTGTCATTCGTTTTATCTATACTCCGTTTGAAATAAGATTAGACATTTAAATAAACCTTTTTTACAGTCCGTTCAACCGATTTTGACTTCTATTGCGTTGGTGGCATGACAAATGGCAGCTGTCATAAACAGTTGGTATTGTAACTACGTTTTTGCTTTTAATGCCATTCTTATACCTAAGGAATAGAACTCAAAATTGGTTGAACGGACTGTAAACAAGTTTATTTAAATGTCTAATCTTATTTCAAATAGAGAATAGTGTATTCTTGGCACTTGGTATTCGAATTATGTGCGGAGTAACACCATGTCCTCGCGGAGGCGATCGGCGGCGGCAATCTCCCGCGTCCGGCCCTGGTCCAGGCCATGGTACGGAGCGAGAGTGCATGGGAGGCAGTCACCTCCTTCTGCGAAGCAGTATTGCTTGCAAAGGAGAAGGCGGAACGCAAGAGGGAGAGGCAAATTTCGCGCCCTCACGCCCTTAATTGCGCAGGAGCCGCCGGGCGTCAGGAATCCCAGGCCGATACCCAGCCATCGTGGGCAGAGGCTTGCGAACGGTGAGCAATGGGTAGCTCGCCGTCCGAAAAGGACCAGGCCCGGGTCAACGGCGCGTTGTATTCCACGCGCACCTCTAAGAGATGTCAGCACAAACTGATGGGGATCCGATAGGGCCCGGATGCCTGCCAGGGTTGCGGGTTAGTCCGAAAGGGATACCGTGGCCCTGGCACACAGGGAACTGAAGGAACATGGGAGGCTTCAATCACTAGTTGTTATGGTTGACTTGTTAAAATAATAAACCATTTACCATCTATTTATTTATTTTTCATATTGCCAGAAAATGGAACAGTTCGGATTGTTTTTATTATAACGCTTACATATTTGAAATGAATAAGCTGCTGTTTAAATCCTATAAGATACCCAAAACTGGTCAGTAAGAAAACTACGAAATTCATGACAATATTTAAATTATGCAGACCTTATAGTGTAAATCTATGTCAATCAATCAATCAACTAACTCAGCCTTTAACAGTCCGCTGCTGGACACAGGCCTCTCCCAAGCTGCGCCACAACACTCTGAGGGGCAATTCCCGTAATTTTAAGAACGTTCGCATTCTAATCTCAGTGTCAATCTGTCAAAAAATACTCTAATTTCCCTACATTTTTGACAAGTTTTTGACATTGATTGTCGTTGAGATGAGATTGCAACTTGAAATTGAACGTTTTTAAGTACGAGAATTAGCCTTCTGTTCTCCGCCTTCCGCATCCAGTCTGTCCCAGCCACCTTTGTAATGTCGGCGGTCATCGTCGGTTGGTAGTGTGGGACGCCCTCCAGCTAGGTGGACCGAAGACCTTAAATCTATGTAACAATAATAATTTCACACAGGAAATATTTCTGGAAAAACATCTGAAAGCGATTTGCTCGCAGGAACCCAGTGAACCAGTAAAAGCTATTAGTGGCTCACTGAAAAACCCTTCACACAAAACTAGAAGTGGCACTCGATTGGAAAGTTTTTAATATTCCGGGACGAAAAATAGTTTGAGTGATTTTCCGTTTTAGAAGTTACTAGCTTTTGCCCGTGACTTAGTCCGAGTGTTTCTTGTTTTAAATAACCTTACCGTCTTGTATTCCTAAGGCATCTTCTTAAAAACATTTAAGACCTATTTCCTCCGACTGCATGATATTGTATAAAGTATTAAGTTTCTTTTTTAAAGTTCACTTTTTAAGCAGTCGGTTTTTTTTTTTATTTGCTCCAGAAAATCGTAGGAACAGTGGCATCAACCCCGACTGACGAGTTGTATGTCGTCAGCTGGAATTTAGGCAGATACTTTGTGCAATTCATGTTGGCAAGAAAGCTAATCTGCCGTCGTACGAGAGAAGGGCACATCTATCATTTTGGTCAAACTGAGATAATTGGGATTAAAGTTTTTACCATATTCTGCTTCATAGTGTGGAAACCTATTGCTTAAAAGAAAAAAAAATACTGATGATAGATGCGTGAAGGTTAGTACTATTTATATTTTTTACTTTTTAGTTTTATATATAATTAATTATTAAATAAATTCAAATTATTCCTTTCAACTTAAAAAAAATATATTTTAAAAATACCACTTACTACAAAGAAAAGGCATAGTTAACCAAATGTGACCTTTCTTTTTAATATTTCAAGGAACTTGGTCATTGAGTCTAAAAGAAAGGGCACATTTTGTCTAATTGCGCCTTTTTAATGTAAATTGTCTTAAAGTTTTCTATTAAAAAAAAAACAAATAATCATGTGAAGAAAGTTTAATAAACTATAAAACATATTTATTTGTCATGCCATTTCTGCTTTTCCAAATAACTGAAACAAAACTTAACAAATCTTCTTCTAGGACACCAACATTTAAACAAAAAAAACTTAATATTCAATAGTTATTTATAAATTAAGGGATAAGCATCTACCTACAAATTTTGGTTAACAAATAGAACTTACGAATTAGAAACAAAAAATGCTAATACTTAAACTCAATTACACTTTTTAGTTAGTTAGATACTTAAGGAAAGTAAAAATTAAATTATTTTTATTCTTTTTTACTAATTATATATAGGTTGGACCCCTAACTTAAAAATTTATAAAAAAATAGTTACTCAAAATCACAATATGAAAAATAAATCAAAATATTCTTAGTTCTTAATAGAGGTAGTAATTAGGAGCATAAATTTTGGTTTCGAACCTTTACTAATCTACTCTATTAGCGCTTATTCTAATTATTTAATTGTGCATTTACAGGAAATAGCTTACACCCGTAATTATTAAAGGCACTCATAGTTTAATATAAAAAAAATACTATTAATAATGTTATAAAAATTAAATGTATACCAAACATAACATGGTACTTGGTTGAATTATAACAATGCAATATATTGGTAATAACTATTAATAATATTAAATAATCAGTTTTGCTTAAAATATTAATTTAAAAAATAGTCTTTAATTTCAGTCTTCATAAATTTCTGTGAGATCAGCTGAACTGTCGCTAACGGGTAGGGTTTCCCAAAAACCTCTTCTGTTGTCAGGCATGAGTGGCCCAAGCTTGGAAAGTATAGCTGATTTCCTCTCAGATGTTATACCTCGTGGAGAAAGCTTCTGCATAGGCAATGGAATGCCTATTTTAAGATTTTTATCGCTTAAGAAATCCAATTCTATTTGCTCTTCAGTGTCATGGCTGTTCTTGTAGAACATCGAATTGCTCCCTCGCCGAAAAGTGATTTCAGACATGTTTCTTAAATAAGCTCGCGGCACAGAATGTTTTAATTTATACGACGAAGAGCAGTCTTCAAAATCGTGAAAATCCTGGACTGTAATTTTTTCACCACAGTATTTGAACCAGTATCAGCGACAGCTTTGCAAAAATCTTCAAAGTCATACTGCATTTTTAAAATTATCTGAAATAAGGGAAAAACAAGTGAAATGAATGATAAATATATGTTTATCATAATATTCCTACTTAATTAATTAAATATTATGACATGTCACATTTGATTGATATAGGTGTTAAGCTAAGGCACGGCAATATTATCTATACAGTATTCCAACTTCATACAAACGGACGAAGCGCGAGCAATGCCTACGCGCCTCGACCTCCGGGTGCAGACAATAAATATTATAGTCTGTTAGATAAATAATAATTATATTACCGTGGCTTTGTTTGGCACATCTGTCTAGAAACCGACCAGGTAACAGTTGAGATTACCTAGGTGTACGACCTAACCTACAAAGTTATGTGCCTACCTACTTGAATATTAGAAACAACATGTAAACATGGATAAAACGTAAATAAACTTACCTAGCGCGAGCAGGCTGCTGACAAGCGTGGAGTCACTTCGACGTCGCAGGCACAACTGGCGCGTTTCAATCAAACCCTGCCCTCCTTTCCTCACCCCTAATCGTAAATAATTTAAAGAAAAGGCACAACTGGTTATTTGTGCATTTTATACGTAAATTAATTGAGACATGCATGGATCATTAATTAAGTAGACAGGGCACATCTGACATTTGAGCCTTTTCTTTATGATATGTTGTAGGTGTGCCTTTTCAAAGTAGTTTTTAGTAAAAATCTGTATGAAGTAATAGTCACATCTACGTATTTGTGCCTTTTCAATATAATGGTAAATAAATGTGCCTTTTCATTCTGTAAAACATGAATATTAGTCTCATTTGTGTCTTTTGAGCCTTACTGATCTCCGAATTCCTTGAAGATAAAATTCTACAAAAAATTGAGCAGATGTGCCTTTTTTCTGATTCTAAATATGTATATAACTCAATTTAAGAAAAAATGTTAGTTGTGCCCTTCTCTCGTACGACGGCAGAATGCTTCAGGTAAGTAGGTCTAGGTATTGATTGAATGAATTGAAAATAAATAATTTAATACAAAGAAAATTCATATTTATTAGCAACAAAACAAAATAATATTCACGCCAGACAAGCGACATCATATGGATTTTCTATGAAGTAGGTGTGCAAAGTAACTTGTCCTACTCTTCGAGCCAACTCGTACAGACATTCAGGGCCGTTGGGAACCGTGTACTGTAAAAATAATGAATAGGTTAAAAACATAAATATGAACAGTAGCCAGCATATAAAGTTACCACAAAATGTAAAATTTTCTCATTCTATTTTGTACTTAATCGTCAACATATTAAGATTTAAAATCATTTAGAGAAATTTTACAGTTTGGTTTTACCTGACGTGCTGGCGACTGTACATGATCGGCTTCGCCACACTGAGTCGTAGAGTAGAAATAATTAGGTACCTATCTATGGATTACATACATTTCAAGACCTACAACTCGCACCAAAGTTAGGCGTTGATCGAATTCGAAAGACGTCCACTCCTGGACATAGGCCTCCCCCAAAAAGGGGGGGGGGGATTTGCCATAATCGCCACGCTTGGCAAGCGGGTTGGCGATCGCAGTATGGTTTTAAAAATGCATAGAGAACCATGCTGCCCATTCTCTAGTAAGTCCCTTAGTCGCCTTTTACGACACCCATGGGAAGAAATGGGATGGGATCGAAATTACTTCCACTGGATTAAACGGTAATTCTTACATTTTCTGATATTTTATTAATTTATACTTATTTATGATAGGTCAACTGACAGAAAGAATGCCAATTTGGTACTAGAGATATTTATTATTCAATATCCCAAAATTAGAATAGCACTAGGGGAGTGCTATTCTTCATTTCTTCCCGTGGGTGTCGTAAAAAGCGTCTAAGAATGGGCAGCAACGTTCTCTATGCATTTTAAGACCATACTGCGATTGCCAACCCGCCTGCCAAGCGTGGCGATTATGGCAAACCCTTTGGGGGAGGCCTATGTCCAGCAGTGGACGTCTTTAGGCTGAAATGATGATCCCAAAATTAACACGATACCGACAAAGCTGATTAAAAAAAATACATTATTAAACTATAACATTATGAAGATGTAGAAGAGAATTGTCCTTACCCGCATTGAGGTCTCGCCAGAATATTCGAACCAGTTTATGGATCCCGTGTTGATTGTGTACTGCCCAAAGAGATTGAAGCCAATGCCAATGAGTTGGTCGTGGTCGATGAGCGGGAACCACGGGAACATGGTTTCGGCAATGCATTCGGTGCTTGTGGTAATGTTGTAGTAGTAGTGATACCCTAAATTCGTTTAGATCGATTTAGAAATAGAATAGAATAGAATTATCTTTATTCAAGTATCTTAGACTTAAAAATGATTAGTAAGACTTACAACTATATTAGTAAGAACTGACACTTCACAAAAACAAACAAATTGAAGTGGATCACCGTTGTGGCAACCCATGTGAGATGGCACAACAGCGACCCACGAAAACACAGTCTAGACGACTTGAAATCATGCTTAGGATACTGTTGGAGCTGCCCCACACCCTGCGCACCATGGAAGCGCACCTTTTGCGCATGTTTGCGTAAAAACAATCTACATGCGCATCCGCGAACATCCCCGACGCACTAAGCACGAAACGGGGCAGCCCCAGCAACATCGTAAACGCGTTATTATACTGAACGCGGAGAGCGTGGAAACGAACTACGATTAATAGAATCAGACATGTAAGCGTTACAGTGAATTTCAATTGTTTTAGAAAAACTTACCCATCCTCGGAATGCACTGCTGTTTGGTAAAGATACTGTCGGGACCGGTGATGTCACTAGCGTTCGTCGAAATTTCGTATAGTTTTCCGTTGATACCAGACACCCACAAGCTGCCATCTTGCAGGAGTAGGGAGGAATTGCGAGCAGCTATACGAGTGGCTGTATCCTTTGCCAAGGTTTCTGAAAGAAGATTGGTGCGTTAGTTTATTCAATTATAACCATTATTCAACTTGCTGCAAGAGTTCATACAAAATTATGGACATTGTCCTTGTTGCCGAATAATGATATTTTTTTTTTAACTGTAGGTGCTGTTAATTTAATCCAATCAGCTTGTCAATTACCCTAAGACGGAGATATGTTCCAGTGACCTTGAGTAGTTAGCGTCGTACGTTCAGCCAGTAATAGGACTCGCCCATCAAGGAGCGCTGTCCCCAATTTGACGCATTATTAATTTATTATACACAAAAGAAAAGGTATTTTAATAAAACGCGTATACTAAAAGATCAATAATTAAATTATCTTTAAATTGGTGAAAGTTTCAGAAAAATACGCTTGATAGATTTTGCGCCATTCTCAGTTTTTTATCCGCGTTAGACATAACTTTACAAATTAATTTCACTATGTAATATAAACATAATCAAAAATATTCACATATTAAATTAAAATTGAAAAAATGCTCTAATTTAACATATATTTTTTTCACATCATGAACACTGCTCGTTCAGACGTGATCTTCAGTATAAAATCATTAAAAGTCGGTTATAGTCGCCTTAAAGAGCCGGGAACGAAGGCTTAATAAATGCTTTAAATGGTCTGCTATAGGCTGTAAACATTTTGTACGTACCTTTCGATACGTAGTATTGCTGAGTGGTAAAATAATCCTTCGTGGTGCCATTCAGGCTGGTAGTCCAGTTTTTGAACCCTTGGACAGTCCAGTCGTACTCAGCATTAGAAATTAATTCCTTTTCGAACTGCAAAGAAGAGCATTTGACATTTTACACATATTTACCAAGAAGCTTGACATTGACGTTATCATTCATTCTTCTTTCTTCTTTTCATTATTTTTTGCCTTTGCTCGCATATATTTTATATTTCACTAGCTTTTGCCCACGCGGCTCTGCCCGCGTGGATGTCGGAAAATAACCCACGGGAACGTACTACCGGGATTAAAAGGAAACGAAGTGATTGCATACCTCATAGCCGAGGAAAAGGCCGCGCCAACTATAATTTATTTTGTTATGCGTATTTTTAAACTATGTTCTATGATAGCGGGTTTGGTTTCCGCACTTAGTCCTTCATGTGGACCATTGTGTGTGAGCCATGGCGGCCGTTATTGGGTATTCCAACCAGCCCACCTACCTCCAGAAGCTGATTAGGTCTCCTGGTCTGCTTAGGATATCTGTGAAGGATCTGGGTGACCCGAGGGTTTCTGTTCTGATCTGGGTGACGCCTGTGCATTCAAAGAGCACGTGCGCAACGGTTTCTTCAGCCTCCATGCTAGCCCTGCACAGAGGGCTGTCCGTTATGCATATCGTGTGAAAGTGCTTGTTCAGCGAGCAGTGTCCCGTGATGGTCCCCGTCACCAGGCGCAGGCCGTTCCTGTCCAGGCGTAGTAACCGCCTGGTTAGCCTGCCATCTAAGGATGGCATAGCTTCCCTGGATTGCCTACAGCTCGGTGTCGAGGTCCACCAGTTATCCGCTTGTGTGTGGGTGAACTCCTGTAGCCACCTGCGTAGTTGGTTGAAGGGGATGGGTACGATAGGTTCGGGTCCACAGACTGACACGCTGGATGCTCTCCTAGCAAGTTTGTCAGCTGCGTCGTTACCTAGTGATCCGCTGTGTCCTTTTATCCATTGCAGTGTCACTGTGTTACGGTTGCACACTGTCACCCGTTCCAGTGCGTTGTGACATTCTAGTGTTAGTCTAGAGGTAATATAATTTTTCCCTAAGAAATGCAAAACTGAGGCACTATCGGAAAGTATACGTATACAGGTGTCCGTAACTTTCCTGGCTTCTATGGCGTAAGCGGCTTGTATAATGCCCACACATTCCGCCTGGTAGACGGTGTTGAACAATCCCAGCGAGCTGGATATATTTATGTTGAAGTCGTTTGAGAAAACTCCGACTCCAGTTCCGGAGTCAGTCTTTGATCCGTCGGTGTATACTCTCATCTCCTTCGGGCCTGAGTAGTCACACCGTTCTTCTGTGAGTATAATGTTGTAGTGGTTCTGAAAGAAGTGTAGCTTCGGGGCTTTGTCACAGGGCGATGCCATCATCGGTTGTCGTTTGATTGCATCTCCCTTTATGGGTGTATGCTTGACCCTAGAGTCTTTGTTCAGGGTTCCCGATATATAGAGCCTAAAGGCGGCCAGGGCTGCCGCTGCAGTTTTTCGAGGTCTTTTTGGGCTGTGCTCAGGTCCGTCCTGGGCCACCAGACCAGTGAGCCATATGTGATAATTGGTCGAATGACTGTGGTGTATAGCCAGTGGGTGACCTTGGGGCTGATACCCCAATTCCTACCAAGCAGTCGCTTGCACTGCCATAGAGATATGCTGGCTTTTGTGGTGATGTAGTTGGTGTGTTTTGCCCAATTCAGCTGTTTGTTCAAATAGATGCCCAGGTATTTGGTTTCAGTTGACAGGCTAATTATGTTTGCTGGAGCCGGAGGATGCAAAAAAAACCAATTTACTTTAGACTAATTTATTAAAATCAAGAAATTACAATTTATAACTTTAAAATTATGCAGGTGACAATTGGTCGATGTATGTACCAAGAATGAATAAAAACGTGGAATCGTGGAAGGCGTTGTCGATGTCCGGTCCCACGGTTACGAAATGCTGCGTAGGCAGCACGTGTAAATCGTTGCGATGCGCAATATTGGTGTCACGATGTCCACAGTCCGTGTGTTATACCGAATCGTAATATCAGCGATCCTTATGTTACACCGTTGCGTAACATCTCCCCCCGTAGAACAGCAACTATTTGTTAACTGTTGTTAAAAATGTTGCTGTAAGATGACTAGGGTCCATCTTGATTCCAGCTGGATGAATATTCCTTCTTGGTTCCACTTCAGCATAAATGTCTTGATCTGCGTTTATTTCTACAGATGTAGTGTCGATCTTCTTGTCTTTATTTCCCATCCAATGCCGGTATGTAAGAGCAATGGCAAGTACACCTGCACTGAATAGTAATAGGTATACAGGTATGGTAGTATGGTAGAGGCTCCCGTCTGATATCTTGTTAAGTCTTACTGGAGGCTGTACTGAAACTTTCTTGTAACTTTCGTGGAGATTCTCGAGGTTGATTGAATTAAGTTGTACCAATGATTCTTCGGTTCTTGATGTAGTGTTCTGGTCCAATAGTGTTCGTATTCTGAGTACATGTCCCTTAATTCGGTTATCAATGTTGGCGATAGTGAATTCGGTGGCTCTTATCAGGCAACCTTGGGGTATTGTAGCTAAGTAACTTCCTTGAAGTGTTCTGAATTGTTCCTGTCCACATAACATCTGTACTTTTGCAGGTATCGGGAAGCTTAATGTGTAGTGTTTTTCATCAAGTTGTTCCAGAGCTTGCTTGTGTAGAGTGACTGGCGTTAATGTACAGGAGTTGAGATGCTGTTGGGTGATGAGCTGCTGCACGCAGTCCGGCTTGTCTATAATCTTGAAACCAACTTTCTCTTCGCAGAGGTACCATGAGTTAAGCTTCGGACATTCTGTCTCTATGTACATAGAATATAAGCCATGAATTGCTACAAAAGGTGAGGTAGGGATAAGGGCCATATTATTTCTGTTAGGAATTATGGATAACTTGTATAGGTTATAGATTCTTGGTAAGGCAATCGGCACCTTTATAACTATAACTAATTTCTTATGAATATAATACGATCCTATTTTTAGAATATCATAGTACTCTCGCAGGTCGATATCAATGATTTCGTCTTTTGAGTATAATAATCCTAATTTTCTTATTATATTTCTAAGGTTAACTAAGCTAATCATAGAATGGGTAGTGCTGGAAGCACGCGTAAAAGCTACCATAAGTTCTATTTTATTTAACTCGTCCGATAATGTCTCTATATTATCGTTTAATATAAGTAGGTGCTGTGCCAGATGGGCATACATTACTAGATCTGCCTGTTTAGATGCGTCTTGTTTTATGATTTGGTTAAGTTTATTAGCAATAATATTCTGGTTGTCTACTATATTTTTTAATACATTAGAATGTTTTAACATCCATTCTTTAGTCAAGCTTATGTGATGGTTAAATTCCGTTTCCAGTTTATTGTCATTACCTTCTAAAACTTGGATGGCGTTATTATATTTGATTGCATCTGTGTAGTCTAAGTTTCCTGAGATACTTTTTATGACTGATCCTAATCCGTCAATGAGTCCTCGTTTAACGCGACTAGGTTCAAAACTTTCTAATTGTGTGGATATCTTTTCGAGTTTGTCTCCAAGGTAGCTCATATGGGGTTCAAACAGTGAAAGTGTTTTATTGTTAATTAGTGGCCTAAATTCACTTAATTGTGACTTAACTAAATTAACCTTCGACTGAATATCTTCTAGGTCAATGTGTAAGAGGAAGGAATGATAATGGGACACGATTTTTGTAGGTCCTAGTTTGAAAGGGAGTAATCCGGGTCCGTCTTCTAGGGGCTCAAGTAATATGTCCTCCGCTTGGACCAGGTGTAGCAATATCGTCAGCGGTATTCTGCAACAATTGTTTCGTGTTAGGTGTTCGTTTAAGACGTGATTTGGCAACGGGACCGCGTTTTTTCCTTGTGTAAATATGAATGGGCAGGTCAGCTAATACTGTGTCGTCTGTATAACGAGGTGCTAGTTTCTGTCTGTTAGCTAGTGGATTCTTAACAAATACCTGTTGGTCTGGCTCGTATTCCTTTTCAGGCTCCCTATCTTTGTTCCTATTTTCGATTAGTTCTGTGCGTTTATGCAGGGACGTTTCATTAATAGCCTCGTATACTTTAGACATCCTATTTCGGTGTTCTTGCACGTATTGTTGTAGCAAGTGCACAGATAAATCTATATCTAAGGGATCGCGAGGATCCGTATGACCGGTAACTACTTCCAGTGGTCTACATTTTGTGAAACTGTGTATGCTGCTGTTGTATGCTAATAAGGCATATGTCATAAGGTTAACAATCGCTTCACTACGGTGTTGAAGTTTTAGAACTCTCAAATGTTCTAGTAAGGTGGAGTGTAAGCGCTCTATCATTCCATTATCGTTGGGCGTATGGGCCAAGGTTTTATGATGTTGAATTTTATGGACACGCGTAAATTCGGTAAATAGTTGATTGGTAAATTCGGGTCCCTGGTCCGTGACTATTGATACCGGAACGCCATGATGGGAGCAAAACTTTAAAAAGGCTTGGACTACACTTACTGCTGTGCCGTCTCTAAGATGGTATGCCTGAGCGTATTTAGAGAAAGCATCAATGATGGTCAGGTATTTCTCGTTTTGGGCCGTAAACAAATCTAGGTGAACTACACCAAACGGTTTTGCTGGTGGCGGTACTATACAGAATCTTTGTTTTATAGGATTTCGATCATATTTGGCTTGCCCGCATACGTTGCATTCATTTATATACCTCGAAATTTCGTCTTTCATTTTTGGCCAATAGTATTTATGGGATAAGGCTAGGTAGCATTCACTTATACCGCGATGATTAGTTTTACCTTCGTGGTATTTCTGAATGATCTCTTGCTGTCTGAGATATTCTTTTACATTTTCGACTTCGGTTTTAGTTAAAACAAGATTCATAGCGGAGCTCTTGAATTTTTCTTGAATTATTGGAACTATTCTATACATGGCTAGTGGGGGGTGTATTATAATGCCGGTCTTAACTTTCGGGTTTGCGAATTCTTTAATTGCATTTATTACATCCTCCTCTAAATTCGATTCGGAGAGTTGGATGGAGGTACGGGTATGAGTTTCAAAAGGCTTAGAAACTGCTGGGCGTTTCTTTATATCACCTACTACTGTAAAGCATATTTGTCTGTTAAATCTATTTAAGGGGTCATCTGAAATTGGTATTTCTAATATTGGATTTTCGGCGCTAGTGTGAGCTGTGAGAGTGGATGAGCCCACTACGGAAGGTGACTTTTCGGATACGTTAACTATGATGGAGCTCGTTTCTTCGTTATTAATCTCGATTCGCGACAAAGCATCGGCATTTGTGTTGCTTTTGCCCTGTTTATAAACTACTGAATAGTTATATTCACTGAGCTTGAGTCTCCAGCGAGTTAGTCTCGAGCTAGGTTCTTTTAAGTTCATAATCCATTGCAACGGTTTATGATCTGTTATAATTTTGAATTTACGTCCGAATAGATATGGCCGAAAATACTTAGTTGCCCAAACTATGGCTAAAAGTTCTTTTTCTATTGTGCTATAATTGATCTCGCTTGTGTTTAGTGTGCGCGAAGCATAGGCTATTGGTTTGTCTGAACCTACAGGTCCCTGTGAGAGTATGGCTCCTATGGCTAGGTTTGATGCGTCTGTCGTGAGTAGAAAATCTTTATTAAAATCGGGATATTGTAAGATCGGGTCGTTTGTAAGTAATGTTTTACATTTTTCGAAGCAGTTTACATAGTTGGTATCATTACAGTTTATTTTTGAGCCCTTCTTCAAACATTGGGTCATTGGTTTCGTGATTTTGGCGAAATCGGGAATGAACTTCCTGTAGTACCCTAGTAGCCCTAGAAATCTTTTAATTTCCGTGGCTGTTTTAGGAAGTGGGAATTTTCGGATAGCTGAAATTTTATCAGGGTTCGGTTTAATGCCATCTTTACTGATTATATGTCCGAGATATGCTGTTTCCAATTTTAAGAATTCTGACTTATCCATTTGTATTTTAAAATTAGAGTCTCTGAGTCTTTTAAAGACCTTTTCCAAATTTATTATATGCTCCTGTAAACTAGTGCTAAATACGATGATGTCATCTAAGTATACTAGGCAAATAGAGTTCTGAAGGTCCCTAAGCACATTATCCATGGTCCTTTGGAAAGTTGATGGTGAATTTTTAAGTCCCATTGGCATGCGTAGGAACTCAAAATGGCCATGTTCTACATTGAATGCAGTTTTTGGGATGTCATTTGGGTTCATTTCGACTTGGTAAAAGCCACTAGCGAGGTCGAGGGTTGTGAAATATTGGCAATTGCCTAGTTTATCTAACACATCAGTTATATTAGGAATAGGGTACTTATCATCGATGGTTTTTTCGTTCAGTTTCCTGAAATCCACTACAATTCGCCATTTGACTTTACCGGATGCATCAGCTTTTTTTGGGACTACCCAAATGGGGGAGCTCCAAGCCGATTCTGAAGGTTGGATGATTCTCTGTTCTAACATTTTTGAAATTTGATTGCGAACTTCTTCGCGGTGTACGAATGGGTATCTATAAGTTTTAGTATAGACCGGTACTTCATCTGAAGTACGTATGCTGTGTTTTATTTTATTGGTAAAGGTAAGCGGTTCTCCCTCTACATAAAATATATCGGCATATTGCGAAACCAAGGACTTCAGATTAGCGCGCTCTTCTTCATTTAGATGGTCAGTGCGTAACCGAGATAATACCTCGTCTACTCGGGATTGATTTGATTGGTGAGTACATTCTAAGTTATATGTTTCCGCTTTAATAGGTTGGTCCATGGAAAAAATTAAGTCATTGCTGGTTGGATTGAAAATTTCTAAATAACCGCGATTATTTCTAACGCTCGTAATACACTCGTTTATGCAGCAATTTGAAATTATCTGATCAGGAATTAAAGCATCACCCTCTTGTATATTAACTGGGACTCTGACTAACTTTGAGGAATTCGCTGGGATAATATCTTCATATAAATTGCTATTGCGCGAATTGTACATAACTATTGGGTTAACTGCAGTTTTTGTAATTAGCTTATTATTTTTAAGATCAATATTTGACTCCCATTTATTTAACAAATCTAAACCGATAAGGCCGTCAAAATAATCGTGAAACCTGTAAATGTAGAATGTTAAATGATTATTGTCGTTTATCTCCTGAAAACAGGGTAAGTTAATGGAGTAATCGTTACGGCTAGTTGCATGCACATTTGTTACCTCAAAGGGGTCATAGTTCCATTGTAAATGTGGGTAAAACCTCTGAACAGCTTCAGGGCTAATAAATGATTGGTTTGCTCCTGTGTCGATTAATAATTTTAACGGTGGGTCCGAAATTACTATATATGGTAGGTAACGTTGAGTTTGTAGATTGACCTCTATTTTGATTCGTTTGTAGTCCGACTCCCCCGAAAATTTTCCTGGTTAGAAGACGCTGACTCCTCGGTGGATTGCCCTTCACATGTCGCCTGACTTACCTCAGGGGACGTACCTAATTGCTGGTTAATATATGCACTCAAACCGTCATAATAAGAATAGTCGGGCTGTTCGTAGGAGTTGTACAGATATCCGTTGAAGTCATTATCACAATAAGGTTCAAACATATATGGATATTCAAAGCATTCGTTGAAATTCGTTTCTCTTGTCCTAAAATAATTAGAAGGTGGTGGGTTCCCTTGCCTAAACCAATCGTTACCCCGGAATGGCATTGGTCTCGGTACGAAATGAGATACACCGCTCATTGGTTTTGGCGTATCATTTGTGTTCGGCCCTTTAAATTGATTATTACCGGATGAATTATTATGTGGATTATAGTTAGAAGGACGTGCCCCGAATATCTGTTGCGTACGCGATGGACCTTGCTGTTGGAATTGCTGTGGTTGGTTAAAGCCTTGTCTCCACATTTGCGGCGGACGTTGCAGCGGATGTGGTATAGCTATATTTGGTCGAGAAGGACCGGGCATATTAAAATTAAATGGCCTATGCATAGGCATGGGAATATGCGGCATAACAGGATTGAATGATTTGGTCTGATCAGTCGGTGCCTGCGGCTGTGGCTTCCTAGCCGGTGTGTGCTCGTTTCGCTGTTGTAAGTAGAGAGTGTTCATTTCTTCATGAACAAACTCAAGCGCTTTTTCTATCGTGTCCGGTCGCATGCACCTAATGCGTGAACCTAAGGGGTCACGAAGGCCCCGTAAGTAAGATTGCAAAGTTAACTTTTTATAAAGGGAACGTTTCGAATCGATTGTACTCTGAACGGTTTCATGTAGTGACACGTAGGTCATTATAGTGGCAAATAGAGTTTGGCACTTTTCGTAGAAATCCTGTGGTGTGGAAGAGCCTTGAGTTAATAGAGCCATGTCGTTGTAAAGCGAGGTCTCATCGCCTTGGTCAGAGAAATTGTTGACTAAAGAACTACGTATGCCACTCCAAGTTTCTGGTACGCCGTTGGTGTTAATTAACCGGGCTGCGGGTCCAGTGACCTTGTTAAGAATCCCGTTCAAAAGAGTCAAATTTATTAATTCGCGCCCTGGTTCAGCTGATACGTAGGCTTGCACTAACTGGTCACACAGTTTAATGAATCTAGTGAGGACATTAGGGTTTCCGTCAAATTCGGGAACTATGCGTAAGGCCTTGTAAATTTCGTCTATAGCCGACATTTCTACGGTTATTTCTCTATCTTCTAAGTGCCTAAATGAATCTAACAATAACGATCTGGACGATCTGTCTAGCCTAAGGGTCCTCGATTGCCTGGGATGGAAAATCTTGGGTATTTATCTTTCAATTTTATGATTAACACTTAAGGATAAGGATGAGCAACTCAAGAACTATTCTAAAGTACTCACATGAGCATGGTTGGTACCTCTGCGGTATCGATGTCTGGATACTCCTCCCGACGACAGCTTCTGAAGATCCGGATACTCGTACGGTGCTTGATAGCCACCCGGGTGACTCGCGAGTCGCGATCCTAAGGTCGATCCTATGAATTTACTCTCGCGAACCGGCCCGCGAGTATCCTACCGACTGCGCCAATTATGTTTGCTGGAGCCGGAGGATGCAAAAAAAACCAATTTACTTTAGACTAATTTATTAAAATCAAGAAATTACAATTTATAACTTTAAAATTATGCAGGTGACAATTGGTCGATGTATGTACCAAGAATGAATAAAAACGTGGAATCGTGGAAGGCGTTGTCGATGTCCGGTCCCACGGTTACGAAATGCTGCGTAGGCAGCACGTGTAAATCGTTGCGATGCGCAATATTGGTGTCACGATGTCCACAGTCCGTGTGTTATACCGAATCGTAATATCAGCGATCCTTATGTTACACCGTTGCGTAACAGGCTTAGGGTAGTTCCAAAGAATCGTGGCAGGTTTTTAAACTGAATTAAATGCCTAATTTAAATAATAATTGTAAGCGTTTTATTGGAACTGGGAATATAATACTTTTTAAAATAACTTCGGAAATAACAATTTTTTTTTTATCAAATTCTGAAGTATAAAAATGAATAAAGGCTTTAATACTATCGCGGACATTTTTGTTGGACTTTTAAAGATGTATAATTCTGTACATGTTGGTTCAGTTCCATAGACAATACATTACTATGATAAGCATGACCTGATTCTACACTCAGGATTGGCTCCAGATGAAGGAACTCCTCAATGATCAACAGTACATACACGAAATTTCATATACGCATTTATATAATATGATACTTCGTTTTAAAGTATACCATGATCTGGCTGCTGCACCCAGGATTGGCTCCAGACGTTGGAACTCCTCAACGGTACACAGTGAAATCACGAAGTTTTATATTCGCATATATTTATGATAGTTCGTTCTAAAGTCCACCATGCAGTGACGTAATTGTAAATTCAATATAGCGGACGGCCCAAGTTTGCGGACTAGTTATTTTTTGGGCACTCCCATGATATGGGTATCAAATGAAAGGGTTTGATGAGAAGAATACGAAAAATAAAATGACTATAAAAAAAAGTATTTTTTTTTTACACAAGCTTTTATTTAAATGCTCTGAAAAGAATAAATAATTTATATGATATAAAAGCTTGTCGCGAAATTTACTTCTGTAGATAAACAAGAATACTATAATTATGTAACTTGATCTTGACTTATGTAAATCTAAGAATAAATAGTATGTATTTTATAATATAAAATAATGTATTTACATACATCGACACAAGTAAATCTCGCGACAAGCTTTAAGTCATATAAATTGATGGGTTTGATTTAATTTAAAGTTTATTTTCTTCTTTATAGAGCATTTAATTATAAACTCGTTTTTTTACTATTATTTTTTTAAATAGAGATAGATTAATTAACTATTCATATAGTATTAAATACTCACGGCAATCTGCAGTCCAGCTATATATCCCGTGTTATCAAATAACACGCATACCGTATTATCGTCTATGGGACACCACAATTCAAGAGTAGTAAGTCCTTCAGGGCCGACGGGCCCTGTTTTCTGTAGCCATCCAGAAGAATCTGCCGAAGCGTTAGATTGTGGCAATGCGATGAACGCTGTCGTTCCAATCCCCGAACATGTGAACTCGAATCTAACTGTGAACAATCAAGTCTGGGCTGTCATCATTGTCATAAAAACGTGAGGTGGTTCTAATGTATTGGAAGAATCAGACCTAAGTATAATTATTTTATAATTAATTGGCATTACCTTTTAAACTGGGTCCGTATAATAATCCTGAAAAAAAAAGTTTGATTAATTATTCTAGTCAACGGTGATTTAGTTGCTCTTGATCTGAGAATGGTTTTAGGTTGCCCTTATAACCACGAATGGGGAAATATAAACAGTTTTTTTTAATTGCTATTTTCATATTTCAAACAAATAGAAGAGTAGGTATGTGTGTGTATTTTTTTTGTTATTTAATTTAAAAAATTGTTGTTTATAACTTAATATACAAAATTATTTAAAATAATAATAGGTAATATAAATGCAAAAATAAAGAAAGAGTAAAATAAAAAATCAGCTGAGAACTTAGAGAATATAGTAGGTATAACGTGTTATGTGTAGCTACAGTACACTCTAATGATAACAGCCACACGTGGATCGAAGGTTATCGATCCACGTGTGGCTGTTATCATTAGAGTATTCAATAATATTTTTAGGAAAGCAAAATCGGCTTATTTGTACTTCGATTAACAATGTTACATGTTTTTATTGGTATGTCTATTGTGTACTTTATATATTTTTTGTTATTATACTTCATGCAGCAAGCAGGTGATATTTCAGTTATCTAACATTAATCCATTTTATTTTTGTTATTCAATAAATATTTTATTGATAGCAAAATAAAAATAAGAAGGAAGTTAAGATTTATCCATGGCATGGTACAAGTTTTGTCCGAGAGAAGAAAAATCTGTATAATATTTACTTTGTGAAGCAAATCTATTCAATTATTTAGGAGGGATGGCGGGAGTAACTTAATTTTAAAGTTACGGAGCTATTTAGCTATTATGACACAACGGGCTCAAGAAAATTAATACATTCCAATAAATTAACAATCATAATCTACGTTTCGAAATCATAGAACTGTAAAAAATTAAAAGCAAAAAAAAAAATATCTTACCCAAAGCCGGGGCAGCAATGACGCACACTAAAACAATTGAACGGATCATGTCTGATGCAGAGAACGCGGACAGTAGGTACCTACTCAGCGAACAACTCCGAACATTATATATATAGTACATACTGGCGGCGACAGCGCTTCTCATTGGGGTTCAACAGACAATTTGCTGAAACACACCTGAAATAAATAACATGGGTTCTTGCACAGAAAAAATCAAAGTTATGTCGGTTGTAACTTTTCGGTTGGTCGACTCTTCATGCGACCAGAGGGCTGGTCTATTTTGAGCCCAAAGAATCAGCATTACCATCCAACGTGGCAATGCTGTCAGCCTTTTGGACACCTTTCCCGTTGACAGCGATGCGGACGAATTTTTTGATGCCCAATGAGCTTTCCCCCCCCCCCCTTTATTATTTTATTCTGTTTTATTTTAAACTTGTATATACTATATATATTTTACTGTTAACATGTATATTTTAATTAAGGTTTCTTGAATAAATGAGTAATTTTATAAGATTAAAAAAATAATATAAGATTACAAAATACAAGATTACTTTTCGGTTGGATACATGTTATTGTCATATGTTTACTTGCATAATGTGACGAAACGATATCGAAAATCGTCATGGGTCGAAAAATCGAAACGGAATCGAAAATCGTCATGGATCAAAAAATCGAAACGAAATCGAAAATCGTCACCCATGACGATTTTATGGCCAATGGCGCTTTAACGCCGTAACCAAATGTCTGTTTCTGTTAGAATGATAGGGCTACGTGCGTGTACTCTGATGTGGATAATGTAAGTCGCTGTAGTCGATATGTCGTTCGCCGGTCTATCTTTAAGCGAAACGTTAAACGGAGAAATAAATGTTGAAGAACTGTTTCGGAATCCTTAGAATGGCTATCCCTAAAATTGCAGTCCAAACAATGCTCTTAACGATTAAATACCTATATCCCTGGTCATTCTTCTTATATCAGATTCTATTCTATTCATAAAGCTTTACCAAAATTCCGGTGTGTTGCATCAAACTCAAACTCAACTCAAAGCATTTATTTCAATTAAACCAATTACAGGCACTTTTGAATTGCCAAAGAGTCGGTCAGTTAGTCAGAAAGTTGAAGCTATTTGCCCATTCCAAAACGTAGATCTCTATCATATGGAGAAGAATAGGCAAGAAACTCCAAGGACACTCTTTTAAATCAAGATATTACAAAATCCTAGGTACATTATTCTTGTCGCTTCTATATTTGAGAACAATGTAAAAACATAAATTATTAAAAAAAAAAAAACAATACAAAATATTAAATATTACAAATAAGCCCTGGCAGATAGGAGAAGACCAGTCACAACTGACGGCGCCCGTTCACGAGCATGACGCGTGGATCAGCACCATCCAGCTCAACCATTTTATAGGGAACCGAATGATCCAACACACGCGCCACCATCAGCGAGAGATTTATGTGAGCATGACATACTCTTAACTGCCAAACTTTTTTAAGTCAACATACATCATAACATAATAAACGGCTCCATAGTACTCACATTTACAAAAATTGAAAAAATGCTTTTAAATTATACAAAACTATAGCTTGCAATGCATTTCAAAGATAAATAAAATTTTACTAGCAAAAGGATAAACATTTACCTATTGAAGTATTCAACAACTAAAACTTGATTAAGTACCTACATTTTATACAACATTAGTTTTTGTTTATACTAAACCTCTTAAGGGGTCATTGTATTCATCATTATGAACAACTTTTACTATGGGACCAAAGTTGAAATCGCGAAAAAAATATCAGCTGTTCCCTACATTTTGACGAGTTCAGCGAACTTAAATGTAGGGAACAGCTGATTTTTTTTTTGCGATTTCAAGGTTGGTCCCATAGTAAAAGTTGTTCATAATGATTAGTACAATGACCCCTTAAGAGGTTTAGTATAAACAAAAACTAATGTTGTATAATAAATATGATTGTAATGTCAGAACATAAAAAAGGGGGGAAGCATCTCTTCCAAATATTATAATTTTAACAAGTGAGCCCAAGTGGTTCTGGAGCAGGACCAGCATTAAGCCAAGCATTTTTATCTACGATATAATCATCCAACCTATAATATGCTTGTCTACATAGTGTGCGTTTAATGCATGTTTTAAATTTCTTCTCATTTAGTTGAAGAATATCGAGTGGTATTTTATTATAACATTTTACACAATACCCCATAAAAGAAGTGTGTACTTTTGACAACCTGAAACGTGGTTGATCTAATTTGTTCCTATTTCTAGTATTAAAATTATGCCTGTCACTTATCTTACTGAAAAGATGTAGGTTTTTTCTAACATACATCTTACGTGTAAGTCACCAAGTATTTTATTGTATACAAAATTTTCAACAATTGAGCGCAGCTGCTTTGTAAGTACAACCAAACCTGAGATACAAACTCAAACTCAAACCATTTATTTCAAATAAACCAATTACAGGCACTTTTGAATTGTCAAGGGGTCGTACACTTCAAACATAGGCATTTTTTCCAAATATTTCAGAATTAAGTATAATTTTAGTTGTCTTCCGAGGACGAACCTTTTAGAAGTTATAAGTAATTTTAAGATTTATTTCATTTATTTATATAGTCAGGTGAAAAATAAGCATTCTTCTTTGCGTATTAAGATTTGTTCCCCACTAATAAAATGGAACAAATCTAACTTAAAGGTATGAATGATTATAATTCTGTAAATACATAATTATCCGTTATAGAATAGAATAGAATACTTTTATTTTCAGACATATGTCCATAGAGTTAGTAACAATTTATTATACTTATTATCTAGTGTTAGTACAGACAAAGATTAACAAAACAATTAAAATTAAAATGCAACATCGGGGAATCTCACCGATCTGTGAACACTCGGAGAATACTGTTGGTGCTGCCGCGAACACGCGACATCACACATTATAGTCCCGAATCATATTTTCATCAAGATACAATCTGACACTGACCTGCAAATTGCAAAAAATCTAAGAAAATATGAATTTCACGGGCTACAGCTGCGGGTTCCTGCTGATAAGCCCGTGTACTAAGAATAAGAATAATTTATTTGTTCAAAAACATACAGACATTTAAATATTAAAGTTATACACTATATTACACTTTTATTCAATGATGTGATATTGAACATCTGTGCCCGAACTAGATATAAAATATCTGTATTTCAGACATCAGCGCTCTTCCCCTGTTGTAGGCGACACTAGAAATTAAACTTTATTTGACCTCTATACAAATCTATAACACATTAAACATAGAGATAAAATAATATTAAAATAAAAGGAAATGACAAACATAGGAGAACAATCTTAAGTTAGTTGTTTATTGATGGCCTCCGGTGAGTAGTGTAATTTTTTTTTATTTATTTAATCCATTATTATACAGGTTTAGTTTAAGATAACACCTGCCAAACTGCAAAAAAATTTATCGGCAGTAGGTTCTCGTGGATTTTTGCACGAATATTTACTTGATTACTTATACATGATTAAACTGAAAAAAAAAACATTTAACTAAAATTTAACAGAATTAAGTTAAAGCTAAGTTAAGCTAAGACTATGGCTTTGTAGGCAAATACTCAGTAGGTATGTGAATACCACAGAGTAGTTACCCACACAACCATAGATTCTATAACCACAGCCACTACACTCGCGGCACCAGCCAACGAACGCCGCGAGACCATCCCATAATACCTACTCAGTACTCTACTAAATGAGTGGATGTGTGTAGGAGGGACTAAATATCTACTAGAGCTAATATAACTAAAAGGAAATAATTACTCATTCTATTTCTGTCAATTAAAAGCAACAGTTATCAAGTATATTGATCTGTTGCTTTTATTGATGTGAAACATGTGTAGGCGCACGTAAAACCGATTCCTGGCGGGGCAACGCATGCCGCGTGGCGATTCACCGCTCACTCCGCGCGCGCGGTCCCCCCGTTACGCGACCCTGTCTTTTTTCGATGTTTGTTACCTTGATATGTAGTTGTGTTTAGGTTCCATGTAATAGGGGTGAGCCAATTGTCACTAACCGGGCACAAATCCAGACTTCGCACTGTTACTGAGAAAACCCATTATCATTTTGAATCGAACCGAGGACCTCATGCTCAACAGTAGCGGTTATGGCCGCTAGACTAGACAGTTTTTAGGGTTCCGTACCCAAAGGGTAAAACGGGACCCTATTACTAAGACTCCGCTGTCCATCCGTCTGTCTGTCCGTCTGTCACCAGGCTGTATCTCATGAACCGTGATAGTTAGACAGTTGAAATTTGATGATGTATTTCTGTTGCCACTATAACAAAAAATACTTAAAAACAGAATAAAATAAATATTCAAGGGGGCTTCCATACAACAGACATGATTTTTTTGCCGTTGTGCATGTTTTTATAGATAATGGTACGGAACCATTCGTGCGCGAGCCTGACTCGCACCGGGCCGATTTTTTATAAAAATGTAGCTGTTATTTTAATATAAGTATAGTGGTGTTTTACAACTTCCATGCGAACGAAGTCGCGGACTGAAGTTAGTAATTTAATAAAATATTATTTATTTATACCTATTGGCATAAAATGCCGATCGATACCCATCCCATCTTTGCAGTTTTGCCAATCAATTTAAAGAAGCCCAAAGTGTTGTGTATATTAAAAAATGTAAATAATGTGTTGTGAGCAGTGGTTGTCCAGTGGTAACAGCTCCGACCTACGAGTTGTAGATCGTACATTATTTCATCACCACTGGGGGCCTAAAATGGACGCTTTGGCAGAATCATATACAATGAATTGCGGGATGTATGAATTGTACGCAGATCATTATTATGATTCTGCCAAACAGTCCATTTTAGGCCCTCTGCTCTCAAAACGGTTAAGAAAAACATCATGAGGAAACCGGCATGTCCTAGAGCCAAATATTTGAAGACATGTGACATCTACCAACCCACTTTGGGTTCGCGTAGTAGATAACCCACTCCCTCTCGAAGAGAGGAGGCCTGTGTCCCAGGTAAAGAGTGGGGAGTATGATGTATACATTTTTATTTAGCTGGTTGACATGCAACTCATGTCTTCAGATTTTAGCTCCCATTAATGAATGTGTGTGAAATAATAATCACTACAATGTCCTAGATATAGTAATAGTCGGTACCTATTTGATGTATAAAATTACTTAAAGTAAAAATAATAATAATTAATTAATTAATTGCCAAGAGCCTCGACCAACACCTAAGGAGGCTCTCGTTGGGCAGCTGGATTAAGGGCCTGATTCAGAGAGCTGTATTTCTGGACACGGCTCGCATTGTTAGGAGGTTCCTCTCTCTGGAGCCCTGACCGGTAGCTTGGACCTTGTTCCCGATACCGGTGGGCTACTATTTTTTATATTTTTAAATGTTTTTATATTTTTTTATATTCTAATATTTAAAAATATAATTTATATGTATATTTAACTAAACAAAGGAGATAATAATAAAAAAATAAAAATGTTTATTTCATCAACATATTTATGTAAATTACATTGTTATGTTTGGAGTCACCTTTTAAGCAAAGATTTGCTTGTATTATCCGCTCTTCCAGTTTACATTCACTATTCATGTGTGAGAGAATAAACAATAGATAATTTTGAAAGCATGCCAAAGGTTTTTAACAATACATAATAGAAAAACAAAAAAAAGTAATTAAATAAGGAATAAGGAATGCGCACAGTTATGTGTGTGTGTGTGGGGGTGAGTATGTGTGAGGTGGCGGTGTTTGTAGTGTAAGGGTGTGAATGTTGGTGTGGAAGGTGTGATTTGTGTAATTAATGTTTTAGTAAGCGACAAATTGTATCTATAGATTATAATTAGATAAAGTGATTAAATTAAAGAACATTTTAATTTAATCACTGTATCTTTTTGTATACGACCGTACGTAATTTTGATAAGACCTTATATCCTCCGATCTCTTGATTATATCTGATCGTGAGTGTTAATTTGTTATCTTGTAGGTAACCTATAGTTTATTCCCGTATTGTAAAAACTGGCCAAGTGCGTGTCGGACTTCACACATTTAGGGTTCCGTAAAAAAATTTGAATATAAGCGGTCCGAATGGCAGAATTATTCATAAGCAGTAAGGTGAGTGACCTTAGTAACACTTTTTGTGAGGCTCCAAATCTGGTTTATTGGTATTTATTAGTAAAACATACGTAATAATAGACATTATCACATTAGGTCAAGGGGAATTTAAAAAATTCTTCGGAACAAAATTTTGTAAAAAAAGCTGACTGATGGCTTCTCAGTCCTTTGTTTTCCAATATATTTAAAACAAAAAATACAGTATTTATCTACTCAACGAGCTTTAAACAAAAATATCTCATTCGATGGGGTAGATGAAGTTTATTTTTCACGCCCCTCTTTTGCTGTATGGGAGCCCCTCTTAAAAACACTTTGGCTTTGGATCAACAAGATGCTTATACTGTGAACATTTAAAGACTGAAGCTCCAACCATTTGGCTGTAAAACCTGTGCGACAGACAACGGATGGACACGTGAGTGATAGCAATAGGGCTCCGTTCAGAACCTTCGGGTACGGATTGTACGGAACTCTAAAAAAGGAAGATCGTAATATATAAATCGTCCTATTCCCTTTTGCCAAATATTAAAATTAAATAATATTGTATGAGGTATTATTTTTCCGCCCAGTGGGCACACATGTCACCGTTCTGAACATAACATTTTTCATTCGTATTGTGTGTAAAAATTTTGTGCAAACTCATAAAAATTTTCTTTCATATCATATTTTATATTGTTTTTTTTTTGTCAATGTGAGGACGTTGTAGGCTTATTAGACTGTAGATCTGTAGACCATTTTCTATTTTGTTAAGTACCTGGTACTTTGGACAGGCCTACGCTGTCCTCTCATACCTATTAACACTGTAATTTGAAAACATTGTAAAACCCATTTTTATTTTTTTTAAAGAGTGACCGTGGAGTTTCTTGCCGGCTCTTCTCCATAGGAAACGACCAATTTGAACCGTGCTAGCTTCTGACGTTTCATAAGTGCCCATGTAGGCTTATGTGAAATAAAAATATTTTCGATTGATTTGATTGATCTTTACTTTACTTAATCGAGTTTTAAAATCGTTTGGATTTTATTCGTTGTACCTACTAGGTTACAGAGCAACAAACAAACATAAATAAAACAGCATATCACATCACAATAAAAAAATCTTTCAAACCAAATCGCGGTACCGTATGGCAATATTGCAAAACATCTGTTTTAAACGTCGATAACATGGTGTCCAAACAAAAATCTTTAATTTTCGTATGCGAATATGTAATTTTCTTTTAAAGACAAAAGCGTTACGCAGAAACGAATCACAATACATATTAAAATAAGAATAAAGTGTATAAAAATGTTCGAACATCTGCTGAAATTATTTACACAAGTGTACATAAGACTTAATATTCTTTTATATTTATTTAAATCATCTTATTATTTAGTTCGGCTAATATTATAAAATGAAAGTCTGCGTATCGTATTATGTTTAGTGACGTGTTTGAGTGCCGCAGAATTTTAAATAGGTACCAAATCTTTAAAAATGTGTTTCATTATAAATGATTTCAAGAATATTTATCCAACTTTCAGCCACGAAATAAAATCCTTCTCTAAAAACATAATTACCCCTTTTCACCCAGTTAGAGGGGAATTTTCGAAAAATCCAAGAACATGTACTTATTCCTTATTTTTTATAAAGATTATTCAATACCAAGGTTTTGATTGAATAGTAAGTTAATAAATATCATTTACATGCGTGCGCATCGTGCACATGCGCAATAATGCGCATTCCAAACCAATGGCGGCGGAGAGACGCGGGGCACGTTAGGTGCGCGGGGGGCACTCGCGCGCGAGCCCCGCTGCCACACAGAGTACATTTGTTGTGCTGCCGTTCGGACAGAGTGCACGTATTTTTAAATCTTAAGAAATAAGTCTCTATAAAAAAAATAAAAAAACAAACATACAGCCGAACATATAACCTCCTCCTTTTTGGAAGTCGGTTAAAAATACTAGCTGACCCGTGCCCACTCCGTTGGGCGGTAAACAGTTTTACTCTATGACACTAACAAATAACGTGGCTTTCTATGGGTAAAGGAATACCTACCCTACCTACCTACCTACCTACCCTACCCTAAAAAAAAAAAAAACATAAACCATCTACTAAATAGTCCGAACAAAGCCTGAACCTTTTTTTTGATAGGTGAGCCCGTTCTTGAGTTATAAAATTACAACGAAAGTGGCATTGATTTTTATAGATATCTATTTATATCTCGGCTATCTTATTAAATACATCTATTTATTTTATTGCTGTTTACGTCCGTTTCAATCATATCCCAATAGGCTCTCAAGTCAAGATTTTATGGAACGATAAAAGAAAATAGGGTAGTTTTAGGGTTAGTTTTAGGGGGTAAAAATCCGTTGCTGAGTTTAGAAATGAACAACGCGGTCATATAGACAGACACGAAAAGTGTCTTCAACTTATATTATGTAAAGATGAGAAGTATGGAAAATAAATAAATAGTTTCCTTCAACAGTAATAGACGTGCAGAAATAGAGACATAGGTACCTACCTAAGCCCCTGCCAGGGTCTGCATGAGATTTTTTTTTTTCCTTCTGGCTTCGCACGGTTTGTGCATTTAGCCAATGTCAAGTTTTAGTTCTTGTTTAAAATATTGATGAAATGAATTATAAATGCATGATGATGATATCCCCGCCCACTCCCCTTGAGTTTCAGTAAAGATGTGGCACTTTACTGAGTCCTCACGCGGACTTCTTGAGAGAACTTGAAGCGAAGTTGCACTGTTTTGTTTCATTTGCCTACACTAATGCACGTTCACAAACACTTAATGGTTAATAATCCACCATTATTACACATTAGTATTCGGCTAAACACAAATTTTGGAAAATAAAACAAACTGCTGAACATGACGCTTCACTTTCCCGCCAAGAAGCCTGCATGAGATTGTTTATAGTATTAATTTATAAATCTTGTTTCCATCTTTTTTAAGTTCACTTTTTACGCAGTCGGGTTTTTTATTTTTTTAATTAACTTTTTTTATTAGATACAATCAATGGGCTCCAAAAGGCCAAAGAAAATATTAATAATTTGTGGGAATGACAAATTAAATATGACTCAAACTAATATGTCCCTTAACTTTAAGGCTTGAAACTGCGTTAAGCGGGCGCCCGCGAAGGGCAACCGTCGCGTGTCTACGCGCGTGAACAGGCGGGGGGCTCCGTGGGAACGCGACGGACGTCGCGGGTACCCGTCGCGGAGACCGGATTATTTTATTTACGCAGTGTCGCTAGTTCAATTTTAACGGTGTACATGTATATTCGTGTCGATGGAGAACTTAATATATACTTAATATTGACTGAACAAGTCAAAAAGTCCGTGCGTGTCGTGTTACCGGTCCGCTGGCGGGCACCGCGCGTGCTCCCGCGGCGGGTTCTGTCGCACGGAGGCGGGCCCCGTTGCGTGGGTGCGGGGCGAGCCTCCCCGTGACGGACGCCCGCGCGGGTCCCCGCGACGGCGCACTTTTGTATGAAACCGCGCGGGTGCTTAACGTAGTTTCAGGCCTTAAAAACCCTTACCAATAAAATTCAGCCGGTCAGCCGAGTTGCTCTAATACCTGTACCTAAGCAGTTTTTACGTACCATTAGAACCGTAGTATTGTTGAGTACCTAGTGAAACAATTCTTCGTGGTTATATTCAGGGTGGTGGTCCAGTTTGTGAATCCTTGGACGAACCAGTCGTATAGTGGGTTGGAAATTAATTCCTTGTCCAACTGTAATAGAGAGTTTCTGAGGTCATTAAAATTGTTATTCTATTGATTTGAAGTTCACCGTGGTAAGTAACAACAATGTGCAACTATAAAGTTTCTTCCGTTTGCGGATCTCGTACAGTGCAGACGTGTTATAATTTTTTTTTTTTTTTTGCGAAATACTAAAGTTACTTAAAATACTCATTAACCGAATATAATACTTATAATTAATTGTGTTACTCAAGTCTCTAAGTCAATTGAACTAACTGTGGGATTTTACAACATTTACTGCGAAGAAACTCAGCACGCGAGCAAGGTACCCGCTTTATTTACTCATTCGCTCAATCGCTATCGCAACTTGCTCCACGAGTGGTATTTTTTGCCACAGATCATGAGTGTGAAACGATCACCTCCTGGAAGTGGCCTGAGTGGTTCAGAGCCAAATCTGTTGAGTAGTGAAACAGTATCAAGTTTTCAGAACAGTCCTAATCAGGTTACGTTTCGCAATAAGCGAAAGTTTACCGACGACATCAAGGAAGAACTAAGCGAGTTTCGAGAACAAATGTTGCAAATGATGGCCGCAATCACAACCAACCAAAAAGAATTTACGGATAAAGTAAGTGAGGATATTTCTACAATAAAGGAAAAAGTGGAAGATATAAAAATTACTTTAAATAATCTTATTATAGAACAAAACATACTGAAATCAGACATTTCAGAAGTACAACTAAAAGCCATTGCCACAGACAAAAAAGTCGAGAAAATACAATCTGAAATTGACACGATTAAGGAGAAATCAAAGTCCACCCCACTGTCGCTCGTAACATCGGATGCGTATGAATCTATTATGACGGAAGTCAGAGAACGTGAAGTAAGGAGCAAAAATATAATAATCGTTGGAATAAAAGAGCCAGTCTCAGCATCTAAAAACGAAAGAACAGGGATGTTAAAATTATAAGGATGACAGGTGTAAATTGCTTACCTGAGAAACTTTTCCGTGTCGGGAAGTATAACCCCACCAAAAATCGTCCTTTAAAAGTATGTTTCAAATTATCAGAAACGACAATATCTATCTTGCGTGCCAAAAATGATGCTAACATTGACAATATCAAAATATATTCAGATCAGACACCTCAACAACAAGAATTTCTGAAAAATCTTAAGGATGAAATTAAGTGCCGATCTGAAAATGGCGAGAATAACTTAACAATTAAGTATTTTAGGGGTGTGCCAAAAATAATTGAAATTCCTGCAAAAAACTAACGTCAAAAGACACCAGCCATAATCAAAACTCTCAAGCAAAAGACACTATAACTTACCAAATAAGTGACAACTACGATGATATTATCACAAGCAGCAAATCTATAAAATTCTTGTATGCAAATGTGCGCAGTATCGTGAAACCAGGGAAATTGGATGAACTAAAGTGTGTTGTGGAATCTTTTCGTAGTACTATACACATTATTATACTTACTGAAACATGGATAAAAACTGATGATGAATGGTTGAACTGGGGTGGTGGAGTATCAATTTTCGCTCACAACAACTTAAAACACCACTTAATCGAGGATCTATGCCTAAATGACAACCACTACGTATGGATCCATCTTGAAAAGTATTCCCTCGACATAGCTGGCATCTATCGTAAACCTGACGGTTCTAATGTCAAAAATTTCCTTGAAACATACACCAAGCAATTGCAAAAGCGGAAAAGAGTAATAATACTAGGGGATTTTAATATTAATGTGCTGAATTGGGATCAGACAGCTATTAAATATAAAGAAGAATTACAAACTAGTGGATATAGACTTCTAAATAAAGTCGAGGAAAACTATTGTACCCGAGAAACTGCCACAACGAAAACTATAATTGACCATGTCTGCACAAACCTTGCTGACGTCAAGTTCCATCTTGCTATAGTTGCAACTGCTATGTCAGATCATAATCAAATATACTTAGAAGTTAAAAAACATGAACCAGAACCGCCTAGAAGAGTAAAATATGAAGCTATAGATTATGAAAAGCTGTACAATACTGTGAGTGAATGGACTAACACCAACGAAGACAGTCTATACCAACTACTTGAACAAAAGTTATTATTTAGTATCAATAGCAGTAAAATAACAAAATATAAAATATTGAATCCGCCCAGGCAAGATTGGATAAACAAAACAATTATAAATTTAATAAATAAAAGAAACATACTATGGAACATGCACAAAAAAAAAGTAAATGATCAATTATTGCAGGAAAAATTTATAAACCAAAGAAATGAAGTCACTCAACAGATTCAACAAACAAAAAGCGCATATTACCAAAATGCTTTTGATCAATGCAAGCAAAACCCAAAAAAAATGTGGGGTCTTATAAATGATCTCTCTAGGAATAAGGTCAGAGAGTCACGAGCACCGAGTAAACTCCTTATGCCATCTGGAGTTTTGACTAATCAGACGGACATTTGTGAGTGTTTTAATGACTTTTTCTCAAACATTGGATCAGTTCTGGCTAGTCAAATCCCCAATCAATACCATAACAATTTAACCCACACTAAAGGAACGCAGGCAACTCGAACCTTAGACACACTTTCACAAATAAGACCATGCACCATAAATGAAATAGAAAAATAATTGAAAAACTAAACACTAGCTCTGGCTTAGATGGTATAAACACAAAATCAATCAAATGCGTAAAAGACATAATAATAAGTGAACTAACAAATTGTGTAAATAAAAATTTAGAACTTGGAACTTTTCCCGACAGCCTCAAAATTGCCAAAGTCACGTCAGTCAAGTCAGCTACAAAAATGGAAGCAAATCGGATCCAGGAAATTATCGTCCCATTTCAGTTTTGCCGGTTGTATCAAAAATTTTGAACGTATTTTATACAACCGCCTCGATGAACATCTAAGAGCGCAAAACTTTCTTTATAAAAAACAATACGGTTTTAGGCCAAAATCCAATACACTTTCTGCAACAGTAGATCTAATAACAAAAATTAAACTAAGTATCGACAAAAAGCAAATAGCACTAGGTATTTTCATAGACTTAAAAAAAGCCTTTGACACAATAAGTCACAAACTGTTATTAAAGAAACTAAACGATATTGGTTTCACTGGTAGTGCCCTTGATATCTTTAAATCATACCTGGCAAATCGTTCCCAAGTGGTTAAGATTAACGATAGTCAAAGTAGTCCTAAAATCGTAAGTTTTGGCATTCCGCAGGGATCAATTTTGGGACCCTTATTATTCCTGATATACAGGGTGTTTGGTGCATCGTGTGCCAAATTAAAATGGTCGACTGAAGGGGTCATCCGCTAGCCTTTCAGACCCCTTAACACCCCTCATGCTCTGTGGATTTTTTTTTATCGACTTTTTATTGTTTTCCAAAAAAAAGACCCAAATTTTACATTCAAATACAGATTTAAAAAAAAATATAAGGCGTAGACACTGAATTTTAATTTTATTTCGATGTGAAGAATACTTTTAAATACAAAATTAGTGATATTAGTCACCTAGTTTTTTTTTTAATTCACTCGCAAAGGTAAAACTTAAATTAAAGCTGTACATGTTACAGCTATTTATAAGGCTACAAAAAAAAAACCAAAAGCGACCGGTATCTTCCAACTCCCTCATTAGTTCTCCAGTCTATCCTCTTTCTAATGATGTGCCACATGCCATAAAAGTATTTTAACAACTTTGTGAATTCGCTAGAATTGTGAATCAAGTCACATAAAATTACATTCCAAATTCTAATGAAAAAATATTTATTGCGGAACTGTTACTTGAGAAAGAGGTAAAATTTGTTTTCTCACTCTTTCACAGTAAAATCTATCTTCTATCTCTTTCTTGCATACCTTAAATCGGTTTGAAAAAATCGCGCCGCCCGACCCGCCATTTTTTTAGTCGAGACATGACTGTCTCTGCTACCTAACGTGTGTGCTAGTTCACCATACTCCGCGATTCTTTTATTACTTTGTTCTCGTTAAGTTTTGCTGGTTCTTGTTACATTTGTTTAATTTTTGTTGTTATTGTTAAACTTTGAGTTTTTTGTTATTGCAATGGCGACATTCTCTAACGAAGAATATGCGGACATCATGATGGCTTACGGAGCCGCTAATGGCGTCGCTCGTGCAGCGCAACGACTTTACCAGGAACGCTTTCCTGGTAGACGATTACCTGGCCGCAGAGTCTTCCAAGACACATACCGACGCATACGCGAGATTGGCAGTGTTACTTTTAATGAACCAAGGGGCCATATTGTTAACATAATGTTGAAGTAGACGAGAGAATACTGGCACTTTTTGAGGAAGACCCTACAAGAAGCATTAGAAATGTGGCATCACATCTTGATATTTCAATATGGAAAGTGTGGAAAGTACTTCGTCAAAACAAAAAGCCACTACACTCCGGTGCAAGGTACGTAATTTTAAACTAACTTTAAATCCGTGCAAGCTTTGTTTGACCTTGCCTTTGTTAAGCAGGTAATGGGTATGGTATGGCGTCACTTCCAGGTAGTGAATCTATTAGCACGAACAGCGGGTCCTTTCTTGTGCAATTACTTATTGCCCAAGAGAAATTTAAAAGAGTTTTTTGTTTGTTGCAGGTCTTGAGGGTGGCGACTTAGAGAGACGAGTGGCTTTTTGTCGGTTTCTTTTACACACTGATGTGGATGATCCTGATTTTTTAAAAAGAATACTGTGGACGGATGAATCCAAATTTACCAAGGATGGGATCCTCAATTTACACAATTTGCACCACTGGACAACGAAAACGCAAAACCCACGTGTTAAAAGACAGAAATCTTCTCAAAGAAGGTTTAGTGTAAACGTTTGGGCAGGAGTGATTGGGAATCAGGTAATTGGACCGCATTACCTGCCCGATAATCTCAATGGCGAAGACTACCTGGAATTCCTACAAAATGACCTGCCCGAATTAGTCACCGATGTGCCCGTATTTAATGAACGTGTGCCCATTGTATTTCAAAATGACGGCTGCCCGCGCATTGGCGATTGACTGTGAGGGAATATCTCGACAATGTGTTCCCCAATGCATGGATTGGACGCGATGGCCCTATTCCATGGCCGCCACGTTCCCCAGATCTAACTCCGTTAGACTTTTATGTCTAGGGACGTGCCAAAGAGTTGGTATATGCCACGGAGGTTCCAACTAGGGAGATATTAGTCCAACGCATAGAAGCGGCATTCAATACTATTAAGGAGGAAATACGACTTCGTACAACAACTGTTGAAATACGAAACAGGTGTCGGGCCTGCATTCGCAACAGAGGCCAACAATTTGAGCAAGATTTGTAACAATTATTAAATAAATGTTAAAAATGCAATTTTGTTTTTTTATTTCAAGTAAATCCCACGAAAGATACAGATATGAGACACGAATTTACCTAACCATAAGAATGAGATAGCAGATTTATAGGTTTGACAGGTATCATTTAAGAGTTTTTTTTTTAAATCATAATTTTGAATATTAGCCTTAGGTGACTCGATTCACAATTCTAGCGAATTCACAAAGTTGTTAAAATACTTTTATGGCATGTGGCACATCATTAGAAAGAGGATAGACTGGAGAATTAATAAGGGAGTTGGAAGATCCCGGTCGCTTTTGATTTTTTTTTTGTAGCCTTATAAACAGCTGTAACATGTACAGCTTTAATTTAAGTTTTACCTTTGCGAGTGAATTAAAAAAGAACTAGGTCACTAATATCACTAATTTTGTATTTAAAAGTATTCTTAAACAATACACATCGATATAAAAATAAAATTCAGAGTCTACGCCTTATATTTTTTTTTAAATCTGTATTTGAATGTAAAATTTGGGTCTTTTTTTTGGAAAACAATAAAAGTCGATAAAAAAAAATCCACAGAGCATGAGGGGTGTTAAAGGGTCTAAAAGGCTAGCGGATGACTCCTTCAGTCGAGCATTTCAATTTGGCACACGATGCACCAAACACCCTGTATATCAATAATATTCATGAAGTTGGACTAAAAGGCGATGTATCGTTGTACGCCGACGATACGGCTTTATTTTTCGGTTTATTATCGTTATGTGTGACGCCCAGGATGATCTACGTCTTTTAAATATGTGGTTTCAGTGCAATCTACTCACAATAAATATAGCCAAAACCAACTACATCATATTCGCAGCAAAAAACAAAAAAATATCCCACCATTCACAATTAACGATAAATAACCAACCTATTAAAAAAGTTGATCACGAAAAGTACCTTGGACTAATTTTAGATAACCACCTGAACTGGAAACCACATATGGAGAAGGTTAGATCTAAACTGACTTCGCTCTCGGGAGCCTTACGGAGTGTTGTCAAATGTCTGTCACGCCAAGTACGCTAAAATATATATAACACTCTTATAAAACCTCACCTGGACTATCTCATAGAAGTATGGGGCACAGCGGCCAAAACCAATATAGAAACGCTACAAATAGCACAAAATAAGTTAATAAAGACACTTTTCCATTATGATTACAGTACATCAACACAAAAAATATACAATGAAACTAAGCTAATGAACATATCACAAACATACATATATAATACTTGCATCTTAATAAGAAAAATACTTAATAAAAATATTCACACACAAATACATTTTACAAAGAAATATCAAATACACAAAATTAGGCTCAGAAATGCAAATGACTTACAATTATACTCACCACGCACCAACTATGGCAAAAAAAATGTGATGTACGAGGGTGCTGCCTTGTATAATAAACTACCAACTAACATCAAAAATGCAAAATCCATGTCAATATTTAAGAAAGAATTTAAATTACATATGTTTAATAAAATGAGCGCACCTTAGTACATTTCATGCCACATCTAGTTGCGCGCGTTCCGTGTATGCTTACATTTTAGCGGTGTTAAATTATTAGCGATTACCCTGCACTTTTATAATATTTTTGTATGTTATAATTTCTTGCAAACACTGTACGTTTGAATCAATAATGTTTTTTTTTTTTTAAGTTAGATTATAAATATTTCTCATGTAAGTGAAATTTCTTATGGGAAATAAAGACATCTCAAACCCGAAAGTAATAAACAATTATATTATATTAAACATATATGTTAAACAGTCACAAAACAACAGAAAAAAGTGTCCCGCGCAGCAACGGCAGCACACATACCCCCTTTTCATTTATTTTACATTTCACTACAAGCAAAAATGTTAGAAAAGAGATGGCTTGTTAAGAAAACAACAAGAAAAAAGAGACAGCTAGTGTTGTCAATTGCGCGTGAATGTAAACACACATTATTCTGGCCACAAATCACCGAATAATGGCATCACAAACACAAACACGACCCAATTAGGACGTTTTCGAGTCTTCACGATTGCGCGCTCACAACATGTGTTATATAATATCATTGGTAATAAACCCATTTATAGTAAGCTAGATTTTTTTAGAACTAAGTGGTAAGAAGAATACTCACGGCTATCTGTAACCCAGCAAAACAGCCAGTATCATCGAATCATAAGCAAACTTTAAGGTTGCCATTGGGACACATCATCACAAGATAAGTAAGTCCTGCAGGGCCATCAGGCCTTGTCTTCTGAACCCATCTGCTGCGCTGTCTCCAAATTTTCTAAGCATTTGAAACCAACGAGTTTTTTTTTTAAAGTGAACAATCTATTTGAATCGCCAATTTTCAATGCACTGCAGTGCTTATTCGGTGAATTAGGTACACACCTACTGTTATTATCTCGTTTTCTTACCTTTTTTTTTTTTTTTCTCTTTATTAATTAAAGGGGGTTTTTATCCACACGGATATGCCAACCCCATGTTTTCTTACCTTAGGAGCGTAAATTCTTTATCTATACATATTATAATAAAATAGTAACGAAGAACGTACATTGACTATTAAAGTTTTTATTTTTTCCGTTTTTCTGTTTATCTGGGTGTTTTTTCCGCATTGGAGCGTAAACGGCTTAGGTTTTGATTTAATTAAGTCATGTGACATTATAATTAAATTAAATTAAATGTGAAAAAAAAAACTTTTCTAAATTTTAAATAATATAAAAACAAAGCTTTCGTTCTTTTGTATAAAATATTCTTCAAATATGAAATTATAAACCTACCAACCAGTGCCATCATGTATTAAACGACAGTCCGGAGGGATAATAAAATTATAATTTCACCCTTGCTTTCAGGAGGCGACCCGTGAAATTATTCAAACCTTTAGGAGATGACGAGTAGAGACACACACTGATATTTTACAGTAATGAGCTCCCTATATACTATACATAATTCATCTTTGAATGAGCTTTGAAGCTTTGATTAGCTATATGTCTATATTCTGTTGGTTTCAGTAGTTAAATATAGGTAAACAAAAAAAACCACGTGACTAAAAAGCTGTGAAGTAACAGACTAAACGTAATACCTGTCACTTCAGTTGTCATGCTACTTCACAGTAATGCTCTTCAATTTAGCAACGTTAGAATTCGTTGACGTTTTGAGAACCTGTATTTTTGGACTCTTTACAATAGACAGATTACAAAATATTATAGTATACGTATTACTAATTAAAAAATTGTGCTCAAGCAGTTACATCAACGAAGAGTACCTAGAATAAAAAACAAAGTTTAACATACATTAAGACGCAGATATATGCCAGTGACCTTGAGTGGTTAGCTTGCGTGTTCTGTACTGAGCTTACGCAACGCGTCGTACGTTCAGCCAGTAATAGAACTCACCCATCAAGGAGCGCTATCCCCAATCTGACGCATTATTAATTTATTATACACAAAACAAAAAGGATTTTAATAAAACGAGTATACTAAAAGATCAATAGTTAAATTATCTTTAAATTGGCGAAAGTTTCAGAAAAATACGCTTGGTAGACTCAGTTTTTTATCCGAGTTAGACATATCTTTACAAATTAGTTTCACAATGTAATATAAACATAATCTAAAATATTTACATATTAAGTTATTGAGAAAACGCTCTAATTTAACTTAACTCTAATTTTTTTTCAGATCATTTAGACGTTTAGACGTGATCTTCAGTATAAAATCATTAAAAGTCGGTTATCGTCACCTTAATAAAAGAGGAAACTATGTCAAAATCAAAAATCCATTTAATTTGGTTATAATTTTACAACATGTTTTTAAACAAGAAAGTCATCTATAAAAAAAACCTTTTTACAATTTGTTTACCTTTATTTAACTACCTAAACCATTGGAGTATTTATAGAGTGTCACGCTGCAAAATAAGTAAAACAAACAGGCCAACTTTGATAGGGTGGTACTGTGCGTGACAGCTAGGTACGTCTTCGCACCACGTCACTGTGCTTTCATTGTATTATTCTAGAGTGCAAGCATTTTGCGGCTAACAATTGGACGCAATTAATTTTGACTAGTTCACAGCTTTGACTGTCTATCTATACCTACATTATTTATATCTTTGCTTTGAACGTAGGCACATTTGTGGTTTTAGAGACTTGAGTAGGAAGTACAAATTAAGGTTAGAGAATTCGTTGAAATAAACAAATACATTTCCAGACTATAATAATTCTTGCCAGGGTTGCGAGTTTGTCCGAAAGGGATATCGTGGCCCTGGCAAACAGGTAAATGAAGGAATACGGGTGGGTTTAAGTCAGTAAAAGTCTGACACGCCCTCCCGCTCCGCCCAGAGCGGGAGAAGTTATTTGATGATTTCCCACCCAATAAAAAAATCTTTAATAATTGAAATGTAAAATAGCTTCACAAAATATATTATACCTAAAATACTGCAAAACAATTCCAAATCACAATCAGATTCTTACAAACCTATTATTGCACGATAAATCACGCAAAAGCCAATAAAGCAGTCAAAAATCACTGAATAACAGGTTATAAAGCCTTTATTTTTATATTGGATTCTCCATAATAAATGACAGACGAACTGATGGCTCGTTCGATTCTGGCTTTCAGCTGAATCGGGTATCAATCGAATATTAATGAAGAGCCGGGAATAAATAAACCAGACTTCGTTGTGATGCTATCTATCGTTTTTGGGTCACTCAATCTGTGACAATTCGATAAACTGTGGAATGAGGTTTAATTAAAGGATGATGAATGATGTCATATACCACGCACAATAAAGGGTTCCGTAGTTGGGATGAATTATTTATCCCAATAACAAACTTAACATTGTAGTTGAAAGACAAGTTCCCTCATACATTCCAACTGCAAATGGAAGTTTGTACGCACAATATTGAGTGATTTACCATGTTATTTTAAGACCATAGACTTCTTATAGGTTTTCCTGTAATCTATAAGTAAAGAACTATTTTCAGTATTTTTTTTTTTTAATTTTTGACTTATTTATTTCGGAGATAGGGAGGGGAGGTGGAATGGTCCCTTTTCGTCGATTTTCAAAATTTCAAAACTGTATCATGATAAATCACAAAGTTATAACGTTGATAAGTTACCGGTTTATCCGTACAAAAACATGCTAACGGCGCCCCAGCGCCTCCAGGGTCGTCTTGCGCTGGGCACGCCACAATTGTGGTGATAAGTCCCCTCTTTGAGGAGTGGCTAGGGAGGCGCCACGGCGTCCTCACCTTCCGCCTGACGCAGGTCCTCACCGGACATGGTTGTTTCGGGAGGTTCCTGTACAGGATAAAGCGGGAGGAAACGCCCGGGTGTCACCACTGTGTGGATCGCCCGGAGGACACGGTGGAGCATACGGTGGAGGTCTGCCCGGCTTGGGCGGAGCACCGCCGTGTCCTCACGGAGGCGATCGGCGGCAGCGATCTCTCGCGTCCGGCCCTGGTTCAGGCCATGGTTCGGAGCGAGAGTGTATGGGAGGCTGTCATCTCCTTCTACGAAGCAGTAATGCTCGCAAAGGAGGAGGCGGAACGTGTGAGAGTGAGGCAGGGTTTGCGCCCTCACGCCCTTAGCCGCCGCAGGAGACGCCCCGGGCGTCGGGAGTCGCAAGCTGATTTCCGGCCACCGTAGGCGCGGGCCTGAGAACGGTGAGAGATGGGTAGCTCACCGTCCGATAAGGACCAGGCCCGGGTCGACGACGCGTTGTGTTTCACGCCCGCCTCAAAGAGATGTCAGCACCAACTGACGGGGTCCGTTAGGGCCAATGCCTGCCAGGGTTGCGAGTTTGTCCGAAAGGGATATCGTGGCCCTGGCACACAGGCAACGGAAGGAACACGGGTAGGTTTTAGTCAGTAAAAGTTTGACACGCCCTCTCCCGCTCAGCCCAGAGTGGGAGAAGTTATTTGATAATTTCCCACCCAAAAAAAAAGGGGTCGTCTTGCGCTCATTGATAATAATTTGGCAGTAGGTACCTAACCGTACGGCGATTGTATTGTAAGTAAGTAAATGGTGATAACATTTTCCATCGCACTTAAATATTTTTGGGACAAAATACAACATGGTGTTAAAATTATTGAAATCGATTCAGTTCCTTAAAACTATTTTCAGGTTTCGCCTATACTAAAAATAATGTTGTATAAGAGACGTATGATTTTAAATTACAATAGAAAATAGCAGCAATCGAATCCATCATTTTAATCACTGATGAAATAATTATTCTCGTGATACAGTTTTATACTAGTACGAGGGGATAGGGCGAATCAGTCCAAAGACAACCAATCCATTATTTTATTCCACCATTTTACATTCTCTAACTGTTCACCTGCCTAAGTTGTATTGTTAAAATAACTTTAAACTATTTTTTTTTATTCTATGTCTAACTAACGGATGATCATGATGTGTTTTTTTTTATTTACAGTACAGGGTTCCTTACGGTCCTCAATGCTTATACGAGGTGGCTGGATGCGTCGGACAAGTATCTTTGCACACTTACTTCATAGAAAGTCCTTATGAAGTCGTCTGAATGGCGTGAATGTTGTGTTTTTTAAATCATTGCTTCCTTTGTATTGTTCCTTTCCTTTGCTTAGTTGTTTTCTACTTATTAAATACGTTTTAATAATTTATTAATGTGTCATATTGTTTTACCAACACCGAGGTAGCTACTCCCGAAAACCATGGTCATTTTCAGAAAAAAAAAGAAGAAAATATGACGTTTATGTATAGAGAACGTGACGTTTTGTACCTATCTAGATACCTAGATAGGTACAAAACGTCTCATAATGTTATTTCCTTGGCCGACATAACATTTAGCTAACAAATATAGGATACGTGATTTGGGTACAATCAGTTTAATGTGGTAGTCTTATGGGGTGACGTCAAATAATCCCATTTCATGGAAAAGAACCGTGTTGTAAGCATTTGTTTTGCACAATTTCAAGACGAATGTAGTGTGGAAATTTATATTATAATATATTTTGTCAGTCGGCATTTTCTCAGTACAGTAGAAACATCACAAAATCACGCCTGAACCTATTTCCCGAAGGCATGAGCAGAGAAGAGCACATTTCTTTTCTCTAGTTATATTTAAGTCCCATGTTGTAATAGGGGGGCGAGCCTGTTGCCATTATCCGGGCACAAATCGAACTCCGGCCTCCTACTGAGAAATTCCTAATAAGCCAACCCAATAAGACTTTGCAAGGCCTAGGAATCGACCCCGGGACCGGATTTTCAGTAGTCGCGCTAGCAACCACTATACTAGACAAAGAGGCAACCAAAAAAATACAAAGCACAAAATAATATAGAACAGATCAAATAAAAACTATTGCTTTAGTTTATGCAGTTAGCTTACCAACCAGCTAGTTACAGGTTCAAACAATACATAGTTTCACAAACTTTATTAAGTTAACCTGTTGCGTTTCGAAGTAACTAATCATGGTTGGAACCTGAGCCGATGATTGAACGAACAGTTAAATTGGATTTGGGCCACAATTGTCGTTTGCTGACGAAAATGGCCGCAAAATTGAGTTGATTGCTTGCTCTACCTGAATGTTGTGTTTACAGAACTGTTGGTTGATGATAAAATTGGACATTTATGTGAGGAAAGAAAGGGGATTGTAAAGGTATGAGGAGCAGGTTGTAAAGTTCACTCATCCTCTATAGAAAAGGGAGGATTCTCCGACGGGTGGGCCTTGCTGACGATTGATGTCGGGACGTTGTATATTAGTCGCGCGGTTAACTTTGCTTGCACGATGCAGGATTTTGCGTGATATCAGTGTGTTGCGTAGTTCGCATATGTGGCGATGTAGAACCCACAGGACGATCAAAACTGAGCTGAAATGGTTTTAGTCTATCTATGTGCATGTTTATACGACTAGACTGAAATCAAGATTTCGTTAATATAATAGGTAAGTTTAATATGTATGTATTCCGGAATAAATTTTCTAAATGATTTTGAAAACCGCGTAAAACTCCGTTGCTTAGTTTAGAAAAGAACAACGTGGTCATACAGACAGACACGAAAAGTGACTTCAACTTATAAGAAAGAAGAAATAAAATACATTTATTTAGTACAGACTAAAAGGCACACAATATAATATACAGCAGGTAAAAAAAAAAATAAGTTAAAAGTGCGATGTAAGAAATTAGCAGGAAAGTATGCATAATATGTGTAGGTAGAAGAATAGAAAATAAATAAGTTGTTTCCTTAAACAGTACCTAATAGACGTGCAGAAGAAGGAACATAGACCAGGAAATCTGAGCGGTTTTTTACTAACAAAAGAGCTACTTAATTATTTTGTTTCACTTAAAGTTAATATAAAAAGATTGATATCAAAAAAAGAAAAGTAAATTAAGAGAAACAAATTAAGTTAAGTAATGAAACTTTACTGCTCCACTGTATACTTATATTGCACAAAAGCACATGCGACACATTTTCTTCTTAGAAATTTAATATGTGGTGAAGTATATTATTCGTCTTTGTGTAGATGGCAAAGCTCAATGCTTCAGGTGACCTTATTTCAGAGTAAATATAAGTGAAATTTCGAATTTTGTGAGTCGGTTAAAACGTTAAGCGCCACCATTTGTTTTACACTTGCTTAGTGTATCTACATCATCAATATTCGGAATTACAAATACATACTCTCCCTAAAATATATAACATACAATATTAGTTTGTATATGCGAAACCCGAAACACGTATATAGTATTTTTATGTAAAGAATCTATGTAAAAAATTTCAAAGCAGTATCATAAAAATCACAAAGTTATAAGGTTGTTATGGTACCGGGTTGTCCGTACAAAAACATGCTAACGGCGGCGCCCCCGCGCCGAAAGGGTCGTCTTGCGCTCATTGATAATAATTTGACAGTAGGTACCTAACCGTACGGCGATTGTACTGTAAGTAATTAAATGTTGATAACTTTTTCCATCACACTTAAATATTTTTGGGACAAAATATAACATGGTGTAAAAATGATTGAAATCCAGTTCGTTATTCTGAACAAACTATATTCAGGTTTCGCATAAACTAAAAATAATGTTGTAAACAACATCGTAATCATGAAAAAAATATCATTCATCTCATACATTTGGTCGAGGAGGTATTGAAGTCTTGCATGAAACGACAGATTTTTTTTTCACGATTACGATGTTGGTCCCTGGGAAAAAGTTATTCAGTTTGGTGGTCTGCGGGGCGAGCACGGCCTACTGTGACATGACTTGAGTCACACATTTTATCACAGTTTGAGCGATAAAACTGTTTTGTCATAAAATGCTAGTACAAATTGATATGACATAATTTATTATGTCTTGACACGCCCGTGCTTGCCCACTGTACCACACACTTAAATTTCGCCACACCGTATACAGACACACTGTATATTATTATTTATCCATAATCCATAGAATTACGCCCGTTTTCATTAACACTACGCGACACCTAAATGTAAATGCCTAAAAAAAGCGCACTAATGGATTTTTTATTCTTGGTGCTGAGCCAGGCGTTGACCCAACAGTGCGCTTTTATTAGGTAACACGTTTAGGTGTTGCGTACTGTTAGTGAAAACGGGCATTTAGCCAACTAATGGCAACAATGGACGTCCAGTCCTACTCCCTAAGGGTCGATTTATTTACAGCACAAATAAATTATCTGCTGGTAAGTGTCAACGCACAGCGAAAGGTTATTTTGATCATGGATGATTATGAAAGCCAACCTTTTTCACCCATTTTATATCTTGATTAAAAAATAAAAATTTATATCTTTATTTATCGTGTAATGTCGGACTGCCCTTGTCTTTTAATAGCCACATAACGTGGGCGTTACAAAAGGTGACTGGAAAATGGAAATCGAGATTGATATCAGTGAAGTAAAGACATCGTAGGTAGGCTTTCAATAATATTATACAATCTGGCTCTGGATGTACGACATTAAATTAAAACGAGCACAGTACTAGTCCATCGAAACATTTTAAAACACAAAGATTAGTAGATAATGGAAAATTAAAAAATTGCAATTTTCAAACAAAATAAATAGCAGAATCAACTGCATAAAAAGTAAACACTCTACAGGGTTACTGGTAATTCGACGTATATCCGTCAGGGGCTGATAAGGGGGCCAAAATGCAACAAATTGAACCCCCCATATGTATGGCCGAAATTCAATAGTTTTCGAGATATTAGAATTTTAAGGGTTTTTCGATATTTACTCCAATTTGACATTTCATTCCAAATAAAAAAAAAACTACATATTTGAATGGGTACCATTAAAAATGATGTTGTAGCTGGCACTTCAATTAAGCTATGGACATAATTAAAACTACTTAATTTAACAAAATAATGAAAATAATGAGCGATATAAGAATAATATCTTACCAATATTTTCATTTTACGCTTCAAAAATGTTGTCTCGTCACAAAAATTTATATGACATTAATCGTACAAATAACTAAAACAACTTGCTTATTCTGTAAGCTTTCCAGAAAGCTATAAAAGTCAATTTTAAAATACATAATTCGTGCCAAGGCATGTGTTTGAATCGGCGCGGGGAGAGAAAGGGTCATTTGTATTTGTATGAAATAAAATGCATAAAAAAATGTACATCAAATTTTATTACAAATTTTACACATCTTGTTCAAAATGAGCCCCTCGATTACGAATGCAGGTTCGAATTCTCTTCCTAACGGTTTTCGTCACTCTTGATGTGAACGTTGTTCTCATCTGTTGCGCCGCGTTTATTATTCGCTGTCGAAGTTCTTCGACTGAATTTATTGGGGTCACATAAACTAATGCTTTCATATGACCCCAAACGTAAAAATCAAGTGGTGTGATATCAGGGCTTCGTGCTGGCCACGGAATTGGCCCTCCCCTCCCAATCCATCGGTTTGGATATCTCTCGTCTAGCCACTGTCGGACAGTAATCCGGTAATGTGCTGGGCAACCATCATGTTGAAACATGAGGTTGTTTTTTATTTCTTCGGGAACATCCGCCAACAAATCGTCTAGGTTGTTTCTCAAAAACTCCTCGTAATTTTCGCCGTTCAAATTTTGGGGCAAGAAATGAGGGCCCACCAAATAATTATCAACGACACCCATCCATACGTTCAGGGAAAATCTCATTTGCGACGCAGTTTCTTTTAGTTTTTTTGGATTCCTGCCTGCTTTAGGTGCCCAAAAATGTAAGTTATGGTAATTCGTTATTCCATCCCGGTCAAACTTTGACTCGTCAGTCCACAAAATATTTCTTAGGAAATGTTCCTGGTCAGCGTCAGCGTTTAACATAAACCGAGAAAATTCGAGTCGCCTGGCAGGATCTCCCTCGTGCAATGTTTGAACAAGTTGATAATGGTACGGGTGTCTACCTGATAGATGTACTACCGACCACACTTTCCACTGGGACATACCGAGCTGTCTTGCAACAATGTTCGTTGAGATGTTTGGGTCATCAATAAAACACTGAAGAATGGTGTCCTCTTCGTCAGCCGTGTACCGTCGAGGTCTGCCAGCGTTGAATTGTGCTCTTTGAACACTGCCAGTTTCAGACAATCGTCGATAGGTGCTCCCGAAAACAGTAACGTGGGGAAGTCGACGATCGGGAAAGCGGCGTTGGTATTCTCGCCGAGCCGCAGCCGCGTTTCCATCGGCAAAACCATAACAAAACATTATGTCTGCGTATTCGTTATTAGGATACGAAGCCATGTTATCCGAAATAACAATGATAACAAAAAGAATATCAAGAGAAATAAGAATTAACAATAATGATCGATAACAAATTAACGGGATGAGAGATTGGTAGCAAGATAACAACACACGTGCTTGCGCGGCGGAGAGTAAAAACTTACTAAGGAAGGCGACGCGAGCGCAGCAGACGCCGTGTACTGCCCCGCCCGCACACCCCGCCCCATCGCGAAGAATTTCGCCAGGAAAATCGGTTGTTTTTTTTTTTTTTGTTCCTTCTGGCTTCGCACGGTTTGTGCATTTAGCCAATGTCAAGTTAGTTCTTGTATAATATTGATGAAATGAATTATAAATGCATGATGATGATATCCCCGCCTACTCCCCTTGAGTTTCAGTAAAGATGTGGCACTTTACTGAGTCCTCACGCGGACTTCTTGAGAGAACTTGAAGCGAAGTTGCACTGTTTTGTTTCATTTGCCTACACTAATGCACGTTCACAAACACTTAATGGTTAATAATCCACCATTATTACACATTAATATTCGGCTAAACACTAATTTTGGAAAATTAAACAAACTGCTGAACATGACGCTTCACTTTCCCGCCAAGAAGTCCCAAATCGGTTGTTTTAGCGAGGATCATAAACTAAAAACACAGATAATTTCTCTCCCCGCGCCGGTTCAAACACATGCCATGCCACGAATTATGTATTTTAAAATTGACTTTTATACCTTTCTGGAAAGCTTACAGGATAAGCAAGTTGTTTTAGTTATTTGTACGATTAATGTCATATAAATTTTTGTGACGAGACAACATTTTTGAAGCGTAAAATGAAAATATTGGTAAGATATTATTCTTATATCGCTCATTATTTTCATTATTTTGTTAAATTAAGTAGTTTTAATTATGTCTATAGCTTAATTGAAGTGCCAGCTACAACATCATTTTTAATGGTACCCATTCAAATATGTAGTTTTTTTTAATTTGGAATGAAATGTCAAATTTTGGGTAAATATCGAAAAACCCTTAAAATTCTAATATCTCGAAAACTATTGAATTTCGGCCATACATATGGGGGGTTCAATTTGTTGCATTTTGGCCCCCTTATCAGCCCCTGCCGGATATACGTCGCATTACCAGTAACCCTGTATATCTATGAAAAGTTACGATTAATATTAGATATCTATGTAAAGATACGACGAAAGAAGTAAGAATTTAAATGTTTGTAAGCGCACCCACAATACAGGAGAAATTCCTAGTGTGGGGCAACGTTTAAAAAAAAAATCGGTTGTCTCGATTTACTGACGATAGTTGAACGTGACAACTGTCTTAAGAAAATACTGATGGAATGTTAGCATTTTTCAAAAGAAAATTTTAATTTCATTTGTTTAATAGATTTGTATGTATATAGAGAAGGAGGTAATTGGAAATCACAATGAAATTGATCAAGTTAGATTTATTTATACGCATAAATACAATTATGTCAATTTTTTTTTACAATTTAATAGTTTTTACAAGTATAAATGTGCGTTGAGCAATTGTTTTACAACTTTTAAACATGTGTAATATTTAATTTCTTACAATCCTACAATCGCTGCACTAGCGGACCGATGCTATTTATTTTAATGATGAAAGCACGAATATTCGACAATATATCACTGAACATATAATTATTATCGAAATAATCATTACCTTTATCGCTGCAATTATCGTTGCTATAAACAATTGACACCACATTCACTTTTCACTGCACTTGATACTCGACCAAAACATGTAAATGTACTATAGTATAGCAGCTGTCCACGCAGACGCATCGCTCACTCAAGTAGGAGAGAGACGGATGTCGAACGCTGCCGAACGCGAAGGCCGATTGTGCCTCTTTGTCGCTCGTTCCGCGCTCTCGCTTGCACTTCAAGCCTTACATGGAACGCCTCAGAGCGAGGTAACGCCGCATGAGTCATGTTTTTTCGTGCGTGGAGCCGGCTCAATCGAATTATAAGACGTTGTCACGTCAAAAATCCTGTGGCTAAAGTGTTCATTGGATTTGATTAATTTTTTGTATATGGGTATAAAACAAGATACTCATTACGTGGTTTATAGGAATGTCAATCGTCCTGTAACACCTTTTATAAGTCCGACAGCCATTCTTTGAAATATCTCCGTGAGTTCACTCAATGACAGTATTACTAACCTATTTTGTACCTATGTTTTAGGTGTGTCGAACACAATGAGTACCTACTCGTTATACAGGATGATTGGAACTAGGTACGTGCATTCTTTAAAATGGATGATACAATTAGAAAAGTATTAGTTGAATGTCCAAACTGGAGTTGATTTCTCACAATCAGCAGTTTATGGTCGACAGGCGGGATATTTCTGAAAAAACTTAAGTAGGCAATATCTCCAAAACTGCTTATTCCGGACCCCAAGTTATCTGATCAAAAGTTTTCAAATTAGTTCTAGTGTCACCTATTTGAAGATATGCATCCAGCTACCAATAGGTCTCTTATCATTCACATAGCTTCTCTAGTAAAATAATAGTTATGTGACAAAAACCTAGAAATGAACCATTTTCGGACTTTTTCCTTTACTTGTGCTGGTACCTTGCTTCTTGCCAAATTTCATGATTAACGGGAAGTAATGGTTTTAATTTATTTGAGAATTTCTTAATATGTTGCATATATACTCAAATTTTTTTTTTTTTTTTTTATTAATTTTATTAACAATTTTTTTTTTATTATAAATATTATTTTTATTAATTTTTTTTTAAGATATTACCTACTTACTAATATTCCAAAGATCCATCCAAAGGTTGTCTGTAAAAAAACTTTTTGTAAAAAAAAAATAACCGACTTCCAAAAAAACACTACAAAGTGAAAAATAACTTTAATTTCGGAAGTCGGTGTCTTTGGATCTGCATTTTAGCTTTCTGCCACCGACTTCCGAAATTGAAGTAATTTTTCACTTTGTAGTGTTTTTTTGGAAGTCGGTTATTTCTTTTTACAAAAAGTTTTTTATTTTTCACTTTTTAGTGGGTCAGTTTTTAATTTATCTAAGTTACAATAGCTAAAAAACAACTGCTCATCACCTTTTAGAAAATATTTCTTTTCGCGATGCTGGGACGTTAATTGTTGAGGAGTTCTCCTGGTAAGAACCAGGAGAACTGCCACTCACCATATACATTCATAAATTGCTTAGCAACCATATTAAAGTACCTAATCGAATCGCAACCCGTTAAATACTTATTATTATATTGTTCCGGTGGCCATCTGTGGTCTCCATCATCTGTTCCACTTCACCAAATGGTGATTTTCGGGAGCAAATACACGAGTTACTATAAAAAATATCCAAATCGTTATATGTTTGCCTATAAAATTTGAGGGTTTCCCCAGATTTCCATGAGATCCCCTAGTTGCTGAGCGAACACTTTCGACCCTCGGTTCTGCTCAATCGCGACCTTGATGTCGCGCGTGTTGGAGCACCGAAGGTCGCGTCGCGTCAGTTTCCTAATCTTTAGGTTTAGGGTCCTCTTATCTGACGAAGACGGCTGTGTGGATGGCAGCTCTCGTCTTTCCCTCATAAGCCCAAGAGTCTCCGAGGAAAGTTTGCACCCCTTACTTTTTCGCTGCGATGGGAAATGTCTGCGGGACACGTCGCGTAATGCTTTGACCACCTCGTCAGCTTTCTCTTCAACAAAGTCTATGGTTTCCAGTAGGGCGAATCGATTCTGAAGTTCCAGTTGGAACTTTTCGGATCCTAGAGCGGCTTGGAGCTGCGTTGGTCGGAGAGTAGGCCTCATCATACGGATTCTTTCAGCTCGAAAATTAATATTTACAGTGCCTCGGACAAGCCTGTGATCGCTTCCGGTATTGAACCTACTAATCACGGAGACATCTCTAAATATGTGCTTCTTATCCGTCATGATGAAGTCTATCTCGTTCCTTGTCACTTTATTGGGGCTTTGCCAGGTCCACTTCCTTTGGGGTTTCTTTTCGAAGAAGGAATTCATTAAGAATAGCCCCTGTGACACAAATAAAAAGATACACTAAATGGAATGCAGTAAAAAGTTCGTTCCGAAATTAGCAATTACACTCGGGATTCGGTCGTGGTCCACCTGCTTTGTTCACCTGGGTGGACCACGGGCACTTTTTCTTGCCGGTGGATCACCTAAATGATGAGGAATATGCAAATAAAAAATGTCTATTGTCCACCTAAAATTAATTTCATGGAAATATTTTTTTTTTTTTTTAATTGATGTTCAAAAAAAAATATATCGCAGAGTTAATAATTATGCTAAAAACCACAGAAGCCTTTGATGGCTTATACATGGCTAGTGAGTTCGGAAATTTTATTTATACTTAATATCTATAATATAGGTACTACAAAGTAACAATCTATACTGTAAGCTTGTGAGTTTACTTAATTATTATCAGAGATCGGAATCTAGGCGTAATACCAGGGCCGCATGTAGAAGGATATTATTCTTGATTTTAAAAATATTGATAAATTAAAATTTAAACATTTATATCTTTAACTTTTATGGTGTACATAATAAAGAGTATTCTATTCTATTTAAAATTTTATTGAATACACCGATACTCCGATCCCTGCTTCTTTAAATAATATAATAACAACACAATGAAATATGGTAGCAAGTATATCAACTAAAGTGCATATTCATAGTTTGTAGTTTGCAGAAAATGCTTTTTTAATAAACATTTTGCTTTTTTAGGGTCACAGAGGTATTTATTTTGCGCGTGCGCAGGAAGTTCGTTTACTATTTTTGGTAGTATGTAGGTGTATGTTCTCATACCATATGTATTGTTGCATCTAGGCAAGGTAAAGGTTTTTATGTTGGCTAAAGTTCTTAATTTAGGATGACGTGTTCTCCTAATTAAACTATTTATATTGATACATTCGTCTTTTAGTATTGAGAGTCTGGTCATGTTTTGTATTGGCAATATGTTGCAATAATTAAATAGTTCAGAGTAATCATTTTGGTATTTGGTTTTCATTTTAAGTGGTACAATATTTTTGAGGATTCGTTGTTGTAGTTTGTAAATTTTATCTAAATTACTTTTATATGTTGTCCCATAGCTACTGAGACCATAACCAATTATTGAGTGAGCTAGGGCTAGGTATAGTAGTCTTAAAGTTTTATATGGCATTTTATGTTTAAGTACGATTATTCGACCCAGGATAGATCTTAACCTATCACATAGGTAGTTAATGTGTGGTACCCAATTAAATTTGCAGTCGATTATGAGACCAATGTATTTATGTTCCTTGACAAACTCTAATGTTTCACAACCACAGCTATCGGTACATACTGCGTGTAGGCAGGTATGACTATGCGCCTTGATGGATGGTGTGTAAGTGGCTTGATTATGTGAAGAATGTATGTGCATGGCTTTGGTTTTGTCTGCATTTATGACGAGACCAACATCGTGCGACCACTTACATAGTAAGTCAAAGTTAGTTTGAAGAAGACGCTCGGCCTCTTCAGTATCTTTATCAGCCACCACAATGCAGGTATCATCGGCAAACTGGTATACAGAGCCTACCTCTATAGTATTGCACATGTCGTTGACATAGAGTAGGTATTCAGACCAAATAAAACCATCATTCTGATTCTGATCCTGCTATTTTACTACAATTGAAAAATTAATGCCGAAAAAACTCAAAATCAAAATCAAATTATTTTATTTTATAATATAAACCTACATGGGCACATAATTATGAAACATCAGAAACTAGGTGCACGAATCCAAATGATACAATTGGTGGTTTCCTATGGAAAAGAGCCGGCTAGAAACTCCACGGTTACTCTTTTAAAAATAATTGGCTTTTATAATGTTTTCAAATTACAGTGTCATAATATTCATATTCATATATTTATTTGCATTCCATAATGTATAGGTAAAGGTGTTACAATGGCTTAAAGCTAAGGTACAATTACGGGAGGACAGTGTAGGTAGTCCTCAATAAAAAAAATCATTGTTACGCCCTACTACTCTATTTCCTGCTCCATAAATTGAGCGTCAATTGGCAAACGAAAAACCGAGTCACCGATCGCTACTTCACAGCTGATGTATGTATGGATCTTAGTCGTTAGCTCCCTTCCATACTATTACCTACATAATATCTTGTATCATCTCTGAAACGGTTTTTAGTCCACTAAGACAACTGACTGCATGTCATTTGGGACGACAACAGATGAATAGACGTTTAGGTATTACTAAAAATTATACATCAATAATATGTTTCTATTGTAAAATGGCAAGATAAAGTAAAATAAAAAACCATATGTGAAATAGCTTTATAACCTATTTTTTTATGTTCTTATGGGTTCTGAGGAGGAGAAAAAAAGAGTGTCCGTAGAGTTTCTTGCCCGTTCTTCTCCATAGGTACCTACTAAGCTTTGGAATGGGCAACTAGCTTCATCTTTATGACTGACCGACCCCTTGACAATTCAAAAGAGCCTGTAATTGGTTTATTTGAAATAAATGCTTTGAGTTGAGTTGAGAACTAAAGGTTATGTTGGCTGCCAAGCGATCGACTAAAACACCACGGTTCCTACCACTATCATCGAGGACCCGGGAGATACTTAACCAACAAATACATTAATACAAAATGTTTATTTCAATAACTTAAAAATACGTTTACATTAATTAGGTCTTTCGGGAATTTCCATTTAAGTAAGAAATATACTTGTGTAAGGATATTCCGCTCTTCCACTAGTAACAACTTTTAGTATAAGCTATTGAAAAGACATTAAATTTTATTAGTTTATTAAGATAAGAGTGATATAAATAAAAAAAATTGAGAAAAACAAAAACTTAGTAATAATTAATTATAGACGCGCTGTCGTGTGGAGGTGTTTTGGGGTGCGTGCGTGTTTGTGTGTGTGTGTGTTTAACGATAGTATATAGTATGTTAATACTTAATTAAAATGATAGAAGTAGTCTCAGAAGCTAATTAACCGGAATTGTTAGTAGGTATTTATAAGCTTATCGTTTGGACTATATTCTCAATCTCGTAACCGTAACCCATAACCATTACTGACTGCCCCAGTCTCTTACTCCATATAAATTCTTAAACTTACCTACAAATCCTACAATGCAGTCATCCGCTATAAAAAGATACCTCGATATTTCCGCCTCTTTTGTCATACAGGTGTAACCTTCCCACAAAATCGCAGAAACCCGTATCTTCCTACTTGTCATCCTACGTTACCCGGGCTTATAAGAGCGTACAACGGGGTCAACAACCCGGATCGATATTGCACCTCCGTGAGGCGAACGCGAAGAGCCAGCCACTAATTAAAATGCCTAGTGCCTTGCCTACGTAATAGCTTACCTGAGAGCAATAATAACTCATCTTTGAGCAATTTAGCTTAGGTTTCAGAGCTATATCGTTAGTAGGGAACGGTGAAAGTTATGATGAAGGCGGTACGAAAGTGGGGGCAAAAATTGATAGAGATTTTATGAGCAAGTAAAAATACCTGAAATGAATTGTGTGGAGACCTGAGGCTCTAAAATGGACGCTTTGGCAGAATCATTATATGATCTGCGTACAATTCATACATCCCGCAATTCATCTGTTTGACAGCTGCTATTTGACATTAGACTTCACTACAGCAATTCATAATTTGTGGACGTTTTTACGAAAATCCATACAAAACTGTCAAACAGATGAATTGCGGGATATGAATTGTACGCAGATCATATTATGATTCTGCCAAAGCGTCCATTTTAGGCCTTCTGTTGCCACGTTGCTGAGTTGAAAATGTAGATAACTTTTTAAATTCACTAATACTAAAGGCGACCTAAATTAATGCCGAAATAACAGCGCTCTGATGGATTTCCAACGTTTGGATCAGCGCTGAAAGTTCAAAATCCAACATCGGGTTATGATTTTATTAGCGGGCATTACTATCGTTTTAGCATTATTTTAAAATGATAACTGTTGCCCATTCTATGTAGCATAGAGGATAGAGTGCCTCTAATAGCACATATGGAACCATTTCATCCTTAATTTGCGAAACAAAAAACAAATAATCAAGGCTTGAAACTAACTTTTCAAACCTTGATCATTTTTTTTTAGGGTTCCGTGCCTTAAAAGGAAAAAAAATAACCCTTCGTTGTCCGGCTGTCAGTCTGCCAAGAGGTTATTTCTCAGAAACGCGTGGAGATATCAAGTTGTTTATATCAAATACGTAAGTCCCTTGGAGCTGCTCCGCTCGACGGACGACACGCGGGGCCTTTGTGTCGCGTCGCGCCGGTCTGTAGAAGCTTCGTTGCTTTTTGTAATTTAAAGTGCTCCCATAACATAATTCAAACATGATTCGAAAGACACGTGGCGCCATCTATTATCATAAGAATGTTATAGCTATTTTCCTCGGGAACAGTACTTTTTTTCGGGATGAAAGGTACCCCTATGTCCGTTTCTGTACACCTGACAACATATATGCAAAATTTCAGGATGATCGGTGTAGTGGTTTAGGGGTGAAAAGGTAACAAACAAACAAAGAAACTTACTTTCGCATTTATAATATTAAAAGTTAGGATTAGGATGACTACATTGTCCTACAGTCGACTTGTACAAAAAGTGGAATATTCTGACTATAAGACTCGCAGCTAGTTTATGATTCGGTTCTATTGAAAGACAAACGAAGAAAAGGTACTGTGTGCAGTACTATTTTTTCCGTTCAAGCCTGTCCCACAAGTACTTCTGTTACCTAGGGGATTATCTTTATAATGTTATCAACACGGGTCTAAATATTATCCACTACACAAACCCAGTTGTAAGCAAAATGTAACTGACTTCTTGAAAACTCTTTCTTATGATGACACAGAGAAATTGCTCCACTCAATTAAATAACACTTGTATTCAAACAATTGCCGACACTTCCACCATCATTCACCTACACATTCACCACCATTCACCTACACATTCAACTCCATTCTCCACCATTCACCTACCCATTCATCACCGTTCACCCTTTGACTGCTTTTGTTGTATTATTTTAATTTAGTTTTAATTTTACTTTTCATTTTTTTTTTGTTTTAATTGTTTAGTAGAAATTTATGTTACCTGCCTGTTTAATTGTAAGATGCCACTAAGTGGGGCCTGTAATACAGTTTTTTTTTAAAACCTACTTCAGGCACCAGCTCTCACAATGTGAATTTTTATAGTTAAAAACTGTTAAGTGCTACATAACCATTGTGAGAGAAAATAAATAAACTAATTATTATTATAATAATTATTGTAGGTAAGTTTATGAATTTCTATGGAGTAAGAGAGTGGGACAGTCAGTAAGGGTTCTGCTTAAATTTCTCCCGGGTCCTCGATGGTAGTGGTAGGAACCGTGGTGTTTTAGTCGCTAGGCGCCCAACATAACCCTTAGTTCTCCTCAAACGAACCCATAAGAATGTTCCCACATCAAAAAAAGAGGTCTTATAGCTATTTCTTTCACATAATGGTTTTTTATTTTACTTTATCTTGCCATTTTACATTAGAAACATATTGATGGAGAATTTTTAGTAATACCTAAACGTCTATTCATCTCTTGTCGTCCCAAATCACTCGCAGTCAGTTGTCTTAGTTGACTAAAACGAAAACAGTTTCAGAGATGATACAAGATATTATGTAATAATATGGAAGGGAGCTAACGACCAAGATCCATACATACATCAGCTGTCAAGTAGCGCTCGGTGACTCGGTTTTTCGTTTGCCAAGTGACGCTCAATATGTGGAGCAGGAAATAGAGTAGTACGGCAACAACGATTTTTTTTATTGAGGGCTCGCTGACCAGACTAATACTTGTTGACGGGCCTACACTGTACTCCCATATTACTCGTATAACACTGTAATTTGAAAACATTATAAAAGCCAATTATTTTTAAAAGAGTAACCGTGGAGTTTCTTGCCACATGAAACCACCAATTGTAACATTTAGAATCGTGCACCTAGCTTCTGATGTTTCATAAGTGCCCATGTAGGTTTATATTATAAAATAAAATAATTTGATTTTGAGTTCTTTCGGCATTCATTTTTTAATTGTAGTAAAATGACAGGATCAGTATCAGGAAGAGGATTTTATTTCCGTGGAATTAATTTTAGGTGGACCATGGCCAATAGACATTTTTTATTTACATATTCCTCATCATTTAGGTGATCCACCGGCAAGAAAAAGTGCTCGTGGTCTACCAGGTGAACTAAGCAGGTGGACCACGACTGAATCCCGAGTTAATTGCTAATCTGGGAACGAACTTTTGACTTCATTTCATTTAGTGTATCTTTTTATTTAGCCTTAATTTTTCTTTCTAGAATAGAATAGAATACTCTATATATTCCCTTTGGTGCCGGACGCAAAGAATAGCACCGCCCTTTTTCTTCCCGTGGGTGTCGTAAAAGGCGACAAAGGGATTTACTAGAGAATGGGCAGCAGCGTTCTCTATGCATTTTTAAAACCATACTGCGATCGCCAACCCGCCTGCCAGGCGTGGCGATTATGGCAAACCCCCCCTTTGGGGGAGGCCTATGTCCAGCAGTGGAAGTCTTTCGGTTGAAATGATGATGATGATCTACACCATAAAAATTACAGATAAAAATGTTGAAAGTTTACATAGGGTGACACAATGGGCGGTCTTATCGCTACAAGCGATCTTTTTCAGACAACCTTTGGATGGATCTTTGGAATTAGTAAGTAGGTAATATCGTAAAATTAATATAACATAACATCACACCTGTATTCCCAGAAGGGTTAGGCAGTACCTACCCCCAAATTTCGCCAGTTGTGTTTAAGTCCCATGTAATAGGGGGGGGGGGGGCAAGCCTATTGCCATCAACCGGGCGCAAATCCAGACTCCGAGCTGCTACTCGTACTAAATATTTCCAGATGGAAAATCCCAATAACACTTTGCACGATCCGGGAATCGAACCCAGGACCTCATGTTCAGCAGTAGCGCTAGCGACCACTAGACCAACGAGGCAGTCGTAAAACTACATTAGCACAATATGGCAATAACATAGCATTTCATAATGAAATACTATGTTATTAAGAACCATTTTACATGAATGAATACAGGGCGATACAGGGGATACTTCGAAGCGATAGTCCAAAGTATCGGCCGAATGTTAGGCCGTTTCTTGACATCCAAAGTTTCCTTATTTGACTTAGAGTCCTTAACCGACATCAAGCCTATTTTTGACTTTGACTTTTTTCTCTTTTTTTTCTTCTTTTGTCTTTGACTGTCGTTTTTTTTTTCTTAAGCCGTAGTCAGCCATGGTTAGCCGTAGTAAGGAAACATCGAACATTCGGCCGATACTTCGGATTTATCTTCGGAGTAGATCCCCAGGTTACACAAAGAGCCACACGATAAAGGATTTTTCCAGGAATGTGGCTGTGGGCAGCCGACCATCTGAAAGATAACCAAATCATATTGTCATGACTAACCCCTTATGCCAAGCGTGGTACTCGTATAGCAACACACGACCACAATGTATCACGTAGGTCAGGGGTTCCCAAACTTTTTACAATTAGCGGCGCAATTATAAGTTTACTATTTTGTCTCGGCGCCAAAATGCTTGTCAAAATGGGGTACAATTATACAAGTTGATAGGGACAAAAATTAAAATATCCATATTATGAAACTGAGTTTTTATATTTATAATCATCATTATCTGCCCGCCTTTTCCCAACTATATCGTGGTCGGCTTCCAGTCTAACCAGATGCAACTGAATACCAGTATTTTACATGGAGCGAATGCCTATCTGACCTCCACAACCCAGGTACAAGGTAATACCGATATACCCCTTGGTAAGACTGTTTGTCAGACTTTCGGGCTTCTGACGACAGTGACGACCCGTAACGACTGCCAAAGAGAGTTTTTTTTTAATATTTAAATTTTGAAATTGTCATTTAATAAGATTCTACGAAGAGAGTTAGTCGTATTGCTGATTCTAATGATAATAATTTTGTAAAGCAATATCTGTTACGTCCGCGAATCATAATTATTTAGATTAACATATAAGTATAACCTGTCATAAAAAAAAAAAAAATAGCCTTTATTTCCTCTGACCTCTGTACATACACAAATTCTTATAAACTAATCAGCTACCAGGTCAGGCTGTCTTGCGACATAGGCCTGCTCTATCTCCTACCACTTATTCCTATCCAGAGCTGTTCTTCGCCAACCTTTTGGTAGATCATCCTCCCACCTTTTCATCTGTCTCCCTCTACGTCTTTAAAAAAAAAAGAAAAAAAAGACGTATAACCTGTTACTGACCTGCAAATTGCAAAAAACGTAAGAAAAATTGAATTTCGCGGGCTACCTTAGCGCATCCCCCATAAGATGGTGAAAATCTACATCAACTTCAATTTATATTAATACTAGTTACCCGTCCCTGCTTCGTACGGTTTTTACGTATAGACATTAGAATTAATGTTGATTATTAAATTATAAGCTAGCGAAACTCCGCAGACGCGATGGGAAGATAATTTATTTTGGGGTCAACGACCGCTTTTTTTTTTGGGTGGTTAATTATCAAATAACTTCCGGAAACCTCCGGGATTAAATTAATTAAATAATCGTGAAAACCGCATTAAAATCAGTTGCGTAGTTTAGAAAAACAACGCGGTCACAGTACGGACAGACACGAAAACCGACTTTATTATACTTTTTTTATTTATAATAATATGTTTATATTTTATATAGACGTTGCGTGGCCTTTATTCGTAAGAATAAATAAATATGCAGCATCCAGCAACATTAACATTATTTTGTCTGATCTTTCCAAGTTTTGGTAAAAATTTCAGTGTACACACGGCTACACATCAAACTATACATTGTCAGTATACGTCTCTCATTGTACGGAAATCCTATACAACACGAGATCAGCTTATACTGGAAATGTACAGCTTGATGTGTAGCCGTGTGTACACAGATATGGCAAAGAGGTGATTTTCTTATCGCTACGATAATTTTGAGCGAAATTGAATCGGAAATTATTGGGTTTTTCCATCTGCAGGATTTTTAAGCAGCAGCCTTTTTTTTGGGTGGGAAATCATCAAATAACTTCTTCCGCTCTGGGCGGAGCGGGAGGGAGTGTCAGACTTTTACTGACTAAAACCCACCGTGTTCCTTCAAATGTCTGTGTGCCAGGGCCACGATATCCCTTTCGGACAGACTCGTACGTAACCCTGGCAGGCATTGGCCCTTTCGGACCCCGTCAATTGGTGCTGACGTCTCTTTGAGGTGCGCGTGGAACACAACGCGCCGTCGACCCGGGTTTAAGTAGCAGCCTGGAGTTTGGATTTGTGCCCGATTTTTGGCAATAGCCCCACCTCCTATAACATGGGACAAAATGTCGGTATACAGGTACATACACCTCTGCCTAAACCTTCGGGTATTACAGGTGTGATGTTATGTATAATCGGGATTTACAATTTTATATGACGGGTTCTCTCACAAAATCAGACACTTCACACCATAAAAATTACGTACCTACAGCACGGAGTGTTCTCGTATGAGCACTTGAGCAGTAGACTTTATAAGATTGAGATTCTTGAGACTTCATGAGATTTTATAAATAGGTATCCAACTACTAAAACATTACAAGAATTTGCGGAAAAAAATATCTCCTTATCAAAATCGTATAGCCAACAGACGCTTAATGATTTCTGGCTAACAATATCCTAACTGTAATCCCAAAAGCACCTGAAGTATTTGTCCAACTACCCATCTGTTTCTCTAACACCTTTGAAAACGTGTGCTTTAAATACACACACACTATAAATACAAAGAGCGGCCATGTTGAAAAAACGTAGGGCATCCATCCGGATACACAATTAACCCCAGCGATGCAGTCCAGTATACTGAGACCTCCCTCGAACCCTGAACACTCAACGAAATTGGGTGTTGTAGGAAGAAAATTGTTAGCGTCAGGGCTCTTGTTAAAGTGGATGCTTTTATTTGCTCGTGCCGCCTTTATTGACACTGCTCTTTAGCTCCAGTGCAGACGAATGTCGAATCAATATTTTGTTGGAGCTATTTTATTTTGTTTTTAGAAGCAAGAGCTATTATAATTTTATGTAAAAAGTGACTATTAGTAGACTACGTAGTCTTAAAAATAAGTTTTTCCCGTACCGGGAATCGAACCCGAGCCTCCTGGGTGAAAGCCAGGTATCCTAGCCACTAGACCATACGGGATACTGTCTAAGGAGACGAAATTAACGTTTAATTATTGTATGTGTTACGTTCCTTTTGTTTCTGGATAAGAATCAATTTCTATACAATAATAGCAATACTGATTTTTTTTGTTTTTGTTTCACAAGAATTATCAGATAAAGGGGAAGAATCGATATGTGTGCAAATGCCCAAAATACTGTTAGACATTGTGAAAATATTATTTTATTTTCATTTTTTATTAATCAATGTCTATTTTATTTGCGTTATTTTGTTCCTTAAGCAAAAACCTTTCCATTCTAAAAATAAGGTATTCTAAAATTAATAAGATAATATTATTCCGAATGGGGTCTGTAATGACATCTAGGGAGCTTTGTTAGAACTTCGCCGTAACAGAGCGCTCATACAGTGAGTACAATTTAAAAAACAAATGTCTGCAAAAAGTGTAACATGATGAAACTAGATGTCGCTAGTAATCAGTGCCAGACAGCTGGCGTTACCAATAGAGGGCGTTGCTCGCCTTAAACACACTTATTGCTCGCTAACTTTGAGGCTACTGTTTATAAAATAAGACATCTATTAATTAGATTTATTTGTGAGGTAAATATTTCTTATCATTTAGTATTCGGGGATTTCATTGAAAAACCTTTGTTATTGCAGTATTATGTGATATCGTTAGACTTATATTATAAACAAAGTTTTTTTTTTTTTTTTTTTTTTAGTTTAAGAGTTTTTTAAATAAATAAATAATTAATACCTAGAAGTAATAATAAAAACACATTTATATAAATATGAATATCTCTTTATTTTTGTAACAATAAACTCTAGACAGGAGGTATTTATCACTTAATTTTTATTTATTTACTAATGAATGGTAACATTTAATCTATTACAGATAATAAAGGTGGGATTTCTTCTAAGGAATAGGTACTGTAGATTCTAATTTACAATAAATATTAAGCGTTTTATGAGAGCATTCGTGATTAAATCTGCAAGTTGAAAGTTATAATGATATTTTAATACTGAAGGAATACTGACACCGAAATGGAATGAAAATTATGAAGTAAGTACCTAGATAGACACGACTAGTGATGACTAGAATAGGTTAGGTACATCATCAGACTCGTAGAAATGTATCAAAATCAGTCAAATATATATTTTGTCTTTCATAATAACTTCAACTACAAGGTCGAAGTGGCAACTTTTTTTATGAGTTTACATAAAAGTAGTCCAAAAATTATATCTGAAGGAGCAAAACTTGCAATTAAAAAAAATACAAGTGGCACCTTTTTAATGAATCTGCATAGTAATATTAGGTAAAAAGTTTTTCAACACACTTGCTTGTAAAGTGACGCTTATAAGGCAATTAACGCATTTAGGTTCATGTATCAGTTTATTATACACTCGTGTTTTTTACTTTACATTACCATACTAGTGTATTTAACTTTACATTTTTTTTTTCAATTTCTGCAAGGAGTTTTTATGTTTAAAAACAATGAATTTTATTGTGAATGAATAAACTATTTTAGGTTACTTACTTACTTATGATAAAACAATCATCAAAATTATCATTGATCAAATTAAGTAGGTAAGTATAATATATATTTTTCACTACATATTAACCTTTATTTTGCGTACCTATTGAAAACATTATTTTGTGTTATTTTTTTGGCGGTTTTGCCAGCGCCTTTATTTGCACATGCGCGCGTATCGCTAGCGCGGCGCGCGGGAAAAACAAAACCAGCGCGCCATTTTCCATAAAAGTTACAATACACAATACAAGTTTTTATCCTCGCAAGTGTGTTGAAAAACGTCGTATGAAACGCGCCGTGTGCACTGATCATTACACACTTGTATTATAATGTACTATTGTAAGACTTTCTAACGGATATATTCAAATTTAACTATAACTGGATTGTAATCGTTACAAGCGAATAACAGACCATAAGTAATCTATTTCAAAATACATCTTTATTATACATGAATGTTATTATAAATCTCTGACTAGAAATATATCACGTTAAGCGTTAATTTGAATAAAGTTGACTATAATCTATATGGATGACATGTTTGTTCAATGGAGCCAGCCAGATGGTGATTGACCTAAGCTTATGAAGTTGCCTACTGCATAGAGATGTGGTTATAGGTTATAGTAGTTGTATTGTAGTCCACCTCAGTGCAGTATTCGGGTGGTTATGCTAAGGATTTAGTGGGCATCTCGTCGCCTCCTTCCGGGGCCGCCGGCGTAGTTAGCTGCTGCGAGTCCCATAAGGTGCTTGGCTTGGAGGGCGCCGGAGTATCCACGGCTGAGACCGAGGTCGAGGGCACGCTTCTCGCTGGAAATAGAAACGTAATGGTTAGTTACGGTGATTAGGTGGGTAGAAATTAACCAAATCTAGAAGCAATTTAATAGTTTGCATTTGGCGTATCAAATTAATGCTATAGTCCCTAATCAAGAAATTGATTAATGGTGATTATTATCCTTCCAAGGGTTAGATAGATGCCACAATACAACTAAGAAAATTATTAAAAATATGTATTTTTTACACTGTGCCAGCTAAAGCATTTTGAGTTTCGACGAGAGACGTAAAATTGCTGACTTCAATGTAAACGTGGACAGGGATGCTAATGTGAATGCCTCCCCTGATATGTTGTAAATTGTTTTGTGGGAAGCGCTTGAAGCATTTTTATGTAGGCCTAAACAAATGCTTGAAGCAAATTGCAGGCCATTTTTTTAGTTCGTCAGCCTCTTTGTCGTTGAATACATTTATTTAAAGCGCTCTCTGGTTATTTTTATTTATTTCAGTTCGTTTTTTACTTTGATTGGAAATCACTGTTTGTGTTTGTTGTTTCGAATCTAAAATATATGCGATATTATAAGCATCCAACACTAGGTTGCTTGTAGCTACAAAAACATAATGCAAATTTCGCACAAAATTCTATTGTAAAAATCTATGTTTTTCTAAAAGGAAACATTTTATGGCCATCGATATTTATGTTATTTCAAAACATGATTTCCTTGTTTCCAGATATCTTCTGTCTATAATAAGTAGTACCGGGAGTTACCGAAGCTTAAATTAAGGGGCTTTAGGATGTAATGCATATTGCTTTTGGCCTAGTAGGCCAAGTCAAGCAATATAGCATAGTCATGCTATATTGCTTTTGTGTGGCGACAGTAAATTGTTTCACAGGAAAATACAGATGAATACTTTTTTGGTATAAACACGTTAATACAACATTATTAAAACATTATTCTAATGAAAATAAAGCTGTATATTAAAACTGCAGTCTAATTGACTTTAGTAACATTGAATTTGGATAAGTTTCAAAGTATTATTTACTCAGTGGAAGTATAGATAAATATGACAGATATAGAAGGTTGTGTTAGTAATAATATGAGAAAACTGTACTACTCCAGAGCTTCTCGCAATAATCCTTGATGTAATAAAAAGCTAATACTTCGTATAATCAAGCGATAAAGACGCTAGCAGGTACAGCAGATAATATGATAAAGCTAAAAGATTAACTTGTTGATTAACTAAAGACTGAAGCATTAGGAATTTTCATAATTCAAGCCAAACAGAATAAATTCATGTATGAAACGCATTCAGTGATAATTACGTTTTACGACTGAAAATAAAAATGCATGCAAAAAAGGAAGATATGCACACTAATCTAAGGTAACCTAAGTACGACATACGGACGTACCTAGTAATGTCTTCTTTATAGCTGCAAAGAGATAAAAACAGATATTACACAAGTAGTAGACGATAAAAAAGTTGATGATGATACCATAGTCAAAAAAAAATACTTTATAACGGAATTCAGTATATCTAAACCAAAAAAACCTGAACAGAATAAGTAATTAGTTGACTTTCAGAAAGATTCGAGAGATTCTTTTATTAATTTCACTATATTTTATGGTTTATCCGTAATTAACTAAAAAAGTGCGTGGGTTTTAAATAAAAGGTAATTCAGTTCTATAATTCGAATAAAATAAATAAATAAAAGTATTGTATTTCACAATAAATGGGGATGTTATAATTTTTAAACACATATCAAATAAAAATCATGCAGAAAACATTGGAATCGATAAAATATGACTGTGACAGCTCTCAATGTAGCGTAATGATGATTTTTAATGTTTAACTTAAAATAGCTTCGATAACGAACAATTTGATGTTAATGAACTTTTGACAATTTGATGTGAATTAACTTTTGAGACAATTTTTGATGTGAATTAAATTTCGGAGAACTTTGAATTCTTATTTTCTCAAATATCAACAATAGTTTAACTGTATGGAGATTTTATCAAGACTAATGAATAAGATCAATGATAGGCAGGTAATAGAGATTAAGTTGGTAGCTATCAACTTAATAGAGTACCTACCTATCAATGATCAATTATTTTGAAATGTATTTCGATGAATGTAACTTGATGCTAGTGAGTCATAATGATAATGTATTCCTCAACTTACTTTTCCATTTTGCGTTCCATCTGGATGAGGTTGCCGAGGCGGTTCAGCATATCCATGATCTCTTCAGGTTCGTATTGGCCTTCTTCGCGGAAGTAGTTGCTTGGACTGGAAACGGTAAATATTTTATGTTAGTATCGAGAACTGATAATAGTATTTCATACTTTGCTAAGAGTAAATTGTTCTATTTTCTATCCGTGAAAGGTTGTAAAAGATCAAATGGCTTTATTCGATATTTAATCATTAATTGGTCATTAGTAATTCTGTCTAGCTGATAAGCCTATTCTGATCTCACTGGTAATATCTAAGTGTGGTAATTCTTGATTCTGAATAATGAATGACGTCATTCTCTGTTCACTGAGTCTGTTGAGACGGTATGTCCCGTTAGTCTGTATTTAATAAGTCTAACTATCTTGCTTGAGGTGAGCCAAAGGCAGTTATAGTAAGGTTTTATAAAAAAGATTCCGAACTGTATATTATACCACTACCTGGGGTAAGCAGAGGCGGGCACGATGAGGAGTAGCGCGAAGAGCACGCAGCTCGCTAGCAGGCAGGTCACACGCACCATCCTGGAACAAGAAAACATAAACTTGGTTAATATTTAAAGGAAAAGAATGTACAAAACTTGCGATGTGGTCTCAAAGGGAAAAACATTTATGTTCCAGTTTATATGTAGTTACATATTGTATTGCATACATACAAGTACATATAAACAGACACTTTTATCTTCAAATTATTGAAACATATCGATCCAGCTCTCCAAGACATGATTGTGTTGTAACATAGGAGTCGCGTAAAAACGCCACAGACGAAGCGAAAGGCTCAAAAATGAAGATTGGTGAATCTAATTTCTGCCTATCTTATTAACGTTTTGGTCTTTAATTTTTACTTAGGTATACTCATCCAAATTAATTACCTATCAGTGTAAAGGTTAACAGTTTAGAATACAATAATTATTTTGTATCAATTCAGTTTACCTCCATAAAAAACACATGAAATGGAATAAACATAATTATGAAATGGTTTACAAATAATGCAATCTTTAAACTTAGCATGTTATTGTGCCTACAAAATAGATACATTTCATTGTTAATGTCTTGGTTAACGTCGAGGTTTATCCTCTTTCTTTGGCAAAAGTCACAGAAAATTGTGTTGATCAAAAACAAATACACTGCTGTGATTATTATTTTCACAACCTACCTATCCTGAAAGTCGTGAATGAAAACACAATAGCGTAAAAAAATTAATTAAAAAATCCGACACAATACCCTGTATTGATATCCTAAACAAACCTTTCCTTTTTTTTATTTTTATTTTATTTAATAAGCTTGATGTCCAAAAATAAAAGAAACCGGAAATTCTTAACGAAATCAACGTCAATATTGACGTGAATTCTATTCACAGGAAAGTTCTGTGATGTGATTTTATTAAAACAGAATTTAAATGTGATGGTAGTGTCAAAACCCGTGGCATTTCAACGAGTCAAAAAGTGTTCTTGGTGAATGCAGACTGTTCAATTTGATAAAACAAAATGTCAGATCTATGTTACAACTTGTAGGAAAAGTTGAATATAGCATTACAATGCTCTCAGTTAAGTTTCAAGTTTCAACTTCGGAATTTTAATGAGTGTTGATACAGCCTTTTCCCAATTATGTTGAGGGTCGACTTCCAGCCTAACCAAATGCAGCTGGATACCAGTATTTTACATGGAGCGACTGCCTATCTGACCTCCAGATCCCAGATAGTGGATACCAGTGGGAGTGGGGTGTTCTATACCTAGCTAACTGGCAGTTTGAGTCATATAAGTGGCCTATCCAAATGTCCTTTCTTAGGTATTGATCATCGCATCGTTGAGCTCCAGTTCTGAGTAGAGCTGCACGATTACTGACAAATGCGTGCACCAACTGGTCAGGTCCACTCAACCTGTGTGGTTCGTTCCTCAAAAGACCATTTCAGACACCAATCTACATGGTCTTCACATGATCTGGCCAAGATTATGTCTAGACTTTAAAAGAGTCTGTGACCTCTGAGTTTGTTTCGGCCTTTCTTCTCAGAGTAGTCAGATAGGAAATGCCGACCTCATCTAGTTTTTAAAATATGATTGACGTGTAAAAGTGTTTGTACAAACCTACTTACAGAAATAAAATCATTTATCATTTATTTATCATTTACCCCTTGGTAAGACTGGCGGGTCGTTACGTACCGTTCTGACGGTCCGTAAAGTCTTCAACCAACTCTCCAACTCAACTCGTGAACTTCGTCGTCTTCCCATCCACGGACCAACCGCGGCAAGAGTAGCTTAACTTTATCGATCGACCCGTGCGGCTGTTATTAGGTCACAAATAATATTATTTCGGCAGTAGAAACATTCTTGGGGTAAAACCAACGATAAATACAATTGGATCCTTTTATAATGAAACAAAGCTTTAAATAAATGACTATAAGCTCCAAGTGGAGCGTGGAATACAGCTTACTTGTGATATAAGATAGGATTATCGTGATGGTAATAAATTTAGTTAATATTTACCTTTTATGTTTTAGAAGGTCACATTTTAATAAGCAAACATGGCGATATCTCGCATCGATAAAATCGATGTATAAAATAATATATCGAACAAGAACGTACTTCAAAAATATATGGTCGTACTTTTATCCCATTTCTTATCCTCGTTCTGCCTCATTTAATTTAATAGCGACTCACAATGCCTTATCAAAAGGTTTTACGAACTTTATTGTAGAAACTTTAGCTTCCATAGTAATCTGTATAAAAGATTGTTGCGTTGCACTTAACGGTTTCAAGTTCCACCTAGATTTCCAAGTGGGGCTTACAATCGGATTTCAGTCGGTTGTCCCGCCGCCGATCGGCCGCAAAAGGTCCCATTTAGCTCAGATACGCGATAGGGAAAGTAACGCAGCTTGGTAGATGGCATAAATTGTTTGCCATTTCGCAAATGTACGCAGATGTTTTGTAGATTTTGAAGTTTTAATCTGCTACATACGTATTTTGTTCAAACACGTACAGAATATCAAATAGCATTTAATTTATCCGGTTATAGGAAATAGGCTGTATGTTAAAACTTGTTAAAACCTTAAACATCAATCAAGAACTTTATTCGATGAAATATTATCTTTCATACATCCATCATTTAGTTCCGATAAAAAGTTAGTCTAACATCTTCGCATCCGCTTCGTTTTTCCTTTAATTGTCTCGTCACTTTGTCGTTTGTCACCTTATTCAAGCCTGACAAATTACCAACATTATCATCATTCAAAATTATTCCACTAGCTAGTCCATTGTACTCGCTCGCTTCCCAACTTGAGGAGTATATTAGCATCTTCAATGAGCTTGCCGGATGCTTAGGCTTCTGAATAGTCTCGCTTACTTACCGGACTATTACGTCGGACATTATACAAACAGCTCTGACCGCATCTTATATGGGGTTAATTTGTGTTGATCATAAGCCTGCAGAGCTGCATCGAGAGCTAATAGAGCTGAATCGAATTACATCGCCAAGGAACCTACTGTAGATTTGTTGCACGGATAATCTTGTCATTATCTTAAATCTATTATCTAGTTAATGTGGCGGAAATAAGCTTCAAAGTAGTACATACGGATGAAGATAAATTTACTGCTTTCATTGTTAATTGAATGGAATATTCTCGCATTTCGGCTATAAACTGTAACAATAATTTCACTAGAGATTTGTTGGATAGTTAAGCTCGTTTAGCTTTTGTGTTCAAATAATTGGATGCATCAGGATAACTATTTTGTGGTTTAGGTAACAAATTAACATAACTATAAGACAAATATTTAAGAAAAAAATCTGCTATACACATAGAAATTTGGAAAATTAGGTATTTAAGGTGGCGATTATTGTTAAGTAAGAACGTCTTCGATTAAGACGTAGGTAGGGTACATGAGAACGTATGATTTGGAATAAGAACTCAAACTGCTTGTAATAATAAGCTGCAAAAAAGGAGAAAATCGTAAGCATTGCACACATGGAACGATTAACATACAAAACGCCTCTCCTACGACACGCTCTTCACTTTTAATTAATTCAGTTCCTTAGAAAGAACTACGGGATACGATACGCAATTACATAGCCATACTATAGGTTGACCTAGTTTTAATTCCTTTTCCAGTCTTATTTTCTTAAAAGTTTCATATTAATTTGTATAAAAAAGTAAACACGTTGCTACGAAGTTTTTAAGGATTGCTATGTAAGTTATTATTGTAGGCAATTTGTACTCCCAAAGTAAATTTTTTTTTGGCTTGTTACGTCCCTAATTTATTGTCACGTTTGTAGAAATTGGGTTTGAGGAAACTTTTTATTACTTAACTCTGGGGACGCTTAAAAGAGGGTTTTTTTGCAGTTTCGATTTGAATCATGATTGATTGATGTGTAGTCAAATGCACAGCTTTCGAAACAGTTTTCTAAAGATTTATTGTGGTTTGGATAGTGATCACTGTAGAGTGTGAATTCCCATTAAACAGTATTTACATCGGTAACATCTCATTAGAGCTTTCATGGAATTGAATGCTTAGAATTTCGAACCTAATTCAAAACCACAACGAAAGCCACAATTTCTTAATTAAATCTACACTTGATTTACATGTATTACCTTGTAGCACACGAATTGTAAATTGACACACGAAGCGAGGATATAATAACATGAGTATGAAATTATATTACTGGTGATGTAAATTAGGTGGCACTTCTCTGTTGGAATAACAGAAAAACATTGCAGGAACAATATTATGCTCATTTCATTGAAGTTGGAAAATTTACTCCCCCAACTTCAATGAAATGAGTATATATTGTTTTGATGGCTTTGAAGGTTGAGGCTGTTTTAAATTATTTACATGTCACAGAGGGTTTTGTTGTGGATTGTTTGTACGCAGCCAAGTTGCAATAGAAATGCTACTGCGGTGTTTCCAAGTGAAATTGTTTGAGTGATAACCATGTCAGAATAAATAATATAGATTTTTGAAGAAAAAACTAAATTATTGTTAAAACAAACCCCAAAACCTTTTGAGTTAGTGTAGTGTAAAAAATGTAGACATAATAGTGACAATGACACAATTATAACACATGAACAAAGTGTTTATATTACCAGACTCAAAAAAAGTGGAACGGTAATGTACAATCAACACTATTCTAAGTTTTAAAATAATTATCACGTAAAAAATTAAGTTAGATTGAAATTACTTATTAGTCATATAGGCTCGGTTGTAATGAATTATTAAGAACCTGCACCCTAATTGCGTAACACAGTTTGAATCGGAATGATTTTGAAGTATATGGCTAATCCATTGCTTCATATTATGTTCGAAAACTTTGTCTGCTCAACAACGTAACTAACGCAATGAATGTTGTTGAACTGTCAAATTGAAACCGATTCCTACTGATATGCCTACATGTTCTTTCTAATAAAGGATAAAAAAATAAAAATGTGTCGAAGACAATAACTACTACTACTAGAGTACTTGATCAATATTCACACATCAACAGTCCCGACCTTAGACTAGCATTGACTAATTCAGAACTTTTAAATAAGGTATTGTAGCGATAATCTAATTGCATCATTATCATTGTGAAGCCAATCAAGCGGAATGTTGACAAAGCTCTCCATCCAGTAATTAGAGGACGAGTCGATTAGAACAAGGTGTAACATGTTACAGATTCGGTCACTCGATAGAGTAGAGTAAACTTTCGAGTTGTAGATAATCTAGAAATTCCACATGGCTTTGCTAAGGCCTTCATTCACACTTTGTTTAAATACTGACCTGATTGATACCTGAGAAAATTGAAAGCTTAGGCTGGTTTTCCAGGTCAGACTGGAATAGATAGAATATTCTGGCATTTGATTTCTATTGGTTGAATTGCGTAAACTATCATCCAAAGAAAAAGAAACTTATACCATTGTGAGGAAGTTTTAACGAACTACTTTTGACATTTGCAGCATAAAATCGTGTCACGTTATTTCTTAATTAACTACTGAATAATTCCAAATCATTAAAAATAATGACCCCAAAAATAGACACAGTTTAAATACAATAGGCTACGACCGCTGACAAAGAAGTTGCAGAAACATTAAAGCAAAATTATTTGGGAGCATTCCAAGCCTGCTCATTGTTTTCTAGTAGCCATTTTGGCCTAGTTATTAAGAATACAGTTTGGTAATACTTTTCTTGTAGAGGGATGACGACAAGGGATTGGTAGAAAGTAACCGCGAGGCTTTCATCTAAAGGTAAGTAGAGCTAGAATGTAAAGTAAAGCATACACTGATGGTATCCGGGTCTTAAGGTGGTGGCAAAACTACGTAAACCTTGAAGATTATGCCTGGACTTTAAAACAGAATGTGTCCTCTGAGTTTATTTCGTTGATTTTTCTCAGAGTAGTCAGATAGGAAATACCGACCAGATGGGCAATTCTACTAATTTTAAGAATGTTCACAGTCTGGTCTCAGTCTCAATCTGTCAAAAATACCTCTTACTTCCCTACATTTTGACAATTTTTTGACGTTTGTTTGTCGCCAAGATGAGATTGCGACTAGATTTTGAACGTTTTAAATTACGAGAATTGGCCTTCTGATCTTGTTAATAATCATCCTCATGTTGTTAATTTTGTGTTTTTTTCAAACTAATTTATAGTAATAAATATAATTTATAGCTCGTTTTTGGTTTAGTTTTTTCGTCTTTTGTTTTTGGCTGCGTTGATTTTCCGTTATCTTTACAGCTTCGGTTGCAGATTTTACCACTTAATGGAGTTTACATTTAAAAACGGATTTTATTATGGAAGCCCAACAGTATCCAGGACAAAAATATTGTATAATGTCAATTTAATGGTTTCCCACAGTCGCACCGTATTTTGCGATGAAATTCTAGGTAAATTGCCCCACGTAACAATCTCATTTACATTAACTTAAATATAATTTCGTACGTCGTAATTTTTTGGGTAGGTAGGTACCTACCTAAAACATTTATGTAATTCTCGCTGTTAAAAACATCACAAACATCCTGTGATGTGTATATTTTTTAAAAGTTCCAAAAATGTCAGATGCAGCTTAGCTAGGCTGTTCCTTGTTGTTAAAATAAATAAATGTATTAGTTCCCAGCAAGTTAGGATATTACTAAAACTACGAACTAAAAACATAGAGAGATGTAATTATTTCACACGTGAGTGAGTGATCCCACAAAGGATAAGACCTGAAATGGGCACTGGACAGAGGTCCAGTGCCCATTTCAGGTCTTATCCTTTAGTCCTTAAAGGTATAAAAAGAACTAACAATTCTTGAGTAACTAATGCGGTAAAGCTACCTTAAGCTGGAAAAATCTAAGATGTAATTCAGAATTACGGACCCATTCGAATATATTCGGTACTGGAGCGTAACTCTCTTTGCAAACAAACGATTGAACGGCGAAAAGGCTTCAGTAGATTTTGATAAAAAAGAATAATCTAATTTTAAAGACTTTGTGATAACCGGTGACGTGATTAGTGCGCATGACTAGGTTTTGCGTCATGGTTCAATGTAATCTTGTAAAACTCAACAATTACATGATTGTGATAAAGGAAATCGCATGTGATAACAAAAGCACATGACCGTGGAAGAGTTTAAACTGATTACTTTTCAAAGGACTAAAAGGTCGTATTCTACTGGTTTCGGTTCGCGTTATTGGAACGAAGTTCCATAGCGCGGGTAGCGTTATGAGTTGACTGATAGAAATCATCACGTAAGGAACAAGCGTTATGCTCTCTATGCGACTTTTCCTCTCTTTCTTTGTCTATTTATATTATATACTAGTATAGTAGCTTGATAGCGCTTCTCCCGGTCTGCCCCGACTTTCGATAACTCGGTTTACTCGTACAAAGCCATGGCGAAGTAGATCGGACGGTTAAGTACAGAATTAACACTGGATGGATTAAATGGCGGCAGGTCACGGGAACAATCTGCGACTCCCGCATTCCCCTTAAACTTAAAGGTAAGTTATATAAAACAATGGTTAGACCTGCTGTCTTGTATGGATCAGAATGTTGGGCCACAAAAGGGATGATTGAAAGAGAAGAGATGAGAATGCTAAGAGGAATGTGTGGTGGGACACGAATGGATAGAATAAGAAATGAGTACATAAGAGGATGTGTGGTGCCGGACGTAAAGAATAGCCCTCCCCTATTTCTTTTCGTGGGTGTCGTAAAAGGCGACTAAGGGACTTACTAGAGAATGAGCAGCATGGCAAACCCCCGCCCTTTGGGGGAGGCCTATGTCCAGCAGTGGACATCTTTCGGCTGAAATGATGATGAATGATGACCTAAGAGGAAGTCTGAAAGTGGCACCGGTGACTGAAAAGTTGTGAGGAAATCGGTTGTCATGGTATGGGCATGTGATGCGGAGGAATGAGGAAAATGTCGTGAGGAAAGTTTTGAGTATGAATGTCGATGGCTATAAGAGTAGGGGAAGACCAAAGAAACGATGGATGGACTGTGTGGAAAATGATATGACTAGAAAAGGAGTGACTACCGAGATGACGACTAATAGAGAAGGATGGAAGAAAGGGACATCGCACCGACCACAAATTAATTGGTATAAGGGCAGGAGAATGATGATGAGTGCGAGTGCGGCTGGGGTTCCCTGACCACCGCACACGTTTCTTGTCGAGCGGAATCGAACATAATACTGCTGCTACTGTTGGCTGTTTGTGTATGTGAGTTTAAATGTTTGTAAACGCACCCACAATACAGGAGAAATTCCTCGTGTGGGGCAACGTTGTTATATATATCTCTCTTGAATGCATGAATGACATTGATGAAGTTGTGAAAGAAATTACATTTCATTAATTTCCTACAGTTTTTTTTTTACTATTGAAATACTTATAAATGCAATATCACGACAAGCCTAGAATAGAATATAATAAGCTAAGAATATAATAGAATACTCTTTATTATGTAAACTATAGAAAATACTGATATAAATGTAGAAATTTTACATAGTGTGACACGGTCTTAACGCTAAAATCGATCATTTAAAGACAACCTTCTAAAGGTTGTCTTTAAAAGATCGATTTATATGGATTTAGGGGGAAGGATAGACAATACTCCAGGTAGTCTGTGGCGTACTATTTCTAAGCACTAAAATCAAACAAAAGATGAAACAAAACTAAGTTCGTTTCAATCTACATCCTTTGCTATACCATTACGAGCCAGCAATGCAGTTGAAACTGGACTCGAACATAAAGGTGCAAACGAAACTGCGAGGGACAATGTAAAGGAAGGGCTCATACCGACTAACGAGCGAAGAGTTTTTTGCTTCAGGCAACTGGGACTCAACGAGGCTTTATATGTAGACACTGTCACAGAGGAAAATGTCACTTGTAAAGCTATACGAGTGATTTCATAAGTTTAAAGGCAGCTTACTGTCAAAGATAAATGATCGTCTAGCATTGAAATTATTTTATTGCTAACGATTTTCTGGGATAAATAAAATCACTGTGTGCTGAAAGCATAACATAGAATATTTAAAAACAACTAAAATACAGCAATACGCATACTAGCAGTAAAAATACTAAAACATAATTAATTAATGAATGAGAATTAATTAATTGTAAGATAATTTTTGTGACTAACAATTATGGACTTTGTCTGAATAAATAAATAATAATAATTATTTATAATTCTTTTGTAAGAATATGAGTTTATACTACAAATTAGAGTTTGTGATGTAAGGTGTTCAGTTTTATAGAATGGCCTACATGTTTTGCCATAGTATAGATAATGGCTTAAAAAGTAAAACTTTCCCAGGTAAAGACAACTAAGAATAAAAAATGTAAGAAAATTTCAAAGGTAAAATAACTAAATCCGTGAAACTACTTTCACGTGTATTTTCCCGTTTAAGAAAAGTATCAGTTTCCGATGTCTATGATACCTTTGTGCACGTCAGTCGCTTTGTGGTCGCTGGACTGTTATAATAATTTCCTCTAAATTATTTCTGTTATCACTGTATGTTTTAGATTCTCAGAATATATGTGCTCAGAAATAAACTTGATTTTAGCGCTTTCAGAATAAGGCTTTTAAATTAAAAGTGTCGTGGTTTTACAGTTTAGAATAGCTTATATTAATTAATTGATACGTTTAATTAAAATCTACTTCAATTTGCTTAACTTTACTTTAGAATAGTGGTATTCTATCCCTTCGTAACTATATCAACCTACTCCAGCCTAAATTACAGAACAAGATTATAATTCTATAATTTAATATAATATATTTTTAATCAATAAACTTATTATTTATTTATTTTATTTTTTATACCTTACTTAATTTCTGATTGACGTCTGAGAAAACCAGATGTTCACAGGTTATCAATATCGACAGTTAAGTATCAATATATCTAATAACTGCAAAAACATTATTTTACAGGAGGCGAAAAAAACGTTTCATTTCTACAGTTTTTGAACGTTTGAATCAAAAAATTATTTTATAGTAAAATTGTAAGAACCTTTGTGATGGTGATAGTGATTTCAATCAAACATTTCAGGTTAGGGATATAAAATGTAGATTAGATAAAAGAGGAAAATTTAAAATTTAACTCATGTTTTTGTAGTTATTATACAACATTATTTTTAGCATATGTGAAACCTGAATATAGTTTGTTCAGAATAAGGAACTGAATCGATTTCAATATTTTTTAAACCATGTTATATTTTGTCCCAAAAATATTTAAGTGTGATGGAAAATGTTATCACCACTTATTTACTTACAATCAGGGACCATTCTGGTTATCCATTGAAAGGGTTTTCGATAGGGTTTTTCTAAGCGGCCAAACAAAAACCCATACGATAAGGGTAGCCCTTTTGAACGGCTTAATTTTAGGCATTCCAAATTACCCACACCGTATGGGTTTTTCTAAAATGGTAACCAAAATGGTCCCTGGGTAGAATAGAGATAGAATTGGTCCTGCTACGCGTGCTGGGCGGATATCGAAATAACATAATATTATGATTTTTTCATGTTACTGGGTTTCAAGTAGGTATAGAACCAATTGAAATGGGTTATCATGTAACCCTTTCACTGGGTTTCAAGTATAAAACCCATTCAATGGGTTATCATGTAACCCTTTCAATGGGTTTCTAGTATAAAACCCTTTCAATGGGTTACAGCATGATAAAGGTAATTCATTGAATGGGTTACCCCTTCGAAAGGCTTAACCGGGGTTGTACGGTCCCTGCTTACAATACAATCGCCGTACGGTTAAGTAGTACCTACTGCCAAATTATTATCAATGAGCGCAAGACGACTCTGGAGGCGCGGGGGCGCCGCCGCGCCGCGCGCCGTTAGCATGTTTTTGTACGGACAACCTGGTAACATAGCAACCTTATAACGTTGTGATTTTTCATGATACAGTTTTGAAATTTTGTACATAGATTCTTTACATAAAAATACTAGACTCGTTTTTCGGGTTTCGCATATACTAAAACTAATATTGTATATTGATCCTTAACCATCGATATATTTTAGGACCCGTTCATTATAGCTAATATTAACAAGATGCCTCTTGAACCACAATACCTATGAGACTACAAAATGCTAGAGATTTTGCATCATAAGCAACTGTGGCTTGAGTTATTTTCTTAATTAATTTAGATATTTCATCCTTCTTCATAAGAACCACGTAATATACCAGAGTTATTTTAATTACTTGCATGAGTGAATTCCTCTAAAGTAGATTATTAGATTACTTAAAGTTTCCATCCATGTCTTCATTCACAATTTATTACTGTAGGTATAACTTAGTGTAGGAGGAGCTCGTGCTTAAGACGCAGATATAATATGCCAGTGACCTTGAGTGGTTAGCTTGTGTGTTCTGTACTAAGCTCACGCAACGCATTCTCAGTTTTTTATCCGCGTTAGACATAACTTTACAAATTAATTTCACTATGTTATACAGATATAATCTAAAATAATCACATATTAAGTGATTTAAAAAATGATTTAATGTGTCATAATTATTTTTTCCAATCATTAACACTACTTGTTTAGACGTGATCTTCAGTATAAAATCATTAAAAGTCGGTTATCGTCCCCTTAAGTGGTAAAATACCTAAATTACAACAAAATCGTTGGATCTCAGAGCAATAATCATAAATGGTTATTCATAAAATAGCCCATAACCCCGACCATATGCCATAAATTTTGGAATGTCTGTTTTATTCCTTTCCGGGAACGATTTGGGTGCTTAATGAATCCTTTAATATTGTTGTTTATGATCCTCAAATTTGCGCCTTACAACGTAGAGCAAATACATTTATTTGCGCACTTTTATAATTTGTATTTTTTTAATGAGTTTAGAAATTTGATTTTGAATATGATTGTGTTTTATTTAGGTTTTCTTCTTCTCTCGTGGGTTGTGATGATTTATTTGTGTCATATGTATTAAGTGAAGGTGTTTATGTCAAGAGAATAAATGATCTGTCATGAAAACAGTTTTTGCTAAAAGTACCTGAATAATATTTCTGATGTTGCTTTTGTTGTTTATTGTTGTATGCGAGATTCCTTGAAAGTATTTTTTAAATTAAAGTTCAATTTTAACAAACTAACCAAAACCCTTAAAATGTATTTTTACACCGGAAACGGCAGAATATTATAATAAAAAATTAAAACTATGGAACAACTCTGCTGTAACAATATTCTGACAATTAAACAGACTATTATAAAGTGAAAATAATATAAGAAAATTGTAACATGACAGTCTTCAAACATGTCAATATCAATTTCCTGTATCCAACAAGACAACACAGACTATATTAATACATTTAGGTCGTGTACCAATAGCTTATCGGGAACTAATTGTGACATCAAAAATAGATTAATTAGATAATTCAGTAATCTAATCAAGCACAGATACATGCTTAGTAACTGTAACATAGTACTAAAGGCTACGAATATACATATCGATTTCTGCAAAGTATAACGAGGTAGCCGCGTGTCACAATGATATATGTTCGGATATCTTTCAGACGGATCTCGACAAATTGGGAGCCCCGCAACGGAATCTTTTATGAGATTGAATAGTCGTTTGTATTGAAAAACATGTTATATCAAGTTACTCTTGACCTTATTTGAAGTCCTATTAGTTTTGATTATGCGTTAAAAGGTTTAGAAAGAAGATTTTGCATAAACTGGTACTTACAACACAAAATGAGCCGAAAATTTGATTGTTGTCATATTATTATATTATATAGCTGTGTTATGTACCGTGTGGTGCCGGACGTAAAGAATAGCACCATCCGATTTCTTCCCGTGGCTGTCGTAAAAGGCGACAAAGGGACTTACTAGATGGCAGCAGCATTCTCTATGCATTTTAACACCACACTGCGATCACAAACTGCCTGCCAAGCGTGGCGATCATGGCAAACCTGGTCTTTTGGGGGAGTCCTATGTCCAGCACTGGTCTTTCAGCTAAAATGGTGATGATGATGATAATTATATAACTGATAGAAATACAGTTGAAGTAGGTGTAGATTTTTTTTAACAAAATTATTACAGTCATATTATTCGACAAAATACATAACAGTGCTTTCTTCCTACATGAATAATCTGGAACAGTTCGAAATTATTTATACATCCTAACAGGCACAATTTTACCAGTAAGTACAGGTTGAAAAAGTTCGTATTCAAGTTTATATTTTTCATTAAGTTCCTTGCCACACACACTTGTCTGTGCAATGTGCATTATCTACATCAGCTGACATTGTTCTTCGGACTGCATTGTTCAGTCCGAGCCAGTCTTTATCAATGTTTTTATCTTTTGCTTCACTAACACACACAACTTCTAAGCCTTTAATATTATGATATTTTAAGTTAAGCAGTGGTTTAGTTGTGTAAGATTTTATATTTTTTAGCTTATTCGACAAATTCTAGTATATTGACATCAAAAGAAAATAAGGCTTATCCAATCTGCTAAATAAAAAAAAATATCTTAGAAAATCCCTTTTTGACTGCCTGGCTATTCTCAAAGTGGAATCCCTTATTACATTAGCACCATAACCTAATTAATTTCATTTTTCTTTTTGTTATTCTCAATTTGCGAATCGAAAATTAGCGAAGGCATTTCAAATGGAAAAGAAGTAACAAAAGGGAGTAATAAAACAGCTGTAACTAGGTATATTTTTACAAATTTGTTATGTGCGATGTGAATGGCAGTGACTATAAAAAAAAAGTTCTATCAATGAAGAAGAACATAATAAAGAACTAAGATATCTAAAAGAAAACCAATGAAACTCCTTATAAAACAAGAATAAGTCAATAAAAAGCATGTATGAACAATTTTGAAAACTTCCCCGAATTTTCCGCCCTAGCAAAATTGCAATGTCTATAGAGTTCGACATAGAAAGCTGAACGTTCGGTCACAACCGCAACCTATAAAAGATTCGCCATTGAAAACTATATTGGATTTTGGCCAAAGAAGTATTCATTTTTCAAAAGTGTACGTGACGTTTTCAAGTCGAATAGCCTTAGACCATTCAAGTTAAAGTAGACCTTTTTAACCGACTTTATAACGTAAATTCTACCCGTTCCAGTCCGCATTGACACAAACATTTCATTTATTGCTCTATTTATCAATGTTGTTCCGGCATAAAATTGGTCTGTCAAGAGGATGATTTGATTTTAATATTTTAAATTTTTGATGATTTCTGTTTCATAACAGAAATCATCACTCTGTCAGACAACAATACGTACTACATAAAAATGTAACGCGTGATTTTGAAATTTCCCGCGACGCCACGTATGTGAACCCCGTGGCATCGAGTGGCGACACTGGTCGGCGGAATGCGCGCCGCAAGAGATTGTTGCCGGCTCGACTGAGAGACTGAGCGTTATTTTCTAACTGTGAATCTGATATAATATTGTTTTGTATTCACCAAGTCTTAGTGATTGCTACTGTACAAGTGTTGTTTAAGATGCAGATATATGCCAGTGACCTTGAGTGGTTAGCTTGCGTGTTCTGTACTGAGCTCACGCAACGCGTCGTACGTTCAGCCAGTAATAGGACTCGCCCATAAAGGAGCGCTGTCCCCCAATTTGACGCATTATTAATTTATTATACACAAAACAAAAGATATTTTAATAAAACGCGTATACTAAAAGATCAATAATTGAATTATCTTTAAACTGGTGAAGGTTTCAGAAAAATACGCTTTATACGATTTTGCGCCATTCTCAGTTTTTTATCCGCATTAGACATAACTTTACAAATTAATTTCACTATGTAATATAAACATAATCTAAAATATTCACATAATAAGTTATTGAGAAAATACTCTAATTTAACATATCTTTTTTTTCAAATCATTCATCATTTAACAGTACTCGTTTAGACGTGATCTTCAGTATAAAATCCTTAAAAGTCGGTTATCGTCACCTTAAGTATAATAAACTATTACGAGTTAAAAAAAAAGCAACTACATGATGCTTCAATAACTTAATTAGAAAAACAAAATTGAAATTTATCAAAAACATGAAGGGGAAAATAAAATAAAATAACCTCGTCTGTAGAACCAACAGAAAATACATCTGCAGATATTTCGTTTGTTCCAATATTGTAACAGAATAGGTATGCAATAGTGGCCAATAACAAGCTGTCGCTCTATGATGGATGAGTTCCGTACATATTTGTAATGTGTGACTGATTACATGACTTGAATTGCTCGGCTGTACCAACTGTAATTCCACGCAAACGCAATATTTAGCTTATAGTTTTAGTTAGCTTCACCATTTAAGTTCAAATAATGTACACAATAATAATAATCCTACTAATATATCCTAATAAAGTATGGATGGATGGATGGATGGATGTTTGTTACTCTTTCACATAAAAAGGGCTGGACCAATTTTGATAAAATTTTGTATCGAGGTAGCTGATACCCTGGATTAACATATAGGCTACTTTTTATCCCTATATTTCCACGGGATCGAGACTTACGCGGGTGAAACCGCGGGGCGCAGCTAGTAACTAATAATATTACTTAACTATTTTGTACCTACGTAATAATGTCATTGCCATGTCTGGCTGCCTTGATACTGAATGTTAAATTAGAGCTAGTTTTCGGTAAAAATAACTCTAATATTTGATTAGGATCCGGATGATTAAAATTCGTTACGTACATACAGCTTCCAAATTATTCAGATGATTATAGAAAACCTTCCAAAAGCATTTCCATCAAAAGCAAGTTTTTCCAAGTGGTGTTATTCTGCGACTAGAATGGCTAATTTTTGGTCGACAATTAATGGGAACAAATGCGAGGCACGTTCCAGCGTTGTTGACAGACAGACTTAGCGGCCGCGGCTAATTGTCTACGAGCATTTAATGATAAAAGAAAGTAAAAGAAATAAGCGGATTCTTTAAACATTTTAACTTTGTTGAAATGATAATCCGAGAAATTCTTTCAAAGCGAGGAATTTGTGGTAAATTGAGAATAATTTTGGCTTTGTAAGAAGATTTGGATTGAAGCTTGACAAAATTGATTTTTAAATTTTAACTTACTCGATTATTGTTGAGGTACCTAACTAGCTACCTAGTTCTAATGATGATCGACGAATCAAGACTTGATTGACTGGCCAACAAGCCAAAATAAAATAAAATCGTCCAATGAAAAGAATTGTAACATCGCATCGTATCGTAATTTCAGACAGAAATAGACGAAATTCGTTTGTATCGTAGTCTTTTCAATTCTTTACAATTTCGTGTACCTATTTAAAGTAGCTATAAAATCCAACGCTCCGTTGGTTTCCTTATAATCGTTAAAGAAAAGTATTTGACCGCCTTTTTATTCTCAAACATTTTCTCATTCTTTCATTTCGGTATTGGATGAAAATTTACTTTTGTAAGTGTTTAAATTTTCTAAGTCATTGAAAGAAAGAAAGAAAATACATTTATTTAGCACAGACTAAAGGCACACAATATAATACGCATTATTAGGCATTGCGGTCCGGAGTTGGATTATTTAATCAAATATTAAGACAAACAGTAAGAAAGAACATTGTAATTTATATGTGGCATAATGCCACAAAAATTGTTTTTTTAAATGATAGATGCAAGAGGCATAGACAAATACTGGTATTCAGCTACATCTGGTTAGACTGATGGAAGCCAAGCCCAACATAGTTGGGAAAAAGATAGGTAGTTTATGATGATGATGATGAGATGCAAGAGGCATAGGTTTTATTTTTTAACCGATTGAGCCCTGTGACTGAGCCCTGTGACTGAGCCCTGTGACATAAATCAAGTACCTGTTCTTATCTAAATGGCCGCCAGATTTATTGCCCCTGCTGCCAATGTAAACAAAGAAAGTCTCAAGTGATTTCTAAAAGCATAAACATTCTTTGTTTAAGCTGTTTGGGCCATCGGTGGGACTTGACGGTTGGGGACCACTGACGCACTGGTGCGTCGGCGGGCCTTTATCGGTAGAACCTTAGAACCTTCAACAGATCTATTTGTTGTTGTATTTTAATTTTAGTATATGAACCAAGTTAGTGATTCAATGTTTAAAACAGAAAAAACCGTGGAGTTTTGCCTAGATATCTGAGGTCATCGGAAAACTTGAGACTAGAGATCGGTTGCATTCCACTAGCTTCTATGACAAGTCGTTTACAGTTCAAGCAGTGCGGTTATGGAATGCCTTGCCCGTGTCGGTAAGGCGTGCCCAATCTTTGTCCACTTTTATAATTCAGGTAAAAAAACACTTCCTCTCTCCTTAAACATCATTATTATATAATACAGTTCCCTGCTCTTGTTTCGTATGTATTATTGTATATATTTAATTAGTAGATAAGTGTTTGCTTTGTGTGTGTATGTATTTATTGTATATGTAAATACCTGCAGTATTGTCTCTCCTTCTTTCTCCCTTTAATCCATCCAAAGGTTGTCTGTAAAAGATCGCTTTTAGCGATAAGACTGCCTATTGTGTCACCCTATGTTAAATTTAAACATTATTTATTATGTATTCTATTCTATTCTATTTGCCGAAATGTCATCTCAAGATCAAAACTTCATCCCCATTAATTTAGTTCCCGATCATACACAATAGAGTACAAAAGGAGTAGATAGACCTGAACAAAGTCCCTAACAACTACATTTAAAATGTTTTGAACTCGTAAAAGGACAACTGGAATTAAGGCACCGAAATTGACTTGTTCTTGTGTAGGTATGAGTGCTTTAGATTGAATGATCTTTTTAGGGTTTTGATTTAACGAAAACACAAACCGCCAAAACAAGATTTATATTTTGACATGGCTAAAACCATGCAGTCAGTTTTTGTAATAAGAACGTAACAGTGATTGAAATACCGTTCTTGATACAAAACTGAAAACTTAGTTTGGTACTAAGTTGTCAGTTTTGTGTTTAAGAACTTTACCATAGTCGAAATAAAGTTCGAAATTTAATAATGGCTCCAATTTAAACCTGGGTCTGAAGATAAACCTTGTTTTGTAATAAGGGGGAAAATGTTCCTAAGCATATTCTGCGAAAGCTGGGGGTCTACTCCGAACATAAATCAGAAGTATCGGCCGAATGTTCGACCGTTGCTTGACGATGGCTTACTATGGCTGACTACGGCGAAAAAAAAACGACAGTCAAAAAGATAAGCCAAAGTCAAAACTGTGACTTTAAGTCGGGTAAGGATTCAAAGTCAAAAAAGGAAACTATGTAAGTTATAAAACGGCCGAACATTCGGCCGATACTTTGGATTAACGCTTCGGAGTAGGTCCCTTGAATACTAACTCCGTTTTTGCTGTTTTGTCAAAAAAAAGTCTGAGTTTAAATCAACCTTCCTAGTATTATTGTTATTAATTAACCCATTATCTGCCACGTTGGACCGGTAGGGAAAGTATGGGATTTGTACTTTCCAAAAAATATAGCAATAGTTTGTTTTCTAAGTGTCTACAGTGGACCATAAATAATATAAATTGTGTCATAACAAGTAATCTATACAAGAATGAAAATTAATCTATAAACCATAATCCGTTGTGGGAAGGGTACCCAAACTTTATCCGAAACTGGCACTAACTTAAATTTTGCCAAGTTATCCATGTAACCGACAACTCAGAAGGCGGATACGATCCCTCGTTATTTTATAACCCATATTACTTGCACGATTTAGTCGCACTTACTAATTGCTTTATTGTTTAAAGTTATTACTATGATGACATAGCAAAATCATTAATCAGCCTATATGCTTTATTGATGTTGCTATGTTGTTCCCACTGCTGGGACACAGGCCTCCTCTCTTCGAGAGGGAGTGAGCTGTTATCTACCACGCGGGCCCAGTGCGGGTTGGTAGATGACACATGTCTTCGAATTTTTGGTTCTAGGACATGCCGGTTTTCTCAAGATATTTTCCTTCACCGTTTTGGGAGCAGTAGTTATGAAATTATATACAGGGTCAAATTTAATTAGCTAGTGAAACTCCACAGACCTAATGGGCATCGATATCAAAACACGATAAAACAAACAATAAAAATGTTAATGTTTTTTTTCCTGGGGATAATGACCACTAGTAGTGAAGTTACTTGAAGTAGTTGAGAAAATATTTTTTTTTAAATTTTGATCGTGTTTAGGTAACGATACTAATCACGTCTGTGAAGTTAAGACAGAAAAAATCAACTGATTTTGAAACTGATATTTCAAGTAAATGAAAAAAAAACAATGAATATTTTTTTTTGTTTTATCATAATTTAGATCGATTCTCATCACGTCTGCGGAGTTTCGCTAGTTAATTTAATTTGACCCTGTACAAAAAGTAAAGCGCCTGGGTTCCAACCCACGGCATACAACACGTAAGTCGGGACGTTACCACTGGGCTACCACTGCTCCCGACGATGACATAATGGCAATACGATGACTTATTGGCCCCAAATTGGGCCCCTGCTTGTCCCATTATAGTCTCCGGCACGTAACTTGGCAAGGTTTTGGCGTAGTGGGAGTAAGTTCACGCATGTAGGTACAATTAAAGCAACAATTTTTTTTTCACTTTTGTTGCTTGTTTTTGTTGCTTTTGTTTGCTTCTATAGTTATTGCCAGAATTTAGTTTTTAAACATGTCTGTTTAGAAGACTTTATTCGAAGGAGAAAAACATCTAACGATTCTTGCCAAGTTACGTGCCGGCTACTATACCATTAGCCATTTAATAAAAAAACGCTCAAAAGATAGCCAGAATCTCATCTCAGTGATAATCAAATGTCAAAAAATTTACAAAAATGCAGGGATATAAGAGGTATCTTTGACGGGTTGAATATATGGAAAGTGCTCCCTCTCTTTTTTAATTTCCAATATATCCTAGTATTTCATCATCATCATCATCATTTTAGCCGAAATACGTCCACTGCTGGACATAGGCCTCCCCCAAAAAGGGGGGGATTTGCCATAATCACCACGCTTGGCAAGGCGGGTTGGCGATCGCAGAATGGTTTTAAAAATGTATAGAGAACGCTGCTGCCCATTCTCTAGTAAGTCCCTTAGTCGCCTTTTACGACACCCACGGGAAGAAATGGGAGTATTTATTGACGTTATATTATAAACGAGGAGCTCGTGGCTAAGTAGTAACAACCACACGGGTAGATCCATCAGGTTAAGCTACGCTTGCCAGGGTTGATCCATGGATGGGTGACCATCTTTACATACCGAGACTCCTCCGTGCCTCAGACGTAAAGACGTTGGTCCCGGCTGTCATTCATTCGTGGATATTTGACAGTCGTTACGGGTCGTCAGAAGCCCGAAAGTCTGACAACCAGTCTTACCAAGGGGTATCGTATTACCCAGTGACTGGGTTGTGGAGGTCAGATATGCAGTTGCTTTATGTAAAATACTGGTATTCAACTGCACCCGGTTAGACTGGAAGCCGACCCTTAACACAGTAAGTAAAAGGTTATAGGCAGATTGATTGATTTATTGACGATATTGAAATGCAAGTCTGCTTTAATACTGGCTCGCTCATTTGTTTAGCCTGTAATGGATTTTAGAATTATAAAAAAATATTATAATAAAAATAAAAATAAAACATATACTTGGGTACACTAGATTCCAAAACTAAAGAGGAATGTTCATGGGTAGACGAGAATTTTCGGTCATTAGAGACTCACCTAATCCATGAAATCTCAAAGGTCCTCGTTTACACGAAACACGAACTTCAAAAGGCTTCAGTAATTCAGTTACAGTTCCTGAAATGAAGCAAGTTCGGAAACAGTTCACAACGAAATTAACTTACGTCCGAATGCAGTTAAAAGAACTGGGAAAAGAAGAAAAGAAGTAGCTAATAGAGTTAACGTATGGACAAGAATGGACCATTGAATTATAGTTTCTCTTGGTATTTGGCAATTTTATCAATGAAACGCTTTTATAAAAGTAGTTTCCATACAGATACCCGATAACCTACTTATACAATAAAGGGTAGGTAGGTAGCTACCTACTTTCCTAAGTTAAGTATTTATTTGACCTAATTATTTTTTGTCAAAGCCATACAAACAAACTTCCTTAAACGTGGTACATATTTCCATTAATTCACCCCAATTAAATCTTTAACTTCTTAGCAAAATTAAATTTAAGTAAAAGTTACTTTAAGAGGAGAGAACCGTTATTCTATTTAATTTAAAGCAGAATTGAACAAAAATTATGACATTCATAAAGTATTAGCTAAACAAATATTATAACATTTTGTCAAAAGAGCGGTTGGTTTTTAATTAACGAATAATGAAAAAGCTGCGTAAGTATGCTTATTTGCAAGTCTCGCCCCCTGTAAAAACTTACTTTTCAAGAGTCTTTTGAGCTAGCATAATGAGGTTTGCATATAAAATGCACACAAGCATTATGCGATTAGCAACTTTAAATATATTCAACAATGTATATGGAGCAGACACTTAAAATCTCATGAAAATTATAATGTTAAGGTATTCAAATTGTACTATGAATGCATTTTATGCAAGTGTGTGGAGACACCTTTTTCCTTAAGACGCAGATATATGCCAGCGACCTTGAGTGGTTAGCTTGCGTGTTCTGTACTGAGCTCACGCAACGCGTCGTACGTTCAGCCAGTAATAGGACTTGCCCATCAAGGAGCGCTGTCCCCAATATGACGCATTATTAATTTATTATACACAAAACAAAAGGTATTTTAATAAAACGCGTATACTAAAAGATCAATAATTAAATTATGTTAAAATTTTAAGGTTTCAGAAAAATACGCTTGGTAGATTTTCCGCAATTCTCAGTTTTTTATCCGCGTTAGACAACTTTACAAATTAATTTCACTATGTAATATAAACAAACATACCTAATCTAAAATATTCACATATTAAGTTATTGAGAAAATGCTCCAATTTATCACATATTTTTTCAAATCATTAACACTACTCGTTTATACGTGATCTTCAGTATAAAATCATTAAAAGTCGGTTATCGTCCCCTTAAGGGCGCACCGAGCCTTTGGCGCTAATTAGGATAAGGAGAAGCGTGGCGGCCCTGCCACAGAGTAGAGCGGACAGCGGGTAAGCTTCCTAAAACCGCGCCGTGATTGGTATAGGTACTACTATAAGCATGAGGCGCGTGTGTGCCGGCAACTGGCGGCTTCGTCGCATACAAAGATAAACCGGTTCATATTGGCTCCGCCAGTTGTTTCGCTCAGGCGAAGCTGCCAGTTGCCCGCACACACGTGCCTCATGCTTGTAGTAGTGTACCTATCATAGTCGTGGTTGTATGAAGCTTACCCACTGTCCTTTACTCTGTGGCTCTGCGGTTCGCGCGCTAATTTAGGTATTTCTTTCATAATATTATTAAAACAAATACACATTTTGAAAACGTAAAATGCATACGTTATAGAAAATATGTAATTTTGTTATTTTTTTTAAACTGATGACTTTACAGGAAGTATTTACGCCGTACTAAAGGTTCATTTTGTTTTTTAGAGATTACTTTGGATTTTTTCTATCTAGGATACTACAAGTAATCGTGTTTCTAAGGTGTACAATTTATATAGTGAATCCTTAAACATCTTACATATTAATTGCATAACTAAATGTTAAGTAGTAGCAATGCAGCAAGGGATCAAACAAACGCAATTATTTCGAAAAATACTCGGTGCGCCCTTAAGTCTTGCAGGTAGGTTATGTTTTATGCAGTGCACAAATTGTACTAAAGCAAACATACCTTTTCATATACCTATACTCCATTTAAAATAAGATAAGACATTTAAATAAACTTGTTTACAGTCCGTTCAACCGATTTTGACTTCTATTCCGTAAGCATAAGGATGGCATTAAAACCAAAAACGTGGTTACAATACCAACTGTTTATTACAGCTGTCATTGGTCATGCCATCAACGCAATAGAAGTCAAAATCGATAGAACGGACGGTAAAAAAGATTTATTTAAATGTCTAATCTTATTTCAAACGGAGTATATATAATATATGTAACTTTACCAGTATTATCTGTTTATATAATGCTACCACAAATTCGAGTATTTCATGTAGCAGAATATAACACAAAAGCATAGCACCAGGTCAAAAGGAATAGCTGTCGTTGCTGCCATTCCATACTAAAGGCCCATAACTGCAAACTTTCACGTTTACGTTAAACTGAAAACGCGTGGGTCGTAATAACTTTCAGAGACTTGAAATCAGCTTCGTAATAATATTTTGGCTACAATTTTAATCAACTTTTAAAGTATTATTTAAGTTTATACCATCTTCTACAGTAAAATTGGTTTGATGTTCCTCAACAATATTCCTGATATACCTACATGTAACATGTAGATAATATAACGGAAACGAAGCAAGAGGCATATGTCAAGATTGTAGCAGGTGGCGTTCTGTAATATCTGCCTAACCCCATGGGAGAGAGTTTATGAAGAGGCGTGAGTTTATGTATTTAAGGCAAAATCTAAGTAACAATGTAGTGTTTAAGTGATATCGTTCGAGGCTAATGTTTATGTTAATTTCGGTAACGAGTGGGTGGACTGACCTTACTAATAATGTACCCAGGATTTTGTAATATATTGATTTAAAAGAGTGTCCTTGCAATTTCTTGGATATTCTTCTCCATTGAGATCTATGTCTTGGAATGGGCAAATAGCTTCAACTTTATGACTAACTGACCGACTCTTTGACAAATCAAAAGTGCCTGTAATTGGTTTTATAATTTAAATAAATGCTTTGAGTTTGAGTTTGAGTTTTGAGTTTACATTGTCTTTGTTATCCTCTATCCGTTTGCTGAGAAATATTCAGTGCAGGTATTTCATATAAACTTAAACCGTTTCAGGCTCCTTGTGTTTTAATAACATCCTTCCTTGATCAATAATTCGATGTTTTAGTTGTTTTCTCTTTGCAGTCGTATCATATAAAATATTCATTTTAGACAGATATAAAACAATATTGATTTATAACAAACATGTTTATGAACCGCTAGAAAACCTGCTTTCAAATTAAAAAATCACATCCACATTGGTTCATCCGTTTAAGAGCTACGGTGCCACAGACAGACACACACACATAGCGGCCTGATTTACACGGAGCGATTTAATTGCCTTTGTACCTTACAGCGTCAAAGCACTCAAAGGTCACTTTTTTTAAATGTATTTATTTACTTCAGACACAGTGATTCATATTTTTGTTACTTATCAATTATGTTGGTAACCAAAGATTCAAATACACACCACAATCATATTATTATAACTAAAATAAAATAACAGAAGTGCATTAAGGCTCTGTATGCTACTAGTGTCACGTGGTGCCCGCGATATTGCACCAGTCTGTACGGGCCTTTACTCACATAAATAAAGTCACAATCATCCTTTAATTCACTAAAATGTTTAATATCAATAATTATTATTTAAAATCAATAAGTTAATTAAAATCTTTGAATTCGTAAAATTACTGGACAGTTAATTCTGCCAGCCACAACGCCAAGAATGCTATTGCCACTGCCACGGCCACACGACTTAGCAACGATGCAGATCTCTTTCTAAGGGTGGCATGGAAGCCATCAATACGAGCTTCGGCAAACATGCCCGACGCGTTGCAGTGCCTCGGCAGCCGCATCAATATCCTAAAGGCATTTTTATTTATACCTAATAGGAGTACTTATTGTAACAGGAATATATACTAATACGATTAATATTCTCTTGCAAAAATAAAATATTATGTAAATATTTACACTCAGAATAGCTGTCACGAAAATCACAGAAGACTATTAACTGTGTGTCTTGATCCCTTTTGACGACACGTAAATACGATAAAAAGTACCTATGTTCATGTCACAGATAAAATCTGTGACATGAACATAGGTACTTACGTACTTTTTATTAATTCCGAAAACTGTGTAAGTTTGTCCCAAACATAATTAAAATAAACACACCATCTGGGAATCCCACACTAAAAATATTGAGTAACCCGGTTCTTTTTCAATCAAAATTGATATCACTATTCAATATATTAAGACCAATCGGCGTCGGACAAACCTCCAGGGATTTCACACATGATCTCATTCAATTTATTGTTCCCTGAAATTGCTTTTTTTTGCGATAAACTGGAACTAAGAGCCGTCGCGGATAAGGCAGCCTGGTTGAAGTGGCCAGTATTTTTGACCGTAGTGAACAAAGCGGTTGCATATCTTCGCAAACTACAGCGTCTGATTGGCTACAGTTTACTGTCATTAAGAGAGCGTATATTCCAAGAAACATTGGCCCCTACGAATTAATCGTGCAACTGGGCTGTCCAGTGTGTACGCACCCTTATGCATATCTCTTATTGGAAAACGATTTATTAAAAATTATGTACCTACTCGCGTAATTTAGGGTCATTTATCCTCGCAAGTACCTATCCAAAATATTAATCACGCTAAGTACATTAATGAGATAAAATGATTTATATTCAGCCGATTCGCGTGGTATTTTATGCGGTTATTCAATTTGAATAAATTAAAATGTGGCCACAAATTATTTATACAAATAAAATTATATTCAAATACTTAAATGACATAATTGTAGCATAAACATATTGCAAGTTTGTAAAGGCGACAGTGGTATAGCCAACATTTAATTAGATTTGGGAAACATTAAACAAACGACTGTTTTTTGTTTTTTTTTAAAGTAAATATTTCAGTTTCAAGTACTTCACATTCATTTTCCACTTTCTTCCTTATCGAAACTTCAAGAAGATGCTATAAAATATAAATTAAAGCGGTATACCTCGCCGTTAAAAAAAATACGAATTAAATAATGCTTGAAAAGTTTTCCAAGTCTAATCTCTTTTTGAACAATTCTTACATTCACATCACATCAATCTCGAAGGAAATAAATGTTCAGGTAAAGAAAAAACAATTTCCCTAAGAATTAACAAGGAGTTTGAGAGAAAAAGTTGCTAACTTATGTATTGCTTTTAATCTGTATGTAATATGTTTCTCGTTTTGAATTGACAAGTTGCTTGGAAGGTGAATTTAGCAAGTGCTTTCTTGGATGAAAATTTATTGTTCAAGTTAAGTTTAAGTGACCAGTTGGTAAAGTCAAATCATTTATTTTAAATAGGTACATAATATGGCACTTTTAAACGTCAACATTTACAGAAAAATGGAATTTATTCTAGTTGCCCAATCCAAAAGATAGTTTCGTATGGAGAAGAATGGGCAAGAAACTCCACCGTCATTTATCATTTATCATTTATAGTTACTTTTTTTAAATGTTTTACAATATTTTGTATACCTACATCAGTTTTATAATTAAATATGAAGAAGATGAACCCAGAATAAGTTACTACATTACAATAAGTAAAAATAATTAAATGACTTAATGACTTTCACGGAATTGTGTGTTAAATCTCGATTTTATCTTAGTTTAATTTTTAACGATTATTTCTTCCATTGACAATTTGTTTTGCGATTTCTAAACTGTTCTTTATTATGAGAAATAATTCTGCAATAGGTATTTTCATCTCTGGTAAGAATCTCCATAAATTATATTGAATCGACCCTCATTTTATATTACCTAACCCAAGTTCCTTTGAGATCTAGACGAATACTTATTACCTACACGTTTTATTTTCTTACCCACAGCAGCCACTGGTTAATGGTAATAGATTTGTGAACATCTCTCTGGGGACCTTAAATAAATTTGTGAACATCTCTCTGGGGACCTTAAATAAAAAAGGACGAGTGGCGATAAACTGTTCACAATTATAAGCACCTGATGTGTTAAAATTATTGCTTCAGATTAGTCTTCATGAAGTAAACGGTGGGTTTGACAAAAAGGTTTTGTTTTTGTTTCCAACTTGAGCGATATTGTTAGCAGGAAAACCTTTTATACTTAGTAGCATCATGTTTCAATGTTAAAAAGCTTCTTGAAAATTATGTGTTTGTGTAACTTAAGTAAGTTGAACTTTATTCTATATTACTTACATAATAAAGTTACTATATTACTTAGCCACGAGCTCCTCGTGGCAAAGTAATAATAGCCGCATGGGTCGATCTGTCAGGTTAAACTACGCTTGCCGGGGTTGGTCCGTGGATGGGTGCTCATCTTTACATACCCAGACTTCTACGTGCCTCAGAAAGCACGTTAAGCCGTTGATCCCTTCTGTCATTTGTGGATCTTTCACAGTCGTTACAGGTCATCAGACGTCTTACCAAGGGGTATCGTATTACCCAGTTACTGGGTTATGGAAGTCAGATAGGCAGTCGCTCCATGTAAAATACTGGTCGCAGGCCGATTCCCGGACACCGTAGGCGCGGGCTTGCGGGCGGTGAGCGATGGGTAGCTCGCCGTCCGATAAAGACCAGGCCCGCGTCGACGGCACGTTGTGTTCCACGCGCGCCTCAAAGAGTCGTCAGCACCACTTGACGGGGTCCGAAAGGGCCATGCCTGCCAGGGTTACGAGTCTGTCCGAAAGGGATATCGTGGCCCTGGCACACAGGCATTTGAAGGAACACGGTGGGTTTTAGTCAGTAAATGTCTGACACTCCCTCCCGCTCCACCCAGAGCGGGAGAAGATGACTTCCCACCCAAAAAAAAAAAGGAAAATACTGGTATCTGGTTAGACTGGAAGCCGACCCTTTATTTTGTGTTTGATTATTGTGTCTACCAACTTAGTTCGTATCACTTATCTCTCGCGTCCGGCCCTGGTTCAGGCCATGGTTTGGAGCGAGAGTGCATGGGTGGCTGTCACCTCCTTCTGTGAAGCAGTAATGCTGGCGAAGGAGGAACGCGTGAGGGAGAGGCAAGGTTCGCGCCCTCGCGCCCCTAGTCTCCGCAGGAGTCGCCCCGGGCGTCACAGACTGATTCCCGGCCACCGCAGGCGCGGGCTTGCGAACGGAGAGCGATGGGTAGCTAGCCGTCCGATAAGGACCAGGCCCGTGTCGACGGCGCGTTGTGTTCCACGCGCGCCTCAAAGAGATGTCAGCACCAATTGACGGGGTCCGTTAGGGTCAATGCCTGCGAGGGTTGCGAGTTTGTCCGAAAGGGATATCGTGGCCCTGGCACACAGGCAACGGATGAAACACTGGTGGGTTTTAGTCAGTAAAAGTCTGACACGCCCTCCCGCTCCGCCCAGAGCGAGAGAAGTTATTTGATAATTTCCCACCCAAAAATAAAAAGCTCGTACCACTTTTATTGTTTTACTAAGTAACAATAACAGAATGTCAAGCGTACTGAAACTCAGTAACATTTCATCTTGCGAAATATACTTAACTGCAGCTCACTACATAAGTTTTTCTTGCCGAATTTTCTAAATATATACACCAAACATTCAGAACTCGGACTTCTTCAAGTATGCCTAACTTATACCCAACTTAGTAACATTGGAAACCAACTACCCGTTTCTGATACAAATAAAAAACTTCGTACGTTCAACTTTGACCGATATACTTAGTAATTCCTTTTTATTACTAAGTTCCTTTTGATCTAAAGTAGGTTGACATTTTTATTTCAATGTACGAGTATTCATTTTATTTGACCTGTATAAGAACTTTCCTTTTTTCTTCTGGCATAAATCTGAGACATTATTTTACGGTTTGTTTAATAATAATCACGACAAAACCAATAAAACAGTTTATCTGATAGATACAGCAATACCTAACTCACACAACATTCAAACCACAATGTCCGAAAAACTCAGTAAGTAACAAGATCTCGCCATAGAAATTAAAAGTCAATGGAAAGCACAAACCGTGCACATTGTCCCCATTGTTCTTTCATCTACTGGTTTAATACCAAAATCTCTCTCACAAAGCCTTAACACCTTACAGATGCCCACTCACACACTTTACATGCTCCAAAAAGCCACCATCCTTAACACTTGTCGCATCAACCGAAAGTTCCTGACTTCTTCAACACTGTCGTCCACCTTCTCTATCTAAATTTTGCCTTATATACTTGGTCCCGACCCGTGTGTAAGGTTTCTTACCCTCTCTTAAACGAGAAGAAACATAAAGAACCAATAATAATAATAATAATGTTTATTTATCCAAAATAATACATAGACACAGGTTGAGCACAGTGATAGATATACTAAAAATATACATAATTGTTTGTACAAAATTTAAAACGCTACAAAAAATCTTTATAAACAAAACATAAACTCTGTCTCTTAAACTAGTAGGCCTCTATCATAAGAGATAGAAAATGTTTGATTTGACTGTGTGTAATTTATGTAGGTAATTTATTTTTAAATAGAATGAACATAAACGTTCAACGTTAACGTTGTTCGCAAAAATACAAGTCCAGATTGGAGAGACACCCCGACCAATTACCCGCTCAACTCAAAATACTGGATTGTGTCAGGGGTCTTAAAATACGCAACTTGCTACAATGACGCTGGTAGTACACCTCCGCGAAACCATAGCAGCGAAACCACAGTAGTTCAATTGTACTGGTTCGCGTCATGTTCCGCTACTCGAATCGGATGCAAGTAGTAAGTTTTGCGGTGGAGGTGTGCTATCAGCGTTAGATAACTTGTAGAGCTGCTTGACTATTATTAGAGTTGTTCCTCATGAGGAATAACTCTTCCCTGCCCGATCATCCTACAACTCATCTGCTCATAGTTTTGGAAACTGAATGCAAGATAAGCTTAATTGTTTTGTTAAAGAATTGATTAGCAAAAATTCGATGAAATCATTATCATAGCCATACTTTGCGAATGTACGTATGCAAATAAAAGTAAACGAATTAATATGCAATTTGTTGTAGTTAAGAACTTTGTTAAATATATCAAAACGTGGAAAGATAATATTATCAAAACGTACAATTGCATCATGGCCCACCAAACCCATGAGAAGTAACAAAATATGACATTTCATTATATCCCAGTCCTCATGAATGACAGTTTTTGTTAGTGCAAAGATCAAATGCGACGTATTCCATGATAATGTTACTTGACATAAAATATTCAACTTGAAAAGGGTAGAGTAATTTAAATGTAGTTTGGGATTGTCCTGACATGTTACTTGATAAATGTTTACGTTGAGAATAATTGTTTTGTCATTTTATTGTGGGAATTAAAATTAGAACAGGCTTTCTCTTTTCCTGTGTATTACAGCAAAAACTAAGTTTAGAATGAGTCAAGTAAGTAATACTAAATAATAAGCCTTTAATGTACACACTGCTTTTTTTTTTTTTTTGTTAGGAAATTATTAAATAACTTCTCCCTCTCTGGGCGGAGCGGGGTGTCAGACTTTTACTGACTAAAACCCATCCGTGTTCCTACCGTTGCCTGTGTGCCGGGGCCACGACATCCCTTTCGGACAAACTCGCAACACTGGCAGGAATGTTCACACTGCTGGGACACAGAGGACTCTGTGAGAGGGAGTGGGCCGTAATCCATCATGCGGGTCGGTAGATGTCACATGTCTTCAAATTTTCGGTTCTAGGACCACCGGTTTCTTCACGATGTTTTCCTTCAACGTTTTCAGAGCAGTGATGATGAAATAATTTTACACAAAGTAAAGCACCTCTCAGGGTCCGAACTTACGACGTACACCTCGTAAGTCACGTTACCGCTGGGCCACCACTGCTTTCACCTCTAGTTAGGGACCCTAAGAGGAAAAAACGGAACCCTTATAGGATCACTTCGTTGTCCGTCTGTCTGTCTGTCTGTCTGTCCGTCTGTCAAGGCCCTTTTTCTCAGGAACGCGTGTATGTATCAAGTTGAAATTAATATCAAGTACGTAAGTCCATGTTCCCTCGATTTTAGCGACATATTTCGATAAGTACTCGCAAATAAATCAAAACCTACAGGGTACTTCCCGTTGACCTAGAATCATAAAATTTGGCAAGAAGCAAGGTCTTACAGTACAAGTATAGGAAAAAGTCCTAAAATTGTAAATTTGTCTGTCTGTCAGTCTGTCAATACCCTTTTTCTCAAGAACGCGTGTATGTATCAAGTTGACATTAATATCAAATACGTAGGTTCACGGTTTCTTGGAGCTCTCAAAAAATCAAGCTTCTTAGTTAACGCAATAAAAAAATACGGCGATTTATGCGACATTATTGCGACATATTTCGATACTCGCAAATAAATCAAAACATAATTATAGGGTATGTTCCGTTGACCTAGAATCATGAAGTTTGGCAAGAAGCAAGGTCTCACAGCACAAGTATAGAAAAAAGTCTTAAAATTGTAAATTTGTAGTTTTATCACATAAAAAAAATTGAAAAAAAAAATGTTTTTTGCTATTACAAACTTATATTTACAGTTGGAGAATTGACTGTGACGTATATCGATGTATGGGGGAACATGTTTTTCAACTACAATGTAAAGTTTGTTTTTAGGATAAATTCATCCTAACTACGGAACCCTTCATTGTGCGTGGTCCGACACGCACTTGGCCGGTTTTTGATTCAGTCAACCTCTGAACTTGCCAGCAATGACTATTGTGTAGCGAAATAGTTACCTCCTTTACAAAAGCCTTTGTAAACTTTATCAAGTCTAGAAGATAGCTATCTAATATTAAATCCTAGCTTTACTTATGCAGTGAAGCCGATTGAATTGAAAAGATTACCCAGAACAGTGTCTGTGAGTGAATTCTAGAATACTAACTATGTAAAATCCAAAAAAATCAAAATATTATATTTCACATAAATCTACATGGGCACTTATGAAAAGTCAGAAGCTAGGTGCACGATTCCAATTGGTCGTTTTCTATGGAGAAGAGCCGGCAAGAATCTCCACGGATAGATACTGTTTTAAAAATAGTTGGGTTTTTACAACGTTTTTGAATTACAGTGTTAATAGGTATGAAGGACAGTGTAGGCCTGTCAACAAGACCAGGTACTTAGCAAAATAGAAAATTGTCTACAAATCTACCATCTATTAAGGCGGCGATAACCGACTTTTAATGATTTTATACTGAAGATCACGTCTAAACGAGTAGTGATAATGATTAAAAAAAAATATATGTTAAATTAAAGCATTTTTTCAATAACTTAATATGTGAATATTTAAGATTATGTTTATATTACATAGTGAAATTAATTTGTAAGTTTATGTCTAACGCGGATAAAAAACTGAGAATGGCGTAAAATCTACCAAGCGTATTTTTCTGAAACCTTCACCAATTTAAAGATAATGTAATTATTGATCTTTTAGTATACGTGTTTTATTAAAATACCTTTTGGTTTGTGTATAATAAATTAATAATGCGTCGAATTGGGGACAGCGCTCTTTGATGGGCGAGTCCTATTACTGGCTGAACGTACAACGCGTTGCGTGAGCTCAGTACAGAACACGCAAGCTAACCACTCAAAGTCATTGGCATATATCTCCGGCTTAAGCCTACAACGTTCTTACATTCACAAAATATTAAAGCAACTAAATAAAAATACAGAAAATCTATAAAAATCCTCTATAAAAGATTTTGAAATAGACACGCATTAAATAGCTTTTCGACATTGCTGTAGAATAATTAAAGTTACCATAGATTTATAATACATAAAACTATCAACAAACGACTATTTATTCATATGCCTAATGAAATGTCGAAACAATGAATTGCGGCTCATTCTGACCGATTCGATAACAGCTTTTAATTAGTTATATCACATTTAACTGTCATATAAATGCATGAGGTAGTAATGTTTGAACGGTCGTTCCGTAGCACGCTAGATTTGAAAACCTGTGCCTATTTCTGGATTTTAAGGTACCTACGGGTGAATAAGGTGTTTTTTTTTGACATCCATTTTCATGCTGCAGCAGTTTGTTGTTGTTATTGTTGTGTTGTGTACATGTTTCTATTATAGGCCGGAGACAAAATTAGAACTTCATGTTGATAAAAATTACTGCTGATTATTTACGTCGACATGGTCTTCTACGAAGTTAGAGTTGGCTGTTTTTAACCGACTTCCAAAAAGGAGGAGGTTATATGTTCGTCTGTATGTTTTTTTTTTCGATTTCTCCTACAATTGTGGACCGATTTTGATTATAATTTTGTTTGTCTAAAAGGGTATAGGTTCTCCCGAGGTGGTCTCATTGTCACCAAGTTAGAATCTGACGAAGGGATCCCATGGAAATCGATGGAAACCATAAACATTTTATAGGCACACTTATAGCGATTTGGTTATTTTTTAAAGTAAAACATGCATTTTCACTCTGAAAGCACCATTTGGTGCAGTGGAACCGATGATGACAACCACAGATGGCCACCGGAACTACTTAATAATAAGTATTTCACGGTTGTAATTCGAATAGACACTTTAATATGGTTACGAAGCGATTTATGTTCGTCACAATGCATATGGTGAAGTCACCATTAGTTCCAGTTCATCTGGTTCTTACCAGGAAAACTGCTCAATAATTAACGCCCCTGCATCGGGAAAAGCAATATTTTATAAAAGGTGTTTGTTATTGTAACTAAGATAAATTACAAACTGATCCACTAAAAAGTGAAAAATAAAAATAAGTTAAATTACAAAAAAAAAAACAACCGACTTCCAAAAAAAACACTACAAATTGAAAAATAATTTTTTTTTGGCACCCTAAACTAAAATACAGATCCAAAGACACCGACTTCCGAAAGTAAAGTTATTTTTCACTTTGTAGTGTTTTTTTGTGTCTGTCAGTGCCCACGTTAGCCGTTTCGGCACCGTATGTCATAAACATGGATACTGACAGTCGGGCTGGTCCACAAATTCAAGGTCTATGGAGCGGGCTATGCTCGGAGTTTCTCTGAAGGATAAGATCAGAAATGAAGTTATCCGGAAAAGAACCGGAGTTACCGACATAGCCTGCAGAGTAAGCAAGCTGAAGTGGCAGTGGGCTGGCCATGTTTGTCGAAAGACCGATGGCCGGTGGAGCAGAGAGTTCTGGAGTGGAGACCGCGTATCGGCAAGCGTAGTGTGGGACGCCCCCCAGCTAGATGGACCGACGAACTTAAAAAGGTGGCTGGGACAGACTGGATGCGGAAGGCGGAGGACAGAGTGTTGTGGCGCAGCCTGGGAGAGGCCTATGTCCAGCAGTGGACTGTTATAGGCTGAGTTGACTTGAGTGTTTTTTTTTGGAAGTCGGTTGTTTTTTTATATCGATTATTCTGTTTTCTATCATCATCATCTGCCTAGCGCCAGCCTTTTCCCAACTATGTCGGGGTCAGCTTCCAGTCTAACCAGATGCAGCAGAATACCAGTATTTTACATGGAGCGACTGCTTATCTGACCTCCACAACGTGACGTAACGTGATATCCCATTATAAAACTGGTGGTCAGACTTTCAAGGTCTGACTACCTTGAACGGATTCTTATCCGGGATCAACGGCTTGACGTGCTTACCGAGTCACGAAGGCGTCTCAGTGTGCCGGTGGGATGGTCACCCATCCACAGACTGACCTAGGCAAGGATACCTTAACCATCGATCTGCTGTAATTATATAGCCATAACATAAGATCACGCCTGTAAGCCTCGAAGGGTTAAACAGAGGTGTACCTATAGTACACCCACATTTCACCAGTTATGTTTAAGTCCCATGTAATAGGGGGCGAGCCTATTGCCATCAACCGGGCACAAGTCCAGACTCCGGGCTGCTACTGAGAAGTTCATGGTGGAAAAACCCACACTTTGCCCGACCTGGGAATCGAACCCCGGACCTCGTGCTCGGCAGTAGCGCTTGCGACCACTAGACGAACGAGGCAGTTCATATTATAATCTTGGTATTAAAAGGTTTTACGGTATCACTTCAATTAAGTTTTTAATCAAAACTGGAATCGCTTTTAAATAAGGTCATGCAGGAGTGATAAAACTCTAGAATGTTGTACGGCAGCGATAACTTTTTTATGGTTAGTTAGGGAAGAGACTGGACCAAATATTGCACGATAAAGCTCCATTAACACGTTGCAAGTTTATAGATCATTCAAGAGCAATACTTGCATGCCTTAAAGCACGTTCAATTTTATTGCCATTCAAGAATTGTGTGCAAGTTTTTACACGCATGCAATTTCCATAAAATGCCATACAATAATTGAATGCAAGTTTTGCCGTTCAATAATGCAAATTACATGTAATTTACACCAAGGCATTTTTATTGCAAGGCGATTGTTCCATGGAAGTTTTGCCTCGTCCAGAGAGAGAGAGAGAAAGTTGAATTAGAATTTATACAGAGTTGCACGTCCTTGTATAATTAATTCAAGTATTGCCCGTATTTGCGCTGCCAAATATTTCATTAAAAATTTCTCAAGTTTTTTTTTCACTTATTTCATTCGTTCGTACTTGTAGAGTTAAATGCAATTTTATTGTACGTGCAATATTATTGTATGTGCAATGTTACTGTACGTGCTGCTTACACCTATACCAGTTTTGGACGGCAACTAACTTGCCCGTATCGTGCAACAATATTGTACCTGTTGTTTAGACGGTGCCAGTTAGTTGCCCTTCCATTTTATGGTCTGTCTAGACAGACAGACAAAACTACGAAAATCCGACGCTGAAAAACCGTTCGGAAGTTTTAGAATTATAATTTTAAAACTTCCGAATGGATTTTCATACGGTTTTCACCAACGGACGGAGTGATTCATGAGGAAGGTTTAAGTGTATAAAATTAATTAAGGTTCTGCGTAAATTGGCTGAAATATAAGGATGTAAAATACACCAAGTAGGATAAACATCTGTTAAATTTTAATCTAACCCACATGGTACGCTAGCAGCCTTTTTTTATAATATTTGAATGGCCTGGTTGCTGGGACCTTTTAGCCAAGTCTTTATTTAGTTACAAAAATTGTTTAAATATTGATGAAATGAATGATATTCAATGCATGATGATGATATCCCCGCCCGATCCTCAGTTTCAGTAAAGTTGTGGCACTTTACTGAGACCTCACGCGGACTTCTTGAGAGAACTTGAAGCGATGTTGCACTGTTTTGTTTCATTTGCCTGTACTAATGCACGTTCACAAACATTAAATGGTTAATAATCCACCATTATTACACATTAATATTCAGCTAATCGCAAACTTTAGAAAATAACCATAACTGCTGATCATGACGCTACACTTTCCCGCCCAGGAGTCCAGCTAGCAGCCTGATACGACACTAACACAGAAAAAAAATATTGGCATATATGCTCGGCTACACGTGCCAAGCCGGGGCTTGCTAGTAGGAATTAAAATAAAGAAAAATACTTTAAAATTTTCTGCAGATCATTAATAACCATGTTACAAGGTCATGAATGTGTTTTTAGTTTGCATCGTTTCATACAAACCTAGTTTTGAGAACGATGAAATAACTCTTAAAACAGTACCTACTTACCTTCCTAACTAACTAGTAGAACCGTACGCTCAAACTAAACTACAGTGCTTGCAGAAAAACTGACAACTTTTTCTCTTGAATAGCGAGCATAAAAGTTTTTGTTTTTGTGCCGTGCGTGTGTGCTTTGTCACTACTTTCTTTTGCGGCTGGTGCTGTCTTATCAAACTGTCTTCCTAATACATTATTAAAACTCTATACTCCATTTGAAATAAGATTAGACATTTAAATAAACTTGTTTACAGTCCGTTCAACCAATTTTGACTTCTATTCCGTGGGAATAAGGATGGCATTGAAAGCAAAAACGTGGTTACAATATCAACTGTTTATTACAGCTGTCATTGGTCATGCCACGACGCAATAGAAGTCAAAATCGATTGAACGAACTGTAAAAAAGGTTTATTTGAATGTCTAATCTTATCTCAAACGGAGTATAGCAAAGTATAAATATGGACAGTACAGAAGCTACGTAGTAAACGTTCGGCACACTCACTAAGACGCGCTCATTGACGCGGTGTTGTCAGTCGCGGTTGCCGTGTCGATAAGCGTGGTCGCCGCTCCAATTGGGCGTAGAATAGAATAGAATACTCTTTATTATGTACACCATAAAAGTTACAGATATCAATGTTTAAATTTTACATAGGGTGACACAATGGGCGGTCTTATCGCTAAACCGACAATTCAATCCGATTAATAGCGATTATTTCAACAATTAAGCCTAGTTTCCATACTGTCCATATTTATAGTGTGACTCTAGCCTGTTTAACCAATTTATTTATAGCCATTAAAAGAAAAATAAAGTAGTTGTGTTTTAGCTGCTAGGTATAGAAGGAAGACTATCGTTCAGCAAAATTTTGTTTTTTTTTTAAATTTTGCAATAGGATAATCAAACCAACTTTTTTGCAGGTTAAGAAAAATACTTAGATCCCCAATCTAAAGGGCTAAGGGAGTTCAAAGATAAATCCAAATCGTCCCATCCCTTCGATAAAATGATTAAAATGAGGTAGGTTATCGCCTAATTACGTAAAAAACTGTATAAATCTAAATCGTCTCATGTCTTCAATAAAATGTTTCAAATGACGTAACCAATCACCTAATGACGTATAAAAACTGTAGAAATCCAAATCGTCCCATCTCTTCGATAAAATGTTTAAAATGAGGTAGATAATCACCTAATTACGTATAAAAACTGTATATAGGCTTCTACATACCGGGCGCCTGTCGCGGGACGGGCGGTGCCTTTGTGTCGCTTCGCGTCGCGCGACAAGTCGCGCTGGTATGTAGAAGCCTTATATCAAAATCGTCCCATCTCTTAGATAAAATGTTTAAAATGATGTAGATAATTATCTAATTGAGTATAAAAAACTGTATAAATCCAAACCATCCCATCTCTTCGATAAAATATTTTAAATGAGGTAGGAAATCACCTAATTACGTATAAAAACTGTAGATGGGTCGGTAATTATCGCTATTTTTCTATGCTAATAAAAAAAAATCATTTGTTTATCATGTATCCAATTTATATGTATATCAGATACCTTTTAATTATGCATTTAAATACCTTATTCAAAACGAAGAAGGACAGGAATCATAGCCAGAATTTCCTCCAATCTAGCTTACAACAATGCTTATCTAGGGACGGTGGGACTGACGGGCACAATTTAAATACTTCATCTCTAATTTATTAAATGGAAATGCAAATGTAAGAGAAAACCTCTACCGAGTTATACATAATTTTGCAATTATGTATACCAATTTCGGTGATGAATTTCCCTTACAAATATGGTAAACATTGATGGTAGCGCGTATTTAAGATGTCACAGCATGAAGACCCATATTATTTTTTGAGCGAATCCTTGCTTTCATGTCATCATTGTCTGCCTTTTCCCAAATATGTGGTGTCGGCTACCAGTTTAACCGGATGCAGCTGATTACCAGTATTTTACATGGAGCAACTGCCTATCTGACCTCGAAAACTCAGTTACTGAGTAACACGATACCCCTTGGTAAGACTGGTTATCAGATTTTCAGATTTCTGAGTACCGTAACGACTATCAAAGATCTTAAAGAATGAGAGCTGGCACCAACGGCTTAACGAAGGGTCTCGGTATATACCTACATATTGGATCGTTACCCACCCACAGACCGACCTCGGCAAGCGTAGCTTAACTTTCTCTCATTATTACTTAGCCACGAGCCCCGCAAACGTATATAACGATACAATAACGCGAAAACGTTTAAACTTTTGCTCGTTTGCCCCTTTGTTCTATAAATGTCGCCAATACGTGTTACTGTTCTCGTGCAATTGACTTCTAGGGTGCCTCGCCATGGCGTGAGTAGCTCTACACTTGAAGACAGCTAAGCGAAAAAGAAGTCGACCTACCTGAACCAACAGTCATAAAAAAACCGAATTGTGATAATATTTTCGCTACGATATTTTGTATTGCCAAATTTTTTTTTTAGTTTTCATGATTATTGGTTGACCTTTTTATGTCCTATTCAATTTTTTGGGTAAGCATTGTCATTTACCACCGGTTTGGTTTAAAAATCCAAATCCTATTGTAGTATTATAAATGCGAAAGTAAGTTTGTTTGTTACCTTTTCACGCCTGTACCACAGAACCGATCATCCTGAACTTTTGCATATACGTTGTCCGGTGTACAAAAACGGATATAAGGTACCTTTCATCCCGAAAAAAGTACTGTTCCCGAGAAAAACAACAATAACGTTCTTATGATAATAGATGGCGCCACGTGTCTTTCGAATCATGATTGAGTTAGGGAATGTATTTAATAGCACTTTAAATTTTAAAAAGCAGAGTACAAGCCGAAATTATTGTCGAATTCTAAATTAACGTGAGCGAAGCCGCGGGCAAAAGCTAGTACAAAAATAAATGTAATAGTAAAAGCTTGTCAAAAAAGCCTAGTTCTAAAAGTTTTCAGAATGTATAATGCAGTGAAAAGTGATATATTCTATTCACGCTAGCTCAGCTAAAACGATGTATGGCCTTTTCACCGTATTTTTTTGTAGTGCGATGTGTTTCATTTTACGCATATAAATTGCAGGGGCAAGGAGAAAGATATAAAACTACTTATTAAATATTTATGATTTTAGTGATTTTTAAATCTGTTATTAGGCCTTCATATAATGCAAGTAAGTTATACAAAAAATGTATGTTAAGCCAGAACGCATACACATAAATTCAATTTAAGTGAATATTTAAGTATTGTAGTAAATACGATATTTCTTTCAAACTACTTAAGATATTTTTGTTTTTTTTTGAATGAACAGATTATTTAATTGTCTATATTTATATCTATGATTTTTTTCAAATATTCATATTGTCATTACTAAAAACAAATATTTCCTATGAAACCGAACGGCGGCGGCAGTGGCGGTGGCGGCGCGGCGCGGCGGCTCGTGAACGCGACGCGCATTTGTTTGGCCAAGGTCAACGGCGTTTACCCTACCCGAGCAGTTGTTATCCATCAGGCGTAATACTGAACTGGACCCAAACCTTGGGCGAAAAAAAAGAGATTCGCTTTGAAATTTGGAATCATCTTGAAAGGCTACCACGACCAATGCCAGGACTAATCCCAGCAGTAGTCTATTTTTAATTACTTTACTATTCTGGTTCACACCCCTCAAACCCGTACAGCATATGGCAGATGGTGGCAAATGCTGATGACCAACTTACTCTGTTCATTTTCTTATTATCTTGCGCTATAGGCTCGCCTCGTATTTCAAAACTGGCTTAAGACGCAGATATATGCCAGTGATCTTGAGTGGTTAGCTTGCGTGTTCTTTACTGAGCTCACGCAACGCGTCGTTCGTTCAGTCAGTAATAGGACTTGTCCAACAAGGAGCGCTGTCCCCAATTTGACGCATTATTAATTTATTATACACAAAACAAAAAGTATTTTAATACCAACCACCAATTTAAAATTATCTTTAAATTGGTGAAGGTTTCAGAAAAATACGCTTGGTAGATTTTGAGACATTCTCAGTTTTTTTATCCGCGTTAGACGTAACTTTACAAATTAATTTCACTATGTAATATAAACATAATCAAAAATATTCACTTATTAAGTTATTGAGAAATCGCTCTAATTTAATTTAACATAATTATCTTTTTTTCAAATCATTAACACTACTTGTTTAGACGTGATCTTCAGTATAAAATCATTAAAAGTCGGTTATCGTCGCCTTAATGTGGATGGAATATAGAAACACGTCTGCCTAACCGTGTGTAAATTTTTTACAAAATTGCATAAAAAGTTTATTTTGTGCATGTCATATCAATCATCACTAAATGAACCGAGTATATACAATTTGTGCTGAGTATATCAGGACAAATTCTTTCACAAACAATTTCTACTACAGCTACTTACTAAACGAATTCAGGAAATTGATTTTCCTTATAGTCAAGTTTTCTATTTACCTCGTTGTTGGAATAAAAATAGCAATCATTTTACGATTGTACTGATTTTGTATTCAAAAGAGATTTTGCATATTGTTGTTATGGTTCGTTGAGCATGATGACAGTCAAACGTAGCGTAGAAAAATTTGAACACCGTTCTTTTTTTGTGGAATTTTTCTTTTTGTTCTTTTTAAATTATATCGTACCAACAGTCGAGCTTTGTTGTACCTAAAAGAAAAGTTTTGTGAAATATGTGCTACCACAATGCTGGTGTTGGTCGAAACAATAAATAACAACCTGGTAAGTGTAAATGCGTTAAAATTTCATTATTTTCTGCACGAATAATAAAACTTATAAATGGCAAAACAACAAATAAATTGTATTTGTTCTTTTGCCATTTTATAAGTTTTAATAACTTCACAAGTTCAAAGTTAACTTGTTAGCAAAAGGCGGGGGAATACTTAACTGAATTACTTGAACAAAGATTTTGTTTATGAGGAAATCCTAATTGCTTTTAAAATAGTGTGCTGTGAGCGCATTTTTCACCTCCCTCCCCCTACCAGCAACAATGAGAAGGCGGAACTGGCTGTTAATGAAACTGGCCTGTTCGTTATTTAAAAAACAAAATACAAAATGTTTTTCTGACTGGGAATTACAAGTTGTTGCTTTTTAATATTGGAGCAAAAAGTTCCAATAGGCTTTGCGGTATACATTAAAAGTAAAATAATTTGTATGCAATAAGAACTTCTTATAAACAACATTATTTTTAATCTAAGCGAAACCTGAATATAGTTTGTTCAGAATAAGGAACTGAATCGATTTTAATAATTTTTACACCATGTTATATTTTGTCCCAAAAATATTTAAGTGTGATGGAAAATGTTATCATCATTTAATTACTTACAATACCATCGCCGTACGGTTACGTACCTACTGCCAAATTATTATCAACGAGCGCAAGACGACCTTGGAGGCGCGGGGGCGCCGTTAGCATGTTTTTGTATGGACAACCCGGTAACATAACAACCTCATAACTTTGTGATTTTTCATGATACAGTTTTGAAATTTTGTACATATATTCTTTACATAAAAATACTAGACAGTGTTTCGGGTTTCGCATATAAGTACTAAAACTAATATTGTATAATCTTTGGCGGAAGGTAGAATATAAGAATGTTCTTGAGATTATGCGTGATATACAGTATGTTACAAAAACCCTGTGGTTCCATTTAGGGACGTATACATTAAACTACAAGCACAACATTGGTGGAATTATAATTAAAAAAAAATTAAGCATTGGCTAGTCGAGAAGTCAAAATCAAAGAATTAAAGAGGTTAGAAATCAGTTATACATTACAAATATTATAATTAAATATTTATTTTAATTATTTTTGAAGAACAGTTTTTATAAATGACTTGCTTTATTACGTATGTATACCGATTCTTAAAACGTAGGTAGAAGGAACAATAGGGTTTTTGTTAGGTACATATTGTTTATTAGAACAAGAGCAACTTCTAAATAACTTTGATCTCCGATCAGATTTTAACCCACTATTATTTGGGCCCTTCTATAATATCATCATCATCATCATTTCAGCCGAAAGACGTCCACTGCTGGACATAGGCCAGGGGGTTTGCCATAATCGCCACGCTTGGCAGGCGGGTTGGCGATCGCAATATGGTGTTAAAATGCATAGAGATCGCTGCTGCCCATTCTCTAGTAAGTTCCTTAGTCGCCTTATAAGACACCCACGGCAAGAAATGGGATGGTGCTATTCTTTACGTCCGGCAAAACACGGTTCTATAATATGGCGTAGTTTAATAATTCCTCCTAACCTTTGTTTATTTTATTCCAACTGAGTTTTGCACCTGGCTTGTTTTTTATCTACCGTTTATGTTCCTTTTTAACTCACATTGTATACAAAAGTGGCACGACCCACGCCGGTTCTTTGTAGCAAACTTTAATTCCACTCATTTCGTTGAGCTTCATAAATTTTTAGTTACGTACTTAATACAAACCACAATCACATATTTTGCGTCCAACACTTTTAAACCACACAGTATATTTACATCTGTCATAAAAACTCCATTTTATTTTCACTTTGACATCGTAAAAGTGACTTCGTTTCACGTAAAGGTGCAGGAGTGCAATTCCCTTCTAACAAGAAATGAAAACATTGTCTCTGTGTCTACCACAGTAGGTAATAGAACGTATTTTAAAAAATTGTATTTTTCTTTGAACATCTGTGAAAGCTTGTCTAGGTGTGTAAACTTGTGAGTTTTATGTGTCAATAGTGTCTGAGCAAATACGATTATTTGAGTGAAAGAATTTCATTGAAGTCACGGTTTTGAACACAATTTTGTTGGTGTCTTTTGATTGCAGGATTTTTTTCTTTAGACATTGTGTTCTTTCCTTAGATGTTATGACAGCAGAAAAGGTGAATTCAATTTTAAAAGAAAGGCATCCTAACTATCACACTAATTTTATAAAGGCGAAAGTTTGTGACTGTGTGTGTTTGTTACTTCTTCACGCTCAAGCCGCTGGACCAATTATGATAAAGTTTTGTATGGAGGTAGCTAACACTCTGGATTAACATATAGGCTAATTTATATCCCGCACGGGATCGAGACTTACGCGGGTGAAACCGCGGGGCGGCTAGTAATATTATTAATGCGAAATTTGTTTGCTTGTTTGTTACGCTTTCACGCTAAAACGGCTGAACGGATTTCGATGAAATTTAGCATATGGGTAGATCATGACATGGGTAAGGACATAGGATAGTTTGATCTCGATATTCCCACGGGACCGAAAGTGATGCGGGTGAAACGGCGGGGCGTAGCTAGTAAGAAATATTTTTTCATAAAGCCGTAACGCTAATAAAGACTGAATGATCAAAGTGTGAAGTCATTTAAAATTTATTTCTTTGATCCACTTTCTGTGAAGCCTAAGAAATTATACCTTAAAACCTTATTTTAATTAAAATAAGGTAGGTAAGTCAGGTATTTGAAATTATTTATGAAAACTAGACTTTAAATCTAAAGTGCTTTCTAAGTGATAAAAAGATTATCACCGGTTTGCAGTATTTCATAGATAACTACAGAAAAATTATAGAAGCGAAATATACAGCTGAAGATGAGAATACATTTACATATTCCCAAACTTCTAAACGAAATTAAATTAACAGTAATTCGTACAAAATTCAAGCCAGATGACATCCATATAAAAAGGGATAAACTGGCTTACTTAAGTTTGAACAAGAACAAACATTTAGAAATGAGTTTGTAACTGATCAATCCATCATCAATACATGATTGATTGTGTTCAGTTGGTTTTTGTATTCCGTATACAAAAAGTTATTTTTATTAATGATGAATCACATAATGCATTAGATTAGGCAGAACTGGAACTTTGAGAAATTTATTAGATACTAGCTTCTGGCCGCGACTTCGTTCGCGTGGAAGTCGTAAGACACCACAACATACAAATAACAGCCACAATTTTATCTCTCAAAACGGTGAAGGAAAACATCGTGAGGAAACCGGCATGTCCTAGAAACAAAAATTCGAACACTGAAAAAAATGCGAGCTAATTATGATACATTTTCTCTTAGTTGGCATTAAAATGTTTGGAATCATTACTAATTTATTTACTATAAACAAGATAGCATATTTTCCAGAACAAATTCATTTTATTTATATAGACAATGTGACATGTACATAATCACCGGTCTTTGTTACATCATATTATACATGCTTTGTTTGATTTTACTTCTTCACTTTTGTATATCAAATAATAATTTAAGTTCATGGTAACAAGCAACTTGTAAGCATTATATCATTCTTATACTGGCCAACATTTGAGTTATATTAAATAACTACCCGTAATTAAACGAATTAATTACATTTAGTTGACGGAACTATTATAATTTAACAAAGTTGCCCTAGCTTCAGAAGTCAAGATCTTGTTAGGCTCGTATGGAGTCAAGATGCGTGATCACATTAAACAAGATTTTTGTTAAAGCATACACTTTTTCTTTTCAGTGAAGACATGTGACATCTACCAACCCACACCCGCGTGGTGGATTACGACCTCTCCTTCTCACAGAGAGAAGGCCTGTGTCCTAGCAGTGGGAACATTATAGGCTGATTATGTATGTAGGCAGAAAAAGCCCTAAGAGAAAGCTGAAACTTTGAGAAATTTATTAGACATTCATCATTTCAGCCGAAAGACGTTAATCGTCGCGCTTGGCAACAGGCGGGTTGGCGATCGCATTATGGTGTTAAAATGCATAGAGAACGCTGCTGCCCATTATCTAGTAAGTCCCTTAGTGGCCTTTTACGACACCCACGGGAAGAAATAGGATGATGCTATTCTTTACGTCCGGCACCACACGGATATTAGACATTAGCGTAGTATATCTTTGGCATGACTTGCCTGCCAGGGTTGCGAGTTTGTCTGAAAGGGATATCGTGGCTCTGGCACACAGGCAACGGCAGTAACACGGGTGGGTTTTAGTCAGTAAAAGTCTGACACGCCCTCCCGCTGCGCCCAGAGCGGGAGAAGTTATTTGATACAATCCCACCAAATAATAATAATAATAATAATGAGACTGTATATCCCGCGAAAGTGTGGAGGTCGTGGCTTTTTAAACGCTAAGACACTCCACAATCGCGAGATATGCAGTCTCAGGGAATATTTCCTAGAAGCCGACGTGGGGATGCATCGAGATGTGGTCGTGGTGGACAAGGGCCTCACCCCGCTCTCCTTGGCTACAGAGAACTGGCGCAAACCTGTAGTGCTTGACACTAATGATCGCAGGGAGGTATGGCAAAGTAAGGAGCTTCACGGACGCTTTTTCCGGGCCCTACATGAACCCGAAGTAGACTTTTTAGCGTCCGTAGCCTGGCTGCGTTTCGGTGATCTCTTTGGGGAAACCGAAGGCTTTGTCTGTACAATTATGGACGAAGTTATCATGACTAAGAATTATCGGAGATTTATTGTGAAGGACGGCACGGTTGACGTGTGTCGGGCATGCCACCGTCCGGGAGAATCAATCCGACACATTATCTCCGGGTGTTCTCGTCTAGCTAACGAAGAGTACTTGCATAGACACAACCTTGTAGCCAGGATTATCCATCAGCAACTTGCTCTGAAATACAACCTTGTGGAATCGGAGGTGCCGTACTTCAGGTATGTGCCCGACCCAGTTCTCGAGAGTGGAAATATCACATTGTACTGGGACCGATCCATCATCACTGACAGGACTATTGTTGCCAATAAGCCTGATATAGTGGTGGTGGATCGAATAGAGCGGCGCACAATGATTATTGACATAACGGTCCCTCATGACGGGAACCTCGTGAAAGCCGAGAAAGATAAAGAAATCAAGTATCTTGACTTGGCTCGCGAGGTTGTCGACATGTGGGATGTGGACTCAGCAATCATTGTGCCGATAGTTGTATCAGCCAATGGCTTAATTGCCAAGAGCCTCCACCAACACCTAAAGAGGCTCTCGTTGGGCAGCTGGATTAAGGGCCTGATTCAGAGAGCGGTACTTCTGGACACGGCTCGCATTGTTAGGAGGTTCCTCTCTCTGGAGCCCTGACCGCCGGTAGCTTGGACCTTGTTCCCGATACCGGTGGGCTACTATTTTTTATATTTTTAAATGTTTTTATATTTTGTTTATATTCTAAGATTTAAAAATATAATTTATATGTATATTTAATGAAATAAAGGAATAATAATAATGTTTATTTATCCAAAACAATACATAGACACAGGTTGAGCACAGTGGTAGATATAATAAAAAATATACATAATTGTTTCTACAAAATTTAAAAGGCTACAAAAAATCTATATAAACAAAACAAACTCTGTCTCTTAAACTAGGAGACCTGTGTCTTAAGAGACAGTGTTCGGCCAGATAGTTGCGTAAATTAAGTTGTACCCCTTATGAGTGAAATAGTGTCGATCTATCTATTATTGTATGGTGAACAACATTATCATATTATCTATAAATTTAATATTTCATGTGAACACTTCCTGCAGTTGTGATTGAATTAACCAAAAAAAAAGTTTAAGAGGCATTGTTGCCTCTTGAACAAAGAAGTTGTTAAAGTTTTCAGTAATTCATAGCTACTTTTTACTGAACAAAACAAATACACAACTGTACAAAACTATAAACATGTTTGGGTTTGACTGCCTCGTTGGTCTAGTGGTCGCAGGCGCTACTGCTGAGCATGAGGTGCTGGGTTCGATACCCAGGTCGGGTAAAGTGTTATTGGGTTTTTCCATCTGGAATTTTTCTGTAGCGGCCTAGTCTGGATTTGTGCCCGGTTGGTGGCAATAGGCTCACTATTACATGCGACTTAAGCGAAATGTGGGTGTACTATAAGTACATCTCTGCCTTACCGTTCGAGGAATACAGGCGTGATGTTATGTTATGTTTTATTTGGGTTTTGACACAGCTTTCATCCACTTCTTCTAAATCGGTGAATTTCTTACATTTAGCTTTTTGCATTGTGTCTAACCTTGTTTTTACCCGACTGCAGCGAAGACAAAAAAGGAGGGTTATGTGTTTGACCTGTATTTAAGTCTGTCCCTATGTTCCCTCGTAAATAATAAACGGGCTGAACCGACCGTTTTGACGATGATTTGTCGTTAGATTCGTCTTTATTGCGCGAGTATCCACTCCATCCGAGTATCCATTAAAATTATTAAAAATGTTAAAGGCAGTCAATCGAAAAAAAATCCCAAGCCTATCGAGTGGGGTATCAAAATGAAGGATTTTAAAATGTGATAAGGTACAAAAATATATACAAATTATATGTTAAAATGTAATCCGGAATAAGAAATAATAAAAAAAAACTTTACCATTTTTTGGAGTGAGTGAGTAAGAGGCCGTTATCACCCGATCATATTTGGGTAATTAACCTAATTTACTTTTTTTATTTTACACTTTTTAGTTAGGATTATAAATCCTAACTAAAAAGTGTAAAAGAAAAAAAGTACATAACAAATCAATAATCCCGACTGCGTAAAAAGTGAACTTTTGAAAAGCTGGAAACAAGATTTATATAACTTAATACTATAAATAATCTCATGTAGTCGGAGGCATCTTCTTAAATTTAACAATAAAGTCCTATTGCCTCCGACTACATAAGATTGTTTATAGTATTAAGTTATATACTATAATTTTTAGGTAAGTATATATACTTTTTACGCAGTCGCGTTTTTTGATTTTTTTTATATATTTTTTGGACCTAAGACGTCAACGCCAGGATACAAGTTTTTGATTCCTGATTTCACAGTCAATTATGAACAAAGAGAAATATTAGTAGGGCCTACGTATTTCACGCAAAATTGTTGAGTAGCTAATAAATTCTGCAAGATTAATTCATTCATACTGAGGTCTGTCGGATTGTCCTGATTAAAATTTAAATTGAATAATACATGTGGGTGAAATGAGAAATACAAAATGTTCAAAATTAATTTGGCAACACGGAAAATTCTGTTTTATTAACGAACTATTTTTTTGTCGACGTGCAGGAAGTAAGGGTGCTGTTTGCAACCGGAATAGATTGGATTGAATTTAAATGTTTCTTATACCAAAATAAATTATCTAGGTACAGTTCTAAACATTTAGTTACAAAAACATCCAGTGACATTTCACTTGTTTGTAACGAAACCATCAGGACTTTCAAATGTTTTTGACCTCATGAAAATGTATAATCACACTCGCTAATAGATACTTTAAAAGTTGAACTTCGAGATATATTAGAACCTGAATACGATTAATACCATATGAATGTAGAAAGTACACTACTCCTAGTAATTATTACTGAAACCAATATTACCTATATATACATAGGTCTTAAAATGGCAATTAAATGATTCAATTCGATTGTAGTCCTCATAATCCATTGTCTGCAATTAATTAAACCACTAAGTTAACATTGATATAGGATCAGCAATTTAATTACCTACGATTGAAGATAATTAGATTAAGTACTTACTAATGAGTACTCCCACCACTTTGCGAGATAAAGTTAGTAAATGAGGAATTACTTTTGAAAAGTAAAGAAAAGTATTATGACAGAATGAAGTTTTGGCATTTATGATTAGTGTTTTACTTCATGTAAACATTAATCATAAGTGCCAAAAACTTAATTCTATTCTTAAAGATAATAACATCGAAAATGTATTAAACTTTGCTCCTAGAGAAAGGTCACAATGTGAAAGGCATGACAAAATTTGTAATTAAAAAGAGAAATTTCTCTTTTTTAATTAAATGAATGAAAAAATAAAAGAAGCCTTCTTCAAAGTAGGTACCTAGGTACTGCTAAATGATTACCTACGTTATCATTTTCCAATTCTTAAAATTTCTTAAACGTGGCCAAAATTAATGAAGTCAAAAGCAGGGAAATATAATTAGCTTTGATTATATACATGTCTAGATAGAGTGTCGCACTGCAAAAGAATTAACGCTGGTAGCACACCTCCACCACGAAACCATAGCAGCGAAACCGCAGTAGTTCAATTGTACTGGTTCGCGTCATGTTCCGCTACTCGCATCCGCAAACAGGGCCAACTTTGATAGGCTGGTGTGCGTGACAGCTACATCTAACAAACGCGTCATGTCATTGTGCTGTCATTATGTTACACTAGTGTGCGTGTATTTTGCAGCCAACGGTTGGACGCAATTTTTGTTTTTGACGAGTTCACAGCTTTGAACGTCTATCTAGACATATTTATAAACTCAAAAAAAACTCAAACTCAAAACATTTATTTCAATTAAACCTATTACAGGCACTTTTGAATTGCCAAAGAGTCGGTCAGTTAGTCAGAAAATTGAAGCTATTTTCCCATTCCAAAACGTAGATCTCTATGGAGAAGAACAGGCAAGAAATTCCAAGGACACTCTTTTAAATCAAGATATTACAAAATCCTGGGTGCATTATTCTTGTTGCTTCTATATGTGGGAACAATGTAAAAATTAAATTACTTATTTAAAAAAAAACAATACAAAATAAAAGATTACAAATAAGCCCTGGCAGTTAAGAGAAGACCAGTCTCAACTGACGGCGCCCGTTCACGAACATGACGCGTGGATCAGCACCACCCAACTCAACCATTTTGTAGGGTATATCTTTAGTAATTAGATCCATATTGTGTTATCTAGTAGATAAGACGCTCCTCTACGGCAGAAATATTTCCCAATTAGCTCTAAGTTGTTGTACAACCCTTGTATTATTATCTACTGCAAAGTCAAAGTCAATTTTTATTCGGAACTTTTTATTGACTTTGACTTTATTATCTACTGCTGTTTTTATATCATGGTCACTAGATTCTACAACTATATAAATGTAAACGTCCACCACAATTAATTACGAATACGTATTCAGAATATATAAATGGAAATTATTTTTTTAAAGATATTGGGCACTTTTAGTAATCCATTCGCTCGCTGGTGCATTTGCAGTTAGATAAAATACCAACTTTGATGAGTTCACTTATAAAAGCTAATAATGATGGTCATAAAATGTAATATATCTAGAGTAGTGACGTCAGCATAGCTCATCCTGTCACGTACCAGCTCCAATATTGCCGTAATTTTGCCCTCACCCTTTGGATTGGCATATTTATATTGCATAGAATGATGTTAATGGTGCGGCCAACATATCGGTGATAACAACTTGACATTGACAGCGGTTTAATGTTGTAGAGATAAGGAATAAAAGAAGACCTTATGGGCCTCATTACAAAACAAGGTTTATCTTCAGACCCAAGTTTAAACCATGGAGCCATTATTGAATTTTAAACTTTATTCCGTCTATGGTAAAGTTCCTTATACAAAACTGACAACTTAGTACCAAACTAAGTATTCAGTTTTGTATAAAGAACGGTATTTCAATCAGAGTTACGTTCTCATTACAAAAACTAGCTCCATGGTTTAAGCCATGTCAAAATGTAAATCTTGTTTTGTAATAAGATGTAGGTCTCAACGCAGGGAAGATGAAATTAAAAAATAAATAAATGAACAGCCGGTCCATTTTAGAGACAAAGTCAAAGTCAAATTATTTATTTCAAATAGGCACTTATATGGCACTTTTAAACATCAAAATTTACAACAAAATAGAATTGATTATAGTCGCCCCTTCCAAAAGACAATTAGCACAGGTCAGAGATAAATGGAGACCTATGGAGGGGGCTATCACCCACCCCAGGGTTCTTATAGATCAAGCAAAATTATAATAATACATTATTTTTCCGGGTTTTGCAAAGTGTGTTTTCTATCTGGGATTTCTCAGTAGTAGCCCGGAGTCTGGTTTTTTGTCGGGTTAGTGGCAATTGGCTTGCCCTCGGACTTAAACTTAACTGGGAAAATATGGCTGTACCTCTGCCTAACCCTTCGGGAAATGCAGGCGTGATTTTATGTTGTGTTCAAAATTATTTAACAATTACTAACAAAAACAAAAATAAATTAAAAAATCAATGAAATATATTATTGACTGTAAAACTAAAATAATAATAAATACTAATACTAGAAATAAGAAACAGTTTTTTTATAAAAAGTTACTTGAAATAGACAGGTAAAGATACTACTTACTACTGTTATTATTAGAGATTATATAGATTTATATTAAGTAGAGATTTATGTAGACCCATAAATAACAAGAAATAAATGGCTTTTTTATTATCCTTATTTATTTTAGTGTGTCTTTAAGTATTTTAGTGACCAAATTGGTGATGTTCTTCAGAAAGGTCAGGTGCGTATCTCGCAACCAGCGTGCGTGTATGAACGTAGGCGAAGCAAAAGGAGTATGTAAGGAGTGTAGCAAGTGGCGTTCTATAGTTTCTGCCTACCCAAATGGGAAGAAGGCGTGAGTTTATGTATGTATGTTATTTATTTTATATTAAGGACGATTTTCGTAGTGGAGGGATAGGAGGCCTTTGCCCTATAATGAATGGTACACAAACGGCTGATAATAATAATAAAAAACAGTTGGTGCTTAATTTTATTTAAAAGTTGTCTAAAGGGGCCTCTGTGAGTTGGCTTCGGCCCTTCGTACGGCTTCCTAAGAACCGGCACCCAATGGTCCCGAGATCTGTTAACATAATACCGACTTCTACTCCTACTCCTTCACTGTGCACGCGGTGCGGTTGTGGAATTCACTTCCACCCGATATTAGGGACTGCCAAACTGTTGCAATATTTAAAAGAAGAGTGAAAGAACACTATCTTTCTACTTCGTCATAGTTGCGTATGTATTTATTATTTTAATTGAATTATAATTATTAATATTCTAGGGATTTTATTTTATTTTAGAAGTATGTATCTATGTATTTAAGTATGTATATTTGTAAATACTCATATTATTTGTTGTATTTTAAATAGTGTATTGATTTAGATTTTAGGTATTCTATTTGCTCTTCTACCCTTACACACGTTGTCTACATCTCTTTATCGACTTTCCTATCGCAGAAAGGAAGAGATTTCTTTAGAAATACGCATCACCTTTGTACGGATTTTTCTGTTCCTTTCTTCTTGTTTGTTTATATCTATGTGTGTACATAAATGGTTAAATAAATAAATAAATAATAAAGTGTTAACACTGTTGTGCGGTTGACTTTACGATGACCTCATGTATGTCATTGTATTGTGTAAACGATGATAGACTAACCTAAATATTTAAGTACGTAAATTGTAATTAAAGAAACACAAAAGTTTCAAAAAAGATTTAATTTTGTATTAACATACCTACTGAGATACCTGTCGAGAATCTTGAAGGTTTCAAGAAATGTTCTGTATTTCTCTTAATGTTTCTTTATTTCCTAAAAAGGTTTTTATTAAAAGCTAACCTTTGTGTTCTGCTCGTAATATAAAGATTTGATAATACAGTCTGTCTTTCAAGGATCCTTTATGTTTCGATTCAAATGAATTTTGTTTACAAATGATCATGTTTGAATTTAATACACTTTTTGCAAATGAAATAATGTAAAACCGAACTTTGGAAACTTTTTGACAAAACGATATACTTCTCGAATCTCTAAGTTATTCTCTCTCGTTATTCAAAGAATCGGAATTTAATCAGAACTAATTGGTTTCGACAAAAAGCCTCAATCTATTTTTTTAATAATAAATAATAAAATAAAAAATGTTTATTTTTCTTCCACAAATAACACTAATTAACTATAACTTAAAAATGGGGCATACAAATATTATGATGTAGGACAATGTTCATTTGTGGGAGACTTATAATGTGAGCAGTAAGTATATATTTTTTAATGTGGGCAAATAAAAAGTAGAATAGGCTTTCCTAAATTAAAAATTACTTAATTAATTTCATCAATTATTGGCAAAATTAATTAGTGAGAAACGCTCTTTAATTTTAATTGAAGTCATGACAAAGAGAAACAATAAATACCGAATATTTAATTAAACAATTTAAAATTTTATTATTAGGGTTTCGTACCTCAAAAGGAAAAAAACGGAACCCATATAGGATCACTCGTCTGTCTGTCCGTCTGCCACAGATCACAGCATCGGCTGTGACTCACAGCCGATTTGTACCGAATCTACTGAACCGATTAAGTTAAAATTTGGTACATACGCATATGAACTTCTGTGACCCAAATTCGGACGTGTTACGTAAATACTGAATAATGAATTTTGAATATGGGGGTAACTTTTGGCGGGAAATTTAGAAAATTAAAAAAAAAATGCTGACTGTACCGTGTGACATATCAAATGAAAGGGCTTATTGTAAGGATTTCATATATATTTTTTTATCATCTAAAATAAATACTTTTAAAATTATTTAAGAAAATAGCTGAAAATTTACCATTTATCCCCCCCCCCCCCTCCGTTATCTCCGAAACTATTTAGCCTAAAATTTAGAAAAGATCCAGAAGATAGTTATTTACTTAAAGATTACAGGAAAACCTATAAAAAGTCTGTGATCTTAAAATAAGATGTAAATCGCTCAATATTGTGCGTAAAAACTTATATTTACAGTTGGAATGTATCGGGGATAATGTTTTTCAACTACAATGTTAAATTTGTTCTTGGGATAAATTCATCCCAACTACGGAACCCTTTATTGTGCGTAGTCCAACATGCACTTGGCCGGTTTTAGGTTACAAATTATTATTTTAGTATTTATATCATGGATTTCCAAGTTATGATTACAACTTTCATTAAAAAAAAAACATTTTATCACAATAAACATAATCACAGCTATTTACCTATCTACTATTTAGCTAAACCTATGTTTTGGACTAAAATATAAATGATCATAATCAAACAAAAAAACTGAAGGAGTTAACAGAGTAAAGGCTTCTGCATACCAGCGCGACTTGTCGCGCGACGCGACACCTTTGTGAGCGGTGCCTTTGTGTCGTGTCGCGTCGCGCGACAAGTCGCCCCGGTATGTAGAAGCCTTTAAGCGATCATAAACCATAGAGAATATTTCTGCATTTTATTTTTATTTTATCTCAAAGGGGTATCAATAATGTTGTTTGTATATCAAAGTGCCGTGCGGTGTACTGATCCATTACCGAATTTACTGACATCTACATAGGTTACCGACAGACAGTTTGCTATAGTCAAAAGGGAAGTTGAAATAAAAACAAAACGATGATAAGTTTTCTCCATAATATTATTAAAAACTGCAGCTGAGTCCAAAGTTAAAAAAAGAGTAGATCATGAACCTATAATACCTATCATACATTCCAAAACACAGATTTATTGTTGTCAAATAAAAAGACCCTTAAGACGCAGATATATGCCAGTGACCTTGAGTGGTTAGCTTGCATGTTCTGTACTGAGTTCACGCAACGCGTCGTACGTTCAGCCAGTAATAGGACTCGCCCATCAAGGAGCGCTGTCCCCAATTTGACGCATTATTAGTTTATTATACACAAAACAAAAAGTATTTTAATTAAAAGCGTATACTAAAAGATTAATAATTAAATTATCTATAAATTGGTGAAGGTTTCAGAAAAATACGCTTGGTAGTTTTTGCACCATTCTCAGTTTTTTATCCGCGTTAGACATAACTTTACAAATTAATTTCACTATGTACGAGTAATATAAACATAATCTAAAATATTCACATATTAACTTATTGAAAAAATGCTCTAATTTAACATATATTTTTTTCAAATCATTAAACTACTCGTTTAGACGTGATCTTCAGTATAAAATCATTAAAAGTCGGCTTTCGTCGCCTTTAGAGGCGCCTTTAGGCTTAACCATCCAATGTAACAAAACATACAAGCATTGTATAGACTGAAAAAGTCCCTGTTATAACGGACTGGCAACAAAATTTGATTTCTTCTTAATCATCATAAATAACAGCCATACGCTCACAATCGCAAAACTCTGTCAATGAAAACACGATTACAATCCTCAAATATTCTATGGTGACATGAAAAACTTCCTCAAATGGAACAGATTACTCCCTTGGGTTGTAATTTAACGACCAATAAACGTGTTTCAACTTTTTATTTAGTCCAGTAAAAAGATAGACGGAAACAAATGACAACATGTTCTCTTAGTCACGAAAAACTTACCTAAACACTTATCTACTGCCAAACTTCTTGACAGTTCAAATAATCAATGCTTGCTTTGGTAAAAAAAAAGAAAAAGTGGTAGACTTTAAAACTTTTTTCTTTTGATAAAACTTTTCAGACCAACATTATTTTAGATATATACCTACAGGGTGTTAAAGTAAGGTTCCTTTATCGATACTGAACCTACCCCTAAGCTATGGCACGCAGTTACTTTAACACCCTGTATATAGTTTTAGCCTGATATTCCCACAAAACATCAGACTGCTAGAATACATTCCTAGCTTTGAAATACATTTTTAACAAACCACGTAACACGTTCTTTAAATACAATTTCAATTTAAATCTCACAAAAAATGGCAGTTCAAGACCAAGATTGTAAGTTTCATCTATTTGCGGCAACCTTAACGCCTGAGTCGCGAAAACGTCACTTTTTTACCCGACTGCGCGACGCAAAGAAGGGTAATGTGTTTATCAGCCTATGTATGTATGTATGTTTGTTCCTTTGTGGCGCTCTAGAGACCAAACGCGTGGGCCAATTTTGATCATTCTTACATCAATCGATTTGCCTTAATCTTGTGCGTGTCAAGACATAGCAGTACTCAAAATTCAATATAGCGACAACCAAACGCCATGTTGTGAAAAAGAAAAAAAATAATGTTGACGAACTATGTCGATTTCATATCATTGATTATGTATTTGAAAATCCATTTTTATTTATTTTTTCAACCATTTAGGATCTATAACGGTTTAAAGGTGGTTAACAACCGTTCTCACAAAAAAAATCAAATCTTATAATAAAGCTGTGATAAAAGTACTTAAAATTGTATAAGGTCATAAAAACGTGAAAAAATAATTATATCATTTTCATTTCATTTCATTTATTCATGAACAATTTACATCGTGTTGAATATACATAAAAATGATAAGAACCATGAATTATTAATTAAAATTCCAAGAAATTCAACATTTATAGTGTCTAACAGTTTCAAATATAATGTCAAAACAGTTTTAAAATACTACTAGACAGATCAAAAATAATATAGTTATGAAGTCAAACAATTTGAAAGTACTTACAATGTCAAAAACAGTATTATAAAGAGTGTTAAATAAAAAAAGTTAATAAAATACCCCGACTGCGTGAAAAGTGGTGGCCCAGTGATAACGGCCGCAACTTAAGAGTTGTAGCCGTTGTAGGTCGTGGGTTCGAACCCAAGCAGGCAGTTTACTTTGTGTAAATTATCTCAACACGACTGCTCTCAAAAATGGAGAAGGAAAACATCGTGAGGAAACCGGCATGTTCTAGAACCAAAATTTCTAAGTTAAGATAATACGTGACATCCACAAATCCACCCTGGGTTACCGCCTACTTCCCTCTCACAGAAAGAGCAGGCCTGTATCCCAGCACATTATAGGCATGCGTAAAAAAAATACTTTTGAAAAGATGCGAAACCAGATGACTTAGGTATTTCTATGTCTTTGTAAACAATATCATGCAATCGGGTTTTTTTACTTTTTAAATTTACTTTTCTTCAAAATCTTTGACATTCCACTTAAACAAATCAACCGTCGTGTTAATAACATTGATTTTAGTTTGGAACGCAAAGAGCGTTCGTTTAGCAGCCCTCCGGTAACGCGTCACAAAATATTCTGCGAGCATCGCCGCTAAAGTTAATTGCCATGATAAACAGTTAAAGGATCGTTTGCCTCTGTCCACAAACATTTTAGACCCTTCAACATCTGTACATAAAAAATATACTGTTGATAAAATGCTGACCAAACAGTTATTTTTTCAAAAGGTTTACGCTGGCACTTAAACTGAATGGGCCTTATTACAAAACAAGGTTTATCTTCAGACTCAAGTTTAAACCATGGAGCCATTATTAAATTTCGAACTTTATTCCGTCTATGGTAAAGTTGCTAATACAAAACTGACAATTTGGTACTGAACTAAGGTTTCAGTTTTGTATAAAGAAAATAATTTTTTCAATCACAGTTACGTTCTTATTACAAAAACTGGCTCCATGGTTTAAGCCATGTCAAAATATAAATCTTGTTTTGTAATAACACGGAATAGGTTTAAGTTTTAGATTCGTCATCGATTTTTGTGGTACAGTCGAGTTCATTAATATATTAGCCCTTTCAGGCTTCAAAAATATATGACCGTCAAAAAAAATCATAATATTGTGACAACTATAAGCATCATTAAATTGTGGTCAAGATTTCGATTCATTAATATGTGACTGGTTTTTCTCAGTAACATGTATACAGCCAAAAGCACATTATTATATGAACAACATTAAGATCATATTATCTGAACATTGTAGGATTCACAATTATGTATGCACACATGAATACAATAATATCTAAACAAGTAAATGTAATTCAAATTCAACCTTATTACTTACGTCATAAAGATAATTTTAATAGCAATCTTAAAATTACTGACTGGCTAGATTGAACTTCAAATGACGTTAAATTTTTCTAATTACTGGAAGATAGTACTGGAAGCTAGTACTGGGAGCTAGTACTGGAAGATAGCACTGGAAGATAGTACTGGAAGATAGCACTGGAATATAGTACTGGAAGTTAGAACTGGAAGATAGTGCTGGAAGATAGTATTGGGAGCTAGTACTGGAAGATAGTACTGGAAGATAGCACTGGAATATAGTACTGGAAGTTAGTACTGGAAGATAGTACTGGAAGATAGTACTGGAAGCTAGTACTGGGAGCTAGTACTGGAAGATAGCACTGGAAGATAGTACTGGAAGTTAGAACTGGAAGATAGTGCTGGAAGATAGTATTGGGAGCTAGTACTGGAAGATAGTACTGGAAGATAGCACTGGAATATAGTACTGGAAGTTAGTACTGGGAGCTAGTACTGGAAGATAGTACTGGAAGCTAGTACTGGGAGCTAGTACTGGAAGATAGCACTGGAAGATAGTACTGGAAGTTATAACTGGAAGATAGTACTGGAAGTTATAACTGGAAGATAGTGCTGGTACTATCTTCCAGTACTCACTTCCAGTACTATAGTCCAGTGCTAGCTCCCAATACTATCTTCCAGTACTAACTTCCAGTACTATATTCCAGTGCTATCTTCCAGTACTATCTTCCAGTACTAGCTCCCAATACTATCTTCCAGCACTATCTTCCAGTTCTAACTTCCAGTACTATCTTCCAGTGCTATCTTCCAGTACTAGCTCCCAGTACTAGCTTCCAGTACTATCTTCCTGTACTAGCTTCCAGTACTATCTTCCAGTACTAGCTCTCAGTACTAGCTTCCAGTACTTGCTCCCAGTACTAGCTTCCAGTACTATCTCCAGTACTAGCTTTCAGTACACTTACTGTATTAGTACAGTAGTAGTAGTACAGTACTTCCAGCACTATCTTCCAGTTCTATCTTCCAGGGCTACCTTCCAGTACTAGCTCCCAATACTATCTTCCAGTACTATCTTCCAGTACTAACTTCCAGTACTATATACCAGTGCTATCTTCCAGTACTATCTTCCAGTGCTATCTTCCAGTGCTATCTTCCAGTACTATCTTCCAGTACTAGCTCCCAATACTATCTTCCAGCACTATCTTCCAGTTATAACTTCCAGTACTATCTTCCAGTGCTATCTTCCAGTACTAGCTCCCAGTACTAGCTTCCAGTACTATCTTCCAGTGCTATCTTCCAGTACTAGCTCCCAGTACTAGCTTCCAGTACTATCTTCCAGTAATTAGAAAAATTTAACGTCATTTGAAGTTAATCTAGCCAGTCAGTAATTTTAAGATTGCTATTAAAATTATCTTTATGACGTAAGTAATAAGGTTGAATTTGAATTACATTTACTTGTTTAGATATTATTGTATTCATGTGTGCATACATAATTGTGAATCCTACAATGTTCAGATAATATGATCTTAATGTTGTTCATATAATAATGTGCTTTTGGCTGTATACATGTTACTGAGAAAAACCAGTCACATATTAATGAATCGAAATCTTGACCACAATTTAATGATGCTTATAGTTGTCACAATATTATGATTTTTTTTGACGGTCATATATTTTTGAAGCCTGAAAGGGCTAATATATTAATGAACTCGACTGTACCTAGAGCGATAACATTGAATGTAATTACATAAAGTCAATACTAAATAATGCACTTCGATAAAACGACTTAACTCAGTCCACAAGGATTTAGTACCTACAATGTAATGCCGTAGTATTTTGTAAGGATTATTAGTCACCATCTACCTTTTCCAATGTCGTAGTTGCAACTACAAATGGCCCCGTAGAGATTCCTGATTTTGTGAGAGACTGAATAAAGTTACCTCGTATAAATGAATAGGAAATCCAGTCTTAAGACCACATATGTTGTCTTTCCCTCAGCTTTGTTTAGGTATACAATCGCCTTTACATGATATTGAGGGCAAGTCGCACTCCTACGTAACACCAGGGAAGATAGTATTATGTATGTTAGATTTAGATTATAAATCAGTCTGAAGCATTGAAAAGAAAAGCAGATTCAATGCTACATATTTTTTTCCTAATCTAATATCCGAAATCTTTTTGGACCCAAAGTCAATGGTTCAGAAAACAAGATAACCTTAAAACAGCTAACAAATTAATTTGACATTATTTCACTCAAAGAAACAAAGGATGTCTTATAAAAACCGATTTAACACGAATTGGAGCAATTAAATTAATACATTTTGCATTTAGTAACGATTTGTTCATTTGTAAAGACAATGGTAAGCACAAGTAAGTCATCTAGATAGACAGAAAATGAAAATTAGAATAAGAAACAATATAAAAACACTGTAATCAGAACAACAAAACAATTCCAAAAAGTATGAATATACATAAATACCACCTACAAGCTAGAAAAAGATAAATATACCAAAGTTAATTTGGTTGACAAACACCTGCCGGTAGGTAAGAGCCCATCCGAGAGACGGTGATCCAATAAGGGGAATGGCGTTACGTTGAGTAACGAGTTCGCACCTCACCGCACAAGTTTGAAAAATAATTAAAAATTATTCGAAGAAAAGTTAAGAAATCTACGGGCTGATAAAGGAGAACAAAAGTATTATGTCAGTTCTAATTTTAGGAAGCACTTCCTCTTGATAATTGCCTTGTCTCGGTTGAGATTCTTAAAATATTTTTACTTTTCTATTATAAAAGAAGGTTAATGATTCTATTATTATTTGAGCTAAAAACGGAGAGTTTTTATTGAAACTATTATTTTCATCTAACTAAAACGTAGGTAATCTACTTCAATAAATCCATAAGTCCAGCCGTTTAAGAGAAGTTAGATGACAAACACACGTACAGAAGAATTATATATATTAAGATAGACTTTGTCTCGTTTTATGACAATTTGAAAGAGAAATACAATATGACGCTAATATAACTTTTGAAATGCCGTTGGGTATTAATTTTTTTTTTTTTTTTTCTTTTTTTTAACCAAACATTTACTTCAACCACTGATGCTTCAGTTTCATGTCGTTATTATAGTGAAACTATCATTCAAATATTTCATTACTGAGGTTTATAATCTAAAATCAAATAAATTTACACAAAAATTGTATCATCATAGTCAACAGGCTACTGTTATGTTCTATTGTGCCCAAGAGAGTGGCCTATTTAACTTTATGACACCGAGGGGTTATGTTTAAGATGTTCACGTGGATTGCGGCTAAATGAGGTTAACCTTTGTCTTTCACTGCTGCTAAATTTAAATTAACCCTTTTATCAAACTTTCATTATAGTTTTAAGTGGCTCATTTTGCCGTAAAGGCGTAAATCCTTTTTTGTAGGATGTAATAAAAAGTCTCCACGGGTAATCAATCTGCCCAGCCTTTTCCCAACTATGGTGAGGTCGGCTTCCAGTCTAACCGGATGCGACTGAATACCTATATTTTACATGGAGCGACTGCCTATCTGACTTTCACAGCCCAGTACCTGGGTAATAGATACCCCTTGGTAAGACTGTTGTCAGACTTTCGGGCTTCTGACGACCCGTAACGACTGTCAAAGATCAGACAAATGACAGCCGGGACCAACAGCATAACGTGCTTTCAGAGGCGCGGAGGAGTCTCGGTATAAAAAGATGGTCACCCATCCACGGACCAACCCCGGCAAGCGTAGCTTAACATGATGGATTGGAAATGTACGACCGGTGCTCGGCAGTCAACCTCGCATTGACGTTGCTGACTAACTAATTATAAGGCAACTCGCACTGGACCCGGGTGGTGAATTACGGCCCGCTCCCTCTCACAGAAAAGAGGCCTGAGTCCCAGCTGTGGGAACATAATAGGCTGATTATGTATGAGCAAGTTACACGTAATAATCCCGACATGAGGGAAAAACACCACGGTTTCACCTAAATATGTCATAGTTCTGTTATTCATATTCCGTACCTACTTAACGTTCAAAACTACCCAAATGTGTCACTTTGGGTAATATTTTATGAGTTGGTTCTAAGTGCTATGCATTTTTATTCAATATATTCATAAAATTGTGTTTTCTTGTACACGGCCATAACGATAAAAGGTTGCAAAATGGGGTTAATGTAAAACGATTACAATATATTCGTCGATCGAAAGTAAAAAAGTGATAAACGAGTCACTAAGAAGGTAACGAACTAACGATTTTGGTAAATGAAAACTGTATGAAGGAAAAACACAATAATTATTATAAAGTAAAGTGATGGTTACAAACATGCTATAGAGTGAAATGCCAGAATTTTATTATCCGCATTAGAAAATTGAAAGTAAAGTAAGTACTTGCCTAAAAAAAATAGGTACCTAATACGAGTACCTACATAAAATGTTAAGCCCAAGTAATTTTTGTTTGTAACTGGAATTCAGAATGGCCATTCCATTTGGATTTCAAAAAATTAAATTTCTAACATTAAGATGTTTTTTCGCCCAAATTCTTTTCAAAATGCTTACAGTTAGTAATTGAACTATACGAATTCGCTTTAATTTAAATTAATTTTAATCTAGAAAATTATAAACTGATGATTGTAAAAAGTGTTAATAACACCTGTAAGCTTCTTTGAAATTTTTATAATAATGGTTTGGATATTATAGTATACAGGTCAAATTAAATTAGCTAGCGAAACTTCACAGATGTGATGGGTATCGATATCTAAACATGATAAAAATAATATACAATGACATTTATGACATGAATATACATACAGCCTTCAACATTTAAAGGGTCTAGAAAGAAATACTGAAATGGCTAGTGCGTACTTTTGTCCCTTCATGCTCTATAAATCTTTTTTAAAGGTTTGGACGGATAATATGTAAATTTATTCTTTTATGTTGTTTAGTGTCATAGGTATTCTGAATTGTACCTATGTAAACCCGGTTTTAACATACTAACGAATGTTATATGAATCAAACTGTGAAGGTTCCGTTCAAACCGCAATGAAATACACATTTAAAAAACTCTCGACCAACGCCTTTTTAAATTCTATAAGTGGTAATTTCCGATGACATTTCCTTTCTAATGATACTGTAATGAAACGCCTTTTCAGTACGAATATTTCTGTATTTATATTCTTGCACAAATACAAACTTGGTATATAGCAATATTGAATGAACTATTTAATTAAGTACTCAATATATAATCATTATAAACCGAGGCTTGAAGAGAATTAACTTAGCAACTACACGATGCCCCAAATAATGTTCATATTTCCATTACGTTCTGGTAAAAAATTAGGACTTTTACGGTAACTATCAAATGATAGGTATACTTTTAAACTTCATGACTACCCTGATAAAAAAATAATTTCAGGCAAATCACATACTTTCAATTTTATATTTAGTATTTAAAATCCCTACAAATCTTATTCATATTTGGAAGTTATAACAATATCTTCACAAAATTTACCTTACCACTGCTATGGACCAACCACTTCATTTACAGCCATAGATTTCTCACTAAAGTCTTTAACAATATCTAGGTAACTTAAATCACTGGTAAAATAATTTTACTTTTACTTTTACCACAACAACATTCTGTACAACACTAAAGTTTGCGGTATTTCACTCGGTTTGGAAATACAAACAAATCTTTGCCTTTATGGGCACATAGGGTGAGATAACAGGGATTCCATATATTTATCTAAAGCTCTAGTTGCCCTCTGAGAAAACTAGCTATGTGAAACTATAGTGTCAAAGTGAATGGAATTTAGTACCAAAACTGGAGTAGAAATTCAAAAATGTATTTAAAAAAAAGTTGTTAATTACCTTCAATTGTGCAAAGGACTTAAATAAACACTTTGCAGCGTAACAACTAAGGGAAAGAGTGATTTTTTTGTGTGTGTGTGTTTTTTGTTTGTTGTGTGTGTTTGTATGTTTGAAAGGCTGGTTGAATGTATTAAAGCATTAAAGCTCGTGCGATATCGCGGGTGCGACAAATCAAATCAAATCAAATCAAATTTATTCGTTAATGTATAATAGGTATCAATACAATAGGTTGTTATAATAAAATGGTTAGTTCGCAACATTTTACTCGAGAGCATATAAATAATAATATAGTTAGTTGTGTCGAAACAACAGATACACACCCATTCAACACACACACAAAACAAACACACATAACACACACACATCAAAACACACATAACACACACACATACACATCAAACACAATACACACATCAAACACATTTCAAATAATTCAATTACTTACACACTAACACACAATTCCTTACATACAAACACACAATTACCAATGTCAAAATAATAATAATCTAAATGTAATAATTGCAAAAATCCGACGCGACACTAGTAGCACAATTTCTTTGTCGCTGCATGTCGCGCCAACAATATCGCGCGAGTCTGTACGAGCCTTTATCGCAATTTAATAGAGGCCTACCCATATTTTTAATAGGCACTTTAGGATGTACTCTACCAAAACAGTAAAAAAAATAAGTAAAAGTGTCGTAAAAATATCATAATTTTAGCTTCAGGTTTTCTAAAGTATTGCATTTTAGGCTTTTTCTAAAAACCACCGTCATGATATAATGGCCCTCTATCATTAAATTATTCGTACCTTAAATAATGTAGGTCTAACTATTGTTACAGATGGGTACCTTATACAATCAAAGTTAAACCAACAATCGTTTTCCATTCGATCAAATAATAATTTTCCAGACAATATTTTTACTTACATTATTTTCCTTTCTTAGAACATTTCAGTAGCTATTGTTTAGTTTCGATAACTTTTAAATCAAGTTTAGTTACAGTAACTTGTTTTTAACTTTCATATTTATTTGTAACTTTTTTATGAGAACGTTTCTAAATATTACATTATTTATTTCCATTTTTATTTCAAATTTATTGTAGGTGTATTTCTTGTCAATTAATCAAAACAATTAGTAAACAGGCGGCAGCTTTGGCAAGAAAAAAAAATACAAAAACTTCTAATCCTTGAGTTTATACCATTTTTACCATTTTTAATCTATACCTATATTCTCCATTTGAAATAAGATTAGAAATTTAAATAAATCTCATTTCACAGTCCGATTTTGACATATTGCGTTGGTGGCATGACAAACGGCAGCTGTAATAAACAGTTTGTATTGTAACCACGTTTTTGCTGTTAATGCCATCGTTATGCCTACGGAATAGAAGTCAACATCGGTTAAACGGACTGTAAAAAAGGTTTATTAAAATATCTAATCTTATTTCAAATAGAGTATAGATGTTGCTATCGGCATCTCCAACATATTCCTATGTACCTACTACAATCCGAAGAATTGCCAAGCTTAAGTAGCAGTGGGCAGGGCACATTGCTCGCAGAACTGATGGCCAATGGGGCCGAAAGATTCTGGAGTTGCGACCGCGTACCAGAAGACGTGGCGTTGGAAGGCCTCCTACAAGGTGGACCGATGACCTTGTGAAGGCCGCAGGGATCCGATGGATGCGGGATGCACAGAACCGGTCGAAGTGGCGGTGCTTGGGGGAGCATATGTCCAGCAGTGGACATCTTTCGGCTGAAATGATGACTACAATCCGGCCGTCGAGAGAATGCGTGCTTGACTCCTGTCAGTTTCTTAATAACGAATATGTATTTTGCGAATTTGATCCTTATTACATTTAGAAATTGTCCAACGGTGTCAGGAACGCATACTTTCGACGGCCGGATTGTGGATTATACTTGTGTTGCCTTCTTTTGTTACAAAGGAAACTGGTCCAACCACAGTGTGTACTCATTACGATTGTGGTCCTATCTAGGAAAATATGGTGATTCAAACATCTTTCTTTGTTTAGGTAGGTATCTAGGGTTTCGTTAAATAGACAAACGATCAATATCACTTGATTTGATTCTATCTTGGTAGTTTTAATGCTATAAGTAATAAAAAAAATGTATTAAGTTTAAATTGTACAAAAATGTAGCATAGATAAAACAAAAAAAAAGGTATTTTTAATTAATAATAAATTATTCATTAGTCAAAGCATATTTCTAAAAGTTTCCTAGAGCCCAAAATCGCATAAATTAAAAACCATAATCCTCCTATTTCTAACAATACAATCTTTTTAACAAACTTTGTCAAACTCATACCAACCAGATTCGACTGCGGTCCCCAATATAGTTAGAAGAATCGATGTTACCGCAAGGGCGACGACGAATTGAGCCGTCGAATCGACTAAACCACAAATGGATGACGTCGACGTCCCTAGGGTTGCCATTTTATCAAACGCAAGCACTATTTTGTACACAATCAGAAATAGGTGACGGATATTGGATACTGAGTCACAGTGAACTTTTCAGCACATACAGCTTATTAAAATGTTATACGAGTATTGGCACGGGGCTATAATCTATTATGAGGGCCCAAGTGTGGGTTGATAGATGTCATATATTTTTGGAATTTTGGTTCTAGGACATGCCGCCGGTTACCTATCACACCTACCTATAAAATCAATTTTTTTAATTTTTTGTTTGTTTTATAACTACTGCTAATTTAACCTAATATTATTAAATTATTAATTCAATTGCAATTTTCTAACCTGATATTGTAACCTCCCAAGAAAAATAATCGAACTTGCTCTGGCATATTTTTTTTTTAATTTTATGGCTATATCTAAACCTTAAAGAAATGATGCAACCTATTCAATCTATTAACTGACCTACTTTTATGAAAAGGTAAGAGAAATCACTGCCCAAAATCAGTAAATATTGCGAAAATATAAATCAACGTGGGCACAAATTATGCAGTCGTACGGGATTCGTGTATCATTCACCTCGTCTCATCAATCATCTTCACTCTGCTTTGACGTTCATTCGTTCGTTCACCCCTCCATAGCAAAACATATTGAACGATATAACATTATAATCATTCATTATAAGGTTTGGCTTATATGTATATCATCAATTTAATGGAATCAGACTAGTATCACGTGAAAATTAAATGATTTATTTAATGATACATTTAATAATGTCATTTCACTTAAAAGCCACGTTAATTTAAAATCAGACGTTAATATGTGCTTCCGGATTGATTAAATAAATTAAAGGATTTCAACATTTAATCGCAAGCCCAATTAGTGAAATTGAAACCGTTTTCTGTGATGTGAAATTGATGATTCTCGTTCATGCAAGAATTTTATATTATTATGGCTAAATTTGCAGTCGTTAATTTTGTAATTATGTGTGAATTAATTCACACACACACTTTACTGGCAAAATAATTGAAAATTAATTTCTGTACGTTAAATTAAACACTGCCATCAAATTCATTCATAATGAGAAAACATCCTACCGTCCATGAATCCCAAATAGTAATAACTTATTAATTTTCTATTTCCCTTTCATTGAATGTAATTTAAATCTAAAATCCTCTAATAAATCTTTTAATTGCGTAACTCACTATCAATCATAGTCTGAACGATTTTGAAGGTTATTGCTAATCCATTGCTTCCTATGTTCGAAAAAAAATCTGCCTGACTACGTAAATCATCATCACTCCAGCCGAGACACTCCACTGCTGGACATAGGACTTCCCCAAGAGGGGGGGGGGTTTCGCAATCACAGTATGGTGTTAAAATGCATAGAGAACGCTACTTCTCATTCCCTAGTAAGTCCCTTAGTCATTTACGACACCCACGGGAAGAAATGGGATGATGCTATTCGGAGCACCTGACTACGTAAATACCGCAATGAATGTTGTTGAACTGTCAAAATCAAAACCATTGCTACTGTAAGTGTGTTACGCAATTAACCCGTTTAATGATACCTACGCCATCATTCATGATACCTACGCCATAATTCGACAGAATGCAATCCTTTTCTTAAATGTATTGAACAGTAAAATAGTGATGCTACTTCTATCTCCATAAGGATCTGCTTACTTTTTTTTTACTGATTACGTTTCTCTTTTATTACCAAACCAAAAATGTTTTTTTTTCTCTCTTGGATTGCAAATCGGTGTTAACGCACATTAGTCAACGCAAGTAAGTGTAACGACATGTATTTAAATGGAAGCTTGTAATTAGCAATTTTCCTACCTACTAATGATTTTTAATCGTGTTATTCGTCTGTAAGCTTTCTGTAAAGTAAAAAAAATCAAATAAAATATATTCTAAACATATTTATTATTAATTAAAGTCACTTTTCGTGTCTGTATGTGTGCCCAAGTTTTTCTTCTAAACTCCGCAACAGATTTTAGTGCAATTTTCACCATCATTTAGAGAATTTATTCCGAAAAACTTTTATTACATAATACATTTAAAGTAAATTAACATATAATAAAGAAATTCCGATGTTTAGCCAAGTCATAAAAACCGTGCAAAGCAGGGAAGGGTTGATAATAATTGTGAACGAATTCGAATTCTTATAATTTTTCAGGTGTGTTGAACATTTTCTCAACCATTGTAGTACCTCTCTGGAATATTGGAGTTCCGCTAGCTTGGTTTAATCTGGCACTACTGTCCATGGGGACCAAACTAATATTTGCTACATTCCAGTTGTTGTTTATTAAGAAAAAATATTTTATTGTTATTGAAAACTGGGCTTGATTTTTCCTTGCGACGGGGATTTGATTTCAGTGGTGTCTGTATTTATTACCTTCAGCTTTTTCTGTGTTATTTCATCAAGAATATTCATGACACCTAAAAGTCACACTTCCAACTACTTACGTTGTAGATCAAAAAGGAGCTGTTGAAGTAAATGTATTATGGATAACAAATCACGTCTTAACAATAATACTTTTAGTACATTAATGCTTTTATAAGAATATAATAATGCTTTTAGTATTTAATATTCGATTATCCTGGCTGTAAGGAATTTATAATAATAATAATAATAATACCATTTATTTCAGGCGACACAGGCCCATAGAAAAATACCTTAACCTAAACACACATACACATACATGTGCGACACGCTTTACACGGTTGTACGACTTTACAAAACATTGAGAATTCTTTATTATATTATTATGTAAGTTTAATAGATAATAAACACTTAAACATTTAAATAAAACACTAAATTATGGTGGAAAACGCATTCAAAATCAGTTGCGTAGTTTAGAAAATCAACGTCAACAGTCAGTATCCGCTTTTATAACAAGTTGCCAAAATCGGTTACAGAACTTAATGATGGAAAATTCAAAACGCACATTAAACGTATATCAAAAAAGCATATTATAAGATTAAGGACTACGTTAAAGACAAGGAAGTTTGGTATTAATTCCTTCTGTACATGTGGCTTCCCTGGTACCTCAATAACGGCAAAACTATGTAAATGTCTATTAACTGCTCCCAAATTACGATGTTTTTTTTTTTTATATAATTTTGTCTTTTTTTACAAACTTCACTGACAATGTTTTTCTTATTTGAAATTACAATACACTACAATTTTAATTTCAACAAGGTTCTAACTTTTATTAATTTAATCATATTTTATATTGTTTTTTTGTTAATGTGAGGACGTTGTAGGCATAATAGACTGTAGATCTGTAGACCATTCTCTACTTTGTTAAGTACCTGGTACTTTTGACGGGCCTACGCCGTCCTCTCATATCTATTAACACTGTAATTTGAAAACATTGTAAAATCCATTTTTTTTAAAAGAGTAACCGTAGAGTTTCTTGCCGGCTCTTCTCCATAGGAAACGACCAATTGGAACCGTGCACCTAGCTTCTGACGTTTCATGCCCATGTAGGCTTATGTTAAATAAAAATATTTTTGATTTTGATTTTGAACGCAGTCACACAGGCAGACACGGAAAGCGACTTAGAAAGCGAATATAATTAATGATCTGTATTTATATTAAGATAGAAGAAGTTAGTACAAACTTACTCACTTAGAAGAAAACTCGTTTAATTTTTTTATCAATGGTTGCGACCCCTGTAAAAAAAACCGGCCAAGTGCGAGTCGGACTCGCGCACGAAGCGTTCCGTACCATTATCTATAAAAACGACAAAAAAATCACGTTTGTTGTATGGGAGCCCCCTTAAATATTTATTTTATTATATTTTGTTTGTTTTGTTTGTTGTTATAGTGGCAACAGAAATACAGAGATACATCATCTGTGAAAATATAACTGTCTAACTATCACGGTTCATGAGTGACAGACGGACAGATAGACGGACAGCGGAGCCTAAGTAATAGGGTTCCAGTTTTACCGTTTGGGTACGGAACCCTAAAAACGTTCCCTTCAAATTAACTCCAAGGAACAATTATTATTTTGCTGTGCCAAAATTCTGTAAAATTATAATGTTAACAACAGAACACAATGTTATCACGAAATCATTTGAATGTTACGTTAGAAAACGAAAAGGTAAATGCGATAACAGTAATATCGACTTGCTCGGTTTTCTTTTACATGTAGAATAATTTGCAAAATCCTTCGGGTAAAGCCTGTTACTGTACGGTAAACATTAGGGTAACGATACTGTATTCGTTCCTAATGTGTTTGTGTAGGGAAAACTACGCGCATTGTAATTTTATACAGACATTCGAATGTTGCCCTTTTTATGTCATGATTTCATAAAAAGTCATTCAATAGAACAAATCTTACTAAGAGAGATGTATTCTTGATTCTAATGATTATAATTATGTACATAAACAGGTATCTTTTTTAACCAGTTTAAAAATATATAATTGAAACCTTAATTAAAATGTACATATTTTAGTGTTACCATGTATATTGCTGCCATGTTTATTGTTTTTTTTTTAAACTTGTACATACAAGTTTAAAACAAAAAAACAAAAAAAAGGGGTAGTGGAAGAGCTCATTGAGCATTGGTGTCCGCATCGCTGTCAATGGGAAAAGTGCCCAAAAGGCTGGCAGCATTGCCACGTTGGATGGCAATGCTGGTTCTTTGGGCTAAGAAGGAATTCATTTCTTTTATTTATTATTATATTTTGATCCGGCGTGCGTTTATGACTAGATGTATGAACGTAGGCGAAGCAAAAAGCGTATGTAAGGAGCGTAGCAGATGGCGTTCTATAGTTTCTGCCTACCCCCATAGGAAGAAGGCGTGAATTTATGTGTGTAAATAGGTATTTGTTAAGATCGAGAATCATACTTTGATCATGATTAGAGATCGGATATTCGGATGCATATTCACCTATAGTTTGAGAGTTGACTAGTATGGAGTGCGCTTCGGCACGAGAAGTGTTTGCAAGACTGACGACTTTTTAAGGACTACTCTTTTGTACTGTGTATCCCCGAATCAAAACCTTTTATTCAAAAATGAAATATAATTAATATTTCATTTTAGAATAAAAGGTATTGAAGAAATATTAATAGTGTTTTTTAAACGTGTTATATTTTGCACAAAATTCTTACGTAGTTCTAAATAGATAAGTAATATTAATTTGTAATACTTAGGAAAACAAAATTGTTTACCTACACACTGTTATTACTGAAACCTCGTGATCCCGGAATAAAAATATATTTTAAGAAGCCGTTTCCATACTTTGTATACTTTGCCGAAAAAAAACGTACTTTAGATAAATATGCATCCGAATATCCGATCTTTAATCATGATACAACCTGAAACTGACCTGCAAATTGCAAATTGAATTTAAGAAAAATCAGAATCAAAAGTCATTTATTCAAACTAGGCTGACAATCAGCACTTTACGAAAGTCAAAAATTACATGAGACAGTCCCCCAAAAACGCCCACCCTTCACCACTTCCTAGTGCTTTAGCTGGGAAGAAGAAGTGGCGCAACCAACTTCCCAGCAGCACAGCTGTCTGTTCACATATAAAACTTGAATCTATACAATAAAATGTAAAATGCAATACAAAACGTTAAATTAAATTATTTGCCTTATGTTAGCTAGCACACCACTACACAAAAAAAATATATATATATATAATAATCGTCGAAAACTATACTCAAGCAGAAATAACGTAAACAAAACGTATCTAAATAAAAGCCTCCAGGCATAATGGGCGTGCCCGCTTAAATAAAGCTATATCTATAACTATAATTTTGCGGGCCACCTTTGTGGGCCACCTTAAATAATACTAGGTTCTTAAAGGAATGATAATAAAGTGTATTGCTATTTGAAATGTATTGTCGAGCAACATCTCTATGTGTGATTTTCTTACATTACATTTTTCATTCTGACAATTTGATTCACCAAAATATTGAATGATTCGTACCGTCAATGATCGTAACTCCCTGTGGGAATTCCTGGTGAATTTCCATATGTTATATTATTGTATGACACCTACCATGATACTTAGTAAAGGTACGCGAGAATATACGGCGCATTCAATTTTATTCTTATATTTATTATATTTATATTTATATATGTGAATAAAATTGAATAATGATCGAAGTTAGTAAACGATATTGAATAATTATGTTTTAAATTACGTTTTATGTTATGGTAGATTGGGTTTATCTATTTCGAATTTTTCAGTACCGGCCCGGAGGATTTTTGCCCGGTTGATGGCAATATATAGGCTCGCCCCCTATTACATGGGACTTAAACATAACTGGCTAAATGTGGGTGTCTATATTATGTTATGTTATGTATCTATCTCATAATTAAATTATCTGTCATTGCTTCATTTTTAGGGTTCCGTACCTCAAAAGAAAAAAAACGGAACCCTTAAAGGATCACTCATGTGTCTGTCTGTCTATCTATCCGTCTGTCTGTCTGTCCATCTGTCACAGCCGGGTTGCTCCGAATCTACTGGACCGATTAAGTTGAAATTTGATACACATAATATGTTAAAATTACAGAAAATACTTCTTCACTTATAGATTACAGGAAAACCTAAAAGAAGTCTATGATCTTAAAATAACATAGTAAATCTCTATATTGTTCGTATAAACTTACATTTGCAGTTGGAATGTATGAGGGAACATGTTTTTCAACTGCAATGTTAAGTGTGTTCTTTGGATTATTAATCCCCACTACAGAACCCTTCATTGTGCGTGGTCCGACAGGCACTTGGCCGGTTTTTTAATTCTTTTTACCTATTGTGTTAAAGTAATATTATTCTAGGTGCATTCGTCTTCACATAAGTATAATTATCATAAACAAAATATTGTAAAACATTTTTTAAAGAGTTAACGGTGGAGTTTCTTGCCCATTTTTCTCCATAAACTCAAACTCAAAGCATTTATTAACTTTCAAATAAACCTATTACAGGCACTTTTTAATTGTTAAGGGGTCGGTCAGTCAGAGAGATGAAGCTAGTTGCCCATTCCAAAGCGTAGTAGATTCCTATGGAGAAGAACGGGCAAGAAACTCCATACGAAACTAGCTTTTGGAAGGGGCAACTAGAATCAACTCTATTGTTTTGTAAATGTTGACGTTCAAAAGTGCCTTTTATGTGCCTATTTGAAATTCTTATGTCCTTTTTGTCAGTATTATTTAAGAAGAGAACTCTATTATTTTATTAAGAAAATTACTAATTTAAATTATGTAAAAGGTCGTGTGTTATCTTTGTCTTTGCATAAACAATGATGGCACTCCAATTAAAATGTTTTTCTAAGAAACTTGTCAAAGGGCAGAAACTGTACAATCATGCGAACTTAATATTGCTAATTTCACTTAGCTTATAAAGCTCATATTTGCCGAGAAATTCCTAACTTGATACGACCCATTATTACGTCTGACGTACTAATATTATAAGATATTCTGAAATTACGCTAATTTTGACACGATTATTTATAATTGAAGGCATATAAACGGTTATTCGTAGCTTATTAGGGCACGTTAAGCCTATGATGGTGCTGTGTACGTAAATTTGCGGATTCATGTAAATATCGGAGGGTAAAATGGATGATATAATTAAAGCTGGGCGTTGAAGTGCGGACGCGTGAAATTGACGCGGCCGTCCCCGGCAACAAGTGCAACTGCCACTATATGACTAAATTCAATTTATTTGTTGTTATTATGCGAAGTGAAAATTTAAGCCTTTAAGTAATTGAATCGGTAATAAAACTGGTTTGATTTTTTATGAAAGTTTATGATATTCGTTTGTTTTTATTATTACATTAAAGGTTAGTTTCTTATGGGTATTTGCGTTTGATATATATCAGCTCATATGAGCTGGCATTATTATAGAAAGTCTTTTTTTCTTAACACACGCAAATCGAGCTTTATTATATTTAAACTTGAATATTATAGCTTTATTATTTTTATTTTGGCCTTTAAATAATATTGACGGCTACAATAAATCAGTCACTAACCCGTTGTTAGCAAAAGTCACTGATAAACTTAACTCTTTGCCATCCCATTAAATTATGGTTGATCGAAAAACATGGGAGAAACGATGACATGAAAAAAAGCTATCCCAAACAAACGAAGTTAAAGGCAGGTGAATGATTAGGTAGGAAACATCAATCTGTTGAACAACCAAACTCAATTATATTTAAAAACTAGCTTTTGCACGAGATTTCACCCCCGTTGAGGTGGGAAATTATCCCACGGGGATGTACTACCGGGATAAAAAGTATCCTAAGATGTCCTAACCCAGGTCATGATCTACCCATGTGCCAAATTTCATCCATATCCGTTCCGCCATTTTAGCGTGAAAGCGTAACAAACAAACAAACAAACTCACTGTCGCATTTATATTAGTACTAGCTGCGCCCCGTGGTTTCACCCACGTAAGTCTCGAACTCGTAAGAATATCGGGATAAAAAGTACCCTATATATTAATCCAGGGTGTGAGCTACCTCCATACAAATTTTTATTAAAATTGGTCCAGCCGTTTGAGCGTGAAGAAATAACAAACACACACACACTCACAAACTTTCGCCTTTATAAATTATTAAAGTGTGACTAGCTTTTGCCCGCGACTTCACCCGCGTTGAGGTCGGAAATTATTCCACGGGAATGTACTACCGGGATAAAAAATAATCTTAATTGAAAGAAAATGTTATCAACATTGGTCCAGCCGTTTGAGCGTGAAGAAGTAACAAACACTCACACACACACTCACTAACTTTCGCCTTTATAATATTAGTGTGATGATGATAGTTAGGATTCACATGTCATCATAAAGTATGGTCAGTTTCCAATCACACAACTCATCATATCCATGACATACTACATTGGTGACAATCATCCTACCCGCATTGATAGACGCTACATTTCGCGCGCTCAGCAAATACTTGTGTGAGGAAAACTCATGCTTGCTACTCTACACATACGCTATTTATTTTGGCTATACAGAGTTTTAATTCAATTGATGACTATTTAAATTTCAAATCCTTTTGATACCACTGTACCTGAATATTATTTGATACAATTATAATTATGGATATTTAACCTTTGACATTCTTATCTATTGTAATTAATAATAATAATAATATTAGCCAATGGCTTAATTGCCGGGAGCCTGGACCAACACCTAAGGAGGCTCTAGTTGGGCAGCTGGATTAAGGGCCTGATTCAGAAAGCGGTACTTCTGGACACGGCTCGCATTGTTAGGAGGTTCTTCTCTCTGGAGCCCTGACCGTAGCTTGGAGCCGTTTCCCGATACCGGTGGGCTACTATATTTTATATTTTTTTTATATTCTAATATTTGAAAATATAATTTAATTATGTACTTAATGAAATAAAGGAAATAATAATGAAAATATTTATTTCATAAAAAAATTTACATTTGTCACAATATAAGCACAATCTTATAGACTATCCTTTAAACTAGGTCTAGCCTGTATCTTAAGAGATAGGGTTCAGCCATAAGGGTACAGTAAATTATTTACATTCTGTAACAATTATATTGAGTGTAATCATTTTATTGCCATAAATGTTATAAAGTAATGTTAATATTCTATAATGTGACGGTATATTATGCATATAACATGAATATTTTAAATACTGGAAAATCGAATGAAGCGAAACCATCCGCTATATGTTTTGATAAATATTTCCATATTTATTATAATTCGGGAGCGTTTTGACAGAACATAACAACTCAAAACTTATAAATTAATTTCATTCAAACATACAACTACCTACTATTTCTGGCAGGCTGGTACCAAAACTTACGAAGCACAAAATTGTACAATATAATTTATATCCCTAGTTTTCAAGAAAGACAATATCACGAATATCAAGTATATATGTGACGTTTCTAAATAAAAATAAGTCTATTAATACTGTGATGAGTTTCCCATGTCTATTGGCTTAAAGAAAAAAGCTATAACCCGATTAACTTTCTCACGATGCTATTGGTATATTATGTCCTGTTTATATTGGGTGGCGCAAAAGTCAAAATATGACATATGCACTGACATTTACTATTTTTTTGTTTTAACAAATTAATAAATGCACTCCCCCAGGAATTCAGGATGGCAACCAACCGATTATCCTTTAAAGTTAAAGTTTGCGAGCACATTCACAAAAAGCTGGGAGTATCATCACAACGATAATGTTTTCCCATTGTTTGTCTTATTTGTTTTATTAGGTATAGTATATCTATAAATTTAAATAATATTTATTCCTCAATTCTCGCTATTGCACCTACGAGTACCACTGTTTATCTCTGCATCGCCCAAAGGTTGACTGGTAGAAAATGCATATGGCAGTAAGTCCACCTCTCTGCATTTGTGTGCTTAAAAGTATTAAATAAATAAATAAATACATTTTGGTGATTTATCACGAATAACTTCATCGCTTACCAACGTACCAAGATAACTTCTTGACTTATGCGCCACCCTGTACCTACCAAGTTATATTTTTTGCTAGATACCTATTATGTTTTAACCTGATGAACTGGTGACATTTACAGAATCGATTTATGTTTTATGTTATCCCATTCATCATATCTGTTTAGCCTTTTTCCAACTGTGTAGTCTGACCGGAGGTAACTGAATATCAGTATTTTTTTTTATTTATTAAAATACGTTGCCCCACACTAGAAATTACTCCTGTATTGTGGGTGCGTTTACAAACATTTAAACTCACATACACAAACAGCCAGACCCGGAACAACTACTTGCAGGTCATACAAATATTTGGTCGCAGTCACTTCATGTGTGTTTGGCGCCAACCGTGCCAAACACACATGAAGTGACTGCGACTACCACAACCCTACTGGGTTAAATACAATAACCGTTGGTAAGACAGACTTTCGGGCTTCTGACGACCGGTAGCGACTGTCAAAGGTCCACGAATGGCAGCCGGGGCCAATAGCTTAACGTGCTTTCCGGTATGTAAAGATGGTCACCCATCCACGGACCAACCGCGGCGAGCCTAGCTTAACCTGACCGATCGACCCGTGCGGCTTTTATTAACTTACCCACAAGCCCCGTCAAATATTTGAAAAATATGTTGTAAGTACCTATAATAATGCTTTGAAACTGATAATTTAATTATACATTTCTACGAAGTAGGGACCTACCTTTATTGAATTTATAATATTTTACTTTACTTAGATGAGATTATTTTTTATGTATTTAGAACAGCCGTTAAGTAAACACAGGCTTTTAATATTTAACATATACTTGTCAAAAAATAATAGGCCCGTTTTGACATTTAACTTGAATCCGTCAGTGTTTGTCGCCGTCACTAAGTAGAAAGGTACAGTCGCCAGCACATCAGGTTAGACCAAACTGTAAATTTTCTCCAAATGATTTTAAACCTCAAAATGTTGATGGTTAAGTTCAAAATCGAATGTGAAATTAAAAGCTTGCTAAATCAAGCAAGCTTGTTTGCTTTAAGTACCTACCTACTGCTCTATATAGAAGTTAATGTAAGTACCTACCTACGCCTATGCGACTGTTATTGATATTGTTTAAACTTATCCCATCCCAATGTACATAAACAAAATATTGTAAAACATTTTAAAAGAGTAACGGTGGAGTTTCTTGCCCATTCTTCTCCATACGAAACTATCTTTTGGAAGGCGACTAGAATCAATTCTAGTTTTTTTGTACATTTGGACGTTCAAAAGTGCCTTGTATGTGCTTGTATTTGAAATAAATACTTTGACTTTGACCCATCCGTCATTGACAAGCCCTTTCTTCTTCAACCTATTTCACCCAGCGGCAGCGGTGAGAAGGTATTTGATGTTGTTCTGTAAAGTCATGCACGAATGAATCAACATCAGCGGTGATGATTTCTATGCCATTCTCGATTGAGCACTTGATAGATAGTATGCTTACGCCTATACGCGTGAAATTTGAAAATGCAAAATATTAAATGCATTTTGATGGCACCTAACAATTGAATAAAAATGTCGTGAATTTTTTAGTGGTTCATTAGCACTATAGAATCTAATTGAGACAATTTTCAAAAATGGGCGTAACACCCTATTCTAGGTTTGTCACTCGATTTTGTGGATAATATATCATATACTAAAGTTCCATTTTGATTGTATGTGTGACTGTTTCAGAATATTAATGAAAATAGGGAGCCTCCTCTTAAGAGGCAGATAATCACCGTTGACCTTGGCAATACAAATGCGCGTCGGCGCTCACGCCGCGCCACCATTGACTTTCATAGGGAAAATTTATTTTTAGTAACGAAAATATGATTTTTTTTTAAAAATCACAGAGAGAATTATAGACAGCCTATTCATATAAAAAAACATCATTAAAATATCTTAAGTGGTTTGGAAGTAATATCGTTTTTTATGCTTTGGGTAGACATAACTTCCTGAATTTATTTCATAAAGTATTTTACTACAATACTTAAATATTCACATATAGATTGATGTGTATGCGTTCTAGTTTAAAATACATTTTTTGCATAACTTACTTGCATCATATGAAGGCGTAATAACAGATTTAAAAGGCACTAAAATCATATATCTGCGCCTTATCCAACTTAGCATGTGCAATCGTGCAGTGTTGTTACAATTTTATTTCTAACTACTTTTAGCATTTCACAGTTTCCACTCGACTTTTATTGCGGACCTTATTTGAATTGTCTAGTTTTGCATATTCTTAGAAATTGTTTAATTAATTTCGTTCACGTTTCCAACTAGTACTAGTAAATGACTATGTGAATATTTAATTTAAAAAACACCGGCCATGAAGTGTTCCGTACTGTATTAAGATCGAGTAAATTTTTTTTATTATGTTTTTATTATTTGTCGATACAGCGTCAATCATCATCATCATCATTTCAGCCGGTAGACGTCCAGTGCTGGACATAGGCAATGGGGGGATTTGCCATAATCGCCACGCTTGGCAGGCGGGTGGGCGATCGCAGTATGGTATTAAAATGTATAGATAACGCATTCTCTAGTAAGTCCCTTAGTCGCCTTTTACGACACCCATGGGAAGAAATAGGATGAAGCTATTCTGTACGTCCGGCACCACACGGCACCACACAGCGTCAATAAAAATACACAATCTGTGAAAATTTCAACTGTCTACCTATTACGGTTCATGAGATACAGCCCGCTGACAGACAAGCGGACGGATGGACGGATGAACAGCGGAGGCTTAGTTTGGGTCCCTTCGGGTACGAAATGCAAAAAACCTTTATTATTTATTAGGAAAATGGTTGACCTGCTTCCAGTACAGATATTGCTTATCTTCTCTGATCATATAAACATAATCAATCAACTCAGCCTATAGCAGTATATGTAAAATATGATGTATTGTATATGTAAATGGTACACCACTGGCTACCTGCAGTTTTGTCTCTCCTTCTCCTTTTAATCCATCCAAAGGTTGTCTGTAAAAAATCGTTTTTAGCGATAAGACCGCCCGCCCATTGTGTGGGTCCGCGCCCACTCGACCCGCTTAGAGTTGACCCGAAGATTAAAAGGCGTAAACACGTTGATTTATGGTCAGACAGAAAAATTTCGATTTAACGCTTACACCTCAGAGTGTAAAATAATGGTATACGCTTTGTACTTAGTAGTAAAAGTCACAGATTATTGTTAATTATCATTACAATCTTATAGCTAGGGGCACGCTAGAGGTAGAGGCTATCTTTATAAAGCTACATTTTTGAAACGAAATCACTGACTACCAGGAAAATTTATGTATCATAACAAAATATTAAATATTCATATATTATAATATGTATAATAAGTGTATATCACTTTGCCCGACTGTACAAATGGCACTGAATTGGTAGTAAAACATCTGGTATTATTCTTCGGGTAGAGTCTAAGCGGGTCGAGTGGGCGCGGACCCCATTGTGTAACCCTATGTGAAATTTCAACATTTATATCTGTAATCTTTATGGTGTAGGTACATAATAAATATTATTCTATTATATTCAATTCTTTGGACGCATTTGCGTATATTTCCCCTTTCAATATGTTCCTCAATAATGTAGATATAAATGTCATTCCACGAATATGTATTTGGTAAGAATCCATTTCCTCTCCTTTTACACTTTTACTATTACAATTATGGACATTTACTTGCATAATATTGTAACAACGCTTATGCTACAAAAATACACTAAAGATTTTTCATCCCAAAAAATGAAATAAACTGGCGTTTTAATTTCAAAGGACTAAAGGCTTCTACATACCAGCGCGACTTGTCGCGCGACGCGACACGGCACAAAGGCCCCGTGCGTCGCGGGACGAGCGGTGCCTTTGTGTCGCGTCGCGTCGCGTGACAAGTCGCCCCGGTATGTAGAAGCTTTTACAGGAAACCATTCAAACTCAAACCATTTATTTCAATTTAACCATTTACAGGCACTTTTGAATTGTCAAAGAGTCGGTCAATCAGAAATATAAAACTAGTTGCCTATTCCAAAGCGTAGTACGTCACACGGCTACACATCAAGCTATACATTTCCAGTATAAACTGATCTCGCATTGTTTAGGATTTCCGTACAATGAGAGGTCAGCGTTTACTGGAAATGTATAGCTTGATGTGTAGCCGTGTGTACATAAATGGAGGAAATTGGGCAGGAAACTCCACGGACACTCTTTTTAATTATATTTTTTATAATTACATGTGAGAACATTTAAAAAATACGTGGACGTTAAAAGCATCCAGAATACAGCAAATAGAAAAACATAAATAAAAACAATTAAAATAAAGGCTACTGCAGACAGGCGCGACGTGACAGCGTAGTAGAACAATTTCTATGAAATCATCATTCATCATTTCAGCCGAAAGACGTCCACTGCTTGTCATAGGCCTCCTCCAAAACGAGGGGTTGCCATAATCGCCACACTTGGCAGACGGGAACGCTGCTGCTCATTCTCTAGTAAGTCACTTAGTCGCGTTTTATGACACCCACGGGAAGAAATAGGATGGCGCTATTCTTTACGTCCAGGACCACACGGGAAATGAAAATGAAATAATTAAAACTTCATAGCAAATGCACTACCAGCACCCTAATTTCGTAACACAGTTTGAATCGGAATCGGAATGATTTTGAAGTATATTGCTAATCCATTGCTTCATGTGTTAGAAAATTTGTCTGCTCAACATCGTAAAATAATGAATATTGTTGAACTGTCAAATTGAAAGCGATTCCTACTATTTATTTATTTTTATTTATTTATTCTTCGGAAAGCTTACAGTCTAATATCAGTTAAGGTAAGTTATGTACAATAGCGCTTACAATTGCCATTTACAAGCTTCCACAAATTAAATAAATTTAAGCTTCCACAAATTAAAACCACAAATTTAATTTACTGATAGTGTGTAACGCAATTACCCCACAGAATCGAGTCGTACCATCGCGTCGAGCCTTTCTGCGGGAGCCTTAAGCAGTGGCAGCTAAGAGATGACCTGAAAATGATAGGTCTGTTCTTTTCTTATCACCACATTTCGTAAGCCCTAGAAAACCTGAACAAACTCCGATTTTTTATTCTTTAAATTCAGTCTGAAATCTAGATAAGTCCCTGGAGGGTACTCAGACAGACTAACAACGTACTATGTTAGTCTACAGTGCATACGTCACTTCGCATTGTGAACCCTTCATGTATCGACAGTGACCTACTTCTTCCGCATGAAAGATGAATAGGTGACACATTATATCATTCCTTTACATTCACTGATTAGCATAATAATATCATTGAAATATTGTGTGTGGGAAAAAAAATCGTAAAGAACGAATGATAGATATTTTTTTGTGGAATTCATTTATTCAAACCCACTACACTATATGAAAAAAAATTACTCGTTGAATGTTATGCATTCTTTCTCTTTTTTTTTTGAAGTTGGTTAAAAAAAATAAACCTTTGTTAAGGTCCAAGAAAACTTTAAGAAGTATGAACTTAAATATTTGTCAATATTTGTTTATTTTATACAAGTGGCGCCATCTATTATCATAAGAACGTTATTGTTGTTTTCCTCGGGAATAGTACTTTTTTCGGGATGAAAGGTACCCTATATCCGTTTCTGTACACCTGACAACATTTATGCAAAATTTCAGCATGATCGATCTAGTGGTTTAGGCGTGAAAAGGTAACAAACAAACTTACTTTCGCATTTTGAAATATTAGTTAGGATCTGATTCCAAAATGTTATAGGGTTAGGGGTTATTGTTACCTAACTAATTAACTTCCTTATTACTAATCGACCTGACCTTGAATTGACATGACTATTTACTTGTAAAGTATTATATTAATTTAATTATTGTGATTATGAAGACTATGTGGGTCATTGTTTTTTTTTTTCAGTTAGTTTTAATCATGAGTTTGAATAATTTATGCGATACCCAAATGACCTTTCTTTGGTATTGTTCCTCGCATCGCAGAGCTCCTAAGTTCTGAGTTGTGCTGCACGATTACTGACAAATGCGTGCACTGACTGGACCGGTCCACTCAATCTGTGTGGTTCTTTTCTCAAAAGACCATTTCAGACACCAATCTACATGGATTTGACCAAGATTATGTCTGGACTTTAAAAGAGACTGTGACCTTTGAGTTTGTTTCGGCCTTTCTTCTCAGAGTTGTCAGATAGGAAAATTTGATTGACGTGTAAAATTGTTTGTGTAAACCTCCTTACAGAAATAAACCCCTTTATTTATAAACGTGGCTTAAAGTTAAGTAGAATAGAATAGAATTAATTAATCTCTTTATTGTGTACACCATAAAAATTACAATAATTATAAATGTTGAAATTTTATATAGGGTGTCACAATGGGCGGTTAGTCGATCGAGAAGTGATTAGCGACTGTTTAACCACACATTTTCGATGTTTAAACGCCTCTTAACTTTAAGCAATGGTTATAAATCAACCTATAATCATTTATCATTTAATTAATGAGACGAGGAATACTAATTATATTTTATTTATACCTAATTTATTTAAAACTAATAATTTTGTATATAACTGTATATCTGTTATTTAGTTTTAGTTATAACTATTATAACTAAAACTAAATAACAGATATACAAACTCACATAAATAAAATCCTTAAATTCATTAAAAAGTAATGTAATAAGCTTAAAGGCTTCTACATACTGACGCGACACCGGTAGAACAATTTCCATGAAAAAATTGTTCTACCGGTGTCGCGCCAGTATGTAGAAGCTTTAAGTAATGCTGAAGTTTAAAAAAAAATCTGTTTAAACTAGGTTTGACGATAAATGTTTCAAAAAGTTTCTCACAATATTATTGTTGTTTTAAGTAGATCTTCGATAATCATTACAGGAAGTTTGGAGTCCGAAAGTCTGACAAGTTACCCAGTTGGTAGTTACTGGGTTGTGGAGATCAGATAAGTAAGCAGTCACTCAATGTAAAATACTGCAGGTATCCAGTTACATCCAGTTAAACTGTAAGTCGACCCCTACTTAGGAAAAGGTGATAAAGATGACGAAGGGATCAAATCACAAATCAGTTACTTACATATACTTGTAGTAAAGGATCATAACCTATGGTAACACCCACATTGTTAAGGAAAATGTTCCAATAAACATTATAGGGTAAGAAACACCACGTTTTGTCTTACACATTGACTTTAACTAGATGATTACTTTGAAGGGGATATCTTAGACCGGGTTATAAGGGAAGTAATTAGTACCTAAGGTGTGTGATGTGACTCATCACACGATATATGCAAATATGAAAAGGTTAATCTAACTTTTTGTACATACTTGAATTGGAAATGAGAAGTAGGTAAATTAATAACGTGTGGCTTTGAATGAGATTCTGATATTGATCTTGTGTATTATACTGCAGTTCCGTGTCTGGCTAACAGAAAAATAATAGCCTAATAAACCTTTGAAAATAGAGATATAAAGGAAGACAGGATTTTAGAGAATGTAGATGTTCACTAAGAAAGGGTTGTCCCCGGTATTAAGGCAATTTTTGACGAGAATATCGGGAAAAAATATATTTGAAGGAAAGAAAAGCCGGTCAAAAACGAAAGATTATTTTAATTTAGAATACACAGACAACCACATAAGATTTCATGCTTAAATGTACCTACGTAGTTTAAAACAACACGAATTATTGCAATTGCTAAAGGCTGTTGCAGCCTCTGACGTAAAACGCATTACACTCAGTTGAATTAAAACCACCGGCAACTTCGCTCAACGATGTTCATAAAAAGTGAAGAGGAAACCTCACTTCCACTGAACGCTGTAGGTTTTCCAACGCGATAAGTTGTAAGCCTAGACATAATTCCGGCTGGACTTTAAGCGCCGGTTCAACTGGTGGTTAGTTAGCAGCAGCAGTTATAAGGGAATAAGTAAGCATCAACTAAATCTTTGTTTAAGTTATAGCAGATCCGTTACAGATTGTATATTAATATTAAAACAAAAAATAAATATACTCGTATAAATGAATATTTTTTAGATACTCAGAAATTGTTTCCTAATTTATGATTTTCTATAATTTTGGTGTAAATGTCGAATGCTTGTTTCTTTCAAGTCTTGATAATAAGAAACACGGATATTTTTCAGATCAAAATTTGTTTTCTTTTACATTTTTATCGAGAAATGAAAACCTTTGGTTTCATGTTTGAATGCTATGATGTTAATCAATTCTTTGATGCCCTTTGTTATGTACAATATCTAAGAGAATATTAAAACAATTGTATTGAAGCAAAAGAGAGTGAAAAATATTGGTTAGACAATGGTCAAGGTTTTTTATATTTGTCGTCGATTTCAGGTGTAACAACATTTAAGTACCTAATTTATTTAATTCGTAGGGCAATAAAACCTGTAAGTTTTTTTAAATATTATTACAAAAACATGCGGCAGTTGTGCGCCATAAAATGTGAAAATAAATCCGAGTTTCTGAAACCGTAGAAAAGTGAAATTTCTACGAGTTTCCTTAGCTGTTACAAAGTTCAAAGTTATAATCACGTTACTTCCAAACTAAATATTATACCAACATTATTTTTATAAGGATATTAAATGACTTGGTCAAAGGGCTTAACCGAAGTTTAAACGTAACTTTCCTAACATTTTCTCGACAATCGCTTTGGTAACGTTTAGAAAACTTTTTATAGTTTTCCAACTCAGTGTTACAGAGTTTATTAGTTCACAACTCGAAGTTGAGCGGTTAAAAGTGAAGTTGGGGTCATTAATGAAATAATAATGGAAGTTTAGAGTTACGTTCGTCTGAAACGAAGGAGATTATCTTTTACGTCGTTCTGCTGATTATCATTTGACGTCAGTTTAATCAACGTTTAAAAGTTGTTTGTTTTCAAAAGGGCAGTTCAGATTTTATTATAAAAAGTTTGGGAATATTATTTGTGTTTGAATAGTACGTTAATATATGTTGTTTTGTAATTATGTTTGATGATGTAATTGTTTAGATTAATAGGAGTTTCATTTTATACTAGCAACGGATTTAATATCTAATAAATGTTGTCTATTTCAGTAAATAAGTAATGACGTAGACAATCACAGTTCTCAATAATAAAATTATAATGAATTACAGACACAAAACATAAAAAATGCAATTGTAAAAAGATGTCTTGGGGATTTTAAAGTATTTATAAACAAACTTATCAGTCAGGCATTTCAAAATAATATCATTTAGATTGAAAAACGAGGCTACTAAAACTTTTCGAGTAAACCGCTTCGCTTTGTGCGCAGTAAATACAGGCTCGGTCTTTCAAAAGTTTGAAACTGTTCTATTTCATATTTTTTTGATTTAAAAAAAAAAATCTACTATTGTTCTAAGTGACTTAAGATGCACTTTTAACAGTTGCCTATTTTTTATAACTAAATGCATGTTTAATAATATTATTTATTTATCAAAATTAATGATTTTATTTTACTTGCTTTAAATTAAACATAATTTTCACCGCTGCATTTGTTAATGTTTATTTTTCGACTGCTTATATTGTCATTTTTAAAATTTTCAAAGAAAGCTTTCAGGAGAAAATTGAAACGTTTTTTTCTGTTCACTATTTTTTTTTCCACTTACCTGATTCGTATGAAGTGTTGTTTCAGCAACGTTGGCAACAGGCAGGCACTGGCGTCGGCAACAAGTGGTGTTGTGCAGTCTGCCGCCCCGGCGCCCGCTTATATAGCGCGCTGGGCGGCCGCCCTACCCGCCCACCGCCCTAATCATCGCTGGAATGCTACTAACATAGTTTGCATTTCAATTTTAGGCAACAAAATTGTATGATGACATTAAATTTAATACTTATTTTTCCACATTTAGACCTTTTTGCGTATGTTCGAAATGTTAGGTAATTAAGGCTGGGCTTACAGATTTCTCTGAAAATATTTGCGGTTTTAAGAGTATGAGCGTGTATCGCATATTTTGCGAAGTGGTTGTACCTTTTTTAATATGTTTAGATGTAAGTTTAATCGCTGGACATAACTTTTTACGGGAATAAGCTTTTAGAGCTTTTAAGTAAACTTAGCGAAGCATTTTAAATGTAAATTGAAGAGAAGACACGTTACTTTGTAAACAAAATGCTAGACATAAAGAAATTATTATTTCGTTTTTTATTTTTTGCTTTTATAGACTCGCGTAACTGTAAAATATTTACCTCCGAGTGAAGTTACCCAGTAAAAAAGGTAAATAAATGTGATGTTTCCTGAAAAATTCCCTTCGGAAACGTTTTATTTTTATTGTTGCAAACGAAATCATTGACACTTTTGGACGGTAGATAATATTTTCATTGTATGAGTAGGAGTATAGGACGTTGAAAAAAGGCGCTCGTCACGTTTTTTAATTATATTTTATAGGTAGCTTTTTAAAACTGCTAGTAGGTTATTGTGTTTAAGGGGATGAGACGAAACTGTTTCAAGTATTTGGCTTGTATTTGTCGTTCCTATCTACATAACTGTACCCAGTATATTAAATAAATAAATAATAAGTTTTTTTATTCAAAAATATACATAGACACAGGTTGTATACTAGTTACAATGCTAAGACTTAATTAACTAACAACGGACACAAGTGGCAAAAAAAGGGGCAGTTTTTGGGGACTGCCGATAGAAGTGAAAACAGGGCACGTGTCCGGTTTTCACTGTGATGGAAGCGTTCGGTGACGACGTGCCTTATGGTCTATATTATTAGTATTGTTGGTAAAGACCAAAACACAGCTAAATTGTCTTAGCCCGCTCTCGAGGCTTAGTGTGGTAGCTAGCACCATAGGTACATTTACGCCTCTGCCCAACTCTTCGGCAATCACAGGGGACGTTATGCGATTATATAACTTATCTACGTGTACCTATAATTAAAACTAACCTACATTTTATAATCACTTTTTAACCGACTTCCAAAAAGAAGGAGGTTCTCAATTCGGCTGTATGTTTTTTTTTTTTTGTATGTTTGTTACGCGATTACTCCGTCAATTATGAACCGATTTTGAAAATTATTTTTTTGTTTGAAAGGGTATACTCCCGAGGTGGTCCCATTGCCACCAAATCAGAATCTGATGAGGGAATCTCATGGAAATCCAGGGAAACCCTCAAATTTTATATGCAATCTTATAGCGATTTGGGAACTTTTTATAGTAACTCGTGCATTTGCTCTCGGAAAGCACCATTTGGTGAAGTGGAACTGATGAAGGAGACCACAGATGGCCACCGGAACAATATTGTAATGAGTACCTATTTAACGGGTTGCGCTTAAGCAATTTATGCTCGTCACTATGCATATGGTGAGTGGCAGTTCTCCTGGTTCTTCGTTACCAGGAGAACTCCTCAACAATCAACGTCCCAGCATCGGGAAAAGCAATATTTTATAAAAAGGTGATGAGCAGTTAACATTAGGCTATTGTAACTTAGACAAATTCAAAACTGACCCACTAAAAAGTGAGAAATAAAAAACTTTTTACAAAAAAATAGTAACCGACTACCAAAAATAACACTACAAAGTGAAAAGTAACTTTAATTTCGGAAGTCGGTGGCAAAAAACTCAAATACAGATCCAAAGACACCGACTTCCGAAATTAAAGTTATTTTTCACTTTGTAGTGTTATTTTTGGTAGTCGGTTACAATTTCTTTGTAAAGTTTTTTTTTATAATCATTTTATATTCACACACACACGACACAACTCACAAGTTGTATAAATCTTATCGCATTAACCTCTTAGCTGAACACCGTCTCTTAGTGCCATTTTCACCAATCAAACTGAACGCGATCAGCACATCTAAACCGAGTTCAAGAGCTCTCAGTGTCAATACTACAAAGAAAATAATGACACTGACAGCTCTTAAACGTAGTTTATGTGCTGATCGCGTTCAGTTTTCATTGGTGAAATTCTCCCTAAGAATCTTAAGATACAGGTAACCCTAGTTTAAGAGGCAAGGCTCACCAATTATATTGTCTACAGATTTCTACAGGGCTTGGAAACCGGTTAATTTTCTATGTAACCTTAACCGTTATTATAAAGATTTTCGAACATACTTCGTTAGTTATTTAATATTTTGTTACAAAATCAATGCTGAACTTAATTTGATGAAGCCAATGATGTATGTATTACCTTTAGATGCGTTATCTGCGCTCAATTGCCTGGCATTTACAATATTAGTAATTATTATTACGTACGCGCCAATGAACGCGACCGACGCGTACGCGCCAATGTTCATGCAGCAGCTAGTGACGTAACTAAATATGTGTGTTCATCTCTATCTAACAACAGATATCGGTATAGGTCTTTCCTTTTCTTCACGCGCTGTATGATTGTATGCAAGTATGTAGCTACAATCATGGCTTACGCTGTTTTTGAGTGCACTAATGTTCGTGTATGATGCGTCTATTTATAATACGTCATTGGATGAAGAAATATTTGAAGCTAATATCAATTGTATCAAAAATAATTTGTATCTTCGGAAATTAAAATTAACCGGTTTCAAGCTCTGAGCATAGATTATCTAGCTGTTAATATGAGTACCCTTTTGTTAACTAAGATAATTAAGTCTGTAACCGGTTTTGGAAATAAATAAATTTTATTATTATCATTATATTACGCGTATATTATTTAATGACACCCAAATATTTTTCAAATATTTCGATGGGGCTTGTGGCTACATAATAACAGCCGCACGGGCCGATGGAAAGTTAAGCTACGCTTGACGCGGTCGGTTAATGGATGGGTGACCATCCAATACATATCGAGACCCCTCTGTGCCTCGGAAAGCACGTTAAGCCGTTAGTTCCGACTGTCATTCGTGGATCTTTGACAGTCGTTACGTTTACAGCCCAAAAGTCTGACAACCAGTCTTACTAAGGGGTATCTGTGGCGAAAGCACCATATAACACGATTCCTGCCGGCTTCCCTTCAGACGTTCTCATCAACAACTCTACCTACCGCTATTAAAAAATGGCACAGTCAATAGTCTACTTTTGCCAAAAAATATAGTTACACTACGGGTATTCAATTCACTATAAGATCCAAACAACAGAAATGCCTATTTTTATTAGCTTTAAAATGCAACAACTAAAAATAAATTTTGTGTAGTGATGCGTCTTTTTGGTTCTGCTACTTGACGATAGATGGTGTTAAATTCAGTAAAGAAAAGACTTTTTTTTAAATAAGTTTATATTTTTTTCTTTATTGATAAGTAAGTAAGTTAAAGCCGGCTTCGCTTCGGCTTCTCTCATAGAAAAATTGACATCGCCGCTATGGGGTATCGTGTTACCCAGTTACTGGGTTGTGGAGGTCAGATAGGCAGTCGCTCCATGTAAATACTGGTATTCAGCTGCATCCGGTTAGACTGGAAGCCGACCCCAACGTACATAGTTAGAAAAAAACCAGCCAGGTGCGAGTCGGACTCGCGCACGAAGGGTTCCGTACCATTATCTATAAAAATGGCAAAAGAATCACGTTTGTTGTATGGAAACCCCCTTAAATATTCGTTTTATTTTAATTTAATTATTTATTTATAAAGTGAATATATAACTAAATATCTGTGATTATTTCAAGCGTCTACCTGTTGCCGTTATCAATAAAGAGCAAAAACTAGCAAACAAATCACGTTTGTTGGTTGTATGGGAGCCCTCCTAAATATTTATTTTAATCTATTTTTTAGTATTTGTTGTTATAGCGGCAACAGAAATACATCATCTGTGAAATTTTAATTGTCTAACTATCAGAGTTCATGAGATACAGCCTGGTGACAGACGGACAGACAGACGGCGAGCCTTAGTAATAAGGTTCCCGTTTTATTCTTTGGGTACGGAACCCTAAAATGGCTAGGCAGATTGATTGATTGACTTTGACCATCTTTTGCTGAGCATAATATTAAAATGCAGTCAATTCTTATATCAACTCCTCTAAAGAATTGTCATCACTCGAGTAATAAGCACTCTATTTGTAACCTTTAGGTGGGTAGCTGCTTATTTATTTACTATTAATACTTTAAGCACACAAATATACAGAGGCGGACTTAATGAAATAGGCATTTTCTACCATTTTCCCATTCACTTCATTATCGACATTATAATATTAGTAACTGACTTAGAATTTTGAAATCATTTAAATTAATCTTCTTCAATCTAATTATTATTATTGCATGTTCCAAATCATTAGACCTACTTATTAAAATGATAAAACAAATTGTTTGTATACCAATTGCATTGGTAGAACATAGAGATCTCGCTAAAATGTATATTTTAAGACCTTTTATGTACGTATGTTCACAAATAAAGTTTGATTTGAATTATACATAAATTTAGGCACAAATAAATATACAATATACTAAAACAAATAAGACAAACAATGGGAAAACATTACCGTTGTTATGATACTGCCAGCTTCTTGCGAATGTGGTCGCGAACCTTTAACTTTAAAGGACAATCGGCTTAAAATTAATTACATTAAGTATTTCAGTAAATTACTTAACGTAATTAATTACAATCAATACCAACCTGATCAGGGATTTAAAGATGTTTATCACTCCGCACAGGTAGTAAAAGTAGACCAAAACTATTCAGGTAGCTAAAGTTAGTTCCACTTCAAGTAGATACAACTTTTGCTTTATGGGAACTCCGTCCTTGTTACACCTTTCTCGGAAGATAGATGGTTATGTTGGATTCCTACCGACTTACCTACAAACTTGACGGTGCTTCTTCTTCTACCTCCACTTTGTCGGACAAACGGGTGTCCTTAGCGGATTTGCCCGCCCCGGCAGGAGAATTTTATCTCTAACGTTAAACCACGTTTAGGTACACGATGCAAGTTTCTTGCATATAATCAAATTGAAGCAACAGATGACTTGCATCGTCAAATCATACATAACATCACGCTTGTAATCCCTGAAGGGTTAGGCAGAGGTGTACATATAGTACACCCACGTTTCGCCCCACAAACGGGTGCCCTTTGCAGATTTGCCCGCCCCGGCAGGAGAATTTTATCTCTAACGTTAAGCCACGTTAAGGTATATTTATCATACAAATATGATTTCATATTTGTCAAATTCTATGATCATAGTTATATGATGCTGTTCTTCACTTTTACATAATTATTACACTTATGATCAAAGTCAAAGTCAAATTGTTTATTTCAAATAGATAGGCACATTTATGGCACTTTTGAACGTCAATATTTACAAAAAAATTGAATTGATTCTAGTCGCCCCTTCCAAAAGGTAGTTTCGTATGGATAAGAATGGGCAAGAAACTCCATCGTTACTCTTTTAAAATGTCGTACAATATTTTTTATAGGTACATTAATTATACAATTATATGTGAAGACGATGCACCTAGAATAAAATGACTATACCACAAGAGGTAAAAAGTTAAGAATGAAGCAATGACAGATAAATTAATTATGTGAAAGATCTTATTAAATGTCATACTTAATCAATATGAATAACGATTTTAGCCGTGTTTTCCGTAGCTATGAGTGCAATTTTATTAATTGCATTAGAAAATAAGATAAAGAAGGTAAAAAATTTGTAAAAAATACTCATTTTCCTCGTAAAGGTTTATTCATATTTTTGTTGTTTTGATAGTCCAGTCGAAATTTTTGCATTTTGACGACTTTTTTGAGATTAGACGGATAGGATCATATTTGTGCGCTTGCTGTCAAATAGGATCCCTAAACTATGACCATAGACAATTTGAATCATATTTAGATATTATTATAACGTTATAGGTTAGTCATATAAGAATGATTCATACATCTCTTATCATATTTCTATGAAAGTCTAATATGGCTCTAAGTCCCATATAATAGGGGGTGAGCCTATTGCCATCAACTGGGCACAATTCCAGACTCCGGGCTGCTACTGAGAAACCCCTAATGGAAAATCCCAATAACACTTTGCCTGACCTGGGAATGGAACCCAGGACCTCATGCTCAGCAGAAGCGCTTGCGGCACTTGGTCGTAAAATCAAATCAAATCAAATAAATTGATTTGCCACAATGTAGTGCAATGGTTTGCAATGTATGATAATCTTAAAACTATAATGTCCCCTTTACATTCTACCATTTTTATGATGTGCAAATATTTAATTTAATCCTGCACAATGTTATTATTTTAATTAAATAAAAATACAGCAATAAAAAACGAGCTCATGCATTAGGATTTTTATGAAACAAATTAACTACGTGATGTTAAAGTTATACCTATACATAAAGAGATACCCCCTTATTACAAAACAAGGTTTATCTTCAGACCCAGGTTTAAAACATGGAGCCATTATTGAATTTCGAACTTTATTCCGACTATGGTAAAGTTCCTAAACACAAAACTGACAACTTAGTACCGATTTACGTTTTCAGTTTTGTATAAAGAACGGTATTTCAATCACTGTTACGTTCTTATTACAAAAACGGGCTCCATGGTTTATGACACGTCAAAATATAAATCTTGTTTTGTAATAAGGCGGATAAAGTTTAGCAAAACAATGGTTTGAATAAACACTATTTAGGACGGAGTAACTTTTATTGTTGCTTCGACTTAAGATATACTACAGGCAATTAAATCACACCGTTTAAATCAGGCTTTGAGCACAACTATGCGTAAAGGCTTCTACATAGCGGGGCGACCGGTCGCGCGACGCGACACGACACAAAGGCACCGCTCGTCCCGCGACACGCGGGGCCTTTGTGCCGTGTCGCGTCGCGCGACAAGTCGCGCTGGTATGTAGAAGCCTTAAAGCGCGAAGCTGCATTTTGTTAATTATATTATAGCAAGTAATTATAACATTCACTTTACATTTGTGATTACTTTAACTCACACGCACTGACTTATCATTTGGTAATTATTGATGAATTTGTTTTGGGCATTCTTCTACTTTTACAATATTTGTAAATATGTGAGCACCATTTATCTATCACATAATTAATTTATCTGTCATTGCTTTATTTTTAATTCTTTTAACCTACTGTGGTATAGTAATTTTATTCTAGGTACATTGTCTTCACAGAATTATAATAATTATAAGGAATGTAATTATACATTCCTTATAATTATTATAATATATTAATACAAAATACTGTTAACATTTTAAAACAACAATTGTGGAGTTTCATGTCCATTCTTCTCCATACGTAACTACATTTGGAAGGGGAACTAGAATCAAATATTTTATTTTGTAAGCTTGGCGTTTAAAAGTACCTTTTTTGTGCCTGTTTGAAATAAATGATTTGACTTTGGACTTTATGTTAGAGTTTTACAATATTTTTTGGTATTATTAAAACCTATGGCGATGTTTGAGACTATGTAGTTGCTTGTTAAGCACATTATTAAATCGAACATCAGCTGTCATATGATAGATAAGTTTTGTATCGTGTACACAGTGCCTTCGGCGCCATGTGTATCTTTTTTGGCACACAGTGTCTGGAACATTGTTTACACAAAAGTATACAAATCTTTCTACTTGGTAAAAGTGCTGTCTTTTAGGCACACGTTTTCTATACGGGTTTTTATTCTTTTACAAACATTTATAAACTCACGCCTTCATAATCATAATCATTTAATTTTCAATAAGTATTGGTACAATGATAGTCTTAAGATAAGTATTTAAGTTCCTAATAGTCAGACATATGACATGCAAACATTACAGTATATTCAATGTTAATGTATAATATTTATGTCCAATGACATGCTTTAAATGCTAGTTTATTAATTGATTATTACAATACATTCAATATTAATTATTAACTATCGTCACATTAATTTAAAACAGATTATTTAGCAGTATTTATAAATTAATTCACAGAATAAAATCGTTTTTGCAGTAGACATAATTTTAACTTTATAAAAAATAAATGATTAGGTAATTCTTTAAAACTATTTGGTATTTTGATATAATAAAATAATAAATAATTATTTATTGACATAATAGGTTACAGAATTTGTTTAAAGCCTCTGACTCCTGAACTAGGTGTGCCTGTATTGAGTATGTCAGGAGTCAGCGCCCTCTCCCATTTTATTTGGCTTGGATAATAATGTCAACATAGGAATAGACAAACATGTATGCTACAAAATACAATTTTAAAAGAAGTACGAACATTAAAAATAAAGTTAAAATACAACAACAGCAATGAAAAGTATGAAAAAATATAATAAATTATGAGAAAAAACATAAAAAATATAATTTATTTTTAAATTATCATATCGTGCTGTGTGTTTGGGAGGTGTGTATATAGATAAGTCCACACTTGATGATAACAGTTATTTTCATACGGAGAAGTAGGTACTTGGTGCTCTAGGCAGAACTATTCTATCTGGATCTAATAAATTATGAGAAAAACATAAAAAATATAATTTATTTTTAAATTATCATATCGTGCTGTGTGTGTTTGGGAGGTGTGTATATAGATAAGTCCACACTTGATGATAACAGTTCTTTTTATACGGAGAAGTAGGTACTTGGTGCTCTAGGCAGAACTATTCAATCTGGATCTCTTACTTTTCGAGGGCAACGGTCTTGAGCCTTTTTAAACAGGTCAAAGTGTTGTCGGACAAATTTAGCACATTCTAAAATATACATACTGGGCAACGTAAGGAGTTTTAATTTTAGAAACAATGGTTTACAAGATTCCCATGGTTTCCACCATGTGACAAATGGCTCGAATGCATTTGTACCCTAAAGGTTTCTTCCCATAGGGGTAGGCAAAAGCTATAGAACGCCACCTGCTGCGCTCCTTACATACTCCTTTTTTTCGTCTACGTACATACATCTAGTCACACACGCACGCCGGTTGCGAGCACTACGCACCTGACTTTTCTGAAGAACATCACCAATTAGGTCACTATATGTCCTCCTAGGGCGGCCCCTCCCGGCATTTCCACTCACCTCTGCTTTGTAAATTCCTATTGTTAGTCGCCTTTCATTCATCCTCTGAATATGACCACACCATCTAAGCATACTGTTTTCAATTTTCGTCACTACATCTTCTTTTAAACTGTTTCAGCCTATCATTCATAGTCACGCCAGACATGCTTCGCAAGGAACGCATTTCCACAGCATTTATGTTTATTATTTTTTTTTTCTTTCATGCTTCTTTTGCCACATCCAACATTAATGCAGTCGAACCTTTTTAGGCATCGACTGGGTGGTCACAATCGCATGTATTCACTGCACACAGCACCGTTCACTTTATTTCCCGCATTTACTCTCCTTTCCACATCTTCATCTATCTTATTCTTTTTCAAATCATCAAATCAAATCATTTATTACCAGATCATAAAATTCTTCATCCATTTTTGCCAAAAATTATGTAACGGTCACTAAGGGTCTGGCGCTAAAGGTGCTAAGGTCCATTACTAATCTCGAGCCTGTGCTTTTCCGATTCTATTTATTTGATGTCACAACTAGCCTAGGATATTTATAGGCCTCTGATACTGTTTGAATTCTTACTCGTAGTAACTAAGGCAACAGAGATTTTTAATAACTTTTATTATTTTTTTACGATTTTCGTATATATTGTATTTATTTTTTTTTTTATATTTCCGGCCTTGTCAAACTTATTTTACGTAGAGTTCGTTTTTTAAACCTAGATACTAATTTGACAGGTGCAAATGTAAAAGTCCAAATTGAAAAACAAACAACAAACATTTGAAATGTCAAATTTGTATCTGGGATTAAGAAACGAATTATACCTACCTAGATAATAATTGACTGATGTGGTCTTCTATAATTAGAAGCGCACACTTGTATTTGTCCTCGTTTATGTTAACATGCATGTAATTGTTGTAGCCTCGGTTGGCAATTGAATAAATAAAAAAATAAGAAACAGATGTTTATATAAATCATAAAAAAAAATACTTAGAATATCGGGTCTATTTTTTCGGACCTCTTTAATAACTGTAACTTCTACAATATCTCCGAAACTGTCTATTTGGGATTGCCAAATATAAACACGTCAACAAAATGTCTTGTATGGGAATGACATGACATGTGCTGATCACGTGGGGTGCGTGCAGAAAACCTCCTCGTGTGCCTGACTGCTGCTCGTTCCTTTCGAACACGTTCGGGGGAAAGAGCAGTCGTCGGGCCGGTGCACCCTGGGCGCGGCCAATAGTCTCTCCATGTCGGAGAGGGTATTGACTGCGGCGGATTTCTGCGTGGGGGGGAGAGCCTAGGGCTCTTGGGTCTCGTGAGGCCAATCGGCGGTCGTCCACTCCCCCCTCTGTTAACAGAGGGAGGTCGAGCGGACCCAGAGTGGGAAGGCGGACGGTACAGTCCGCGGTGGATGAGCCCACTGGTTAGGTTAAGTTAGGATAGATATTTATATATATTGTATATATATTATGTAAATATAATTAAGATAGGTTAAATATTATAAGTTTAGAGTTAGAATAAAAATGCACATATAATTAGGTTAGGGTAAGTTAGGTTAGTCGGGGACGGGATAGTCCGCGAAGGACGGGCCCAATATCGGCCAAAACAGGAGGACGTTTCTCCATTTAGGAGAAGCTGGGGCGGTGCTCGTTGTGCACTCACCCTGCCAACGAGCTAGCAGCGTCGAAATCGTAATCCGGAAAGAGATCACGGTCATGTTTTGTGACTCGGAACGGGACGAGGATCTTGGCTTGGTCGCCCGGATCGCGAGGATGTAAACCTCTATAAAAAATTCCTCTAATACCAAGTTTTGGTGCGCGGCGAGGGTACGAATGGCTGAGGAGTAGTGTCATCTGTAACTTGTAGTTATAGGTGGCGCATCAGTCGTTAGCGCACCCCCAGCCAGGGACCAGTGGAATCCCTGGGTTGGGTTACAAATGTCACACTTACCTAGGCACAGGGGGTAACCCTAGGAATGACTTTTTAGATCCCCCACACTCGTGGGAATAAGTATGGAAAATGAAACACAAAAAAACCAAAAACCAGAAGACGTAGGAGAGGAGTGGAGTGATGCGGAGTCGGAGTCCGACGCCGCATCTGGCGCGAAGGGCGCGAAGGGCTCTTTTAAGAGCCTGGCGCGCGTTGATGAGGGGGCTGCAGGGAAGAGTAAATTCTTCAAGCGCTCTAAACCAGGGGACGGCCAGGGGTCGTCCTCTGAAGATGGACCAAACACGGCTCGCAAAAAAATCAGCAGCCGGGGCGGAGCTCGGAAACGGGGGGTAGGCAGAGGGCTCACCACCCAAGAACCGATGGAACAGGAGGTTCAACTCGGAGAGACCAGCCGCAAGGCGGCCCTCTCCGAGTCCTCGGGCGGTGAGCCGGAAGCCGCTGGCAGCTCCAAGGTGAAGGGAGCGGCCAGTAGCTTCGAGGAGGTCGTGGTAGCCGCGATCAGGGGTGTGGCCTTGAAGAGGATACAGTCCTCCAAGGACAAGATCGTACCCACTGCCACGGCCTCCATTTTGACGGCAGCGAAAGCCCTTCAAGCCGGGCCTTCGTCAGACGAGTTTGGCCGCTTGACAGCCGCCATGGAGCTTCTCCGAAAGGAGAATGAGGAGCTCCGAGCGGACCTGGCCCAGCTCCGAGGAGCTGGACCCCGGGAGGTGCCCCAGGGGGGAGCGCAGCATGGGCAAGGCCTGCCCTTGCCGGCGGAGGACCGGGTTCTGACCCTGGTGCGGCAGGAGCTGGCTGCACTCAGCAGCCGGTTCTCTGTACTGGAGGGAATTGTCCTTCGCCCACCGCTAGCGGCGAGCAGGCCGGCCACTTTTGCCGCCACAGTGGCTGCCTCGGTCACGCCCGCGGCTAAGCCTGCAGCTAAGCCTGCGGCTAAGCCTGCGGCCAAGGCCGCGGCCAAACCCGCGCCTCCGGCGAAAGAGGCGCCGCCCAAGCCCAAGAAGGGTGGGACGGCTGCGCAGAAGGTGAAGGTCCCCGCCGTCGCGGCAGGAGGGTCGCCCCCGCCTCCGCCCCCAAATTCCTCTACGGCCGATGCCGAATGGCAGGTAGCTGGGGAGAGCAGGAAGGCGGGAAAGGCAGCTAGGGCGGCCAAAAAGAAGGAGAGGCGGCAGCAACGCAAGAAGCGTAGTGCCGCAGGTAGGCTCCGCGCCCCGAAGTCCGCAGCCGTAGTGATAACACTACAGCCGGAAGCGGAAAAGAGGGGCGTGTCGTACCGCGAAGTGCTCACCAAGGCGTGGAAGGCGGTCAACCTCGAGGAGATCGGTGTCACCGAGGGCTTCAGAATGAAGGTGACGGCAACGGGGGCCCGGATGCTCGAGATCCCCGGTGCGGCCAGCGGCCCGACCGCTGACGCCCTGGCCGAAAGACTTAGGGCGTCCCTCGATGCGGAGGAGGTCCGAGTGTCCAGACCAACTAAGTCCGCTGAAATGCGCATCCTGGGCCTGGACGACTGCGTGACGGCGGACGACGTTGTGGCCGCCGTGGCTAGGACTGGGGGGTGCTCTGCCGAGCAGGTGCGGGCAGGCACCATCCGTCCTGACACCACGGGCATGCAAACCATAACGGTGAGCTGCCCCGTGTCGGTGGCCCAAAAAATAGCCGGGGAGGGCCGAAGGCTCCGGGTGGGCTGGGTATCCGCGCAGGTGAAACTGCTGGAACCCAGACCTCTGAGGTGTTTCCGCTGCCGGGTGGGTCACCACGTGGGAGTATGCTGCACCTCAGAGGTGGACCGCAGCGACCACTGCTTCCGCTGTGGTCAGCCCGGTCACAAGGCCGCCTCTTGTGATGCCACGCCGCACTGTTTTGCATGTGCGGCGGCTGGCAAGCCGGCCGATCACCGGGCTGGAGGTAAGGCCTGCGCTCCCCCCCCAAAACCCAAGGGAAGGGGCAAGCCCTCAACAACCGTCGTCACCGCCGCAGCCGCCACCATTGCAGCCGCCGTTGCCGCCTCTACCGTCGTCACCGCCGCTAACACCGCGGCAGGGCCATCTCAGGGGGCCCGGGAGGAAGCTCAAATGGATTGCCAATAAATGGCCCCATTACGCCTCCTCCAGGCGAACATCAACCACTGCGCCGCCGCTCAGGATCTGTTGCTCCAGAGCATGGCGCAGTGGTCGATTAACATCGCCGTGGTCGCTGAGCCGTACTATGTTCCGCCCAGGGATGACTGGGTGGAGGACCTGAGCGGCTCAGTGACCCTAATTTCGTCGGCCGCCGCCGGTACCCTGTCCCTCGAGGCCGTCAAGAGGGGACAGGGTTGCGTAGCAGCACGGTTCGGGGAGATTGTCGTGGTAGGAGTATACTTCTCCCCGAACCGAACTCTCGCCGAGTTCCACAACTCCCTTCGGGAGCTGAGAGTCGTCGTCGTCGGGTACCATCCCCTCCCCGTGTTCGTCCTCGGGGACTTCAATGCCAAAAACGTGGCTTGGGGTTCCCGGTATACGGACACACGGGGCAGGATGGTGGAGGACTGGGCTCTGGAGACAGGCCTGGTCGTCCTAAACCGGGGTTCTGTCCCCACGTGTGTGCGAATGCGGGGTGAATCTGTGGTGGACATCTCGTTCGCCAGCCCCGCTCTGTCGCCGCGTGTCATCGACTGGCGCGTCATGGAGAGGGTGGAGACATACTCCGATCACCGGTACATCCGGTTTGACGTCTCCGCCCCGACCTCGAGCGCGCCGGTCCGACAGGCCCCGAGTGGTCCGCGGTGGGCGCTGAAGCAGCTGGACCGGGAGCTCCTCCTGGAAGCCTCGATCGTGCAGGCCTGGGTGTCATCATCGGACAGGCCTGCCGACATCAACGACGAGGCGGAGTGGTTCCGGGAGGCCATGTCCAACATCTGTGACGTGGCAATGCCCCGGGTCCAGCCCGGACGTGCCCGGCGCCAGGTGTGCTGGTGGTCGCGCGAGCTGACCGCTTTACGCGAGGCGTGCGTTGCTGCGCGACGCCGGTATGCCAGGCACCGCAGGCTCCGTATCCGCCCTCCGGATACGGTAGCCATTCAGGCGGAGCTGTACGAGGGTTACAGAGCGGCGAAGAACGCCCTCCAAGAGGAGATCCAGCGGGCCAGAGGTCTCTCCCGCGAGCAGTCGCTGGAGATCATCGACGGAGACCCGTGGGGACGCCCCTATAATATGGTGCGGGATAAACTCCGCCCATGGGCTCCCCCGCTGACGCAGAGTCTCCGGCCCCAGCTCGTGGAGGACGTGGTGAGCGCTCTGTTCCCTTCGCGAGGGGAACATACTCCCCCGCCCATGGCTCCGCCTCCTGCGGTGCCCAATGCGGACCACACCGCCGACGACGACGACGATGCTTCGGAGGTGACCGAGGTAGATTTGAGAGTGGCGGTACGTAGGCTGAATGCCAAGAATACCGCCCCAGGACCCGACGGCTTGCCTGGAAAAGCCTGGGTTCTGGCCTCAGAGGCTCTCGGGCCTCGACTAAGGGGGCTCCTAAGCGCATGCATGGAGAGGGGCCAGTTCCCACTTCGTTGGAAGACGGGGAAACTGGTCCTCATTAAGAAGCCGGGGCGCCCAGCGGACTCTCCGTCCGCTTACCGGCCCATCGTGCTGCTCGACGAGGTGGGCAAGCTCTTTGAAAGAGTCATTGCAGACCGCCTTGTCGGGCGGCTGGTACGGGTGGGGCCGGATTTGGCGGAGAGCCAGTTTGGTTTCCGCAAGGGGCGCTCTACGGTGGATGCCATCATGCGCGTTCGAGCCCTCACGACGGGGGATGCTGTGGCCCGGGGTGGGGTCGTCTTGGCGGTGTCTCTTGACATCGCCAATGCGTTTAACACCCTGCCCTGGAGCTGCATCAGGGAGGCACTTCGGTATCACCGGATGCCGACCTACCTCTGTCGCGTGGTCGAGGCCTATTTGACGGACAGGGCCGTCATCTACCCCGGTCACCAAGGAGAGTGGAACCGGCGAGAGATGTCGTGCGGTGTCCCACAGGGATCGGTTCTGGGGCCGCATCTGTGGGACATCGGGTACGACTGGGTGCTGCGCGCTGACCTCCCCAGTGGCGTCAGCGTAGTCTGCTACGCTGACGACACGCTGGTCCTGGCACAGGGGAGTTCACATCAGGCGGCGGCCGAACTGGCGGAACGTGGGGTTGCGACAATCGTCGATAGGATCCGGCAATTGGGACTCGAGGTGGCATTGCACAAGTCCGAGGCCATGTGTTTTTATGGTCCTCGGAACGCGCCACTGTCGGGTTCCCAGATAACGGCGGGAGGGGTTCACATCGGCGTCGATGTGACGATGAAGTACCTGGGACTCGTCCTCGACAGCCGGTGGAACTTCGTCGAGCACTTCCGACGTTTGGCTCCCAGACTGGAGCGGGCCGGGGCTGCCTTGAAGCGGCTCCTGCCCAATCTGGGGGGTCCAAACGCCTCCTGCCGGAGGCTCTACGCGGGGATCGTGCGGTCCATGGCCCTTTACGGGGCACCGGTGTGGGCGCGTTCACTGAGGCTGCGACCAGCCCAGCGGTTGAACGCGTCCCAAAGGGTCATGGCCATCAGGCTGGTACGGGGTTACCGCACGGTCTCCCGTGAGGCGGCGAGCCTCCTTGCCGGACTGCCGCCATGGGATCTGGAGGCGAAAGTCCTCGCGCACATGTGGGTGTGGCGCGAAGAGGCGAAACGCCGGGGTGAAACTCCGCTGCCGCAACAAATCGCGGCACAGCGGACGGAGCTCCGGCAGGATCTCATGGCGACATGGAAAGTGCGATTGTCGCAACCCAGTGCTGGGCACGCCACAATTGCGGCGGTAAGTCCCCTCTTTGAGGAGTGGCTAGAGAGGCGCCACGGCGTCCTCACCTTCCGCCTGACGCAGGTCCTCACCGGACACGGTTGTTTCGGGAGGTTCCTGTTCAGGATAAAGCGGGAGGAAACGCCCGGGTGTCACCACTGTGTGGATCGCCCGGAGGACACGGTGGAGCATACGGTGGAGGTCTGCCCTGCTTGGGCGGAGCACCGCCGTGTCCTCACGGAGGCGATCGGCGGCGACGATCTCTCGCGTCCGGCCCTGGTTCAGGCCATGGTTCGGAGCGAGAGTGCATGGGAGGCCGTCACCTCCTTCTGCGAAACAGTAATGCTCGCGAAGGAGGAGGCGGAGCGCATGAGGGTGAGGCAGGGTGCCCGCCCTTCCGCCCTAAGTCGCCGCAGGAGACGCCCTGGGCGTCGGGAATCGCAGGCGGATTCCCGGCCACCGTAGGCGCGGGCTTGCGGACGGTGAGCGATGGGTAGCTCGCCGTCCGATAAGGACCAGGCCCGGGTCGACGGCGCGTTGTGTTCCACGCGCGCCTCAAAGAGACGTCAGCACCAATTGACGGGGTCCGAAAGGGCCAATGCCTGCCAGGGTTACGAGCCTGTCCGAAAGGGATATCGTGGCTCTGGCACACAGGCATCTGAAGGAACACGGTGGGTTTTAGTCAGTAAAAGTCTGACACTCCCTCTCGCTCCGCCCAGAGCGGGAGAAGTTATTTGATGATTTCCCACCAAAAAAAAAAAAAAAAAATGTGCTGATCACGTGACCATTTATAACTTACGAGTACGGTAGCTTTCTCGACTGGTCCGTATTTTATATAAGCTTATAATATTACTGTACCATACAGTAAAGTTAGTAATGTGATTGTTGTAAAACATTGCTATGTTAAAATAATTGTAAAGCATTTTAAGAGTAACGGTGTAGCTTCTAGCCCATTCTTCTCCATACGAAACTACCTTTTGGAAGAGGCGAATAGATTAAGTTCAATTTCTTTTAGAAATTTTGACGTCCCGAAGTAACTTATAATCATGTGCCAATTTGAAATAAATAATTTGCCTTTGACTTTGTTATTTGTACACAGATCTTTGACAGTGGTTACGGGTCGTCAGAAACCTGAAAGTCTGACAACCAGTCTTATCATGGAGTATCGTGTTACCCAGTACTTAACTGGGTTGTGGAGGTCAGATAGGCAGTCGCTCCATGTAAAATACTGGTGGTCAACGTTACCTTTGGACATTGACTCAGCACTCGGCCCGGCTGACGCGCGGCCCACTTAAAAGTATTGATTTGGTTGCATCTCACACGCATAGGACAGAAAGATTTTATATAATAGTGTCTGTGAAGAAAAAGTAGTATATAAGCTGTATAATTTTGTAAATAAATCAGATTTGAATTTTATATTCTTGTCTCATTACCCCTCACTGTGGCCAAGAAACCTTTAGCCATCTCTGATCAGTCTCGTGAGTCTGCGCGACTGGCAGTGAGTTTACCCTTCCCAAACCTGGAAATCCTGTCTACTATCCGTCTGTAACGTTAGGTCGCTTGGTGCAGACATCCTGAACATATTTATATACGAGCATCACATACTAGGTATTTAATAAGTTAGGGCTGTAGGGCTTGTAGGGCTTAGGGTCGTAGGGACTGTTAGGCTTGTAGGTCTGTGTAGGTTCCCGTAACTTATCATATATTTTCATGTACTGTCACACGCTTAATATTGCGGCCTTATGTGACGTTTGTTAGGGGTGCACGTACAATTTGGCCCTTCGAGCCGGATAAAACTGCATCTGGTTAGACTGGAAGCCAACCACATCATAGTTGGGAAAAGGAAGGCAGATGATGATGATAAAGGTAGGTAGATATGTCTAGTTTTCAGTTTCATCATCATGATTATACTAAAGTCCGGCCCCGAAGCAGAAAGAATTTCGTACAATGACCCCTCATTACTTATCTCTATTGCTCGCGCATAATTGTATTGCCGTCGCGCTCGCGCATTTTAAGGTCCTTCTAATGTGCGAGTGCGACGACAAAGCGATAGAGATAAGTAATGAGGGGTCATTGTACAAAATTCTTTCTGCTTCGCGATCGGACTTTAGTCACAACATGAGCTTTTCTTAGCTAGTCAGCCAGATAATAGTGGAGCTGCCTGCCCAGCGGGCCGAGCACGGGCTGCCCAAGACGTTTGTGACAAGACATGATACATTATGTCATGTCAATTTGTGCTAGCATTTTATGACAAAAAAGTTTATCGCTCAAACTGTGATAAAATGTGTGACTCAAGTCATGTCACATTAGGCCGTGCTCGCCCCGCTGGATGCGCTGAACGTATAGTTTAGTATCGCCGCTCTTCGAGGCGGATAAGAAATAAATAGAGATAGAGACAAATAGAGAGATATTCTGTGAGAGAAAGTATGCAAGGTAGTCCACTGTTTCATATAAGTTCTAACAACGCAAAATAAAATAAAATTAAATTGAATCAAATGTTAAACAAAAATATGTAAAAATTTAATTAAACTAAATTGAATCAAATGATAAACACGCTTCTATGTTAATTAATTTAATTGGTGTTGTACAGTTTTAATTAACTATAAATAATTAAATGGATAGAGTCTGGATTTGTGCCCGGTTGATGGCAATAGGCTCGCCTATTACATGGAACTTAAACATAACTGGTGAAATGTGGGTGTACTATAAGTACACCACTGCCTAACCTCTCGGAGAATGCAGGCGTGATGTTATGTATATAAAGAACCGGTCAAGAGCGAGTCGGACTCGTACACCGAGGGTTTCGTACGTATATATAAGATGTTGATGATTTCTGAAAAACTGTGCTATTTAGGGACATAGTTTTATTTTTCCTGTAATCTTTACACAAACTTCTATCACATAGAATAATTTCAGATTTTTATCTATGCAATCCTCGGAGCTAAGGGGGGGGGGGGGTTTACATTTTTCATCAAAAGTCAGAAACTATGCTGCCTAAGCGCTCTTTCATATGATACCCCACATGCCCTAATAGCCCCACTTCAAATTTTTAAGACCCCCTTTCAGTCCCTTTTGCAAAAAAGATATTTTTTTTTTTTTTTTTCTTGTTTGTAAAATAGTTGGTCATCTAAAACTATTGTTTTCAAGTTGATAGCATTAGTAGTTCTTGAGATATCTAGGTGTGACAGACAGACTTAGTCTCACCATAAGGGTACCTTTTTACCATTTTGGTACGGAACCCTAAAAATCAGATAATCCTTGAGAACAAGGACTGCCTCATAAATTAACCTCCTTGAAAAGGCCACTTCTGCTCGTGTTACTCCCGTTGTCAGTTACAAGTACCGCAACCATCATGAAGTAGATAGCTAACTGCTCGTAAGTCGTAAGTAACGACTCGTAAGTTGTCGCTCGGTAAGCCCTCGTTCCCACAAGCGGTTTTTTAACGCGGCGATTTTTTATCGTGCACTCGACATTCAACACACGTCTTAAGACGCAGATATATGCCAGTGACCTTGAGTGGTTAGCTTGTGTGTTCTATACTGAGCTCACGCAACGCGTCGTACGTTCAGCCAGTAATAAGACTTGCCCATCAAGGAGTGCTGTCCCCAATTTGACGCATTATTAATTTATTATACTCAAAACAAAAGGTATTTTAATAAAACGCGTATACTAAAATATCAATAATTAAATTATCTTTAAATTGGTGTAGCTTTCATAAAAATACGCTAGATAGATTTTGCGCCATTCTCAGTTTTTTATCCGCATTAGACATAACTTTACAATGTAATTTAACCCTCTGCGACTGACGTGGTAGTACCACAGACACCGCAAAATCGAAAAATATGTCCTGACTCGCTATTTTTTATATTACGAATCTCGGGTTCTCAGTACCTACCTTCATATCGTGCGGCCATGCGTCAATTAGTGTGCCGCAAGCAGTTGAGGCAAGTCCATATGCCATTTTATGGGGGAAGGTGTCTAGCAGACCACTACGTCAATGTTAAGGTATGTGTTTAACAGACAACCACCTCAGTAAAATAGTTATATTTTTATAGTGTTTCCTAGAAAACCCGTCAGTAAAATTGTTTCCTACACAACATTTTATACACAGTTTTTCAGATGGCTCGCTCAAGTAACAGTTAATGCCCATAAAAGCTTCGGCTGGAACTTATAAAAGCCATGACTAGCTTGTAGAATAGTGATTGGAACAAGAAAGTGAGCATGAGTTCAGCGATCTGGACTTTGAAGATGACGACCCGGAGTTTCAACCAGAAGCCGAACGCTTGTACTCCGATGAAGTCTCTGATGAAGAGTGTCAGAATCAACGACCATCTCGCAAAATTGTAGCTATAGGCTAGTTAGTTGCTAGATATAGGTGATATATCAGCTTTTGTGATATTATTATCAGATGTCTTCAGATAGTGATGAGAAAATGAGAAGAGGGACATTTATACTGAATTTAGGAAGAGATTTAGTGCTGGATCACTTGAAAACCCGGTATAACGAAATATTGCCTAAAAAACTGCGTATGACTTTCAGTCGAGTTTTTGGTAAAGACCTCTCCCTTCCACCTCCAAAAACTGATCTCTTCCAACAAGTAGAAGGAAGTTATGTCATAGATGTCCAACTAAAATAGAAAGAGTAACAAGATATTGTTGCTGTGATTGTCTAAAGCCGATTTGCCTCCAATGCTCAAAGACATTGTGTGATTATTGTCAATTTTTTTTTTAATAATTTGAGGGCTAATAACTCTAAATTGAACCAATGAATATTGCCCAAATTGTCATGTCTGATTACTATAAGTATTGTCTTTGATAAATAAAAAACATTCTCAAGAAAAGTGATATAGTTAATTTATTTTTAATTTTTTTGTTTGGGTATAATTTTATTAAGACTGATTTGTGTTATGTAAATCAATACTGATAAGTGGAAATTGCTTTTTATTTTAACACTTTTATTTAATCAAAATAATAATAAATACTACAATTTTGCAAAAAAACATCACACCGTTAGGAATTAAAAAGTAATTATAAACTTATGACCAGTCAAAGTTGTGTCTAGTACACTACCACGTCAGTGGCATTGTAAAATTTACGGCACGTCAGTTCCAGAGGGTTAAACATAATCTAAAATATTCTAAGTTATTTAGAAAATGCTCTAATTTATCTTTTTTTTTTTCAAGCCATTAACACTACTCGTTTAGACATGAACTTCAGTATAAAATCATTAAAATTCGGTTGTCGTCCCATTAAAGCCGAGAGTGCGAAATCCAAGAGTGTGTATTTTTCACGCGCTGGAATGCACTCTGTTGAATTCTCAATGCTAAGTTTAAGACGCTCACAATCACGTAAACCGCTGTCACTGTCAGACTGCATACAAAAGAAAGAGAAGCGCGATGACACCGCGCTTGTAATTCATTGCAAAATATGAAGCAATTATTTATTTACTGTGGTTAAACTAGAACGCATAGACATCAATTCTATTTGTAAATATTTAAGTGTTGTAGTGAAACACTTTATGAAATAAATTCAGGAAGTAATGTCTACCCCAAGCATAAAAAACGATATTACTTTCAAACTACTTACGATATTTTCATGATATTTTTTTGTATCAACGTACATTTTTATTATATTTAATTATATCTATGATTTTTCAAATATTCATACTTTTGCTACTAAAAATAAATATTCCCTATGAAACTGAACGGCGCGCGGCGGCGGCGGCGCAACGTGAGCGCCACGTGCATTTGTATGTCCAAGGTCAACGGCGATTACCCGACCCTTAATGCATTAGATACTTTTTATCCCGGTAGTACTTTCCCGTGAGTAAATTTCCGACATACACGCAGGCGAAGCCGCGGGCAAAAGCTAGTGTTGGTCTTATAATGACTTTATGTTAGGTACTTTTTTCAAATGTTTCTTCTTTGCCCTTCAGAAGGTCCAAGCGTGCAACAATGCTAACAAAAATATGAATCATCTTTAATCGTTCGCAGTAGACAAAGAGTTCATGGTTCACAATTGATAAGAGTTTTAAATACGTTCACAAGCTTTTAGTGGGCTATTGAAAAACTGTATGACGAAAACTGTTTAACTATTGCGACCCCTTTTTTTTTTTGGGTGGGAAATTATCAAATAACTGCTCCCGCTCTGGGCTGAGCTGGGAGGGCGTGTCAGACTTTTACTGACTAAAACCCACCCGTGTTCCGTCCGTTGCATGTGTGCCAAGGCCACGATATCCCTTTCGGACAAACTCGCAACCCTGGCAGGAACTATTGCGACCCCTAGGTCCATATATTACGTTTCAAGTTCAGCTCGCAAATATGTACGCATAGTTAATAAGTAGGTAATAAAAAATAATGAATGGCCAACAAATGTTATGTGCTTATAATTTTATATGGCTATATTTTACTACACCATAAGATGACATAGTGAATGGTTCTAATACGGGACATTCTCACCATACGCATACGTGTGTTCATGAATGAGCTTCACTAATTATTATTAAACAAATATATATGTATAAATCTATTTCATTATACGTCCCTTACCATGGGTTTATTGGAATTAATTATTTATTATTCGTCAAACGCACGAGAGGGCTCGTGGCTAAATTGAAAGAGAAGAAAATAAAGAAAAGTATATTCTGTCACAGAAATACGTGCATACGAAAACATAATAAACTCGAGTAGGTAAACATTACACAAAACATACAGCGTGGCGCTTTGGTGGCGACATTAATTTAACACACGTAATATACGGTTTCGCCTTTACGTTTTATGAAGATATTTTAATTTAATTCATCATTTCAGCCGAAAGACGTCCACTGCTGGAAATAGGCCTCCCCCAAAAAGGGTTACCATAATCGCCACGCTTGGCAGGTAGGTTAACGATCGCAGTATGGTGTTAAATGCATAGAGAACGCTGCTGCCCATTCTCTAGTAAGTCCCTTACAGCCGAACCCAATAACTTATTTTCAGTTAAAGACAGATCGCTATTGATGATAGACAGTATAATTATATCTATGCTCGGATGGCGTCTCACAATCATTGATAAAGGCTATCTATCTAACGAAAACAACAAGTAGGTTTCTCTACTTCGCCCTCCAGTGCGTTCCATTACAACCAACATTACTTTAAAAAACAACATGTGTAATTAGGGTTATATTAAAACTTCTTTGTTTCTTACTTCTAAATATGTTACTGGACTATGATATAATTCTATAGAGCCATATTTGTTATGGCCGCGAATTAAAATACAACCTGTTACTGACCTGCAAATTGCAAAAAACGTAATAAAATTTGAATTTCGCGGGCTACCTTAGCGCATTAATGTAATTTTTTTTAACTTAAATTCATGTTGGAATGGTGCTTGCACGGGGGGTGTTAGTAAGGGGGGGGGGTTACATTTCTGTTATTTTTTGCCTAGGGCGCACCCTTTTCGAGATATTTGAATTTAATTTTTTTTTTATTACTTTAAATATAAAAAAACATCTATGATCATTATTGCAAGTACCAAAGAGTTCATTTTAGCTTGGCTACTTTACGTTTATCCCTGCAATTCGGGGAATAGCCAAATCTGCCATCTGTAGTACTGTCCTGTCAAACAAATCGTTTAATGGGACGCATACTTTGGCATTTTCATACAAATAGATATCTGTTGTAGGCGATACACCCTCCCATCAGTAGATAGCGTGGGCCGGTAGATTAAGAGATTATTGGGACGTTAAAACCATCGATAGATATATTTTTATATCTCCAGTAGGCCGAAACTGGTGATATATAGGTAATTGGGTTCGGCCGTTAGTCGCATTTTAAACTGTTCCACCGAATGGCACTTATCAAAATTTGCTTCACTGCGGTTAGTGGAAGTGCTCAGGTGCGGTTTGGTCAAGTGCTGTTGAAATCAGTGCTCTGTGTGGAATACCTCGCATTTTACGACACCCACGGGAAGAAATGGGAGGGTGCTATTCTTTACGTCCGGCATCATACGAAAAAATTTCATTAAACGTAATTATTTATTGATTTCTTTTCAATTGTCTAAAATAGCATCTTGGAACTGTAGCGCAGAAGTCATATGCTGGGGGTCATGGATCATAACATCGCATCACTAAAATTAAAACGAATAACGTGCAGAGAGTAGGCGAATTGAAAGAAGGAGATAGTTTTATTATTTAGTTTGTTTGAAGTTTTTTATTTTTTAAGTTATAGTTATTTTAAAGAGTATGCTTAGATGGTTTGGTCATGTGGAGAGGATGCACTCATCCTCTCCACATGACGCGTTAGTCGCCTTTCACTAAAGGCGACTAACAAAAGGTATTTATAAAGCAGAGGTGAGTGGAAACGCCGGAAGGGGATACCCTAGAAGGACATATAGTGACCAAATTGGTGATGTTCTTCAGAAAGGTCAGGTGCGTTGTACTCGCAACCGGCGTGTGTGTATGACTAGATGTATGAACATAGGCGAAGCAAAAGGAGTATGTAAGGAGCGTAGCAAGTGGCGTTCTATAGTTTCTGCCTACCCCCATGGGAAGAAAGCGTGAGTTTATGTATGTATGTATGTATATATTTTTTTATGTTTACTGGCCACAAACCCTACCTTCTCAGAAACTCGTGTAGATGCGTACATGTTAAAAGAAAGTAGATAGAGTTCTATTTTAAGTTATTATTTATTTATTTTTTATTAGTTTTTATTTCAACTTCCTCAAGTGGATACGACCTTACTTCTTTAGCCTGCAGCTGTACTTCACTCAGCCCCAATTTTTTGTTTTTAAGTTAGAGTTTAGTTCACCGTAATCTAATAATACCACAGTTATATAAGAAACAAATCTATACAAATAAACAAAAATTGAAACTTCTGTTTGTAATGTCATAATAACTGCTTCTTAATAAATGCCAACGAAAGTATACGTTATGGTACTTATAACATTTTTTTTATCTGTGTGTCTATTTGTCTGTTTGTTCCGGCTAATCTCCGAAACGGCTGGACTGGTTTTGACCGAACTTTCAATGGCAGATAGCTGATGTCATAAGGAGTAACTTAGGCTACTTTTATTTCAGAAAAAGCCTCTTGCTTTTTTCTGAAATAAAAGTAGCCTAAGGTGAAGACGCGGGCATCAGCTAGTGCAAAATAAAGTACCTACAACATTCAAACACAAATTATATTTTTAACTTTTCCGAATTGGTAAAAAGAAAATAAACTAAGCGCAAAAGTTAAGGCCTATTCAAAAGTAAATATTCAAGAAAGTTACATCGCTGTTATTTAAGAATTGTAATATAAACCATTTTTATAACCGGATTATATTTAGAAGGAGATTTGGGCAAAGGAGTTCAAAACAATTTAATCTTGTTTCTGCGTAGTATAAGGTGCCTAGCATGTGAGACTAGTCTATTCTTAAAAAGTGACATTTTAAATGATGGACGGCATCCAACGAACCACAAATTGCTAGGTGCCTAATACTACAGCAGAAATTCATGATTGATTCGGAGACTTTTAGCGGGATTTATAGCGATTTTAAGAAGTAGAAGTTAGTAGTGGTAATTTATGGAATTAGTTGTAAAAATAAAATAAAAAATAAATTATCTATTTTTTATTTATTTATTAATTATCTTCTTTCTAGCTTTTGTGACCAAGTTAAGATAACACTATTCATGGCTTATTGTCAGGGTCTGTACACGGGATGTCTATGGACCAGCTACACCAAAAGGTCGCTGGGTGTCTTGCACGTCCAATATAATAATATTTACAGAATGCTCTTGAGACTGCCCTGTTTCTGTAGTGCGTCGGAAATGTTTGCACAGAATCGAACTGACGGCTTTCATGCGATCATTCGAAAAAGATCGCATCGTTAGTAACTAGAACATGGGCCAGTAAGAGTGTCAGAGAACTTCTATACTCCCATTTTGAAGCATTTTGTGGAGAGGATGGCCAAGTGAGAAACTTGTTCCTTTCTTGGTCATCTTCTGTGCAAAGTACTTGAAACTTTCATAATAATAATATTACTTAACACTAGCTATAAGGTATTACTAACATTATGGATCTTTCTTATCTTTATAAATAAATTATGATTTGATTTTGATTTTTGCTTCGCCCGGGTGGATGTTGTTGATCCACCCGTGAAATTGGGGCTGTGTCTTCGCTCGAGCAGTCAGGCTCAAAGAGGTGGTACGCAGTATTCTATTGCGTGCGTTAAGAGGCAGATAATCGCCGTTGACCTTGGCCATACAAATGCGCGTCGCGCTCACGCCGCGCTTCCATTAACTTTCATGGAATATTTCTTTTTAGTAAAGAATATATAAAATTTGAAAAAAATCACAGATAGAATTATAGACGATAAAACAGCCTATACATACAAAAAAAATCATGAAAATATGTTAAGTAGTTTGGAAGTAATATCGTTTTTTTATATTTTGGGTAGAGATTACTTCCTGAATTTAATTCATGAAGTATTTTACTACAATACTTAAATATTCACATATAGAATTGATATGTATGCGTTCTAGTTTAACGTACATTTTTCCATAACTTACTTGCATTTTATGAAGGCATAATAACAGATTTAAAAGTCACTAAAATCATAATATATATCTGCGCCTTAATGGGAGGACCTGATGGGGCCCGCTAGGCATGGTGAGCTGATACCAATCGGGGGCGCGCCGAATGTACAAGTATCTCCCAGGCGCCCGACTCGTGGTACTAGAAGGAACAGTGGGGTTTTACTCGGTAGGAGTCCGACATAACCCTCCGTTCTTCCCAGACAGAGAGTATCCGTGACGATTTTTCCACTGAAAAAAAAAACTCTCTGTGTGCCAAATTTCATCCAAATCAACTACCAATAAACTTATCTACATAATCAAGAACTCTTAATATTTTACAGTTTTTTTTGTTTTTTGCACCAGCTAGCAGATGTTCATTTGATATTATTTATTTTAAAACAAATCTTCTGGAAATCAATGGTCACATAACTTGTGTTGGACTACTGTTACCTACATTGATTAATATTACATGTACTTAAACACAAAAACAGCCACAATTTTTACAAGACATTCTCACACAAGAGATCCTCAAAGAAAATTCTCCCACAAAAACTCGAACACATGTGCTAACCTCTAGTAGGAGCTTTCTATTTTTCTAACCTGACAATGGCGTCAGCCGACTATGAGGAGACTGTGAGCAAACAAAAGGAAATATGATTGGTACGGGAGGACGATAAGACGCCCACGTGCCAAGTCGGCGCGCTAAGGTGTCGGATAACTAAGTTCCGGCACGGCAGACTTCCTATCATATCAAAATCAGGTGGCAAAAGAGCATTATACTAGTTTGTATGTGAAGAAGTTAATTGTATCGGGTTTGGGTGGGTTGATGAGAAAATTAAGTTTTCTTTTTTGTAAAGTTTTGAGGGATCGATACACATTTGTATGTCCTGTATAGATAGTTGCTACGGCTTTATATATGGGCACAAATGTTAAACAAAAGAGATTTAGAATTTAATTGACTTGTAAAACTTTTGGCAATTTCTCAGAAATTTATAAAAGAAACCTATCAGTTATCACTGAAAAATAACCGTTAAAGTTGTTAATTTTCTAGTGTTAGCCACAATTAATTGTAAAAGTTAGATGAGCCATACTCAAAGCGTGCTTCGCTGAGCCGCAAAGGGTTCCGCAAAGCCTCTGTGTGGGCTCCGCGAAATTACTCATAGTTAAAAAAAAATACTAAAGGGGTACTATATTTTATTTTACTTTGCAACCTGATTAAAATAAAATCTATATTATACAATATTAGTTCTAGTATATGCGAAACCCGAAACACGTGTCTAATATTTTTATGTAAAGAATCTATGTACGAAATTTCAAAACTGTATCATGAAAATCACAAAGTTATAAGGTTGTTATGTTACCGGGTTGTCCATACAAAAACATGCTCACGGCGGCGCGGCGCCCTCGCGCCTTCATAGGTTATCTTGCGCTCATTGATAATAATTTGGCAGTAGGTACCTAACCGTACGGTGATTATATTGTAAGTAATTAAATGGTGATAACATTTTCCATCACACTTAAATTTATATTTTTGGGACAAAATATAACATGGTGTAAAAATTATTTAAACCGATTCAGTTCCTTCTTCTGAACAAACTATATTCAGATTTCGCATATATTAAAATTAATGTTGTATATTCCAACAAAAAATGCGTGTCGGATTACGCACAATGAAGGGTTCCGTAGTTAGGATGCATTTATCCCAAGAACAAACTTATTGTAGTTGAAAATCATTTTCCGCAATACAATCCAACTGCAAATGTAAGTTTGTACGCACAATATTGATAGATTTACCATGTTATTTCAACACCATAGACTTTTTATAAGTTTTCCTGTAATTTATAAGTAAAGAACTACTTTCTGTTTTTTTTTTTTTAATTTTAGTAGTTACGGAGATAAGGGGGGGGGAATGGTAAATTTTCATCTATTTTCTTAAATACTTTTAAAAGAATGTATTTTGAATGAATCCTTACGACAAGTCCTTTCATTTGATATGTCACACGGTACAGGTCGCAAAACTTTTTTTTTTGTCTTTTTATTTGCCCCCAAAAGTGACCCCATATTCAAAATTAATTAATTTACATTAAAAGTCCGTATTTGGGTCACAGAAGTACATATGTGTACCAAATTTCAACTTAATCGGTCCAGTAGATCCGAAGCAAATCGGCTGTGATAGATGGACAGACGGACATACAGACAGTCGCACGAGTGATCCTATAAGGTTTCCTATAAATACGCAAATATTAATGTCAAGTAATATAATAAATGATTATTAATAAAGAATACACATAAAACCATTTTTGATTATATTAGGACTCCGTCAAATATTTCGTATTTACGTATATTATTTTTTGGGTTCAAATGCAACCAAAAAATAAAAAATAAATTATATTTCAATTATAGCTCCAAATATTAAACTTTTTTTTAGATAAAGGTTGTAAAAGGTGAGTTAGATAATAAAGAAGTTTACATTTCTGCTGATCCTTTCAATGTATCTGAAAGCAGTGTTTTCCTTGTTTTTCAATTAGACTTCAATGTAACGAAGCCTAAAAAATCAATGCTTAATCATGGCTAATTTCGGTTTGAGAGTATTCAATTCAAGTACTACTACTGGTGCTGTGGACAATTTCATCATCATCATCATCTGTCTAGCCTTTTTGCAACTATGTATGTCGGGGTCGGATGCAGCTGAATACCAGTATTTTACATGAAGCGACGGTCAGATAGGCATGACCGTCACATCCCAGTTACTGGGTAATACGATACCCCTTGGTAAGACTGGTTGTCAGACTTTCGGGCTTCTGGCTCTGGACCATATGGCGATCATTAATTGCTTTTGTTAACCCTCTGTTTCCGCAACGACCTGGGCCCCAAGTCTGCTATTTTTATAAATTTAGTCATTCCAACACGATCCCATTGTCATTTTGCTAAAAGTTTGTAATCTGCTAAATTCATAATGGTCGATCATTGGTCGGTCAATGTTCTCGTAATAGAATTGTGTTACTTATAATGGCATTGTCGTATTGCTATTATTATAAAACCCATTAGTAGAAATGTCATTCATTTGTCATTATGTACGAGATTACCAAAAAATGAACTCAAACTCAAACTCAAAACATTTATTTCAATTAAACCTATTACAGGCACTTTTGAATTGTCAAAGAGTCGGTCAGTTAGTCAGAAAGTTGAAGCTATTTGCCCATTCCAAAACGTAGATCTCTATGGAGAAGAATAGGCACGAAACTCCAAGGACACTCTTTTAAAGCAAGATATTACAAAATCCTGGGTACATTATTCTTGTTGCGAACAATGTAAAAAAAAAAAAATGTTTATTTAAAAACCAATTCAAAATATAAGATTAAAAGATTACAAATAAGCCCTGGCAGTTAAGAGAAGATCAGGCAAGAGTCTCAACTGACGGCGCCCGTTCACGAACATGACTGTGATGCAATTTCTTTCAATGTAGTGTCAGTGGCCGACCATTGGAAAGTCATAATGACGCCATTATAATAGTAGATTACCAAACTTGTCAAAATCAACAATTATGAAATCAATGATCGACCATTCTGACACTATTGTAATAGCAAACTTGAGGCCCTGGTGGGTCGTCAGCGCCTGCCTATTTGTCAAATTAATTAGATGTATGACAATAACTGTTGAACCTGAAACCGTGTTAGTATACTTAATTTTGAAAAATTAACCCAATTTCAGCCCTGCGGCTCCATATAAAATACTGTTATTCAATTACATCTGGTTAGACTAAAAGCTGACCTCAACGTATTATGAAAAGTGCTTGGCTGATGTTAGATTCCCCAATTTCCGCCAAACATACTTTAAGTAGTAAATCATCAACAAAATCGAATACCGAATCGTACATTACGAAAACCGATGCTCTTGATTAACCCTCAAGCTATCAGGATGAGTTTTTTAAGTAATACTCTGATGTAATACCGACGCCGACTGGTAATTCACTAAGCTATCAAATGAGATAGGTCAATAAGCCCCAGAGTGGATCGCAAAACGTTTAACGATATCAGACTGTAATATACGCACACGCGTTTTTTTCTTAAAGAGGCGAGTGTAGCGTCATGCTTGAGGTACTGCCTGTTGCTATGGCAATTAATCTAGGGTAATTAATTCCAGTGACAACGACCTTCGCTGGACCAATATTATATTTATTAATATAGGTGACTAGCTTTTGCCTGCGGCTTCACCCGCTTGGAGGATGGAAGTTATCCCACGGGAACTTACTACCGGGATAAAAATTATTTTATTTTCTAACTCAATTCACGGTCTACCTGTGTGCCAAATTTCATTGAAATCCCTTCAGCCGTTAAGGCGTGAACAGACAAAAGAGTTACTTTCGATTTTTTGATACTCGTATGGATTATTTATTAGATTTTGGTTATTAATTAGGAAGCGTCCCATCTTCGTACCTTGAAAAGGTGGTATAGTCTTGATGTGTTAACTTTACTTTAAAAGATAGGAAAATGCGTTCAATATATTCCAGGAATGATGAAATGATTACAAATTAAACCTAAGTATTTAAAATGAAAATGCTGCTTGCTCAGTTTCCGGCACCAAACCACCACGGAAGGATGGGGAATGCCGTTCTCTTATCAGCTGACAACATAACCACACAATAAATTAAAGAGCTGGTCTCGTTTATCCAAGTATTCATGAACATGACGCTCTCACCAGTGAGTCAGTTCGTCAATCGTCACTTCAATGACATGGCAACATTATCCCCAGCCCCTTTGATAACCGGTTATAATTAGCGGTCTATCAGATGTCCCATGTTCCCAGGAACTCTACAGGCTGATAATGTCAAACTTTTTACAACAAATCACAGAAAAATGACGCTCGTACACAGTTTAGCATTTAATAAGCCTTATCTCATCGATTATCTAGCACAGTTTTTGCCTAAATACGTGGAAGCAGTGATTTCTAATTAGTTAGCTAACCACGTCGCTTGTTCGGTGAGCCTTTTCAACTAAATGTCAGACATTGTAATGGTGATGGTTCAATGGCGGTTGATTGAGTCAGATAATCAGATGTGGAGTTGATTCATCGTGAAATGTTTAAAAGTCATCGTGAGAGTATACCAGGTTTTTAGATCAACGGCAATTTTTATCACTTAGGATTATGAATCAGCTTTGGCGGCGATCTCTCGCGTCCAGCCCTGGTACAGGCCATTGTTCGGGGCGAGAGTGCATGGAAGGCCGTCACCTCCTTCTGCGAAGTAGTAATGCTCGCGAAATGCGTGAGGGAGAGGCAAGGTTCGTGCCCTCACGCCCCTAGTCACCGCCGGAGACGCGGCCGGGCGTCGGGAGTCGCAAGGTGCTCCCGGCCACCGTAGGCGCGGGTTTGCGGACGGTGAGCGATGGGTAGCTCGCCGTCCGATAAGGACCAGGCCCGGGTCAACGGTGCGTTGTATTCCACGCGCACCTCAAAGAATTATCAGCACCAACTGACGGGGTCCGATAGGGCCAATGCCTGCCAGGGTTGCGAGTTTGTCCGAAAGTGATAAAGCTAATTTTATTTTGCAAATTCGGTATAATAGAGGATACCACACATTACTACACGATCAGCCATATTTTACCATGTAGGCATGCAAAAAATACACAAAAACATACTAACATAAAAAATCTTTTTCACTAAGGAACTCACTTAATTTATAGTAGGTACCCTTTCACCACTAAAAAGCTTCGAAGTCTTTTTTTAAATAAAGCAAGCGGCAGCTCTTTCCAACTCTTCGGTATTTTGTTAAAAATTATTGGAGCCATGCAGTAGACACTTTTGCCCATAAGTGCTGTCTTGGATGACTGTAGACATAGCACGCTGTTGTCACAAGATAATTCCTGGATCTGTCCTTGGATATCGTGGCCCTGGCACACAGGCATCTGAAGGAACACGGGTGCAATGGGCTTTAGTCAGTAAAAGTCTGACACGCCCTCCCGCTCCGCCCAGAGCGGGAGAAGATAATTAATAATCTACCACCCAAAAAAAAAAGGATTATGAGTCAGCTGCGTTTTAAACGATTTGACAGTAGTCAGAAGACTAGAACTTTGACAACCAGTTTTATGTTCTCTGCCTTACGCATATAGTGTGGCACCGTCTTCAAATGCAGCTAGTAGCAGCTGGTTTGCAGAAGCTGGTTTTTCTGGAAAACTGGAAAGCCAAAGTCAAAAAATTATAGGTAAAGCCATGGTACACATTCATAAATCTCATCATCATCATCATTCCAGCCGAAAGACGTCCACTGCTAGACATTAGGCCTCCCGTAAAGGGAGGTGGGGGGGGTTGTTTTTAATTTCTGCTGTTTACATAAAAAAAAATCTAGAAAATAATATTGACCGTTGGATAGGACTTTCTAATTAATCCTTATATACCGAGACCCCTCATCATCATTCATAATTTCAGCTGAAAGACGTCCACTGCTGGATATAGGCCTCCCCAAAAGGGGGGGTTTGCCATAATCGCTACGCTTGGCAGGCAGGTTGGCGATCACAGTATGGTGTTGAAATGCATAGAGAACGCTGCTGCCCATTATCTAGTAAGTCCCTTAATCGCCTTTTACGACACCCACGGGAAGAAATAGGGAGGTGCTATTCTTTACGTCCGGCACCACACGGAAACATACATCTAAACACTCGTATTTAGAAAGGATCTACTAATGATATCGATTCCTTATTGTTTCTACGTGTCCGTGAAATCTTTTTGAGTTTGCATTATCCAAAAAAAGTTACAAATAAATAAAACCGATTACATTTCAACAATCTAAACCTAATGCAATCGAAAATGCAGATAAGTTATGTGTCATAAACGGAATGGTCGTGACAAACTGTAATAAAATCTGTAATGGGCAGTGCGAGGGTTGTCTCGGCGACAATGTGCGTGCGGTACTTCAGCCCGACACGTTTACTGGCTATAAAACCCGTTACGACCTGTAACACTTAAGGCCTATGGACTTATTTAAATTATTTGTTCATCTGTGGGGACGTGTGGAGAAAAGAATAGAAATTATTATTGAATAATAGCAAATTGTTGAACTGTTAAGACGCCGACAAACACTTACGCCGCTGTCACTGTAAGATTGCATACAAAAGAAAGAGATGCGCGATGACACAACGTATGGCGTGCAAATAAAATCGTATAAAATTAGATATTAACTAATTAATAAAAAAATATCCATCACCGGATGCAGTTTCGCATTTCCAATTTTATGGTATAGTTTTAATTATAACTGTTAACGAAGGGATAAACTGCTTTTAAAAATAATTAAGTGTTGCCTTTGAAGATTATTTTTGATGTATTAAATTATGTTTAATTATGTCTTGAGTTCCATCACCGTATGCACAAAAGACTTGAAAATATCATACTGTTTATGTTTTGGAAAAAAATATTTACGGTTTAAGAGATACATTGCTTTAAAAATCACATTTTTGACCATTTTCCGAAATCTCCGCCTAAAGAGAGCAGTGGTGGCCCACTGGGCAACGGCCCCGATTTCCGTGTTGTGGGTCGTATTCATTATATTATATTTTAATATTATTATTTTACCTCAATCAGAGCACCCGCCATCTTATCTCTTAACCACCCTTGGTTGACTGGTAGAGAATGCCTAAGGCATTAAGTCCGCCTTTGTACCTTAGTTCGAACCCAGGCAGGGCGGACGGGTGGTGGACGGTGAGCGATGGGTAGCTCGCCGTCCGATAAGGACCAGGCCCGGGTCGAATGCGCGTCGTATTCCACGCGCGCCTCAAAGAGTTGTCAGCACCAACTGACGGGGTCCGTTAGGGCCAATGCCTGCCAGGGTTGCGAGTTTGTCCGAAAGGGATATCGTGGCCCTGGCACACAGGCAAATGAAGGAATACGGGTGGGTTTTAGTCAGTTAAAGCTGACACGCCTTGAGCTCCGCCCAGAGCGGGAGAAGTTATTTGATAATTTCCCACCGAAAAAAAAAAGGCAGGTCCTTTACTTTGTCTAATTTATTTCATCATCATTGCTCTCAAAACGGTGAAGGAAAACATCGTGAGGAAACCGGCATGTCCTAGAACCATAAATTCGAAGTCATGTGACATCTATCAATCCGCACTGGGCCCGCGTGGTGGATTACGGCCCACTCCCTCTCACAGAGAGGAGGCCTGTGTCCCAGCAGTTGGAACGTTATAGACTGATTATGCTAAACTGCATTTAAAAATATATTCTTGCTTCTCACACACACACTCATATGTCCGCAAGTTTAAGGCCTGTCTACCGGAGCGGAGAAACTGAGAAATATTAACCAATAGGATTGCAATAGTATTATTACAAGTGGACAGGGATTTGCAATCCTGTTGGTTTATATTTCTCAGTTTCTCCGCTCCGCAGCCTCGCTCCGTTCCCGTGGACAGGCAGCCTAACCCCCCTGACGAATCCGGTACGGTGTGAGTACAGTCAACCTCAAAAAGATTTTATACAACAACAAGAATTCATTTGATAAAGATTCTGTCTAGATTATTTGTGTTGCATAATACCGTATCATTGTGTAGCTACAATTAACTAACAAAAGTGTAATAGGTTTAGCGGCTATACACAACTAAAAATTTAGTGCTCATCTTCGGTCTCTAATTTTAGGAATACTACTCTGTCAAAAAAGTACCGGGAAAAGATCAATAATACACAAAATGTTAGTTATTCATCTAAATTTATTTTATCGCCTTCAAAGTATACTCCTTCAGGAACGATACACATACGCCAACGAATAATCAAATCATCAAAACATTTTTTAAACTCTTTTTCCGAAATTGAGTTTAGTTCTCGCCGCGAATTCTCCTTTATGTCTTCTACCGAATGAAAACGGGTGCGACGAAGTGGTAATTTGAGTTTAGGAGAAAGAAAGAAGTCGGCTGGAGCCATATCTGGTGAATAAGGTGGTTGCTCGATGGTATTTGTTGAGTTGTTGGTCAAAAATTCGTTCACATTGATGGCCTTGTGCGAAGGCGCATTATCGTGGTGCAAAATCCAAGAATTTTCATTACACAAGTCTGGCCTTTTTCCTAGAATTTGCTCTCTTAAACGCCGCATAACACTCAAATAATATACTTTATTTACCGTTTGACCTTCCGGAAAGAATTCCGAGTGCACAACACCGCGATAGTCAAAGAAAACAGTCAACATGACTTTGACTTTTGATCGACTTTGGCGTGGTTTTTTCGGTTTCGGTTCAGTTGGAAGGCGCCACTCCGAAGTTTGATGACTAGTTTGCATGTCAAACTCGTAAACCCACGTCTCGTCACCAGTAACAATGCATTTCATGAATGTTGGGTCGGAATTGACTCGTTCTAGCATGTCTTCAGCGACTCTAATGTGATTGAGTTTTTGGAGAAAATTCAGGTTTTTTGGGTCTAGCCGAGCGGCAACCTGTTTCATACCCGAGTGATTATTTAAAATGTTACGGATCGACTCGTGAAACACAGAGAGTTCAGCGGCTATCTCTCTCAAATTTGAATGAGGAATTTCAGTCACTATTTCCTGCACTTTTGCGATGTTAACTTCAGTTGAAGACGTTGATGGCCTACCAGGGCGAAAACAATCTTCCAGCATATCTCGACCGGTTTTGAACACTTTGTACCACTCATAAGCGCCTGTTTTTTATAAAGTCGATTCACCGTAAGCCTTCTGTAACATTTTCAGTGACTTCGAACAAGAAATTCCATTGGCGATGCAAAATTTAAGACAAACTCTTTGTTCGATGTTTTTGTCCATTATGAAATTCGCAATACACACTAGATTGATCTAACTAAAACAAGCACTGTATTGAATTTAACACATGCTACTCAAACTTCGCGCCAAAATGGAAAACAGTTGTGCCAATTGAACAACAACAAAAAAAATAAAAAATTGAATTTGGAACCTTATACCAACCAACCAACCAACTTTTTATTTTTCTCACCACAATATACATAGTATTTTACATTTGTCAGATTCGACAATGATACACAATTCAAGTAAGTATATATTGTGGGAGACTGGTGCCTAAGCTAGGCTCGTGGCCCGTGTTTCAGGACACCAGGATCCCACCCCTTTACATTTTCATTTTATAAATTATGTACTAAGCGCGCTGACAGAAGATACAAATCAACCATTCCTGATACTTTTTTGACTGAATGTATACTGTAATTGCAAATGTTTCATCAACCCTCAATTGCTTTGGTTGTGCGTTGTTAGTCAATCAATCAATCAGGCAGTCATAAAACTACAGTAAAAAAAAAAAAAAATAATGGAGAATACAATTATTCTTTAGTTCTTTTGTACTCAGTACCTAAACCAGTGGAATTTATAAAAAATCTACTTATCTCCGTTAAATATCACTACAACTATGTATTTCTCTCAATGTTGAAAGTCTAAGCGTATTTCAAAGTGTCTTTAAGTCGTAAAATAATACAAATATTACACAAAGTAAATGCTATCGTTTGCAGTGAGAAATTTTATTGCTATTCGATAAAACTTCCGCCCCTAGAAAAAATTTATTAAAAATCTTTAAATCAATGCATTATCCTATTGGTATATTAAAATAAATAAAAACTACCTAATTTGATAGCTTAATTTATTCCCCTATCAGTTATCAATCATACAATCAAATTTAAATGAGTCGGAGGCCTATTTCAGAGACACATTTGAGCCTTTTTAAAAGCAATTTATTATTCTGCGTAGTTTTGCACTACGCAGAATAATAAATTGCTTTTAATATGGTTCAATCAAGGCGGGACGCAAAAACGTGCGACGCGAGAGCGCAACGTGATCACGTGACTCTAGTGGAACAATTTCTATGATTACTTCATCGCGTCGCGCCTTCAGATGTTTACGTGACATTCATTCGTTTTGCATCCCTTTTGCTGTGTCAAAGTCAAATATTTTTATTTATACTGGATGACGTTTTTACCGTCTCGAAAAAAATGGGTATAATTGGTGAACGGAGTAGAAGCAAATGACATACCTACTTAGTTTTAATTTCGAAAAAAAATATTCAAAATATAAAATTATTATTAACTTATTTTTTTTTTTTCAAAATTTCTCTTTCTTTGTTTTACTAGGAAAAGTTTATTTAAAATTTGTAGCGTTTTTTGATGATGGAACATTTTTTTCTAAGCTGTGGATAAAAGAAAAAAATACTAGGTACCTACTTATGCCTTAAGCTTCTGTTCCGTTCACCTATTAGAGCTATTTTTTTTCGAGACGGAATAAAGTCATCCGATATAGACACATAAAAGGCCCTTTCGAACTTCAAAATTAAAAGGTAGATAGATACAAATTTTGACGACGTAAATAACGCCTTACTGCAGGTCCAAAATTGGTTCACTGCCAATAATTTAGTATTAAATGAAAAAAAAACTAAGTGCATACGATTTTCTTTACCAAATGTAAAAAAGCAGTGATTATGAGATAGTATTGAATCAAGAGAAACTAGAATTCATCGATAAAACTGTTTTCCTGGGGATCACGCTCGACTCTAGGCTTCAATGGGGTCCTCATTTAACATCTCTTGCAGGACGGCTAAGTTCAGCAGCATAGGTTGTCAGAAAAATCCGTCAATTTACTGATGTAGATACTGCGAGACTAGTCTATTTTAGTTACTTTCATAGTATCATGTCTTACGGTATTTTACTTTGGGGACGGGCTGCAGACATCGAGTCTATTTTTATTCTGCAGAAAAGAGCCATCAGAGCCATATATAATCTCCGCAGGCGCGATTCTCTTAGGGAACTGTTTAAGGATATTAACATCATGACGGTGCCTTGTCAATATATCTATGAAAACATCATGTACGTAAGAAAAAAATTACATCTTTTTAGTAAAAGAGGCGAAAGACATAATTATAGTACTAGAAGTAGGGATCTATTAGCTCAACCAGGTTTCAGACTGGCAAAAGTAGACTCATCTTTCATGGGGTACTGTTTAAAATGTTATAATAAAATCCCTCCCCTCATACTTCAACTGAATGAGACGAAATTCAAATCTTGTATAAAACGCACACTATGCAAGCAGGCATATTATAGGTTGCGGGATTACATCGCTGATAGAAATGCTTGGCTCAATGCTGGTCCAGCTCCACAACCACAACTAATTTATTAACATTTGAAAATACTGTTGGAGCTGATGAAGATTGGAAGACTATCTTTTCATTGTATAAACTCGAATCTCCTTTGTATTATATAATTGCATATTATCACAGGTGTGAGTACTATGTACAATATAGCTACCATTTATGTCTTTCATTGACTTAAATGTGCCCTGGCGGCTGAGAGTATGTCATGCTCACTCAGATGTCTCGCTGATGGTGGCGTGTGTGTTGGATCATTTAGCTCCCTTCAAAATGGTTGAGCTGAATGGTGCTGATCCATGCGTCATGTTCGTGAACGGGCGCTGTCAGTTGGGACTGGTCATCTCTTAGCTGCCACGGCTTATTTTTAATTATTTTAGTTTTGAATTGTTATCTTTTTATCACGGACGCTTTTGACGTATTGCATCGTTCTCACATGTTTAACTTCAATATGAATGATGTAACCAATATTTTGTATCAATATTTTAATTTAAAAGAGTGTCCGTGGAGTTTCTTGCCCATTCTTCTCCATCGGAACCTACTATTTGGAATGGGCAACTAGCTTCATATTTGTAACTGACCGACTTCTTGACAATTCAAAAGTGCCTGTCAATGGTTTAATTGAAATAAATGCTTTGAGTTTGAGTTTGAAAAAAAATTGTTCCAAAAGCTAGTTACGTATGGAGAAGAATGGGCAAGAAACTCCACACTTACTCTTTGAAAATATTTAGTATGCATTATTTATAAAATAATTATATGTCAAATAGACACACTGTCTGCTTGAAGAAGTGTTGGGTAATACTTTCTAGTTACTATTGAACATTCGATACAGTTACCCTACACAAAGGTAAGTTAGTTAGGTAAGCTAAGTTGTGTTGAAAATGTTTAATCTTTTAACCAGCATGAAACTGCATCGCGGTTCAAATACCTGAGTGCTTATACAATCTTGATCAATATCCGTTTCAGTTAGTAACCGTTTACCAAAATATACGAAAATATTTTTAAAATGATGATTTAATAAGAAACGTATGAAAGTTCTCAATAAAATTCTATCTTTTCTAGCCTGTAACACCCGGTAGCAGAACACTTGCGCGAATAGACGGTTGCACGAAATGACACTTGCGCAAATAGACAGTTGCCAGAAAGACACTTGTGCGAAAGACACTTGTTCAAATGGACGTGTACTAGATCCGTCACACCCACAGCTGGGCAAATGACTCAAATATTGAAGTCCAAAATGCATGGTTATGGGTAACAGATGCCTTTAGTATAAAATTTCGAGTTTCTCTTCCCATCGCTTTGGAGGACTGGGCGCGGCGGACTGTAGTCATTTTAGCCCACAGGTTATTTATAGTCGATAGGTAAACGAAAAGTACGACCATCCCAATGAATTTGCATGAAGAAATTCGGAAAAGCTCAGTAATAAAACATACTAACAAAATATCTAATATTTCGGAACTCTCAATCCCATGCAAGCCTCTGAGGAATATGGTGGGTTAAGGGTTGGCAAAGCTCGCAAAGGTTTTATTAGAAAATCCGAACACAATCCCCCTTATTACAAAACAAGGTTTATCTTCAGACCCAGGTTTAAAACATGGAGCCATTACTGAATTTCGAACTTTATTCCGACTACGGTAAAGTTCCTAAACACAAAACTGACAACCTAGTACCAAACTACGTTTTCAGTTTTGTATAAAGAACGGTATTTCAATCACAGTTACGTTCTTATTACAAAAACTGGCTCCATGGTTTAAGCCATGTCAAAATATAAATCTTGTTTTGTAATAAGACGGAATTTGTTTATGTAGAATTTTCTTTTTCGTGCCATACCTAATAGGTATTTAACGGGTTGCGATTTGATTAGGTACTTTAATATATGGTTGCTAAGCAATTTATGCTCGTCACAATGCATAAAGTGAGGGACAGTTCTCATGGTTCTCACAAGGAGAACTCAACAATTAACGTCCCAGCATCGGGAAAAGCAATATTTTGTAAAAGATGATGAGCAGTCAGTTGACATAAGGCTATTGTAACTTAGATAAATTAAAAACTGACCCACTAAAAAGTAAAAATAAAAAACTTTTTATAAAAAAAAAAATAACCGACTTCCAAAAAAACACTACAAAGTGAAAAATAACTTTAACTTCGGAAGTCGGTGGCAAAAAGTAAAATACAAATTCCAAAGACACCGACTTCCGAAATTAAAGTTATTTTTCACTTTATAGTGTTTTTTTGGAAGTCGGTTATTTTTTTGTGGATTATTTTCAGCATCAATTTTTTATTTTTAAACAATAAAAACATTGCACAAGAAAAAATTAGAAGAGCATTTTTCAGGATTCCATACCCAAAGGGTGCTAACACGACCTGCTTACTAAGGTTCCATCGTCCTTCCATCCATCTGCTTACTAAGGTTCCATCGTCCTTCCATCCATCTGCTTACTAAGGTTCCATCGTCCTTCCATCCATCTGCTTACTAAGGTTCCATCGTCCTTCCATCCATCTGCTTACTAAGGTTCCATCGTCCTTCCATCCATCTGCTTACTAAGGTTCCATCGTCCTTCCATCCATCTGCTTACTAAGGTTCCATCGTCCTTCCATCCATCTGCTTACTAAGGTTCCATCGTCCTTCCATCCATCTGCTTACTAAGGTTCCATCGTCCTTCCATCCATCTGCTTACTAAGGTTCCATCGTCCTTCCATCCATCTGCTTACTAAGGTTCCATCGTCCTTCCATCCATCTGCTTACTAAGGTTCCATCGTCCTTCCATCCATCTGCCACAGGGCTGTATCTTTTGTACCGTAGAGAGACACTTGAAATGTTCACAGTGTGTACTGCTATGGCCGTTATAACAATGAAATTAAAATAGCACAAAAAATAAAAGGGGGTCCGCATACAAGAAACGTGTTTTTTATATACTACATAAATATGTAGTGTTAAATATTGTACGGTGGTACGGAACCCTTCGTGTGCGAGTCCGAATCACACTTAGCCGCTTATTTAAAGACCTAAATTAATTAATAAAAATGTTATTTAAGTTCAAACACTTTAGGTAAATGAAAATGTATGCTTTAAAAAGAGCATAACCTCTTCTACAAGTTCACACCGCCAACGGCGAATATAAAAAGTTTGTAATTTCTGCTGTTTACATAAAATTATTTCTAGAAAATAATTTTGACCGTTGGATAGGACTTTCTAATTAATCCTTATATACTGAGACCCCTCATCATCATTCATAATTTCAGCTGAAAGACGTCCACTGCTGGACATAGGCATCCCCTAAAGGGGGTGTTTGCCATAGGCGCCACGCTTGGCATGCGGGTTGGCGATCGTGACGGGCGGGCGTTTTTGGGGGACTTTTTCATGTAATTTTTGACGTTCGAAAAGTGCTGATTCTCAGCCTAGTTTGAATAAATTACTTTTGATTGTTGTTTTTTTTTTTGCGGTATGGTATTAAAATGCATAGAGAACGCTGCTGCCCATTCTCTAGTAAGTCCCTTAGTCGCCTTTACGACACCCACGGGAAGAAATGGGATGGTGCTATTCTTTGCGTCCGGCATCAAACGGACATCGAATCGAGTTCCCTACGTGCCTCGAAAAGCACGTTAAGCCGTTGGTCCCGGCTGTCATTCGTGGATCTTTGACAGTCATTACGGGTCGTCAGAAGTCCGAGAGTCTTAGAACCAGTCTAACGAAGACTTATTGTATTACCCAATGAGTTGTTTGTGGAGGTCAGATGGGCAGTCGCTACATGTAAAATACCGGTATTTAGCTGCATCCGGTTGGACTGGAAGCTGACCCCAATATGGTAAGATAAGGCTAGGCAGATGATGATGATTAGAGACTGCATCTTGAAACGACTACGACGCATCGTTTTTCGTGTCGTGACACAACCATTTTCAACCCTAGCGAATGATGCGTATTATTTAAAGATAAAGATATATTTGTTTTTGTAAAACATGAGTAAGTACAATACATGCACATTGTGGATGGAATTAAAATAAATAAAAACATAACCCTTCCTTGGTAGTCGGGTAAAAAGGAGCTACATGTTTTGCCAGTTAAAAGCGTACAAAAAAAACACAGAACTTATTTTTACCATGCATATGCCTAACTACATCATCAATACATCAGTTTAGAAACAGCTTAACTAACTAACATAAAACAGTTCATTAACTATTAATAGACTAGGAGAAATATCGCAATTTTCTTAATTTCGTTCATTTTTAGAAACTCTGATAAGCTGTAGTAGCATTTGGCTATAAGTTTTTTTTTTAATGCAACTTAAACAATCTAATGGGCAGCTGTTTCAGAGGTGTAGGGAGCTTATTATACATTTTAGGGACCAAACAGAATATGCTTTTATGCATCAAAGCCGTGCCTTATTATACATAACTCATCCTTAACCCGACGACTACGAATGCTAACGTCCGATTGTTTGCTAAACAACGTAGGATTCGTTTTAAAGAAATTAGCAGCTTCATATATAAACAGTATTTCCAACGCAAACATACACAAGAAAGGTGGTGAATGCACATACCTATACAAAGAAATTGAGTATGGGGGGGTTTTTTTTCGTGATTTCAGGTTCGGTCCCATAGTAAAAGTTGTGCATAATTATGAGTACAATGACCCCTTAAGAGGTTGTGCGTTAATTCTGGGACATGTTGGACAGTTGCTCACCGACACAACACCCGTCTGGTCGGAGGATCCTAACTTTTCTATGTAGGATGAGTGAACTTTACGCCCTGTTCCTCATGCCTCTATAGGGTAAAACTGTAAGAATCAAATTCTGCGCCATTTAATTCTGCCCTGACATCATGGTAGAGCAAAACACCTATCTTGTGTATATTTGTGTTGCAACACGATGTTGTCAGAATAAAAAAAAAAATCCAAATTAACCAGGAATTTTATTAGTACGGTCTTACCCCAGCGCCGAACTTAATACCTACATAGTTGTATACTCAGTTATCGCTTCACCGTTCATAGTATAAAAGAGACGCAATTCAGGAATCACACGCCATCGCCAACGAGTCGCGTGATTGAAAACATGCAATACAAAAGCGCTTGGAGATCACTAGTGAGAATTGTTATGACCAATTTTAGATTGTCATACTTTCGCCATCATGGTATAACTAAGTACCATATGTCTTTAATGAATAACAAAGCAGTTTTCGCCAGATATGTGTCGTATATTTTACGATGTCGCGGTGGAAAAAGTATTAATTGGAATAGAGCTCATTAAAAACGTATGTCATTTTCACTTTTTAGGGTTCCGTACCTCAAAAGGAAAAAGGAACCCTTATAGGATCACCCGTGTGTCTGTCCGTCTGTCACAGTTGATTTGCTCCGAATCTACTGGACTGATTAAGTTGAAATTTGGTACACATCTGTAACCCAAACACGGACGTGTTACGTAAATAAATTAATTTTGAATATGGAGGTCACTTTTGGGAACAAATTAGAAAATTAAAAAAAAAAGTTTTGCTGACTGTACCGTATGACATATCACATGAAAGGGCTTGTTTTAAGCATTTTATATTTATTTTTTTATGATTTTAAATTACACACTTTTGAAATTATTTAAGAAAATAGATGAAAAATTACCATTCCTCCCCCCCCCTTATTTCCAAAACTACTGAGCCTAAAATTTTGATACAAATACAGAAAATATTTATTTACTTATAGATCACAGGAAAACCTATAAGAAGTCTGTGATCTTAAAATTACATGGTAAATCACTCAATATTGTGTGAACAAACTTACATTTGCAGTTGGAATGTATGGGGATCATGTTTTTCGACTACAATGTTAAGTTTGTTCTTGGGATAAATTCATCCCAACTACTACATTGTGCGTGGTCCGACACGCACTTGGCCGGTTTTTTTACTAGTTTTTCCCCGCGGATTCACACGCGGTTGCCGGAAATTATCCCACTAGAACGTACCATCGCTGCATCGGGATAAAAAAAATCTTACGTTCTAACCCAGGTCGTGCTTTAATGAGTTCTAAAGTCTGCCATGTTGATTTTAGTGAAACGTCATCTTTCACTTATTGGGTTAGGAATTTTCTTCAAAATCCTTCGGATTTCGATTGAAAGTGAAGTTCGTTACGCTGAGCAGTCACCACAAACATAACGGCGTGTAAATCATTTAATATACATCCAGGTTTTTTTTAATAAAAAAAATCCAATTAATATTTATCAAATCTATACTCCGTTTGAAATAAGATTAGACATTTAAATAAAACTTTTATACAGTCCGTTCAATCGATTTTGACTTCTATTGCGTTGATGGCATGACCAATGACAGCTGTAATAAACAGTTGGTATTGTAACCACGTTTTTGCTTTTAATGCCATCCTTATGCCTACGGAATAGAAGTCAAAATCGGTTGAACGGACTGTAAACAAGTTTATTTAAATGTCTAATCTTATTTCAAATGGAGTATAGTCTTCCAGACTGACTTCTTATTTTAATTCCTATGTTTAAGTTAACAACTTATCCCTATACTTTGTAAAAAATCAGTTCAGCCGTTAAGGCGTGAAAAGGTAACAGACAGACAGACAGAGTCACTTTCGCATTTATCATAATCATAAATAAAAGTATAAAGTATGAATTAAAAAATTATAATTAATCTTCATCATCATCATCATCATTGCTGCACACGTCCACTGCTGGACATAGGCTGCCCAAAGGGGGGGTTCGCCATAATCCCCACGCTTGGCAGGCGGGTTGGCGATCGCAGTATGGTGTTAAAATTAATCTAATCTGTATTCTACTAGTTTATCAGAATTAGCTAGGGTCGCAAAATATGACGTCATCAGCTTATTTATTTCTATATATTTAAGTTCTAGTTTTCTTTTTAAAGAAGCCTGACCGCCTCGTTGGTCTAGTGGTCTCAAGAGCTACTGGTGATCATGAGGTCCGGTTCAATTCCCGGGTCGGGCAAAAAGTGTTATTGGATTTTTCCTACTGGAATTTATCAGCAGCAGCCCGAAGCCTGGATTTGTGCCCGGTTGATGGCAATAGGCTCGCTCACGATTACATGGGACTTAGACATAACTGGCGAAATCTGGGTGTACTATAGGTACACCGAGACTGTAGATTTGTAGACCATTTTCTATTTTGTTAAGTACCTGGTACTTTTGACGGGCCTACGCTGTTCTCTCATACCTATTTACACTGTAATTAGAAAACATTGTAAAAGCTATTTTTTTTTTTTTAAAGAGTAACCGTGGAGTTTCTAGCCGGCTCTTCTCCATAGGAAACGACCAATTGGAACCGTGCACCTAGCTTCTGACGTTTCATAAGTGCCCATGTAGGCTTATGTGAAATAAAAATATTTTTCATTTCATTTTTCATTTCACCTCTGCCCAATCCTTTGGGGATACAAGGCGTGATGTTATGATGTTTTCAAAGTAGGAACCCATGCAGTACCGTACCAGCGAAGCCAGCGTTTGAGGAAAATCCACTTGGCCGTGAAAGTTCATATAAAATGTATAAGACTTTCTGTGTAAGGTTTTTTCTCAGCAGCTCAATAATATTCGGCTTACCAAATACCAACGGGAGTCAGAACATTTTACGATAAAGCGTACTTTATTGCTGAAGTGTATGTAAAGGTAGTTACTTACATAGGTACCTATGTACTTTTGTTAAGCTGTTGGTTGCTATGATTTGCGTAGTGTTAAGCATTAAGACTTCTACAGACCGGCGCGACTCGTGACGCGACACAAAGGCACCGCTCGTCGCGTGACACGCAGGGCCTTTGTGTCACGACGCTTGTCGCACCGGTCTGTAGAAGCCTTTATGCACACAGGTTAGAAACGGTAAGTAGATAGATGAGTAGATAGTTTTTACGCATACATACTCAACAAGTTAACCTAATGAGTATGTACGATATCAATAAAAGTCAATGTCCTATAATTATTGTATCACTTTGTTTTTTAATGAATAAGATTAAAACCACTAAACTAAAACCACTACACTAAAAGTGAAAAATAACTTTAATTTCGGAAGTCGGTGTCTTTGGATCTGTATATTAGTTTTTGCTACCGACTTCCGAAATTAAAGTTATTTTTTACTTTGAAATGTTTTTTTTTTTTGGAAATCGGTTGTTTTTTTTGTAAAAGTTTTTTTTTTAATTTTCACTTCTTTGTGGATCAGTTTGTAATTTAAGAATCTAAGTTACAATAGCCTAATGTCAGCTCGCACCTTTTACATAATATTGCTTTTCCCGATGCAGGTACGTTAATTGTTGAGGAGTTTTCCTGAGAACTAAGAACCATCAGCACCAATTTCACCATATGCATTGTGACGAGCATAAATTGCTTAGCAACCATATTACCTAATCGAGTCGCAACCCATGATTTACTTATTATAAAGTAGTTCCTGTGACCATCTGCCGTCTTCATCATCTGTTCCACTTCACCAAATAGTACATTTTTGTCCGTTTGGTGCCGGACGTAAAGAATCGCACCATCCCATTTCTTCCCGTGGGTGTCGTAAAAGGCGACTAAGGGACTTACTAGAGAATAGGCAGCAGCGTTATCTATGCATTTTTAAAACCATACTGCGATCGCCAACCCGCCTGCCAAGCTTGGCGATTATGGCAAACCCCCCCTTTAGGGGAGGCCAATATCGAGCAGTGGACGTCTTTCGGCTGAAATGATGATGATGAAATAGTGCTTCCCGAGAGCAAATGCACGAGTAAAGGCTTCTGTGGTGCAGCCTGGGAGAGGCCTATGTCCAGCAGTGGACTGCGATAGGCTGAGTTGATTGATCACCTTTCTGTGGGTTACGTAGGTACGACTTTAAAATGGAAAATATTCGTTTCTCACATAATATTTATTTAACTTCAGTATTATTTTATTCATATCTATACCCATCATCATAATCATGCCTTGCCTTTTCCCAACTATCTTGGGGTCAGTCTAACCGGATGCAACTAAATACCAGTATTTTACATGGAGCGACTGCCTATCTGACCTCCACTGCCCAGTTACTGGGTAATACGATACCCCTTGGTAACACTGTGCACTGGTTGTCAGACTTTCGGGACTTCTGACGACCCGAAATTAATAACCTAATGAAATTCAAAATTCAACTAAATTAACCCTAAATGTAATTCATATCTATACCCATAGATATTAATTACAGTTTGTGTCACACAATACTAATTGTATTTGCCGCATAAATTTAACTCGAAATGCTAGGATATTTGTATTTACGTTACATTTACATTTCATGCTAAAGTTTAAAGAATAAACCTTCTTTACATAGAGCAATCGTACTGAAAAGGTGTTGCTTTTACAATAAATGATATATCTAATTATATAATTTATTGTAAAAAAACACCTTTATGATTTTTGTTAAGTAGAATGAGCCGTACTTTATTATCAAGTGTGGTATTTACGTTACATCTACATTTCATGGTAAAGTTTAAAGAATAAACCTTCTTTACGAGTTGTACTTAACTTACTTAGGTCGTGGGTTCGAAGTTTTGAACCCACGACTAAGTAAGTAAAGTAAGACAGGCGCTTTGCTTTTTGTTAATAATTTCATCACCAGTGCTCTCAAAACGGTGAAGGAAAACATCGTGAGGAAACCGGCTTAACCTAGAATCAAACATTCGAAGCCATGTGACATCTTTCAACACGCACTGGGCTCGCGTAGTACATTACAGCCCACTCCCTCTCGAAGTTTTAACCTCAACAATTTTCTACTACAGTACCGTAGAAGAAAATTTTGGCGGTCATGATATGACTCATGTACCACGATACTGCTTTGTTTACATCTGTTTTTAGCACCAAATCATAATATGAATAAAATAATGTTTTGAGCCATAATCAAGCAGAAATCGCACTTATTTATCTTAGTGAGATTTCAAGCACTTTTAAGAATATATTTTTATTCACATAGTTTTTTACGATATTTCCGGCATTGTCGAAGACAACGCTTTTTAAATTTGCGTTCCGTTCCACCAAAAAAACGCAACACAAAATAATGAATTATAAAATTAATAATGCTTTAACAAATGTGAAAAAATAGGAATTTGATTCTTGACTCATACAATATATATTAAGATATATTTAAATAATGAATACGTTTTGAATTACGTGCATATTCCATAAAAACCGGCCATGTGCGAGTCGGACTCGCGCACGAAGGGTTCCATACCATTATCTATAAAAACGGCAAAAAAAATCACGTTTGTTGTATGGGAGCCCCCCTTAAATATTTGTTTTATTTTAATTTATTTTTTTATTTTTAAAGTGCATATTTATCTAAAGATTCTGTGAATATTTTCAGCGTCTATCTGTTGCCGTTATCAATATCGAGCAAAAACGAGCAAAAAAATCACGTTTGTTGTATGGAAGCCCCCTTAAATATTTATTTTATTCTATTTTTTAGTATTTGTTGTAATAGCGGCAACAGAAATACATCATCTGTGAAAATTTCAACTGTCTAACTATCACGGTTCATGAGATACAGCCTGGTGACAGACGGACAGACAGACAGACAGACAGACAGACGGACAGACAGACAGACTGACGGCGGAGCCTTAGTTATTAGGGTTCCCGTTTTACCCTTAGTGAACAATTTTAGAAGGTAGTAAGTACTTTTATATTTATCTCCGAATCAGTACTAAACTGATTTATAGAGAAATAGTTAACTTCGTTATGTTAATTTCATTGAGACATATTCATCATCAGTATTCCATAAAAATCTGACCTGTAAAATTGGCACTATATCCTGCCATTAAGGGCCAATTGGCATATTAACTGGATCGGACTGCACTTAATGTCATCCCGACGACTAATTAATTGAGTGCAACTCTCACTGTCGGTAATTCATACCTCTATAGAGCTTTTAGAAATTGGGTTAATGCAACAAATTATTTTATACATTAAAATGGTTCTCCAACACTCCCTCTTGAGTATTGTTGTTCTGTAGGCTCCCTTCACATCTTCTTCTTCGGACCTCTTGGCGGGAAAGTGAAGCGTCATGTTCAGCAGTTTTGTTTTATTTGCCAAAAGTGTTTAGCCGAATATAAATGTGTAATCATGGTGGATTATTAACCATTAAGTGTTTGTGAATGTGCATTAGTGTAGACAACGAAACAAAACAGTGCATCATCACTTCAAGTTCTCTCAAGAAGTCCGCCTGAGGTCTCAGTAAAGTGCCACATATTTACTGAAACTCAAGACAGCCGCCACGTAACCATTGATGCGACGCTCTGCTAGAGTGACTGTCACCAGCCAGTGTCTCTCTGATCCGACCTTTTCGGTGATTCCAGTAACTTCTATAGACGGCGCCACTTGCTGCGCCATGAAGTTCATTTCAAACCACACTCAAGTAACCGAATACAATTCACATGCTTAGTATCCTAACTAATATTCAATCAATCTGCCCAGCCTTTTCCCAACTAAGTCGGGGTCGGCTTCCAGTCTACCCAGATGTAGCTGACTGCCAGTATTTTACATGGAGCGACTGCCTATCTGACCTCCGCAACCCAGTAACTGGGTAATATGATACCCCTTGGTAAGGCTGGTTGTCAGACTTTCGGGCTTCTGACGACCCGTAACGACTGTCAAATATCCACGAATGACAGCCGGGACCAACGGCTTTACGTGCTTTCCGAGGCACGGTGGGGTCTTGGTATGTAAAGATGGTCATCCATCCACGGACCAACCGCGGCAAGCGTAGGTTAACCTGATCAATCCACTCGTGCGGCTGTTATTATTTAGCCACAAGCCCCTCTACCTAATTCTAAATGTTTATGTAGATATATAATATTTAAAATGGCAACATTCCATTCCGTCGGCAACGACGACGTACGCGCTGCCGCGCCGCGCCGGCTTGGAGCAATCTGTGCGCGCAGCTGTCAGAAAACAATTTAATTGACGTTTTGACATACTTGTGTCATTTGAGAACGAGTATCTTTTGCTTGACGGCTCGTGAGTTGGTTTTCTGCACACATTAGATACTCGTGCGGTACTCATTAGGTGTATTTTTTGCTGTAATGCCAATAATCCCATTTTTCTTTCTTTCGTGTGTGTCTGTGCATCGTCGATACAGAGGAGTTTCTATTAAGGCACGTTCCTTACAAAAGCCACTAAACAGTACTTAGGTACCGTATGTTATTTAAAAAAACAAATACCGCAGCGTAAAAAAACAAATAGTATTCTGATAGCGCCCGTAGGCATTAAGTCCGCTGCCAGGGTTGCGAGTTTGTCCGAAAGGGATATCGTGGCCCTGGCACACAGGCAACGGAAGGAACACGGGTGGGTTTTAGTCAGTAAAAGTCTGACACGCCCTCTCGCTCAGCCCAGAGCGGGAGAAGTTATTTGACAATCTACCACCCAAAAAAAAAATTGATTATGAATCAGCTGCGTTCTAAACGATTTAACAGTAGTCAGAAGACCAGAACTTTGACAACCAGTTTCATGTTCTCTGCCTTACGCATATAATGAGGCACCGTCTTCAAATGCAGCTAGTAGCAGCTGGTCTGTAGAAGCTAGAAAATAAAAAAAGAAATCGTACCTATGATACATTTTCGGAATCAAAATAAGTAAAGCATTATTAAATCGCCAAGTTTTATAAAATCTGTACCTTCCTGCTTATAGGGGAGGCAGCCCACGAAATTCAAATGTTCTTACGGTTTTTGGCTCAGTATCAGATTGTACGGTGATCATATCCTGCTGCATCTAACTTCGCAGTCGCATTGATGATTTAATGATTACACTTCAGTAAATAAATATTTTTCATATATTTTTTTACCATCATACAATCTGGGCCCCAAGTCTGCTACTTTTATAAATTCAGTCATTCCAACACGATCCCATTGTCATTTTGCTAAAAGTTCGTAATCTGCTAAATTCATAATGGTTGATTATTGGTCGGTCAATGTTCTAGTAATATAATTGTGTTACTTATAATGGTATTGTCGAATTTACATTATTATAAAACCCATTACTTGAACGAGATTACCAATAAATGCAATTTTTTTCAAGGTAGTGTCAGTGGCCGACTATTGGAAAGTCATAATGACGCCATTATTATAGTAGATTACCAAACTTGTCAAAATTAACAATTATGAAATCAATGATCGACCATTCTGACAATAGTGTAATAGCAGACTTGAGGCCCTGATAATGAAACACAAAAAAAAAATTAAAACATGTCTATTTCACGGACAATCCTGGCACTTTCACCTTACAAAAAATAACATCACTCCTGTATTTGCCGAAGGGTTAAGCAGAGGTGTATCTATAGTACACCCACATTTCGCCAGTTGTGCTTTTAAAGTCCCATGTAATAGGGGGCTGCTACTGCGAAATTCCTAATGGAGAATCCCAATAAAACTTTGCCTGACCTGAGAATCGAACCCTCATGCTCAGTAGTTATAGCGCTTGCGACCACTAGACCAACAAGACAGTCAAAAAAATTACAAAAAAGTATGTCAATATTAATACTTTTTATGCTTCTATGTTAATTAATGTAATTCGTGTTGTACCGTGTTAATTATATAAATTAACTATAAACCGCAATAAATGTCAGTCGCTCACTAATACCCCAATATACTTATGCCTAATTTGTAAAGGATATGTGTCACCACATAAACCCTCGCTCGTCTCATTTCGATTGACAAAGGCCTCAGTTTATGAGCCATAAACTGCGTGAGCTCACGCCAATAAGTGATCACTCTTACGTCTTACAACGTGCAATGCTGTGTAAACTGTGATTAGGTTCGGACTGAGTGTAATGACATCTATATAGATACAAATACATAAAATTAAGTATCTGTTTGAAAAAAAAAATGTCTGTGTACTTTCAACAAAAAAAACCGGCCAAGTGCATGTCAGACCACGGACAATGAAGGGTACAGTAGTGGGGATTCGTTATCCTAAGAACAAACATTGTAGTTGAAAAACATGTCCCTCGTACATTCCAACTGAAAATGTAAGTTTGTACGCACAATATTGAGAGATTTAGCATGTTATTTTAAAATCATAGAATTATCATAGGTTTTTCTGTAATTTATAAGTAAAAGAACTATTTTCAGTATTTTTTTTTTAATTTTAGGCTCAGTATTTTCTGAGATAAGGAGGGGAAATGATCAATTTTCATCTATTTTGGTAAATAACTTTAAAAGTATTTATTTTAAAATTATAAAAATAATATATCTGAAATCCTTGCAACAACCCTTTCATTTGATATGTCGCACGGTATAGTTTGCAAACCTTTTTTTTATTTTTTTTATTTGCCCCCCAAAAGTGGCCCCATGTTCAGAATTTATTTATTTACGTTACACATCCGTGTTTGGGCTATGACTGACGGACGGGCAGACACACAGTCAGACAGACACACAGACAGACAGACAGACACTCGAGTGATCTTATATGGGTTCCGTTTTTTTTCCTTTTGAGGTACAGAACCCTAAAAACATTTTTATAAATCGATTAAATTTTTTTGTAAATTGTGATGTTCAAAAATGTTTTCTTATGTGCCTATTTGGAACAAATTATTTGACTTCGAATAATTATTTCTATTACGTACCTCTGATTAGGAATAAAGCCACCTTAGACAATGGAGGTGCCAACTCAATGTGATAACATTGTAGGTCCGTCTTACAACAGCTGTCATGGGGTCTCAACGCCGAAATAGAGGCTGTTTAAGGACATCTAGCATATTAATAGTGGCTGGAAATCACTTAGCTCCACCAATGCAGGCACACTTACCCGAAAAATACTGCTTAACCTGAAAACATCGCAGTACCTACTTCAATTAATTAAGAAACGACGATAATAAGGGTAGAATTTTATAATTTAGGGTCCACCGTAACACGCCGATAAACCATATTTTAAACCGGGACCCTGTCATATTTGATGTTTACTACAAAGCCTACGAATTAATGGTTTTATTGGAGAGATTGGTTGAGGCCTTTCCAATTTGACGTGTCTGCTGCCAAACCATATTCCCTTTGCAAGGCCTCTGATACAAGGGAAGTTCTGAAATACCCCTTTTTCACCATATTAAAATGGTGAAAAGTAGTGGAAAAACTTATACACATATTGACACAAGTTCCTACTTTACGCAAGCATGAGTGTGGTGTTCCAATCTAAAATCTTACACAAATATTGACACAAGTTCCTTCTTTACGCAAGCATGAGTGCGGTGTTCCAATCTAAAAACTTATACAAATATTGACACAAGTTCCTTCTTTACGCAACCATGAGTGTGGTGTTCCAATCTAAAATCTTACACAAATATTGACACAAGTTCCTTCTTTACGCAAGCATGAGTGCGGTGTTCCAATCTAAAAACTTATACAAATATTGACACAAGTTCCTTCTTTACGCAACCATGAGTGTGGTGTTCCAATCTAAAATCTTACACAAATATTGACACAAGTTCCTTCTTTACGCAACCATGAGTGTGGTGTTCCAATCTAAAATCTTACACAAATATTGACACAAGTTCCTTCTTTACGCAAGCATGAGTGCGGTGTTCCAATCTAAAAACTTATACAAATATTGACACAAGTTCCTTCTTTACACAAGCATGAGTGCGGTGTTCCAATCTAAAAACTTATACAAATATTGACACAAGTTCCTTCTTTACACAAGCATGAGTGCGGTGTTCCAATCTAAAAACTTATACAAATATTGACACAAGTTCCTTCTTTACACAAGCATGAGTGCGGTGTTCCAATCTAAAAACTTATACACATATTAACACACGTTCCTTCTTTACGCAAGCATGAGTGCGGTGTTCCAATCTAAAAACTTATACAAATATTGACACAAGTTCCTTCTTTACACAAGCATGAGTGCGGTGTTCCAATCTAAAAACTTATACAAATATTGACACAAGTTCCTTCTTTACACAAGCATGAGTGCGGTGTTCCAATCTAAAAACTTATACAAATATTGACACAAGTTCCTTCTTTACGCAACCATGAGTGTGGTGTTCCAATCTAAAATCTTACACAAATATTGACACAAGTTCCTTCTTTACGCAACCATGAGTGTGGTGTTCCAATCTAAAATCTTACACAAATATTGACACAAGTTCCTTCTTTACGCAAGCATGAGTGCGGTGTTCCAATCTAAAAACTTATACAAATATTGACACAAGTTCCTTCTTTACACAAGCATGAGTGCGGTGTTCCAATCTAAAAACTTATACAAATATTGACACAAGTTCCTTCTTTACACAAGCATGAGTGCGGTGTTCCAATCTAAAAACTTATACAAATATTGACACAAGTTCCTTCTTTACACAAGCATGAGTGCGGTGTTCCAATCTAAAAACTTATACACATATTAACACACGTTCCTTCTTTACGCAAGCATGAGTGCGGTGTTCCAATCTAAAAACTTATACAAATATTGACACAAGTTCCTTCTTTACACAAGCATGAGTGCGGTGTTCCAATCTAAAAACTTATACAAATATTGACACAAGTTCCTTCTTTACACAAGCATGAGTGCGGTGTTCCAATCTAAAAACTTATACAAATATTGACACAAGTTCCTTCTTTACGCAAGCATGAGTGCGGTGTTCCAATCTAAAAACTTATACAAATATTGACACAAGTTCCTTCTTTACACAAGCATGAGTGCGGTGTTCCAATCTAAAAATAACATTTTAAACATCATCTTCGCCAATTTTAACCCTTCAACAAATCACTGACATCAATCTATAGACTGATGCAACAACAAAATGTATTTAAAATTTTATTTTGTCCTAATCATTACATATTACTGTGATATTTCAGCTGTAAGTGCGGGTTGAGTGGGCAGCTAATGAAACCCTATTATTTAGATTCGCGAAACATTACGATTTATAGTAGGCCCGAGAGGCTTATGAATCTTAATCAAAAATCAAACGCGGCTGTGGCTTTTCTAGCGTAAGAAAAGTGTTAGTAAGAAACCGTGTTCATTATTATAGCCAGTAACTGTTCCACTGCCGAGAAAAACTTTAGTTTACATGAAGGGATTTACCTTGTTGGGAAAAACTTTACTTTACATTTAAGAAACTATTAAAATGAACATCCAAGCAATTATTGGATGGAGGTACTTCCTATACAAACTCATTAGGAACGAAAAGGGTTGAGAAAGGTATAACACAAAATAAATTGTGCATGGAGCGCCATACACGTGATAGAAGTGAAAATTCTTAAAAAATAAAGAATATGAGAGATTTATTATTTTTTAGAATAAGAGATATTTAGATATTTATTATTTTTAAGATATTATTTGCATGCCATTGTTTAAGGCAAACGTGATGATCTGTTTTAATCCTCTACTTTTCACATCTCTTGCATGCTGACAATTTGTGTTGTATGTATTGTACTCATGTTAGAGCAAGTAAATGATTATCTTATCTCATCTTAGTGTGAGAGATAGAGGGAGAGAGAGAGAGTTATATCTTTTATCTCCCTCATTTTGCGAAATGTGCCTAAACGTGACGCGTCTTTGAACTTTTCACTCTGAATTCTCGTCCAATTATCGAATCACAAAGAAGTTTCATTTAAACAAAAAATTGGTGTAACAATCAATCCCCTTGTCAATCAATCCTCTTAGACCTGAAAATTGGGATGATTCAGAGGTTAACGTTTAAATGTTTTCTTAAGTAATTGATATAAAAGCTGAATGTAAAACGAACGTCATATAATTAAAATTGAATTCCTTTTTTAAACTTGATTTGAATTGAGTAAGTAAGTAAATTAACATTTAGAGGTTTCCAGGCACTGTCATGTGACAATCTGTCACTTCGCATACAAAATCATTGGCAGATGAGGGTTGCATTATGGCAGTAACTCAGTATTGGAAAAGCTAAGGCAGTTCAATTTTGAATCGAATACTGTGAAATCAATTTAACATTAAAATCATTTTGTTTCTGTAAATGTAGACGTTCAAAAGTGCCTTTTATGTGCCTATTTTAGTTAAATAATTTAAGTTTTACTTTAGTTATTTATTTTGTTTTACATGTGTCATACCAAACATTATTTTATTAATTTATCTTCCGCCATTTTCATTATTTAAATCTATTTTTTACTTTAGTATTTTAATGCAAAAGTTATACAGTTCGGTTTACTTAAAATTATGCATACCACGTGCCCCCCGACAGCGCTAATTGTAAATATTTTGAGTTTTATTTCCGTCCAAAGAAAAAACGCTGCCAGTATTTAATATTTTTTATAGAAACCTTTTACAAATTAGTACGGTCCGTGCTCTGCATTACCTGACCCCTCTGACGAAGAAGAAGAAGGATAAAGGGGTTGGGTTATGCAAACCACTGACTGCGACCCGTATATTCGTCAGTTTGAGTTTGGTCTGCTCAGCTTGGTGTGTTGGTTTTGATTCCCAGGTCGTGTAAAACAACATAAACCATGGTGTCACTGCACTGAAATATGAATATTTTAGATACCTACGTTTCAACATCATGCTTAGAGAAAACTGTAAGTGAAGATAAAAAATACTCAAGTAAGTATCTGAATAGTTGGAAAACTTCCTCGTGTCTTGCATTTAAATGCCTTTATTAAGGGGACGATAACCGACTTTTAATGATTTTATACTGAAGATCACGTCTAAACGAGTAGTATTAATGATTTAAAAAAAATATATGTTAAATAAAAGCATTTTCTCAATAACTTAATAAGTGAATATTTTAGATTATGTTATTACATAGTGAAATTAGTTTGTAAAGTTATGTCTAACGCGGATAAAAAACTGAGAATGGCGCAAAAACTATCAAACGTATTTTTCTGAAACCATCACCAATTTAAAGATAATTTAATTATTGATATTTTAATATACGCGTCTTATTAAAATACCTTTTGTTTTGTGGATAATAAATTAATAATGCGTCAAATTGGGAGCAGCGCTCCTTGATGGGCGAGTCCTATTACTGGCTGAACGTACGACGCGTTGCGTGAGCTCAGTACAGAACACGCAAGCTAACCACTCAAGGTCACTACTATATATCTGCGTCTTAAACTTTATATTTGTATGTATTGTACAAATAGAATTTGGACCCGTTGCCTAGAAAGTTTTTTCGAGGGAGGATTCTATCATCAATTTTATGCAGACTGAGAACAGCTGTTTAGTGATATAACTTCAGTGTATGCATAAGATTTTTCAATTGCTAAGATAATGATAAGTGGAAGCGCGGAGTCTCCTAACACAATCAATTCCTTGCTTAAAAGGTGATCTCCAACAACACATTCATTAAGTCCTTTGTAATTGAAATAAATATTTTTATTTATTATTTTATTTTATTTAAAGATTATCAGACAATGTGGTTGTGGTTAAGTTAGATAAACTGAATGACATAATGAAATTATTTATTTCTTCGATAGCTTTCAATTTAGTCCGGCTTGCAAGTCAACTTGTAATTTTATGAAAAAGTTTACTAGTTTAATGACGTCACGTCACCATGTTTTTTTTTTTGTTAATGTCTTTGTTAACTTTCCGCATTCGTTTTTGTTTTTGTATTACAATCAAAAACTGTCAATATGGAATTAAGAAGAACAAACTAGTAACAAATAATATAATTCCTAGTACATATAAAAGGGAAAAAAATCAAATAAAAATACACACTTATCACATTTGTACCGTTTATATAGAATCTCTATAATTCTTAAATGTAAAGGAAAGTGCACATGCGTTCTTAAATTCTATAAAACATAGTCTTATTTATTTTAATACTTACTTAACAAACTTATTAGCTCTGCGGTAACTGTTTAGGTACCGCAGAGCTGATAAGTTTGTCTATCTTTAAGTCAAACTTGAAGCTGATAATTGATATTCTTAGTCACCTTCTGTCACTTAACCCATAAAATGCGTGGATTTTGTCAATGGAGTTCCCAAAGTCCCTGTGTGTATGTCAAGGACTGCCGCTATGTAATTTAGTCTATAGGATACCAACGTAAACTAACCTTGGGGTCTACTCCGAAGCGTTAATCCGAAGTATCGGTCGACTTTTCGGCTGTTTTATGACTTCCATAGTTTCTTTTTTTTCACTTTGAACTTACCCGACTTAAAGTCACATTTTTGACTTTGGCTTATCTCTTTGGCTGTCGTTTTTGTTTTCTTTCACCGTAGTCAGCCATAGTTAGCCGTAGTCAAGCAACGGCCGAACATTCGGCCGATACTTCGTATTTATGTTCGGAGTAGACGCCCTTATTTCTCTTTTCTAACAATGGGTAGGATCCACACGAAAAAAATTGTGTGTCCGCACCTTAACGCAACAGAGCAGTGTAGTTCCATATTTCCAGATAAAAAGAACAAAAGATTATTCCAAGAACATTGTGCGTACCGACTTGGGTAATTTGCTCTTTGACACTCTGTTATCAATATAGTGTTTATAAATACAGATACAATTTTGTTTAAATATAATACTCTCCATTTTATGCAATAAATCAGTCATAATAACGCTACTGTCTCGGACATACTTGGTTCAAGATGTTTAATTATTTCATTTTCGTTTTATTATTTGCTGTAAGTGTTATAATATTTTATAAAATTATTAAAATAATGTATAAAAAAAACTGAAATATAAAACGTCATTAATTAGTGTTCAGAAGCCAATTTGTGTTGATATTCGCTTTTCGTTTTATTACCAGAGTTTTTAGGAGTGCATATTATATTTAAATTGTATACAGTTTTTCGACCCTGTTTAATGTGAATACTTTAATATTTAATAAAATGTTGGTGTTTTTAGGCATCCCGCGCTGATTTGCTGAGTGAAAGGGAAAACAAAGGTGCCACACTGGTAATTATTAAAATTATTAAAACTTAGGTGACAATTTGTTTTATCACCAAAATAAAAAAATGGTTGTTTTTTTTCAGAAACCATTATCTGTATGCTGTGATATACCAGAGCTCGGTGATGCAAAACATCTAACGAAATGTTCCAACCCTAAATTGCCGGGCCCGGTGAGTTTTTCAATTAATAATTGAAATGAACATCTGCTGGAGTCAGTTTTGATTGCAAACGGTTAAACAAAAAGGTGGACCGCGTATCGGCAAGCGTAGTGTGGGACGCCCTCCAGCTAGATTGACCGACGATCTTAAGAAGGGGGATGGGTCAGACTGGATGCGGAAGGCGGAGGACAGGGTGTTGTGGCGCAGCCTGGGAGAGGCCTATGTCCAGCAGTGGTGACTGCGATAGGCTGAGTTGATTGAAACAAAAAGTGTTATTGAAAATAAATTCAGGGATTTTTTTTGTTAAGCAGATTGACTACCTAGCAGCTTAAATGGCTCGTCCTTATTTTCCTCTGCCTAATCCTTTGGGGAAAAAAAGTGTGATGTTCAATTGTCCGTTCCGGTCCGATCAAAGTCAAACCTGAAACATTTATTTCAACTTAACCATTTACAAGCACAAGCTAATTGGCCATTCAAAATAGTGGGTATTCAAATCATAACTGTCATTCTTTGACATCTGTATGCAATGGCTATAACACGGCAATTTGACGGAGGGTGGCAATTTTCTTAACAATTAATTTCCCTGACTGTAAATGTTATATCATATAATATATACATATTTATTTAATACTTTAAGCACACAAATGCAACCAATTACAACCGTGCACCTAGCTTCTGACGTTGCATAAGAGCTCGTGTAGGTGTATGTGAAATAAAATATTTTGATTTGATTTGATTTGACTTTGTATATTATGTATTTTGAAAAAGATGTAGTATTGAAATTAGTACTAGAAAGGTAAAAAAATCTTAGCCACTGACAGCCCTTTAAGAGTCTAATACCTAATTTCTTGATGGCGAATACAAAATAAAAACATAAAATCATTATTTTCCAGTGCAATGACGTCCAATGCGTATTTGAAGAGTCTGGTTTCCTGACTGACAGAAATACTCTGAACAAGGAAGCTTATAAAACCCATTTGAAACAATGGGAGGAGAACAATCAAGGCTGGTCTGTTGCTGTGGACAAAGCCATTAAGGACTGCGTTGATAGCGACCCGAGGCAACACCTGGACTTCCCTTGCAAGGCGTATGATGTTTTCACCTGCACTGGCATCGCTATGTTGAAGGTAAGAATTAATTTATTGAGTTCTGGGTCAGATTGGATGCGGATGGCGGATGACAGGGTATTGTGGCGCAGCCTGGGAGAGGCCTATGTCGAGCAGTGAGTTGATTGATTGATTCCGTATCTTAACAAGTAATTCTGGGGGTCTACTCCGAACATAAATCAGATGTATCGGCCCAATGTTCGGCCGTTGTTTGACGACGGCTAACTACGGCGAAAAAAAAACGACTGTCAAAGAGATAAGCCAAAGTCAAAAGTGTGACTTTATGTCGGGTAAGGATTCAAAGTCAAAAAAGGAAACTAAGGAAGTTATAAAACGACCGAACATTCGGCCGATAGTTCCGATCGACGCTTCGAGTAGACCCCCAGGACATACAGTCTCGACATACATAGCGATAGCACTACGACCGAATTCGGTCGCAGAGTACTAAAGAAGTCCCTAGACGGTCAAAAATGCTTGACAAGATTGTGATTTTTTCGTGCATATCAAGCAATATTGACCGTCTAGAGATCCCATTAGGATTTTGCAATCGAATTCGGTTCTAAAACGTTCGCTATATATGTCGAGACTGCAGGACCAGTACCCAAGTGTAAGTAAGTAAGTAATTATTTCGATTGCGTTAAAATTTGACCGATAGATCATAATGTTAAGAATATAAGGGTGAGAATAAAAATCTTAACGCTAACGCGCTAGTTACGTTTACTCACTTGCAAACTTACACTCGGGGTACATTTGTATGAACGTAAACGAAGCAAAAAGAGTATAAAAGGATCGTATTAGGTGGCGTTCTGAATTTTCTGCCACGTCTCCTCTTCTTCTCTTCACGTGGGGGTACATGGGAAGAGAAAACTTAAGCTTATGTTAGTGTAATGAAAGTAAACATACATTTTAGATGATGCAAACAAACTCATTGGAGTTTTACCGTGCGCGGTTTACGGTATTCATCGAATACATGATTTAGAGAATAAAACAACTTAAGCACTTAATAGGGTATTTGACTGCTATCAAAAATATGCATGGATTAATACTTATTTTTAAAGGTGTTATAAAAAAAGACAATTTGTGAAAAATAAACAATAAACTATGGAAAAATGGAGAAGTTACACGCTTTTGAAATTATTCTACTATCCTTGTCACGCAAAACGATCATTTTACTGAATGGCGCGAAGTTACTATGACGTTCTTGTGATGTGTCAGTTCGCAGAAGTGCTGTCTCTGTCTACAATAGACTTTAAAACGCATACAACTTCGGCATTTTTTGAGATATTGAAACATTTTTTTTACAGTGGCTTATTTTTTTTTTGTTGGTTTCGAAAAATCTAAATTAAATAAACAGTAAATTACCCTATTAAAATAATAAGTAAAAGTGAAATAATTATGCATTACTAACGCGCGAACATCGGTGACCGATCTGGCTGTCCTTAAAACAAGGAGTGTGTTTGTGGTGGAGGAATGTGTTTGAATTTATATAATTATGTAGGCCCAGGGTTGGTCAAATGTCCCTGGTAGTTTAAAAGCGGCTTTTTGATCACGAGTTGTAATAATACTTCTTACTAAAACGCTAGCACAGGAAAAACTAGCATCTTAAACCTCATTTTACAGCAAAGCCGCATTGCTATGTACAGATTTGAAAAGTATGGATGGCGGTCAAATTAGTGGGTTCTCTCACTTGGCACTCTGTTCCGTCAGCATGATGTAAATGACACTACTGGTAGTTCGGCTGGTAGTGTCCTTGCCAAAAAACGGATCTTTAGTGTTACAGAGGTCACAAACTTGAGTAGCCAATCTGTAAAGCTGTAACATTCCATATTTTTGTTGCAGAAATGTCCTACTTCTTGTTAAAACGCTAGCACGGGAAAAACTGGCATCATAATAACCTCATTTTACAGCAAATCCGCATTGCTATGTACAGATTTGAAAAGTATGGATGGCGGTCAAATTAGTGGGTTCTCTCACTTGGCACTCTGTTCCGTCCGCATGATGTAAATGACACTACTGGTAGTTCGGCTGGTAGTGTCCTTGCCAAAAAACGGATCTTTAGTGTTACAGAGGTCACAAACTTGAGTAGCCAATCTGTAAAGCTGTAATATTCCATATTTTTGTTGCAGAAATGTCCAGAAGCAGCGTGGAAATGTTAGCACTGAATGATGAAATTTAATTACATCGTCATTGTTGTAAAGAATTAAGGATAAATAGTTTTGAATACGGTATATATTTTTATTTTAAAAAACATTCCTGTCTACTAATACTATACTTTCCTATATCTTTTTTGGAAGCCATACTTAATAGAAAACGTGTTTTATTAATGTTTGTGGCATTAAGTATTGGCAGAAGGCGAATTTATGACGAATCGCCAGTCTCGTCATAAGTATACAGTTATCCAATCGATATTTGTAAGTTACGATACAAATTTAATGAAAAGTGGCCAAGTGCGAGTCGACTACGAAGAATTCCGTACCACCGTACAATTAGTTAGACGTTTTTATGTATTGCCATTACAATAAGATCGAGCAAATACGCCTTAAAAAGCACGTTACTTGTATTGGGATCCCTTTTATTTTTAACTTTTTTTATTTTTTATTTAAGTATTGTTTTTGTGTTTGAGAAATTTTCACATTTCTAGTGGTTACCTATTAAAATTCAAAAGATAAAGCCCTGTGACAGACGGACGAACGAAAGGACAATGGAGCCTTAGTAATAGGGCACCGTTGGCACCCTTTGGATACAAAACCCTAATTCAATAATAACAGAATAGCATTGGTAGAATTAGGTACAATATTTTATTTACTTTTAAGAAGGTAGGAATTTTATCAATGATTTTGTTAGTAGGCCGAATCGGAATAAACTAATATTATTTATAAAATTCTCGTTCGTTCCACCAGTGCAGGTAAGGTACGGTCAACGACAAATACTACGATTAATTAGTACTTTGACTTGAAGATAACCATATTTATAATTAAAATGTCTCCTTGTTTTGTTTTTACGTATGTATACTATGCAATTTCTTGCAATAAATCAGTGATAATAGTGGCTCTAGGGCACCTCATATCAAAGAGTCATATACTCTAAGATAAATCAACGTCACTTATTCTTTAATTTGTTACAATACGATCGATAAATCATGGCCGGTCCGAACTTTGCACAGAAGGCTGCGCAAGGAACTAAATGGTGACGGGGTTTTGGTTAACCCTACCAAGTGTCTGGCTATCATTGTGGCGAGCCCCCACAGTATGAGGAAGCTGAATGGCTCAACTGTGCCACCTGTGATGTTCGACAACTCAGTCATCCCGTTTAGCTCCGATGTCAAGGATCTTGGTCTGCATGTCGACACTTGTCTAGACTGGCGAAGGCAGGTCACGACTGTCAGTAAAAAAGTCACCGGAACGTTGCGGTCACACACTTGAAAAACCTTCTCCCTTCACACATAAAGGCAATGCTTGTACAGTCCTTAATCTTTCCCATAATTGACTATTATGATGTATGTTACTATGACCTGAATGCTGATCTCCTCAATAAACTTGACCGCCTTCTAAATAACTGCATTCGATTCGTTTTCAATCTTCGTAAGTATGATCATGTGTCCGCGCACCGATTGGTTTTAAAATGGTTGCCCATTCGTCAGCGCAGAGAGTTGAGGGCTTTGTCTATGTTGTTTTCCATACTCGACAAACCCACTTCTCCTTCTTACCTAACTTCCCATGTTCAATACTTGTGCTCTGCCAACAGTAAAAATCTCCGTTCCACCAACAATCGTCTTCTACGATGTCCTTCTCACCGCTCTGGTTTCATTCACTCTTCTTTCTTTGTCCAGGCGGTTTTTCTTTGGAATGCGCTCCCTCTGAGCATCAAGATGGCAACCGGACGGTTAACGTTTAAAGTGAAGGCACGGGAATATATTCGTAAGAGAACGGGCAAGAAACCAATCCACGGACGCAATGCTTGTACAGTTATATTTCCCATTACTATGGTGAGTGTGTTATTATGAATTCAGATTTCCTCAATAAACTTGACCGCCTTCTCAATAACTGCATGCGATTCGTTTTCAAGTTTCGTAAGTAAGACCACGTATCCGTGCACCGACTTGCTTTTAAAATGGTTACCCATTCGTCAGCGCAGAGAGTAGAGAGCTCTGTCTACGTTGTTCTCTATTCTCGAAAAACCCACTTCTCCTTCTTACCTGACTTCCCAAATTCAATACTTAAGCTCCACCCGTAGTCAAAATCTTCGTTCCATCAACAACCGTCTTCTACGATGTCCTTCTTACCGTTCTGGCTTCATTCATAGTTCTTTCTTTATCGAGGCGGTCTTTGCAATGCGCTCCCGCTGAACACCAAGACGGCAACCAGCCAGTTATCTTGGTACGTGAACATATTTGTAAGAAGTTGGCAGAATCTTCCCAGCGTTGATTCGTTTTCTCCTCCACCAATCGTTATTTCTCCTGACACTTTTTATTTTGTGTATAAGTATGTATGTATTAGTATATATTTTTGATTTTCGAGTTATCTATCCCCTATGTTGCACCTACCATGTTTTGTCTCTGCATCACCCTAAGGTTGACTGGTAGAAAATGCCTCAGGCATTAAGTCCGCCTTTGTACAGTATTTTTTTACTTGTGCATGAAGTTTTAATAAATAATAAATAAATAAAACATGCGCGAAAGTTGGAGAGCCTATGTTCAGACCGGCCGGATATTTTAATGAGAAGCAAAACAAAATACTATTCGAACATGAACATCAAAATGACCTCAGCAATTAGGGTATTTGACTGCTGTCAATAATATTCAAGGTTATTTTAAAACGTCAATAACCTCTTAAGGAGTCATTGTACTAATCATTATGAACAACTTTTACTATGGGACCAAAACTGAAATCGCTAAAACAAAACCAGTCCCATAGTAAAAGTTGTTCATAATTATGAGTACAATGACCCCTTAAGAGGTTATTGACGTTTTAAAAATAACCCTGTGTATAGGTCGGATCGTCAGGATTTTACTCAGTTAGATTCGGACATCATGTGGGCAGAAGTTGGGTTTCGTGCAATGAAAACACACTGGGTTCAATACACAGATTTATACACAGGTTTATTATAATCACAGATTGATACATTCACTAAAAATGGTTATCACTTTAGGTATTACAATCAACTAGGTATGGCTTTTGCCCTGCACTGAGACAATAACAGATTGGTATGATGATGCAACAAAACGTAGGACAGTTCCGAAGCATCTTCACAGCTCGATCACCAGGATAAGAATGCCCCACTTGGCGCGTTCTCTTTTACCTCGTAACCGACCGGACACGCCGCGACTCTGTCAAAGCGCGCCAATTCTAGTCTTTATAGTTGCTGCTAGGTGGCGCGCCTCGTCTTGTTGTAAACATTTTGCCGGATGCGACCTATGAATTAAGGCTTATTTTTATAGGTGTTACTAAAAACGAAAATTATGATTTATAAAAAAAAACGGTGGAAAAATGGAGAAGTTACATGCTTTTGAAATTATTCTACTATCCTTGTCACGCAAAATGATCATTGTACTGAATGACGCGAAGTTACTATGGCGTTCCTGTGTTGTGACGTCAGATCGGAACAGTGCTGTCTCTGTCTACAATAGGCTTTAAAACGCATACAACTTCGGAATTTTTTGAGTTTTTTGTAATTTTTAGTGTTGCTTAATTTGTTTATTGGTTTAAAAAACTAAATAAAAAAAACGATCAAATATCCTATGGGGAGGGCCGGTGAAAGCCATTTGTAGATGGCGTGACCATAGCAAGGTCCCTCCGTTAACTAAATTTGACATTTCGTCCATTGAATGCCTTTCAATCCATTTTATGTTCATTCATGAGTTTGGTTTTACTTCACTTATTTTTGACCGATCCACGAATGAAGAGATCCGTCGTCCCTCTTCATTCGTGGATCACGTCCAAATCAATTCTCAGGCCGTTTGTCCACTGCACCGTCAACGAAAACGAGATGATGGCACCGAAGTAGCAATACGTAGTTACTATGGCCGCGGGTCCACCGCACAGCACCATCGGTACCTACGTCATCTTCGGTTCGAATAATATAATTTCTCGTTGACGTCCAGCTGACGTTGTGCGGTGGACAAAAGGTGTAAGTGAATGAACTAGTTTCCGGCTAAGGAAAGTCATACGAGTTTCCTTAGCCAGAAATTGGGTAATTTTACCAAACTTGCCTACATTAATCCTCCAGACGGAATTTTGGCCATGGCGCCCAATGTCAGCGGAGACTAGCCATCGATGCGGGAGATATTGTAGTTATAGGATATTTATTTATTTATTTAAACTTCTCGCACACAATAAGGTACAAAGGCGGACTTAAAGGCTTCTACATACCAGCGCGACTTGTCGCGCGACGCGACACGGCACAAAGGCCCCGCGTGTCGCGGGACGAGCAGTGCCTTTGTGTCGCGTCGCGTCGCGTGACAAGTCGCCCCGGTACGTAGAAGCCTTAACGCCTTAGGCATTCTCTACGAGTCAACCAAGGGTGGTGAAGTGATATGATGGTGGGTGCTCTGATGGAGAGAAAATAATAATATACAGATTAATGGATATTGTATTTGTATTGTAGTTGTAGTTGTAGGGGACATATTGTTGTGTTCTCTACCCTCACTCTCATAGTCCGATGGGATGGCAATACCGGAAGACACCACCGGAGAAAGATCAGGCTCCCAAATTCCGGGCTTAGTGGCTAGTTACTGAGAAATACCTAAAAAACCCAAAAAAAAAAACAATAATCGTTTTCCCGACCTGGGAATCGAACCCAGGATCTCACGCTCGCAGTCGCGCTTGCAACCACGAGACGATCGGGGCAGTCATTACTATCATAACAAACAATAGCAACAAAATTTTCCACATTGCATGCATTGGCGTGCACCTAATTTTAAGCAGATGGCATTTAAACTTACTGCTTGCTCATCCACTAAGATTATAGGGTTAAACCACATTAAATATATATTGTATTACTATATTGCAATTAGCAATCAATGACTCAAAAGCGGTTTTGCGGCTTCAATAATCGTACCTATTATTATTCGTATGGTCGCCGGCACGTAACTTGGCAAGAATCGTTAGATGATTCTCTCCTTTCTTTAACTTTCTTCTACAGACACGTTTTAAAATAAATTCTGGCAATAACCATAGAATAATGACAAGCAGTAAAAGTGTTAATTTTTTTGTTGCACTAATTTTACATGCGTAAACTTACTCAGACTACGCCAAAACCTTGCCATGTTACGTGCCGGCGACTATACAGTCAAAGCTCTGCATAATCCGATCCCTTTTCCCCTCTTCTTCTTTGTAAGAGGGGTCAGATAATATAGAGCACTGACCGTACTTAGGTACTCCTTCTCATGATTGTGACATTCCATGAAACTGCCTAAATAGACAAAGTAGTGTGTGTTTTAATTAAAACAAAATAGTAACATTTTGCTGATTGTGTAACTGTGACTGCGACCTTTTGAGGAAGAGGAAACAAAAATGCTACATTGGTAATTATCGAAATCGGATTATTTTTTAACCGACTTCCTAAAAGGAGGAGGTTCTCAATTCGGTGGTACTTTAATTTCGGAAGTCGGTGGCAATAAACTCAAATACAGATCCAAAGACACCGACTTCCAAAACTAAAGTTATTTTTCACTTTGTAGTGTTATTTTTGGTAGTCGGTTATTACTTTTTTTGTAAAAAGTTTTTTTATTATTCATCACAAAATATAATTGTTATTTTTATCGCCATGTTAATACTATTTAAAATACAAAATTTTTACAGAAGCCAGAATATTTTGCTGTGTTAGGTCATTAGGTGATGCATACCATCTGGCGCCGCAGGATGTTCCCACACTTCCAACCCTAAACTGCCGGGTCCAGTAAGTGTCTGTACGTCAATTCGACGGAGCAAACAGACCTTACTTAGCTCCTAGTCACCTGAAAGTGCTTATAGTGCAAAGAGAGGGTTAAGAGTTTGTTTAGTACTTACGCATTTGAAGGTTATCGGTTGTTGACGAGATCAATCGATTTGTTTAGATCATCTCGCCGTTAACTCTTAAAATATGCGTTAGGCATATTTTAAGAGTTAACGGCGAGATGTTGAAGAGATCAATCTATTTGGTTGTCGTGTTTTAAAAGAGAACAAAATAATATGTACCTAATAAAGCAAAAATTAAACTGATAGTTTTTACTGCAAAAAGTTTAACATGATTGTGCTACGTAGAATTAATTAATTAAAACAACATCTGCATCAGACATGTTAATTTTGTACTCAACAAGGGTAAAACAAATGGGATTTACATTTAAAAAACAAAACACTATTTAGCCAGGATATTTATAAACAATCCTAAACTCCATATTAAATAGTAATATAAGTAAGAAATTTACTTTTTATAATCACATGACTTTACTTTTTCATTTAAATTATAGTTTTATAAATATCTAACGAAGTTTCCAAAAAAATCCGGACGCGAAAAACGATCATTATTATGACTACAAAAGCTTAAAAACAGGTAGGTACTGTCAATATCAATTATCAAGATTCTTCTGATAAACGACTTGTGATCGAATCAAAATGTTTTGATCTTCGTCAAAAAGAGAGATTCTATTATTTGTAAACACACAGCGTGAGTATTCCAGAGAACGCACTTATTTTTATTTCAGAAAATAATTCCTGATGCAACATGAAAAGATGTTACTACATTTACAAATGTAGTAACATTTTTTTTTTTCATTTTTTGTTCGTTTAATTTTATTTTTTTAGTCATGTAAGGCGACTTTAATTTAAATAATATGTATAGACATTATTATAAATTAAAGCCACTTTACGTGTCTTTCTGTGTGACCGCATTGTTCTTCTAAACTTTGCAACGCTTTTCACCACCATTAAAAGAATTTATTCCAGAAGGTTTGTGTCAGATTAATATGAAACTACTTTTATAATGAAATCTCGATGTTTTATCAAGTCGTAAAAATCATGCGCGGCTGGGGCGGGTCGCTAGGTATGTTATAAGATATACTTTGCGACCATCAAAACAACTATCTGTTAAAGACTGGTTTACAGAAGTGATTAAAATTGTGCCTTTAATATAAATTATGCTCAAGTCGTTTTTTATATAACATTCCCCTACTAACACGTTAAAGTAAAACAACGCCAAATTTATTTTTAATATAATACTTGTATTAAAAATATTTTTTTTTACCAATGTTTAGTTCAAGTGCCATACAAGCTGTCAATACATCAATTAAATCCAACACAATGCAAGCATTTATGGACACAATGCCAATAGTAATCAATTTAATTTGTTCTTCCTTATGACTCACAAAACCAATATAATAAACGATGACACTTTATTCAATAAGACATTATAATAATTAATACATAATAATATCCAGATGATGCACCTGCAAATTAATGTGGATTGATCTTGCATACTCTTCAGATTTATGCGGCATAGATTCATTGTAAATCTATGCAAGATGCGTAAGTCTGATGTAATTATCACAGCTAATTATCAATGCAATGCACTGCTGTTACCTACTATAATAATCGATGCACAATACATCGTGTTTCATATATAGTAGCTCGCTCAGATTAATAAACAACAATACAGGACCAAGAACAGATCCTTGTGGCACTCCGATTGCGTTATCTTTATTGCTTCAACAACAAGTACTATGTAGGTGCATAACCCAGCATTATCTGTTGGTTCATTGTACCTGCGTAATTATACGTCGTCAACGGCATTCAAGGTCTTAAGAGCACTTGACACTGATTCACTCAGCTTGATCGTAGGCCTCCTTGAGGACATCCGACACACTTCCACGGCTATTGTTGTTATTATGTCCGATTTAATGGTAATTAACTGCCGATTTCGTACGAGTAATAAGTTTTCAATTACCTCAATAATGTTTTAAGTAGGCTGTGTAAACAATCAACAGTTAAGAGAACTTGGTTGACCAGGTTTTTACTGAATATGCAAAAACATTTTTTTTACACATATTTTATAGAAAATCTGAATGCCTTTCAACCCTTGAATTTAATTTACAATCAAATTTAAAAAATACACAGTTTAAAACAAGATGATACTTATGATAGGATAACAAATCATGAACTAATTTGCAGTTACATAGATGCATGCAAGTGATGTCATTACTGCTTGCACAATCCAGAGATGTGGCGATTACTGAAAAACATACACATCATGCAAACGCAACAAGACGTGATGCTTTTAGAAGGTTATTTTTAACTGCTTATTTAATTATATTTTATTGATAAACAAGATCATTTATTGTTTTGTTTGCAATAAAATAGAGGCTATTAATCAGCTCTAATTTTTTTATAGAATTTTATTGTATTATAATTTGTTTTTTTTTTGCCAAAATAGATCCAACGGAAATACACCTTGGATCAAACGTCCGTGGTATTAAATGACCTCTGATTAAGGACCTTAACTTCGTCCTCAAGGGAATGAAGGAATATACTTACGCAAGGCTTGATTTACTACAAGAAAATGTGGATCACGTGCAACTGGGAGTCATTATTGGAGCTAATGAGAATGCTATGGGTGGCTGTTAATGGTCCGTTTGCTGCAACTAAGTTGAGTTAAACCTAAGGAATTACATTTCAAAGTGCAATAAAAACTGCAGTTAGCGGTTTGTTAATTGATACCTACTGGCTTTGACTTGAAACGTTGGTAGTACGAAATAGGTTTTTAGATTTTGGTAAATCACACTAATATTAGCACAGCTTTTACAAAAGGGGGGTAAGGGCACAGCAAAAAGGAACTAAATGGTAATAATAGGGTGTAGTGTTTCAGCATAAGGCATTATTATAGACACAAGTTGATTTATTGACTGTGTTTGGTGATGCAATTAATTTTTACCCCATATTCGGTTGCCTATTGGACATTATAATTTGACGATCATCTTGCAACGTTTCAGGTTACGCCTATGGACAATGTTTTCATCCTTGCTTCCACAATTTTCCGGGTTCATATATTTTACAAAAAATTAAACATAAAAACCATGAGTAATGAGTAAGTGCTTGTCTTTTAACATGATGGATTGGTATTTAATTTTAACCCACAGCAAATACTAGCACCGTTACTTTGGTGTGGTTAAAAAAAGATCTATGGGACCAAATGTATGGGAAAAAAAAAAGTCGTCGATTTTTTTTTCGCGATTGCGTTTGTAGTCCCTGGAGGCCTAAAATGGACTCTTTGGCAGAATCATAATATGATCTGCGTACAATTCATACATCCCGCAATTCACCTGTTTTACAGCTGCTATTTGACATTAGACTTCACTAAAGTAATTCATAGTTTGTGGACCATTTTACGAAAATCCATACAAAACTGTCAAAGAGATGAATTGCGGGATATGAATTGTACTTATGATTCTGCCAAAGCGTCCATTTTAGGTCCTCTGGTAGAAAGTTGTTCAGTTTGATGGTCTCTACCACACCCTTAATTATTTTCGCCACACCGTATTAAGACACATTGTTTAATCAAAAATAAATAACATAAGTGACAAATCAAATAATTGTATTAAAATCATGTAGGCCTTCACATATTGTTGTGTGAATAAAATACACACATGTGATATTCATTTGCAATATTTCTATGAATTATAAATATGTATTTGTGCTTCGTTTCAGAATTTTCTCATGCCAACAAAGGTGAAACTTTGCCAAAATCAAGAGTTTATAGAGAGTACCAAAATATTAGATTTAAATAAACGAAGCGAACCAGAATGATTTTAATAGGTCAAAACTACATAGTTTTTAAGAATGAAAATTGGTTACTAAATATCACAGAAAAAAATATGAAGATAATGAGGAGTGGGAGGAGTTTAGTACATGATTTGCATTACCCACTGCACAATTTCACATCATTTTCTTCATTATCGTAGAGTAAAAATTTATCAGAAATTACAAAAACAATAGTTAATTAGTTGTTAAATTAAAAAAGAAAGATGTTGAATATACAAAATCTTTCTTTTTTTATTTAACGGCCCCGATCTAAATGGGGGCGTTAAAATAAAAAAATAAAAATAACATTAGGTACCTATTAACTTTCCCAGACATACATTACCATACCAATCTTTTTACAAAATATTATACGGTCTTACTATGTAAAAATAATAAATGTGTTGTATTTTTTATCCAACTCCCAAAACCTTTAACGTGGGACGCAACGTGTGTCGACACTCTTGCGCCATACTATCTTCCTAGTATATCTTCCTAGTTCGACGTGCTGTGCTGGCGCTGCTGCTGCGTCGACGGAAAACCTCAAGCTGCGAAAGTATAATAACCTTAACGGTAATTATATTTTCGAGCCATTTGAAACCCTCGGGCCGTGAAGTCTGACTGCTCATGGTTTGTTCCACAAAATCTCCAAAAGGCTAGTTGACACTTCCCGTAACCCAAGGGCTGGCTTTTACCTTGGTCAGAGGCTAAGCTTTTCCATACAACGTGGCAATGCCGCCAGTCTCTTGGGTCTATCAGTAGACAGCCATACGGAGGAATTTTTCGACGCCGTATTTTAGTTTGTTTAATAGTTTTAGTTAGGTTAGGATTTTATAGATTTATGGGTCCAGGGACGGCGGACTTGGGGACGTCCGCCGCCCCGTATCACACTGGACCCGAGGTGGCAGCGCGTAGTGTTCCACGCGTGCCCCTTTCAAACGTCGCGGGGGGGGTCAAACACCTCACCCCCCAGACTTGAGGTGGCCCGCAGAAGCGGGCCGGCACTAGCCGGGATTGCGGAAGTAATAATAGATCCCAAGATCCCCGGTGCAAGTCTGGGAGGGGAACACTGGAACACTGGGGTGGTTTTTAGGCAGTAAGAGTCTGACAGACCCGTCCGCCCGCCCCAGGGCGGAGGACATCCATGAGGATTTTCTACCCAGTAAACAAAAACAAAGAAAGGATTTTATAGAATTACTTAAATATACATAGTATTTATTATTACTAAACTTTTAACTCATATCATTTCCGGAATAAATGTAATTTAAAACCTACTATACCAAACAGTCGCACCAAACAACATCAACAGTGTCTTGTCTTTACAAACGCCGACATTACTCTATGACCAACACCTTGATGGTTTCCCGTGCTGACAACAATGGTCACGGCCGGTAGTGGCTCAGTATATAACAGCTAGTGCCTACGTCATGTCATTACTTCATCCCAACGCAGCACCATGACAAGATCCTGTAGCTGTTTAGTGTTAGCTGCTGTGATTCAGGTAAGAAAATAAACAATATTACAAGGATTTGCCACAAAAATAAGATGCACATTTAGATTTCTTGATCAATAATATTTTTAATTTTTTACAGTATTTTGTGCGTTAAGTCAAATTGTAAGGTAACTAATGCGTAGTCTAATGCTTCATGGAAAATAAAGTCATTATCGTCGTTCTTTTGCAGTGGCATCCGAAACGCAGACATACTAATAATACAAATTATTTTACAGGTGATATTTAGCCAGGACAAAGAGCCCACCTTAGCTTCGGGACCTTTTCCAACTCCAAATAATCAAAATGGTTATAGGCAGATTATACCGAACCACTGCCTGTCTCCACCTCCTGGGGTACATAACTTATTTATTTTTTGCCATATTCTCACAAACCCTTCAGGAAACCCTTCAGTGGATAGTGCACGAAAAGATAGAAGGCATGTCTGTAAAATAATCTATTAACCCAGTGACAAAATACCTGTCAGGAGTGAGTATAAATGCGCGAGCATTTTACACTCTTCGCCAAAGATAGGTGGAAAGATACCCCGCATTGTCTCACGACTGGTCAAAGGTCTCACCCATAGCCATCCACTCTTGCCTGTCTGTTGCTTTTAACCTACATTATGTACACTGTTTTTTAATTATCACCAAATTGTTTACAGGTAGACCTACACAAATGTTGCCCAATACCCAAGCTATTTTCCGATGAAGATATGGATCGTTGTGGAATTGAGAAAGTGTCAGTAGATCGCCCACCTAAACCCAAAGTAAGTATATTACCATAGCATAAAAGCATAATCAGCCTATAATATTCCCACTGCTGGGACACAGGCCTCCTCTCTTCGAGAGGGACTGGGCTGTAATCTACCACGCGGGCCCAGTGCGAGTTGGTAGATGTCACATGTCTTTGAATTGTTGGTTCTAGGACATGCCGGTTTCCTCACGATGTTTTCCTTCACCGTTTTGAGAGCAGTGGTGATGAAATTATTTACACAAAGTAAAGCGCCTGCCTGGGTTCGAACCCACGACCTATGACTCGTAAGTCGGGGCCGTTACCACTGGGCCACCACTGCTCCTCCAGTATATTACCATGAGTTTACCGATTTCTAGAAAAGTTTTAAAGTTCGTTTCGCATATTTTTCTGTTTGGTTAACCTGAACTGCAGTACGCTTAAAAAGCATAGAAACAGGGAGACATACATTATACAATATTAATAAACTTATAGGAAGTAACAGATATCTTAGTGCAGGACACATTCCGCCATAATATAGTAGTATGCAAATTATTTAAAACAGGTTTAAGTTTATTAATGTCACCTTACAAAATATTAAAGTTCTCATAGACATCCTGAAACTCAGGTTTTCATAAACCTAGTTCAGGCAGGTCTACATTACAGTTAGAATTTAAAAAAATCCCCGATTGTAATTAATCTAAATCATAATTTTACTTTACTTTATACTTGTTTTTTTTTTTTTTTTATCATGCCCAATAAATATTACCTCAAAGATAAATTATAAACGAAGTATAGTCTAAAAATCAGAGGAATAAAGACAAACCTCATATATTTCGCAAACAAGCTCAATGCCTTTTATTACTTTTATTTGTTTCCACTATCAGGTTCCCTGCAAAGAAAGTATATGTCTGATGCAAAACGCTAACATGCTTTTGGCAAATCAAAGCGTTGACTATGAAAAATTGAGGACTTTCGTCGATAACTGGGCACGTACTGATCCTGAATTTGCTGTACCTATAAATGAAGCTAAAAAGATATGTGCAAGGGACGGAGGACCTTCGGAGCCACCGGTTTGTGAGCAAGATAGAATCTTCTATTGCCTGACCTCAAACGTATTATGGGTAAGATTTTCTTCTTTTTTATTCTTATTACATTGACACTTGGCCTGTCCTTGACCAATGCTGTGTATGTCTTGCCTGGGCCGGTGTTAAATTCCTTATTCCGATAACACGTCTTTTAAGTGGGTATTATATTAATTTTGAAAACATATTAGCTTATCTACTTCTTCTATGCATCTCTGTAAGCCTTTCTAGCCATATCGTTTTACAATAAAAATCTATCCATGTTTTTCGAGAATAGAGTACAACGTAGACAGAGCTATAGACAGAGCTCTCTACTCTCTGCGCTGACGAATGGGTAACCATTTTAAAAGCAAGTCGGTGCGCGGATACGTGGTCTTACTTACGAAACTTGAAAACGAATCGAATGCAGTTATTGAGAAGGCGGTCAAGTTTATTGAGAAAATCTGAATTCATAATAACACACTCACCATAGTAATGGGAAATATAAGGGACTGTACAAGCATTGCCTTAATCTGTGATGGGAGAAAGTTTTTCAACTGATAGAGCGACCGTAACGTTCCAGTGACTTTTTGACTTACAGTGTTGTGACCTGCTTTCGTCAGTCAAAACAAGTGTCGATATGCAGACCGAGATCCTTAATATCGGAGCTAAACGGGATGACTGAATTTTCGAAGATTCCGTGGCACAGTTGAGCCATTCAGCTTCCTCATAATATAGTGTCTATTCTGTGATAGCCTGTCACAAATATTGTATATTATATTACATAACGGCGCAGGATAGCCTTTACCAGAAGTGATCATCGTATTAGTGGTTCAGCAGCTTCAATATCATCAGAACTGTGCCGGAATATAGCAGTTCGTCGTGAACGTGGAATGACAGGGGCTCCCCTAACATATTCTCCGTCATCAGAAGACAGCCGCCATGCAACCATCGATGCGTCGCTCTGCTAGAGTGACTGTCACCAGCCAGTGTCACTCATATCCGACCTTTTCGGTGATCCCAGTAACTTAGTAACAAAAATAAACGAAGCCACTTGCTGCGGCTTCTTATATAATAGTAAGGAACAACGTCGTGATGGCCCAGTGGATAAGGCCTCACCTCTCATGCCCGAGGTTGCGGGTTCCAAATCGGGGTAGTAGCAATGTGACTATATTGGACATTAGTGACGTCGGTCTGCACGTTCGACGTCAGTAGTGAGCCCAGAGCCCAAGTCTGCTATTTTTATAAATTCAGTCATTCCAACACGATCCCATTGTCATTTTGCTAAATTTCGTAATCTGCTAAATTCATAATGGTCGGTCAATGTTCTCGTAATAGAATTGTGTTATTATAATGGCATCGTCGTATTGCCATTATTATAAAACCCATTAGTAAAAATATCACTCATTTGTCATTATGTACGAGATTACCAATAAATGCTTTCAATGTAGTGTCAGTGGCCGACCATTGGAAAGTCATAATGACGCCATTATAATAGTAGATTACCAAACTTGTCATAATCAACAATTATGAAATCAATGATCGACCATTCTGACACTATTGTAATAGCAGACTTGAGGCCCTGGTTTTCTTCGCGATGTTTTCCTTCGAAAATATTGCGAAGAAAACCTGGACTTATATAATAGTTAATATAAGTCTGAAATCGCCAACCGATAAGCAAGTGTAGTGATCATTGCTTCTGCCTTCTCTGTATCAGAAGAGACTTTTGACCAGCAGTGGGACAGATCAAATTCTGGTCTTATTAGTAAGGAACTCTTTTTTAGGTTTATGCAAGTTTATAACAGTAGTTCATCATTGTATTCACTTTTTCTTTTTGTTAATGTGAGAACGTTGCAAGCTTAATATAGAACGTAGATTTGTAGACCATTTTCTATTTTGGTAAGTTCCTATTTTTTTGACGGGCCTACATCGTCCTGTCATACCTATTAACACTGTAATTTGAAAACATTGTAAAAGCCAATTATTTTTTAATGTGAACCGTGGAGTTTCTTGCCCGCTCTTCTCCATAGGAAACGACCAATTGGAACCGTACACCTAGCTTCTGACGTTTTTGATTTTGATTCTAAGAACAAAATATGTAACAATACAATACCTGTGTATAATGTAGAAATGCATGGTACTTTAATTTACATAACATGTTTTTAATTTTTCAGAACTGTAACCTTCGAGATGCAGAGGTTCCGGGTGACTGTCAGATTCTGAAGGCTCACATGGATGAGTGCAGACCGTATTACTGGAAACAGAGGGAGCATGATGTAGTAAATCTGCAATAATCTAAAATATAGTCGTTTTGTATGTAATTTAATAATATGTAAATAAATAAAATTTCAAAGTAGTTACGCTATGTACTCAGTGGCGGTCAATAAGGCACGACATATTTTAATAAAATATTTATATAACAACATGTACATTTGTTTTCATCTTCACTGAACACAAAATGTTTGAGGTAATGAACTTAGCTGATCGGCTGATACAAGTATCTTATATATGAAATTAATATGACTATGCCTTTTTCCGAGTAAGTCTCAATCTACCTACCAAAGATTGGAAGACAAAGATTGGTGAATGTCAAAGTCAAATCATGTATTTCAAATGGGTACTTAGTTTCAAATGGGTACACTTTTGATTGTCAATTGTCACTTTTAGGTCATCGCTACCTCAGTCCGTAGTAGTAGAGCTCTCTGTTTAGGAGCTCGTCCGGGAACTATTATAATCGTACCTATTTTGCCGCAGCGTTGCTTAGTTTACGTTTGGAGGTCATGGATGTGGCGTAATTGCACTCAAACTCAAAGCATTTTTTTTCAAATAAACCAATTACAGGCACTTTTGAATTGTCAAGGGGTCGGTCAGTCAGAGAGATGAAGTTAGTTGCCCATTCCAAAGCTTAGTAGGTCCTATGGAGAAGAATGGGCAAGAAACTCCACGGACACTGTTTTAAAATAACATTATGGTTACAAAATATTGGTTACATCATTCATGTTGCAATTATACATGTGCGAACGATGCAAAATGTCAAAAGCGTCAGGTAATAAACAGATTTAAAAAAACAGTAAAAAAATAAAATAAAATTATAAGCCATGGCAGCTAAGAGATGACCCATTCCTACTGATAGCGCCGGTTCACGAACATGGCGCATGGATTAGAAACAAAACATGACTGTAATATAATTTTATTGTAACATCTTGCATGCCATGTGTGTGTATACTCATGTTTTGGACAAATAAATGATCTTATCTTATCTTATTAGCACCATTCAGCTCAACCATTTTGAAGGGAGCTAAATGACATTTCAGCTTTTCCTCTGGGATGGCAACGCATCAGCGATGCCTATGATATTATGTGTATAATAATAGGATGGAAATGTGTATTCTCCCCATTCTCACATATGGTGCTTAAACCTGGTCCTTGACACTTTAGCAGAAGTTCAAGCTCGAGGTTTGCCAGCGAGCCATGGAGCGCAGTATCCTGGGGTTCGAGTTTCGAACCACATAAGGAACATAACACTGCGCACCAAAACCAAGATCACGGATGTTAGGTACCCAAAAAAGTTCCGTTCAGTTAAAAAAGTATCTTCTGTCTGAGAGATGACTACGCTTCAATTTTTTGTAGCTCCATAATAAATTATGCGTAACCCCGAATTGACATTAGGTACTTATTCAGTATGAGAAGTTATTTAAATAACTGCAGCACATAAAAACAGCGTAGCAGTAGCGCATCACAAGTATTGTACTTTACGTGGACACTGTTACGCACATATTACTGGACTATAAATATAGCAATAGACTGTATAAAAATTGACCAATTAATTATTATAAAAATAAGAACAATTTAGTTGAATTAATCGTGAATGGTTCAGGTTCAGTCATAGAAGGTCAGCCAATGACGATCATGGGAATGACGTTTCATCGGCTCCAGACACACACAGCTGAAGATCATAGAAGACACCCGAACAGACACCATGTTCATTTCTGCCACCCAGGAGCGTTGCTAGATTCCGATTTGAAATGAGTACCGCTATATTTAAAGACACATAAGATAAATTTCAGCTTTATCTTAGGCATGGAAACGTACTTTTAATGCTTCTGGCATTGCAGATATCCATAGCCGCAGTCCTATTTCTTCCCGTGGGTATCGTAAAAGGCGACTAAGGGACTTACTAAAGAATGGGCGGCAGCGTTTTCTATGCATTTTAACACCATACTGCGATCGCCAACCCACCTGCCAAGCGTGGCGATTATGGCAAACCCCCCCATTGGGGCAGGCCTATGTCCAGCATTGGACGTCTATCAGGTGAAATGATAGCCGCAGTGATCACTAACCATTAGGTGGATCGACTGCTTTAAAAGATGAATTCGAAATTAATAAAGAGTGAAAAATTAAGTCATTAGTAAAACGATTCAAAGATGTTAGATTTGGCACTCGAGATTTATCACTCACCTACCAAATAATCGTAAAGCGAAATGAAAGGATCAGATGAACGTTCATTTCTATTTAATTTTGTCAGTGTTGTGTGATCGTATAGAATAAAACAAAAATGAACGACGCGTCTGATATCAGCAGTTAGCGAAACAAGTGAACAGAGCCCGCTTCTTGGCCTTCATGATAGTTTTCATGATATACGAGGCACGGTGATGCTATATAGATTGTATAACCAGACTCCGGGGCGGGTTTCGGGTATTTGTGTTGTTTGAAAACGCAATTCCATACAGGACAGCCTTAGTGGCAGTGCTTTGGGGTTACGAAAAGTGTCAACGATGCCTTATTACTAAGCTTACATCAGCTGCCTGGCAGAGGGCTGTTATCTTTTTAACAGTAATATATAGGTAGCTTGCCAGTTTTCCACAGAATACGTATTACTATGCCCTTTATTATGGCAACCAATAAAAATACGGTAAACTACATCTCGTTTTTGGTGGTACGGAACCGTTAGTGAGCAATTTGGTCGTTTTTAGGGTTCCGTACCAAAATGGTAAAAAGGAACTCTTATGGTGAGACTAAGTCTGTCTGTCTTTCTGTCACACCTGGATTTCTCAAGAACTACTAATGCTATCAACTTGAAATTTAGAATAGTTTTAGGTGACGTTTGCCCAACTATTTTGCAAGTAAGAAAGAAATTAAAAAACCGGCCAAGTACGTGTCGCACCACGCACAATAAAGGGTTCCGTAGTTAGGATGAATTTATACCAAAAACAAAATTAACATTGTAGTTGAAAAACATGCTCTCCCAAACATCTATACGAGATACGTTACGGTCAATTCATCAACTGCAAATTTAAGTTGGTCGACGATTACTCGTTAATTTGTAAACCCTACTTAGCTGTGCTAGTTTTCCTTTTAATTTCGTTATAATTATATACTACTGCCATGAATTTTTTCACATATCCAAAACCAACCATTTAGCTGGCAGGGGGGGGGGACACTTGACTCTAACAAAAAATAGCACTTTAAAGCTTAATATTACGCAAACGGATTTCAGAATTTAAAAATGTTTTTCACAGACCCACCGTATTTTTGAACGGCATATCCAACGATACCCCACACCATGTATTAGACAGGAAAAAAAAATATCATCCCCGTTTTACGTGCAAGGGAGGTACCCTAAAAAAAATGTTTTTCATGGTTTTATTTTACGTATATCTCGACGTGAATAATATGTACATCCATGCCAAATTACAGCTTTCTAGGACTTAGCGTCTCTGAGCTAAGCCGGGGACAGACGGACGGACGGACAGACAGACAGACAGACAGACAGAGATACAGACAGACAGACAGACAGACGGACATGGCCAAACTATAAGGGTTCCTTGTTTACTACGGAACCCTAAAAAATAAATCTTTTTTGCAAAAGGGACTGAAAAGGGGTCTTAAAAATTTGAAGTGAGGCTACTAGGGCATGTGGGGTATCACATGAAAGAACGTTGTTTGCACATTCTCAACCTTTTTTTTTTAGGCCGCATAGTCTCCGACTTGTGATGAAAAATGTAAAAAAAAATACCGTTACCCCCCCCCTTATCTCCGAAGTTTGCAGAGATAAAAATCTGAAATTATTATATATGATAGAAGCCTAAGTAAAAATTACAGGGAAAATAAAACGATTTCTCTAAATAGCACAGTTTTTCAGAAATCATCAACATCAGAATATTCGTACGGAACCCTCGGTGCGCGAGTCCGACTCGCTCTTGACTGGTTTTTTGTTTTTTTTAATGCATCGATACAATTCACACCTATGCAGACACAGCTAAGTATTTAATCTCGATTGGTTACCATTTCAACAAAGCTTATCCTGGTAAACTATTTTCCAAACTTTTTTGGTCTCATAAACATACCTTATGAACGTGAGAAAATAGTGTGCTTAGCTATTTACGAGAAAATGATGGCTGCTTTTGTTTACGAGTTACAATACAAAGAACAAGCGACACATGCATCTCTTGGTCGGATGTGGCCGCATTTCCCAGCGTAAAATGAGACGGAGAATTTTGTTTGCGATGATCTTGACTCTGTGTTATTGTTGACAGTCATCACAGGCAGTAGTCACTAACTATAAAACAGCTCGAGTCTATGTCATGTCACCACTACACCACATCACAGCACCATGACAAGATCCTGTAGATGTTTAGTGTTAGCTGCTGTGATTCAGGTATGAAACAAAAAAGAAAATAATTTTTAGTTTTATTTTTACATATTATACTGATGTTATTTTATAGTTTTGCCACAGATTATCACATAAATCACTCCATACAACATTTTCAATACAGGACCTACTGCTATAATATATACTGCACCCCCTTTTATTAACTCAAGTTTTTGTTTAAACAATATCTATGTTTAGGTTAAGGTATTTTTCTATGAGCCGGTGTCGCCTGAAATAAATAGTATTATTATTAAAGCCTACACCTTCGAGTCGCTCGACGCTGCGAACGAAAATGTACCTAACCTTACAAGCGTAAAGTGAGTTTTGCTTTGTAGCTGAGCGCCGCCGTCGCGTGGTTATTGTGCATACGTGCGATTCTCGCAGCTGTTGGCAACCCACTGAGAAATGGGTCGCGTGCGACCCGGCGGCTGGTAGGTAGTTAGCGCGCGTAAGCACATTGAGTGATTTATCTGATAATCTGTGGTTTTGCAGAGGAGACTAAATACATTTTTGAAGTTGTGTAAAATGATCCTAAACGGGCGTAGTTTTTAATATCCTTTTAGGCCAGCGCCTTTTTTTTAGGCCAGCGCCCTAATTGCTTAACACACTATCAATCACAATCTGAATGATTTTGAAGTATATTGCTAATCCATTGCTTCATATGTTTGAAAAATTCGTCTGCTCAACAACGTAAAAAACGCAATGAATATTCATGTACTGTCAAGATGAAACCCATTGCTACTGATAGTGTGTTACCCTGCAGGACTCAATCAATCTCAAACGCGTCATGTACCGACTGCCATTGAATTACTAGTTCTGACTCCTGTGAAATTCTGGCTACTCATTAGTGATTTGAGTTTGCAACGCGTCACTTTTAAAAAGAGAGAAAGAAAATACGTTTATTTGCGGTAAACATGACGCCAAGAACGAACACAAATACAAAAAAGAACAAGTAGGGGGAATATATGCGTCAAATCCACGCAAAACGGCCACCACTCTGCATAATGCTGCGACCCTATGCGAGACAGAGCCCAAGCTCTGGTTTTCATTGACAGCCGGCGTTGACGTGATAACGTCGACCGGTGCAGCATACAGTGAGGTTATAAATAAATAAATAAAATAAATACAAACCCGCGTGGGGGCTGAAAGGTTCTGGAGTGTACCGCGTACCGGAAGACGTAGCGTTGGAAGGCCTCCTACAAGGTTGACCGATGACCTTGTGAAGGCTGCAGGTATCCGCTGGATGCGGGAAGCACAGAACCGGTCGAAGTGGAGGTGCTTGGGGGAGGCCTATGTCCAGCAGTGGACGTCTTTAAGCTGAAATAATGATGATGATGATGACTTAAGGAGAATCCGCAGCTGTAGCCCGTGAAATGCAAACTTTATTACGTTTTTTTATTTAGCACTGTGGACAACGTCGACGTCGTCACGTAATCCGTTGCCATTTCCTTTACAAAACATTTTATAATGAAGAATTCTTTCACAGGTGATATTTGGCGAAATGCCACGAGAACTGCATCACCTTGGTGTATATCATCCCTATCAACAGATGATACCGCGACACTGTTGGCATCCACCACGTGGTGTAGGTAGTTTGTCTTTTTCTTTATTCAGAAATGCTTAGCGGTCAGTGCAAGAAGTGCCAAGTGTCAGTTACCATACATCTGCTCCAGAATTACGGAAAATAACGCTAGTTTAGCATAACGGTGTTTCCTTCAATGTAGCGCGCGAAATTCAAAATTTCATACGCTTTTTGCACATAAATTTTGAATTTCGCGGGCTTTCACATTAAGTAATGCTAAAGTAGACTTTGACAAGCTCTCAACTTTAAATTCACAATTCAGAAACCGGGTATCATGAGTCAGTTACGGTCGATACCAATTTAACACCGTTCTAAAAGAACTCTTTGTTCAGCAGTAGAGTAGAAACAACTGCAGTGGTTAGATCCGGCTATGCATGATGACAACAATAAACTGTAGGATAGGTATTTATGTGTAGAATTACGGCATCCTGCAATGAAACTGATTCCAATGTTGTTTAATCAAAACTATAATCTGGGGCCTATTCAATATAGCTGACAATGCAACGCATTTGTCACATTTTAACGACAGGTACTGTTTATTAAAGCACTGAAACTATGAAAATTTAAGACGAAAATTTTTCAATTGGACAATTGTCGCCCGTCAGTTTTATAAAAGGGATCTTAAATTTCTATGAAAGGAAAATGTTCATACAAATTTTATTACAGATAGACTTGCACAAATGTTGCCCAACACCAAGTCTATATTCAGACGAAGTTTTGGATAGTTGTGGAATTGAAAAAACACCTGAAAAAGGCTCCAACATTCCAGCTAGACCCAAAAGCAAACAAGTAAGTATTACTACCAACAGATGTTCTTCGCCTTTATCCTATTCATCATATTGCTGTGGTCCATGCACATTGCACACCGACAAACAGTGCGAATTGCAATATCAGCCCAAATACCACCTCAGGTGAGAAGTAAGCTGAGGGTGGAATAGCAGTCGCCACCTACTTTGTTAAGCCACTGCCATCTGCCACTCTGCCACTCCCACGCGACCAGTAGTTCCATATAGGATAGCACCCGAAAGATTGTGCACCCAAGTAGGTCACTGCAAACACAATCTGGCAAAATATAACAAGAGGGCCATCGTCTGATCAGGAGCACCACACTCGCCCCGGTTGTCGGAAAGATCCCGTCTTCCCCGCTTCCGCCCTCTTGTTGCACGGAAAAAAATCTACAATACTAAAAGAACGCATAGTTAAGAAAAAAATTATAAGGAGAGTTTGTTCTTAGCAACAAGTAATACAAATTTTAGCAGATAGTAATCAAATTTTAAAGAGAACAATTTCATTCTAGTTACACACAATTTAGTAAACTCTACTGACAAATAGTAATTATTATAAACATTTGTGTAGTCAACAATCTAGATCTGTGCTTATGATTACAAGGCCCATTATCACGCACAGAAAAATATTACTCTCTTATTTTAACTAGAACGGTCTTGTAGTGTTAACAAAAGTCGTCTTTTTTTAAAGCACAAGATATTCTTGTTGCATGTACGATATTTTCATAACTGTAACGAGATTTTTTTATCCATGTTGGGCGTCCAAAGTTTCCCTATTCCTGCACATTTGGGGACTTAAAGAACGCTACTGAAGCTTAATTAAAAAAAAGAGAAACCCTAATAAAGGATTCTCAGATGTTTCATTGACATTGAATACGGTTTTTTTAATATTTTGTGTATGTGAGAACGTTGTAGGCTAAATAGACTTAATTTGTAGACCATTTTCTATTTTGTTAAGTACCTGGTACTTGTTGACGGGCCTACACTGTCCTCCCATACCTATTAACATTGTAATTTGATAAAATTGTAAAAGCCAATTATTTTAAAAGTGAAGTGTCTTACCAGTTTTTTTCCATAGGAAACGACCAATTGGACCCGTGCACATTGACGTTTCATAAGTGCCCATATTATGTGAAATAAAATAATTTTATTTTGATCTACTGTTTTTCATAGGTTTCTTGCCAGAACGGTATATGTCTGATGACAAAGGCCAACTTACTAATGGCAAATGGAAGTATTGACTATGAAAAATTACGGACTCACATAGACCAGTGGGCAGCTGCCCATCCAGACTTTACTGAAGCTATTTTGGCAGCTAAACCAGAATGTGCTAAACCAAAAGGAAAGTATTGGAATATAGGCCAGCCGCCAAACATTTGTGACCCAGATAGAGTATTCATGTGTCTGCAATCTCACATGTTATGGGTAAGATTTCCTAAAATTAAAACATAATACACTTCTTTTCCATTTCTTTACTTTTCCAACAGTAGTACAATAGTTCCGTTTGGTGCCGGACGTAAAGAATAGCACCATCCCACTTCTTCCCATGGGTGTCGTAAAAGGCGACTAAGGGACTTACTAGAGAATGGGCAGCAGCGTTCTCTATGCATTTTTAAAACCATACTGCGATCGCCAACCCGCCTGCCAAGCGTGGCGATTATGGCAAATCCTCCCCCCCCTTTTGACGGAGGCCTATGTCCAGTAGTGGACGTCATTCGGCTGAAATGATGATGATGATGATGATGACTTTTCCAACTGCATTTTGGGTTGAAATCAAAGTGGTTCTGATAATATCCGAAGATTATTTTTTAATATAGTCGTCTAGTTAAGTATCTTCATTAGGTACAATAATTTCAGTTTTACCTACGTCACCAATATTAAGGACTTGCATCTGGATAAAAGTTAGGTAAATATCTAATAGCTCTATTTTTTTCAGGACTGTAAACTAAAAGAATTCGAAGAATGCCACAGTCTAAGAGAACACATGGATGAGTGCAAACCATATTATATGAAACCTAAGGATTATGACGAAAAATTCTCCAATGAAAACAAAGACATTTGATTAAATGGGAAGTAAATAGTCGCATTGGGTTACTGATATGTATTAAAATCTTTATAAATGAAATGCTTTTCGTTGGAAAGCGCACCACTTAAGAACGAGCGGACAGATTTCGCTGTTTTTTTGTTTAAAAAAGGTTTGTAATAATCCGGAAGAGGTTTTTATTGAAAAAAATATTGGAAAAGTTTCCCAGAAAATTTTCAAATTCCGGTAATCTGAACTTCCGTTTTGCTATGAGGTTTTTGTCAAAATTATTGTTTGGCCAGGACGACTTCAGTCGAGTCAGCTAGTGTGAAATATTTAAGTACTGCTAGTGTGAATCAGAATAATTGCAGGTCCTCAAATATAAAAAAAAATGCAATTATTATCAAATCTATAATTATTCAAACATCTCAACTATTTGTTTTTATCCATCACTTAATTCAAATATCTGCACAATATTAAACTATAAAATAAAAATAAAGAAAGAAAAGTTGTTTATTTTGCACAAACAAAACGCACCTAACAAAAAAAAAATATATAAAATAGACTCATACAAAGTAACCAAAAGCCTCGTAATTATGTAAGTAACCATTTATGCTATTTATTATACTAATACATAGGTATATTATACAAAATCAAACAAAATTAAAAATAGGTATAAGTGTTAATTAAATTAGAAACAATAATTATGGTTTGCCTTTGCTTTCAATTTCCAAGATAATCCTAACTTTACATAAATGAGAGAGTGAGTGGGCTCGGTCCTTTTGGGGGAGGCCTATGTTCAGCAGTGGATGTCATTCGGCTGAAATGATGAAGATTATGATGATGAAAGTGAGTTTATTTATTTATTTGTTAAAAGCTTTCACGCTAAAACGGTTGAACGGGTTTGGATGAAATTTGGCACATGGGTAGACCATGACCTATGTTAGGACATAGAATACTTTTTAAACTTGGTATATTTGTGTTTATTTTATTTAAAGTGCATGTGTTATTTTATTTGATGTGTATTTATTGTAATAGGTACACATTAATATTGGTCAACAAATCCTTATCAAATACACATTATAATGGCTTGAATACCACAATTAAATACCCCCATTGGGTCTTTTGCTTCTAATAATTATAACACAGCTAGTTTACACAAGAGCCTTTATACAATTTATATATGTTTTGTAACATATGGACTATGTGTCTGATAATAAAGTTTCTATTCTATTCTATTCTATACCGGTAGTATGTTCTCGTGGGATAATTTTCGACATCCATGCGGGCAAAGCCGCGGGCAAAAGCTAGTATTTACATAATTTAAAATTTAAGTCTTAAAATAATAATATTAAGTAGAAATTTATAAAAAAAGGAAGGGAAAGAATTCGTCCGCATCGCTGCTAACAGGAAAAGTGCCCAAAAGGCTGGCAGCATTGCCACGTTGTATGGCAATGCTGATTCTTTGGCCAAAAAATAGACCAGCCCTCTGGTCACGTGGAGTTTCGACCAACCTATATTCCGTTGGTTTAGGTAGTTTACCTAGTTTTTAGGGTTCCGTACCTCAAAAAGAAAAAAACGGAACCCTTATAGGATCACTTCGTTGTCCGTCTGTATGTCTGTCAGTCTGTCAAGACCCGCAAGATATTATAGCACAAGTAAAGGAAAATGTCTTTAATTGTTAATTTGTAGTTTAATCAAATTGTTTGAAGTGAAAACTTCTTTAGGCGCGTTGAGCAATTTTTGTGTGAACAAAAATCATGGAACTCACGTCATCGTCACCGAACGCTTCGAAACAATTCACAAGTTACTTAGTTTTTTCACTTCTGACGTGCAGTCCTATGACGCACAGTTTTTTTTTTTTTGTATACATACATTATTTTGTAGTTGGAAAATTGACCGTGGCATATATCGATGTATGGAAGAACATGTTTTTCAACTTCAAGGTTGAGTTTTTTTTGGGATAAATTTATCCCAACTACAGAACCCTTCATTGCGCGTGGTCCGACTCGCAGTTGGCCGGTTTTCTTTTATACCCAGTAGGCTGTCACTACTACAGATTGCAGTTTTCGCACCACATTTTGAATAAAAACTCATTGTCACAAGGTCGGAGCTGTTTTACTTTAGTAAAATAAATTAACTGATTATCTTGTTGCAAGGGAATAAAAACATATAAGCTATAGAGATCGAGAATCATGGTGGGTATCATAGAGCAATAACTTGACAACGACAGAAGTCTTATAAAATTTCTAAGATAGATATGCAGGTGTTCTCTGTAACCACAGGGAAAATGACACCACCAACAACGTGAGATTTACAATGAAAGCTGACAAAAGGTAGATAGATAGATAGATAAAACATTTATTCAGTGCACACAAAAGACATACTCGTAGCACAAGACACAATAGCACAAAAAAATGAGGTATTCCACTCCGAGCACTGATTTTAACAGCACTTGACCGAACCGCACCTGAGCACTTCCACTAACCGCACAGATAACAACTTAAAGGAATTAAAAAAGAAAAAACAAGCGGCAAAAAAAGAAGAACATACTTAAAGAAATAGTGACACTATGACATTAATCAATATTATTAGGTGCGGTGTGCGTCTCACGGTTGCACCAAATGGAAGTCCAGCTCAGCATGTGTCAGGCAGATATACCTGACGCTGATATTCTGCTGGATCCCTGATCGGCAGTGACAGACAGACGTTGAGTAGACGAGATAAAATTGGTGTTGTGACAAAGTGTTATGCGCGGAGTGAGGTAAAGCCTCTTCCTGCTTATGACAAAAAATTAAGTAAGGACTCATTACGCGAGCTTGGAATCTCTAGGTCGGCAATCTTTGCCTCGTCTAACCAACACACTCCTACGCCGTCTAAATTCAGGATTGCCGATAAATTGGAATGATCGTAACTTGGCCGAAACTGAGGTCAGGGCGAATGTCATGCATCACCCAGCGTACTCCGCCTTGCAGATCAATATGCCTAGCCTTCTCCTAACTATTTTAGGGTCGGCTTCCAGTCTAACTGGATGAAGCTGAATACCAGTATTTTACAACGAGCGACTGTCAATCTGACCTCCACAGCCTAGTCACTTGGTAATACGATACCCCTTGGTAAGACTGGTTGTCAGAATTTCGGGATTTTGACGACCCGTAACGAGTGTCAAAGATCCACGAATGACAGCCGGAACCAAGTTTCGGTATGTAAAAATGGTCACCCATCCACGGACCAACCGCGGCAAGCGTAGCTTAACCTTGCGGCTGTTATTCCTTGGCCACAAGCCCCAAGTTCCTTACAGATAAATATAATAATTAATGCAAATGTGACAGATGAGGTCATCTTAGACGTACAGTGAGGCCTGTTTGTACCAGAATAACTAAATGCGTTTAACACTAAACATATTTATAACATCATTATCCCCGTTATTACAAAACAAGGTTTATCTTCAGACCCAGGTTTAAAATATAGAGCCATTATTGAATTACGAACTTTATTCCGACTATGGTAAAGTTCCTAAACACAAAACTGACAACTTAGTACCGAACTAAGTTTTCAGTTTTGTATAAAGAACGGTATTTTAATCACTGTTACGTTCTTATTACAAAAACTGGCTCCATTGTTTAAGCCATGTCAAAATATAAATCTTGTTTTGTAATAAGGCGGTATGTGTTTTCAACTTCAAACAAATGATAGAAATGGAACTATATTTTCAATGCATTTAGCTCTAAATTATTCAAATCGCTAAACGTATTTAGAACTGCATTCTGCCATTTTCAAACAATTAATGGAAATAGAACGATGATTTAAACTTAAAACATGCTTGGAAATTCGAGCATTATTTTGACAACCTTCTTCGAGATAAATCGAGATTGCTATACTGGCCAAATACATGCGAGCAGCGGCCACCAAAAGTTTTATGAAAATCCATATGTGTCATGATTTAGCGGCCAAATAAATTACATAGTAAACTCATAAATTATCGTGTAATAAAAAAATTTAACGATCTCTTAATCCGAAACATGGCAACCAAGGAGGTAACTTATCAAAGGTTTTATTTAAATTTCGAACTGGCTTGCAAATAGAAAGCTGTTTATTGAAAAAAAAAACAAATGAACACACTGGCGTGAAAAATTATGTTGTAAGCGCGCAATCGTGAAGACTCGAAAACGTCCTAATTGGGACGTATTTGTTAATCTGTGATGCCAACATTCGGTGATTGGTGGCCAGAATAATGTTTGTTTACATTCACGCACAATTGACAACACTAGCTGTCTCTTTTTTTCTTATTGTTTTTATCAAGCTATCTCTTTTCTATAATTTTTACTTGTAGTGAAATGTAAAATTAATGAAAAGTGGATGTGTGCTGTCGCTGCTGCGCGGAACACTTTTTCGGATGTTTTGTGAGTGTATAACATATCTGTTTAATATAATATCATTGGTTGTTCGTCATTGAATCTGGAATTTATAAATAATTTACTTTGTTTATATTTCCGCGCATTATTCGAGGAAAGCACTATACAAGCCTTGGCCGCAACCAGGCATTGATGGACTCACGTATGAGTGCCTCGGCTTCGTCTCGGCCCACATTTTCACGTTCGTCCATCAATGCCCCCTGTTGCATGCCGCTCCAGTACTATTAATGTTGAATGTATTTAAGAATTTGTGGTACAAGCGACCATAAATTTAAAACCCCCCACTTTTTGGTCATAATTTGAATACCACCAGCACAAGTAACATGATTACCGTACAAACGAAGAAACGAAAGACAATATGGCAGATTGTAGAACGATTTCTACGGCGCGATTGCAATAATGATGTAAAGAAATGACACTTGTATAGTATGGTCTTTTCTTCATAGAGTAGAGATAGAAGTAATCATGCTGCACTAGTCTACATGCTTCAAGAATTTCAATAGAATAAGTAGCCTGCTGTAGAATGTACTCAATAGAGGAAATCCTACAACTTCCAAAATATTATGATCTGTGATGCAACACGAAACTATGCATAATGTACTAATTTCAAAACAAACTTCTTCTATTACTTAAACAGTACAAAAACGTAGTTATCATGTGACCGATGGATCATTCGTTTGATTGCTTCCACCTGGATCACCCACGGGAAGAAAAAAATAATATTTGCAAAACTTTTCAAAAGCCCGCAATTTATATTCGTCTTAAAAGTTAATAAAACCAGTGGAAGTAATGAAATCAGTGGTTCTAATAGCGTTTGTCATTTATGTAAGTATTATTTTATGGGAAATATTTAACTGAACCTTTTAAAACTAATTGATCTTCTAATGACGGACACTTTTATATTAATGAACTTCTATTCACTATGCACATTGTTTTAATATTATTGAGCAGAGGCTCAATAATTTTAAAACAGAGTGGCATTTTCTCACATTTGGTCGCAATAAGTAAGCTAGGTAAATTCACATTTGGTCGCAATTTCACATTGTTATGACAAAGTGAGTGAGAGGATCTGTGTAATTATTTATATTAAGACCGAAATTGTACCAACACTTATGGCATATAATTAATTTGATTTGATAGGGTGCCCCAAGCAAACGGGTAAGGTTAGGTTCGAACTGTGACAAACCACGCGCGAGCCGAATTTGTCGCTCTTAATAAAATGGGGCACCCCGAGCGGGTTAGGTTAGGTTTCCCCGAGGTGACGGCGGACTTGGGGACGTCCGCCGCCCCCTATCACATTGGACCCGAGGTGGCGGCGCGTAGTGTTCCACGCGCGCCCCTATCAGACGTCGCGGGGGGGGGGTCAGACACCTTATCCCCCCCCCCAGACTTGAGGTGGCCCGCAGAGGCGGACCGGCACTAGCCGGGGATTGCGGAAGTAATAACAGATCCCAAGATCCCCCCGGTGCAAGTGTGGGAACGGAACACTGGGGTGGTTTTTAGTCAGTAAGAGTCTGACAGACCCCTCCACCCGCCCCAGGGCGGAGGACATCCATGAGGATTTTCCACCCCGGAAAAAAAAAGGTTAGGTTAGGTTTAGTCAATAGAAGTCTGACAGATCCCTCCATCCGTCCCATCCATGAGGATTTCCAGACCGTTCCAAAAAAAAAAACAAAAAACTGACCAACCGCTTGCGAGCGGTGCCGCGGCGGCGGCCGGGTAAAATAGGAATTATTTAAAGCCCACAAAAATTATAGAGGTTCGACTACACAAATCCTTTATTTTAAGCTAAAATGAAGTTACAATTTAACAATAGCACTACCTAATCATAATGCTTTGTTCACGTATCTTGCAACTAAATGGCATCTTTCTCCCATCAGTTCTGTTAATTCCAATTTATTTTTATCTCAATAATAGGTGTTACGAGAATGTCAACAAGACCCAATCGGTGCAGACAGGTGCGCAGCAAACGCAGACATACTGGTAAGTTGGTAAAAAATATGATTATCATTAAACATAAAATAGTCCTACAATTTTAATTTCAACTATTTTATTGTTTTTTTTTGTTTTTATTGTTTTTTGATTCGTTACAGTTGTAATGGAAATCACGTCATTTGGTTTTAATAGATTTTTATTATTTTATAGATATTTTAAATAGATTATTTTATATTTTGTGAATGTGAGAATAAACGTAGATGTAAAGACCATTTTCTATTTTAAAGCTAAAATGAACAGCCAGCCTGTCAACAAGTACCAGGTACTAAACAAAATAGAAAATGGTCTTTACAAGTACCTGGTACTTGTTGACAGGCTGGCTTACATTGTCCTCCCATACCTATTAACCCTGTAATTTGAAAACAATGTCAAACCAATTATTTTTAAAAGAGTAACCATGGAGTTTCTTGCCGGCTCTTCTCCATAGGAAAAAGGAAGCTTCTCGGGCTTTGGAGGTGGTGGTTCCAATTGGAACCGTGCACCTAACATCTGACGTTTCATAAGTGCACGTGTAGGTTTATGTGAAATAAAATATTTTGATTTTGAATCAGCATAATTATACCCAACGTTCCCAAAGCAGGGACCGGGCGGGCCCTGGTCATATATTTGGTTATCTTTAAAAAGCCATGTAAAAATGTATTCCGAACTTCCAAAAATGGGAGCTCATCATTGTACTTTGCTTTAAATTCAACATTTTTTTTCCTCTTTATTTCAAAATTGATAACAAAACTGTTCCTTTAGTCTACCGCCATCTAGCTTTATCAAACGGAACTTTGACAACGGTTACTAGAGACTGGCTGCTCAGCATTTCCGTTAGGGCGCTGATTTCCACACTTGGTGAATATTAAATTATACAAAGCTTCCTATACCTACTTAACTTTCAAATTACGTAAATTTTTGTCTAAGTACACCGAGCGACAAAATATTTTGCCTAGCCAAAACGCGCAAGTAGTGCCAAAGGAGTAGCTTATAGGTAATGTACAGTCGCCAGCACATCATGTTACCACAAACTGTCATTTTCTCATCCGATTTTGAACTTAACTGTCAACAGTGTATGGTTCAAAATCATTTGGAGAAATTAGACAGTTTGGCATCATCATCAGCATCATGCTGAGTGGAAGCCTTCTTGTCACAGTCATGAGTCATGACGTGCAGCTGCCGACTATTTTTGTTTTGTTCTTATGACTATAAGTAGATCTATTTCGTTTTATTTTTCTGTTTACTTACTCCACGTGTTTTTGTGAGAAATAAACCTATTTTTCTTTCTTTTCTTTAACTCTCATAATATTATATGAATATGTAATGAACAATTTATATAAAATTTATAATGCATTGAATATTTCTAGTTTAAAAATAACGCGTTTACGACTTATATTTTTTTTATTTTCTTTTAGTATCGAATCTGTTGTGTGTTCCCTCCGTTCTTCACTCGAGAGGTTGCTAAGGAATGCGGAGGAGGTGTATTTGCAGATTTTTATGATGAAAAGAATAATGTATCTGGCTTTAGAAGGATTACTTTTAATGTAAGCATATACAATACTTATTTATTTAAAGCTTTAAACGACACTACCTGTAATATGCGGGAGTTAAAGGATTTTGCTTACAAAGATGGGTTACGTGGGCGTAACCAGCTTTTGTCTAAGGAGGGGTGGATCAACCCAGAGGGTCAATCAAAAATTTCCTGTAGTACTTAGGCATACGTACATACGTAAGTGATTTCCAGCTAAATGGGATGGATTGGATGGATGGTGTAGGTCCAGGAGGAGATAGCTACCCTCACTTTAATTAGGTATGTAAAGTATTTTTCAGGTATGTGTTTTATATTTTGATTTTAATGATAAGAGTATTTGAAACACATAATTTCATCTTTTTGTTTTTACAAGCTGTAGTTATTTTTATATATTTTTTTAAAGTATTGTTCGTACTGACGTAACTAGTAGCTGAATAGCTTAGGATCTTTGCCACGTTTAACACTTATTTAAAACCAAAATTCAGTAAAGTCAAACTGTCAAATTTGACAATGAATTTGTTTACATTTCATACTTTAGCGATTTCCGTACTTTAGTTTAAAGCTAAGGCATATTAATAAAATGAATGGATTCAAAGACTACTTCTGCTAAGTTCTTCATACCGTCAAGTATTAACACCACAACAAATAGCCGACACAAATTGATTGTTAGTAAAAGAAACCTTAAAAAGGAAATGGTGCGAGGAAGTAAATGTTTAGTACAAGTCTGGACGACTATTTTATTGTGAAGATCATTTTAACGTAAGTTAAGGTTTCCTGAGGCGATACATCGATGTGATTTGACTTGTACTGTCCGCCGCTGGTGAAAAACTACACTATTTACATATTTACCTATCTGAATAGAATAATAATAAGTGCTTCATGTAAATTCGACGTTGGCATGACACTTGACATATAAAGAAAAATTTAATTACAAGAGGCACTGAAATTTCCAATTCAGGCTGCTTTGTGACGTCAATTAGAGGTCAAATAAAAGTCAAGTGGTTTTAAGTATTTTTGTGAAAATAAATACGATAATTTTAAGACCTAGTAATAGAAAAATAAGTCTTAGAAGCTTAAAATCTCGAAATGGTTTTGGAATCGGCATAGGTAAATTTTTACTTTACATACCGAATTCTACGACTACAATAACATTGTGGACTGTGATCCTGATCATCTAACATTTGACTGGTCGTCGTCATGAAAGCCATGCCTGGCAGCAGATGTCTGTGTTAATGATTTAACCTAACATCAATCCAGATGTAAACCGATTTTTGGAAAGGATCACATAAGGGGGCCTAAAATGGACGCTTTCGCAGAATCATAATTATTATGATCTGCGTACAATTCATATCGCGCAATTTATCTGTTTGACAGTTGTTTAAGGAGTTTCGTAAAATGGTCCACAAATTAAGAATTAATAAAGTGAAGTCTAATGTTAAATAGCAGCTGTCAAACAGATGAATTGCGGGCTATATGAATTGCGCGCATGATTCTGCCAAAGCGTCCTTTTTACGCTCCCAGACCAACTATACCAAAGTTTACTGCTATGAGGTTAATTCAGTTTGGGTAGTAACTGGGTTTATTTAAAAACGACGATTAAAGTTAAGAGACTTTGATACGTTAAAAATGTATGGTTAAACAGTATCTAATCATTAACTTTAATCAGTGTTTATAAATAAAGGGGTTAATGTATTGCATATCTAATAGTTCATTGAAGATATTTGGGAAAGCGAAGACTCGTTCAATAATATGTATATGTGTCCCCACTAGCTGGTACAGAATATAATTAATATTAAGGAATACTAAGTTTTGCGATTTCGGCGGTCTCTGTAGTTCTGGAACCATAGCGCTAGATGGCGCGCTTTTTTCATTTGAAAGTCGTTTCGATATCTCGGTTTACTCGTGCAATAGTAATAATTAGATTTGGTGAAAAATAGTAATTTATTATTATTATAATAATTATAACATGATAATGTTCCTTTAGCTCTGTTTCGTATTTTTTTATAAAAATGTGGCTGTTATTTTAGTATATTTTGGTGTCTTACGACTTCCACGCGAACGAAGTCGCGGGCTTCTAGTCATGTATTTGACAGCTAGTTTCAACGTTGTCAACTTTCAGAATGCACATACCCCGCGTCATAATAGAGAGCAATCCTCGCGCGAATACGTGTTCGCGCCGACAGAGGGCGCCCTCCGGTTTTCCGAACAAAAAGTGACATAATTATATGAGCGCCACTATCGCCTATTCGTGCTACGATCACTTTCTATTAGGACGTGACCTTAAGCTTGAATAATAGTAATAAATAATTCCATTTAATTCAGACTACAAAAATAATGTGTGTGGCCAGTTTTTCGATCAAAAATGATCGCAAAATTAATGTGAGAAATTGTCAAGCGCGCGTAATCTGCTGTAATCGGTTGATTGATTTATCAACAGTCAATTGCAGCAGTTTACGTGCGCTTGACAATTTGTCACATTAATTTTGCTATAGTTTTTGTCAAATAACTGGCCGTATGGAGACTGTTATTAATGCAACATTTTTTTCAGTGTAAACATTGGTTTTGTGTCCTCGACAAATACAATATATTGGACCCAAAAGGCAACTTTGATATCGAAAAATACTATACTCATCTTGATCTGTGGGTATCACTGAACCCAATGTATGCTGACGTCATGCTCGAAGCTAAAGTATTCTGCAAGGATGAATTTCGACCCTTTTTTCCTTTGCATACTTGCGCATTCTTCAATTTTCAATCATGTCTCAGAAATTATATAGAAATGGTAAGTGTTTAACATGAGTGATTAGTTGATTACAGTTAATATAAACATTAATTTTAACGCGGCTACGGCAAAGCCAAACGAAGCCTCCGTTGGCTTTGATGCTAACTTAATACCTACTTTATAACTCGGGACTCGGTGTCTATGAAACCGAAAAAAATCAACATCAATGCCTCTTTATTTTCCGTTTTTGTGACAGTTGGGTTTTAGTTTTTAATTTTCTTTTTGGCTGAGGGAGGGCAGCAAGGGACAGGCTGGATCGGATTAAGATTATTTGGGGATGAATTTAAAGCTACTGGCTCGAGAAAAGGTCGGGGTGGGGATGGACCCACGTTGCGGCGAGCCTTGGTGGCGAGGACGAAAGGACGGCTGTCTGTTTTTAGGGTTTCGTATAAAATCGGAACCCTCTTGGAACACTCATGTCAGTCTGTCTGTCTGGACAGACACACGAGTGTTCCGAATGTCTGTCACAGTCAATTTGCTCCGAAACAAATGAACTGATTAAGTTGAAATTTGGTATAAATATCAATTTCTGTGACCCAAAAACGGAAGTGTTACGGAAATAAATGAATTTTGAATAACTTTGGAGAGACAAATAAGAAAATTAATAAAAACAAATTGCACCCTGTACCTACCAAATGAAAGGGCTTACTATGTCAGTCTCAAGTATATTTAAAAATATAATAATTATAATTATTAAAATATTAATATAGTTTCAAGTCAAAATTAAATTCATATATTTTATAAACATAGTACCGAAATCAAATCAAATCCATCATTAGGTACTTTGTCAATCCTACTAGGTAGATATTATCTGACTTGTAATCTATAGCAATATTATATTTTTTTACAGGAATGTCCAATTTACATAGAAACCAGTGAATGTCTAGAGAAGAAGGACTTCTTAAGAGAATGTAAACAGTTTTTCCATAGATAGAAAAAAAAATTGTAATGAAACCCCTACACAATAAAGTTCTATTAGTTACGAAGCATTTTTTTATGGAAAACAGCTTATACAAATGGCCTTATGGCCAGAAGTGTAAACGGGTAACATAAAAGGTAAATAAAATAATGGACACTTACTCAAAACATCGCATTTATTCTAATATTGAAACTAATAAGACATTGAAATGACAATATTCCACGTCAAACATACTAACTTATACTACTTAATCATTAGCTATTACAGTACAATTTATGCATACATTCAACAATAATTCATCATTAGCATTCTTTTATACATACATGATATGAGACAGAGTAAAAGTACGTCCAGCCATACAATTCTTATTGTACTGTTTAACGAGCCTACTCCGTACTGATACACTTATTAATACTGTCACGTAAATGCTCATAGAACAACTTTCATTATCACACTCACCAGTATTCCCTTATCACTTTCCTTTTAGGAATGTTATTTAAACTAAGCTAACAGTCTTTGTAACGCCTTCAAGGGAGAAGCCGAGGGTTGTACCGTCCGAAGTACAATATCATACCAGATGGGTTATGCCTCACGAAGTAGAGGAAAGGCCGGTCGAACTTTAGTCGCGCCGGCAGCGCACTCCGCGCCGGCAGACGCGCCTGTCTCGGCCGGAGGTGCAGCGGCAGGTGCATCGCGTCCCCAACGTCATGAGGATCGTGGAACGCTCTCTGGTAGTCTCTTGGCTCATCCCAATCGTTTAACCATCTAGTGCGACGTCTTTGTGAAACACTCAAAGTCTCAGGGTACTCTTCAGTGTGATGCTGTTCTCCAATCCCATCCTCACCGCAAGTGGCGAATGTGTTCAATTGAACCATGTCCGATAAGTAAAGATCCTTCGACGGTCCATTCAAGCCACCAAGATCAGCATGGTCACCGTCGAACAGGTCTTTTAACCCCATTTTCCTCAAGCTCAATGAGACGTTGAAAGTTGATTTGTGAGAGAACCTTGGGATTTGAAGTTCCAAGCCGGTCCGAGGAAGTAGTGATCGTAAGACTCGATTCCATGTAGGAGTCGTTGGCAAAGCATCTAGTAGTCTTTGTTCAAGTTTTTCTAAATCATCAGCATGTACCACATTTCCTTGCTGGCCAGGCATCAGGAACAGCGTGCTGACTATAGTGTTCGTATTTCCCAAGGCGGCTGCAGTGGCGTCTAGGACTGGATCGTAACCAGCCAAGAACCCGCTCTTGTAAACCACGGCTGGCACAGGCACGAGCCTTCGTTGACGGACGTTTGGAGATACCACGAAGTACATCTCACCATCTCTGCCTTCTACCGATGTTCCTGAGCAGTCAGTCTGAAAAATTAAACACAAATCTGAGAATAGTTTTACAACTTTTTTTTTAGTTAGGGTACTACAACAAATATTTACTACCTTTAATATTATTTTTTAATGTTATCGTCGTTTTGATAAGTTCAGTATAGAAGTAAAATGCTTATGACCATCTCCAAAAAGTAATCATTGGTTTTATTTATGACCATCCCCTTTAACTGGCGAAGAGTAACTATTGATGTTAAGCGACCACTACGTGAAAACGTCTAGAGGATTCAGGATACATACGATCCTATTTTACCTAATAATATTTTCCATAGATCACTGATAATTAATCTTTCATACCTGGTAATTCCAAGTATACTTATTACAGTAGGTATACTATCAGTTCACAAGGCGATTGTAAGTTTGCGTAATGGGAGAAGCATGCTCCATAATAAAGTGAGGACAAAAAAGACTCACCTCGAAAATATTGGCCGTAAATGCTGCTAGAGGTGGTTGCATAACAATGTTATTAGTTTTCATGAATTCCGGAATCTTGCCCCAAGTATATCTCTTGACAAGCAAGTTAGTCCTTCTTCTTATTATGTCACTAATTAATTTAAAGTTAATCTCCTCCACATGGCCATTGTAAAAGTGCTGAGCCCTTTCTTTGTAGAATGTTAGGATTTTTCCCTTATTTCTATCACTGTAAAGTTCTCTAATAAATGCAGATACTGCTACTCCGGATTCTGGAGTTGTTTCAATTGAGTCAGAAATGTTCTTCAATGTAAAGTGGGGATTAAATGTAACCATGTCATCTAATTTCAGGATCTCATTCATTTCTCCCGAGGTGGCGCCTCTGGCTCCCATAAATATCATGGCTAACATCGAAAATATGGAATAGGGCGACAAAACAAAACTTCTTTTTTTGTCGATATCGTCAATCATCACGTTCCAGAATCTAAAAGCTAGTTCATTGGAAAGTTCAGAAAAGCGCGCAAGATCCTCACCCAAATCTTTTGTCGTCACTTCCAATCCTTGGTTTTCTTTCGAAAATTCTAAAACAATATCTTTATTTTCGTTATCTGGAACATAATGGTTCTCAGATTTGACCTTATCCTTTGTTATTTCATTTGCTTTTGGCGGAGAAAGAGTCGGTATAAGCTTCCATGAATTATTTCTGTCGCTAACTAATTCTTCTTCATCGATATTTACCTTTTGTATTTTTTTCTTGAAGTCGTCAACTTTGGGGAATGGTTCAGGAAGTCTATCTTTCTTATTATTTATATTGTTTTTTTCAGGCAAATTAATTTTATTGAATTTCGACTGACTTATCTTATGTGGGGTGGTTGTTGCTGATGTAGTATCTAGATTTGGTGATGTTGTATTTATTTCTGTACTAGAAACATTGTCAGTCTCAGTCTCAGTAGTTTTATTCCCATTTTTAGTCATTTCCTTTTCGGGTTTTGTTTCGACACTCTCTTTTTTTACATCAATATTTTTTTCAATAGATTTGTCAACATTATTTTGGTTTTCTGTGGATTTATCAATGTTATTCTTATTTTCAGTGGGACCCGGTTCTACTTTATTTTTATTAATACTATTAGTTGAAACTGAGATTTGTACAAAGTTTTTAGTATTATCTACAGGCATTTCTCCCTTTTTGGTTTCGCCTTTCTTACTTTCAATTGGTTTTGACAAAGTTTCAATTTGTTTCTTCTCTTCAGCTTCAATTATTTTATTTTTATTATTTTCGGAGGGTAATTTGATTTTGTTGCTGACATCATTAGCTTTAGGTGGAATTATTTCTTTTGGTGAATCTGCTGGTGATTCTGTAGTTGAACTTGTTTCTTTTTTAACTTTATTGGATGTTTCAGAGGTTGTTTCGGAAGTATGCATGCTTTCTACCGTGGTAAGCTCTACATTTTTCTCAGTTGACGTAACTTTTAACACTTTTTCAGTACTTCCTTCTGAGTTAACAATAGATTGAGGTGCTTCATTTACTACTTGTGATAGTAAGTCCCCCATAGACTCAGATAAAATTGGGTCTATGGTAGTTGCTTCAGTAGCAGCAGTCGTGCTCAATAACTCTACTTTTTGAATGTTATTTATAACAATATTAGGTTTTTTATTGTCTGTTGAAGTCTGAGTTATTTCAGTTTCTTTTGTATCAATTTTTTGTACTTCAGTTTTCTTTTTCTCAGTTTTTTCAACATCAGTTTCCTTTTTATCAGTGTTTTGAACTTCACTTTCCTTTGTCTCAGTTTTTTGAACATCAGTTTCCTTTATCTCAATGTTTTGAACTACACTTTCCTTTGTCTCAGTTTTTTGATCATCAGTTTCCTTTGTCTCAGTTTTCTTCGATCCCGTTTCTTTTAACATGTGGTCGTTTTCTATTTTACTATGTTCTTGGTTTTCATTTTGGCCATGAGGATCGATTGTAGATATTTTAACAAAATTATCAGTATTTTTATCTGAAGATTCAGGTGTTTTTACATCGGTTTCATTTCCAGCACCAGATGGTATATCCATATCTAGAACTTCTTTACTTTCTAAATCCAATCCATTAAGTTTTGTGGTATCTAATAAATTGCTAGCTGTCGGAATTGGTTGATAACTTCCACCGAGATCGGAGGCAATTTGACTTATGCTTTGAGCAACATCGAACAAAGGAAGTAACGGTTCGCCATCTTTGTCTTTTTCATCGTTATCAATACCAGCTGGTTTATCTTCCATTGAATTTAGATTGTCAGTAGACACTATTTCTGTAGACGACATAGTTGTTGATGGGGATACAGATTGTGTTGTTATAGTAGTTACATTAATTTTATCGATGTCCTGTTCTATATGAGTGCTTGAAACATAGTTAGATGTACTTATAACAGGTTTATTTGTAGTCGCAAAAGTTTGAATTTTAGTTGCCTCAGTAGTTGGTGCAAGAGTTGTAGTAGTGACAGACCTCTTTGTTGTGCTTGCATAAATGGTAGGAGACTTAGAGGTTAGTATTGGTTTACGTGTTGTGCGGTCAGTAATATAGTTAACGGTGGACACTGGAATAAAGGTACTTATTTTTTCGAATTCTATTTCGTTTTTCTCAGTAGAAGAAACTTCATTGGCATTAGGTTGAATTTGGCCCTTAATATTCTCAGCTTCTTGTTCTGGTAAAATGCTTACGCTATGTTTATTTGTTGTGAATTCAGGCTCTGTTGTGGTTACCTTTACAGTAGTTTTAATGACTGGTTTAGGCGTTATTGGTTTAACAGTTGTTGTAGTTGGACTTGGGCTAGTAGTGACTTTCGTTGATGGTACACCTACGGTCGAGCTTAGTCTAGTCGGTGAGTTTGCAGTAGTTGGTTTTATGGTTGTAGTTGTTGAAGTCACTGGTTTTTTAGTAGTAGTAGTGGTGGTGGTGGTGGTTGGAGCAATAGTTGTGGTTGTTGTTGGTTTTAAAGTTGTGGTTGTTGGTTTTTCAGTTGTAGTTGTTGGTTTTTCAGTCGTAGTTGTAGGCTTGCGGGTTGTAGTTGTGGGTTTCCGCGTCGTAGTTGTAGGTTTACGAGTCGTCGTAGTTGTAGGTTTACGAGTCGTCGTAGTTGTAGGTTTACGAGTTGTCGTAGTTGTAGGTCTACGAGTCGTCGTTGTTGGTTTACGAGTTGTTGTTGGTCTAGGTGTAGTGGTAGTTGTTGTAGTGGTGGTTGTACTCGTAGTTGTGGTACTTGTCGTTGATGGCTCATCTTTAAATTCTGCTGTCGTAGGCAATTTCTCCGTAACAATAACTTTTTCTTCACCTAAGGTTGTGGAACTACTAATAACTTGATTACTTCCTTCTTTGCTCAAGGAATTGTCTTCATCTCCAAAATTTTCATCTAATGTATCCGTCTCTGGTGGTGTAACTGAGCCGGATGCTTTGTCAAGAACTATATCAACTCCCGTATTTCCGAAAATTGAGGGCAAGATCAAACTCCAGGAATCGGAAACGTCAGGCGTATCTAATGTAGGTTGGACATGTGGTTTGTTTTTGTGAGCTTCCATTTGTGCTTTGAGAACATTTTGTACATTTGTCACAACGCTATGAACTTTTGTATAGGGTGGTTGATTGATGTTGAAAGAAACAGTTGGTTGATTATCATTGGCGAAAGTAACTAAGCCTTCAGATTCTTCGCCGGCTGCAACAATTGCTTGGATTTCTTCCAGAGTCATGAGCCTCTTTACAAGTTCTCCTGATTCGTCAAAAGTGTAAAACTCGTAGCGGTCTGGTGTTAGAAGATTCACAGGACTGCCAACGGTGGCTGGCACGTTAGAAGGCGGCGGCAATGAGTTCCCGACGGCGTCAGCGACGAAAGGTAGTTTGTTGCGTCTGGAACAGTTACAAAAAGTGCGTAAGAAATTGAACCAGAACTAAAATTGTAAACTCACTCAAGATGCAAATTATTCTACGTTTTATTTTGCATTTAGCTAGCATTATTACTTTTACTTTAAGTATATGTAGAATCAGTTTATAATTCAATATTTTACCTGTTATCATTCTTATCAGCCAACACGCAGCTGGCGGCGAGCAGCAAACAGAGTAGAGCTCGCATGTTGACCTCCCATACACTCAGCATGCACCTGGAACTGAGAATAAATTATATTATTTACTGACTCAATACTATTTCGAACATAACTAATAATTAATACTTTCCGGTGACCGCAATTTAAAAAAAAAACCTAATTATTATCCTTTAAAAACAATGTACAGTCGGTCAACGATAATCTTAACCATACGTAGAACCTTGTCATATTAAAAATGACGCATAAAAGACGCAATACACTAGTGAAAATGACAGTTGATAAAGTAAAGAGTTTAATGTGTCAAAGTTCGAAAGTGATCAACATTTTCGTAAGATGAATGAACATAATATACATAAACTGTCAACTAGGATCCCATAAGTACCATTATCCAAATTTTCCATGACATTGTTATACAAACACAATCTGTACCGTACGCATAATAACAACGGTATAGATCTGTTGGATGTCCAGTTTTGTTTGTTCATGCACGGCCAGAGCTCACTAATCAACTAGAAAAATAAAGCTAGTCTTGTAGCTAAGCACAATAAACCATTTCGTATTGTTTGGGTCTTTGCCCAAACTACACAGAAAAGTATGACCTACTGTACATATTACTGAAACCGTGTCACAGAATCGCAAAAATCTTATTGTGAACTTGTTTTGTGAAGTCATCCTATTTTGTCAAGGCTAGGTTAGTAACTTGCAAATGTTCTAACGAGAACAACAACAAAATTAGGTTCTTTAACTAGTTTTAACCAGTTTTCTTCTTCAGTGAGACATCATTGCTACAATATTTACCACCTGATTAATACAAATCAGCTGTTTAGTATTTTTTTCTACACAAACATAAAATATATCTAAGTTCATGAACACTATTTCTGACTTACCCGTTCAGCTTTCACGTGTTTTGAACGTTCTGTTTTAAAATAATTAGTTCTGAGATTGGGACCTTAGTAGTTTTATTGAGAGAATTAATTGATTTTACCTTACTTAATATGTAATTATGTTGATAGCAATAATGGTGCAGCAAAGGTTGGTTGGATTCCCGCATTGGCACAAACATTGGCAGCAAATATTTAGTTCGAGCAGCAGCTGCAGTATATGGACTGCCGCATATGTGGATACGGTACTTTCAATGCTTTTGTTTTTAGTTATTAATGAAACAATGAGAGCCAGTGTTTCACTTGGAAAGAAGAATTAGAAAAAAGTTACCTACTAGTTTACAAGTCTGTTTGCATAAATAGCCACATTAAATTATTCTATTTTAAAACCGACTTTCTAAAATTGCTTTACTTCTTAGCTAATTCAATTGATGTGTTAATTAAATAACCATTGACATTCAACGTTCGTTATCTATGTAACCAAAATTAAACATCTCCATAAAATAAGCTTTATTGAAAAACTTCGCAAATTCCTATCATCTAAATTCTAAAGTAACAAAAACTAATAAACGCAGAAAAAATATTTTATAACTCCTATAAACATAAGCTGTTAACAAAACGAACTGTAAAATTGTGAATAAACCTGCTAAACAAGTAAAGCTACGGTCATTGTCACTTCAAGTAGAACTACTAGTTTACTTCGATGACTTACTAGTTCCATCTTTCCTATTGCTTGCTTTGTCAATGATGGTTCTATACGCTGCCTTGTAAACCCAGTGATGAATGTTGTCTTAAGTGGAATGTTCGAATATGGAAACGTCATTTCGCTGACGGTAGTTCCGTTGTATTTTGACAAGTTGTTTGCCGACTATATGTGGGGCACCTGGCGCACGAGATGGGAGGTCACTCAACTTTAATGGTGACATATTTCTTATGTAAGGCAATGGAATGGCTTTTAAATTTTTCTTTAAAAGTGGATCTTTTAACTTCAGAATTGTTAGAAGGTCGAATACTATGGTTTTCTTTTACATTCTTCTGAGTTGGTTCAATAAAACCTTTTTTATTTGAAACTCCCTGGATATGAATACTCATGCACTCAATAAAGATCTAGAATCTACAAACAAGATTTCTAGGAACTAGTTTTTCTATAAAAGCTATCTTGGAGCTAAATGTAGATCTAGGTACAAAAGTAAAACACAAGAATTATACAGATGCAAATAGAATATATTAAAGCAACAGATATTTACTTTATTTAATCATATTAGTAACGCTTCAATTAAAAATGCTCAGAAACGAGAAAACATTCGAAATTGAGAACACCGGTCAACGTAATCCATTCTTACTCATATCAATTACAACATTGAATTTTCTTAACTGTAACAATAACCATACGCAAACTGGAAGATAAAAAAAACTGAATGACAAAATCAACGCATATGCAGTAAGCAAGTGTGGTGATAATTAATGCTCGTATTTTCTCAGTAAGATAGATTTTTTTAAATGAAATTTTGTACGGTATAAGAAAATTTATTTCACTCAAAAAGAATACAATTATTGACTTCTATGAGGAAAAACAAATAATTAAGATTAAGATAAGCGGCGGTTATATATATTCTGTAAATAGGATATCAAAATCGCTTTTACACGTCATATAAAAAAAACAATAAGCTAGATGGAGGCAACATTTCTTATCCGACTACCCCTGAGAAGAAATGGCGAAACAAATGTCAAGGTAACTTTTAAAATCCAGACATTAAATATCAAAATATCGTGTAACAAAATACAGTGTATCCAGACTGGACGTTAGAGGATAGTACCAGAAATAGTTTAAATTAATCAGTCCCAACAGACGGCACGCATTTTCGTTCCCGAAGTGATGATCGGAAATTTACCTCTAATTAACTCATCGATAAAAACTGAAAGATTCCAACACATTCCAACATCATCATCGGTTACCTCACTCAATTTTGACAAGCAAGTAGATGATGCATCAGACACGATGCTACGGCAATGTGCCACGGTTCGCTGGTCGCCAACAATCGCGACGAGCCGTTACTAGCCACCGATGCGACTCGTGGGACAGTTATGCTTTATATGGATTAAGAGATAGATGACAGCGGATTTGGAGCGGAGAAGATTTAGTAATTAAAAGCAAATTTAACGCCATTATTTTTTTTGCTGTTTTTGTAGGTAGCTGAGCGTTGTGGTTATTAAAATATCGTAATACTACACGCTCAATACTATACAATCGACTATAATACTTATAGTCGATTTTTTTGCTGGGGGTTCTTAGAAACCCGTTCTTGGGAATAAGAGTTATTAAGTACATGTTAGTAAGATAACCTAAAAATTCAAAAGACGAACAGGTGTTCTTTTTTTTAAGTGTATAGACAAGTCTAGTAAGTAGCCTATCTATTGACTTAACGGGATTGTTCAAGCTTTTTAATAGTTGGTTATTATATTTTTTGTTGTTATCATAAAGTACTTATTTACTTTATGATAACAAGAAAACATATTTATTTTTCTCCTCGCGTGAATTCATCATTATGTTACCTTTCTATAAATTATTAATAACATGAATTAATGATCATTTCTTTGTAAACCTAACGTATGTTCCTATGTGGAATGCAATAAAATATTGATCTAGGTACCTAAGGTAACTATGCACCTTTTACCAATTTTTCCCAATATTTCCCAAAGCGTATTTTTCCTATTGACCGCTAAATCCCCCGCTCGGCTTATAACTCACACCACTCTACATGAGAACTCAACTGACATTGACACGACATGATGTAACCTGAAGTGGGTTACACTCGTTACAGAACAATGCGCTATTAATTAATAACAGCGGATCAGTTTATCGATCAATCGATACGGTATCATACCTACTTAAGTGTGAGGTAACTTTTTAGCGGCTAATTACGTTGTGCTAGACGTTATCCCCCTTATTCCAAAACAAGGTTTATCTTCAGACCCAGGTTAAAAACATGGAGCCATTATTGAATTTCGAACTTTATTCAGACTATGGTAAAGTTCCTAAACACAAAACTGACAACTTAGTACCGAACACATTTTTCAGTTTTGTAAAAAGAACGGTATTTCAATCACTGTTACGTTCTTATTACAAAAACTGGCTCCATGGTTTAGGCCATGTCAAATATAAATCTTGTTTTGTAATAAGGGGGATTGTGTTGTGTTTTTTAACAATATAGACAGTGTTTTAATTATAGTAAGACCCGTTGTACTCACACGTTTTTCTTGCCGTGAAAACTACGGTTGATTGGCCTTGTGTAGGTACGGTCGCCAGTTTTGTATGGATCACTATGGAAGCTTATTGACAGACACGGTGGCACCACGGCACGGCGTCGTCGCCGTATGCGCATATACAAGCTCACACGATATACGGCGCGAATAACACGCCGTGCCGTAAAAAAATCGTGCCGTATACAACGGGCCTAATTCGTAGAAATAATAGGTTGTTTACAGTAAGTGAATGATAATTTTCTCTATTCTCGATGATGTAGAAAGTGTCTGTCATCTAGGCAAAGTATAGACACAGTTCCATCTTCAAAAACCTAGCTACAACTTCTTTAACAAGCCAAAAACCTGCCTAACAAGCATATACAGGTAGCCACAGTTCCTACACCCAGAATAACGAATCCTACTTCTCCTATGGAAAACATAATCCTATTCCTTATCGGAAACCAACAAGGAACTACTTTTTTCCAATATGAACAACATTTTCATAAAAAAAAAATTCAATTCAACTCCACACCGTATCGTAAAGCCTCAAATATAAATAAAATAGAACATTATACTTTCCATTTAATATTAATCGTAGAAATTGATCTGGCACTTAACAGACTGAAGCTGAAACGAGCTGCAATGAATATTTAAGCGGAAGCCTACTGTAAAATTGATAATTTAGCCGCATCTGTAGATCGTATCCGGGCTGACGGCGTCTATCACGGCTATATTGCTAAAATATGCAACGAATCAGCCCTACGGTTTTAAAGCAGGATAATATTTGTGATGTGACCATTTTGGAGTTCAGCTATCAGTTTTGTGCAACACGATTGCGAATGTGTTACTTCTTTAGTAAAAGTATCCCAACATGTTTGAGACACATCATGGATGAAATGACGCGCCGATTGCTAGCCAAGAGAGATTTGGATAAAAGTATTTTTAACAGGACATGTCGGGATTAGTAACTTATTTAATTTCAAGCGTTTTTAAAAAGTTAGATCATAAACATGTTTAAACTTTTTTATCATTCAGAAACATTAGGAAATACATGTCATTTATTTGGATTTGAGAATCAAGATAGTCAATTACGAGTATCATAACCAAAATGAACCTATCGCAACATAAGCTGAAACAGTCTATAAAAATACAAAGTCAAGAGAAAATATTTCTATAATCGGCTCTTTTGGAACTAACCATGATTCCATGCCGATTAAAAATAATACATGTACCGATCTCATCAAGTATTAAAACCGCCGGGAGTGAGGTATTCTCCCTACGGAAATTACAGTATTATATTTAATTGATTCAAATTGAATGCGTAACCACTGCCAAACCGGAAACAAGACACTGAAATATGCAACACCTGGTTTAGCGTAACTAGCGATTTGACAGAATTATTTGAAATGCGTTTAGCAGGCTATGTTATTTTAATCATTAAAGGATACACAGGAATTCTGAGAATTTGACCCACGGATTTTCACACGACATTTAGCTTTAAGAGTGTTTACACCTTACGGCATTTCATACAAACTTTCAAGCCCTTATTTTTCGAAATGACTGAACCGATTTTAATGAAACTTCATAAACATAAGCAGGATACAAAGGTCCAAAAAGTTAGTAAAGAACATTTTCGAAATGTTTTATTTATAAACAGATAACTGGAAATCTCTGTTTCTATGGAAAATTTAAAATCAGTCTAATTTGTCTGTAACACTATTTTTCGAAAATGTTCTTTACATAACATTTTAGACCTTTGTATCCTGCGTATGCGTATGAAGTTTCATTAAAAACGGTTCAGTCATTTCGAAAAACAAGGGCTTGAAATGCTGTAAGGTGTAAACGCTCTTAAGAGGTTCTTAAAGGTCTCTACAAATACACCACAGAATGTCAGTAACGGTGACTTGAATCCTTCGGTCATGACTAATATAATATTATATAATATGAGATATAAGACCCAAAAACTCAATCAATCTATCAAGCCTTTTCCCAACTATATTGGGGTCGGCTTCCAGTCTAACCAGATGCAGCTAAATACCAGTATTTTACATGGAGCCACGGCCTATCTGAACTCCACAACCCAGTAATTAGGTAGTACGATACCCCTTGGTAAGACTGGTTGTCAGAGTTTCGGGCTTCGGACGACTCTTAACGACTGTCAAAGATCCACGAATGACAGCCCGGACCAACACCTTTACGTGCTTTTCGAGATGGTAACCCATCCACGGACCAACCCCGGCCAGCGTATCTTAACCTGATGGATCGAGCCATGTGGCTGTTATTACTTAGCCACGAGCTCCTGAGACCGACAAAGTCTGACTATAATTTGGTAACATTCGCAACATCACAATACAACCTACCCTGTAAGGATTTTGTTGTAGATTCTAATTCAAACAGCGTCAACGTCATTCAGTTTTTTGACACCCATTCGGTGACATGTGTGATTAGAGACTGAGCGTGAATTCATACGTCATAGTCAAAATGGAGACTGTACAGTCACGAGCAGAAATTCAAAAGCATTTTTCTCGTGAAATAAAAATTCCAACTTTGTGAAAAGATCTAATTCATTTCGATATTACTATGTTCGTAACACCATAAATTATCTATGAATACTTTATGAGAACTTTATGCTCGTGACTGTACTCAACACCACTACCTACGTCTTTCTAACATAAAGCATGATGTAAAAGCACTGCAGCATTTGACGTGTTCGAAGTTTGCCTTGCAGACTGGGCAGGCTTCCAAAAGATACGAACAAAAAGTTTAGGCTTGCTAAGTTGGCACACTGTTCTGGACTTAAAATTCAGTAATACAGTACATGAATAAGGACTTTTCAGTTATACCTTGTGGCTTTTTGTAAGTTAGGTTACACTGAAATGCTTTTGGGGGTAAAAGCTTCCATATTTTTGAACAAAATATGATATGGAGGTAAAAACAAAGTTTTATTTGAGATTATAATAAAATTACAACTGAGAATAAAGTAAATAAAAAATCTGAGAATAAATTAAGGTTTTTTTTAAAGCATGATCCAGCAGATATTTTTTGGCGTTGTTGCACCCATGCTTAAAGTTTTCCAAATTCATAAATTCTTTCTTTTCCTAGATAATTTGACCTTTTTTTTAAATACACTTTGTACATACAAGTAATACCCAGAAGGCCAGGTCCTTAGTTTACTGCTTCAATATGAATTAATTTCTCTGAATTCCGTAGCCCTTATAATACTACCGGAATAATGAGCTTATTTAGGCCGGGACTATACGCCTCCGGTTCGGGTCTGGTTTCCGTTCATTTTGAGTCTTCATTCCGGTTCTTAAATGAGCTTGACTGGGGTTATAATTTAAGTCTTCGGCCTGACAGTTGAAGATCAAAATAGAATCATTGTCATAATGCCTGTATAAGCCTTCAAAGCATAATCAGCCAATAATGTTTCTACTGCTGAGACACAGGGCTCCCCTCTGTGAGAGAGAGTGGGCCGGGTAGCGGGTTGGTGGATTTGGTGGTCACATGTCGTCGATTTTTTTGTTCTAGGACATGCCAGTTTCCTCAGGATGTTTTCCTGCACCGTTTTGAGAGCAGTGGTGATAAAATAATTACATAAAGTAAACTGCCTTCAAAGGACCAGCGAGAACGATTGATCGTCTATTGTTTCTATTTCGATATTTAAATTTATTATCACTAGCCCATGCCCAAGCCCAAGGGAAAACAACTAACCATCCTGCTAATTAATAAATAATTTAATTAATCAATTATTGCCTTAAATTCGTTACCAGCTACACGAGCAAACGCGTAGGAATCAATTGATTACTTTATATTTATTGAATACCAATTTTGATTAAATAATATAATTTCTATATTGGAATAAATTGTTTGCTCACGTGTTATTATAATTTACATAACCATAACATGTTTCCAAGTAAACATAATATACATAGGTACCAAACGAGTTTATAGGCGAGCAAGTTTCAGTAATAGGTATCCGCGGTTAGTTTCAGGTCAATCGTATTCCTAAACTGATTTGCTAGTGATATTGCGGCTGAAAACAAAAGAGAAAGGCTTGATACAGTTCTGTTTGAGTTGAAAGACAAATATTTGTGAAGAAATAATAGGCTGATGAATATTGTGGTTTGGACTTTATTCTCAGCCTACTAATATTATATTACGGAAGGTTTGATGTTAGTAGGTTCCGATGTTTGATACTTAATTACGCTTTAAAGGATGATCGGATTTGGAAGTAATTGGGAACACACGTAGTCCATGACCGAAATTAACATTTAAAGTTATTAAAGTTACCTTTTACCCGAATATAATATTATTATTTATGTAGTAATTTCAGTAGGATGCGAGTAAAACCACGGGTAACAGCTGTTAATAAATAATTTGTAAATATGTGGGTAATACACGTACACATGAAATTCAGGGTAATATCTAAAATGAAAACGTAACAAGATTCAGGAAGGAACACATGAACCTAGGTTTTTGCTAAACGGAGAATGTCCGAATAGCTCGTAGTTTAGCTGTTACCGCGGGCTATAGCGCGCCCATAGATCTGAACTGTGAGAGAGCCACAGTAAATCTAAGTAATAACCGTAAACTATGATTTGCTGCTCTTGAACTACTTTACAAAATCACTCTTGTTGCACCTAATGGGTGAGAGATTGCTGTAATAACCTATGGTAGAGGATAAGGTCAATTGACCGGTTAGAATGTAGCTGGAACTATGCTATAGTACAAACAGGGTATCTTTCTACGATTTATTCCAGAAATCCCCACCGACAAATCCCCACTGGTGGGGATTGTTATTTTTTTTTTCCAGAAATCCCCACTGGTTAAATAAACTCAGCCTAGTGGGGATTTTTGTAAAAATAAGTAACAATCCCCACCAGGTGTTGTTGTTTCTAAATTTAATTATAATATTGACATAATTAGTTACATCTAATTAAAAATGGGTTAATCAATACCTACGTTTAATTAGATAAAATTAAACGTAGGTATTGATTAACCCATTTTTTGTTTAATAATTTAGAAACAACAACACCTGGTGGGGATTTTTACTTATTTTTTCAAAAATCCCCACTAGGCTGAGTTTATTTAACCAGTGGGGGATTTCTGGAAAAGAAATAACAATCCCCACCAGTGGGGATTTGTAAAGTGGGGATTTCTGGAATAAATCCTTTCTACAACTATCTCTCTCCTTAAAAATATTGTATTGTTCTTTACACTTGTTTCATGACTGTTATTAAATATATAAATAGATAATATGTTTTATGTATTAATGTATTGTATAATATATATATTAATGGACTGCGATCGCCAACCCGCCTGCCAAGCATGGCGATCAAAGCAAACCCCCCTTTTGGGGGAGGCCTATGTCTATGTCTAAATGATGATGATGATGATGATGATGATGTTAATGGCACACCACAGACTACCTGCAGTATTGTCTTCCTTAATCAATCCAAACGTTGTCTGTAAAATGTCGCTTTTAGTGATAAGGCCGCCCATTGTGTCACCCTATACAAAATTTGTACATTTCTATCTGTAATTTTTATGGTATACATAATAAAGAGTATTCTATCCATCTATCTATCTTTATATAGATAATCTATTAATAGAGAACCTCAGGCAGTCAGCCGATATATCACCTTTCTGACTATAAATATTTTAACCGCGACGTGACCTGATCTCAAACCTGATCAAAAGAATATTGATTCAATATCTACTCCGAAGTATTAAAAGAAAGATCACCTTTTAATTTACACTCTTTGTTTTTCTTAAATATTCAAACTAAATAATCAAACGATATAAATATCAGCATAACCTAAATATAAATATCTCTCTAACTCTCTCGTTTTCCTCGAAGGGTTCAGCATAGTTATTTATTTATATAATATACAGGGTGTTAAAGAAATTGCGTGCCATAGCTTAGGGGTAGGTTCAGTATCGATAAAGGAACCCAGGAAAAATAAAAAATTAATAAAAATCAAAATAAAAACATAAAAAAATATTGCAAGATCAACCTAATTTAGTAACATAGCAATCGATTAAAATTATTTTATTTTTTTAATTTCTTTAATTACTAAGTTAGTAGGTACTAAATTAGGTTGATTTGCAATATTTTTTTGATGTTTTTATTTTTTGTTTTATTTTTTTTAATTAATTTTTTATTTTTCCTGGGTTCCTTTATCAATACTGAAACTACCCATAAGCTTTGGCACGCAATTTCTTTCAAACCCTGTATACTTTATTGTACATCACAAAAATACATAACAAAATATAAATCAAACTATACAAAATATACAATGGGCGGCCTTATCGGTTACATATATTAGTACACCCACATTTCGCCAGTACGGATGTTTAAGCCCCATGTAATAATAATAAGCCTATTGCTAATACCAATATTAATATCACTTCATTAAAATCAGTCCGTTCATATGTCAAGTTCAATGTTTGCATGGTTCTAATGAAGTGTAATTAGACTATGAACGTCGCGTCGTTTACATGAGACACGAAGCAGAGAAAATGTTTGTTCCCGCATTCCAAACAACATGGTGATTACTGCGATTGCACGAACATTATAACATCTGTATTACGTCTACGCAGTGTTTATGTTTACGTGTATTTTCTATTAGAAAGGCACAAGACGATACATATTACATACTATCGCTAATGTTTTTCGAATACTTCCCGATGACCACTTCATCTACTGATTCTATATTATTCCCGAATGAAAAACGAATTAATATTACAGAAGACATAGCATGTCCATGTAAGGCCCGTTGTACACACACGTTTTTCTTGCCGCGGAAAACTACGGTTTTGCCGTGAATAACTACGGTTGATTCGCCGTGTGAAGGCACGGTCGCCAGTATTGTATGGTAATGGAAGCTTGTTGTCACACACGGCGGCACTATGGCACGGCGCAAGCTCTCACGATTATTTTACGGTGCGGCTAGCGCGCCGTACGGTAAATTTATTTTATTTTATTTATTTTGCTCTGTTGGTCAACCAACAATTTTTTACACCGTTACTATTTTAAAATAATAATTATGCTACTTAATTCTCAGCTTAGTGGTACAATCTCATAAAGGCAAGCACCGCATGCCCCATAAACGTAATAATTGTATTATAAAATTAATAGCTAAATAGAAAAAACAAAAGAAACAGGTAAATAAACCGTGCTGTATACAACGGGCCTCATTCATACAAAAAATACCAAGGTATCAGGCTCCATTATATTATAAAAAGAATAACAATGACATGAAGTACGTACGTTTTTGGGTTATATCTAAACCTGTAAACGCTTAAACAACATAACATCAACATAGTATGTCTTTTTTTTTGGGTGGGAAATTATCAAATAACTTCTCCCGCTCTGGGCGGAGCGGGATGGCGTGTCAGACTTTTACTGACTAAAACCCACCCGTGTTCCTTCCATTGCCTGTATGCCAGTGCCACGATATCCCTTTCGGACAAACTCGCAAACCTGGCAGGCATTGGTCCTGACGGACCCCGTCAGTTGGCGCTGAAATCTCTTTGAGGCGCGCGTGGAACACAACGTGCCATTGACCCGGGCCTGGTCCTTATCGGATGGCGAGCTACCCATCGCTGGCCGTCCCGCGCCTACGGTGGCCGGAAATCGGCTTGCGACTCCCGACGCCCGGGGCGTCTCCTGCGGCGACTAGGGGCGCGATGGCGCGAACCTTGCCTCTCCCTCACGCCTCCTCCTTCGCAAGCATTACTGCTTCACAGAAGGAGATGACGGCCTCCCATGCACTCTCGCTCCGAACCATGGCCTCAACCAGGGCCGAACGCAAGAGATCGCTGCCGCCGATCGCCTCCGTGAATATAGTATGTCTAAATCCTGAACACCGGAAGAAGTTCAGCAACGTCTCAGAAGAAAATTAAATCGATCGGCCGCATCAAGCTCATTTCCTGGAGCATCCCTAAAATCTTGATCACCAACGAATATAAATTACATTTCCTACTTTACCATAAACTTATCCAGTAAAGTTGCGAGATCGCAGAGCAATGAAGTTTAATCTAGCAGAACAAAAGTTATGATATCCTCAAGTTCTCAGTAACTTCGCAAGAACTTCACAAAACGAACATGATTAAGTGTTAGGAGAAGTCTTGAAGTACCAAGTTATGAGTAGACACTTTATACTTTGATTGGCTATAAAATAAGTTATCTTCGTTAATTAAAATAATTACATCCACCGATGTAATTATTTTAATTAACTTCATATAATTAAATGATCATACTCGTATTTGTCGTCAAATGGAAATGTGCATAGTAGATTTTGATTAGCTCAACTCTTAAGGTAGGCAGTATACTAAAATTAAATGAATGACGAAATTAGGTTATTTCATACAAAGTGAGATAGATATACTTAATAATATCGTCATCTGGCTTCCCTAATGAAATACAAGTTTTTAAAGTAAATAAAAAAGGAAGAGAAACATTAAATTTGACTTGAGCAGTTGGTTGTATTGCCTATAAAAGTAATAAACTTGGTAATCAAATTATCGTAAAGCAAATTATGACACAATATTGTTTAATAGCTCGGAATATAAGAAAAATACACGCTCATTTAAAATCAACCAACTATAGATACCTAAACTTATCTTCGGAACACTCTAAAGTTACAAAGTAGATGATATTGCCACAAACATGACACTAGGTCACTCGACATGTCCTCAACTTTGAACAAGTAGGTATAAAGTTCCTCAGTGAACGAGACAGAACTGACGTAAGAGTCTCCAACTTCCTCGTGTACCTCACTGAACTCCTAAGTTCCCGTCAAGTAACATCGGTGAGTAATGACACTATTAAACATATAAATGTAGGCTGTATTGTGTCAGATATATTTTTGCGCAGTATGTGTTTCTTTCTTTCTTTTTTGTGCCGGGTTATGGATGGTGAAGGGTTCCGTAAGGGCAGTACGCAATGTGGGTATACTTTACACCTAATACGGGCATGACGTGCTGTTATAATTCTTTTTCTTATATTTAACGTCGCGTCGGGTAGGGTAAACTTCCAGTCATTGGACACTTAAGGGCCATATATAGAAGAAAAATAATTCTTGGACACATTTATGAAGCTACATGCTAGAACTGTTATTATTTTGTTTATTCAATATGTATGTTAACAGAATTTGCTTTTAAAAATTATACTTTACAGCAGCAATATAAAAAAAAATCGTGTTAAAAAAAAAGTAACCAAATATATAGTCATTGGACAGAATTTCTATTGTTGGACAGTCTATACTAGTTAATGGACAACACAATTTAGCTCGTTAATGTTATTTTATAAATCGTTAAAATAGCGAATAATAAAGGGGACATTTAAAAACAACATTTTTTTAAATGTTTATTATTATATTAGGTATTAAAATTGCTTATACCATACATATCTCTTAGAAGGAACATTAATAATCACAGTTGCTTTCAAAACTATTCAGTCTTAGCAAGTCTTATGTAATACAAAAAAAAACTTTCTCGTAAGAATTAAACATAAATAAAAAGATACTTCTTATAAAATTCACATCAAACAAAACAATTAACTGAGTTCTATATTTTCTCAATCAGCACCTAATGTTAATTATTAAGCATATTTTTTATTTTCATTAATAACCATGTCAAATATTGTTAGTGCTTCACCACCACTATCTTCACTATTCCTTTCAGAGCTGAGATCTTCAATTTCGTTATTATCCTCCCTGTAGCAACCATGGCATACGAAAAGATCAATTGCTATATCATCGGGCACATGCTCTTGATGCTTAGCTGGTATGCATTTTACGTGGAATATCGCCCTACACATATCACATTCTAGTCGATTTGTTGTTTTAGTTGCCTTGCAGCATATTTTGCAAACATTTGTTGCAAAAACTTTGTTAGTGTTGATCTTGATTGCTTTTCCTATTTTTCCCTTTTCTTTTTGTAGTTTAGTTTCTTCTCTTTTCTTCTTTTTGTCCTCTTTGGCTTTCGTTTCTAATTCTTTTTTATGCATTTGTTCCTTAAACATTGCCCTGTATTTAGCAGATGTTATGGCAAATGGCATTCTTATTGTATTTCTTTTACCTTTTCTTTCTGGTGTTTTAGGCAACGTCAAAAAATTTCCCAAGATAGTATTTGAAATAACTTTGAAGGCAGGGCTGGTTTCAGGTACAGGTTGCTGAACATTTATTTGTGATGTGTTTAGAAAAATATTGTTAGAACTAATAACTTGTTTGGCAGGAGTCATATGTATTGGGGTTTCTGGAACAATGTCGGCAATAAATGGATCATCATTTAAATTACTATTATTAGAATAGGCATGTAAATTATTTGTCTCATCCAACTCATGTGCGTTAAATACATTATCATTAAAGAAATTTTCGTCATTAGCTTGCATTAATTCTTCATTAGACTGAACAGTCCTTGGTGTATCAATACACTCCAAAGAAGTATTTTCTTTGTCAATGACTAATCCTATATTCTGTCCTGATAGTGATTGTGAAGAGTTAACATTAAATACTGAGTAGAGGCGGTATAAAATACTCAAATATTCATTATCATCTGGATTACTTCCATAAGTATCAAGTTTTAACATTGTATCTTGACCCACTATGTCCTTGAATTTCGCATAAGTGATAACATTTGAGGAGCTTATATTGGTTTGGTTCAGAACAGATAGCCCATCTTCACTTGAATTGTTATTAATTCCACCGAGACACTTGCTGTAATCTACTGCGTTCGGATCAAATGGTACCAAACCACAGCAACGAAATCCATTAATCAAAGTATCTGGTTTTATGGATTTTTTTAAAGCTATATCCAAAACACAAGCAAAATTAACTTTTGTAATTGGTTCTCCATTATTATCTAAGTGCCATGACTTTACAGCATCTTTCCAAGCGGCTTTAACTGGCCTGAAGACTGCTACGTCTGCTGGCTGGAGGATTCTAGTAGCATTAGGATATAATGCTATTACTTCGATGCCCAACTCTTTGCAAAGCTTACTTACACCATAAGTGAGATGGGTTTTATGTCCATCTAAAAAATATACGATAGGAAATTTGACGCCTTTTGCAACCAAATAAGGGTGAAATATATTGGCGATGTATTCAAAAAATAGTTCAGATGTCATCCATCCATTATCACTCCTACCAATTCCCCATTCTTTGGGAACTCCATCCGCTATTTTTGTGGTATTCTTTGGTAGTTGTATACAACCATAGGGGGACTTGTGCTACCATCAGCGGAAAATGTAAACATGACTGTTATTGACTCTTTGGCATTACCTTGATCAATTTTATATACATTTTTGATTCCCTTAACAGCTAATACTTTACCCGTTTTGGGACATAATTGGAAACCACTTTCATCTCCATTATAAATCCTAGATGGCTCATTAAAAATATCTAACAGGTTGTTTTCCAATAAGTAATCATGTATTTCAGAGAACCATTTCCTTAAATCAGATTCCGATACACACGCACTAGATTGTGTTACTCCTTCACTGGTACGCTGTACAATAACTGGGTGTCTTCTTAAAAATCCTCTCACCCATCCATCACCTGGGTAATTATTAATAAATTTATTAGGTCGTGGATTTTCTGTCAAAAACTTGTAAACACTTTGTTTTAAATCATCTATTTTCAACGGAAAACCTTTTCTCATGACTTCCTTTATCCAAATCTCTAAAGTAAGCTCTTCTTCTTCGGTCAGAACAGGTGGTGGTCCAAACGACGTTTTATGGGTTGGGTTTTTTAATTTGAAATGTAATGTTGACTTAGGAATATTATATTTACGCGCAACCTCTCGAATTTTACCGGTTTCTCTTATTTCTTTGAGTGCTAAATTTAAAGTATTGGGATCGTAGTCTTTCTTTTTCCCCTTGGGCATCTTTGGTTTACTTCTGAACACCGTTATTTGAGAGTACCTGCAGAAAACGAGTTATTGGACAGATTAAAATTAGTCATTAGACACCCTGTCCAAAGACTAGTAGAAGGTGCCTAAGAGCAATACTATTAAAAATGGTTCCTTTAGCCTAAAGTTATAGGCAGTAGAGTCCAAAATAGTTTCAATTTCTGTTAATTAAAAAAATGCAGTTATTGGACACTTGTCCAATAAGTAGATTTAAAACAAAAAAAAAATCAGTTATTGGACACTACATAATAACCTAAAAATGTATTTGACTGAATGTAATCATATTAAAATCAGTACAGAATACCATAATACATTACTGTGCAAACTACTAAGAACATAGGATTGTCAGGTAGAATACAAATCGTTAAAAAATGTATAGATAAACTTACCAAATTCTTTATTTCTCACTAGAATGACCGTTAACCGTCCGGACGCCGAGAAAAGTAAATATTTTCGAGCAATTACTGCCATCTATTAGAAATGTTTTGAACTTTTAAGTATGACCAATAAAAGAAGTACAGAAGAGTCAGTTGCATTATTAAGCTCATATAAGTCATAACCTTAATAAAAACGATTAAAGGGAGTTCTGTCCAATAACTGATAGCGTCCAATGACTGGTAGTTTACCCTATATCATTTACAAAATTTGGAGAAATAAAAATATATTTTCGCTAGTCAAATGAAATATGTTACAATCAGGGACCGTACAACCCCGGTTAAAAGTTAAGCCTTTCGAAGGGGTAACCCATTCAATGGGTTACCTTTATCATGATGTAACCCATTGAAAGGGTTTTATACTTGAAACCCAGTGAAAGGGTTACATGATAACCTATTCAATGGGTTCTATACCTACTTGAAACCCAGTAACATGAAAAAATCATAATATTATGTTATTTCGATATCCGCCCAGCACGCGTAGCATGACCAATTCTATCTCTATTCTATCCAGGGAGCCTAAAATGGACGCTTTGGCAGAATCATGCGTGCAATTCATACAGCCCGCAATTCATCTGTTTGACAGCTGCTATTTAACATTAGACTTCACTATACTACTTCTTAATTTGTGGACCATTTTACGAAACTCCATACACAACTGTCGAACAGATGAATTGCGGGTTATGAATTGTACGCAGATCATAATATGATTCTGCGAAAGCGTCCATTTTAGGCCCCCTGGGACCATTTTGGTTACCATTTTAGAAAAACCCATACGGTGATAGGGTTTTTCTAAGCAGTTAATCAAAAACTCATACGGTGTGGGTAATTTTGAAAAACCGTTCAAAAGGGTTACCCACATCGTATTGGTTTTTATCGAAAACCCTTTCAATGGGTTACCAAAATTTAATTTAAGCCGTTCATAAGGGTTACCCATATCGTATGGGTTTTTGTTTAACCACTTAGAAAAACCCTATCGAAAACCCTTTCAATGGGTAACCAAAATGGTCCCTGGTTACAATAATAAAAGTAAAATAGATTCCAAATTATTTGAACACTTACAGGTAGGTACTCTGCTAACACTCGCTATCAATAACATTCATTATGAATACAGGATTTGATTAACCTAATTATTCCCGCTTCATGATAATTTAACTCGATGAAATTAGATCAAAATGAATGAGTACTTTAATATACTAATTCGCCTCGTGTTCAAATATATCGAACATACCAAATATGAGGAACCCAATGCTAATACCACACCGAAGTTTAACCAAGTTCAACAATGTAACTGAACCTCCAGGCACTGCATGCATGTCACATAAATAACACCTTCCAAATACAGTTACAAAAACTGCCATGTTGTCTCAAAACTCACAACTTCCTCATTGTAAATTACATAAGCTAATGTCAAACAAATCTAAGTGATTTTACAACGTTTTAAGAACCGTTACTCTACACCGGGACAGAGACGACATCTCGTTTGGAAATCTTAATAGCAAAATGTGTGTGAGCAAGCATTTGTCTAACTAATTCATACAAAGCATGAATTATTAATAATAACAGTCGCTTGAATACTTCGCAAATGTCCCAGAATGTGGCTAAGAACGACGTTAATGGTGACAAAGATTTGGTTGACAAAACAGAAGGTGGAATGGTATGATAATGAGGATATTAAAAATACAAAGATGTGTGTTTTTGGGAAAGATTAGACCTCATTTCTTGACTTTCCACATTACCGTAAGTGTGACATAGCGGCATGGGTAACATGAAAGAGCCATCTGAAGGATTAATTACACTTTGTTCTGTGTGTAATACACAAAAGTATAAAATAGCACTCTTTAATCTTGATTTCATTATGTTCCTTATGAAAATAGAATTATAAGTTACGAAACTGATGGACCAACACAGAATCTAATCAAAAGCTCAAACAGACATAATGAAGGAAGAAAACAAAACACTGTAGCAATAGCTATAAGGAAACATAGACATAAAGGTACCAACAGATGTAAACCAACTACTCCATTACCTACCACAGACCGTAAATTCAGCTCCACAACTAATCAATACACCTACACTTCAGTGAGTGAAGACAATTCCAATAATAACAAATTTAATACAGTGTGAAAGTGAGGGGTAAGAGGCAGGTATTATGCAGCATTGCACACGATCTCGTAACATTGTGATGTATCGCTTGGCAACACTTGGCGCATTCGTGCATAAACGTGGCGTGCTCGATGCTGATTGAAATTATACTAGCAATCTGCAATACACGTGGGAGCCGCAACAGTGAGTGTTTGATTCAAATTCTGTGGCGATGTTATGAATTGGTGGAATTGCAAAGCATTTAATAAAGATCGAGATGCTGAAACGTATCAAAGCATGTTGTAAGTTGTTTCACAACTGCAGTACATCATTTACTGGGTGATTACGAATGAATTCATAACTATTGGGTTTTCAACAACGATCTGATTATAAATTCAAGTCGTACCCCATGAATCTATAGACAATCCTATCTTTAAGCTCTTTGATATTGTCAAGTCCGGTAAAACAGTGCGTAAAATATTAAGTTAGTATTTACGGCAGTAAACCCAATATTTAGACGCGCATTTATTGAAATCACCAATTAAACTAAAAGTGGATGTACAATTAATAAAACGAAATCAATTCGTAGACGACAAGTAATTATTTTTATTTCTATTAATCGACTCACAATAAAGTACCTATAATCAAGTTCAAAGAAATCGAAATTAACAACAATCAACGCATCATCTATTATTAAAGACTTAACAAAAGAGGTTCTTTCAAAAAGATCTATCATCTATATCTATTAATCTAATAGAAAGCCTAGTCAACAAGTGTAATATCTTTAACAATTACAGTATTATCCTTATCAGATGACCGCTAACGTAGATGACACTATTAAGCGAACGAAAGTTGTCTCAAAACTGTTCACCTGAATGAAACTGTACAGAATAGAATATAAAATATTATTATTATTATATTGCTACATGTATGACAATCATTAAATAATGCATAGTTAGTTATCTTCAACGCTAAAGAGCTCAAATAAGAAATATGAATTAAATTAATCATAAATTTCTAGAAATTTAAACAAAGAACAAAACAAAAAATGTTATCCCAAACTCAAACTCTATCCGTCTTATTACAAAACAAGGTTTATCTTCAGACCCAGGTTTAAACCATGGAGCCATTATTGAATTTCGAACTATATTCTGTCTATGGTAAAGTTCATAATACAGAACTGACAACTTAGTACCGAACTAAGTTTTCAGTTTTGTATAAAGAACGGTATGTCAATAACAGTTACGTTCTTTTTACAAAAACTGGATTCATGGTTTAAGCCATGTCAAAATATAAATCTTGTTTTGTAATAAGACGGAAAGAATTTATTTCAAATAAACCAATTACAGGCACTTTTGAATTGTCAAGAGGTCGGTCCGTCATAAAGATGAAGCTAGTTGCGCATTCCTAAGCTTAGTAGGTACCTCTGGAGAAGAACGGGCAAGAAACTCCATGGGCACTCTTTTAAATTAAAATATGGTTACAAAATATAAATAATTCGTGTTGAAATTATACATGTGAGAACGATACAAAACGTCCAAAGCGTCCGTAATAAAAAAATAAAAAAAAACAATTCAAAAATTAAATTAAATTAAAATAAGCCAAGAGAATATGACCAGTCCCTACTGATGGCGCCCGTTCACGAACATGACCCCCAATTGTTACTTTACTATAAGTGAATACTACGACGAATGATACTAAAACAACAAAAAGTGGATAAAACAAAACAAAGTGTCGTGACGATCAAAATGTTACACTATTTTCGGTCTAGCTCTCATTCGCCAAGTGTACAGAGTATTTACATGCCATAATGGAACTTCATTCCAAAATGGTCAGTCTAATACAACCCACCAATAGTAAGTCTATTAATCAATCAACCAATTACAACAGAAAACTCAAGGAACAAGTGTAAAATCCTTAACAATGTCATATTCTTACGTTATCAGATGAGCACAGAACAGTTGACACTATTAGAGAATATGACCAGTCCCTACTATACAACATTATTTTTAGTATATGCGAAACCTGAATATAGTTTGTTTAGAATAAGGAACTGAATCGATTTCAATAATTTTTACACCATGTTATATTTTGTCCCAAAAATATTTAGTGTGATGGAAAATGTTATCACCATTTTATTACTTACAATACAATCGCCGTACGGTTAGGTACCTTCTGCCAAATTATTATCAATGAGCGCAAGACGACCCTGGAGGCGCGGGGGCGCCGTTAGCATGTTTTTGTACGGACAACCCGGTAACATAACAACCTTATAACTTTGTTATTTTTCATGATACTCGTACAGTTTTGAAATTTTGTACATAGGTTCTTTACATAAAAATACTAGACACGTGTTTCGGGTTTCGCATATACTAAAAATAATGTTGTATAATGGTCAGTCTAATACACCCACCAAATAGTAAGTCTATTAATCAATCAACCAATTACAACAGAAAACTCAAGGAACAAGTGTAAAATCCTTAACAAAGCCTTATTCTTACGTTATCAGATGAGCACAGAACAGTTGACACTATTAGAGAAAACTAGGCGAACAGTCTAGCTGAAAGTAAACTCAGAAGTAACGGTAAACACTTGCCAAGGGTCAATGAACCAGTGCACCCAAGAACCTCGTATTTGTTTGCGGAAAAAATCTCATAATTACCTACGAATCATTCTAAAATTTATAAGCCTCGGCTTGAGCGTGACTATAGTCACGATTGGCGAATTACTCGGCCATTCCGTTACGGAAGATTATTATGATAGCTTCGGTAATTTTGGTCGAAGCGAATTGGGGCATTTAGAAGTTAAGTCATATTTCTTTTTTGGAAGTATGAGCTTCTATGTGTAATTATGTTGTTAAAAAAAGCTTAAGTGCTTATCTTTCTGCTTACATTTTTAAATGACATCTGGTTATCATTGCGTTTGTAGCAGGCTTAGCCGGACTCTCTTTTAGGGAGGGGAGTCTTCTGCTTTTTCCACAAGCCTACTGGATTATTTTTGTCATAAAGTTGTGGGGCTAAAGGCTTCTACATACCGGCGCGACTAGTCGCGCGACACGACACGACACAAAGGCACCGCTCGTCCTGCGACACGCGAGGCCTTTGTGCCGTGTCGCGTCGCGCGACAAGTCGCGCCGGTATGTAGAAGCCTTAACTATTCGCAACTCGCGTAGAGGAGGAAATTCTGCAGCAAAGAAAAATCTGATACAACAATCTTGGATCAATATAGGCAGGGTGAAAAAGACTCAAAGCTACTTCCGGGTTAATATCCATATTGTTTCTGCGATAATATTTTTGCTAATCAAGCGTTACCTCGTGTTAAGTAAACCGTAATTCCCATTATTTCAAGTTAATTCAAGCACCATCCATGATCACAAAGCAATAGTACAATACGAGCAATTAATTCAGGAGTAGATAATTTATCGTACCATACAAACTTTATTGGGTCGAAGTTTCTCTGACCCAAATAAATAAAATAGTTACTGAAGCTGCAGTAATAATATAAATAAATTATTTTTATAGCCCAAGAACGTCGATAAGTAAATTACATTAGCGCTAACTTTAATTAAGTTTGCGTCAGTAAGGCAGCGTTCACATTGGGAAAGTAAGTAAGTGAATGCGAGCGGTAGAGTACTGGATTACAAAATTAATAACAATTTGAAAACCTTGTTTAAATTGGCAGTTTAAGTATTTGTCACCCAACTGCTAACAGCCCGGAGTATTTGCATTAGACTACAAATAGTATTTTCAGTAGGTACTTACAACCAGTAATACTAAGGTACTTTCCCAAATATCACGCACCCTAAAGTTTCGCCTGTGTAAGTAAGCAAGGCAAGCTTATTGTATTATTTAACAGTTCATCCCTAAAATTCAAGGGCCTTCCAACTTACTTTGATAATTATTTAAATTCGCGTCTGCAGTAGCTTCGTGGAAATTATACCTATTTTCATCCTAAACTTGGACAATATTCCGACCTGTTAGTTAATATACGATGTTACAAATTTAAAAAAAAAAAGAAAAAAATGTAAACTAACTTGTCTGAAACTTTTTTTTTTCTTGTGTTTAAATCAATAACGTAACTAAAAAGCACGGTGATTATGAATGACAATATCTTAGGGGCAATTCTACTAATTTTAGGAACGTTCACAGTCTGTAGGCCAATCCTCGTAATTTAAAACGTTCAAAATCTAGTCGCAATCTCATCTTGGCGACAAACAAACGTCAAAAAATTGTCAAAATGTAGGGAAATAAGAGGTATTTTTGACAGATTGAGACTGAGATCAGACTGTGAACGTTCTTAAAATTAGTAGAATTGCCCCTCTGATCTCAGTCTCAATCTGTCAAAAAAACCTCTTATTTCCCTACATTTTGACAATTTTTTGACGTTTGTTTGTCGCCAAGATGAGATTGCGACTAGATTTTGAACGTTTTAAATTACGAGAATTGGCCTTCAGGTCTTCACCGTTACTTTACAGTAAACTTATTTTCAAATGTTGACATTTACGAATACATTACTTGTAAATATTAATTACTTGTTCGTAATATAACTTAGAAAATAGAGGTCCGCTTTGGACAATTTATGTTTACAACGGACACAAATATCTACGTTTATTGTGCGTTACAAATTAGCTTGAGCTTACAAAGTACCTTTCTATACATTTAAGTTATGTGAAAGGATTTATCTTCATATAATTAAGCAACATCATAACTACTTACATTTTAATGTATCTGCTAATAACCCGGAGGTACGCTAAGCCATCTTCTAGTTGCCATTGGATGGCGTCTGATTCCGGTTGTAATGGAAGGAGGGGAATAGGTCGGTGTACCAAGTAACTAAGTTACTGTGACATCACGAACATCCGGATACATACGACCATCTGTTTTCGGCCATTCTCGACAATACATTGGCGATTTCACTGATGACTCATTCGGGCATCACCGATGCAAGAAAGTCCGTTTCCATTAAAGAACTCAGTGTGACAATGGGTTTATTGACCAGAGGTAATGTGATAGCCTTTTACTTTCTGACTTTAACGTTTCGACCTAATCGAATCGAAATGTATCGAACATTTTATTTGTTACGTGCTCGAAATAATAAGCAGTGAATTTAAGAGCGTCTACGTAAAACTAGAGTAATTATAAGCTTGCAATACCCATTCTTTTTACAAGTATTTTAATACATTCATTGGCAAGTTCAATATACTCTACGGTTATAGACAAACTAGGGAAAACTATTAAAACCTCAATTACATTGAAACCAATTCGTTTTTAGGGTTCCGTACCAAAATTGTAAAAATTATGGTGAGACTAAGTCTGTCTGTCTGTCTGTCACACCTAGATATCTCAAGAACTGCTAATGCTATCAACTTGAAATTTATAATAGTTTTAGATGACGTTTGCCCAACTATTTTGCAAACAAGAAAGAAATTTAAAAAAATATACCTTTTTTGCAAAACAGACTGAAAAAAAAAACAAAAAATTTGAAGTGGGGCTACTAGGGCATGTGGAGTATCATATGAAAGAACGCTGTTTGCACATTCTCAAACATTTTTGAACTTTTTTTAGGAAGCATAGTTTCCGACTTTTGATGAAAAATGTAAAAAAAATACCTTTCCCCCCTCCCCCCTAATCTCCGAAGTTTGCATAGATAAAAATTTGAAATTATTCTATGTGGTAGAAGTTTATATAAAGATTACAGGAAAAATAAAACGATGTCTCTAAATAGCACAGTTTTTCAGAAATCATTAACATCATATATACGTACGGAACCCACGGTGCGCGAGTCCGACTCGCTCTTGACCGGTTTTTTTACTTTTAGAGAATTTTATCAAGCTGAAAGTCATCTATAATTTAATTTTTTCTTCGTTCATTCTAATTTCCTTGAACCACTACTTTGTGCCCCTCAGAGAATCCAATATATAACTTAGCAAGAGTTACAGGGAATGGGCGGGCAGTCACAAAACTGCTGTCTCATAGAACTAACTCCTTAAATTGTCGAACATTTTCTTCGGCACATTTATTTGAAATTGTTTCTAAAGGTTTAAAATACACACTTTTCACTTTATCCGCCATATCCAGTAACAGTATTAGAGGCGTAAAGGCTCGTACAGACTGGTGCGATATCGTGGGCGCGACAGGTACCGACAAATAAATTGTGTTACTATTCGAGACTGTGGAGTCTTGCCCGCGATATCACGCCAGTCTGTACGAGCTTATATTCTTACAGAATATTATAGATAAAGACGCAAGTACGTTATTTGTTTGGTGCCGGACGTAAAGAATAGCACCATCCCATTTCTACCCGTGGGTGTCGTAAAAGGCGACTAAGGGACTTACTAGAGAATGGGCAGCAGCGTTCTATATGCATTTTAACATCATACTGCGATCGCCAACTCGCCTGCCAAGCGTGGCGATTATGGCAAACCCCCCCTTTAGGGGAGGCCTATGTCCAGCAGTGGACGTCTTTCGGCTGAAATGATGAATGATGACGTAAGTATGTCGTACACATTGAAGACATTTATTACTTTTCGTTTTCAGCTTCTACTCTACATTGAATAGCCTCGAATAGAATAGAATAGAATACTCTTTATTATGTACACCATAAAAGTTACAGATATAAATGTTTAAATTTTACATAGGGTGACACAATGGGCGGTCTTATCGCTAAAAGCGATCTTTTACAGACAACCTTAGCCAGTACCCAGCCAGCCCAGTGCCCAGTACCTAGTACAGTACAGTCGACCTCGTAGCGAGGGTTTTCTGAAATAGAATTACGGCGGTACTGAGACGTCAGGTCCGGGCACCTGTCAAAAGTGTCAAAGCGCCTATCACCGCGCCGCCACCGCGCGTGTGCCTATCTGTCTGTGTGTCTTTACTCATGACTGAATGATGAACTAATGAATGAAACGAACGATGATAGTCATCATATATATTTTATATTCATTGTCAAAGTGGCGCCAACTGGTGGCGCGAATTTTCATGAAAACCATCATTGCATTATCACCTCTGAGAACAATTCCCACTAAAAAACTTGACTAAGGTTGAAATTACCTAACTGACACATAACCAAATAGACCTTGTTGCTTTATGACGTGCATTGCACCAACTTTAGGATGATAAAGCAGTTTTGAGTTAAACTTTACCTATCTACAATTTGAGATGTCTACTTTAAACTTTGTAAAGTTACTCCCTCATAATTTTCTTTCATATTTTGATGACATACAGACACACTGACAGCCGCACAATCTGAACAAATATCGATGTTAATAAATCACACAAATATCTGTGCCTATTCGGGAATCGAGCACGCAATGCGAAGATAGCGGATAATTTGTCATAACGGCATTTAAACTATGACACCCCTTTAATGCCTTGCCTGCTTGTGGTGACTGGTCGTCTTGCTGTCCATTGTTTTGTTATTGTTATTAATAATTAACTGTTTTGTATTTTACTTCGATGGTGCTAGTTGTGTGAGTTGAGATGGTGTTATCATTTGTTACTTCGAGATAAAGCTATAGCCTTATTTAAGCGGGCACATCCATTATGCCTTTTTTTTTTTTTGGAGGATATTTCTGCTTGAGTATAGTTTTCGACGATTATTATATATATTTTTTTTTTGTATAGTGGTGTGTGCTAGCTAACTTAAAGCAAATAATTTAATTTAATGCTTTGTGTTGCGTAATGCAAATTATTTTACATTTTATTCTATAGATTTAATTTTTATACGAACAGACAGCTGTGCTGCTGGGGAGTTTGTTGCGCCACTTCTTCTTCCCAGCTAAAGCACTAGGAAGTGGTGAAGGGTGGGCGTTTTTGGGGACTGTCTCATGTAATTTTTGACGTTCGAAAAGTGCTGATTCTCCTTTCTTCTTCTTACTTTTATAGTGTACATAATAAAGAGTATTCTATTCTATTCTCAGCCTAATTTGAATAAATGACTTTTGATTTTGATTTTTGATTTTGAATGCTGAGAAAATGATTAATTTAATACAATACATATGCTTATAATTATAAAATAATTTTTTTTTAAAAAAAAAACAAAAAAATAAACAACAAAACACACACAATAAAACTTTCATGTTATCTGTACAACATTGTTTGAAACTTTCATACTTCATGATACACTTTGGTAGCTCTTCAACTTCTACTCGACACGTACAGACAAACCGTGGCGGCAGACATAAAGGCTTTTAGAGCGCCACAATAAAAGCTACTTTGGTAACACGACAATACTAGTTACTAAAACATGTTATTAATACGAGAGCCGCCATTATAACGTCAGCTTTTGGCGGTAATCCAACGCGGTAAGGATTGAAATATTAGAGCAAGCAAAGAGGTTTTGTGCTGTAGTCAGTCGATTATGGGATTTGTATTGTATGCCTGGGGGTTGTGAATGATGTCGATGTCGACCTTCGGCTAGGAAAATTATTTCATTATGCTTGTAACATAATTATTTTCATATAAATAGTAGGTGTGTTTGTGAAGTGCTGTTAAATGTACGCAAAAAATCATGCTTTAACAAAGTACCGATTTGGCTTGGCAAAAAATTATACGGCTACGGCCAAGACTTATTTAAAACGTCCTATACAGCTTTCGTTAATACCAAACAAGTAACTTATGGTAACCAAGTTAATTTGTTTAATTCTAGCAAGAAACTTTGCAGGCTCTCCCTCTGAACCAAGTCGCTCGGTTATAAATAGCAACAACTTGTTTATTTCTAGCCGTTACATTTTTTCCGTGTGCTATGGCTACAGTGTATACTTGCTGTACAACAGAGAGTGTGCAAAGTGTAGTTCGCGTTATCACGACAATGTACAGTCACGAGGACTAATATATATCTACTTAGAAACTTTTGAATGTGATTTTCTGCTACTGTATTGATTGTGGTTTTATGTTGTTACGAACACAGTATTTAGGAACCTACACTATTCTGAAATAGGTCTTATCTCAAAGTTGCAATTGTTATTCCGCGAGAAAATCGCTCTTAAATTTTGCTAATTATACCTATACTTATTTGTGCTCGTGACTGTGACCGTAGAATGGGAAAACGTGTCATCTTAATCCACCTTGAAAAAATTTAATTGAACATTTGTGGTTTTCGACATTTCGTAAGATTTTTGACTATACATATACACCATTTTCTTCCAATGATCTTGATTGTTCGACGAACGATTAACTCAATAGTTTCAAGAGCACTTCAAAGGCTGTTAATTTAGAAACGAATAACACAAAAGACGCGATAAATCTCTATTATCGGCTTACACGTGGAAATATAAAGACTTATACAACTTTAAAGCCTTCATTTTGCGTGTCAATTTAGTTCTCAGTTGAAGTTTCTAGGTCACGATTGTCGGGCCTTTCAGTAGCTTTTGCGGTGCCATCTAGAATGGAAACTTTTGTTCAGTGCTCGACGTTTTTAGGGTGACATGACTCGGGCTGTGTTTTGCGGTGATGTCGAGAAACTTAGATAGTTTGAAGGTAAGTTTCCTAACACTTATATAAGAAGTAGAAGCTGCCAATTAAGAAATAGTGAGGCTGCTCAATTACAGCATTGTTGGCTTGTGCTGGGCACAATTCTGAGACTGGGCTATTATTAATAATTTAATTGCTAAAGCTTGACTCCTTTCCCAACTTTGAAATTGAACCAAGAACAGGTTTTCGTTAAGAGAAAGGTCTTTTGAAATGAAAATTACGAGAGGCGTTTCAATATTTTTCATAAAAATACGATTTTTAATTGATTGATTACGAAACCAAGACATGTTTTGAACAATTTGGTATGAGTGATACATAAATAATGTTATTCCAATTTCTCTCTTTTATGTAACAACATGCTGTAGATACATATAGGTACATATTACTGATTCCAACGCAATATGTTTCCCGATATCAAAAGGTTCCATTTTCCTTCAAGATTCAATTTTTCTAGGACGATTGATGCTTACAAACACCGATGCGATGCGACTGTTGAAATTCTAATTCCTGCGTAAAATTGCGTGGAATGATTAAAGATTGTATATTTTAGAGGATACAGGTGCAGCATTATGTTACACTACGTCAATTTTCTGTGTTATAGCCATTTCATACAACTGTCAACGAATGACAGTTGTTATTTGAATATACGGATAATTTAAGTTAGTAGTCAATTTGCTTAACAATTAATTTCCCCGGTTTATATTAATACATCTATTGTCATCCCGCGATGTGTGGTTGAAGATAATAACCACCGTCAGTCGAATCACTTGACATGAGATTTGACAAAACGGCATTGAAAAACGGGGCTTAACCAACTGTAAAATGTCATCATCATTTCAGCCGAAAGACGTCCACTGCTGGACATAGCCTACTGTTGGAAAGGCCCAGTCTCTCTTAGTTATTCGGTACCTACTAACATAGTTTTTAAGTTCATACTAACAATATAAATGTAATGGATCAATGTTGTCTGAAATTATAATAAATAATAATAATAGGCCTCCCCCAACATTTGGTGGGGGTTTTCCATAATCGCCACGCTTGGCAGGCGGGTTGGCGATCGCAGTATGGTGTTAACGCTCGAATTGGATGCGAGTAGCGGAACAAGACGCGAGCCAGTTGAATTGAACTACTGCGGTTTCGCTGCTTTGGTTTCGTGGCGAAGGTGTGCTATCGGCGCAAAATGCACTGAGAACGCTGCTGCCCGTTCTCTACTAAGTCCCTTAGTCGCCTTTTACGACACCCGCGGGATGAAATAGGAAACATAAATATATTATTTTGTGAAGACATTATTTAATCATTCTGAACTGACACCCCTCAAACTTAGGAAGATGGTTCACGTCTTTGTACAACACTGGAGATTCGAACGCTTAATCTCTTTATGGACATTCCGAAGCTCTTGGCCTTCATCTTACTTGATGGTAAGTAATGATAAGGCCGAAAGTGGAAGCGAGCTTCACCTGGAATCCTCAACCACAGAGGAACTGGCTATCTTACCTCTAATTGCCGAAACACAACAATGCTTGTTAACATTGTTGTTATGGCGACATACTTAGATAAGATGATGGTAGTTAGCCAGAGGACTTAGAACAAGCCCAACCAAACCAATCAGACAATTTTGCCCCCGCTGGGAATCGAACCCGGGACCGGGTCTGGGTCTAAGCCAGGTGGTCTTAGTCAAAGTCAAAGATTTATTTGCAAACTAAGTGTACATTTTGGTGTTATATTATAATATAGGTGCTTACAACTTAGCGGCATTTTCCAGGCATCGCAAATTTGAGGGTTAATATCATTAAAAAATTAAAATAACTAGGTATGCTATTGTCACGATTTTACATTAATAATTTCAATAATTTACTTAATCAAATCTACTTACTTATACTTTCTACTTATATTATACTTTTTACTATTACTTATTAAATTTTACTCATTCAAATAATAATCTATACACTTTTATAATTCAAAAATAATATAAATAAATTTTGTATTAATTAGATCACCTACACCACAGAGAAGGTTAAAGATATGTGCCTTTGGTCTATTGATGTTTATTATTATGCACAATAACATACAATACAAAAACAAAAACGTTACATAGCATCGACGTGGCTTCGAGCAGCGTATCAACCCTTTTCAGGCATTTCTCTTAAAAAGGCACTTTGTATTCAAAAAACTTTGATAGCTTTTAAAACACTATTTGAATACAATTTTAATACGACAGTTTCAACGCTGCCCCTAGATTTTGTTTGCAAAAAACAAACAACAAAAATGTATTTTTCTCATAACGTTTCTTCAGATGAAACTAGATTATTTATAAATTGGTTTTTATTTGGATAATAACTTTCCCATTACTCCCGAGACGCAAATATAATTTCCATGACGAATCAAGGCTTCTACATACCAGCGCGACTTGTCGCGCGACTCGACACGGCACAAAGGCCCCGCGCGTCGCGGGACGAGCGGTGCCTTTGTGTCGCGTCGCGTCGCGCGACAAGTCGCCCCGGTATGTAGAAGCCTTCAAGCGTTATTTTACACAGTAATAAATATTTTTTTTTCTTCTAAAAATGTTAAACTAATCTGAGTTTCGAGTTTTGCTTGACTTGCGTTAACCGTATCCGTAACATACCTTCAACTATTTATGTAGTTGTTACTACGAGTATAATCATTAAATTATTGTAACAGTTTGTTTATCCCTAGATAAACTTTCAGCACTAATTTCTAAGGCCCGTATTTATAAAACGTTACTCAGTACTCAAGCATTACTTAAGACTAGATTCAAGTCATTGGATTGGTTGAATTTAATCATGGATCCATTGGATTGGTTGGTTTTTAGGGTTCCCCTTGTAAAAAGGTAAAATGGTAAAAAGGAACCCTTATGCTGAGACTAAGTCTGTCTATCTGTCACACCTGGATATCTCAAGAACTAATCCTATGAACTTGAAATTTATAATAGTTTTAGATGACGTTTGCCCAACTATTTTGCAAACAAGAACCAAATTAAAAAAATATATCTTTTTTGCAAAAGGGACTGAAAGGGGGTCTTAAAAATTTTAAGTGGGGCTACTAGAGCATGTGGGGTATCATATGAAAGAACGCAGTTTGCACATTCTCAAACATTTTTATTTTTAGGCTGCATAGTTTCCGACTTTTAATGAAAAATGTAAAAACCGTTTCCCCCCCTCTTATCTCCGAAGTTTGCATAGATAAAAATCTGAAATTATTCTATGTCATAGAAGTTTATGTAAAGATTACAGGAAAAATAATAACGATGTCTCTAAATAGTACCGTTTTTCAGAATTCACCCACATCATATATACGTACGGAACCCTCGGTGCGCTAGTCCGGCTTGCTCTTGACCGGTTTTTTTTTCTGTATTGGGCTAATACAGAATATCTTGTGAAAATTAATATCCTACGAACCAGTTCAACATTCGAAGGGTCATACTACGTTATTTTAAAGATACTACACATATTAGTTTCCCAGCAAAATCACTGCACTCATATCCTTATATTCAAGTTTATATGCGTATTAGAGGCTATCGGCGTGTCGATTAGCCCTCAGGGATAACGCGGGCAGATATAATCAGAGTTAATTATACTCAAGGTTCATTGGATATACGGAACTTGTAATCAATAATACGAAGGAGGTGTTTCAAGTTCTTGTAAATAAAGATGGTTTTAATTGAGGCCGGTTTATAGTTTCTCTTGTCAGTTTTATGGCGTATAAAACTGACAAGGCGTACCTAAATCAACTAACGGATAGTAATTCGTTAATTTATTTAGCTAATTTATTGATAGATAGCCCGCGTCTTCGTACAAGTGGAAGAAACATATCCTATGGCGTTCGGCAATAGTATAGTTTTTAAACCGTTTTTTTTTTGTAATTGTATTAGTACTTCCAGAGATTACTTACGCTTTACCATCAAACAATTTTACCTCTTTTTAATATCTAGTATTAAAAAAAAAACTAGTGTGCTTTAAACTTACAAATAGTAATACTAATTACACTTACTTACTACAATACGCCTGCACTGTGTCTTAGAATACGAAACGCAACTGGCTATGAGAGAAAAAGAGAAAGAAAATTTGTGCTCACACCTCTCTCTCTTGCCCCTACAGTAATATACGAAACGTAACTCTCTCTCTTTCTATCTTCACTAACTTATATCTACCTCTCAACTTCCGTTCGCTCGCTTCCGTAATGCTCTCGTCACGCATTCACCAAGCGTGCGTAAAGAAGTTTTTATTCAAAAACAAATAGAACACAGATGGTATTAATGCTAGGTAGGTACAGGTTTTTCTCACACATTCTCTACCAGTCGATTTTTTTGTAAGTTTAATTGTTCCTATATAAAATTACAAGTGACGTAAATCTAGTCAAACATACACTGCACACAATCAAAAACAAGCTAAAATAGTGTTAGTCTTTTAGCAATGTCATTGCTAAATTATTTTAAGTTTTTCATTTGTTTGATTTTATTTTCTTAATGAGATCGCTGTATGGTGTTAAAATGCATAGAGAACGCTGCTGCCCATTATGAGGGATAATACCCCACTGTAATACAGTATCAAGTAGTACGGCTTGTAGATAAATTGTAACTTTAATGGCGGCCTTAAATATTGTAATTTTAACAGTACCATTCCATCCTGCAAGGGTTGCGAGTTTGTCCGAAAGGGATATCGTGGCCCTGGCACACAGGCAACGGAAGGAACACGGGTGGGTTTTAGTCAGTAAAAGTCTGACACGCCCTCCCGCTCCGCCTAGAGCGGGAGAAGTTATTTGATAATTTCACACAAAAAAAAAACCATTCCATCCAGTTCCATACCAGTATACTTAAGGTGCACAAATAAATGAATGATTCTATAAGAATTGTGTGATTTTTACTTGTGGCGGCTTATGTTGGAAGTTGTCAGAAAGTTTCACTGCATTTCACTAAGCCCAATTTCCTGAATCCACGGTAAAATCTAAGTGTTCAGAGATTTAATGAAGCTTTCAGTTACCGGAGATAAAAATCTATTACACAAATCCAAGTTTAACGATCGTTTATCAAATTAAACGTTCGTTTATCTATCTTGCATTTTCCAAACCATGTTGGAAACAAGGAAGCGATACATCTCCTTTAAAATCACCGTGCAATCTATATCTAGAATCATAAACGTCGTGCGTTCGTTCCGAGATCCTGACGGTAACAGATAACTATCTTTCATCTCTCGTCCAGTTAGAAAACAAGTTGATGTTAGTTAACGTGTAGTTATGCGTTAAAATCAGTTCTAGCCTTCAGGGGTTATGGGCACTGGAAGAGTTTATTTAGATATTGGTTTTAATTAATTATGAGAGGTCTCTTGGGTTTATATTATAGTATAAGAAAGCTTGTATGGCGCTTGTCATAATCATTATACCAGCTAAAAATTTATAGTTACGTACCATATATCGGCTAGTAGTCGACATAAATATGCTGTGCAGGCAAATCGTGGGTTTGTTGGTAAAATTATAATAAATAGCACCAACAAAAGTTCAGGAAAAGGTTTCTGGTTCAAATCAATTATAAACATTTTTTTATCATCATCATCATTTCAGCCGAAAGACGTCCACTGCTGGACTTAGGCCTGCCCCAAAAAGGGGGGGATGAAAAAATATAAATGATTATTATTATTTTATTTTATTTTTTTATAAAAATGCAGATAGCATTTGTATAAAAAACAAAATAAAACAAAAAAAAAATATACGGTTTTAAGGTATAATATAAGAAGAGCGGAGTCTCCAAACACAGACTTATGTACATAAAAGCAGGCATTTTTCATTTTCATTCAACAAACTGGTAGCAAAATTCAAAGACGTGTAGGTATATTTTTAAAGTCTCATATAAAACACACACACACACAAATCTAAAACCGACATGAAAGTACAATACATAACTAAATATAGATAACTAGCCGCGTTCTGCAGTTTCACCCGCATAAGTCCCGTGGGGATATCGGGATAGAATAGAATAGAATACTCTTTATTATGTACACCATAAAAGTTACAGATATAAAAGTAAAAAAAAAACGTAAAAAGACGTACGTCGTTCTTCGTATGTGTAAAAGTATCTATGTCCTAACCCAGATAATGGGCTACCCATGTGCCAAATTTCATCCAAATCCGTTCAGGCTCTTTTATCGTGAAAGAGTAACAAACAAACAAAGAAACAAACTCAATTTTATCATCATCATCATTTTTTTATTTAGCTGAAACACAACCACTGCTGGACATAAGCCTCCCCGAAGCACCGCCACTTTGACCGATTCTGTGCTTCCCGCATCCAGCGAATACCTGCGGCCTCCACAACGTCAACAGTCCACATTATAGGAACTTACTTTCGCAATTATATTATTAGTTAGGATGTTATGACAGTTAACAGATTCATTCAGCCGTGAAATCTCGCTGAAACATTTCTTATTTCCTGCCAATTATTTTCTTTCATTCATAAAAAAATCAAGTCAATCGGCTAGCGGCAAGTGGGTCGTAATACTCGTAATTGACTGGCTACATTTTATTACAGACTAGTGACCCGCCCCAGCTGCTCACGGGTGAAATGAAAAAAAAAACTAGCTCCCGACCGAATTTCGCCCACGGTGGCCAATCTCAAAGGAGATAAGCTTTTTTCTGTATTTTTTTATAAATGGCATCTCGCAAGTCAACCTAGGAGGTTGTTTTCTAAACCGGACTTCCTGTGAATGCTTCAATAAATTAAGGAAGACCTCCAGCCAGGGCATAAACTTAAGTGATTAATACACGCTAAGGGCACCCCCTGTGGGGTACGGACCTCAGCTTAGGTTGTCGCTGGGGGGACAGGTTGGATCGGATTATTATTAGGGCAAGGAGATTAGCCAAGTAGGTACGCAGGAAATATTATAGCGCATAAGTGTGTGCGCAAACACAGGTGCACTGTATGTTTCTTGACTCCCATAGTCCGATGGGACGTGAATCCGACACGCCCCAGAGAGATCAGGCTTTACATGCTATCCCCTCGGATAATGTGTAAAGCCTGGTCTCTCTGGGGCGTGAAAGCTTAGGGAGCTTCACACCACCAACTTCCATAACAACAACTTCAACATCGTGATTTTTATGCTACATGTAAGTTCAATCTTAATGTATTAAACACATAAACGTTCTGGAATAAATTCTTTAAATGATTGTGAAAACCACATTAAAAACAATTGAGTAGTTTAGAACAACTTACTTAGCGGTCACACAGATATACCCGAAAAGCGACTTTCTTTATGCTATGTATATGTCGCAGCCATCTGGTTAAATTAACCAGCTAATTGGACGTCTAGGCCGTTCATCCAATGAAATAGCTGAAGAATAACTAGCCAAGTCATTGAGCGCAACAACGTTTAACCAGACGGCTGAATGTTGTATAGTCATTTAGCTAAATTGGATATTGATGAAGAGTTTTTTTTATACTGAATTTACCAATAATAGAGGGGATCTGGTTAATGGTCTTGTCTCGTTAATAGTCACTGTTCTAGTCTAACCTAACCCAAATGATTCAAAAACAGTAGATGGTATCATACCAACCACAAACAATTTGATTTGAATCACTTTGCTGAGTCTTGGTCAGTCATCTTCAAAGGGCTGACTTTCAATACGCCAAGTTGTTAAACGTTGAATGATTCTAGTTCAATTAACTATCGGCCTAGCCATTCAATTTGATGAACGCGCATTTAATGAACGGCCTAGGCGCCCAATTTGCTGTCTTATTTAACCAGATGGCTGCAATACATAGATATATGTCGGTAGATAAATGATAGAACATTGAAGTTCAATATCAGATTCTATAAAGATATAAAGCACTGGAACCTGATTGAGATTTTTCAAAAAATACTCTTAAGCCAGGAAAATTTTGCAGTGTCTGCCAATTTTCATTATTTACGTCGGCTACTGCAGTAGAATTTTAAAATATTTAAATTCTGTCACGGCTATTTCATCGCGGTTAGGATAAAAATTGGATTTGTTTGATAAAAATTTAGCAGTAGTCTTCCTCTGGTGAGATCTATTTAAGAATAGCTACATAGCATGCTTTCGTTAAAACGAATGAGACTAAGAGCTGACTTCTCATCATGGATTATAAGTACCCTCTTTAAAACTTGAAGAGCACAAGGGTTGTAACATAATCTTCTTTTTACTAACCCAAAACGTAGCCACGATGTATTGCACAATCAATATTGTCCATATGTTACAATTCTCGCCCTTTTGGCATTTTATTAGTGGTTTTCTGTTTTTATAGTTATAAGGTTTATTTTTTGCTGTAATGCCAATAAACGTATTTTTATTTATTTTCTTTCTTTCTTTTCTTTTCATTAGAGACTCTTGCCAGTTACCAATGTTAGTGTCATCCGTGCTATTATTTTTATTAATTATTTCTTTAACTAAATGAGGGGCTTGTGGCAAAGAAATAATCGCCGCACGGGTCGATTGATCATCGTAAGCTACACTTGCCACGGTTGGTCCATGGACGGGTGACCATCTTTACATACCAAGACCCCCCCGTACTTCGGAAAGCACGTTAAGCCGTTTATAGTCAACAGTTGTTACGGGTCGTCAGAAGCCCGAGAGTCTGACAACCAGTCTTACCAAGGGGTATCGTGTTACCCAGTAACTGGGTTGTGGAGGTCAGATTGGCAGTCGCTCCATGTAAAATTCTGCTGTTTCCGGTTAAACTGAAAGCTGACCCCAAGATATTTGGGAAAACGCTAGGCAGATGATGATGATGTTTCTTTAACTAAATTCCTCTTTATGGCTATTCTAACTATGTAATGATCTACATACAAAAACAACTAAATCACTCTGAATTATTTCCTCAATCAATCCAGGCATATACATCTTGTACATAGTAGTCTAAACTACGTCCTATGCCACTGCGGCAGTTATCGCTAACGAAGGCGCAACGACAGCGCAATCTCCGGTGCTTCGCGACTTCAAGCTACAGCTAAGCTACCATATTGTATTAGCAAAATGTTGGTACGGGAAAAGCCGGGATTTGTTATGGTTACATTATAAGGATATGAAGGAAGAATGTCTGGTAGAACCAGCAATATTTTGGTTAAAATTTGTAGAAAACTTATTAAACGAAAATTAAAACAATTTGAAACCACAAATGGCTATATTAACTTACTTAATTTTTTTTTACCAGTAGTTACTAGGTAATCGCTTTTCCAGGCTTGGAAAAACATTGTATCACACTAATATTATAAAGGCGAAAGTTTGTGAGTGTGTTTGGTACTTCTTCACGCTCAAACGGCTGGACCAATGTTGATAAATTTTAATTGTATGGAGGTAGCTGACACCCTGGATTAACATACAGGCTACTTTTTATTCCGAAAAGAGGTAGTATTTCCGTGGGATGAGCAAGAAATTGTAATAAATTTTTGCTCTTTTACGTTTAATCTGGTATTTGGTAGTCTGCTCTTTTGCAATAAACTTGCATTTTGCCCCCGCACATTTTCACACTTCACACTACTATTATAAAGGCGAAAGTTTGTGAGTGTGTGTGTTTGTTACTTCTTCAAGGTCAAATGGCTGGACTAATTTTGATAAAATTTTGTGTAAAGGTAGCTGACACCCTGGATTAACATATTATAGGCTACTTTTTATCCCGATATTCCCACGGGATCGAGAATTAAGCGGGTGAAACCGTGGGGCGCAGCTAGTTATTTAATAAGATTTGTAACGTTTCATAACAAAATCACAAGTAGAATCTGCCACAGCATAATAAATCCAGTCGGATAATTCCATTAAAACTCACACATTTCCAGACCCGCAAAATAGCTACCTTATAACCTATACTTACTGAGGCAACTATTTCAATCAGCTAACCATTAAACACTTACTCTAAGGCTGTCTCGTCCTATACCCATATATCATGTCTGGGAGCCGTCCCAAGGTAATCTGATTTCGGCTAGATTTAACCAAGTCTGGGATATTTGGTAGCGTCCCACGAAATAGGCACTTTAGCTAATAAATAGGATTAGACTGTGGTATCGTGTCTATCTATCTATTCGGTAGTTTGCACTCATTTAACAGAATTTGAATTAGATTTTGGCGTCGGAACGAATCCTTAGAACCTATACAACGTGTTTTTTTTGATATCCCATAACTCTAGGGTATGATTGAGGCCATATCAAAGAATCAACTGGCATATGAGTTATGTTCCAATCCTTCGTTACTTTTTTTTTTTTCATTTTTCATACAAAATAATTCGGCAAAGTCACGATTATTAATGTAAAACACCCTTACGTGAAATATGACAACGTTGACAAGGTAGCTTTCCCTTCACTAGCTGCCGCCGGGAAGCCCCGATACCAACATAACTACATATTTTATTTTACTATTTATTTTACTACACTACTGCGAAGTTTGGCAACCTCGCAAAAGTAAAGATTCGTCATACTGGTGACAATTTTTGACCTAATTTAATTATGATTGATGAAACGATGCATTTTTGGACCACCTATTCTAGGAGTTTTAGTATTATTTTTGCCTACAGAATATAACCCTAGAGTTATGGGATATCAAAAAAAACAGGTTGTATAAGTAGGTACCATAAGATGGTTAGTGTGTTTCTAATTTGTTTCTTGTCAATGGGGTTGATTCCCGGAAGCTTCGCCGAAAGATGTCGCTGTGTTTGTTACCTGTCAAACTTTGTTGATAAAAATGTGTACATTGTGTGGACAATTATTTAAGTATTTGCGTGTTTTTGTCATCAATTTTTGTTGATTCACAATGTATTCTACCTGGCGTATCGCCCAGTTGAAGGAGGAGTTGAAAAAAGAGGAGCATCGCAACCAGGAAAGAAAGCCGATCTTGTCGTAAGGTACATTATATTTAAAATTTTATCAACTTTTCGCTGTATTCTGAACAATATTATGGTTTTATAGTTATAAAACCAACATAACTCACTAACTTTTTGCTTTTTAATGATACTAATGATAAACAAGACTTAAGGTTACTTGTTACAAAATGTAAGGATATTAAAAAAGAAACGCATTTTTTTCTTCACAGATTGGAAGCTTACGACAGAAATTTCAATTTCGACAGTGTCTGTAATAGTCCTGAATCCCAAATGGAATTAGATTAAATAGAATTAAATCACTTTAAATTTCAGTGCCTTTTCCCACTTTCTCTTCATGTGCAAATTACTTGGGAATTTGACAACGCCTATTTATTTGCATCCAAAGGCTACAACGACCCATTATATTGATTTAAGTCACAAAACATCAAGTATTGATTAATTTCTTAGTATGAGGAGGAGATAACTCAGGGAAACCACCTTTTCAGAAATAAAGTATATTGGGGTACTTGTACAGAAACACTTGTAAATAGTTTAAGTTTAACACAGTCATGTAAAACATTGGGGAACGAAAACCCTAAATAATAATAATTTCGCGTAACAATGGCGGCACGAGGTAGGCACGTGGCGACTTGCGCGGTGCATTAAAATACGCGTCTACGCAGTAAGCGTGTGGGCAGCGGACTGGCGCGCAACGCGAGCACCTTACTCGCAACGGCCAGGCGAGAGAAAGAGACAGATCATTCTGCATATCGTGACGGAACGCGACCGCGGGACGCTCGCACTGGACGAAGTTGTTTATGGGTTGCTACATTAGGAGTTTGACAGTTCGTTTGTAACAAACACTTAGCGCCATCTACGCGGAACTAATTGACAGTTTTCTTCCCTATTAAATCAACAGGCTCGTTGGCTTAGTCGTCGCAAATGCTAATGGTTTTTGCTGAAAATCAGCGTTGTTGACGATAGGTTTATCCGAAGTCACAGCATTTTGCTGAGCAAAGACCTGTTGTTGCACAGATACAAAGCACGGTTATTGTAATTGTTCATATTATAGTTTGTTTGTTATAAAAGTAGTTATTTTTCCCCTCGGCAATCGGCATTTTGTTTTTGTTTTGATTCAAGTTTGTTTGTTGAATGTTGACTTTGTTGTCATCACTGGTTGTCATTTGCCAGGTTTGCCATTACCACAAAAACAGATTAAATACATAGGCAATATACTCTAGTAAACGCAATGTAAATTGTCTTTGGTCCCTGGCCCTGACATCAACCAATCGCAACCAATGGACAAGATTGTCAAAATGTTTAGTGTATTGGATACGAGGGTTTTGGCTACTATGTATGTGTGTATTTTAATTATGTTTATTTGTTGAAAAGTGCGTTTTGTTTGTGCAGAATAAACAATTTTTCTTTCTTTTCTTTCTATTATTGAGGCTGAATGATGCCGTGTGTTAGATTCCCAGGTCAGGTAAAGTGTTATTGGCTTTTCCATCAGGAATTTCGTAGTAGCAGCTCAGAGTCTGGATTTGGCCCGGTTGATGATAATAGGCTCGCCCCCTATGACATGGGACTTTAATATAACTGGCAAAATGTGAGACTATAGGTCACCTAGGCCAATTTTTTTTAAGAAAACATGCGTAATGTTATATGTTAAATCAATGTTCGTTAGCTTAGTATTATATTATCTGTGGCTTAGCTTCGATATTTTATGAAAGGGCCAATATTTTCTGTAGGTAATTTTAAACTCTTAGGTAAGGCTTATACATACTGGCGCGACTTGTCACGCAATGCGACACCAGTAGAACAATTTTCTTGAATTTTTGTTCTACCGGTGTCGCGCCAGTATGTAGAATGGCACTCAATGCCTTTATAGCGTTGAGTGTCGAAGGTTAGTGTAAAAGTCTAAATAAATTCATAAAAAAAAAAAAAAACTGTTTCAAAACTTATTAAGAATGTACTTTCATTAATAACTTAAGGTATCGTTCAACTGCCTAAGAAGCTTTTAATATCCAAGAGAATTTCTGTCAAAAAATATATTCGAACACATTTTCCCAGGAACACCCTTTTAATAATTGATCACGATACGTAGGTACGTGCGATGTATTACAGAATAATATATTTGCAAATTATAGTAAATTGTTGTGAGAAATTCGTCCGACAACTAATACATTGCCGACACAAAACTGTCGCTCATTAATCATCATAGAACATAACAAACGATGGATGTAACTATAATGAAATTAGTGACGAACAAAGTAATTGAGGCTGTCATTTGTTTTATTATTTCTCTATTATGCCAGATTGTGGGAAAAAGATGGGATGGTGATGAATTTGTGACCTACATTGTGTTTGAACAATAGGTCGATTAAGGTGATTCCTTCAATGCGCTACCCCATACATTCGCATTTCCATTCCAGGAAATCTCGATTCACAGGTAACTAAACGCTTTTTGTAGTACTAAAGCAACAATAATAAGTTATTATGAATTACATTTAATTTTTTTCTGCGCGTATGACCAGAGTATGAACACATAGGAGATTTTAAATTTGCAACGACGATTTGTATTAATAAATGTAGTACTAAGCAGCCAAATAATAACACATGTTGTCCATCTATGGACCTTTCATCCATATACACATAATATGCAACACTATGTAATCCTAGAGGTACAGTTAGTTAAATAAAGTTATTGTAGTCCCGAAAGGTTATTCTTGGAAATTCCGAAAACTTATTTCAATAACAACTAACTTACTCTCTTTCTGATCAATATTTCAAAATCCTAAAGAGTATTTAAATTGTAATAATATGATATACCGATTGTACAGGATGATGCGTATACGCTCGTACAGACTGGCGCGATACTTTCTATGAAGATTTCATATAAATTGTGCTACTTGTCGCGTGGTGGCTGTCCGTGGGAGCCTTAATGAGACAGCTTTACTGACAGGTCCAAGTTGGCTATATTTACGTTACAGCTGTCTGTGAAAGCTGATATTATTGTAGTTTTTTTTTTACTATGAACTAACCCAACGTAACTTCACGCTTGTATTCCTCGCAGGGTTAGGTAGTGGTGTAGCTAGTACATCCCACATTTCACCAGTTATGTTTAAGTTTCATGTAATAGGGGGCGAGCCTATTGCCATCAACTGGGCACATATCCATACTCCAGGCTGCTACTGAGAAATTCCAGATGGAAGAACCCAATAACACTCTGCCCGACACGGGATTTGAACTCAGGACCTCATGCTCAGCTGTAGCGCTTGGGACTATTAGCCACTTTTTTTTTATATTGGTGTAACATAAGGCAAATAATTTAATTTAATATTTTGTGTTGCGTAATGCAAATTATTTTACATTTTATTGTATAGATTCAAGTTTTATATGTGAACAGACAGCTGTGCTGCTGGGGAGTTTGTTGCGCCACTTCTTCTTCCCAGCTAAAGCACTAGGAAGTGGTGAAAGACGGGCGTTTTTGGGGGACTGTCTCATTTAATTTTTGACGTTCAAAAAGTGCTGATTCTCAGCCTAGTTTGAATAAATGACTTTTGATTTTGAGTTTGAGTCTCTATGTTCTATGTAAGAGGGTTTGGTTTCCGCATTTATTCCTTCATGTGAATCATCATGCGTGGGCCATGGCGGCTGTCGTTGATTATTCCAACCAGCCCACCTCCCTCCAGAAGCTGATTAATAATAATAATAATAAAACATTTATTGCAGGCTACAATGGCCCATAGACATATAGGTCATCGGAGGGGGAGAGGGGGTATATTAGGTCTCCTGGTTTGTTTAGTATGTCTGTGAAGGATCTGGGTGACCCCGATGGTTTCTGTTCTGATTTGTGTGAGGCCTGTGCATTCAAACAGCACAAGCGCAACGGTTTCTTCAGCTTCCATGCATGCCTTGCACAGAGGACTGTCCGTTATGCCTATTATGTGGAAGTGTTAAGCATCTCTCACAAATGTAAACTTATCCGTAAGCTAGTTTTAAGCAATACATTTGTGAAGAGAAAAATAAATAGGTACTTATACGTTTACATGACTGACAGACAAAACACACTTTACACCATAATGAATGCCCATGAACGCTTGTCAAACAAACTTAATTACTTTTTAAACACATCAATAAGCGAGTAACGTGTTTCCATTCACGTAACATGCAATAAGTACACTGACAGCATTAAAATCATAATGAATACAAAGTGAATTTAAATAATTAAAATGTTGATAATAAACACTGCAATGAAGGCCAATTTAATTCGCTTTTCATTATAATATGGTTGATATTACTGAGACCTCTGAGTTTGTTTCGGTCTCTCTTCTCAGAGTAGTATACTCGTATAATAATCATCAAAAGAATATTCTATCGGAATAATATTTTGTTGTTGTTTGAAATCTATATTTTTATGTAAATATATATATTTTGTTTAATTTTGAGTTTATGGTGCCTTGTGATGACGGTTGATGGGTTGGCTAAGATCAAGAATCATCATCCCAATAATCCGTGCCACATAAACTAAGTTATTACGCTTCGACGATGGACAGCCTTAACTAGACAAGACTGATGAGGCTACGGCCGACAAACTGCCAAGACATCGATTGCTAAAATAAAATGCCATGGATAAATGAGCTTGTTCTGTCAGTTAATTAATTAATTACTCAACAGTCCTGTAGTTATAGATTACTTTGTATTCTATTTAAATTAATCTATTTTGTTTTCAACAATACTTATATATTACATTTTAATTATAAGCTCCGGTTAACATAATCTTGGCTATGGGGATGCAATTAATTATTGTGCTGTAATAGATTTACGACATGACTCTAGGCCAATAAATGACTCAAAAATTTTCATTTCCAAGTCGATTCTGTATGTAATTAGGTACAGTCGCCTCCAGCACATCAAGTTACCACAAACCGTCAAATTTTCTCATTCGATTTTGAACGTACCTAACCATCAACATTTTAAGAGCCTATACTAGGTACCTCAAATGGCTTAGCATGATCCTCCGTTATGTCGAAAATACTGCAGCATTAATTTTGAAATAAATATATGGTAAAGATGAGGATTAATGTAAAGTACTATGTTTCACGAAAACACGATTCCATAAAAATTTCTACATAGAAAAAAAATTCAAAGCTACCTCCAAACCGAACAATAAACCGCTGGTATTCAAAAGATAATTCAAATTAGATAGTGAAACTTTGCATATTAACTGATAGACTAACTATAAAGCAGGTCTTATGTTATTTTTTTTTAATTTACCATTATTTTCACCGTAAAAATAAATTAACTAAAATATCGGTGCCTTGGAGTATTCTCTCTGCCACCCTGTCTCGCTTGCTCGCGTGACCACCAGCTACTTGTGCGAGCGAGACAAAGAGTGAGGTGGCGCTGAGGTAGTATAGACCCATAGGTTTAAAATCATTTAGAGAAATTTGACCATTCTGTCTAAGCTGATGTGCTGGCGACTGCACTATATGAAATCATTGCTACAAGGAACATACATTGTTGCAACAATCTACAACAAAAATCTATGCCTTTGTATATCTTAAGATTATTTTAATAAGTTCAGGTACAATTAAAATAAAAAAATTATACAAGAAACAATCACTTAGGTAATCATACATTTTTAAGAGAAAATGACGTCAAAGTTGGGCTATGCCTGCAGTGTTGAAGAAGGTTATGAGTGTTGATACAATATCCAAGCTTGTACAATCCTTAGAGATTGAAAAGCGTGATACAACTTTGGAGAATAACTTTCTGAATTTATTTATTTAGTCATTCATTCATTCAGTAGTAGGTACCCTTACATTCTTATACATTTAAGTTGGTGCAAACATTAACTCATTTGAGTTTTACTGTGCACCAAAATCATCGACCACATAATTTAGAGAATGAAACCAAACTAAAGTTCTTAATTAAAATTAAACAACAAGAAAAATAACAACGAGGGTATTTAGCGAAATATTTATCTAATACTAAACAAACGAGCGAACATCGGTGACCCATCTGACCGTTCTTAAAACAAAAAGTGGTAGAGGAATGTGACGTAGATTGTTACAGGTTGTGTTCCTAATAGCATAATGATTTTTACCAATTATTAATTTTCCTTTATTTTTGTTTGTTATGATATTTTTAGGTTAGGTTAACTATACAGCGCAGCGTGCCGCTACAGTGGCGACATTAATTTGAGACACTGGTAGGGCTAGTAGCCATTAATCATAATAGTTTTATTTTTGATATATTTTCTATTAAAATAAATCATTATAAATTGAAAAAAAAAAAAAAAACTAAATAATAAAGCTCTCTCTTTACTTCAATTCGCCTACTCCTTGCACGTTATTTGTGTTAATTTCATTGATTCGATGTTATGATCCATGACCCCGGCTAATTACCTCTATGCTACGCTGCTTAAGTACAGTTTGTTCCAAGATGCTATTTTAGAAAATTGTAAATAAATCAATAAATATTTATGTTTAATGAAATCAAAATATTTTCACAAAACGTAAAGTCGTAACTGTATACGTCATCATCATCATCATCATCATTTCAGCCGATAGACGTCACTGCTGGACATTGGCCTCCCCCAAAGGGGGGGGAGTTTGCCATAATCGCCACGCTTAGCAGGCGGGTAGGCGATCGCAGTATGGTGTTAAAATGCATAGAGAAAGCTGTTGCCCATTCTCTAGTAAGTCCCTTAGTCGCCTTTTACGACACCCATGGGAAGAAATGGGATGGTGCTATTCTTTACGTCCGGCAACAAACGGAACGGAACGGAATATTTTTGTTTAATGAAATTAAAATATTTTCACAAAACGTAAAGGCGTAACTGTATACGTGTGTTAAATTAATGTCGCCACTGAAGCGACACGCTGTATGTGCTTGACAGTATAAACGATTTAACACGGTAAAAATATTTTCCTGGACAGTCATAAGACGATCAACATTATTCACAAATGGTTCAGATGACCAATGCATAATTTCTAAAGCTTTAAGGCTTCTACACACTGGCGCGACTTGTCGCGCGACGCGTCGCGTGGCGATTCTGCGATATTGCGACACGCAACCCCTTTCATACTGGCGCGACACGTCGCGCGACGCGCCGCGCGACACAAGAGTACATTTCAAGTTTTATAAGACTTGCAAATGTCAATCATCCTAATTTATATCTTATTGCAAAGAGATAAGAGTTACATTGCAATGACTTAGGTACTTGGTTTTGCCGACTAGTCGGCATGCTCAAAGGAATAAATTATCTTTATTCAAGTAGCGCTACTAGTCGCGCGACGCGACTTGTCGCGCTGCGCGACACATGAAAGGGTATATAAGGCGCTTCAATGTGATGTGAGCTCAGTTAATATCCGGTTAAGTAGCAACGACCTCTCTAGGTCTGCTACGAGATGCCATTCATAAAAATAAAAAAAATAAAAAAAAAGTGAGCTCAGTAGTAGACGATCTTCGGCAGAGGACGAAGGCAGGTCTGTGCGTGTTTGCTGAGCGAGGTTAGGTTATAATTATAAGCCAACATTTTTTTTGTTCCCGGGCGGAAAATTCTTATGGATGTCCTCCGCCCTGGGGCGGGCAGAGGGGTCCGTCAGACTCTTACTGATTAAAAACCACCCCAGTGATTCCCACACTTACATCGGGGATCATGGGACCAAGACCGACTTCTGCGATCACCGGCTGGTGGCGGCCGGCCTCTGCAGAGAGCTGACCAGAGGTGGCCCTCTGGTCAGCTCTCTGCCTCCTTCTGCGACACGACTGTTTCGCAGAAGGATACCATCGCGTCCCAGGACTCCTCCCAGGTCCCTACTCCTGAGATGAGGGCACGGCGTGGCTGCTCCCAAGCGGCACACACTGCCAGCGTATGCCACGCTGTGTCCTCCCAGCGACATTAACCCAACCCAACCCAAGTAGGAATTTCCAATATATGTGATTTCGGAACAATAACTTTAATTTCTTTAGGTAAAGTGTACTTTCGACTGCAACACGTTTTTATGGCCTTTTTGTGAGTAGGTACTTATTTATCATTTTGAAATCATCTTAATTTATACACTTGTAAAGTTGATATTTGTTTAATTGGAAACAATGCATCAGTATTAGAACTAACCTAAACTTCCTGCAGATTTGAATAAAAATGTTGGACAAAAAAATACCAGAAGCATAATATTGTAAAATAAATCAGTCAGGTGCGAGTCGGACTCGCACACGAAGGTTTCCGTACCACCGTACACGGTACAGTATTGAATACTACATTTTTATTTAGAGGTTCTTTAGTAAAACAAAAACCGGCCAAGTGCGAGTTGGACTCGCGCACGAAAAACGGCAAAAAAATCACGTTTGTTATAACTATATGGGATCTCCTTAATTATTTATTTTATTTTGTTTTTTAGTATTTCTTGTTATAGCGGCAACAGAAATACATAATCTGTTTCAACTGATGATTTTCAAAAAATTTCAACTGTCTAACTATCACGGTTCATGTTATATAGCTTGGTGACAGACGGACAGACAGACAGCGGAGCCTTAGTAATAGGGTTCCCGTTTTACCCTTTGGGTACGGAACCTTAAAAACAGGTTTCTGATATGGGATAATGGGAACCCCCTTTAATTTTTAAATTTATTTTATTTTTATTATACTTAGTGATAATAGCAATACACAATCTGTGAAAATTTTAACTGTCTACCTACGTACGGTTCATGAGATACAACTCGCTGACAGACAGACGTACGGACGGGCTGCGGAGGCTTAATAATAGGATTCGTTTGGCACCCTTCAGATACGGAACCCTAAAAAAGGCGCTGTAGGTACCTATTCGCGCCGGCGCCGCCGCTTTTTTTTTTTTTGAATGGCATCTCGTAGCAGACCTAGAGAGGCCGTGGCTACTTAACCGGATATTCCTGTGGCTGCCCTAAGGTTTTTAAGCTTAAAGCCTCCAGCCAGGGCGTAAAATATATTTATTAAAACTAAACGACAGCGCACTAAGGCACCCCCTGTGGGGTACGGACCTCGGCTTAGGGCGTCGTTGGGGGATCACAAAATTAGTAATTTGGGGACGGGCTGGATCAATATTTAGATCATGATTATTAACGGGGGTTACTATATTTATTGCTGCGACGCTCTCAGCCTCTAACCGGGCGGCTGGCGCATCGACATTCAAGGGACGGGGGGGAGGACTTTTATTAATATTTAGTCGGGAAGTTCGCGTGGTACCTCGGCGGCTACCACGTGAACACGTGGAGGACGGAAGGTCGGTTTGTGTAATTTGTGCACTATACTCGTGGCCCTATTGCTTTCCTGGAGGAGAGTGATGGGGTCATCCGGATCTAAGAGAGGCCGCAAATTTTATTTTATTACTTAAGTTTATATGCATTCATTGTTTGTTCCTAAACTAGAGCATTTAAAAAAAAATTGATATTTTTATAAAAAAATAAAAATACAAAATATATATTTTGTTCGCGATTTCAGGTTTGGTCCCATAGTAAAAGTTGTCCATAATGATGAGTACAATGACCCCTTAAGAGGTTGTGCGTTAATTCTGGGACATGTTGTTTAAACTTAGTCGTTACGGGCAGGGACCGTACAACCCCGGTTAAGGGTTAAGCCTTTCGAAGGGGTAACCCATTCAATGGGTTACCTTTCTCATGATGTAACAACCCATTGAAAGGGTTTTATACTAGAAACCCATTGAAAGGGTTACATGATAACCCATCGAATGGGTTTTATACTTGAAACCCAGTGAAAGGGTTACATGATAACCCATTCAATGGGTTCTTTCTTTAACTACTTGAAACCCAGTAACATTAAAAAATCATAATATTATGTTAATTCCATATCCGCCCAGCACGCGTAGCATGACCAATTCTATCTCTATTCTACCCAGGGACCGTACAACCCCGGTTAAGAGTTAAGCCTTTCGAAGGGGTAACCCATTCAATGGGTTACCTTTCTCATGATGTAACCCATTGAAAGGGTTTTATACTAGAAACCCTTTGAAGGGGTTACAAGATAACCCATTGAATGGGTTTTATTTTCTTCTTTCTTTCTTTTATAGTTGAAACCCAGTGAAAGGGTTACATGATAACCCATTCAATGGGTTCTATACCTACTTGAAACCCAGTAACATGTAAAAATCATAATATTATGTTATTTCGATATACTCCCAGCACGCGTAGCATGACCAGTTCTATCTCTATTCTACCTAGGGACCATTTTAGTAACGGTAACGTGTGGGTAATTTTGACAAGCCGTTCAAAAGGGTTACCCACACCGTATGGGTTTTTATCGAAAACCCTTTCAATGGGTTACCAAAATTTAATAAAAAGCCGTTCATAAGGGTTACCCATATCATATGGGTTTTTGTTTAACCGCTTAGAAAAACCCTATCGAAAACCCTTTCAATGGGTAACCAAAATGGTCCCTGGTTACGGGTAGTCAGAAAAATTAAATAAGTAACTTAATTTTTTGGTATACAATACCCATAACATCTGCGGAGTTTCGCGAACTAATTTAATTTGATCCTGTATTAGGCTTTCCTTACAATAAGAGGTCAGCTTATAGGTAAGTACTGGAAATGTGGTTGTGAAAATAAACTTTTGACGTGAAATTTAAATTAAAAAATAAACACTATGGTGAAAAATAACTTAAATTTCGGAAGTCGGCGGCAATAAACGATTATTTTTTTGTAAAAAGATTTGTGCTTACCTATTTTTCACTTTGTGGTACATACCTACCCTACCACTACCTGCTATGTAAATAACAGTGACAGGAAGTTTTATAGCATCATCAACATACCTACACCAATTGGATTAAATACGTAAATTACCTATTATTGATAAGCTAACTCAAAACTAGGTACCCAAGCAAGAATAATAAAATTTATATGGGACCGCGCAAGTCGGCACAAGCTTCATCTACCAAATTAAATAATTATAAAAATCGGTTCATAAACAAATAAGTTATACCGGAACATAATTAAGTATTACTTAATATACCTACCTATATAGAGACGAATTGGGAACGTCCTCCTTTTTTTGATTTTGGGTAAAAATCATTTATATCCAGAGTGCATCTCTTGACAATTCCAATAAGCCCAAACACGGCTAGGATCATTGTTTTATTACGGAGTTCCGGTGCCTACCGGCTTCATCCTCAGATCAGTTTGATGGTACCATTTTGATCACAACCATTTATTAAAATTTGCTTCGTCATTGTCGCTTAAAAAAATGAATAGAGATATCTTATCGCCACCCGTGAAATAGGTAAGTACTTATCATTGAGGAGTTCCGGTGGCCGTCTGTGGTCTTCTTCATCAGTTCCACTTCACTAAATGATACTTTCTGTATGCAAATGATTGACCGGTTGATGAAAATATAAAAATCGCTATATGTAGTAGGTATGCCTATAATATTTGAGAAGTTCCCTCAGTTCCTCATGGATCCCATCCTTAGAACTGGATTTTGATAAAACTAGGACCAATTTGGAAGTATAATATATACAAATAAAAAAATAATTTTCCAAATCGGCTTATAAACGACGGAGTACTGAGGTACCTACCTACTACTTATAAACATAAACAAAAATACAAGCGACTTGAAAACAATGAAAACCTCCTCCTTTTTGTGAAGTTGGTAAATTATAAAAATTTCGAATTTTGAGTCAAAATCCACGAATAATATAGGTACAGCTAGGCGCAGTAGCGGCTGGCTTGCGGCAGTTTCAAAGGGTATTTTTTTTTACCATTCTGCCAGCCGCAAATACCAAGTCATTGCAATGTAACTCTTATATCATTGCGATAAGGTATAAATTAGAATGATTGACATTTGCAAGGTCTTTTATAATTTGAAATGGAGAAATTATTATTTTATTAGTTTATTTTGCTTTTTACTAGATAGTTGAGGTTGGTCCGCGGCTGGGTGACCATTTTTGCATACCAAGATCCTTCCGTGCCTCCAAAAGCACGATAAGCTGTCTGTCATTCGTGGATCTTTGACAGCCGTTACGGGTCGTCAGAAGTCCGAAAGTCTGACAACCAGTCTTACCAAAGGGCCAAGGGGTATGGTATTACCCAGTTACTGGGTTTTGGAGGCCAGATAGGCAGTCGCTCCACGTAAAATACTGTATCCGGTTACACTAGAAACCGACCCCATCATGGTTAGGAAAAGGATAGGCAGATTGGTTGATTAATTAATTTCGTCAAACATTACCTTATCACAATGAGATAAGAGTCACATTGCAATGACTTGTCTACTATTTTGCTTATAATTTTATTTTACTTTGGAAAAAAACTAAATGTTTTCGACAGGGTTTAGAATGGTTCTAATCACACACTGAAATGTTTAAGTTTAAGTAATTGGTAAAACTGGCTAAAGTCATGATTTATAAACACCCTCCTTTGCGTCACGTAAGTCATTGCAATGTAACTCTTATCTCTTTGCAATAAGATATAAATTAGGATGATTGACATTTGCAAGGTCCTATAAAATTTTAAATGTAGTAATAATTATCTCTCTTGTGTTGCGTCGCGCTAGCCACGCGATATCGCGGCGACGCCATACAAAATGGACCATTTCGTATGGTGTCGCCGCGATATCGCGTCAGTCTGAAGAGCCTACACAAGACGCATCACGTGACACGATATATCTGATTCGCGGCGCGACAAGTCGCTCCTGTGTGTAGTGTCGCGCGCGACTTCATATAAATAGTTCTACGGATATATATCGCAAAGTCGCGTCGCGCGACAAGTCTCCCCGGTATGTAGAAGCCTTTATTAATAACTGTCCGAGAAAATGACTGACAGGTTTTCATGAATAAGAAGGCTAGTGTTATACCGTTTATTGCTCTTTTCGCTATATAAGGCTATGTTCACATTAACCGATGGCTTACTTAGCTTGTGTAGCTTAGGAATTCTCGGGCAAGCACCGCTACATGCCACCTTACTAACGAGGAACCGAGAGCGCAGTGAATTCTAGAATTTTATTTTTTTAATGAATAGGCGACATATTTTTCTATAGGCACCAAGTGGTGATAGGAGTTTCTATGAAAGCGTATGTAGCCTGAGGTCAAGTTGGTATAGAATTCCATACATACTATTCAGAAGAAACACAGCGAACAAAAAACAAATACAGAAGGCATAGAAGTCTAGATTACTAGAGGAATTTACATTATGAAACGAATTATGATCCTCATAGCTGAAGAGACCAATTTCAATCTCAACTTATCAATGCAACGGTTTATTGAAAACTTTTTCCAAAAAAAAGAAACAACCGACTTCCAAAAAAAAACACTACAAAGAGTTAAATTACTTTAATTTCGGAAGTCGGTGTCTTTGTATATGTATTTTAGTTTTTTGCCACCGACTTCCAAAATTAAAGTTATTTTTCACTTTGTAATGTTGTTTTTGGAAGTCGGTTGTTTTTTATGTAAAAAGTTTTTTTTATTTTTCACTTTTTGGTGGATCAGTTTGTAATTTATCTAAGTTACACTAGCCTAATGTCAACTGCTCATAACTTTTTCCAAAATATTGCTTTTCCCGATGCAAGGATATTCATTGTAGAGGAGTTCTCCTGGTAAGAACCATCAGCTCCACTTCACTACATGCATTGTAACGAGCATAAATTGCTTAGCAACCACATTAAAAAGCCTAATCGAATCGCAACCCGTGAAATACTTATTATCAAGTAGTTCCGCTGGCCATCTGTAGTCTTCATCATCAGTTTCACTTCACCAAATGCATGAGTTACTATAAAAATACCCAAATCGCTATAGGTGTGTCTATAAAATTTAAAAGAAAGAAAGAATCAAAGAAAATACGTTTATTTTCGGTAAACATGACGCAAATGAAGAACATACAAAAATAACAAGTGAAAATATGCGTCACATCCACCCAAAACGGCCACCACCGACGATCGACGACGCTCGGTCGACGGTCGGTCGTTGTCGATTTGACGATTTCCCTCGATTTCCATGAGATCCCCTCATTAGACTCTAAATTTGTGACAGTGGGTACTCTTTCAAACAAAAAAAGAATTTTCAAAATCGGTCCATAATAGACGGAGAAACAGATGAACATACATAAAAGAACATACAGATGAATATACAGTATGTAACAAAAACCCTGTTGTTCCTTTTAGGGACGTATACATTAACCTACAAGCACAACATTGGTGGAATTATAATTTGAAAAAATTAAGTATTGGCTAGTCGAGAAGTGAAAAACAAAGAATGAAAGAGGTTAGAAATCAGTTAAACATTACAAATATTAATAATTAAATATTTATTTTAATTATTTTTGTTGAACAGTTTATATAAATGACTTGCTTTATTACGTATATATACCGATTCTTAAAACGTAGGTAGAAGGAACAACAGGGTTTTTGTTACATATTGTATAACCTCCTCGTTTTTGGAAGTTAGTTAAAATGAATACTAGTACCATAATAATCTCATGAACACCTATTAAAAAAGCAAAGTAGATAGGATACCAGCACATTTAACACTTCGCCGCTCAGTAGCCACTATGGACGATCTAGTCATTGTGGCCCACCACACGTCCAACCCGATTTCTCCTCCTTTTCATCTGATTCAAAGGGAGCCACTGAGAATCGGCCTACATTTCATTAATAATGAATACATTATGTATTGTGTTGGTACAATAGTGTCTCTATGTTAATTCTGTAGGACACAGCGTGTTGCTAGAATGTTTAAGTTATTGTTAATGGATGTATGTAGCTCTCGGGTTTCTCTTAAAATGTGGAAGTATGGCAAAAACTATGCATATGTAGCTATTTGTATCTAGGACGTAGTTAGTCATCTTTCGTGCAGGTGACTGAAGAATCTATTTATTTATTATATTGGTTCACCAAAAATTGTTTACTCAGGATACGTGCTAAAGGTAACATGCGAAAGTGTGTATGCAACAGTGCAACAATCACTTAAAAGCAAACTCCGCATGCCTATAGAAGTTGTACAAAAAAAAAAAGTCTAAATTACTTATCTAAAGGTGTAGTTATTGAATATAGCAATATGACACGCAATGACATAAAATATTAGTATGATAATAATTATGTAATAAACACATCTATTTAAAAAGGTATTTAAGAAATTTGACCTTCAACTTGCCCAAACTTTCAAAGTGCACATCGATTTGATCGCTGCAGCTATTTACAATCTTGCATAATCTAGCATAGGGGGAATGTGCGCCTAGAACCGTTCTTCTCTGTGGTGGGCAGAGTGGTGTTATGGGACTGCGAGGAATTCTTGAGGGAGCACGGAAATTAAAGGTGTGCAATATTTGTGGGCAGTCAATTTTATGTTTCATAAGTTAGCACACAAACATTGCGTCATTAGTGCGTCGGCAATTGTCTAGCGAAATAATTTTAAAGTGTTTCAGTCTGTTACTGTACGAACGTACTTTTTTAGTTATTCCGCTAGAAAACGCCAAGTGCCATAGAAAACGCTTTTGAACGCGTTCTCTCTATCACTTCATTCGTCTTGTTAGTTTGCCTATTGACCTCAAATGACACATTACACTACTCGTACAGTTAAGGCCATTACCAGTTATGAAAGAGGATACAAGATTCAAACAAATCTTGAAACTACTCCAAAATGAAAGATATGCAAATATTGATTGATATTGAGTCCTATTTTTTATATACAAAAGAATACAATTCTTCCCTCTCTCTCTCTGTTCTAATTGTCCCAATAAAGCCAAAATATAATGACTAAGTAACATAAATCTGTGTCAATCTTCAGCAAAAGCAATCAAGTCAATAAATAGTACAAAAGACGGTACACAGCTATACACGAGTAATAAATACAAGCAATCAAGGCCCGGGTAGGCAGTATTTGCTGCCCAAACACAAAGAATTGACAACTCAAATAAACCGAAAAAGGAAAATTTGAGGATGATAAATTAAGATCGAACGTGTAGGCAGAATCTTTCACTAAGGTCAATCACCTGTGACCTACACAATTTTGGGAGCCATACTTTATCTTTTCGATATTTTTGGTTTGAGCGGCTAATCCTGGCATGTGCTTTCAACACATCATCATTCCAGCCGAGAGACGTCCACTGCTGGGCATAGGCCCAGGGCCAAAGGGGGGGGGGGGGTTGCCATAATCGCCACGCTTGGCAGGCGGGTTGGCGATCGCAATATGGTGTTAAAATGCATAGAGAACGCTGCTGCCCATTCTCTAGTAACCCCTTAGTAGTAGTCCCTTAGTCGCCTTTTACGACACCCATGGGAAGAAATAGAGAGGCAGGTGCTTTACTTTGTATAAACTATTTCATCACCACTACTCTTAAAACAGTGACGGAAAACATCGTGAGGAAACTGGCATGTCCTAGAACCAAAAATTTGAAGACATGTGACATCTACTAACCCGCACTGGTTCCGCGTGGTGATTTCAGCCTCTCATTGAGGGAAGGCCTGTGTCCCAGCAGTGGGAACAATATAGGTTGATTATGCTTATAGGTTTGAGCGGTGAAATAGGAAGCGCTCAATAAAATCATAAGAATTTGCTAAAAATAAATGTAAGTAGATATGTGATCTGGATGGATTACCCGAGGCGGCTAGGTATATAGTGTTCCACGCGCGCCCCTATTGGGCGTCACGGGAAGAGTCTTACACCTCAGTCCCCCCTCGGGCCTGGGGTGTCCCGCAAAAGCGGGCCGGCACCAGCCGGGGATCGTGGAAGTTCCCATGATCCCCGATCCAAGTGTGAAAAAGGAACACCGAGGTGGTTATTAGTCAGTAAGAGTCTGGACAGACCCCTCCACCCGCCCCAGGGCAGAGGACATCAATGAAGATTTTTCAACCCGAAAAAAAAACAAAAAGGAGCGTAGCACACTACCAGTCATTATGCCCAATTTCAATCTCTAGCGTAAATCATTTTTATATCACAGAAAAAATGTAACCCCGTCAAACCATTATTGAATACCACTGCAGAGTTTTCATTAACAAACAAATTGCTTTAAAACGAAGGCATTTTATCGTGTCAATAAAAAATGCTTGTGACATGATACGGGTGTCAGCATACGGGGTGATACGTGTGACGCAAACATATTTATTATCACTGCATAAAGATTCCTTTATTTTTAACAGTGAAAGTATAATATTAATGGTAATTTAGTCTTGTTAGGTATTGGATTTTGACGATTTTAATGACGCAGTGGAACAAAGATATCTCTCGTTATAATCCCGTTTTAATAAGACCTATCATAATCTGTTGTTCATGTTATGATGTCATTGAGAATTTTTATTAGCAAAACATATTTTTCAAATATTTACTTGAAATATGTTAACTCCTAGTTTACTCAAATGGTATCCATCAAAATAATTCCAAAACGTAGCCTTTGCAGAGGGATAAATAAAACTGATCTGCCTACGTCTGAATTATTAATCCCCTAAGTTTTACTTTAACAAATTCGGAGCAAATTGGCTGTGACAGGCGGATAGACAGACAGACACACGAGTGATACTATAAGGGTTCCGTTTTTTTATTGGGTCATTCGGAACCCTAAAAACAAGTTCCCAGTCATTAAAATTTCAAGTAACTATCTGAATAAACTCTAGTAGTGTTCCATACACATTACACTAACGTAGTGCCTAATAATTCGATTTACGATCCATTTATGTGATTGTACTGTTCTAAAGCGAAATGTACAGAGAATAAGTACACTTTCCGAATAATTGCTTCCCAGGACAGATCGTGTTTGCACTGCTGTTATTTAGGTTAAGATACTGAAAAGTTCTAGAAAGCTCTACTCTTGTTTTAAAGTAATTGTTTGTGAATGTGAAGGATTTCTTTTCACGTTTACTTAGCCCTTGTGCAGTGCGAACTAGATAATATTCTGAGAAAATTTACTCAGTTGTCGGTTTCAACGCGAGTGATGTGTTTGTTTGTTCAATGTTACAGCTAAACTTTGTTATTTTCAGTAAATATGATGGTTTTATAGGCACCAACTGATACAAAAAGCAACACATCGAGCCTGTAAAGGAAGAACATCGTAAGCGACATAAATTAAAAGTTACAGGAGAGGTTTTTTATTGATTATTTTATTGATTTTATTTAATTATTTATTGAAAAAGTGAAATACCTACATTATGTCACTTACGATGTTCTTCCTTTTCAGGCTCGATGTGTTGCTTTTTGTATCAGTTGGTGCCTATAAAACCATCATATTTACTGAAAATAACATAGTTTAGCTGTAACATTGAACAAACAAACACATCACTCGCGTTGAAACCGACAACTGAGTAAATTTTCGACATGTATAAAATCTAAGTCTAACATAGCTATGTCTAAAAATTAATCAAACAGTGTTGAGACGTGTGTTTGCAGAGACGCTTCAAGAAAGAAACAGCTGCTTCCATTCAAGACTCTCCAAAACTCAACCACGCGGTTAAGATTCTCCAAACCAACGTAAGAGCGTATAAGTACAGCCAATACCAACATTCATAGCCTCTATCTATTTTAACCCAGTTCCCACTAAAGGCCACGTTTAACCCACATTAGGGCGAGCCAATCTAGCTACTCATAGCGCCCCTGTGATGTCTCATTTCACGCACGGTCACAGTCATAACTTGGCGTAAAGTAACGGAAAATTGCTTCTCAGGCATCTCACACTATGTAGCATCGTCGGTCGCGTCGGCGTCTCGTCGTGTCAAAATGATAAGTGTATGAACACACTTGCAACCCACGTTGTAAGCCCTTTTTGGGTACTGTAACTGTTATTTTTCGTGAAAGTTTGTTTTGGATGTAATAGCGGAGTTAAAATGTTCGCAATACTCGTACCTAAATGGTTGTGTTTTTGATAAGTACCTAAGCTTAAATGATTATTTTATTTTTATAAATCGCTTTAAATATAGGGCTAGTGGCTAAGTAATAGCAGCACGGTCGATCAAGTTAAGCTACGCTTGCCGTAATTGGTCCGTGGATGGATGACCATCTTTACATACCAAAACCCCTCCGTGCCTCGGAAAGCACGTTAAGTCGTTGGTCCCGGCTGTCATTCGTGGATCTTTGACAGTCGTTACGGGCCGTGAGAAGCCCGCAAGTCTGACAACCAGTCTTACCAAGGGGTATCGTATTACCCAGTGACTGGGTTGTGGCAGATAGGCAGTCGCTCCATTTAAAACACTAGTAGCCGACCCCAACTTATCTGGGTAAGGCTAGGTAGATGATGATAATAAAATCGTTTTAAAGAACGCTACCGAAATTAATCTTGCTGCGTATGTATGTAAGATATATTTCATTGGGAGAACTAATTTCACTGAATTATTTATTATTATTTTTCATGTGTTTTTTATTCCAACTTTTATCATCAGATGTTTCTTTTAACAGACCTTGAAGAGAGATCTCAACGATGACACTTAAAAGGCACCCACTCTACTACAAAAAATCTAAAACCCATAATTACAGCCACACAAACCACAACATCATTCAGATCGACCCTAAATCGCGACAGGACTGCCCATCACGACTAATCACGACACTTTGCGGTCGCACATCCGCAGCCACGAGTCGATAGCGTGTGGCCAACCTAATGGGGTAATGGAAACGTCGGAAAATTGCCTCGACGCGATCTTATCGAAGATATATAGAATTTTTATTGGTCATATCCGTTCGCCCTTGCTAGTTAACTTCATTTTAGCACAGATTAACCGGTAATTAAATAGAAGCCAGCTTTATTTATTTTTAGATCGACGTTCTTGCTAGAGTGGATTAAGTATGGCTTAAGGTTATGATTAAACGGCTAGCTAGAGTAATATTGTATAGTTAATAAAGAAAATGGATTACCACGAGATTTATGGGATTTTTATGATGTAACTTTGTTGTTATTGTTATTTTTATCTATTTACGTCTTCATAGCTGTTATTGTTTACTATTAAGGCTCCTACAGACTGGAACGACGGCAGCGCGACCCTTGTCACGCCCTCGATATCGCAGCAGTATGTAGAAGTCTTTATCTATAAGCAGGAAAAGATTACTAGGTAAACTAACATCCTTGTCAATTCCACAATTATTTACATTTTATCTGAGTTTGAAATATTTAAAAAATAGAAAAAAAATAAAAACTAAGGATAATAGGGTAACCTAAGTAAAACACTGTTCTCTGACTGACAGTTTCAAACTCTTTACATGGGCGAAGCTGTGGTCTGAGCTAGTTATTTCAAAAAATGAATTAGCAAATGTATTATTCAACACTGTCAACACTGGCTCCCAGGAGACAGTGAAATAGTGCTGTCGCTTGATTCAGTATCATCCTAAGATGTGGAACGTAGGTAAATAAATCATTTGAAATTAAAAACGATGTAATCTTTCATAGGTAAGAAGAGGATTTTTCCTCAAACACTAAGAAAGTTATTTTTGAATATCATATAGAGCTCGTGAGTAAGAAATCAGTTTAAGTCCGAAACAAGTGAGCAAATTCCGAAATAATCGCATGAAACCTAATCAAAATCAAATTCAATATCAAATTTAAAATCAAATTCAAAATCAAATTCGAAATCAAATTCAAAATCAAATTACACAATAAATTCAAAAACAAATTCAAAATCAAATTAAAAAACAAAATATTTTCGAAATAACCTAATGATTTCAAAAGCTCTGAGAACATAATTATATTTTCAACACTTCAGCTAAAAAAAAGTTTCTAAGCATTTACGGAACATTAATTCCCGGCAACACTATTCGCAAAAGGACACGTTACACGTGCTTCCTAATTAGACCTTTGGGAGTAATTAGAAGTCCAAGGCTGGACCACTTTGCTCAAAAGATAGCTCTAAAACAATACGAAACCTACTACGAAAAAGCACTAAGTAGTCTTGTGAGTACGTATAACAGATATAAAAAGATAGATACACTTTATTCATATAAACATAAACTAAAAGGATGCTTTTAAGGCGACTATAACAGACTTTTAATGATTTTATACTAAAGATCACGTCTAAACGAGTAGTGTTAATTATTTGAAAAATATATTTTTTTTTAATATGGTAAATTAGAGCATTTTCTTAATAATTTAGTATGTGAATATTTTAGATTATGTTCATATTACCTAGTGAAATTAATTTGTAAAGCTATGTCTAACGTGGATAAAAAACTGAGAATGTCGCAAAATCTACCAAGCGTATTTGTCTGAAACCATCACTAATTTAAAGATAATTTAATTATTTATCTTTTAGTACATTTCAGCCGGAAGACGTTCACTGCTGGACATAGGACTCCCCCAAAGGGGGGGGAGGTTGCCATAATCACCACGCTTGGCAGGCAGGTTGGCGATCGCAGTATGGTGTTAAAATGCATAGAGAACGCTGCTGCCCATTCTCTAGTAGTCCCTTAGTCGCCTCTTACGACACCCACGGGAAAAAATAGGGCGGTGATATTCTTTACGTCCTGCACCACACGGAAGAGATCTTTTAGTATACGCGTTTTATTAAAATACCTTTTATGTTGTATATAATAAATTAATAATGCGTCAAGTTGGGGAAAACGCTCCTTGATGGGCGAGTCCTATTACTGGCTGAACGTACGACGCGTTGCGTGAGCTCAGTACAGAACACGCAAGCTAACTACTCAAGGTCACTGGCATATATCTCCGTCTTAAGGCGTCTTTAGAGGTTATGATTTTACGCAACAGTGGAACATTAGACTTGAGGCGAAAACGTCAGGGTACCCCGGAAAATTAAAAATTTCTTACGTTATTTGCAATTTGCAGGTCAGTAACAGCTTGTATGTTGATTTAATAAATATGATTCCACTCACAAAAAAACTTAAGAAAATTTTAATTTCACGCGCTATCTTAGCGCACCCCCCTTAATATGGAAAATATTGAGTTTAGAAAAGACTTACGAATATACAAAAAAAAAAAAAAATATCACACAGAAAATTCAAAATCCAATACGTCGAAAATCATAATTATGACTGTGACAAACTATCGAGTAAATTTTAGCAATCTTATTAAACATGCTTAAATTAGCTCACAGACAAATCTAATACGTATCACACCATCTTCTCTTAAAAGACCGCCCATTGTGTCACCCTATGTCAAATTTCAACATTTAAATCTGTAATTTTCATAGTCTACATAATAAAGAGTATTCTATTCTAGTCTATTCTATTCTTTTCTTCTCTTTTAAGAGGGTGCTACTGCAATTTTCAAATACCAGTCAAATATTTCACTGTTTTGATTAATTTATCAATACTTATCTATACTAATTTTGCCTCTTTATTTATATCTGGAACTAGGTACTAATCGGATTAGTATTTTTTATTATTTTTTTGCATTGTAGTTTTTTTTTAGGAAGGTTATAGGTTATTTAACATCTTGCTACGATCCTTATGAGCCAAGCAAAAATAAAAAAAAGTCAGAAGTCAGTCAGTGAAGTCAGTAGCAAAAACGAAGTAATAGCGCAGGCGGGCGATGCGATGCGATGCAGTGGGTCGGGGGAACAGAAATTTCACGCAGGCGAAGTCGCGGGCAGAAGCTAGTACCTAAATAAAATAATGAAATACCGCTTAATAGTGCACAAAAATATCGATTACGAATTGCAACAATTAATATCTTTAAATTAGGTGTAAAAAAAGCAATAACAAACTTTCCAGATGCCTTTTTTACCCCTAAAACTTATACACCTAATTCCGTACACTATACAGCGATATGTCATAATTTTATTTAGTTTACTGATTAATTATTTAAGACCACGGCATATTTGACAGCTTTTTGCGATGTTGCCAACTTTCAGAATGCACCTTGTTAATATGGGATAACTCACTCATCATCAATCACTAGTTCAACACAAAAGCGTTATGAAAAGTTGAAAGAAAGAACAAACATGTTTCTACACAAAAATACTGGAGCTAATGTGAATACAGAACAGTCATCAATGTTCATTACCACTGAAACGGTTTTCATGTTACGTCACTCATAAACTCATAACATGACATGTTGCAGCCAAATGAACAGTGATGCTGCTTTACAAGTACAACGTATATCGTTTTAATTTTTTAACCGACTTCTAAAAAAGGAGGAGGTTCTTTTATGTTTGTTCGGACATACGCGGACCTCGCATTGTACGGAAATCCTACACAATGTGAGATCAGCATAAACCGGAAATGTATAGCTTGATGTGTAGCCGTCTGTACCTACACCGATCGTGTTTTAAAACAGAGCATGGAAACTGGTTAATTTTCTATGTAACCTTAAACATAATTATTTTGTTAATTATTTAATATTTTGTTACAAAATCAATGCTGAAGTTAATGTGATGAAGCAGTCTTTGAAGCTAATATCAATTGTATCAAAAACAAATTGTATCTTCACTACATCACTACATAGTATAAAACAAAGTCGCTTCCCGCTTCCTGTCTGTCCCTATGTATGCTTAGATCTTTAAAACTACGCAACGGATTTTGACGCGGTTTTTTTAAATAGATAAAGTGATTCAAGAGGAACTTTACATGTTTAGAAAAAACCACGCAGGCGAAGCCGCGGGCAGTAGCTAATCGGAAATAAAAATTAACCGGTATCAAGCCCTGTGTTAAAAACACTTCAGTTACAGATAGTGCCATCCACGAAGACGCGCCCCACTCTTTTTCCTAATCGCTTACAGTGCAAGTGTGCATCCTATAGTCCTGTCGATACGTAAAGGCGTGTACGTACGAACGAACAAAACATGGTGAACATGAACATCGGACACGGAACATTTGGTTCGTGCATGTGGACGTAAATAAGCAAAGCGAACACGAACACCATACGAACACAGTAAGTTCGACTTGGGTTCGCGCTCAACCGCCCCGCTATCTTTAGTAGCCATGGATTCACCATTGGAAGTGGTACACTATTGGATAGGTGGTTGACAACTGATGCTCCCGCACCGCCCCGCGCTGTCCCCTCGAGTTCAGTATGTACAATGTTGCATCAAACTTTGAACACCGTCCACACAGAAAAACGAAATTGCATCGCCACGAACATTTTTGACGAACATAGATTATAGATTTGGTTCACATACTGAGCAATCGAAGTCTGTAATTGTCTATGGTAGTGGTATTTATAATTGTGTTTATTTTTAGGGTTCCGTACCCAAAGGGTAAAACGGGAACCCTATTACTAAGGCTCCGCCGTCTGTCTGTCTGTCCGTCTATCACCAGGCTGTATCTCATGAACCGTGATAGTTAGACAGTTTAAATTTTCACAGATGATGTATTTCTGTTGCCGCTATAATAACAAATACTAAAAAACACAATAAAATAAATATTTAAGAGGGCTTTCATACAACAAACGTGATTTTTTTGCTCGTTTTTCCCCGATATTGATAACGGCAACAGGTAGACGCTTGGAATACTCACAGAATCTTTAGTTATTGTATATTTACTTTAAAAATAAATTATTAAATTAAAATAAAACAAATATTTAAGGGGGGCTCCCATACAACAAAAGTTATTTTTTTGCCGGTTTTTATAAATCATGGTACGGAACCCTTGACTCGCACTTGGCCAGTTTTTTTTTATTTTTTTGTGCAAATTATCCTTTTGTTGTTCAAGTTTATTAACTTTTTATTTATTTATTTATAGTGTTTGATATTCGTTAGTGGTGCACATGCGAACAAAGTGTTCGATGTTCGTGTTTACCATGTTCTTGTAAGTTCGTGCGTAGGTACACGTCTTTAGAATTACCTATGAGTGCGCACGCACACTATGATGAATATACTAATCACAAGAGAGCGTTACAGTCAACTAAGAAGACTCTCGAAAAAAAATAGTCGGGCGCGTCTTTGTGGATGACCGTATCTGTAACAGAAGGAAATGAAAAAGCTACCAACCGTACGGGAAGGAAAACGTAGTGATTTTCTCATTTCTTTGTGCTTTGTTGACTCTTATTATTTGTTTCCTTTATGAACATCTGGTATAGAGTGTATCCGGACTACGTATGTTTGTGTTTGTTTTGTACTAAGTATGGATATACAGGGTGTTCAAGAAATTGCGTGCCATAGCTTAGGGGTAGGTTCAGTATCGATAAAGGAACCCAGGAAAAATAACTAAAATCAAAACATAATAAAAATATTGTACCTTCTAACTTAGTAATTAAAGCATTTAAACAAATAAAATAATTTTAATTCTAAACGATTGCTATTTTAAGTTGGTAGGTTATATTGATTGATCTTGCAATATTTTTTTTGTTTTTATTTTTAATTTGTTTTGTTGTAATTATGCGCATACATAGAACGCTATAATGTAACGAAACATATTTTATTCTTATATTTCCCTTTTTCTTCCCGAGGGTGTCGTAAAAGACGACTAAGGGACTTACTATAGAATGTTCAGCACCGTTATTTATGCATTTTAACACCACACTGCGATCGCCAACCCGCCTGCCAAGCGTGGCGATTACCCTCCCCCCCTATGTCCAACAGTGGACGTCTTTCGACTGAAATGATGATGATGATGATGATGATTGTGGGCTGGCGACCTGATAATGTTTGCAGGGCCACCATGGCCAGAGATCGCACATGGCAGGCAGGTTTGGAAGGAAAAAGGGAAACCCTGTGCCATCTTAATCCGTCCAGTAGATTCGGCGCATATTGACTGTGATAGACACACGAATGATCCTAAAAGGGTTCCGTTTTTTCATTCTGATACGTACGAAACCCTTGAGAAAGTTAAGAAAATTGATGCCCTATTAAACCTGGTACTTTAATAAAGGCATATATCCTTTTATGTAAAGATGGAAGAACTAGTACACGATGCAAACAATATTGTTACTAAATTAAACACAAGTAAACAAAATTGAATGTTGTTGAAACAGTGTAGTTAATATCGCGCGACAGTTGTTTATTTGTTGTTTGAACGCAAATGAAACGTTAACACTAGACGTAGTGAAATTAGAACTAAATTAACTTGTGTACCAACATATTTGACACTAGCTGCTGGCGGCGCGATTTTTCCTAATATAATAATAGCCTAAGTTACACCTTATAATATCCGCTATCTGCCAGTGAAAGTCTCGTCAAAATCGGTTCAGCCGTTTCGGAGATTAAGTGGAACAAACAGAAGAGACAGACAGGAGAGTTTTTTTTTAATAGTACCGTATATACTTTAATATGCATTTAGTATACTTAAAGCTGTTAGTTTGACTTTACAAACAAACAGTTCAATTTTATTTATTTGTATAGATAATTCTATCTTTGTGCATATCATTCTTCTGTACGTGTGTACGTCACTGAACTCCGGAACGGCTGGAACGATTTTGATGATTTTTTTTGTGTGTTTGAGTGGGTCCATGAATAGTTTTGATTTACAATAGGACCCGCTAGGCAGCGCTGTTAGGGCCGGACAAAGTCTGTCAGGTCCGCTAGTATAATATAAAGATTTGCATTGATAGCCTTTAAGAATATAGCTACTTAAATGTAATTAAATATTGTTTACCAATTTGTTTCTGGCTATATTTTACCACAGCTTGAGCAATTCTGATAAACAAGCAACAACCAACAAAACGTCAACGTCAAATTCTTTATGACAGCTGACAGCTGCACCCATGTATCATGCCAGCAGCGCGCGGCGCTTGAGTCGTTGCCGACGATACAGAATGTTGCCATTCTAGATATTATATTTATATAAACTTGGAGAACGAAGTATTGTATTTATTTTATTTATTATTTATTTTATTTTTATCTTATCGAATGCTGCACCGGTTGACGTCATCACGTCAACGCCGGCTGTCACTGAAAACCAGCTTTGGAGCTCTGTCTCGCATAGGGTCGCAGCATTATGCTGAACGATGGCTTTTTTGCGTGAATGTGATGCATATTTTACCTCGACTTGTTCTTTCGTGTTTGTGTTTTTATTTATTGGCGTTATGTTAACCGCAAATAAACTTATTCTTTCTTTTATTTCTTTCTTTACAAGAAAAAAACAGTCCCATCAAAATGTGAATTTGGTTTCAAAATCACCGTTCATTTGTAGGCACGGGTAGGGCACGGTTTTGCTCGATTTTCGACGATAATTATTATTGTCGTTTGATATTCTACGTTTTGACGATCAATAAAAGTCAGCGTCTAGCTGCTCCTCAGCCTTTTGATGTTAGATTTTACTAATTTCAAGCTCAGTTGAATGACGAGCCCAAAATACTAACGCCTCTATGTTCTATGCTATAAGGTTTGGTTTCCGCTCTTAGTCCTTCATGTGGACCATTGTGCGTGATACTAATATATATACTAAAGCCTCATCCCACGGGTAAAATGTAATGATTATTTATTATATTTGTAATGTTGCCATACTCTAGGTATACTTAATTACAAAATATTCACGAGCACTCATTTATAAATGACGATTTCCGACAACGCGGCCACGTAGGTACTTCATATATATGAAACCTGAACCGGTTCGTTAGTAACTGAAATTAATTTTAATTCATTTGCCTGTAAATATGGAACAAACATTTTAAATTTTGCTCTTTGTTCTGGATGCAATGACGTTCAATATGCTATAACCTAAACAGGGAAGAACCAACTTGAAAAAAATCGGCCAATTGCGTGTCGAATGAATTTATCCCAAAAAAAAACTTTGCATTGTAGTTGAAAAACATGTTCTCCCATACATCGATTTAAGTCACGGTCAATTCTCCAACTGCAAATTTAAGTTGGTCGACAATTACTCGTTAACTTGTAACGCCTACTTAAATGTCCATTAGTTTTTCTTTTAACTTCATTATATTATACTACTGCCGTGAATATTTTCACATATCCAAAAACAACCAGTTAGGTGGCAGGGACACTCGACTCTAACAAGAATTAGCACTATAAGACTCAATATTAAGCAAACGGAACCCTGAATCGAAAAATGATTTTCACAGACCTGCAATATTTTTGAACGGCCTATCCAACGATAATGGGGTATCGTTGGATAGGCCGTTCAAAAATACTACCAGGGGATAGACGAGAAAAAAAATATAATCCCACTTTACGTGCAATTTTTTTTTTTTATCTTGATTTTATTATACCACTTTGTCGGCGTGATTAATATGTGTATTGTCTAAGCATGTCAAAATTACAGCTTTCTAGTACTAAGAGTCCCTGAGCTAAGCCGCGGACAGGCAGACAGACGGACATGGCGAAACTTTATTACGTTGTGCTAGACGTTATCCCCCTTATTACAAAACAAGGTTTATCTTCAGACCCAGGTTTAAAACATGGAGCCATTATTGAATTTCGAACTATATTCCGACTATGGTAAAGTTCATAAACACAAAACTGACAACTTAGTACCGAACAAATTTTTCAGTTTTGTTTATAGAACGGTATTTCAATCATTGCTACGTTCTTATTACAAAAACTGGCCAAAATGGCCATGTCAAAATATAAATCTTGTTTTGTAATAAGGCGGTAAGGGTTCCTTGTTGACTAAGGGAACCCTAAAACAATATAAAAAAAAACGTAATTTTAAGAACTCGACATTCAAAGGAAAAGATGGAGCAATGTCTACGTGACAAAGTTAATGAAACTTTCTAGCTTTTCTCTGTATCTTGTTTCAGAATGTATTTTGTTTAATTATCTTTTATCGTCGTTTGTAAAAGCCTTCAGCAAGTTACTGTTTAATTTCTAGTTAGTTTATTGGGATAATATTGAGTCTATTAGCTCCAGAATAGCCCAGAGCTCTAACATTGACATTTTGTTTGATTAGGGACTTACTGAACTATTTATTCATCTTGAAATCGATTAAATAATTAGAGAATTTCAGTCATCAAAGATTATACGTTCATTTATATTAAGGTAGGTATGTTTTTAATAACGGATGACTGGCAGATAATGAACATGATAATGATAATAAACTATCATAATGTGGAAGAATGTAAGTTCCATTACTAAATGTGAATACCTTTTTCATTTTAAATTAGCTTTTGCCCGCGGCTTCGCCTGCGTGTATGACCGCCCATTGTGTCACCCAATGTAAAATTTAAACATTTATATCTGCAACTTTTATGGTGTACATAATAAAGAGTATTCTATTCTATTCTATGTCGGAAAATATCCTACGGGAACGTACTATCGGGATTAAAAGTACCGTAGGTGTTAATCCAGGTTATAAACTATATGTGTAATACTGAGTGTTTACGCGCAAAACACCAAACAAAAAAAAAACATAACATTTTTTTTTTATAGAGCAGGTTTTAATTTAAGTAAAATGGAAAAACGGTGGTCTAATTTGATTTAACAAGGATACGTAAATAATTACCCCAAAAAATACCTTAATTTAAAGACGTTAAAAAGCATTTTCTAGCATCCTTTTTTGGTTATTATGTGTCAATGGTTTTTCTTCTAGATAAACTTGTAGCGATGCCACAGTTTAATAGATCTTTTTAAGAGGAATAATTCCGAAATACATTGTTTTCATAAAACTCAATCCGCCTTATTACAAAACAAGATTTATATTTTGACATGGCTTAAACCATGGAGCCAGTTTTTGTAATAAGAACGTAACAGTGATTGGAATACCGTTCTTTATACAAAACTGAAAACTTAGTTCGGTACTAAGTTGTCAGTTTTGTGTTTAGGAATTTTACCATAGTCGGAATAAAGTTCGAAATTCAATAATGGCACCATGTTTTAAACCTGGGTCTGAAGATAAACCTTGTTTTGTAATAAGGGGGAATTGGTTTACGCGGCGCATGTCAGTAAAAAAAAAATATTATAGACATCTTCAACAAAAATCGTCATATCACAACCAATGTACAGACGCCAGCAGGTCAAGCTACCCGAAACTGTCAAATTTTCCCAATCAACCTTGAACCTTATGCTGTAGGGATAAAGTTGAAAATCTATTAAATAAATTTGACAGATTTTAGTAGGTTGATGTGCTGGCGTCTGTACACAAAACCTTAATGAGTTATACATTGGATTTTGCTATTGTCTTGGTGAGATTAAGCACGCGTTTCTTAACCTCACACTTTATTTTGATAACAAAATCTGTTTGTAGTGTTGTGTGGTGTTGTGATTGTTTTGTGTGGTCTGGTTTGGGTATAAGGTTTGTATTTTAAGCTTCTTGGCACTCATTTTCTAAGGAAATGAGTGCCGAGGAACCCCCTAATGGGGGTGGAGGGACTCCTCCAGATATTATGGAGGTTGTGGAGTGTTCCCAAAACACTGATCGCGTAAGATCCGAGATTAGAAAGCGTCCCGGAGGTCCTGAGATTTTTGTTGACGCGAAAAGAAATAAGCCGCCGTCTGACTCAATTCAGTCCGTATTTACTAAGCCAGGTTTTGAGAACGACTCCAAAATCCTCTATAGTGAGAATGACAGAGCTCCTTTCACTATATTTGTCTCTAGGGTGGAAATAGACCCTAAGCAAGGCCTAACTTTAAATTCTCTTAAGTTTGCCCAATTTATTTTTAACAAAGGTTTTAAAGGTGTTGTTCAAGGCAGTGTCAGGTCTTTGGGCCGTAACAGGATGTCTATTGATTTCATGACATTCAGTGATGCCAACAACTTTGTCAGCAACCCCATTTTGATTGAAAACAATTACTCGGCAACTATCCCACGCTTTCATATAAGTCGCATGGGAGTTGTTAGGGATATTCCTACTGACTGGACACTAGAGGAGTTAGTCTTTGGTATAGAAACCCCTCACAATTGTGGAGAAGTCATAAGGGCTAGAAGGCTTAATTTTAAAAACAAAAAAGAAGACTCCGTAACTTGGTCCCCATCATCGACTGTGGTGCTTACTTTCTCTGGTCAAATTCTTCCAGAGAAAGTCTTCTGTTACAATGTTTCTCTCCCTGTCTCCATCTATCAACTCCCCACTATCCAATGCCGCAACTGCTTACGATTTGGCCATATAAGCTCTCAGTGCAGATCTCAGCCCCGCTGTTACCGTTGCGCTCAACCTCATCCCGGAGATAGCTGTAATGTTCCCGACTCACAGGTCTCATGTCTTTTGTGTGACGGTGGAAGCCATAAGGCCACTGATAATAAGTGCCCTGAACACTCAAGACAGAAGTCAATTAAAATGGTTATGTCTCAAGAAAATTTAAGCTACCGAGAGGCCTCAGTAAGGTTTCCCCGTTCCCGTAAATTGCCATACAGTAATGTTACAGCAGGCCCTTCCCAATCTAAACTACCTCAAGCCTATCCTTCTCAACTCCTTTTCTCCTCGTCCCCTCTTAACACTCCTACTTCTTCTCCATATTCAACCCCAGTTAAAACCTCCTACACCAAGACAGTTTATCGTTCCCCAAAACCTAGGCCAGAATTGGGCAAGTCATACGATACCCAAGCCCATAAGTCGATGGTCTATACCCCTAATTCTTCTCAGCCAAATGGCTGTGCCCTGAATTCCCCTTACATTGAAACCACTCCTCTTCCCACTCCTAATGACAATTTGATTAAGCTCCTGGCTTGCTCCCTTATAAACATGTTGTCTAAATTTAGTGACGCAATACCGGACAATGTCGTTGTATTAGTTCAACAACTCCTCGAATCCTGGACTCGCCAAAATGGAAAAAATCCTTCAGTGGAACTGTAGATCCATTCGCAGGAAAAAACACGATGTAATCTATCTTATAAATAGATATAAACCCGTTGTCTTTGCCGTGTCGGAGACGTGGCTCAAGCCTGGATCTCTCTTTACGGTTCCTGGTTATTCATGTCTTCGGGACGATAGAGATGACGGATGGGCGGGTTGCGCCCTATTGGTTAGCAGATCTATCACTTTTTCCCAGATTCCTCTTCCCCATCACGATCCTGGTTTACATGTAGTTGCCATTAGAGCCATGAACATATCCTTTGTATCTGCCTACATTCCCCATCCCAATGCTAATATTTTGTCTGAATTTAACTCTATCCTATCAGAAATTCCTGGCGCTTTGGTTGTGTTAGGTGACTTTAATTGCCGTCACACCCTTTGGGGCTCTCACTGTAATGACCCCTCCTCCAGCTTTTTGCTTGACCTTTTAGATGATCGCAACCTTTGTGTTCTCAATGATGGATCTGCTACCCGTCGGGTTTCACCTACCCAAAATATTAGTGTTCCTGATCTTACTTTCTCTTCGCCCTCCTTAGTATCAACTCTTTCATGGTCTGTTCTCCCTAACTCATATGGGAGTGATCATTTCCCTATCCTAATTTCTCTTCCAAGTACTCACCCACGTTCTCCTCTCATACAACCCCTACAAAAATATCGCCTACACCAAGCTGACTGGTCTAAGTTCTCGTCCAATTTGGACACAGAACTTCAAAATTTTCCCCAAATAAATCCATCTAACTCCCTAATTCACTACAGTAATTTTGTTGAATGTCTGTTGAGAGCGGCCAATTCTTCAATCCCCTTAAAAAACTCCGCCCGTCACCTAATACCTTCTCCTCCTTGGTGGGATGCTGAATGCACTGATGGCGTCCGTAAACGTAAAGAAGCAGAAAACTCATTTTCTTCTAGTATAAATATGCCCAACTACTTAAATTTTAAAAAGACTTCTGCAACTACTTGTAGGTTATTGGCAAGAAAGAAAAGATGTGGTTGGCTCAAGTTTTGTGAATCACTATCTCCTCGTTCTCCAGTGTCCCTTGTATGGAAAAAAATTAAAATCTACCGAAGAGCTACTGACAGCCAGTCTCCCGATATTTCTACCAATGATCACAGTACCTGGTTAGAAGACTTTATATCCAAATTAGCCCCCCCCTTTGTTCCTAGTTCCGAATGTCTTGCCACTATAGATCCTCCTCCTCCCACTTCCTGTGATAGATTTGATGACCTTTTCTCTTATTCAGAACTTATTTGTGCCTTAGATCATCTCCGGGATTCTGCTCCGGGGGTCGACGGAATACCCTATTCCTTTATTTCCAAATCTTCTTCTAATTGTAAACTAATCTTTCTGAACCTAATCAATTCATTTTTCGTTACTGGCAAAATCCCGGAGTCTTGGAAATCCCAAATAATCATCCCAATTTTGAAACCTGGGAAAGACCCAAAAGATTCTACTTCCTATCGTCCTATCGCCCTCTCTTCCGTCTTGGCTAAAATTATGGAGAATCTCATTAAGTACCGACTTGAGTGGATCTTAGAAACTAAAGGCATCTTATCCAGTTCTCAGTTCGGTTTTCGAAGAGGTATGGGAACTCTAGATAGTCTAAGTGTTTTCATGTCTGATGTTCGCATTGGCTTTTCCAACAATGAAAGTGTTCTCGGTATTTTCCTAGACATAGCTTCAGCCTATGATAATGTCCAACTTCCAATACTCAGGCAAAAGCTGCTACAGCTGAGTATCCCAGTGAGGATGGTCAACATCATTTGTAGTCTCCTTATGTCCCGTTCTATTTCTGTTCGTCATCAAAACTTCCTCTCCCCATCTCGTCTAGTGTGGAAGGGCCTACCCCAGGGGTCGGTATTAAGCCCCATCCTTTATAATATATACACACATGATTTGGAGTCTTCAGTGAGTTGTTTCTGCAAAATCCTACAATATGCCGACGACATTGCTCTCTACTTTAGTTCAACTTCCCTTTCAGATGCCTCATCTCGCTTAAATTCTGCCCTTTACTACTTAAACCAGTGGCTGACCGATCACGGCTTAAGTTTATCAGTCTCCAAATGCAATGCAGTTGTCTTTTCTCGCAAGCGTAATATTCCCCCTATTAACCTTTATGTTGAAAATGAACCCATTTTGATCCGTGACAAAGTAAAATTTCTTGGCCTCATTCTTGACTCAAAATTATCTGGTCTCTATCATCTGGACTACATCTCAAAGAAATGCGAAAGAGGTGTTAATGTCTTACGTGCCCTTTCTGGAGTTCGCTGGGGAGCTCATCCAACTTCCCAGAAAATCCTATATAACGCCATAGTTCGTAGTCACTTTGACTATGGAACCTTTCTGTTAGAACCATGCAACAAAATAGCCCTGGCCAAACTGGAAAGGATCCAATCTAAATGCTTGCGTATTATCACGGGTGCTATGAAATGCTCACCTATTAATGCCCTTCAGGTTGAATGTTTAGAACCCCCACTTCACTTACGTAGACAATATCTCTGTGACAGATTTTTTTATAAAGTCATCCAGATTCAATGTCATCCTCTTCTCCCTCTTCTTCGTACTCTTTCTCACTTAATCCCAACATCTCGCTATTGGTCTCATAAAAATCCTCCACTCCTCGTTAACAGCTTCAGTAAATTCAATAATTTACATATTTCCTTAGTCCAATTAAATAAAAACCCCTTATTTGAAGTAAATTTTGATTCCTTGCTCTTCCAACCAAAAATTATTTTTAACTTTGGTATACCCAAACATGACCCTGTTGCTAATGCCAAATTCAATAGGATTCTGGCAGAGGCCTGGCACGATTGGCTGACGATATTTACAGATGCTTCTAAGTTATCCGATAATGGTAATGTCGGATCAGCTGTGTGGATCCCAAAATACAAAATTATTCTTAATTTTCGTAGTCCTGCTTTTGGCACTATTTACACAGGGGAAGCAATAGCTCTTTTGGAAGCAGTCTCATACATTGAATCACATGGTCTCAACAAAAGCCTTATTCTCTCGGATTCTCTTAGCTGCCTACAGGATTTAATAAAATCGCCTTTTCGCACTCGTCACAATTCTCCTCTTACCCTAAAGATAAAACATCTCCTGTATCGATGTCACTGCTTAGGCATAGAGATTGCACTGGCTTGGATCCCTAGTCACTCTGGAATTGTTGATAATGAAAATGCGGATTCGATTGCCAAGCTGGCAACTCGGAATGGGATTGAATCTCATCCGTCTTGTTATCCCCAAGATTTGCGCTGTCTTGTTAAACCCGAGATGATGAAGAATTGGAATGAGCATTGGCAAAAAACTCGATTATTGAAGGGAAGAATTTATGGCTCTATCCAACCATTCATTCCATCTAAATGTTGGTTCAGCAAACTAAAATTTTCTAATAAAACAGCCACCTCTGTCATAATTAGACTTCGACTTGGGTTCGTTTGCACGCCAGTTTTTTTGGCCAAAATACGCGTGAGGGACTCTTCTTTGTGTGAATGCGGTCTGGACGAGGGCACCCTAGAGCACTTGTTTTTTTCCTGTCCTCGTTTAACCACTCCTCTTTACGACATACACCCTTCTGATATTCCCCGCCCAATTAACATTCCTTTCCTATTATCTTTAGCCCATACCCCTGCAGTTAAAATCCTTTATAAATTCATTAGCATTAATAAAATCCAGTTATAGTTGATATTTTCTATTTATTTATTATAGACCTACTGAATGTTCTAACATTTATTTTGTGTCGTTTTACATGTTCTAACTAAAAATGTTTTGTCCTTTTTTTAGCATGGGGATCCATGGATGTCACCACTACAAACACTGATCAATAGTTATAACAATTTATAGTTTTTATAGTTTACTTTCTCATACCTCGACATTGGCAAAATCGTCGAACGTCATCGATGGAGCCAGAACCTTCAAAAATTGAATTGAATTGAGTTATACATTTAAACCTACCACATAAATCACTTCGTCTATTGGTGAACATCCTATGAAAATCCTTTAAGAGCGTTTACACCTTACGGCATTTCATACAAACTTTCAAGCCCTTGTTTTTCGAAATGACTGAACTGATTTTAATGAAACTTCAGACGCATAAGCAAGATACAAAGGTCTAAAAAGTTAGTTAATAACGTTTTCGAAATGTCTTATTTAAAAACAAATAACTGGAAATCTCTGTTTCTATGGACAATTTAAAATGCGGTCTACGTAAAACGGGCTAATTAGCCTGTAACACTGTTTTTGGAAAATGTTCTTTACTAACTTTTTAGACGTTTGTATCTTACGTATGCGTATGAAGTTTCATTAAAAAACAAGGGCTTGAAATTTTGTATGAAATGCTGTAAGGTATAAACGCTCTTAAGTAGTTTTTGAGTTTATTTATTTGAGTTATCGCGTTCAGACAGACAGACGCGGCGGGGGACTTTGCTTTATAATATGTAGTGATTGGTTTAGGGTAAACCAATCATTCTATAGAACTACAGATACAAACAGAAATCTTCCTAATCCCATCAGTTCCCATAGGGGTCGTTAGGGGTAACTAAAGAAATATATCCAACGTATTGACAGCTACATTCACCTCACATCTACCTACTGATTAGGTACCTATGTAGGTACATATACATTAGGTATACTCAATGTATAGTTAGGTAGGTTCATGTCTAAAGTCTAAACCATGTAATTTATGTTGTAAACTGCGAGCTTATGAGGGGCTTGTGGCTAAGTAACAACATCCACACGGACCGATTGATCAGGTTAAGCTACGCTTGCCGCGTTGGACCGTGGATGGGTGACCATCTTAACATTCCAAGACCACTCCGTATCTCAGAAAGCATGTTAAGCCGTTGGTCCTGACTGTCATTTGTGGATCTTTGACAGTCGTTAAGGGTCCTCAGAAGCCTGAAAGTCTGACAACCAGTCTTACCAAGGGGTATCGTGTTACCCAATAACTGGATTGTGGAGCTCAGATAGGCAGTCTCTCCATGTAAAATACTGACCCCAACATAGTTGGGAAAATACTAGGCAAATGATGATAACTGCGTTCATATATTTAAAAAAAATCTCTGTCGCCTGTTGTAACAATACAATATTCATAAGCGTCAGAAAATTTTAATGAAAAAAAAAGGTTTCCAATAATTTTGAAGTACCTACGAATATCATGAAACATGCTTTGAATTAAGTAGTCCAAGTGCACACGTAATTCATAATTTCAAGTTGAATAAAAAAGCTCTGTTGGGTAGAGTTGAAGTTCGAATAAACATGTCTTATGTACGGAACCGAACATTTCTTTACCGACTTACGCGCCGTGCATTCTGCACACACAGCATGTATCCCTGTTATTGCAAATAACAAATATATACTTATTACAATATTCACGGTGGTCGGTTTTATTTCATCATCCTAATAGAATCGCCCCGCTACCTTATCATTAAGCGTAGGAATCTCCTACATTTATTTTTGGTCCTTCGAGCCGGATCGAAAAACTTACTTCATAAAGGCTCGTACAGACTGGTGCGATTTCGCGGGCGCGACGCGACACTAGTAGGCTAGTAGCACAATTTCTTTGTCAGTGCATGTCGCGCCCGCGATATCGCTGTACGAGCCTTAAAGGGTGATTTTGGTATCCAAATGTAAATAAACTATTTATTGTAGGTATTGCTAAAGATAGACTGTATCGTTATCACAGCTAGGTAAAAGTTTCTCCAATAACTTCATACCTTTCAGTTTGGAACTGATGGAAATTTATCTAAATACATAAAATATCTATTTCATACCTAGACAATAATAGAAAGTTCTGGACTGATATTTACATATTTTGTCTATCTTTCTCAATTCTGTTTGGGAAAGCAGTAGCTTGTATTTAAATTCAAATAGAGAGCCACTGTAATAAAAGTTGATGCATACAAATAGGAATATCTCCTTAAAATGACGAAGTTTAAATAAAGGCACCTGACAAAGTATTTGTTTGAAAATCACAGACCTGCATAGGTATTCGCAAACGTACGATACGCTTCCGTGCCGAATCGAACATCAATCAATGTTATCAAAAGAGTCCTCTAAAGGCTGTTCACAAATCTAAAACCCGAAAATTTTGTCAGTTTGAATCAATTAGACGACCGCCACTCTTCCGAGAGCTATTTGCTGTCGGGGGCAAAGCAGGAATCTGTTTCAATTTGACAGTTCAACAACATTAATTGCGTTATTTACGTTGTTGAGCAGACAAATTTTCCTAACATATGAAGCAATGGATTAGCAATATACTTCAAAATCATTCCGATTCTGTTTCAAACTGTGTTACGCAATTAGGGTGTTGGTTAAAGCATAAATTATTATAGGACTGCCTCCATGTTCTAGTGGTCACAAGCGCTACTACTGAGGGTGAATTCCTGGGTTCGCTTCCCCGGTCGAGCTTTTCCATCGAGAATTTCTCAGTAGCAGCCCGGAGTCTTGATTTGTGCCCGGTTTATGGCAATAGGCTCGCCCCCTATTTCATGGGACTTAAACAAAACATGCGAATTTTGGGTGTACTAAAAGTACAACTCTGCCTAAACCGGGGGATTCGGGGAACAGGCCTGATGTTATGTTATGTTAAATTGTTATTTGAATACTTAGGTCCACTTGCACTACAAATCACGTTTCATTCTGTCTCCGTCATCTTTAAGGCTCTTACAGACTCATGCGATATCGCGGGCGCGATAGGCAGCTACATAGAAATTGTGCTACTAGTGTCGCATCATGCCCGTGATGTCGCACCAGTCTGTACACGAGCCTTTAAACGATTGACAGAAACATTTGATTTTCTCAGTTTGTTTTTATTATGGTCTGGCAGTTTGAGTAATTTATGCGGCCTACCCCAATGTCCTTTCTTTGGTATTGTTCGTCGAATCGTTGAACTCCTTAAGTTTTGAGTTGAGCTACACGTTTACTGACAAATGCGTGCACTGACTGGACAGGTCAACCCAATCCGTATGGCTCTTTCATCAAAAGACCATTTCAGACACCAATCTACATCGTCTTTACATGATCTGACCAAGATTTAGTCTGGACTTTAAAAGAGACTGTGACCTCTGAGTTTTTTTCGGCTTTTCGTCTCAGATTAGTCAGATACGAAACGTCGACCTCATCTAGTATTTGTTTTATAAGATTGACGTATAAAGGTGTTTGTACAAACTTACTTACAGAATTGACAAAACTTTACTGCAATTTTTCAATTTTCCATCCCTATACCAGTTACCAACTTTACGCTATGACTTAGTATTAGTAAGCTCGGCAGTCGAGTGGCCCACATTCAGCACAAAGGCGGGTTGGATGACGACCAATTTACCTCTCACGGTTCTCATGCAAACACTAGGCTGTGAGCTGTACCTGTTTGTTTTGTTTTACCTGAATAACAAGCTACTTATGGACTAATTTCACCACCAAGTCACACTGACGAGGCCGACATGCCATTGTGGATAAAAGCCTCTTAAATAAAAAAATACGCAATGGGCCCGCGTGGTAGATCATGGCCCACCCCCTCTCCCAGAGATGAGGCCTGTGTCCAAGCAGTGGGAACACTATAGGCTGATTATACTTAACTAGCTGCTGCCCGCGGCTTCGCCCGCGTGGCTTTTTCTAAACATTTAAACCTTCCTCTTAAATCACTCTATCTATTCAAAAAACTATGTAGTGATGTAGTGAAGATACAAATTGTTTTTAATACAATATTAGCTTCAAAGATTTCTTCATCACATTAAGTTCAGCATTGATTTTGTAACAAAATATTAAATAATTAACAAAATAATGATGTTCGAAAACCTTTATAACAACGTTTAAGGTTAAAAAACCCGAATCAAAATCCGTTGCGTAGTTTTAAAGATCTAAGCATACATAGGGACAGACAGGAAGCGCGAAGCGACTTTGTTTTATACTATGTAATGATGGACTAAACATGAGGTATTTAATGTTCCAGATAAATAATTACTTAAGGGTACTAGTTAACTACCCTACTGGGTGGCTCGTGGCTAAGTAATCACACCCTGTCAGGTTGACCGATCAGGTTAAGCTACGCTTGCCGCGGTTGGTCCGTGGATGGGTGACCATCTTTACATACCAAAACCCCTCCATGCCTCGGAAAGCACGTTAAGACGTTAGTCCCGGCTGTTATTTGTAGATCTTTGACAGTTCTTAAGGGTTGTCAGAACCCCGAAAGTCTGACAACCAGTCTTACCAAGGGGTATCGTGTTACCCAGTAACTGGGTGGTGTAGGTCAGGTAGGCAGTCGCTCCATGTAAAATACTGGTATTCAGCTGCTTCTGGTTACACTGGAAGCCGACCCCGACATAGTTGGGAAAAGGCTGGGCAGATGATGACTAGTCTACTTATAACTCTTAGCATTATTTTCCTAAATTTGGTAAGACTAAACAAATCTATTTTCAAATAATTAAATTAAACAAACTCCGTTGGTTAAAGTAGTTAAATAAAAAAAAACACGTGACAGCTTTCTGTCAAGTAACCGACTAAACGCAATACCTGTCACTTCAGTTGTCATGCTACGTCACAGTTGTACTCTTCAATTTAGCAACGTTTTATTTCGTTGACGTTTAGAGAACCTGACTTTTTGGGCTCTTTACAATAGACAGATTACAAAATATTATATAATTATTACAAATCTAACAAAAAAATTGTGTTCAAGCAATTATATCTAAGAAGAGTAGTTTAAGAATAAATGATAAAGTTTTAAGATACAGTAATAAAAGAAGAAACTATCGTAAAAACCAAAAATAAATTTAATTTGGTTCTATGTTACAACGTATTTTTAAACAAGAAAGTGTCATCTTTAAAAACTCTTTTAATGATTTGTTTACCTTTATTTAATTACCTAAACCAATGGATTATATGTTAGGTTTTCTTACTGGTAAAAAAACGGCCAAGTGCAAGTCGGACCACGCACATTGAAGGGTTCCGTAGTTGGGATGAATTTATCCCAAAAACAAACTTAACATTGTAGTTGAAAAACATGCTCTCCCATGCATACATCACGGTCGATTCTCCAACTGCAAATGTAAGTTGGTCGACTATTATTCCTTTACTTGTAAAGCCTACTTAGCTGTGATAGTTTTCCGTTTAATTTCGTTATAATTATATACTACTGCTATGAATTTTTTCACATATCCAAAAACAACCATTTAGGTGGCAGGAAAGGGAACACTTGACTCTTAACAAGAATTTGCACTTTAAAGCTTAATATTACGCAAACGGATTCCTGGAGTGAAAAATAGTCTTCAAAAACCCTCAACATTTCCTACTACTAGCATAATCAGCCTATAATGTTACATAGGGGGGGTTAGAAAACACGACTCATCTCTTCGAGAGGGACCGCGGGCCCAGTGCGGGTTGGTAGATGTCATATGTCTTCAAATTTTTGGTTCTAGGACATGTCGGTTTTCTCACGATTTTTTCCTTCACCGTTTTGAGAGCAGTGGTGATGAAATTATTTACACAAAGTAAAGCACTGGAAATCTCAGGTCAAAAATAAAAGACGGGAACTTGATATACGTTATAAAAGTATTTATTGGTTACTCGGAAGAAAATCCTGCCTATCAATACATAATAAAATTATAATATACAAATCTTATGCCAATTTGGACGTATGGCATCCAACTTTGGGGCTGTACTAAACGAAGCAATGTTAAAATAATCCAACAGATCCAAAATAAAGTACTCAGGGATGCTGTTAATGCACCATGGTTCATAAGAAATCACGACCTCCACCGAGACCTTAAAATGGAACTCGTCACTGCCATCACCCAAAAATTTGCTGAAGCCCACGAACACAGACTTCAGCGACATGTGAATGTTGAAGCAATTCAGCTGCTAGACAAGACGGACATAGTGCGTAGGCTAAAGAGAACTAAACCATTTGAGATTGTGTAGTGTATAAATAGTGAAAGAATAATAGTAACAATGCAACATATAACACGTGAACAAAGTGTTTTTATTAATTATCAGACCCTAAGCCTATTAGGCTACGTCGTAATAAATTATTAAGAAGTTTCGTTCTTATTAATCACGGGAAAAAATCATAATAGAGCGCCTGTCTGGGTTTGAACCTACGACCTACAACTCGGTAAGTCACGGCGGTTACCACTGGGCCACCACTGCTCAGCTACACGTTTCTACGACTACACGTGATTTAAAGTGCTTAGTGGTTCGTAGCACTCAGATAGTTGTTTAAAATCCTGTCTACAAAATCAAATAACAATGGCGAACTGTTTCAAATTTTCCGACTATTGTCATCTCTTCTTAATCTAGGCAGGTACCAACGTCCTACGTGTTACAATTTAGTCCGTTACTAAAAAAAGGAAAATTTTCTTTACTTTTAGACCGACAGAATATTTTTTTTTCGCAGTTATTAAAAGTGCTAATTGAATTTCTGCTATCACTGGCAAGGACAAGACTACCGTTCATTATTACTGACCGTGTTTTAATATATTTTTCTTAGAGTATCTAGGATATAAAAAGCCCTTACCGTATGCAGATTAGGGTAGGAAACTGTTGTCCATTCATCCATTAAGAGGCCGGCGATGGATGCGTGCGCATACAAACGTAATACCAAAATTATTTGTACATCAAACATATTCTTAAGTTAGTGTGTCAGCACATGAGGTTAAGTGTGTAGTTCATACAAGCGTAATACCAAAATAATTTGTAAATCATAAGGTATTGTCTATTTATTTCGATTGGATTACAGAATATCTAGGTTCCCAAATACATATTTTGAATGGACACTGATTTGAACAAGAGTTATGAGAAAAATAAGTTTTCTATAGAAATTTTAAATTCGTCATATCACGTCTTTATATCATTGTCCTTTCAAAATATCATCATCACATAGATATTCTGCAATCCAATCGAAATAAATACACACTACCTTATGATTTACAAATTATTTTGGTATTACGTTTGTATGAACTACACACTTCCTCATGTGCTTCTAACATAATATAAAGTAATAAACTAACTTGACTACTAATATATCTTATTATGTATAACTACCCGTAAAACTAAAGTATAAACTGTCATAAACCTACAACAAAGTATTCGAGAACTTTCCAGAGACATTCCTAGAAATTTGCCTAACATTAGAACTAGCAAGTAACAATACAATCTGTGTAATGTTACCCTATTACAATAAAACGAAAGTACCCTCTAAGGGACGCCTGATTATAATAAAACGAATTGTACTGTCTATGTTGTCATTACAGGAACGCAATCATCCTCTCTATGTACTTTGGTCTCTAACGGTTCAGTTTTCAGACAAATGAAAGGTTTTGAATAGTTCGTTTTTTAAATTAAAACTGGGAGTTGAAGGACACCATTTTTGCTGTAGGTGCTAAAATAAGCCGACTTAATAATTAAGAGAACTTTGAAAACATTTGACTCAAAAATAACCTCTGCCTATACCCTTATTACAGGCGTGATGTTATGTAGAAAGTATGTTTTATAAAAAGTACTGTATTTCATTCACATTTACGTCAGCGTGACCACATGTAGTAGATTTCTACTTATTTGGTAGATTTAGAGTTTGTTTTGGTAGTGAATTTTTTTTTGGCAGGTTGTACATTTTCTGATTTTTTCACCGGTTGATTTGGTAGATTTTGAATCAAGTATATGGCAACCTTCTATTTCGTAGGATTTTCGAGGTTTCCGGTTGCCCCGTCCATAAATTTGAACAAAAATATATCTAAATTTGCCAAAGACATGCTCATTCTATTCAAAGACATGTGACATCTACCAACCCGCACTGGGCCCGCGTGGTAGATTACAGCCCAGTCCCTCTCGAAGAGAGGAGGCCTGTGTCCCAGCAGTGGGAACATTATAGGCTGATTATGCTATGCTTATGCTATGCTCATTCTTGCAGTTTCATGTGCGAGTGAATATTTTCAGAAATTAATAGGATCAAAACCAAGGACCAAAATAGGTTCATAAATAAAAATGTAGCCGCGATCCTGCATGCCAGGATGGCAAGGCACCATGCACAGATTTTGTAGCTAATGGGGATCAGGTACAATATCTCTATGCATTTGAGATGCCAAATGTTAAAATGCATGACAGAGTTTTGGTACAATGATGTTAAGTATTACATAAGTGCTAAAGAGGAAGGTGAATAATAATGAAATATAGTTTTATTTCATCTCTATTTTATCACGTTAGTAACGTAGATTTGTCGTAGTTTTTTTTACCAAGGCTCTGGTAGATTTTGGTAGATTTTTAAAGCTGTAGAAGTACATTGATCAATTGAAATATGGTCACACGGATTTACGTTCTTATTACAAAAACTGACAAGAAAATTAACACTGATGACGAGCAACGACTATGTAGGTATGTATCTAAGTCATCATTTGCCTACTGGCAGACTGGTCCATGGATAGGTGACCATCTTTACATAGCTAGACAAGTCGCGCTGGTATGTAGAAGCCTTAACACGATAGCGAAGCGTGTTTTAACCTGATCGATCGACCCGTGCGGCTATTATTAGCCATAAACCACTCAACTTAGCTTAGGTATGTACCTAAGTATAGTATTAATTTCATAAGTTTAAACAATAATGGGTACTCACAGGTTGTGTTGTTCTCTCTATCTCAATGTAGATCTGAAAAGAAATAAAATAGGTTTAGTGCAATAAGTTTCTTATTCGTCAAAGAGATTAAAAAGATAGATACTACAGAGAGGCCATCAGAAGTAATGTCATAGAAAAATTGTGATCTAATGTCTCAGTGACGCCATCTAGCGTAATATAGCAAAGTTCAATAAAAGCTAAGTTTGACACGTTACACTTTTAATACCATATTGCACAATTAGACATTATACTTCAAAAATAATTTTCTTTTAGTGGACACGAATGCGAATTGCGACTTGACATGCAGACGTACCACACTAGACTGAGCGACTTTTGTCCACTAGGACAAATATATCGGATTACGATTTTGTTCGGTATGTCTATTGTTAAGTAAATATTTTAAAATATTTGTTATTCCTGAAACTAAAAAAATACCTTATTTCGTGTCGGTGCGAACTTCAAGCTACGAGTATTTTTTTTGCCAGACATCAAAGTGGTATTAATTCTGATTCGCCACCCGGGTCAATCTAATAAAGCTAAATCTGTTAGATTCAGTTTTCCTCATATTATTCCTTCTGACAATATACGATTATTTAATCTTGTATATATAAATAAAAATTAAATGCTCTTCGTTAGTAAGAGCATCACTCGAGAACGGCTGGACCATAGTTAAATTTCTATGGGCTGCACCGATTAGTCAATTATTTTTTCTAAAATTTCCTAATAGTCCGAATTGATGAGATGACGAGATTTATGGGAAAAAAAACTGGAACATTTTCAAATTCTGGAAAATCTGGACGTCCTTATAACTATGGGATTTTTGTATGACATATTGAAAGGACCGGACAAAGTCTATCGGACCTATTAGTAACTAATCAAGATACTTATACAACAACATAACCACGAACACCGACAAAACAAAAACATCTTACATCATTAAAAACTCGCGAACCATTTAATCCGGTGTAACAAATTGTGATAAAAAACGTAAAACTAAACGATATCGGCTGCACGGATGCATGCTACTAATAAATAACGGTTATTAAATAGCCGTTTCGCACGTCACCTCTATGAGATAAACGTAGCATGAGACTTCCGTAGCTTGGCGGGAAAGTGAAGCGTCATCTTCAGCAGTTTGTTTAATTTTCCAAAATTTGTGTTTATCCGAATTTTAATGTGTAATAATGGTGGATTATTAACCATTAAGTGTTTGTGAACGTGCATTAGTTGTAGGCAAATGAAACAAAACAGTGCAACTTCGCTTCAAGTTCTCTCAAGAAGTCCGCGTGAGGTCTCGGTAAAGTGCCACATCTTTACTGAAACTCAAGGGGAGCGGGCGGGGATATCATCATCATGCATTATTCATTTCATCAATAATAACAAGTTTTGTAACTAAATAAAGACTTGGCTAAAAGGTCCCAGCAACCAGGCCATTAAAATATTATTAAACAAAAAAGAGAGAGACTTCCGTAATTTGAATTCAGAATCTTTGATAGTTTTCTTGTTTAGGAACCATAAACTCAATGATAGGCGTAACAAAGGTCGAATTACATTGCAACCCGAACTTACTTAGGATCTTTTCATCACAAATGTTCAATAAAACATCCACTTACTGCCGCACTGAGAAACGACACGTAATTTTTTTTTTTTAGTTTTAGGTTTTACAGGAAAACTGGAATCTCTCAGTAGCAGCCTGGAATCTTGATTTGTGCTCCTGAAGGAGGGTAATTTTTTCGAGAGTATGTATGTACGTCTATTTCTTTGGCACGCTTTCTGTAGCCTAAACCTTGATGGATTTTAACACATGAGGTGTCCTTAGATTCGTTTTAATTGTGGGAGTGACATAGATTATAAAATATCTCTATACCTATATAATTATCTTCAAATACAAATTAAAACCGTCAAGAGCGAGTCGGACTCGCGCACCGAGGGTTCCGTACGTAAATATGATGTTGATGATTTCTTAAAAACTTTGCTATTTAGAGATATCGTTTTATTTTTCCTGTAATCTTTACATAAACTACTATCACATAGAATAATTTCAGATTTTTATCAATGCAAACTTCGGAGATAACGGGGAACGGTATTTTTTTTTACATTTTCTATCAAAAGTCGGAAACTATGCTGCCTAAAAATTATTTTTTTGAGAATGTGCAAACAACGTTCTTTCATAATGATACCCCCACAAGCCCTAGTAGCCCCACTTCAAATTTTTAAGACCCGTTTGCAAAAAAGATGTTATTTTTTTAATTTGTTTCTTGTTTGCAAAATAGTTGGGCAAAAAGTCATCTAAAACTATTCTAAATTTCAAGGTGATAGCAGTAGTAGTTCGTGAGATATCCAGGTGTGACAGACAGACAGACAGTCTCACCATAAGGGTACCTACTTTTTTACCATTTTGCCAAAGCTAGTAATGAGCCAATTCCCTACAATTAAACATAATATTAATCTAAAAAGCTTGAACTATTTCTTTTTTTTAAAGAAAACAAAAAACTCGTCAAAACACATAAGTACCTAACTGAAAAGAGAAAATCAAGCATTATAATTATAGAATTTTGGTATTGCAGGCGGTGACAAACTAATAACCTGAAATATACACAACTTTCGCTTGTCTCCCCCGGCGATACCAAAATTCTCTAGATTAAAATGCTTGTTTGTCTCTTGTCAGTTAATTATGTGTTTTTACAGTCTGATTTTTTGTTTTTTTATACATATATTTTTTCATACTAGGCAATTAAGTACCTTATTATTATTTGACATGACATCTCTGAATACCAAGGTGAACATAACTACATAGAAATAAAGAAGATAATTGGGTAAGTGACAATTAATCTAAATCTAAGATTCTCAATTCAAGTACAATAAATTTCTGTTATCAAATAGCTGTTTCGCACATCACCTCTCTATGAGATAAACGAAGCTTAGCATCAGACTTCCTAGTATGGGCAGTAAAGCTCTGAGTGGGTGTTAGAGTTGAGCTGGAGCGAACCGGGATAAACGGACCGGGACTGTGATTTTGTACTGAATAACGGCCGAACCCAATAACCTATATATCACCAGTTTCGGCCTACTGGAGATATAAAAATATATCTATTGATGGTTTTAACGTCCCAATAATCTATGAATCATACCGGCCCACACTATCTACTGATGGAAGGTATCGCATACAACAGATATCTCTTTGTATGAAAATGCCAAAGTATGCTTCCCAATATACGATTTGTTTGACAGGACAGTACTACAGATGGCAGATTTGGCTATTCCCCGAATTGCAGGGATAAACGTAAAGTAGCCAAGCTAAAATTAACTCTTTATTACTTGCAATAATGATCATAAATGTTTTTTTTTATTTATTGTAATAAAAAAAAATTAAACTCAATTATCTCGAAAACGGTGCGCCCTAGGCAAAAAATAACAGAAATTTAACCCCCCCTTACTGAAACCCCCCGTGCAAGCACCATTCCAACATGAATTTAAGTTAAAAAAAAAAAATAACATTAATGCGCTAAGGTAGCCCGCGAAATTCAAATTTAATTACGTTTTTTGCAATTTGCAGGTCAGTAACAGGTTGTATTTTGATTCGCGGCCATAACAAATATGGCTCTACAGAATTATATCTTAATCCAGTAACTTATTTAGAAGTAAGAAACAAAGAAGTTTTAATATAACCCTAATTACACATGTTGTTTTTTAAAGTGATGTTGGTTGTAATGGAACGCACGGGAGAGCGAAGTAGAGAAACCTACTTATTGTTTTCGTTAGATAGATAGCCTTTATCAATGATTGTGAGACGCCATCCGAGCATAGTTATAATTATACTGTCTATCATCAATAGCGATCTGTCTTTAACTAAAAATAAGTTATTGGGTTCGGCCGTAAATCTACTTTGCTATATCGCAGCATGCATCGTGCTGAGAGCACTAGTAAGTGGTGAAGGGTGGGCATTTTTGGGGGACTGTCTTATGTAATTTTGACGTTCGTAAGTGCTGATTCTCAGCCTACTTTGAATAAATAACTTTTGATTTTGATTTCTTTTGTTGTTGCAGTCTTAAGCCTCAATAGAAATAAAATGTAAAAAATGGAAGGAAAAAATAATAATGGAAAACTGAAATAAAATGATGATGATGTTGGAATGGAAATGGATGGATAGAATGGAATGGAATGCATGGGAGTGGAATATAATGGATCAATCTTGTCTGAAATAATAATAAATAAAAATAATAATAGAGGTTTTGCTATAAGATATCAATTAATTAAGTAATGCAGGTGTTACATCGAACGATAAGACCTTAATTTACTAACGCAAGTGCTATATCGAAGCATCAAGGTAATTAATTACTTATAGTGCACTGAAAAAAATGCGAGCTAACTAAGATACATTTTCTCTTAGTTGGCATTAAAATGTTTGGAATCACTATTTATTTATTTACTTTAAACAAGATAGCATATTTGCCAGAACAAATTAATTTTATTTATATCGACAATGTGACATGTACAGAATAATCACCGGTCATTGTTACATCATACATGCTTTGTTTGATTTTACTTCTTCCCTTTTTAAATCAAAAAATAATCTTAGTTGATGGTAACAAGCAACTTGTTAGCATTACATCATTCTTAAAATGACCATTTGAGTTAAATCAAATAACTACCCGTAATTAAACGAACAAATTTCTTAGTTGACGGAACTATGATAATTTAACAAAGTTCTCCTAGCTTCAGAAGTCAAGATCTTGTCAGGCTCGTATGGAGTCAAGATGCGTGATCACATTAAACAAGATGTTTGTTAAAGCAAACACTTTTTTTTTTCAGTGTGACCAAAGAAGGATGATGTGGCTAGAAAGCGAGTGACTACCGAGATAACGACTAATACAGAAGTATGGGAGAAAGGGACATGTTGCGCCGACCACGAATAAATTGGGATAAGGGCAGGAGAATTATGATGAGTGAAACTAATTTGCAAGTGTTTAAACCAAACTATTAACATATCTACTTCGTTTAATCAGTCTATTTCTTCTACATATTGTGAAAACAGACTTCTGCATAGCGATTCACAACTATTCGACTGGCTATCGGGTCGGAAATGGCACATTTCGAATACCTGATTTGCCTAGACAGAAAACAGCTGCCGAAAGAATAGCGGTCGTCTATATGATTTAAACTCACCAAATACTCGGGTTTTCGATTTGTGAACAGCGTTTAGAGATTCGATACCATTGATTGATATCCGATTCAGCACAGAAGCGTATCGAATGGGTGTGAGTAACTATGCTGGTCATCATAAATTCCAGTTAAGTGCTCCCACTTTGGATCCAGAAAAGCGAAATCAAGTTTTCTATCAAAATCTCCTTGCGGTGTCAAAAATCTATATTGTGTATCTTTTTATTTTATGAACTGACTGCCTTGTTGGTCTAGTGGTCGCAAGCGCTACAGCTGAGCTTGAGGTCCTTGGTTCGATTCCCGGGTCGGGCAAAGTGTTATTGGGTTTTACCATCAGAAATTTCTCAGTAGCAGCCCGGAGGCTGGATTTGTGCCCAGTTAATGGCAATAGGCTCGCCCCTGTTACATGGGACTTAAAACATAACTGGCGAAATGAGGACGTACATAGGTACACCTCTGCCCTAACCCTTCATGGAATAAAGGCGTGTTGTTATGTTATGTGTTATTTTATCAACGACGGCAACCTTACCTATACTCGTACATAGTTAATAAACACTGCATCACTTTAAATAATCGCTTCTCGATACGCTCTTCCAACGGGCGCAGCGCTTCTCTTAAATCGATAACCCATACCTCCTTATCTATATACTATACCTTATTATCGGTTTTCTATCGCCAACGCAGTCCGGTTAATACGCTTAAACATCCATGGACAAGTTGGCACGCCGGGGATTCCATGTGCGCGATAATGTATCGTAACATCACTAGCTAAATAGCGTTAAGAACATCCACTTAGACTCATAATAAAAATGCCCACGTAATCTTTGAAGCGGCTAGACGTGCTTTAGCGATTAACTTGCATGTGTGACAGGGTAAGTTGATTTTTTTAGTCCCGATATGGTGGTTAAATTAACTCTGGGTAGACGAGCAGTCATTAGTGGGATTTGTTTTAGTAGCAATATCCCCAGGATTAGTGATCTCGATTGGTTGTTACCAGTAGTTAGTATCTACAAATTCAAATGTTGATATTCATCATCTTCCACATGTTCACCCACTGCTGGGTTCTCTTTGATTGTGATAACTCCAGGGTCTCCACGAGTCTTTCGGGCTCGATTCACAACGACAACAATCTCATCAAAAGCACAAATAAACTCCGACACCACTTCACGTCATTTTGTCACCAGTACCTACTTATGAGCTAATTTGTTCACCCAACATTGTACAAAGTGGGTTCTCTGCGCTCAATTTAGTAACACCGACTGAAATATGCAGTAACGAAGCGTAAGCACCTCGAAGCTCGTTTAATGGCCTACCTATACCTACTCTTGTAACCCCTATTGTTCACGTTATGTAATTCAAGATCATTGTGCCGATATTACATGCATGCTGTTACTTTATTAAACCTCCGTGTGGTATTTAATGTGATGTAAGCTTTGAGTAAGTTCCATGATAATATGTAATTAATTTACGCTGTTATTTTTATGAGCTGTATTTTTCCTTTTTTTTTTATTTGGCCTGGGCCAAAGATTTATTTATTTAACAGTTTATGTACACATGCATATAAACAGAGAGAACAGAAAAATACGTACAAAGGTGATGCTTATTTCTTAAGAAATCTCTTCCAGCATATCTGCGATAGGAAAGTAGACAAAGAGATGTAGACAACGTGTGTAAGAGTAGAAGAAAAAACAAAATAAAAACATACCAATAATATTATTATACTAATCACTAATTTAACTATAAACATACAATAAGAAAATATAGATAGAGAGATTTAAATCGAGTTGAAAAAGGATTTTTCATCTTGACATAAGAAATGATTAAGTATTACAGATACTTAATTATGTCGAGGGCATCATATTATAATTATGAATCCTTCGAGGCAAAAGATTTAAATCGTTAGTTAATAGTAACACAAAAACTTACTCCACAGCTTGACCAATAGGTGTCTGGCCCATAAAGCTCATTTGCTGAAGCTAAGAATTTGTTTTGGCATTTAAAGAAAAAGAAAGAAAATACGTTTATTTGCGGTAAACATAACGCAAAGAAAAAAAAAACACAAACACGAAAGAATAAGTTGAGTTCATTTCTTCATATCATTTAGGAAAAGCTGGCACCAACCAGTATTTAAAATCTACCAAAAGTTTAAAGATGCATAGATAAATAACATTTAATTTTAATCCGATAAATAAAGGAGAAATTAAAAAAATCGTTAGTAAACTTATTTAATTTCTCCAACTTGCGAATATGCGCTTCTTTTACGAGGGAGATCTATGCATAGCAGTGCTGAACTACAAAAGGGCAATAAAAAAATAATCAAAATTGGTTAATCTGTTCAGGAGCTATGATGCTACAGACAGACACACAGACTTATAAAACCCCTCTTTTTCATCGTGGGTTAAAAAGGCGCTGCTCCACAGCAGCCCACACTAAGCTATGCAGGAGCTATTCTTAGCTCTTTGCTTTGTATGAAAGTGTAGGCGGGATCGTCCACTGCGACCCGCAGTCACGCTGGCAAACAAATGAACCGCGCAAAAACGTGGTAAATCTCTCCGTGCACATCCTACGTAGCTGGCTGTGAACGGTCGCCTAAACTATGTACGAGCTTTGCTTAGCTCTTTGCTTTGTATGAAAGTTTAAGTGGAATCGGCCACTACGACCCACAGTCACGCTGGCAAATAAATGAACCGCGCAGAAACGTGGCAAATCTCTCCGTGCACATCCTACGTAACTGGTTGTGAAAGGTCGCCTAAGCTACGCACGAGCTTTGCTTACCTTTTTGCTTTGAAACGTGGCAAATCTCTCCGTGCACATCCTACGTAACTGGTTGTGAACGGTCGCCTAAGCTATGCACGAGCTTTGCTTAGCTTTTTGCTTTGAAACGTGGCAAATCTCTCCGTGCACATCCTACGTAACTGGTTGTGAACGGTCGCCTAAGCTACGCACGAGCTTTGCTTACCTTTTTGCTTTGAAACGTGGCAAATCTCTCCGTACACATCCTACGTAACTGGTTGTGAACGGTCGCCTAAGCTATGCACGAGCTTTGCTTAGCTTTTTGCTTTGAAACGTGGCAAATCTCTCCGTGCACATCCTACGTAACTGGTTGTGAACGGTCGCCTAAGCTATGCACGAGCTTTGCTTAGCTTTTTGCTTTGAAACGTGGCAAATCTCTCCGTGCACATCCTACGTAACTAGTTGTGAACGGTCGCCTAAGCTATGCATGAGCTTTGCTTAGCTTTTTGCTTTGAAACGTGGCAAATCTCTCCGTGAACATCCTACGTAACTGGTTGTGAACGGTCACCTAAGCTATGCACGAGCTTTGCTTAGCTCTTTGCTTCGAAAGTGGCAAATCTCTCCGTGCACATCCTACGTAGCTGGCTGTGGACGGTCGCCTTAAGTTCCATATATTCATATATTATTCAACACTTTTAAAGTGGCTCCTTTGGCTTAAAGGTTTAAATAAATGTTTAAAAGTAGAGTTGTTTCAAATCTCTTTGCTAAATTAAATTGTAACGTGTATCTTCTAAGAATTCTAGCGAAGAACTACATTTTATTAACCACTTACAAACAATTAAAAACTTATCTTTTGTGAACAACTTTAGTTGGCTCTCTTTTAATTTAGATTGTTCAAAGTTTGCTTAATTTTATTTATGAGATTTTAAAAGCCTTTAAATTAATTATTTATTGTTTATTACAACCATTTAAAAACTCGACAGAGTTGTCATTAAAAAAACTATTAAGTACCTAGGTTTCATGTTTTTTTTTAATCCGTATTGTTTTTAAAACAGCAAAGTATACTTAATAATTCAGATACCGAAAAACTTGAACCATCCACCAATAACCATTTTTATCAATATTTTTCCGAACGCATTGGAAATTAAGTTTTCCGGTCATCAACAGGTTTCACTGCAAAATCCGGTTTAACCTACATGATTTTATGATGAACTATATTTTCCCCACCTCATACATATCACATACAAGTGTAAACAGATTGCATAAATTGTAATCTCATAAGTGATGATGTATTATGTACCAAATGAAATAGAAATGAAGGCCATTCAATTTGTGAATTTAGAGGAAAGTGATATTTAATGACGAATTATGGGAAATCAAAAAGACTTAAAATGTTTGTATTGTGTTTTTGTGTTTAAAGGCTCGTGCAGACTGGTGCGATATCGCGAGCGCGACGCGACACACAATTTCTATGTCGCTGCCTGTCGCGCCCGCGAAATCGCTCCAGGTGGTACGAGCCGGTTCGTGCAGACTCGCGCAATATCGCGGGCGCAACAGGCAGCGCGCCGCGCAGCGGGATTCTTTCCATGAAGTTTTCATAGAAATTGTGCTACTAGTGACGCGTCGAGCTGTCGTGTCGCGCCTGTCTGCACGAGCCTTTTCTTTATTTATTGATTAGGAATAATTAAGGTATAACTTAACAAAAGACACGAAGATAGCTGCTAAAGTAAAATACTGTGGCGCAGCTATCAACGCCCCACACGACATACATAGAAGCTTTATTTGTATAATATAGTTAGTTAGTCATTTGATTTTAATAGGTACTTATTGTAAATAGATAGTTGCATACATAACATGTATAAGCATTTTAATGTAAGTAATGAAACTTTTAATTCCATTTCGCGTTTTAAAACTTGGATTTCCTGGAATCTCATCCCGCTCTGGGCGGAGCGTGGGCCATGTCAGACTTTTACTGACTAAAACCCACCCGTATTCCTTCATTTGCCTGTGTGCCAGGGCCACGATATCCCTTTCGGACAAATTCGCAACCCTGGCAGGCATTGGCCCTAACGGACCCCGTCAGTTGGTGCTGACAACTCTGAGGCGCGCGTGGAATACAACACGCCTTCGACCCGGGCCTGATCCTTATCGGACGGTGAGCTACCCGTCGCTCACCGTCCGCAGGCCCGCACCTACGGTGGCCGGAAATCGGCTTGCGACTCCCGATGCCCGGGGCGTCTCCTGCGGCGACTAGGGGCGCGAGGGCGCGAACCTTGCCTCTCGCTCACGCGTTCCGCCTTCTCCTTCGCAAGCATTACTGCTTCGCAGAAGGAGGTGACGGCCTCCCATGCACTCTCGTTCCGAACCAGGGCTGGACGTGAGAGATCGCCCCCGCCGATCGCCTCCGTGAGGACACGGTGGTGCTCCACCCAAGCCGGGCAGACCTCCACCGTATGTTCTACCATGTCCTCCGGGCGATCCACACAGTGGTGACACCCGGGTGTTTCCTCCCGCTTTATCCTGAACAGGAACCTCCCGAAACAACCGTGTCCGGTGAGGACCTGCATCAGGCGAAGGCTATCACATCCTGGGTGGAATACGTTGAAGTACAAGTCACCAAAAGAATATTTTCGGTTCTCTTAATGTTTTTGTTATTGATAACGAGAAGATTGGAAGTATCGTTGTCCTAACTGCTTCTGCACCACTAACAAAAACTAAGTGTCACCATACAATCTACCAAGCATTTTGATTATGACAACACCTCTTTGATCATTCATTATTGACACAATAAAACAGTGTTCATCAACAGAGAAAAATCCATGCAAATACGTATTTTCTTTCTTTCTTTTCTTTTTCAACACGTGACACATAATATAATGGGACATCTAACTTGCAATCCTACACTCTCATAAGTTAGCCAACCCCGGCAACATTTCTCGTCACTGCACCACTCAAACCAGCTTATCAATTCTGCAATAATATCACCGTGAATTCTTGCGTGAAGTGAGCTGTCAGTGTCATTCCACTGATGCTAGGGAATTGACCAAGGATTACAATTACAATCATAATCAAGATTTTAATAATATTTTTATGCTAATTCTATTGATCATTTTATATTATTTCAAAGCTAGTATTTATGTGTCCTAACATTACTATTTAGGGGATTTTAAATAAAATAGCAAAACAGAATTATAGTCAAACTCAATTTAAAGTCAAAAAACAATGAATTTCTGTTCAAAATCTCGTTAATGTAATCCTTTGTCCATCCCTAGCATCAGGTGGGATGACACTGACAGTTCACTCCACGCTCACTTCATCTAAGTTTTCACGGTGAGACGGTTACAGAATAGCACTGCAGCAGTGCTATTCTGTAACCGTCGCACCGGTCTGTAACCGTCGCTGATGACGCTGACAATTTTATAGACTCCGAACAACTCCATCGTTTGCAATGCGGAACGGTCCGTACAGTACTCCGGAGACCAACAAATTGGATCACGGAAACCGCAGACCAATTTTGGTCAGTGCGCTCACGTAATACCCTCATTGATTCATACGATAAACACAGTGCTTTGCGAAGAATTGCGAGGACTTGTAATGGGCTGGTGCCAAGTGTTCGTTATGTATTGTCTTCGAGGATTGAGCTTTTTAGATGACGCTCCGTATCAGTAGAATAAATATTACGGAGTTTTTTGTGATCAGAATAAGTAGGTGACATATTCATCAAGGTGTTTCGGCCCCACCATCATCTAGAATCTAGCCCGCTGATTTTATGAGATACGATGCTCTTGACGAAACTGGGTCTTAAAAATATCTCAGCTAAAGGGCATTTTATACACATTAATTTTGTCGCTAAACTAATTACTCCAATTACGTTATTCAAAATCTTCCATCATCTAAAATTAAACACAACCTTCGCGGTTTTCAAACAAATTAAATCATTTCAACACAATGCTAGCACCATAATTCCTTTACTTTGCTCAAATTCTTAACTTCTAAACAAAATAAACTCAAACAGGACAATTCACTGTCTTGAACTTTAAAAAGAGTAGGTAAATAAACTTGGACGGAACAAAATCTTTGAAAGAACTTTGGAAGACTTTGGAGGTTCCAAAGTCTTTCGAAATGTTGTTTTGGTGTTAGTGCAATCTCTGGGGTGTTGTTTGTTTACAGTGGTCTGAATAATAAACGATATTGCAATGCTGCGTTTGCATGAACGTTCAACCCGCAGGGATTGTCAAAGTCAGGCTTACACTGGCTGTTGCGGTCGCTCTAAGAAATTGCAACTTTGTATTTGATTGTACGTTAGTACGGTAGATTTGAAAAAGGATTGGTCAATAGAATAGGGTTTTTTGTGTTTTTGTCAATGTCAGTGTCAGTATGAAACTAGTTGTGTGGTCATTGTTTTAAATGCAATTTTGTAAAAAGGGATATTTAATTTGTAGGATTTGACTGAATTTGTTTATTCAAGTGTCGAAGAGTGACTTGAACGGACTGTGAATACCTATTTTTTTAAAACCTAATTCCTGTTTAATAAAATATAGTTAATTCAGAGACAGTCTTAATATGGCGTCTTAATAAATAGTCTTAATCTTCTCGTCTCTCTCTTAGCGTCCATTACTACTGTTTTATCTAAACACTATATTATTGATTCTGATTCACTCTAATAGTGGTTGCACATGCATTTTTGCCTATGCAGGTAATTAATATTTAATTTAATGTTATACTTAGTTAGTGTTATGCATAAATAATAGTTTTTCAATTTTCAAAATTTGTACAACAATACTCTATTGCTAACTGTGGAGGTTTGTAAATGGCTTGTGAATTACCTCACTATTACCTCTGTATTGATAGCTGTAAGCCAGACACAATAAAAAAAAACAAAAAAAAACATTGTTTTTCGAGACATCGCCACGCGGTTGGTCGACTCCTCACGTGACCAGAGGGCTGGCCTATTTTTTTGCCAAAGAATCAGTATTGCCATACACAGTGGCAGTGCTGCCAGCTGTTTGGGCACTTTTCCTGTTGACAGCGATGCGGAAGAATTTTTCGATGCCCTATGATTATTTCCCCTCCTTTTTTATATACTTGTACATATTATTATTATTATTTTAAGTCTATTAGTTTTTAAATTATGTAAATATTTTAGTAAAACATACGCCAATAAATTTAAATAAAATAGAGAGATTAATGATTCTAATGATTATTATATAATTCTGTAAATACATATCTTTCATAGTAGATTTAACAAACCTAAAACCACCATCAACGTTCACTGAAACCTCAAAATCGGATATCCCTACAATATAGCCACAGTTCATACATTTAATACCGGCAACGGAAGCACCACGAATCAATAAAGATTCCAATAGAACCGCAAATTACAGCCGAGGGAAAAGATTACAGGGTCTATCCGTATGATGGACAGTTACTGATAGGTTGCTCTCGTATCACTGTTCCAATGTCCTTACGTTGTTACCAAGTGTGCCATGTCGAGGTGTTTCGATTTTAGAAGCGTCGATAACAACAGTTTTACGACCATTTCCTACGACGAGAAAATCTCCAGCGATCCGTATTTTACGGGAAAATGTTGGTATTTACTTCCCATCTCAATCTGAAGTGCCCATACGAGACTGATCTCGAATACCAACAACATAAAGACTGGGATACACGAGACAGATATTATAGTTGCATGTTATGCCGTAGCAATTTCTGGGACACAATCGAGATCGAAATCTGATAAGCAAAGTTCACCAAGTCAATCAGGAGTCACCCTGTGTTCGCAATCGCATTGTGATAGCAACATAACGTAACAAATATGTACAGCAATTATCCTAGGAGATTAAATTACGAAACATTATAACCGACATCTCTGATTTAGTTCACTTATGCAATGATGAAGACATTCACACATCGTTGCCTCATGAATAACGATCAATTAGGTCTTAATTATTATCATTGTCTGACCGACAATACCAACCTTGCTGTTATGACATACAACCTGACGGGTCATAATAGAATCTTATTAATTTTGCACAATGATAATTGTTTTGACAGACCGATATTTAAATTAACTTATTTATGAAACTGATTTATGAAATGGTTGCTGCATCACTATCTTCTGCATCAACACTTACGCAATAATATATTTGTATTCATAATATTATAATTATTATACATGTAATAATAATTAGAATAAGGTATGATGAGGCTGACGTACCTTTGGAAGTTAAAAGCCACTAAATAAATAAAGATAAAAAAAAACCTGACGGGTCATAATAGAAGCTTATTAATTTTGCACAATGATAATTATTTTGACAGACTGATATTAAAACTTAATGATCCGCCTATGCCTCATGTAATGAGAATCATAAGAGAAAGGAAACTTTACAACACATTCGAAAACATTAAATCATGTATTGATGGGTAGGTACTTAATGTAGGTACTTACTTTCATCTTATAATTATTAAAGGCACTTAGCGATAAACGACACCTTTTATATCTCCAATCGCAATAATTTCAAATAAGTAATTATGGGAACAATAATTATCTGAAGAGCGTGCCAAATGTCCCTTCTCTTTTAATTGAAATGTATTAAAACAGAAGCTCATTTGATTCAATCAAGACATAAAAACAAAAGACGAAGCACGTCCATCGATCCTGTCTATTCTGTAAGAACTCACTATGAACCTCACTTCTGCGTCCACAATGTGAAACGTCAGTGTCGAAGCTCTATTTCCACTTCGGATACAAAAGTAAACTCAAAACTGAAAATTCACAGAATAGTCGCTCTGCGGTTGCATTTGCATAAACGTACAACATTTGCTAAGTGCCCTCAGCAAACACGTCATATTCCCAACAAACTGACCAACATGTCGGCTTTAAAGGTCGCGTTGGCTATGTTGGCGCCACACACGAAGTATTTGCCATGTCACATGCTCGAGCAAACATTGAGATGAGAACCGCACTCGAAGCTGCATTAATAAAATGAGGTGGTGTTTAAAAAGCTAAATATACAGTTCAGTGTTTTAATTGAATTTGTATTTAGTTTGTGTGCGTTGACCTGTTAGTTTCGTTAGGAAATTGTAGAAAACTTTTGAGAAAAACAGGTCGTTAGGAATTATGGAATATAAGTAAGTATAGTATGAATGTGTTCTATAAACAGTACGATTTATCCCCTGAAACACTACGCCAGATTAGTCGTAAATATATTACAGTCAATCTAGCTTATTTAGCACAATAAAAAAAAATCTAAATAAAGAGCTGTATTTTATAAAAACCGGTCAAGTGCGAGTCGGACTCGCGCACTCTTAGCGGCAACAGAAATACATCATCTGTGAAAATTTCAACTGTCTAACTATCACGGTTCATGAGATACAGCCTGGTGATGGACAGACAGACAGACGGCGGAGCCTAACAAACGGTTCCCGTTTTACCCTTTGGGCACGGAACCCTAAAAATGATGTAAAGAAAAAGCTTACATAAAGCAGTTCACACGAAATAGGAGATGTTTTAATACGATAATGCAAATGGGGATTGTAGGATGTAGCATGTGACAGATTGTAGAATTGTAGCTATAGATAAATTTTAGGATGTCGATTTTAATAGATTCTACACCATGGTACCATGGGATTTTTTTATACAAGGCAACTTGCAGGTCAACCTCTGAGGTTGTCGGCTTCATAACTGGCCTTTCCTGTGGTTTATATTACATAGGGAAATTAATTTGTAAAGTTATGTCTAACGCATTTAAAAAACTGAGAATGGCGCAAAATCTACCATCAAGCGTATTTTTCTGAAACCTTCACCAATTTAGAGATAATTTAATTATTAATCTTTTAGTATACGCGTTATATTAAAATACTTTTTGGTTTATGTATAATAAATTAATAATGCGTCAAATTGGGGACAGCGCTCCTTGATGTGCGAGTCCTATTACTGGCTGAACGTACGACGCGTTGCGTGAGTTCAGTACAGAACACGCAAGCTAACCACTCAAGGTCACTGGCATATAATCTCCGTCTTAATAAATTAAGGATGGATTTTTTATCATAACTATACAGTAAGTCTTCCTTTAAAGGTCCTTCACTAAAACCTCGATATTTATTCATAGTAACCTACACATTTCTCTCAGTACGTTTACTTTCTCAGTACCAGGCTCTACCACTAGAAGCCTTCCTTAGAAATAAGCCAAGGAATAAGCAAAGATTTAACAAGTCGGCTTACGCTGAGAGTCGCTTTGAACTTAATTATAGCTAACAGGTATAATTTGTTCGCCTTTAAAGTCGTTTAATAAGTTTATAAGGCGTTCTGAAGTTGTGTCTTCATTTCCTTGAGGAGATTGAGTTCGCGGCGCTTTTTTTTATTATGGTGGGCATCAGGGTTGGGTTGATTATTCTGTTCAGAAAATCTGTTTTAACAATTAAATCATTATTTCAGATTCTTAGATAGGTGTACTACTTAAGGGTCTGAAACATAATATAATATCTGAATTTGCCACTTGCCCAATACTCTCCGAATAAATATATTGCAAAGATATATTTTTATAACCTACAAAAGAATTATAACAGTGAAGTTTTTTTTTTAACTTTCCCTTATTTCTACGTCATGAACATTGATAAATCTTTACTGGAATATAAGAACTTCATCGTGACATATTTTTGCTTATTTTTATTATAAGCAATAGGTACTGCAAGTACTTAAGAGCTTTCGAGAGAAAATCGCAATTTCTTCTGAAGTTACTGTTTTCTTTTATTGAATGAACTCATACTACTGTTTATCACTTAGTAAAAAAAAACTCGAACACTTAATCTGCCAGGATTTTGCAACATTTTACAAGTAAAAAAATATCTCAAAGAATATCTGCAAAGAGCTTGCAACGTGTTATACAACAATCAAGATTGGCTCATTGTTACTATTAAGTTATGTTTGATGATATAATGTATCCTATTATCTTTATACCATAAAGCAACGATTATACTAAGATACATGTTCACATGATTGTATCGTAAGGGTGTAATATAATCTAAGTTTTATAACCACCGCAAGCATTTTATAATAATTTTAGTTACAGTACAGTTAAAATTGGTTATTCCGGTGTTTCGAACACAATGGTAAAGAAACGGAAGACAGAATCACAAAAATATGAAAAAAATTGACCAATTTTTTGTTGGCAAAATGCAAGTGATATTGTAGTTATGTTTATTAAATAAATGATCAATGCAGTTTTTATATTTTCAGTTTAAAAAACGAATAAAATTCTTTTCAATAATAATATTTTGGTTGAACTTTCACTACTTCACCTTTGGCTTACTTCAACATTCACTTTATATAAATAAACTTACTTTTCAATGATATGCTTAACAGTGGACACTATACAGATTCCAAACAACAATAATATAAAAGCAATAGGTATATGAGTCCATGGTCAACACGGAACACATAACACAGTCAATGTTAGTCGTTACCCTAATTCAATACCAACTAAACAATCGCACGAAAGTGGCCCATCTGTGCCCAACTTTATGCCAACAATAATGTGGCTTATGGGCTTACCGCACTTGTAACGGTATCCGTTCACAATTATCCAAGCATGAACTGTCGCCAATTAAATTCATAGAACAAGAAATTTAACAATCCGTCGTATATTATTGCCCGTTTACGAGCAATTATCGAGGCAGCTTTGCGGTATTATATTCCAATAAGGGACGTGAAGCTTTACCAAGTAAGGAGATTATGCCTATAGTCACCATTCTTGATAATCATTTTCGCGACTGCAGTATAGCGGATCAGAATTCAATGCTTGCCCGTTATATTAGGTAGTTATGAATAGTGAAAAAGATTGTGGAAAGATTTAAATTGTGAAAAGGCGTACCGATGGCTCGCAGCTTTCATTCTTACTTCAGCAGAAAGATTACTTTGGTATGCATTGTACTCAATGAATAAAAAGAAACATGCGGGGCAGCCTTTGGGGACTACCGATAGAAGTGAAAACAGTATACATATTGCTCATGGAAAGCGTTCGGTGACGATGACGCGAGTTCCATGGTTTTTGTTCACCCGAAAAGTGATCAACGAAGAAAGAAGTTTTCACTTCAAAAATATCAGTCTTTCAAATATCTCGAATAGATCATTAGATATCACAATACAAAATAATACCACAAGGTCACACTAACCCAACACCCAACCCTAAAACCGCTGATAAGTGTTCCATCTAAACACAGCCTTAGTTGTATACGATGTGCCTTACCGCAGTCATAACGGTGCTTGAAGACAATTAGCTGAGCATGAACGATGCCAATTAAGTTGATAGTATCATCTTATAGCGTATCTAGTGTTGTCACCAGAAATGTTGAATTATTGTTTAAATCTTGGGAATTATTGGTGATGTGGGAGGAAATTGAAAGATAGATGGGAGTGAAAATAGATATCTATCTAGGCATCGTGTTCCACCCTTAGAGAGATTAGGTTCTAACGGTGGGTGGAGACAGGTCTATTTAGTAAAAAGCATCCATAAAAAACATGTTACAGTAAAGATAAAAGAATTATAAGGGATCATAATAATGCTGGGAGTTTTTAAGAGATAAAGCTCAAGAAGGACCAATATCGGGTACACTTTTGAAGATGTAGCCAGTTAGTAGGCGATAGTAACAAGATACTTATCTACATAAAAATCGAGATAGGTACTTCTTACAGTAGGTATGTCAACTTGTAATGAATATTAAAATAATTCAGCGAAATAGTGTGTTTTTCATAGTAGATACTGAAAGGTTAATTATTAAGATTTTCCTAGTGCTGTAAATTTTAATATTTCTATATAACTTTGAAAGGAAGCTAAGTGCCTCACTTTTTGCTCATCTCTCCTGGGACACTTACTATGCAAATAATATTATAATAAAATTCTTTTAAGCGTGGAAATTCTTACATTGAAGATGTTGTGATAGATTTTCTAGAGAAGCCTTGATGCTGTAAAATAATATATTATTTATAGGTATACGTACAAATGTTTTTAACGAATTGTCTTGCTCTTTTACAACCATTTCAAGAACGTTGATGATACAAACGCATGGTGCATCTTAAAATAACGCTGTAGATAGTCATGACTGTGAGGCCCTGCGTAAGCGCATACATTTTTGTCCAATAGGTACCATCGTGAAAGTTCTACTTTTCAACCTTATTACTATGCCATAAGGGCTAAAGTGGTCGACCGGGAACGTTCGCGGTGGTACATGCGGATTTGATACCATTATTCAATCCAGAATGCATCAAGATGAAGGACCCGCACCAACTTTGAATAAATTATGAATCTTCCAAAAATTACTACGATACGATATACAATATGTAACAAAAACCCTGTTGTTCCTTCTACCTACGATTTAAGAATCGGTATACATACGTAATAAAGCAAGTCATTTATAAAAACTGGTCAACAAAAATAATTAAAATAAATATTTAATTATTAATATTTGTAATGTTTAACTGAATTCTTACCTCTTTAGTTCTTTGATTTTGACTTCTCGACTAGCAAATTCTTATTTTTTTTAATTATAACTGCACCAATGTTGTGCTTGTAGGTTAATGCGTCACTAAAAGGAACAACAGGGTTTTTGTTACATACTGTATAGTCTGAATACGTCACAGAACTCTAAGTTTCATGATACCTAGAATCATTTCTAAAGTAAGATCCTTCATGTTACCCAAAACACAGAATAAAATCTGTGTCACCAAGAAACTTTACATTTGACATCGAGTACTCGCTCAGAGCACTTCACACATAATATTTCATGGAAATAGTGGAACATTTTCATTCATACGTTTCTAGGAATGTGTGTCAGCCCTTTAACTGCGGGTCTGTGGCGCCACTAATGACTCCTCATGTTACATTTTAACTTACTGCAACTTACTGGCTTCTTAATTGACTTCCTTGCTCGCCAGGTTTCTAAGAAAGTTATTATTTTTGATAACGATTATGCTATCAAAAATAATAACTTTAGTCTAATAATTATATTTCCACTGCTGCGGCACAGGCAGACAGAATCACAAAAATATGAAAAAACTTGACCAATTTTTTGTTGACAAAATGCAAGTGAGTTTATTAAATAAAATATTAATGTAGTTTTTATATTTTCAGTTTCAAAAACGAACAAAATTCTTTTCAATAATAATATTTTGGTTGAACTTTCACTACTTCACCTTTGGCTTACTTCAACATTCTCTTTATATAAATAAACCTACTTTTCAATGATATGCTTGACAGTGGACACTATACAGATTTCAAACAACAATAATCCTAATAATAATCTCGGTGAGAGGGAGGGAAGGGAAACTTCAGAACGATTCTCGATAAATTGAAACTTCAATAAGGTTAAAAATATCTAACTGTCACATAGACAAATAGTCCTTGTCGCTTTATGACGGACAAGTGACAATCAACCTTAGGCCCGTTGGCCCTTTGGCCTTACAGAGTTTTTCCACCACCACCGTCAACAGGACGTCAACGAGAAACGAGATTATTCGAAAAGCCGGTCTATTCTGTAAGAATCTCACCGTGAAATGTTAGGTGAAGTGAGATTTAAGTGAGCTGTCATTCCACCTGATGCCACGGATCGCTAGGAATTAACACAATTGACAGCTCACTTCACCTAAGATTTCACGGTGAGATTTTTACAGAATAGAACTACAGAACGTGACGCCCAGGAAAGTGCGGTGGACACGCGGCCCCTGGTTGTGAAGAAATGACGAAGTCGACTATAACTAGGTATTATTTGAGAACTAAAATTAAATAACTCTATACAGTTACATTGTATCAGCATTAGCAATTATTATTGATCGACTATTCACGCCTTCTTACCATGGGGGTAGGCAGAAACTATAAAACGCCACCTGCTACGCTCGTTCGTTCGTCGTTATCAACTATTTCAGTTGGATATAAATATTTCTCTTACTTCCTCGAAACTTTTCTTAAGATACCTACTTCAATTTCAGTTCTAAGCTTCACTGGTACTTTACGTCACTAACAATATAAGACTACTATAATACTATCGCGATAAACTCAATGAAACTCATATTTCATCGTTCAACATGATTTAGGTTAGGTTACAAAACAATATAGAAGCACTAAACACTATCTCATGTTATTTAGTCACGAAGTAGGTACTAATCTCATTTCGAGAACTAAGCTTTCTCCGGTAATCTAAAATAATATCTTTACACAGAATTTTGCGAAATACCAACAGACTTTGTCTTTACTGACGAAACTTCAAGATGGTTTAAAAGTTTATTAAAGTTCTACCTTGGACTTAACTATTTTCCCTTTGGTGTCATTAGCACTACGTTCTCTCTCTTTATTCTTGGCTAAAAGTTTATTAAAGCGAGGCCGATGTCTTAGCGCTCTAAAACGGATTTTAAGGAACTTAATCTTCTTAACTCTAGGTGACACATAAACGTAATGTGTAAATATTTAGCAGATAGGTTAGTGCTAAGGCAACTCTTACGGGTTGCCTACTAACAAATTTCTAACAATATTGAGTGCCGAACTTGCTTTAAAAACCACAGAGTGTCAAAAATGTAGATTTCGAAGGTAAATGTAAATGTAGGCTTACGGCCGCGAAAGTCGGAAGGCGCCCGCCCTCTGACAACGCGACTACTCGTACCGGTTCGCCGAACAAAAAGTGACATATGAACGCGAAGAGTCGCGTACTCGGGCGACGATCGCTTCTGGTTACGCGTCCTAACCAAAAGCGATCGTCGCGAGTGCGACGCCTTGATAATTATGTCACTTTTGCCTATGTACTTTTGAGTACGTACGAGTGGGTACGAGTTGCCTATATTGAAAAACGAATGGTGAAACGGGAGTGGTGGCTTAGAGATTGCTTACCTTTGACATTACCTGAACTAGGCGTTGCTTTGCTAGATGTTAGTGAATACGGGCATTAGGACTATAACACTGAATTTAAGACTTAGATATATGCCAGTGACCTTGAGTGGTTAGCTTGCGTGTTCTGTACTGAGCTCACGCAACGCGTCGTACGTTCAGCCAGTAATAGGACTCGCCCATCAAGGAGCGCTGTCCTCAATGTGACGCATTGTTAATTTATACACAAAACAAAAGGTATTTTCATAAAACGCGTACACTAAAAGATTAATAGTTAAATTATCTTTAAATTGGTGAAGGTTTCAGAAAAATACGCTTGGTAGATTTTGCGCAATTCTCAGTTTTTTATCCGCGTTAGACATAACTTTGCAAATTAATTTCACTATGTAATATAAACATAATCTAAAATATTCACAAATTTAAATTATTGAGAAAGTGCTCTAATTTAATATTTTTCTTTATTTTATTTTAATTTTTTCAAACCATTAACACTACTCGTTTAGACGTGATCTTCAGTATAAAATCATTAAAAGTCGGTTATCGTCACCTTAAGGAGCTAAATAACTCAGGGCTGTAAACGTAGCAAAGGTTATTAAAATATATTTGTTTATGTGGAACCTCCGGCCACTAATGTACACACGGTCGAAAAGTTTGGAGCTGAAATGGGATTTAGTGAACTACTGTGGTTAGCCGGTAACACTAACAGCTGAATTTTACCTAATTTACAAACTTCATAGAAAAGCTATACTACTAGCGATTTATAACTTTATAGTAATCTATATCCCATGTCTTCCCGTGGGTGTCGTAAAAGGCGATTAAGGGACTTACTAGAGAATGGGCAACAACGTTCTCTATGCATTTTAACACCATACTACGATCGCCAAATCGCCTGCCAAGCGTGACGATTATGGCAACCCCTAATTTGGGGGAGGCCTATGTCCAGCAGTGGACGTCTTTCGGCTGAAATGATGATGATGAAGAATCTATAGCGCTGATATTTCGTAGCTAGTTGCTTTCTACGATACTTTTTCAGTAATAAGTAGCATAAAATACTAGAATTGTTGAATAACACTAGCTAGTATTTTATAATGGCACGAGATTTTCTCATATCTCCTACCAATACGAGCGAAGTTATTTTTACAACAAAAAATCTTGCAATTATCTAAACATTGCCTTGTCCAACGAAACCAAACAAAACACACTCTCCTTTTAAAACCAACCCTCATTTACGAACATAGTAAATCGGATACAAGCAAGAAAAATCTGAAACGTTCATGTTGTGACGTCACTAAGTCTTTACCCCCGACTGACGGAAATAAAAGGGTAAAAAGAAAACAGGTGCCAACGTCGTCGGGGACTTGATAACTGAATCAACGGCTGTACAAATGCAACGGACTGGGAAACGGTAATGACGACAAAGTAAATTGGATACTGGATGTGGATTTATCTTTTTGAGTTTGAGAATGTAAGTATAGCGCTACAAGGTTCTTTTGGCGCGTGGACAAATTCAGAACTATTGCCGTCATCTCGGTTTTCAATACAATTACAAAAAAAAAATCATCAAACATTGACTGAGGGGTGTGGCCTCAAAGAGATGTCAGTCTGGTACAAACTGACGGGGTCCGATAGGGCCAATGCCTGCCAGGGTTGCGGGTTTATCTGAATGGGATATCGTGGCCCTGACACACAGGTAACTGCAAGGAACACGGGTGGGTTTTAGTCAGTAAAAGTCTGACACGCCCTCCCGCTCCACCCAGAGTGGGAGAAGCTATTAAAATTTGATTATTTACAAACCAAAAAAGAAAAAGGAAATGACAATGACGGGAGTCCAAGTGACTCGATTTTTTTATGCGTCTTTTTACCCCGTTAGGAAGGGTCAGGAAAACTTTGAGCATGTCACAACTTTTTAGTTCTCTTTTAAATATTTCATATTAATACATTATAAGTTGCGAATGAACACTGCACCACTGAATTTAGGCACCAATTGATTATTAATCAATGAGGTACACAGTAGAGAATAATCCGATACAAAACCAGTATAAACACTAACAAAAAAAAAAAAACGGTTGTGCCCCTGTCAATATCATTCAAGCGCCAAAAGATGGTTGTACATAGAGCTGTATGTGTGAAATCATAAAACCTACATAATATCTTAAATTATAAAACCTAAAACATTTTTCCTGGAATCCGGAAAACTGTAAAGGCTTCTACAGACCGGCGCGACTCGCGACGCGACACAAAGGCACCGCTCATCGCGCGACTCGCGGCGCCTTTGTGTCGCGTCGCAAGTCGCGCCGGTCTGTAGAAGCCTTAAATAGTCTTTGCTTTACCTTATCTTCAATAATATTTCATTTTGAGAATAGAACTATTTTTTTTGAATTATTCAATGAATAAACAAAAAATATTTTTTTATTTTAAAGTGACTTATTGGAGGATAAAGTTGCGGGTAGTACTGGTAGGTAATTAGAACAGAAAATAGGGCAAGTAGCATCAACATCGTGGACATTTTACCTAAGTAAGTCGCCGGGAACCGTAGGAACTCAGCTGGCTAAAAATCGAGAATGACAACTCAGAATTAAGTTAGATACAAAATTGTAGATTTTGTTTCAATTTGAATGTGACCATAGTATATTTAAACCTCACTAATAACACCACAATCACAGATTCATATACACAATCATAGATATCACGGTATTAAATACATGCTTTGTGTATCTACATAAATATATAGAATAGGTATAGAAAGTAGGTAAGTATTTTTACTGGCCATAACTTAAAAAAAAACAGTAAGTACACATTTTAAAAACAACCTTTAAAAAATATGTTTGTCATAAAGTTAAAACAAAATGAAATGAAATGTCAGTAAACATCTCGAAACAAATAACCCTATTTAATAACACTTCATTGGCAGAATTGAATGGACACACTTATTTATTTTTGATTTCATATAACTGCAGATTACTGCTTTATTTTCTGGTATTCAATTAATTTCAAATGTAGTTTTTATTTCTCTAGACTTTTTTTGTGTGAGAATAAAACCATCTGTCAATAAGAGCTTAAGACTCCGTGCAGGAAAAAATTCTCTTTGGTCAATTTCTTGTCTAATTGTGAGAATGCTTAAAATAATTGAAACAGTAAAGGTTCCCACAGGCAGGCGCGATGCGATTCTGGTAGAACAATTTCCAAAGAAGTTTTTATACAAATTGTTCTACTAGAGTCGCGTTGCACCTGTCTGCGGGAGCCTTAAGTCTGTGTGACTATAAAAGTACAGTTTTCGAGACTGTACTTCGGTTGTTGTGGAGCAGCTTGGGAGTAGTTAAGTTTATAATAAAAAATGTACTACCTATAGGTAACCCTTCGGGGATTTCAGGCGTGATGTTATGATGTGTAAAAAAAAAAAAATTAAAAAAAGCGCTACACCATTCGTATCAGTCACAGCACCAGTTAATAGTTTCATCGCTTTTGCGCTCTCGAAAATATAGTTCATACCGGCTTTGAATTTGAAGATGATAGTATTTTCATAAAATAAAATTTTGCTTTTACTTCAAGGATAGCTGAAGACTAATTACGGTTTTTATTTTTCTTGAAAGTTTTCCTAATTAATAGAATTTTTTTTCTGCTATATTTTGGATCGAAGTTGAAAATAGTGGTCTAGCCACGTGCAAGTAGACCATACAATGAGGTTAATGATATTTTTAAATGTTCTAAATCAAAAGAAGTTTCTTGTAAAACGATAACAAACGTTAGTCTCTCGTCATTTTTCCGGAAAACTTGTTGCCCGACTTGTTGATAAATGATTTTCCATGAATGCTTCCTTGCTCACAACCAATGAACATTGATCAAAATCAGTCGATTTCGTGCACGGAACTTTAAGTTTGTTGACAAAAATAATACACGACAAAACTTTTCTGTGATTATTAAAACGTTCAAAGACACGCAAAATGTCGCTCTAATAATACCTATCATAGAAACCATAATCGTATTCCATTTTCAAAAGAAAAAATTGTAGGTAGGTCTTCTCAAATCTTGTTATTCTGCACGAACCCTATCAATCTTTTCTCCCATCTTGTTATATTGGCGTCCTATATCTTCACAGCTCGAAAGATATCTTCAATAATGAAAGTGTGGATACAATGACACTCGACACACAAAACTTGATCCCCACTCGATAGCTCGATACACACGATAGCCTAACATCGATATAGTAATTGGCTACAACAATATCGATATGAAAAATCGATTTGAAAAATGGAAGCGAGCTAACGGTAATGTCATATTATTTACAAACATAATTAGATGGTAAATACTAAGAAAGAACGTAGTCTCACTAGCTATTGAATGCAGATGAGGGTGTGAGTGTGTTAATTAATAAGTAACAGTTATTGTTTCCCAACGGATAACTGTGTGGCAGCAAATGACGGGGCGGAGCCATTCCCACGCCGAGTCCGCAATTTAGATAGCGTGCATCCGAAAATGCTCGATATGCTCCGATGACTACGCACAAATACTTTTTTAGGGTTCCGTACAAAAATGGTAAAAAGGAACCCTTACCGTGAGACTAAGTCTGTCTGTCTGTCACACCTGGATATCTCAAGAACTACTCATTAGTAGTTCAAATTAGTTCAGTAAATTTCAAGTTGATAGCATTCTATCAACTTGAAATTTAGAATAGTTTTAGATGACGTTTGTCCAACTATCTTGCAAACAAGAAAAAAATTTAAAAAAAAAATATCTTTTTTGCAAAAGGGACTGAAAAGGGGTCTTAAAAATTTGAAGTGCGGCTACTAAAGATATGTGGGATATCATATGAAAGAGCGCTGTTTGCACATTCTCAAAAAAAAATATTTTTTTGGCATCATTGATTCCGACATTTGATGAAAAATGTAAAAAAAATACCGTTCCCCCCTTATCTCCGAAGTTTGCATAGATAAAAATCTGAAATTATTCTATGTGATAGAAGTTTATGTAAAGATTACAGGAAAAATAAAACTATGTCCCTAAATAGTACAGTTTTTCAGTAATCACCACCATCATATATACGTACGGAACCCTCGTAGCCTCGGTGCGCGAGTCCGACTCGACTCTTGACTGGTTTTTTTCTCTCACTCTACACTGTCTGGGAAAGAAAATGAGTGATTTTGTCCGCAGCAGCAAGTGTTTTCAGTGACGGAGTGAGCCGTTCGTTTGACAACTGACAACCGCTTGACTGTCCTGACAGAAGTCGATGGTACTCTAAAACTGTTGAACTTTTACATAGAATGCAGAGAAAATAAACACATTCCCCCTTATTACAAAACAAGGTTTATCTTCAGACCCAGGTTTAAAACATGGAGCCATTATTGAATTTCGAACTTTATTCCGACTATGGTAAAGTTCCTAAACACAAAACTGACAACTTAGTACCGAACTAAGTTTTCAGTTTTGAATAAAGAACGGTATTTCAATCACTGTTACGTTATTATTACAAAAACTAGCTGCATGGTTTAAGCCATGTCAAAATATAAATCTTGTTTTGTAATAAGACGGATTGTATTTTAAACTTTAGAATAACGGTCTATTAGTATTAACTCTATAGAGAAATAATTCAAATTAACTCTCTCGCTTAGCGTAAGGGTTTGTCCACACCGGCGCATTAGCGATACACTGTGTACCGATTGTGTAATGTAATTAGCGTTGTGTGATCGCTAAACAGTCAAAGTTTAGCAATTTACACCACCAGGTACAGACGGCAACACATCAAGCTATACATTTCCGGTATAAGCTGATCTCGCATTGTGTAGGATTTCCGTACAATGAGAGTTCCGCGTATACTGGAAATAGATAGCTTGATGTGTAGCCATGTGTACATTGATGATAATTACGTTACTTATCTACTACACAATTATAATATTATAGACCAACCAATAAACTGTTCCACCGAACCGCACTTATCAAAATTTTGTTTCAGTGCGATTAGTGGAAGTGCTCAGGTGCGGTTCGGACAAGTGCTGTTGAAATCAGTGCTCTGAGTGGAATACCTCGATTTTAAGAGACGACCCAATATTTTAAGTTTTAAACCACCGTAGGGCGGTTAAAAGCTTAAAATCTTTAACAGAAAACTAGAACAAAATAATTTTAACTAAAAACTTTATATCAAAGCATAATGTGAATATAAGATTAAAAACACTGCTTTTGTAAACTACGTGAAAAAGTTTCTTCTAGGTATTTTATAAAGGGTTGTTTGTAAAACTAGTACAGCCGTATCTGCTTTTAGGAATGTATACAAAACGTAACAAGACAACTCAGTATCTACTTCCGCATTTCACAAACATCAGGACTTTTGAAGAAAGCATTTAATATTCTTCCTACATACGTCAACATTTTCGCTTTGTATAATATCTTGCTCAGAAGAAAATCTTCCGCTTCGAAGGATTATTTATTTAAAGCTTTGCTCATATACCTTAGAATGTGGAGGAGAATGTTTACATGTGGTTTACGACGGCACGGGCTTAGACATTACTTTCCTTATAATAATATGAAAATACGTGAAATATTCATAAATTAATGAAAATCTTTACGCAGGGTGAAACCACGGTTATTTTTCCATGCGGTTTCGACACTTTTTTATTTAAACAAGGCACTAACAAAGAATCTACTGAGTATTTTGTCTGAAACTATGGTACACATGGCTACACATCAAGCTATACATTTGCAGTATACGCTGACCTGTCATTGTGCGGAAATCCTACACAATGCGGGATCAGCTTATACTGGAAATGTATAGCTTGATGTGTAGCCGTCTGTACGTAATCCTAAAAAACGTTTCTTTTTTACTGAATAAAACAACAACTAATGTTTACTTACCACCTAAGCACATTGTGGAATGCATTATATGATTGAGTATTGATATCTTAAAATGACGAATTTACCTCGCAAAAAGTATTTTTCACCAAGGTAGATAATAAACAAAAATATTAAGTGATAAAGTAACTGCTGTCGGCTAAAGCTAAAAGTCCTTAATTTCCTTGACTGGAAAACTCAACATTATTTATAAACAATAACAATTTTTTTTTTGTATTATTTATTTAAGGGAAACGCTAACCAATCCATTTGTTACTTAGGTTTTAAAATGGTTCTTTGAATTTGGAAGATAATTTTAAATAAAAGGCAACATTGGATAACATAACCAAAAGCATTTAATAAATATGTATCAAGTGTAAATATTACACTGCATTATTTTGACTACTATAAAAGTATAAACAAATACTCGTATAAATGTTACTGAACTTCATACATGACATCATATATTTAAATAAATTCCAGGGAAAATTACCTAGGAAACGTTAGTTTTTGTTACAAAAGTACATTTAGAAAGAGCATAATATGCGAGTTGTTAGTTCCCAACTAGAAGTTCCATGATAAAAAAATATCATCTAGTATTAATGACATCTCCAGTGCTATTGAGAGTTAAGGGTACGACACATTTACGCGATATACAATTCCTGGCTTAATTGGTTTTTGCAATAGGCAACAATTCAATTGAGCATATAATCATTTTAGAATGAATGCTCTGATTTACTGCGAGTCGAGATGCATCATTTCAGAACACGGAACACGAAATTTCGCTAATCCATTCCTACCACTCGCCGCTCAGCATTTCCCTTTCGAAAATGGAACGAATTGAACGGAATTCGAAACTGGAACGTTTTAGATTGCACGATATATTGCGGGTGTATGTCGGTGCCCTTATACAGACCGCAAAGCAGTGCCCGAGGGTTCGCGCCATAAACACGCCTCGCCTGGACTTTTTGCTCACTCTAGAAAGTCATTACAGCCTGGTACGTGTTTTCATTATAACCCCCTATGTGCTATAATCCGTTTGTAACTAATATTTGCGTCATTGACTGTGAATTGTTCGGAGATAGGTACCTACTGACTCGTACGCACTGTTTTTGCTTCTAGCTTATTTATTGATAAGTTATTGGTGTGGTTTTACCGTACAGAAAAAAAAAAGACCCGAAAATATATATGGCTCAATATTTAGTTCACGCAGCTTTAAGCACTACCTAAGAAAATAATATTTCTGTTTGTACTCCTCAAATAAAGGAAAAAAAACTCACCAACATAATGTTGTGAACGAATCGAATGCACCACTATTAATAAACAGGAGACACGACTAGCAGGAATGTACGACTAGATTTCTAAATCTGACTAATGATTCCTTTTCCAATGCACTGCATTTTTCCACACTGTCCTTGTTAGGCGGCAGGACATCTTTAATCAAACGCGTCAAGACACCTATTTAATTAACTGGCAACTCTCAAAGAACTATCTGGATCCATTAACATGACACATATGTGATTAAATCTGCAGGTATATAGGGTCGAACCTTTATAACCTACTCAAAGGACCTCTATCTGATTTCTTTGATCATTCATATGTGGTCGGAATATTTTCAGCTTGTATCCCCGAAACAGCCAAAGAGGAACTCTGTTACAAGACTTTTTGTTATTTTTCATAACTACAATATTATGAATTTTTTTGTTAGAAATGTTTTTAGAGGGCCGTATTATGCTGAACATGTGGAATAATGTTCGGGATTGCGCTTCAGGCATTACGTCGGGACAATAAGTGGATGATAGCATATGAATCACGTGGTTTTATTTTGAGAAAGTGGGACAAATAGTAACATATAACGATAGTGCTCGCGACAATGTCTTTCGTAATACATCCTTTAGTATCCAATCTTATATAGTATCTTTAGCATTTGCTTAACAAAAAACTTTGGTCCTAGAACATTAATGCCCCAAAACAGTGTTAATACACAAGATATTCTTCCCTACTAGCGATCCGTCCCTGCTTCTCGACAAAACATGGAGATTTCTTTATTATTATTAATATTATTTATCTTTATTCAACAAGGTAAGTACAACTTATAAAAAACTAAACCCCACAAAACCGTAGCAGTGTGGTTTGACTGTGGGGTCGGTGAGCCTCTATCTATACACTCAATAAACCTTTTACTTAAAACTAATTATTATTTATAGGTAAGTAGCACTTTAACATAACTCTAAATAATGTATTTTTAATTTATTCTTAAAACCATTTTTATTCATTTCACTCCATAAGTCAGCTGCCAGACTATTCAATAAATATGGTAATAGGTAGGTATGGCAATTTTAATATTAATGTTTATTACATTATTTTTTTTTTTTAAACGTTGCCCCACACTAGGAATTTCTCCTGTATTGTGGGTGCGTTTGCAAACATTTAAATTCACATACACAAACAGCCAGAAAATGAAATTACATATAATAAAGAAATCTCCATGTTCTGTCAAGTCGAAAGAAGAAGAAGATGAAGAGAGAGATGATGAGATGGTGTGAGAAGAAGTAGTGACATAAATTGAAAAGAGTACTCATCACCTATCATCTGTTTAAATGGTTTGGTCAAGTTGCGAGGATGAGTGAAAGGCGACTAACTAAAGGTATCTATAAAGCAGAGGTGAGTGGAAACGCCAGGAGGAGACGCCTTTGGACGACATATTATAGAGACCTAATTGGTGATGTTCTTCAGGAAAGCCACTGATAGTCCCTCGAAATCGACAAAAACTTTGCGACACGAAATGTTTTTTTCGGCGGTTAAGATATACAAGCTACCGGAAAAAAAAAGAAAACTAACAGTAGAGCCTTATTTAATTGGCTGTGCGACAGATGTTTTTATTCAATAGAATTAGAAATCCTTTTGACATTGTATGTACTGTATTTGACATAGTGATTTTCTTTTTTTTTTTATTTAAAATTATTGTTAATTTTAATTTTCTTTTTTGTGTTAATAATGTAAGAAGACCAAATTTAATTTTATTTTATTAATAAGCTTCGACTATTATAACTTAAAAATTTGCACGACTAGAAAGTCGAATATAGTGAAACCTTATATCAAATTTTACCATATATAATGTACCTATATTCTGGCAAATAAAGAATTCATTCAAAGTCAGGTGCGTAGTACCCGCAATCGGCGTGCGTGTATGAGATGTATGAACGCAGGTGAAGCAAAAGAAGTATGTAAGGAGCGTGGCTGCGGGCGTTCTATAGTTTCTGCCTACCCCCATGGGAAGAAGGCGTGAGTTTATGTATGTGGGTATGTATGTATGAAAATAAACCTTCTGGAATAAATTCTCTAAATGATAGTGAAAACCGCATCAAAATCCTTTGGAACAACGCAGACAGACCACACAGACAGACAAGAAATGCGACTTTAATTTATAATATGCATAGAATATCTTGATTTATTACTAGGGATATAGGATTACGTCACACGATATTGCAATCCAATATTGGCCCGCTCTTGTTATCGGTATTCCGTCCATAAATTATTGGCATACGTTTTGACGATAGCAAATTCGTCTTACACAGTCCGTTGGGATGCCGCGATATTGATGAGATAATATCTTTCCATGTAGTTATTCTATATTCCACGGCCTCTGTGGTACCGCTTTTATAATTTGCAAGTTGCTGAATGGATAATATGAATTACAAAATGACATTTAATGTTTTCATAGTTAATACAAAGCTTTGTAGCAACTAAGTAGTATTTAAATACACGTTTAGCATACTGATAGCACGGCTTTATGTATTACAGACGTGCGAAATGTTCCGTTTTTCAATCGCTGATATAATTTTAACTGGATTTCGACGTGACCGAAATATTTTGACGAAGTTAATATTCATGGTAAACTAAAAATTTACGTATGCTAGATTTAAATTAACTGTGAAACTTTGACTGGTCCTACTCTCCGTATGCATGAAAACAGGTGAACATCGCATCAAGTTGTAAAACGTTTTAGTAACAAAACCTTGATAAAGGGGTATAAATTAAAGCATCCGCGTAAATCTGTTCAACGAGCAGGAAACCCAATTCTCAAAGCTTTAACTTTTGTTTCACAAACATGAGAGCCACACCATCCATGATACAATAAATGAAGCGTGCAGTGTTCGTGAGAGTAACATGCCTGCACCGAAATATAGCACCAACGGGATCGATGATTGACAAAAAGCCTCGTACCTCGACGAAAGCCAACATTGCCCGCGCGGCAAAAAAAAAATACCTTGTCGGTTATTTAACTTTGGTGTGAAAGAACTCACGACTATTTTTATCTCGTTCCAATGATAAGTATAAAACTAAAAAAAAAACACATTCGTGATTCGATTACCACGATTATTGAGTCGACTTTTATGTGCGGCTACTTTTTTTACTCACAAATGCATACTTCGATGTCTATATAATTTTACGCCGGCTAGGGTTGGTAGTAGATTTAATTTTGAATCGAGTTGTTCCAAAAGTTTCGTTGTCAAATATTTACGTAGTATTACCTTTGGCATTTGAGATCATACGACGTTTATTCGTCTTTAAGATTATTTTGAGTGTTTAATATTTGAAGTGGTTCAGTAGTCTATTATTTACATGATGACGTACCAGCCCTAAGCTGCATAGCAAAGACTGTAATGTGTATCGGAGTGTGGAGAGACACAAAAAGGATCTATTTTTCTCTTTCCATCGTCAGGAACCAGCCGGGCCACTTTTATCGCTGTTTTACTGTTTGCAATTTAACTTGAAGCGTTAAACTCAACGCGGACTAACAAACAGCAATAATAATAATCACATTTTAGCATCAATGTGTGTCACTTCTAGAATGTTATAATTTGTTACAACTTTATTTAGTCTGGAGGTCGCACGCTACGAGTACTTTATGAGCTCTGAAATAAGTTTATATTTTTGGACGTATAATACCTTAGGTATTTATTTATTTATAACAAGCACGGCAACTTACAGCACAGTCACTTACAATTCAAATGAAATAACTGTTAAAATTTGCATTTTAATAACCATGCAAATAACAGGTATGCCTGACTTTGACATAGTGAATGTTAAAAATAAAGGAGTACTAATAAAGTGTATCTAGTAGACCAAAATCAAGAACACCTCAAAAACCAACCAATTTGAGCTACATAGACGTTCAGGCAGTGGTGGCCCAGTGGTAACGGCTCCGACTTACGAGTCGTAGGTCGTGGGTTCGAACCCAGGCAGGCGCTTTACTTTGTGTAAATAATTTCATCACCACTGCTCTCAAAACGGTGAAGGAAAACATCGAGAGGAAACCGGCATGTCCTAGAACCAACAATTCGAAGACATGTGACATCTACCAACCCGCACTGGGCCTGCGTGGTGGATTACAGCCCAGTCCCTCTCGAAGAGTGGAGGCCTGTGTCCCAGCAGTGGGAACATTATAGGCTGATTATGTAGACATTCACTGTTCATATTTAAAATGATACTCAATACTTAGTCTGCCCTTAAAAAACAGAAAGCTCTACTAAGATAATCCAACCTAAAAGCAATTAGATTTTTGGCCTATAGGCTTCATTACTCCAATAACTGAAATCCGATACTACTAACAAATGAATTGAGTGAATTAGATAGATTAGAAATTCAAACTAGCAACATTGTTCTATCAAGAAACAACCTTATGATTAGAGAGAACTTCTAAATTATCAGGAGGACAATTCCCGTATTTTTAAGAACGTTCCCATTCGAATCTCAGTGTTAATCTGTCAAAAATCAACCTTCATTTTTAACAAGTTTTTGGCATTGATTGTTGCCGAGATAAGAATGCGATTTTTTTTTAATCTTTTTTAATACAGGACTTCCTGGCCTTCAGATCTACGGAACCCAAAGGCTACAAATGAAACGTAAACATTCCTATACGTAATAATGTATCTGGCATACAATCATACGACTCGGCAACCTCCCGATAAGAAAATAAAAAAGCTTAGAAATGAATTGGAAGCATAAAAATGATATATAAAACCCATAAAAACTAACGTGAAGGATAAATCGTATTCCCTCAGACAGGAATGAATACATTGAGTGTGGACCATGGAGTTTGTATAGGTTTGTATGTATAGCAATTTGTGTCTCATATCCTACGGTAAAATTTATGATATGGGAACCCTGTCAAATCTACAAAAGTCCGCAGCCCGTTAGTGTAGTGACCTAATTTTTCTATAACCTGCAATGCAGCTATAACTTACATCACTATTTTAATAGAAGAAAAACGCCATCTCGAAATGTGGAGGAAGGAAATAGTTGTCTCTTTACCTTTGAAATGTGCTTCTTTTGTTTTTCTTTGTTTCCTTTTATTTTTTTCTGCGTATGGATGCGTAAGGATGAAAAGTTCTTGATTCAAAATCAATTAAGTGAATTAAAAAAAATATATCAATATGCCAATGGGAAAAATGAACAATAAAATCTTCCGAAAATACGTAGTAGTACGTATTTGATCAACTAAATATGTAGGTAGATCCAAAGTTCAAACCCACAATTTGGGAGAAGAACGTTTTTTAAGATGTGGGTAATATAATTTCGTGTCATACTATCATATTAATCTTTAATTTATCGGGTAGTCAGAAGCCCAAAAGTCTGACAACCAAGGGGTATCGTGTTACCCTGTAACTAGGTGGTGGAGGTCAGATAGGCAGTCGCTCCATGTAAAATACTGGTATTCAGCTGCGTCCACTTAGACTGGAAGCCGACCCAAACACAGTTTGGCGAAAAGCCTAGTTAGGCAGATCATGATTTAAGTGAATTCAAACTTAATTTTAATAAAAGCAGGGCACTGTCGCGCCGTAGTCTATAACTTGATCACTATAGCGACAGAATTAAATAGTGCCTTTAAATAATTTACATACACGCCTCCTTCCCATGGGGGTAGGCAGAAACTATAGAACGCCACCTGCTATACGCTCCTTACATACTTCTATTGCTTCATTTACGTTCATACATCTGGTCATAGGAACACGCACGCCGGTTACGAGTACTACACACCTGACCGTTTTGAAGAACATCACCAAATAGATCAATATACTAAATCGGCTTTCTAGGGCGTCCCCTCCCAGCGTTTCCACTCACTTCGGCCTTGTAAATACTATTTTTTAGTCGCCTTCCTCTCAAAATGACCAAACCATCTAAGCATACTCTGTTAAATTTTTGTCACTACATCTTATTTTAAGCCACACCGTTGCCTTATCTATCACATCATTTAAAAATTAAGTAGAAAGTAGTAGTAATAGTGGTAGTTTAGTAGTTGTACGTAGTAGTAGTAATTAAGTTAGAGTGAACAGGCTTCTTCTGGGTAAGCTCACTCCATCGTCGACTTTGTCTCTGTCATCTCTGCCTCTCTGTCAAGAGCAAACCCAACCTAAATAAAAAAAAATAAAAAATTTAATGCTAGGCAATAAATCTATAATTATGAACCGCCGCCGCGCCGCGCCGTTCGCTTCAACTATGGGATATTTAAGAAGGTAATAAGTGTTAAAGTTAAGACCCCAACATAGTTGTGAAGAGGCCAGGCAAATGGTGATGACTTTCATAATATCATTAAAACTTAATCACTTAAGGCACTGACAAGAGGCATATGATAAAAGTAGGCTTGTCTTAAACAAAAAAATAGCCAAATCTATATAGTTTGTGGTAGCGGAAAAAAAATATTATTCTTGAACATATTTCTCAGAACTTGGTTGTTACCAAAACAAGTTTAGAAAAAAAAATCGATACAAATTAACGGTAAACTAACCCTTTACTTTAGTTTCAATCCAAAATATCTGTATTAAATATCAACGTACGGTTGGTATTTAATTAATAACAAGATCGTCTTATTTGTATGCAGAGCTTGGTTGTTTTTTATTTTCGATTACTTAGCGAATTTTTGAGTAAATAAATAATTGCTTCATATTTTGCAATAAATTACAAGCGTTGTGTCATCGCGCTTCTCTTTCTTTTGTATGCATTCTGACCGTGACGGTTGTTTACCTGTTGTCAGCATCTTAAGTAACGTCATTAAATCCGTTAATACATCTTACGTAACATAACCTACCTCAATGCTGCGGTAATTTCAGTGCTAATGTTATAGTAACATCGCTTGCATACAAAACTTGTTATAAACATGTTCCACCCGGTCGTGACCGTTGATGTCTATTGACCAGTCGATGTAATGTATTCTGGTTATTTTTACGAACTAAAATCGTGGATAGAATCAAATATTTTGTTTGAAGAAGAAAGCTTGATATTGTATGTTAATTTATTGAACTAAAACTTCTTTACGCACGCTTGACTTGGGGAGTAAGCTGGTGAATGCGTGACGAGAGCGTTACGGAAACTGATCGGGCGAGGCGAACGGAAGTTGTTTAAATTTTAAACATGGAACACACCGCGTCACCGCCGCGCGCCGCGGATCGTCCCGCTTAATAGGTATTTTTTTAAATTCACACTAGCTGTTTATACACTTCTGTTTTACTCCGGTCGTGTGGTCTAAAGCACACTCGTTTTTCACCACCTCCTGATAAGAACCTATATTTAATAATAAAAAACACAAATTCTTTCTAATTTGTCCGTATATGTTTTTAACCTATATTTAATTTTAATAATAAAAAACACAAATTCTTTCTAATTTGTCCGTAGATGTTTTTTCTCTAGACATTGCGAAACAAGCTATTATAGAATATAATATTTTTATTTCAGACAAAGTCCCTATGGGTAGTAACAATTTTACTTATCATCTAGTGTTAGTACAGACACAGATTAATAAAACAATAAAAATTTAAATTCAGTGTCATTATTCCGAATTCTTTTTGATACTAAAGAACTCTATCAGCATTTTCGACTTTAACATTTCAACCCCAAATCAAAAATACACCCATGACTCAATTAAAAATCATTCTAATAAAATTAAACATTTCCCCGCAAACACCTCCACTTGAAAGGCTATTCCTTTCAACTCACTTTACTGACCCATAAAACGTGGTATCCTTTCATTATTGAGCACTTTGCACTCTCGTGGTAAAAGCATGTGCATCTTTCACTTTCCGCTATCGTAAATGGCATATGTGCAGGTAAAGTACTGGCTTTTACGAGGTAAGGGCCTTATCACACTGGCAATTTGAGAGTGTGTTTCCTGCGAGGCGATTGTTTGACGAGCTCACCACGACTGCGCAACGTGTTCGCCACGAAAGCGCAATGTATTCGAAACGTTTGCGGAACGAGAGCAGTTGACGTGAGTGTACAAGAGAGAGCGAGACAATTGTGTGTAAAATATTGTGAAAACGCGGCGAACACGTTGCGCACTTGTGGCGAACTCGTTAAGGCGCTGACAACAGGCAAATTATATAATATGTAGGCTTGTATTAAACAAACAAATTGCCAAATCTATAGGTATAGTTTGTGGTAGCGAAAAAAATATAGGTATGTTATTCGTGAACATATTTCTCAGAATATGGTTGTTTCAAAAACACGTTTAGAAAAAAAATCTCGATACAAATTAACGGTAAACTAACCTTTTACTTTGAGTTTCAATCCAAAATATCTGTATTAAATAGCAACGTATGGTTGGTATTTAATTAATAACAAGAACGTCTTATTTGAATGCAGAACTTGGTGATTTTTTATTTTAAATAGAGTAAATAGATAATTCCTTCATATTTTGCAACAAACTACAAGCGTCATGTCATCGCGCTTCTCTTTCTTTTGTATGCAGTATGACAGTGACGCTTTAGCTATTGTCAGCGTCTTAAACAATCGCCTCGCTGGAAACACGCTCGCAAATCGCCAGTGTGATAAGGCCCTTAGTTTATAGCTCCGAGGTACTATTACATACTATTGTTCATAAGGAACTGAAGGTTATCCAACACATCAAATCGGAACAATTTGAGCTTTATGCGTGATACAAATATGATTGTCAACATTTTTTATGACACGATTGTCTGATGGGTTGATTTGCTCGAAATTGAGTGAGTGGTAGCTTATTGGAAGACCTTGTAGATAGATTGAAGAATATTTGGTTAACGCCGACGATAAATGCGAAGAATTGTGTTATGTGAAGCACAATGAAGACCCCTAAAGTTCTAATTTGCTTTTAGATTTGAGGGCCATTTGCTCTCAAATCGACGTAAAAGCAAATCAGAATGATACAATTAGTTATTAAATTATTACACGTACTTCAATCATATTTTCTACACTGATTGATATACTAACAAAACTAAAACAAGAAGACACCTGATCACGCGCGCCTCAAAGAGTTGTCAGCACCAACTGACGGGGTCCGTTAGGGCCAATGCCTGCTAGGGTTGCGAGTTTGTCCGAGAGGGATATCGTGGCCCTGGCACACAGGCAAATGAGGGAATACGGGTGGGTTTTGTCAGTAAAAGTCTGACACGCCCTCCCGCTCCGCCCAGAGCGGGAGAAGTTATTTGATAATTTCCCACCCAAAAAAAAAGACACCTGATACGTTGAAAACTCAATCGGATACTCAGTTCCCTTTCACGACAAAGTGTCAAACAAATAAAAGACATTCCATAAGAACCGTCTTCTTAAACATGAGCTTGAAAAGAAACGTTTAAAATGTGAGATTTTGTTGAGAACCTATCCTGAATAAACTTTATACAAGGAATCTAAAGCTTAGGACTCACCGAGTCTACGAACGAATCGTGACGTAACAGAGACGTGATTCTAAAATATTTTCATGCAACGCTTGGTCTATTCTGAAATGCGATTTCATGTTCACGAGGTTTTCGCTTAGCTGGTGATCGGATTGTGTACTAGTGTGAGCTGCATCGATCATGATAACAACGTAATAATGATGTGTTTGGGCTATTACATCGGCTATCTCTCCTAGGTTTTCACAAAATTTTATATCTTTACCTAGCTGCTACCCGCGGCTTAGCACGCGTGGCTTTTTGTAAAATAAAGTAGCTTTAAATATTCCTTATAACATCATCTACCTGCCAGTGAAGTCCCGTCAAAATCGGTCGAGCTGTTTCGGAGATTAGCCAGAACAAACAGAAAGAAAAACAAAAAATTTAAAAATTGTTTTTTTTTTTATATGTGCCGTATATACTTTCATATTATGCATTTAGTAAAAAGCCGTTATTTTGACATTACAAAAATACACTTCAATTTTATTTATTTGTATGTATAGAGTATAGATTCTGATGTATAGATATATTTAGGCATCACGATCAACCTAGCATTTATTTTTAAAAATAAGGTCACCATTCTGTTTTTAGATGCTTACTGGACATAAGCATTTAAATATTGGCCAAATGTGTGTTACTAAACATTTTATCTAAGAACTTCATGTACCTACCATATTTGATGCAATAAATAAATTAATTGAAACATGATTGTTTTACTTAGCGCAAGATGATACTACAAATTGAATAAAAATATGCAATAGAACCGTAACTCTCTTGAAATCGATTCTCTTAATAGGTATTACGGGCTGGTCTCCCCAACTCCACGTCAATGCGCGTATTTTGCGTACGGGTGGGAACATCGGTAATTCGATCCACCCCAGCTTCTCGAGAAAGGCCAGCCTTGGTGTTACTGAAAATCTCAAGTAGGGTACCTGGGTTACCGAAGTAAAACGATTCTGATAAAAAATTGTGACATGAAACTATTTTGAAATCGATTCCCACAGCAGACACAACTAACACAATTCCAGAATCGAATCTTTTCATTTCATATAATACATGAAATCCTTTTTCTCTCCCGAAGAGAAATAAATACGCTCCGATCCGTTTCGCAATAAACTCACAAACAAAGGTCGGACGAACTTCTAATCCTGGGCTTAACAACTATGCTCCTAAACTTGGAAACGACACGAAATAAACTTCTTGTTGGAGTTTCATACAATATCATCGAACATAGATGCTGATATTATAAAGGAAACAAGAGTTACAATAATGTTATTAGTTTATCTACGAAGCTTTGATGTAAAACAAAGAGATTGTTCATGAATATCATAGGTAGTACAAGTTGAGGAATTTAATTATTAGGAGCACAAACTTTAAGATCTGTTCAATTTGTTGTAGCTGTGATTACAGAGGATGGCCTTAGTGTGTTAGTTTTTAAGTTTTATGCCCTGGCTGGAGGCCTTAATTTATTGAGGCTCCCACAGGCAAACCAGGTTAAGCAGCCCAAGGTCAAGCCGATGACCTCCTAGGTTGACCTGCCAGACACCACAAAAATAATAAAAAAAATTGCTATGATGAATTAATGTTTTAGGGTTCCGCACCAAAATGGTAAAAGGAACCCTGTCTGTCGTCTGTCAGTCACACCTGGATATCTCAAGAACTACTAATGCTACCAACCTGAAATTTAGAATAGTTTTAGATGACGTTTGCCCAACTATTTTGCAAACAAGAAAGAAATTAAATTAAATATATCTGTTTTGCAAAAGGGACTAAAAGGGGGTCTTAAAATGTTGAAGTGGAGCTACTAGGGAATGTGGGGTGTTATATGAAAGAACGCTGTTTGCACATTCTCAAACATTTTTTTTTTAGGCAGCATTGTTTCCGACCTTTGATGAAAAATAAAAAAAAAAATACCGTGCCCTAATCTCCGAAGTTTGTATAGATCAAAATCTGAAATTATTATATGTGATAGAAGTTTATGTAAAGATTACGATGTCTCTTAATAGCTAACACAGTTTTTCAGAAATCATTGACATCAACAACAACAACATCATCTTATATACGTACGGAACCCTCGTTGCGCGAGTCCGACGCGCTCTTGACCGTTCTTTTTTCTTTATAGGTAATTTAAGTTATATTACAAGTAAAGTTTATTGAGTGTATAGATAGAGGCTAACCCACCCCACAGTCAAACCACTGCTACGGTTTTGTGGGGCTTAGTTTATTAGTTGTACTTACCTTGTTTAATAAAGATAAATAATAAGTTATTTTTTATATTTTCTTTATTAGGTATTGTTTAAAATGATAATGTTGTTTTTTTCTTTTCTTCTCATTTAAGGATTTTCTTTAGATTTTAACCATTATGTTTCACTCATGTGCAAATAGTTCCAAAGCAAATATGTAGTATTTAAGATGTGAATAACGTCGTGAGCTACACTTAAGTAATCTCTTTTTTTTTTCACTACCTATTTATTAAGATATTTGTGTAACTGTTTGTTTTCCCGAATTAAATAAATAAGTTTATAATCGAATTTTTAATTTTAGTATTTTATTAGGACGCTTGATTTCAATATCATTATTTTTGGCAATACCAATAAAGTGACTGTGGTTCGACCAACAATAGTAATATGACTTAATAAATTATAGCCCGCCGCTGCTGGCCGTGCCGGTTGCCAGGACCAACCTTCTCGCCAAAACACCATTGACCCGCGCAATTCGGGGATCGATGTATATACATGCCATTTGAGTGGATTCGCCAAAATACTGTTGTTTTGTTTATGATATAATTAAGTTATAACATTGATTAGAGTAGCCAAATGTTGCTTTTTTTATATTTTAAATATTGTGTTTTTTATATTTGGGGAACATAGTAAAGTACCTAAGTAGTTATTATTAATATAATATTTAGATGTGATTAGGTATAAGTACCATTTCTTCCCGTGGGTGTCGTAAAAGGCGACTAAGGGACTTACTAGAGAATGCGCAGCAGCGTTCTCTATGCATTTTTAAAACCATACTGTGATCGCCAACCCGTCTGCCAAGCGTGGCGATTATGGCAAATCCCCCCCTTTTTGCGGGAGGCCTAAGTCCCATTATGGACGTCTTTCGGCTGAAATGATGATGATGATTATAAATACTAAAGTTAAATGTCAAAACGGGCCTATTATTTTTTGACAACTATACTAGTTTTTTACTTTTGTCATAGTTTTAAATTGTTAGTTAATTTTAAGACCGCACCGCGACATTGCATTAGGTATATATACACCTGTAATGATAGGTGTAAGGGAGATTTGAATAAATAAATAAAAATAATATTTTTAGCTAGAGCTTTCATAATTAGCTAAAAATTATGAACTTAACCTCTTTCGCGGTAATTCTAGCTCAGATCTAATCATAAGTGCACAAAAAACAGGTTGTCGACATACGTGTGTTAGTAATGAACTAAAAAATGGAGTTTTAAAGCTTTGTCCGTCACGACTTTCCACACGTCGTGACTTTGTAATGGGGGGTCTGTGAGAAATTGACAAGCAACCGACGGCCCTTGTATTGTAGGTACTGTTATAGCTGTACTAACGAACATGCGGCCTGTTTTGAGACGGAAATAATTGAATTTATAGGTGAGAAAGACTGCAAAATCTATAAGCACCTATATATTTTTGAGAAAAAAAGTATAAAGAATTAAAAAAAAACTGGCCAAGTGCGTGTCGGACCACACACAATGAAGAGTTCCGTAGTTGGGATGAATTTACCCGAAAAACAAACTTAATTTATTGTAGTTGAAAAACATGTTCTCCCTTACATAGATATACGTCACGGTCAATTCTCCAAATGCAAATGTAAGTTTGTATTCGCAATTATTGTTTTGTGATAATAATTTTATCACAAAACAATAATTGCGAATACAAACTAATGAACAATTTTCTTTTTCCTTTAATTGTGCTGTCAAATTTCATGATTCTCGATTAACGGGAAGTACCCGTAATACCCGTACAAGTAGGTTTTGATTTATTTACGAGTATTAAAATATGTCGCTTAAATGGCCGTATTTTTTTATTGCGTTGACTTAGAAGCTTGATTTTTTAGAACTCCAAGGGACCGTAGACCTACGCATTTCATATTAATTTCAACTTGACACCATGCGTTCCTGACAAAACGGGACTTGACAGACTGACAGACAGACGTACAACAAAGTGATCCTATAAGGGTCCCGTTATTTTCCTTTTGAGGTACGGAATCCCAAAAAAGAGAGACTTGTATGCTTGTGAAAAGTACAAAAACGGTGTAGGTATTTGATTTCCTCCGAATTACAATGAAAAACATATACTGGTATTCAGCTGGCATCCGGTTAGACTAGAAGCTGACGCCAAAACAGTTGTGGAAATGCTTTGCAGATTGAACAATGAAAAACATATTTTTCATTTAAAATAAGGCGTATCGGGAAAATAAAGTGACCCAGTTATATAAATTCCAATGGTTTTCAATCGAAAAAAGATGGCTGATAGCTGTCTGAATAATTTTAGACATAGGTTTAAACAAAACGAAACAGTATTTCAATTATATATTTTCCTAGTACAGACGGCTACACATCAAGTTATACATGTCCAGTATAAGCTGATCTCGCATTGTATAGGATTTCCGTACAATAAGAGGTCAGCGTATACTGGAAATGTATAGCTTGATGTGTAGCCGTGTGTACAACCCAAAATACCTACAAACCAATAAATAGTTTTTAAATTAATGTACGACCCTCATTAATAATGCCTCAACAACCCTAACAAAAAAAAAAGTGGAGATGTCATAACTTTCTAGACGAACTACAAAAACACTAGGTTCTCGCGTACTTAGTCCTCACGGGAAGAGAAAAATAGACTTCTACACAGACAACTTCACAGTCCCTTGGTAAATAAAAGTCTTGGAACGAAGTATGGGATCAAAGTTCTGTTCCAGGAGTAAGGCTTAGTATACACTACCTCTGGTTTAACTTCACAGTCCCTTGGTAAATAAAACTCTTGGAACGAAGTATGAGATCAAAGTTCTGTTACAGGGATAAGGCTTAGTACACACGACCTCTGGTTTAACGTTACAGTTCTCAACTTCACAGTCCCTTGGTAAATAAAAGTCTTGGAACGAAGTATGAGAAAAAAGTTCTGTTCCAGGAGTAAAGCTTAGTACACATGACCTCTAGTTTGAACGTTACAGTCCGTGACATTGTAATAGAGATGTGCAAGCGAGACTGCAAGTTCAGTCTCGCTTTGCAATATACGAGCGACATGCGTTTGTTAGGTTTCTCTGTACCTATATAAGTTTGTATCTTATTTCTGAAACTTTTGCTCGTTTGCAAAGTATTTTGTCAAGTACCGAAAAGCTCTAAGCAAACCATGCAACGTTTTTTTTTAACCGTTTTACACATTTTTTTTTTACTGTTATCGTGCATAGAACACCGCAAGCATTTGAAAAGTAGGTTTATTTTTAATATTATGGAAAACCCGCTACTTTTATTAATGTAAGTACCTACCTAACATGAATATAACATATTTTTAGAGTTTTTAATTATATTTTAATTACGCCCTAATACCAATGACATCAAATTCAAATATAATTTTATGTGAGTACCCAGCTTCGTAACAATTTAAAAGAAGTACAACTCCAAGTTAAGTCTTTTAATTAAACGCTTAATTAGAACGAAGTATTTCCTCTATTCCCTGTTATTACACCGACGAACAATACCTAATAACAAAACTTTATTAATAAAACGAAGAAAACTAACGTAAAGCTGGACTTTAAAATACCTATTCTTCCCGATCGTGTCCACCATACTTTATTCATCCACCGTTTCTTATAATAACTTCTTTATTTTCTTTCTCAATGAAAAAAGTTATTGCAACGTAGATTTGTTATGTCCCTTGACATAAACAGTGGTAAAAAAATATAATGACACTCAGTGTTACGCCTTTCACTGAACGAATCCGTAACAAACCGTTTTTCAAACTCAGAAAAATAAAAAATTTGCAAAGCATGTGGACGTACAACCCCATATATAGATTTTTGCTTCATACTAGCAAAAACATCTACGTCTACTTTTTATATTAAATTACAAACATGCGAAAAAAATATATATTTAATTAACAATATGCGAAAAGTTTAAAAGTTTTATGAAAGCACATTTTTAATTAAGTACCCATATAAAAACCGCTTTTCTGTTTATTTAAAAATATAATCATCACCACTGTAAATATCTCATGAATCTGAAGCGACAAAAAAAATAAAAGTTTCAGTCATAAATCAATAATAATAAATTTTGTTAAAACTTACCGATAGTAACTCGATCACTTGCAGAAAAACTTCAATGCTACGAGTTCGTTAGAGCATTTTAACTTTGGAACATAAATCACGAATAATTCCCGCCTATTTATTTTTTATCGTCCAATATTTTTTTTATTTAAATTCAAGCGTCGAATGTCATGCGTTCCGTTCGTCGAGTTCAGCGAGCGTAGTCGCGCGCGCGGGCTCCGGCTAGTAAAGGCGGCAACACACTGCGAGAGCGGCGTCAGGCTGCGCCAGTGCCCCCTCCGGCTATCACTCTACTTTCGGTTATTCTCTCGCCTCCCTCGAGACAGAGACCGATTTATCACGGTGGCGTATCTGTGTTAGCTCCCAGACAATCCAGACTCAACTCGAGGTTTGCCGTGCAATCTTTCTTATACAGAACACCTTACGTACCGCAAGAGTGTACTCGTTGTCTCAAGGAAACATCACTGACCGCATAATGTCGCAGATAATGAGTTTGGAGGCAGATGAAAATTGTTCGTTAGCCAAAAAAGGCGATTTAGTTGCAATCGGGACGGGCTTAGCGAAATTGTTAATTTTATCAGATTCTTAACTGTTTCTTGCGTGACAGGTCGTTGACCTCTCACACTGGTTCAGTTACAACGGTCCAAACATGTAAAACGCTCATTAGTAGTAAACAATCTATTCGACAACATAGCATTAAGTTTTTGTGGCTTTAAACTTTTAATCTGTAATTTATAGTTTCAATTTAAGCTTTGGAATACTTGAGATCCGGATTACTTAAATAATCCTAAGTTATGGCTGGTTTAATTTTTGTAGGTTGCGTGACGACTGTAATTCTCAGCCTATTCCATAAATTACGATCAGAGCCAACCATTCTATCTACAAAATAAACACATAAAAGTACAAAAAACAACGCAAGACAAATTTATCAGCAGTATCATCATCAATTATAACCACACACAATAATTAATTAAGGAAAGACCCGATCACTCTACTAATATATTTATCTCAGCATTAATAATGTCCAACATGACGTTGCAGATTCACCGCTGACCTAATTTCTTCGGCTGCAAGTACTATTGTTAAACGTGTATGTTCAAACGCCGACGGACGAAAGTAAATTTCTCCTAATGGGTCAACCTGAATACATATCATGTCCACATTAGTATGGAAAGGACGTGTGACATGCACTTGTAAAATGTATAAGTACGTAAGTGGACATATCAATTTGTAAAGTCATTATTATTAATTAATTAAAGGAGGTCGGAGCTGTTTAGAATATAATATCCTGATTCATGAATGGCCACCTTTAATTGCACCGGTTTTTTAATTACCATGTGTAGTATTTGTCCGTTTAATTTGATTGAATAACAATATCTGTTTTTTTTTGTGGTTGGTTTTGGTGTTAGTTTTTGATGAATATGAAAGCCTGCCAACGCGTAACGCTTCATTCAAATATAAAAAATGCAAACAAAAACCTTTACAGTATAACAAAAAAAAAACAATCTGCCCGCCTTTTCCAAACTATGATGAGGTCGGCTTCCAGTCTAACCGGATGCAGTTGAATACCAGTATTTTACATGGAGCGACAGCCTATCTGACCTCCACAGCCCAGTACCTGGGTAATACGATACCCCTTGGTAAGACCGGTTGTCAGACTTCCGGGTTTCTGACGACCCGTAACGACTGTCAAAGATCCATGAATGACAGCCGGGACTAACAGCTTAACGTGCTTTCTGAGGCACGGCGGAGTCTCGGTATGTAAAGATGGCCACCCATCCACGGACCAACCCCTGCAAGCGTAGCTTAACCTGATGGATCGCCCCGTGCGGCTGTTATTTCTTAGCCACGAGCTTCTCCTTTCCATTATAACAAATGGGTATAACTTTCTGAAATTGTGATTATGATTGTTCACGATTCCTGTTTATATTTTGAAAAACCTACCTACATAATAACTTGCGCCGATACGAGGCAAATTTATAAGTAACTAATAGCAAGACTGGGGTGATTTTAAGGGTCCCGCATCTCAGAAAATTCGGCTCGAAGGACCATGTAGAAAGTAGTTAGTGCTCGGCGCTATGGTGACCTAATACTCCTTTCTCATATTGATAGGTTATTTATGGTATAATATGGTAGAAGTTAAAGTCTCGAATTATAGGGGAATTAACTATATTAAATCGCTATAGCACGGAGTTAAAAGAAATGGTAAACTATATAACTAACTTATTGTTAGAATGTACGGTAAAATTGTCCGTTTGGTGCCGGACGTAAAGAATAGCATCATCCCATTTCTTCCCGTGGTGGGTCAACACCCACCACGGCTTTTTACAACTAAAAGGCGACTAAGGGACTTACTAGGGAATGGGCAGAAGCGTTCTCTATGCATTTTAACACCATACTAATGCGATCGCCAACCCGCCTGCCAAGCAGGGCGATTATGGCAACCCTCTCCCTTTGGGGGAGGCCTATGTCCAGCAGTGGACGTCTTTTGGCTGAAATGATGATGATGACGGTAAAATAGTAATGGTTTTAGGTACTTGGTCATTGGTGTCTCTAATGTCATCTTATCACAAACTGGCCCACATTTTCTGGTTCGATGCAATTATGCATTTTCGTTGAGTGTTCGATTAAAACTCGAACAGGAACCCATATAGGATTACTCGTGTGTCTGTCTGTCCGTCCGTCTGTCACAGCCGATTTGCTCCTAAGGTACTGGGCCGATTAAGTTGAAATTTGGTACACATTTGCATTTCTGTAACCCAAACACGAGCGTTTAACATAAATAAAATAATTTTTAATATGGGGCTCACTTTTGGGGGAAACTTAAAAAAAAAAATTGCAAACTGTACCGTGTACCCTGTACAATATCAAATGATAGGACTTAATATGAGGATTTCAATTTTATTTTTTATAATTTTAAAATAATTAGTATTAAAAGAAAATAGATGAAAATTTACCATTCCCACGTCCTTATCTTCAAAACTGCTAAGTTTTTGCAAAAAATACAGAGAAAAGTTCTATATCTATAGATTACAGGAAAACCTATAAGAAGTCTATGGTCTTAAAATAACATGGTAAATCACTCAATATTGTGCGTACAAACTTACATTTGCAGTTGGAGTTTATGAGTGAACATGTTTTTCAAATACAATGTTAAATTTGTTCTTGGGATAAATTCATCCCAAATACGGAACCGTGCATTGTGCGTGGTCCGACACGCACTTGGCTGATATTTTTTCTGTTGTTACATATTTTCTCCATTTTTCATAGACCCCCCTCAAAAACTCACCAAGTTAGAATTATATACAACACCAATAAAAAAATATAAGTTTATTTCAAGTAACAAGACTCTTATACCAACATACATAAAAGGAAACAAACAGGATAACAAGCACAGCAGACAAAAACAACACTCAGAAGGTAACAATATGTCCCCTGCAGCATTGCCGGATATAAGGGCAATCCTGTCTGTTGGCGATCATCGCCAGTATTTGTATTAGTATTATATTAAAGGCTCCCGCAGACAGGTGCGACGCGACACTGCGACGTGACTCTAGTAGTACAATTTCTATGAAAACTTCATGGAAAGTGTAATGCTGCGCGTCGCGCTGCCGGTCGTGCCCGCGATATTGCGCCAGTCTGTACTAGCCTTAAATCAGGAAGCTCACATTCCCATCCTTATTTTTACGCAATCAAGTCCGAGGTCTCGAAGGGTCAGTCTGAGGATGATTGAATAAGCTACAAAGGGAAAGTTACCCAGTTTGCATAAAACATCGCAGCCAGTTTGTTATTGAAATTAGAATCACAGACCCTTCTGTACTGCCAATGACTTTTCTATTTCAATCCCTTAAATTGATCGCTCCCACATTAGAATAACAATACAATCTGTTGCAAAAGAGAAATGGATAATATATGATTTTTAGGGTTCCGTACCAAAATGGTAAAAAGGAACCCTTATGGTGAGACTAAGTCTGTCTGTCTGTCTGTCACACCTGGATATCTCAATAACTACTAATGCTATCAACTTGAATTTTGAAATAGTTTTAGATGACGTTTGCCTAACTATTTTTCAAACAAGAAGAAATTTAAAAAAAAATCGCTTTTTTGCACTTCAAATTTTTAAGACCCATTTCAGTCCCTGAAAAAATTGAAGTGAAGTTACTAGAGCATGTGGGGTATCATATGAAAGAGCGCTGTTTGCACATTCTCAAACATTTTTTGTTTTTTTTAGGCAGCATAGTTTCCGACATTTGATGAAAAACGTAAAAAAAAATACCGTTCCCCCCCCCCTATCTCCGAAGTTTGCATAAATAAAAATCTGAATTTTTTTTGAGAATGTGCAAACAGCGCTCTTTCATATGATACCCTACATGCTAGTAGCCCCACTTCAAATTTTTAAGACCCCGTTTCAGTCCCTTTTGCAAAAAAGGTATTTTTTTTAATTTCTTTCTTATTTGCAAAATAGTTGGGCAATTGTCATCTAAAACTATTCTAAATTTCAAGTTGATAGCATAAGTAGTTCTTGCGATATTCAGGTGTGACAGACAGACAGACAGACTTAGTCTCACCATAAGGGTTCCTTTTTACCATTTTGGTACGGAACCCTAAAAATATAAAAAACTTAAATCTGACTACGACAAAAACGCCAACCAGAAAAGTCCACAAAAGATCGATGTCGTTTTGACAAATTAATTATTAAACATAAAATCGGTTTTCATTGACTGGAGTCTCACATCAATACATGTACCTACATTTGATAACAAATACATATTTATAGATTTTTGATCATTTTATAGATTAAAGATATAATTATTAATCTAATTTTTTACTGGTTCGCTTTACGTCCGTTATAAGCCGCCATGTTGGATTTTTGTGACGTCATGTAGCCTATAACCCGCGGAGTAACATGACGCTTCTATCGATACCTCGTTTGTCAAAATACGACAAGGAGTTTAGGATTTATGAGGGAACAGATAAACATACATAGCCTGTTAAAATCATAACCCTCCTTTGGCTTTGCCGTAGTCGGATAAATAGCAATCAATTGTTGAAAGTCAAACGCAAACACAAACAAAGTTCTATTTGCAGAAGGATCTGAGTTATGACCTGCGTAATGTTCGCTAAACCTACACAAAGCGACCCGACCTTAGTAATCATGTCAACGAAAGCTTCCCACGAGAATTTTAAAAAGTAAGTACAAGTAAAAACCACAGAATTATGTCCTTCATCTAAAATTTAAAACAGCTGCCTCTCCGGAGTTAATTGCTGGTGAACCGAGTCTTTGCAGAACATATAAAATGTTGGTAGTCTGCACAATTGTTCGGGGATACAGTTCTTTACACAATAGTGGTAAAAAATTTGAATATGTAATTATATTTTCTTTTATTATCGTACATTTTGTAAATTTTGGAATATTGTTTGCTGTGTTTTATATTTTGCAAACTTGTTCTGAATCCCATTTGTGATACCGACGCGACGTTCGTACTACATAGTCCATATGTTCAAGTTATGAATACATAATATATACACTCGTAATAAAGTTTTGTTAACACAACACTGACTCGCTGTTAATCACATACGATTCTATGTATACGATGATATACGACGGAAATGTATTTTACCGGATTGAACTAAGCTATACAAATCACGATTTCAATCGTCCAGAATTACACAAGTTTACTTTCAACGGTCACTGAACTTCTTTGGAAGTCTCCTCCAAGCTCCTTGAAAAACCTTGACTACGGTTTAGTTATGCACGGCACGTCTTGTTGAAATATATGGAAATTAGAGAGCTCGCCCGCGCCCCAGTTTGTTCCCAGTAATTCACTAATCTATTAGCAACTACCGTGACTTGATTAGACCACGATTTGTAAAAGAACAATGCCTACAGGGTCACAAGATTTCGTTCCCTCGGTTTTATGTCTAACTAATTTCAAAGTGATTAAACTTTGCCCTTTGCAGTCCTAATGAGCTTGGCCAATTTTGTATTCCTAAACATTTTACCCTTCTATCAAAGGGTCTGTAGACATTACTTTCAATTTGTATTGTTGCCTTCTGGAACTAGTTTTGCTAAGCCAACGCTGCTCGTTTTGCGTTCGCATTTAATTTAATTCGAACTACTAGAAATAATCTTGTGATATTGAATCTAGGAATTACACAGCCCACTTACACCTACAGTTACTTTATTTTAATTACCAATTTGTTCCTACTTTTTCATGTATCCATAAATTACCTATTAGCTTTTTCCAACAAACACCGGCTTACATAATAATTATTATATTGTCAATACGCTGACTGATTTTGGAAGGCCCTGTCTCTTGTGATACAGTTTTATTTAACAGGATACAGGTGATCTTTTCCACAACGGTAAGTACTGTATTGTATTGCATAGTTTTTGCTTATCAATAACTGATGGAAAAATAATCTGTAACACTGTTTTAGGAACAATAAAAATTATTATTATTTCCTTTATTTCACTATATATACATATAAATTATATTTTTAAATATTAGAATATAGAAAAAGAATATAAAAACATTTAAAAATATAAAAAATAGTAGCACACCGGTATCGGGAACAGGGTCCAAGCTACCGGCGGTCAGGGCTCCAGAGAGAGGAACCTCCTGACAATGCGAGCCGTGTCCAGAAGTACCGCTCTCTGAATCAGGCCCTTAATCCAGCCGCCCAACGCGAGCCTCCTTAGGTGTTGGTCGAGGCTCTTGGCAATTAAGCCATTGGCTGATACAACTATCGGCACAATGATTGCTGAGTCCACATCCCACATGTCAACAACCTCGCGAGCCAAGTCAAGATACTTGATTTGTTTATCTTTCTCGGCTTTCACGAGGTTCCCGTCATGAGAGACCGTTATGTCAATAATCATTGTGCGCCGCTCTGTTCGATCCACCACCACTATATCAGGTTTATTGGCAGCAATAGTCCTGTCAGTGATGATGGATCGGTCCCAGTACAATGTGATATTTCCATTCTCGAGAACTGGGTCGGGCACATACCTGTAGTACGGCACCTCTGATTCCACAAGGCTGTATTTCAGAGCAAGTTGCTGATGGATAATCCTGGTTACAAGGTTGTGTCTATGCAAGTACTCTTCGTTAGCTAGACGAGAACACCCGGAGATAATGTGTCGGATTGATTCTCCCGGACGGTGGCATGCCCGACACACGTCAACCGTGCCGTCCTTATTTCACAATAAATCTCCGGTAATTCTTCATTATGATAACTTCGTCCATAATTGCACAGACAAAACCTTCGGTTTCCCCAAAGAGGTCACCGAAACGTAGCCAGGCTACGGACGCTAAAAAGTCTACATCGGGTTCATGTAGGGCCCGGAAAAAGCGTCCGTGAAGCTCCTTACTTTGCCATACCTCCCTGCGATCGTTAGTGTCAAGCACTACAGGTTTGCGCCAGTTCTCTGTAGCCAAGGAGAGCGGGGTGAGGCCCTTGTCCACCGCGACCACATCTCGATGCATCCCCACGTCGGCTTCTAGGAAATATTCCCTGAGACTGCATATCTCGCGGTTGTGGAGGGTCTTAGCGTTTAAAAAGCCTCGACCTCCACACTTTCGCGGGATATACAGTCTCATTACCGAAGAGCGTGGGTGATGCATTCGATATGCAGTCAGCAGCGTACGGACCCTATCCTCCTATCCAGGGCGTCGAGTTCGGTCTGAGTCCATTTGAGTATGCCGAAAGAGTACATGAAAACCGGCATGACCCAACCGTTGAAGGCGCGCACCTTGTTTCCGCCTGATAGAAGACTATTAAATACTTTCTTCAGGCGGCCAAAGAAGCGCTCCTTCAACGATTGCTTCATGTCAGTAGAATTGATGCCCAACGCTTCCGACATACCCAAATACTTATAGGTTTCAGCTATATTATTATTATTATTATTTGTTGGTATACATTTTTGTATCTCGGCACTGATCTGCCGGTTTGTTTAAGGTAACACGGGCCAAAGCCAAGTGCTACCCCTGAGAGTACTAACCTAATTGATAATTGATGATAATATATAATGTGTTTTGACTTTGTGTTGCAGTGGTGAATGATGTTTGTGCCTGTGATATTTGTGCGTCATTATTATTATCCTATAAATAATCTGTGAAACTGCAATATACTGACCTCTGAGTTTATTTCGGTGGATCTTCTCAGAGTAGTCGGATAGGAAACACTAACCGCATCTAGTTTTTAAAATATTACACGACTTTTAATGATTTTATACTGAAAGATCACGTCTAAACGAGTAGTGTTAATGATTTGAAAAAAATATATGTTAAATTAGAGCATTTTCTCAATAATTTAAATACATAAATAAAACACCAATTTAAAGATAATTTAATTATTGATCTTTTAGTATACGCGTTTTATTAAAATACCTTTTTTTTGTGTATAATAAATTAATAATGCGTCAAATTCGGGACAGCGCAGCGCTCCTTGATAGGCGAGTCCTATTACTGGGTGAACGTACGACGCGTTGCGTGAGCTCAGTACAGAACACGCAAGCTAACCACTCAAGGTCACTGGCATATATCTGAGTCTTAAGAAGCCAGTTACTTACGCAAGAAACTTGCAGTTTCTGACTTAACGTCGGCGTCATAGAAAAAAATCGCCTTCCTAGAAAGTCACATTTATAATTCGAAGTCTGACGTTATCATGTCATTACGAAATATCAATCAGCCAGCTAAGTTGACGTGTAAAAGTGTTTGTATGAGCCTACTTACAGAAATAAACATATGGCTCTGTCTCGCATCGCAGGGTCGCAGCATTATGCTTAGCGATTGCCATTTTGCGTAGATGTGACGCATATTTCCCCCTCTTTTCGTGTTTGTGTTCTTTCTTTGCGTCGTGTTTACCGCAAAATAAACTTAATTTTCTTTCTTTCTTTTCTTTTAATTCCTCATCATCGTTTATCATCATATACAGGGATGACGTTTTAAAACTGTATTTGCTATAAACAGCATTTTGTCTCTTATGTGATTCTTCCGAAACACTGGTCAATGACGACTGGCAGAAATACATTTTATATTGTATCTGCTACCTACATGCCTTGCACTTAGATTACAAAAGATCCAAGCAAGTACGAGTAAACTCTAATCTCTAATGGTGAAAACAAAAAGCACATGATCAACGCACATTACCTTATAATGAACAAATGAATCCTAACTCCTACAAAAAACTACCACTTCAACAGATTATCGAAGTATAAGAAAGTGGAACCCAGGCCACACCGCCCAGCTCCACACTCCAGGGAAATCTAACGCGCTTGGCACCGCAATGAGCTTCATCATAAGAAATAAAACCTCCAACGTCCTTTATTTTCTGCACGTAATTACATGTCATCCTATTATCTTTGAATAATGTGAACACTAGCAATCCCTGAAGAGTGATTGGGGCAATAAGTTATTTTTTGCCCTCGCTTTATTTATGGAACACTCATAAACTCCATTTATTTGAATTTGGTTGGGGCAGACTGGATGCAAAAAGCGTATGTCCAGTTGGGACATGCGATAACGTGTGTTGAATGGTAGTTTAATCTGAAAGAAAAACCGGTGGTTCCATGAGAGAAGTAACTTTATAATTCAGAAGTATCCTTTTGCCAAGTTTTATAATAGTAACATTTTCTATCAGCCGTAGATAGATATAGATATATTGAATATAGAAAGAAAGAAAAGAAAAGAAAAATTGTTTATTCTGTACAAACAAGACACACTTTACAAAAATAAAATAAAAATTGTTTATTCTGTACAAACAAGACTCACTTTACAAAAATAAAATAAAAATTGACGAAATACACACTCTAATACAAAGTAGCCAATTGCAATCATATTTTAAGACTATGATGTATATTATATAATAACCAGAAAAAAAATTAGAAAAAAATATTTCTAAAAGCCTATACCTATTCAAAACCTTAAAAGTTAAAAGTTTGGCCATTGTGTGTTGTATATACATACTTTATAATTCACCAAAATTCGTAATCACTGCCTGCATCGTCACTACCTGTGTACAAGCCCGTCATGGTTTCCAAATATTAATAAGATTTGTAGTGATTTTATATTTCAAAAAATGATTTTTTTATTAGGGTCGTGAAGTTTAAAAGTATTTGACAGATACCGAAAAAATACTGGTTTTTAACAGAACATAATGAAAATATGATAATTATTTGGGGCGTTGTCGGTCGTGTAGTTGCTAAGTTAATTTTCTTCGAGGCTCGGAACCTAAAGGTTGTCTTCAAGAACTCTAAAGTCTATACTGATATTATATTGAGTACGTAATTAAATAGTTCGTTAAATATTGCATTATACCAAGTTTGTATATGTGCAAGAATATAAACCTACTGAAATATTCGTACTGAAAATGCGTTCCATTACAAGTCAATGTTCTTGATTAATTTAATTAACCATTAAAATGCTTGTAGATAGTAATTATAGTATCAATTCATTCTGACTCAATCCGTCTTATTACAAAACAAGATTTATATTTTGACATGGCTTAAACCATAGAGCCAGTTTTTGTAATAAGAACGTAATAGTGATTGAAATACCGTTCTTTATACGAAACTGAAAACTTGGTTCGGTACTAGGTTGTCAGATTTGTATTAGGAACTTTACTGTAGACGGAATAAAGTTCGAAATTCAATAATAGCTCCATGGCTTAAACCTGGGTCTGAAGACAAACCTTGTTTTGTAATAAGACAGAATCTGTCTGCCTTTTCCCAAATATGTTGGAGTCAGCTTCCAGTCTAACCGACTGCAGTTGGATACCAGTATTTTTCATGGAACGACTACCTATCTGACCTCCACAACCCAGTAACTGGGGAATACGATACCCTTGGTAAGACTGGTTATCAGAATTTTGGGCTTCTGGCGACCCCTAACGCCTGTCAAAAATCCAAGAACGACAGCCGGAACCATCGACTTAACGTGCTTTCTGAGGCACGGAGGAGTCTCGATATGTAAATAATAATACCATTTATTTCAGGCGACATAGGCCCATAGAAAAATACCTTAACCTAAACATACATACTGTATATAACAAAAACTTGTGTTAATAAAAAGGCTTAAGACTATGTTAGTAGCACTTCACTTTGCACTAGATTGTGCTGTCCTGGGAAACTTGTCCGCGGAAGCGACGGAACACCACGTCCTGCGGCCAAAAGTCTTTTTCCATGACGAGGGGCAGATAACAGTTCGGAACACGCACGACGAACGCTTTGAAGTTGACGTTCCGGCGCGACACCGGTGTGTTACTGTGTTCAGCTTTGCGGCACGCAGGCTGACTTCTGGCTTCGTAGGAGCTTTGCCGCAGCGGTTCTTGTTAGTTCGCGATCGGCCCTTCCTTCTTTGCACCGTCACGAAACCGTCATCATTATCAGCCCTATTCGGCGCCTTTTCTGGCATGGGCTTGATACTAGGAGCGCCAGGGGCACTCGCGGCGACGCCCACCACACCCAAAAAAAAAAGCTAAAGATGGTCACCCATCCTCAGACCAACCCCGGCAAGCGTAGCTTAACCTGATTGATCGACGCTTGCGGCTGTTATTTCTTAGCCACGAGCTCCTCCTCAATTTTATCCTGACTAAACAATTTTATACATACAGCTATTTTGAAGTTTCAAGCCATCTCTAGCATTCAATTGAACAATTTCCTATCTTGTGCCGTGCTGTTGCATTAGCCATCCGATTATACGATTCATCTTCACTTGAAAGCACAGACAAAGTAAAACTATAAAGTCAGCGGCAACTTTAAATTGTACAGAATAAATAATTCGTTATTTCTGACTCTTTCACAATAGCACCGGTAAGGAAGTAAATAAGCATCTTTCTATGCGAACTACTCATTAAAGTTCAAAACTGTCAAGTTTTAGATGGACTTTCCGATAGGGATCCGTACCTATCTTTAATATCTGACTATCATTTAGTACTACTTTATAGTTTTTAAATCGTTTCAAAAATAGAATCGGTACTTACAAGTGCTATTAACATAAAGTTCTATACACAAATTTTTGTCACTATGTTACTATTATATTTTAGAAACGTTGCCATCTCTTTTATATAACTTTTTCGCATCTCATCTAAAGCTCATTTAATTCCATCAACCAGCACCCTAATTGCGTAACACAGTTTGAATCTGAATCGGAATGATTTTGAAGTAAATTGCTAATCCATTGCTTCATAAGTTAGAAAAAAAATCTGCTCAACAACTTAAATAACGCAACGAATGTTGTTGAACTGTCAAATTGAAACCGATTCCTACTGATAGTGTGTTACGCAATTAGCCCACAGTACTGCTTCTGAAAACTAAAATTCAACTATACCAATTACAGTTCTGTAATTGAGTGACACCTCAACTATAACAAACAACTGACAAACGTCAAACTGCCACACCTAAAGGGCAGCTATGTCGGACATGATTTCAAAGATGTTCTCTTCGGAAACTTTGACGGATGTCTAAAAACAGACAATGAACAAGAATACGGTAAAGTTGTACAAGAAATTTTATTTTTCTTGAGTTACTTCGACTTTTATCTTTACCGCTTGTATTATTTATGTCGAGGTTCTTCTATTATGTTCCTCGAGTTTTATAAGTATTGCAAAAGTCTTCTTAATAACTGTGTTTTAGCTTCTAGTAACTGTTGGCTAAGGACGTAACTGAATGGTGTCCAAGACAATATAAAAGAAAGAAAGGGGGGCAACGTCTTAGATGGGAGGACGATATTAAGAAAATAGCTGGTGTTACTTGGATGAGGATGACCCATAATAGGAAAGGGTGGCAAGTTTTAGGGGAGGCCTTTGCGGAAACGCAAGACAATCGCGATACCGGTGTCAAATAATAATTATTTTTAAGTTTAATTAGTTACTGTAGTTTTAGTTTACTGTCATTCATGTTTTATAAGATTGTCGAATAAAGGCTATTATTATTATTCCTTTATTTCATTAAATATACATATAAATTATATTTTTAAATATTAGAATATAAACAAAATATAAAAACATTTAAAAATATAAAAAATAGTAGCCCACCGGTATCGGGAACAAGGTCCAAGCTACCGGCGGTGAGGGCTCCAGAGAGAGGAACCTCCTAACAATGCGAGCCGTGTCCAGAAGTACCGCTCTCTGAATCAGGCCCTTAATCCAGCTGCCCAACGAGAGCCTCTTTAGGTGTTGGTCGAGGCTCTTGGCAATTAAGCCATTGGCTGATACAAGTAACGTAGTATAACTGTTAGCTAAATCGAAACAGAATATTTTCTGTATAACGTCGGTTTAAAGGCGCTATTATTTTTATTTCTTCTTTTCCGTTTCTTGTTCTCCCCGACTTGAGATTAGCATTTGGTTTTTAACCAAAACTAGTCCACCACCCGTTTTAGGGTTCCGTACCTCAAAAGAAAAAACGGAACCCTTATAGGATCACTCGTGTGTCTGTCTGTTTGTCTGTCTATCCGTCTGTCATAGCCGATTTGCTCCTAATCTACAGAACCGATTAAGTTGAAATTTGGTACGCATTTATGAACTTTTGTGACCCAAACACGGACGTGTAAATGAATTTTGAATAGGGGGTCACTTTAGGCGGGTAAATTAGAATATTAAAAAAATGGTTTCGCAAACTGTGACAACCGTGTGACATATCAAATGAAAAGGGCTTGTGTAAAGATTTCAGATGTATGTTTTTTTTTATCATTTTCAAATAAATACTTTTAAAATTATTTAAGAGAATAGATGAAAATTTACTGTTATCCTTATCTCTGGAACTACTGAGCCCTTCGATCAATAATATTGATCGAAGACTGAGCCTAAAATAAAAAATAGAGTAGGTAATAATTTAAAAAAAGTAATAAAAAAGTGAGTAAGTAAGTAATAAAAAATAGTTCTTTACTTATAGATTACAGTAAAACCTACAAGAAGTCTATGATCTTAAAATACCAAGGTAAATATCTCTTTATGTGCGTACAAACTTACATTAGCAGTTGAAATGTATCTGCAGTCAACATGTTTTTCAACTACAATGTTAGGTAGGTTCTTAGGATAAATTAATCCCCACTACGGAACCCTTCATTGTGCGTGGTCCAACATGCACTTGGTCGGTTTTTTAGGGTTCCGTACCAAAATGGTAAAAAGGAACCCTTATGGTGAAACTAAGTCTGTCTGTCTGTTTTTTACAAGCCTACGCTGTCTCACTCCTGGGCCTCCACTCCTTACGCCTTTCGCGAGCCCGTGCGTCCTCCTACCAGTTTTGACAGAACCCATCCAGGTCATCCCGCCATCTCTAACGTAGTCAGCCGCGACCCCACCTCGCTGTCTCAGGGCACCAGTTCTGTGCTATGTGCCCACCACCCCTTGCTTTTAGTTAATTGTATAACTGACAAATTCAGGTAACAGTTCTGAAGTATATGTATATGGAGGTTTATCAACTGAACTTTTATACAACATTTTTGTTAATTTGTATACTACAACATTGTTTATACTAAACCCGAAAAGGGGTCATTGTACTAATCATTTTGATTTATTTTTTTCTATGGACCAACCTTGAAATCGCGAAATAAAAATCAGCTGTTCCATACATTTTGTCGATTTAAGTGAACACAAATGTAGGGAACTGCTGATTTTTTTTTTCGCGATTTCAAGGTTGGTCCCATAGAAAAAATTGTTCAAAATGATGAAAGCAATGACCCCTTTTCGGGTTTAGTATAAACAATAACTAATGTTGTATACTATCCGGTTCTCATAAAAAAACTTATTTTGCGGTTTTGTTTGTTTTTTTTATTTAATAGGGTTGTTACCTATTACAGGCGACTTAAACATAACGGCTACATGTGGGTGTACTATAGGCACACCTATGCCGATCCCTTAGGGGAATACAGGCGTGATGTTATGTGCGAATATTTTTTATTAATTCACACAGAATATTATTCTGTGTGAATTAATAAATTCATCACTTCATAACTTCCAGGTATTTCTCCGACTTCTTGGCGGGAAAGTGAAGCGTCATGTTCAGCAGTTTGTTTATTTTCCAAAATTTGTGTTTAGCCGAATATTAATGTGTAATAATGGTGGATTATTAACCATTAAGTGTTTGTGAACGTGCATTAGTGTTGGCAAATGAAACAAAACAGTGCAACTTCGCTTCAAGTTCTCTCAACAAGTCCGCGTGAGGTCTCAGTAAAGTGCCACATCTTTACTGAAACTCAAGGGGAGTGGGCGGGGATATCATCATCATGCATTTATAATTCATTTCATCAATACTATACAAGAACTAAAACGTGACATTGGCTAAATGCACAAACCGTGCGAAGCCAGAAGGAAAAAAAAGAAAGAAAGGTATTTCTCCATAAATCCGTAACATTGGCCTGCAGGCTATTGCCTTTGTTTAGATTGTCGTAGGTCGGCTTATAGAGGCGTAACTCTTGTTCACACATATTCGTTGTCTGTAAATCGGCTCAAAGAGGGTTACGGTCGGCTTTGAGCTTCGGATTAACTTAACTACGTGTCATTTCGTACATCATCATATATCATGTAAAGGGATGAAGCCTGATTAAGTGAGTTCATCTCTTTTATTGTTCAAGAGTATTTTCGTGAGCTACGTTTGGCGTTTAAGATTTAAGAAGAATTTTCAGTATAAAGTTAAAATTGCTAGTCAGTCAGATTCAGGGAAAAATATTTATTTATTTACAAATTTACATCTATGATTACAGGGGTAACCTAATGCGATAGTGTACTTATCTAAAGTCCTAACCTAACTTATTTGAAATTGTATTATTATTATGTCCTAAACATTCAGCCTTTTCGGCCGACAGAATAAAGAAAAGATCATCAAAAGGATTTTCTCTCTATTTTTCAGTCATCTCGGTGTTCTATAAGGACAGTCAAATTAATTAAAATGTCAAAGGAATGAAAACAAAGGTGCCTAAGCACAAAATGTTAAAAATTAAATCAGGTTTACACTTTCTTTAAAATACAGACCCTGTACATTATGATCTACGTTACTTCTCTTATTTCTGAGTTGCCTCAAACTTGAGACTAACTCGCATAAGATTATAAGCTCGCGTTCATTGGATCACGTTGCTTCGTTTGTTGGCACGCTGATCATACTCAGCTTACACTTAATAAAAGTACACACCATTGTTGTCTCCGGAAAGAAATAATTAGGCAGAGGGTTCAAGATGGCGGAAAGTTATGGCGGGGATTTGTAATTATATTCCAGTCGCTTATAAGCAGTTGTTGCTATGTTGGGTTAGACTGGAAGTGGCCGGGGATCCCATGATCTCCGGTGCAAGTGTGGGAAGGAAACACCGGAGTTGTTTTTAGTCAGTAAGGGCCTTATTACAAAACAAGGTTTATCTTCAGATCCAAGTTTAACCCATGGAGCCATTATGGAATTTTAAACTTTATTCCGTCTACGGTAAAGGTCGAAATACAAAACTGATAACTTAGTACCGTACTAAGTATTCAGTTTTGTATAAAGAACAGACCCCTCCGCCCACCCCATGGGCGGAGGACATACATGAGTATTTTACACACCGGGAACAAAAAAAAAAGGTGGAACCCAAGATAGTTTGGAAAAAGCTAGGCAGATGATCTACCGCTAAACCATTAACATGTGTGTCCATACAAACATCTAAAAATAGTGAACAAGACGGGCATTCACCTATCTAATAAATAGATATATGCTTGACTTGTTGATTGGAAAGACTAAGTTAAACAAAGGACCACGAAACCAACAAACAACATATAAATAAATCAGGGACCGTACAACCCCGGTAAAGGGTTAAGCCTTTCGAAGGAGTAACCCATTCAATGGGTTACCTTTATCATGAAGTAACCCATTGAAAGGGTTTTATACTAGAAACCCAGTGAAATGGTTACATGATAACCCACTAAATGGGTTTTATACTTGAAACCCAGTGAAAGGGTTACATGATAACCCATTCAATGGGTTCTATACCTACTTAAAACCCAGTAACATGAAAAAATCATAATATTATGTTATTTCGATATCCGCCCAGCACGCGTAGCATGACCAATTCTATCTCTATTCTACCCAGGGACCATTTTGGTTACCAGTTTTTCTAAGCAGTTAATCAAAAACTCATAATATGGTGTGGGTAATTTTGAATGGCTTAAACTAAGCCGTTCAAAAGGGTTACCCACACCGTATGGTTTTTTATCTAAAACCCTTTCAACGGGTTACCAAAATTTTATTTAAGCCGTTCATAAGGGTTACCCATATCGTATGGGTTTTTGCTTAGAAAAACCCTATCGAAAACCCTTTCAATATATATATTCTCATTTATTTCGGATCACGCATAAAATACACATGTTCCATATAATTAGTAACGAAAACTTAAAAACTATGTTAGTAAAACTTACAAACTAACCTAACAACTAATACCTACGTGGCTTAACACATGTTGGCACGTGCCTCCGCACCCAGTGCCTAATAAAGGGGCTGTCCACCTTATCACATAATGTTTTTAGGATGCTGTTGGAGCTTCCGCGCAATCTACCCATAATTGACGCTGCCCTCTTTCTCATTATACCATGAAAATCATCGACACGGGCTTCCGCGAACATCTGCGAAGCGCTGCAGAAGCGCGGAAGCCCCCAATGGGTAACCAAAATGGTCCCTGAAATAAATACGATACTTTCTTCAGAAACCAGAATTTTACAATTATGCTATTTCTGCTGACATAAATATTAATAAAAGGCGATATCTTAATAATTACGTCACAGAAAATAAACAAATGGCCCATTCTTACCATAGACACAAGTGAATGACGTAAATAAGTTGAACATAGCTCTATGGTGTGCCAATACCAGTCCGAAAGTGCCCTAGTCGACTTCTTGGCGGGAAAGTGAAGCGTCATGTTCAGCAGTTTGTTTAATTTTCCAAAATTTGTGTTTAGCCGAATATTAATGTGTAATAATGGTGGATTATTAACCATTAAGTGTTTGTGAACGTGCATTAGTGTAGGCAAATGAAACAAAACAGTGCAACTTCGCTTCAAGTTCTCTCAAGAAGTCCGCGTGAGGTCTCAGTAAAGTGCCACATCTTTACTGAAACTCAAGGGGAGTGGGCGGGAATATCATCATCATGCATTTATAATTCATTTCATCAATATTATACAAGAACTAAAACTTGACATTGGCTAAATGCACAAACCGTGCGAAGCCAGAAGAAAAAAAAAAAAGAAAAAAAAAATGTGTCCTAGTCACGTACTGAATAATCTATAGGGTTCAGAGTTCGTAGATACAAAAGCCGATGGGATTGGCCGTAAATATTATACTGAATTGCAAAATATCAGAGAAATTGTGAAATAGTTCACAGAATACAAAACCGGCCAAGTGCGTGTCGGACCACGCACAATGAAGGGTTCCGTAGTGGAGATTAATTATCTCATGAACAAACTTAGCATTGCAGTTGAAAAACATGGTCCCTCATACATTCCAACTGCAAATGTAAGTTTGTAGGAAAAATATTGAGAGATTTACTTATTATATTATTTATTGAGAGATATACTGATTTTATTTTCTCATAGACCATATCATAAACTTCTTATAGGTTTTCCTGTAATCTATGATATAGAACTATTCTCTGTATTATCAAAATGTTAGGCTTAGTAGTTTCGAAGATAGAGAATGGTCCATTTCCATTTATTCTCTTAAATAACTTTAAAAAAGTACACACGTAAAACGCAAAGTACACAGTTAAAAAAAAAATAAAATAAAAATAATTTAACTAAAATCCTTACAACAAAGGGCTTGTTGTAAGGATTTTAGTTAAATTATTTTAAGAGTTTTACGGTACATTTTGTGAAACTTTTTATTATATTTTGTAATTTGCCCCCAAAAGTGACCCCCATATTCAAAATTCATTTATTTACGTTACAGAAATTATATGTGTAACAAACTTCAACTTAATCGGTCCAGTAGATTTGGAGCAAATCGGCTGTGACAGATGGACAGACGTCCAGACACACGAGTGATCCGATTTGACGACACGGTTGGCGCAGTTAGTTAAGCGATTGACTGCTGCGCTGCGTGTCGCGGGTTCGATTCCCGCACGGAACAAATATTTGTAAGACCTACAAGTAGTTGTTTCGGGTCTGGCTGTTTGTGTATATGAATTTAAATGTTTGTAAACGCGCCCACGATACAGGAGAAATTCCTAGTGTGGGGCAACGTTTTTTAACCCTTATTAAAGCGCTGGGAGCTATACTTCCCACATCTCAGATTGAAGTAAATCGTGTTTTATTTTTATATGCTTAAACCTAATGCAATGTAATATTTATCTACGCAATCTTAACATTTCAGAGAATCTTTTTTAATGGCAACACTTTTCAGAGAATTATTACATGTCATGGTAAACACACGTCAAAGTCAGTTGACGTGATTTTGCCGCCGAAAACGACCGTTATTTTTTTGTTTTTTGTGTAGTGCTGAAAAAAAATTAGGTAAGCAGATTTGAGTTTTAGCTATATAAACTAGACTGTATTACGGTTGCGTGAAACGTAAAATATACCCTGAATCTTTCTTTTATACCTTGGTATAGTCGATTGAAATTGAGTCTATATGTGGGAAGATATCATCCCAGTGTTCGTCACTGCACACTACATTCGGAAATTCTATATATAAAATCCGTGTGTCCAAAAAAACTTGGTATAAGCATATTATTAGTTATCATTTCATCATCAGATAAATAGACAACTAGTTTCAATACATTAGAATTTATTGTTTACAAATTTATATCTAGCTAGAGCTAGGTAGGTACTCAACTAAAATGAATGGTCAAGTCATTCATTTTTAAATTTCCGAGTTCTTCCCTTAGTAAAAGAACTTGCATTGATGAGTACTTTTACCTCCTTTATTAAAAAAACACGATCTATGTAACAAGTGGAGCCAGGGCCACTAGCTAGTGTTTTAAAATATTGATGTCATACTGGACACTGGGAGCTATAGTTCCCACCTTTCCAACTTTTTTACAAGAGGTTCTCTCATGTAAAAAAGTTGGAAACGACGGGATATATACTTCCCACCAAAAAAAGGGTACTTCCCCCCCACTAACCCTTCTTTTGTGTGTATTTTTGAAATCTTCGACCCAAAATTACCCAGGAACGTATCTTACTTTTTTGTTAACTCCTCCACAGGCTCGCGTTTGAATAAGGGTTAAAGAAAAGAGAAAAAAAAAAAAAAAAAGATTCTATAAGGGTTCCGTTTTTTTATTTTGAGGTACGGAACCCTAAAAATCAAGTTCTGTTTAAGTAACTCCCATGAAACATGGGCCAAATCTTTTTCCAATGAAACTTCCCAATAGCAGAGCAAATTAAATATATTATGCTTGTAGTTATTCACACTAAGTAAATTAAATGAAAACAAAAATAACAAAAATCAAATCAAACAATGTTTTCTATTGTTATTTCAAAATATTGATGGACGTAAACAACACATATAAAATGACACGTAGCTCTAACAAATCCTAGCAATTTATAATTTACTCCATTGCTTTTCAGTCTTAAGCTCTTTATTTCAGGAAAACTGCAAAAACATCAAACCTTTAAAGATAACATTGAATTTTGTTCCAGGTATTTAACCATTTTGTAAAGGCTACTATTTTATAGGACATGTTTGGATCTATCCAAAAATGCCCATAAAATTAATAAGGAACCAAAGTATTAAATTATTATTAGCACCTATTAAGTTGTTATTTAGTTTTTAAAGTATTCTAATACTTTTAATTGCACACCATTACATGAAAAACAAATACAGTTATCATTTTACAAAAAAGGATTTAATAGAAGATTTCATCGAAATCAGCTATTTGTGCCAGATAATTTACGGATGGACATAATATGCATTTATAAATAAGGGAAGCCGGTGTAAATAGTGCCGTATTTTCCTATATTTTATTATTCTATATTTATGCCAAATATATAATTATGAAAAGGATTTTGAGTTAATGTTGTGTAGGTATGTTTTTATATTTACTTGCCAGTGGACACTTCGCTTAAATGTAAAAAATTAAGAACAGCATCTGTTAACTATGATCATAAAATTTGACAGATATGAAATCATAATTTGTATGATAAATAATTATATGATAGTGTAATTGGGGTTTTCGGTGAACGTAAACGCGTAGTCGCGCCGACATTGAGGGCATTTTCCGGACAAAAAGTGACATATGCACGCGATGATCGCGTATTCGCGCGGCGATCGTTTTTAAATAAGACGCGGGGTAAGAGTAATCAGTTTCAAAGCTCATGGCCCCTGGGAAATATCCCGCAACTAAGCTAACTCAAACCTAATATAAACCGAAGTTCAGCCATCCGCAAAATAACCTAGATATACAGCTAGATTTACTTTAGATTCAATAATTTAAAAATTCCGAATCGTATCACAGAAAGTTGGTAGAGAAACGGCATATAAAGTTCTTAAGGAAGGACAATTTATAATCCACGAGGAAGGATTCTCCTAACTTAGTTACGAGTTTAGGGATCAACTTATTCGGATGTTACGTAAAAGTTATGATGTTGATTTCTAGATCAAAAGGAGAACGATAATGTAACTTCTGTGCAATAAACAGAAATTGTGAGCATCAGTTTGATTTAGGTAGAAGAAACATCTTTGTTTTCAAAGATATTCTAATCTAGCTTTCTGCAATCATTTTACCTCTTCGTCTTTTTGTCTAAGCCTTGAAAGCAATCTTTATTTCGTAAACAACGAAATTGAAGATTCTATAGTTGTAGATGTAATCTTGTAACTCAGGTACCTACACTGGCCCAAACTGTGAACAGAATCAAAGGAACTACATAATTATGATAGCCAAAATCTTCCTATTTCACCTTATCTATTTCGGGTAGGAAACCTTTGCCTTCCAACTTTAAGACCGATAAGATTCAGGTACAGAGGTAAGATCATATCGCATTTATGAGTTTTCCCTACCAATGAAGCTTGATACCTGTAACAAAAACAGATGGCAGGATTAAAAATATCATAGCTTAAGCATTATCAGCCTATAATGTTCTCACTGCTGGGGCGCATATATACCTTTTCTCTTTTGTAGTGTTGGCCGCTATCCTCCACGCGGGCCCAGTGCGGGTTGGTTGGTGGATGTCACGGGTCTTCGATTTTTTTGGTTTTAGGGCAAGTCTGTTTCCTCGAGAAGTTTTCCTTCCCCGTTTTGAGGGCAGTGATGATGATAATTTACACAGACACACATACATAAACTCACGCCTTCTTCCCATGCGGGTAGGCAGAAACTATAGAACGCCTCTTGCTACGCTCCTTACACAAAAACAATAAAAAAAAAGAATATAGAATCAACAAATAAACATACAATAATTTACATAATGAAAAATATCATTATTTTCTGAATTAGTTACAAACTGTTGTATCAAGTAGTGAATTTGAATGTTTATAATGTCTTAGATACGGTGACGTATCAAAGACAAGCATAAACATTCAGATTCACTACCATATCCGCTTATGTGAGCCGCGACTGTCAAGTGCTGAAATTTCCCTGGGGCCACCCACGAAATCGGCAACTTATTCGGGAAATATGTCCTAAATTTAATAAAAAATAACGTGGGATTTCGATTTACGTCTTTATATATATATATGTGTCATTCATCTGGTTTTATTTTCGTCTGATATTCCTATTTTTCACGTACGTCGCACACATGCCAGTCAAGTATAAACCCTTGAATGAGTAATCTTTGGTTATATATTTGTAGGAACTATTCTCGTATGATTCGTGCTACCTCAAGAGTATAAAGTAGTTACTGGAAAATGTCCAGTAAACATGAGTTCCTTACAAAAACCAGTAATGAATATTCAGAAACATATACAAATAAACAACACTGAAACATGAACAAAAGAAAACAAACAAAACAGCGCTTCATGAATAATAAACTCAACCGAAACTGCGCTCCATACTGGATTTCCCACCTCGTAGAAAAAAATACCGAATGACATTTCGCGGGCGCCTGCACCACATGGTTAGCCTTCAAGCTGACCCCAACATAGTTAATAAAGCTAGGCTGACTAACTCACACCAATTAAATCAGCTTTATCCAGCGCTAGAATAATTTAACTTCCGCTAAACCGCTGGTTTGCATACCGGTGTCGTTTTACTTATTTTCCTAGGAAACTAAAACCACAGTGTGAACGATGAGTTACGGGACTTATCCGTTACGGCGAGGCTGTAAAAACAGCGATTTTTAGTAAAGCGATGTTCTATAAGAAGTTAGCGACAAACCCCCTTAATACAAAACAAGGTTTATCTTCAGACCCAGGTTTAAAACATGGAGCCATTATTGAATTTCTAACTTTATTTCGACAATAGTAAAGTTCCTAAACACAAAACTGTCAACTTAGTACCGAACTAAGTTTTCAGTTTTATATAAAGAACGCTATTTCAATCACAGTTACGTTCTTATTACAAAAACTGGCTCCATGGTTTAAGTAATGTCAAAATATAAATCTTGTTTTGTAATAAGGCGGTTAATGTCTAACAATTTGATTTATAACTAAAAAAGCTAAAAGTTATAACATAGCATAACATATTCGCACTTTACACTATTTACTTGTTTTTTTTATTTTTACCTGCTGTACTTATATTATATTGTGTGCCTTTAGTCTGTGCTAAATAAATGTATTTTCTTTCTTTTCTTTCTTTTTCTTTATATTACCTGTATTCCCCGAAGGGTAGGGCAGAGGTTTACCTATAGTACACCCACATTTCGCCAGTTATGTTTAAGTCCCATGTAATAGGGGGCGAGCATATTGCCATCAACCGGGCACAAACCCAAACTCCTGGCGGCTACTGAGAAATTCCAGATGGAAAAATCCAATAACACTTTTACCCAACCCGGGAATCGAACCCAGGAGCACATGCTCAACAGTAGCGCTTGCGACCACTAGAGGCAATTAAACTAAACTTACATAATTATAACTAAAGTTATAAAGTTCCTATTTCACATTATACACTTATTTCTAGAATTTGGATGCATGGGTTCTCATTATGGAGCAAATTAGAACGATACCGTGAGTTTTATAGATCTCTCGGCTGAGTTACACTGCGATGACTTACTAATGGTAAGTGAGGTTTTACGTAAAAAAATGTACTTGCAATGTATATTACTTTTATGGTGTACATAATAAAGAGTATTCTATTCTATGTATCGCAAGTGTGCTCCTGCGCCGTGTGTGCGACGTAGTCGACGCACTACACGCTCCTTCATGTTTGGGAGTCATTCAACTATTTATATTTTCTTCAACTCCTTGCTGAACCTTTTCAACGAGTGAAGAATATCATGATGATAATAGAATTATCATGTCACATACGCTAGCGATTCCAACTTCTATCTTCTTCTTGTATCTATCCGTGACATCATCAGAATACCTGCGCTGCGACACTTATTTTTAAATGTCGCAGCATCATGCTTAGATACGAGTCTTTTAGCCTCGTACAGGACTTTCTGTTTTTATTTTAATTTCACTTTTTTTTTGCTTTTGTTTTTTTATGTTTCTATAAGTGTTTTTTAGTTTATTTTGTGATCTACTATGCGAGTACCAATAAATACGTCTTCTTTATTTTTTCTTAAACCTATTTTCCTTTGATAACTTAGCTTAAAGTTAAAGGACAGAAACCATAAACAATGATACTGTATTAATATCATCTTGATATTGTCGTTTCCGCCGCTCTCAAAGCTCCTCAAAGTTCATTACTATTGGTCACTAAGTTTTTACAAGTGGCGTTGGAATGGAACATCAAAAAGTAGCGGTCTCACAAACTGATCCACCGTAACGGCACGCTTGAAAACTTCACGCTTCAATCGTTTAAGGGTCTGCAGTAGATAAAAAGAGAAGAACCTAAAGAAACAATACGATTAGTCTTTCTCTTCAACCTGTTTGGCCGCGTTAAATTAGGTCAATGAACTCACGGCTTGTATTTATAAAGTCGTGAAAATAAAAGTCTCGTAGTCTGGTGGATCTGATTTGTGGTGCAACTTTTTGCCGCCAAAGTGTGCCACCGTTGACAGTTTTTTTTTGGAGTTTGAAGAGGATTTATTTTACCCATCATTGGGTGCAGATTCATTTAATAAATGTTTAAATGACAATTTTATTAATTGAGATGATTCTAGAACTAGATAATTTTTCTAGACTTGACATTCTACTATACCATTGACGAATTCCTTCTTAACAAAATGTAATAATAAACTAAATGATAATTATGTATTTATGCTTGAAAATTCAGAAACTTGACTTATTAATTGTGTTCTTAATATTTATTTTATTAACCAATTGTATTCTAAATGTTTATTATAAAAATGTATTGTGTTCTAAATATTGAAATGTTTATTAACTTGTATATAATAGCGATTTTAAATTCTTATATTGTTAAATAGTGTATAATGTAATGGGTAGTTTTTTGAGTTACCACAACCTAACTATAAGACCTACTGTATCACCAAAAATTACACTAATAAATACATTGACTTTGACTACTACTACTAACTGTTTGACCTTATAAAGAAAGAAAGAAATAGCATTTATTGGGACTCGCACAGATCACAAATAAAAGTAAAACACACTCATACAAACAGACCAAAACTAAAATTAAAATAAAAACAAAAAGTCCTGTACGAGGCCAAAAGGCCCGTATCTCAGCATGACGCTGCGGCACTTAAAAATAAGTGTCGCAGCGCTGGTATGATGAAGTAGCTGCAGATCCTTCATAGAATGATTTTCACACCACCTAATCCGACAGTCATTAACGCATCAAACATTCGCAACATGAATAAATCTCTCAAACCTACAATTTATTGCAATAATCTAATTGCATACTCAGACATACATCACACATGAGCTATTGCGCTATCGTGATTACCTACGTCACATTAACATTTATAATGATGTTTGTACATTATTTACTTCTCCTGTGTACACCAAATTGATGCAATGAATTATTAATGTCCCTTTGAGGTGCCAAGTGTACCGTGTTTTGCAAGGCATCAGGAATTTCGAGAGCTTTCCGAACGTGAAAAACGTAGTCGTGGTTTGTAGTTTAAAATTCATGGGGAATTTGTTGTGATTTGAAGCAAAACTAAGAATTTACGACAGACAATCCTACTTTGTTATTTATGAGTGTAACCATTTTTTTTCGGAAGTATAATAATATGCACATAAATAACAACTTATACCTAATTAATTTATAAAAATAACAAAACTATATCGTAACTAAACTAAAACTATTAAGAGCGTTTATTACTTACGGCATTTCATACAAACTTTCAAGCCCTTGTGTTTCGAAATGACTGAACCGATTTTAATGAAACTTTTTAGACCCTTGTATCTTGCTTATGCGTATGAAACGCATAAGCAGGATGCAAAGGTCTAAAAAGTTAGTTAAAACATTTTCGAAAAATAGTGTTACAGCCAAATTAGATCGATTTTAAATTTTCCATAGAAACAGAGATTTTCAGTTATCTGTTTTTAAATAAGACATTTTCAAAATGTTCTCAACTAACTTTTTAGATCTTTTTATCCTGCTTATGCGTATGAAGTTTCATTAAAAACGGTTCTGTCATTTCGAAAAACAAGGGCTTGAAAGTTTGTATGAAATGCTGTTCGTCGTAAACGCTCTTAACCAACAGTTGTGTAAGTAACAGGAAGTTGAACGATGAAATCTTCGTAAATACGATCAAATCAGTAGGTAAGACAAATGGTGGTTCAACTAAGTTATTTTTCACTATAGATTTATTTTCCTTCTGAAGTTATTTGCTGGCAAACAACCCTGCGACATTAGTAACTGTCGCCTATGGATACTGCTTCACCAAAAGTATTGACAACGCGATCGTGAATTTTGCTAAAAATGAAACTTAAGGACCTTCACTGTAAACAAAAACAGAGAATTTGTCATTCAATTTAGTCACATCAATAATTCAATCCAAATCTGGATCTATATTTTTTTAAACGTTGGCCCACGCTAGGAATTGCTCCTGTATTGTGGGTGCGTTTACAAACATTTAAACTCACATACACAAACAACCAGACCCGGAATAACTACTTGTAGGTCATACAAATATTTGTTCCGTGCGGGAATCGAACCCGCGATACGCAGCGCAGCAGTCAATCGCTTAACCACTGCGCGAACCGTGCCGTCATTGAACGTACATATCCACATTAATCTCAACAACAAAGGTGCCAATTAGGCAGACCATCATCTGCCTAGCCTTGTCGGGCCTATGTTGGGTCAGCTTCCAGTTTAACCAGATGCAGCTAAATACCAGTATTTCACATGGAGCGACTGCCTATCTGACCTCCACAACCCAGTTACTGGGTAACACGATACCCCTTGGTAAGACTGGTTGTCAAACTTTCGGGCTTCTGACGACTCGTAACAACTGTCAAGGATCTACAAATAACAACCAGGACCTACGGCTTAACGGGCTTTCCGAGGCACGGAGGGGTCTAAAGATGATCACCCATCCACGGACCAACCGCGGCAAGCGTAGCTTAACCTGATCGATCGACGCGTGTGGCTGTTATGACTTAGTCACAAGCCCCTCCCAATGAGGCAGAACAACACGTTAATTGACAGAATCTATTGGTGACATCATTGTGACTGTCGCGAATTTCGGTGTTTCTATTCTAGTAGTAATTTGCTGTTTAATTATTCAACACTTGCGACTGCATCAATTTGCGATAACATCTAATCTTAATTGACTAGACACCTTTAGTACTGTGATAACATCAATTTGACAGCAACTAATTATTATGATTAAAATGTCATGTTTCATGTGGTGTGAAGGAATGATGGATACCTATTTTGTTGTGAGGAAATTTTAAGTGTGAACGTGGATGCTTATAAGAACAGAGAAAGATCAAATAAAATAAACGATACAGCGGGGTGAGTACGGCCTACTGTGACATGACTTGAATCACACATTTTATCACAGTTTGAGCGATAAAACTGTTTTGTCATAAAATGCTAGTACAAATTGACATGACATAATTTATCATGTCTTGTCACAAACGTCTTGGCACGCCGGTGCTCGGCCCGCAGATTGTGTACAGTACAGGACGACATGGCTTGGATAGGAAGACGGTGAATACTGAAAGATCAGCTGGTAGAAATGAAATTAAATGAACTCGTTTATTCTGTAAATAGGATATTAAAATCACTTTTACACGTCATATAAAAAAAAAAATCTAGATGTAGCCGACATTTCCTATCTGACTTTATTGAGGGAAAAGAGCCTACGCTGGCAGAAAATAAATTGGGACCACATACACATACTTAACATTAAGTCCATAATTTGAGCAAGGAGGAAAACCTCACAAAAGTGGAGCTCATTAATAATTTCGATCTCGCAAAATATTCCGAGAAAGGCGATAATTATAACTCACGACATAATAAGTACCACACACATAGACTGTCTCATTTGTATGATCTTCCAAGTGAATACTCGTAAAACATACAGCAGCTGTGAAGCGAGAGAGAATGTGTGGTCGGATGTTGTACGTCGTGTTAGGATAATTTGATTCGCGAGAACTGAGTTGTAGGAAAGGGACATTGCTTTATAATCTCATAGATTTCTGTTCAAGCCAAAATCATCATCACTGCTGAGGGACCGTGGTGTGCTTTCAACCGTAAGACGTCCACTGCTGGACATAGGCCTCCCCCAAAAGGGGGGGGGGGGGATTGCCATAATCGCCACGCTTGGCAGGCGGGTTGGCGATGGCGATCGCAGTATGGTGTTAAAATCGGAGAGAACGCTGCTGCCCATTCTCTAGTAAGTCCCTTAGTCGCCTTTTACGATACCCACGGGAAGAAATAGGGTGGTGCTATTCTTTACGTCCGGCATCACACAGACAACAGACAGAGAGACAGCCGTAGATGGGGGTACTATATTATCATGTCAAGACGGTAAATTATCTCCAGTACCTACACAATGTGAAAACCGTCTAGTGCATTATCTCTTCACCAGCCAAGCGAAAAGATTTTGGCACTATTGCATAACTTAATGCAGACCATATACTCGTATACAGCAGTTGTATTCCACAAAACAATTTTTAACACGACAAACGTCTACATAACTCATCCCCGAAAGGATACGAAATAACACTAAACCAGTACATTACGAACCTAATGTACTACGTTTCCCACATAACGTCAGTAATACGCGGCAATCCTAGCAAATTGCCTCGCAAATTTATCCTTTCAAACCGAGAATTGAACATTAAGCGACTCTATCAGTTTTCTGTGAAACTATGCGAGTAGGACTTTACGCTACAAAAAGGTGTAGATTAATTGAAGAAGATTAAAGGATACAAATGTTCTGTATGTGGACAAAGAATAAAGAATTGGTCACGCTTTTAGCAGTGTTAGTGAAACTGAAAGCGATCAAAAGTGTTAAGATAGTGACCGTAGCCTTAACAGAGATTAATTTATCTATGTCAGTGCTGAGGTCAGTACTTCAATACATGTACTATCTAGATTTACTAAACGCTAGGCTAGCTATGTGAAGGCATTGAAGGACTAAAGCCACATTTCACTTGAAGATCCATCACATAGCTATTATCTATTAAAACTAAAAAAAAAGGTTTATTTCAGAAATTTGTACAACTTTTACAGTAAATCTTACATAGGGACCTCCTTTTAAGTAAAAGATATACCTGTGCTAGGAGATCCCGCTCTCCAATGACAAAATAATGAATTGGTAAAAGTGGTGTACAATAAGAAAAGAGAATTTAAACAACAAAAAGAAAAATAAAATCAAACAAGTAAAATCCCAAATTAAACAAGACACGACTTGAACTATAACTATAACTAAATAAAAAGAAAAAAATTAGAGATATATCCTAAAATAGTATGTGTGTGTGTGTGTGTGCTTGAGTGAGTGCGTGTGTGTGTGTGCATGTGCGTGTGGGTTTGTGTGTGTGTGTACGTGCGTGATTGTGTGTGTGTGTGCATGTGAGTGTGGGGGTGTCTGTGTGTGTGAAACTGTGACCTTAAATATCTCCGGAACTAGAAGGTTCCCAGGTATGGTCCAGTACAAAAATTGAATGTGTCAGCTCCGACGCACGACTGGAGTTTACTCCTTGACAGGTGCGCAAGGTACGTTGTACACAAAAACGTAACGATTTTGAGTTAACGCTTGTGTTAATTTCACTCTTCATAAAATTGGGTGCCTTATATGAAAATCTATTCTGGAGACTGCCAGGGTTACGGGTGTGTCCGAAAGGGATACCTGGCACACAGGCAACTGAAGGAACGCGGGTGGGTTTTAGTCAGTAAAACTCTGACCAGTCTGACACGCCTTCTCGCTCCGCCCAGAGCGGGAGAAGTTATTTGATAATTTACAAAAGAAAAAAAAGAAAAAGGAGATTCTAAACTCCAAAAAAAAATACAATGACGGGGAGTACAAGTGACTCTCGACTTTGTTAAGCGTTTTTTTTACCCCAAAAGGAAGGTTCTGGAAAACTTTGAGCATGTCACAACTCTTTAGTTCTCTTTTAAATATTTCATATTAATAAATTATGAGTTCGGAATGAACACCGCACCACTAAATTTAGGCACCAATTATTATGTATATCTTTATATTTAAATTATATTTATTTCTCAATGCTTGCTATTGCAGCAACCATTGTTTGTCTCAGCATCACCCAAAGGTTGACTGGTAGAAAATGCCTATGTCATTAAGTCCACCTCTGTACATTTATTTATTTATATAACAGTTTATGTACACACATATATACAGACAAGAAAAAGGGAACAGAAAAATACGTACAAAGGTGATGCTTATTTCTAAAGAAATCTCTTACAGCATACCTGCGACAAGGAAAGTAGACGAAGAGATGTAGACAACGTGTGTAAGATTAAAAGAGAAAACATAATACTTACATAAAATCAAAATAAAAACTTACTAATATTATTACTATTATTTGTGTGCTTAAAGTTTTAAATAAATAAATAAAAAAACCTTTCAACTAAGAACATGACTAGACCACAAGTTCACCAGACCAAAGCACATAATATTATCAACCGAGCAGTAATAATAGGAGTGTTACATTTCTGGAAAATGGCCAAACATTGCGTCCCCTGTTCCCTAATGCAACCTACTTACAACTTCCTCATTACACGAGCGCAACCGCCAGTCCGGAAGCTGACATTATTTAAACAATAATTTCATTTTGAACTTAATGTAACATTACGCTTTACGGCGTGCAGGTAAACGGAAAATGTATGCACAGACATTTTTAAACTTATGATATCTAGCTTGGGAATAAAAGCTGCTATTTGTGTGAAAATGAAAATACGTCTTGAACTAAAATTACTTTTGACACTGTAGTGTGGTTTATACTTGACTATCGTTTGATGATGATGATCAAACGGTATCCGTGTGGTGTCGGACGGAAAGAATAGCACCACCCCATTTCTTCAGGACCGTGTCGTAAAAGGCGACTAAGGGACTTACTAGAGAATGGGCAGCAGCGTTTTCTATGCATTTTAAGACCATACTGCGATCGCCAACCCGCCTGCCAAGCGTGGCGATTATGGCAACCACCCTTTTGGGGGGGGGCCTATGTCCAGCAGTGGACGTCTTTCGGCTGAACTGATGATGATGATCAAACGGTCAACACATTGGATAGCATGTTTAGTCAGTCAATCAATTTATCAGGTGCATTATGAGTAAGCCAGTTCTGCTACCAACTGTCCAGAGTTCATACTGACATGAAAGAAGAAAATAACCGGCCAAGTGCGAATCGGACTCGCTCGCGAAGGATTCCGTACCGTATTAAGATCGAGCAAAAACACGATTCCTGCCCCCCCCCCCTTGGACCCCATTTAATAAGTAACTTTATTTAATTTTAATTGTTCAATTTGTGAACATTTTTACTGTCTACCTATTACAGTTCATGAGATTCAGCCCGCTGCGAGACAGACGGACGAACGGACGGACAGCGGAGGCTTAGTAATAGGGTTCGTTTGGAACACTTCGGTTAAGGAATTGTCTCAAGAAATCACTAAGTACGCAAGTACTATCGAATGAAGACTCAACTTTGCAACTGAAAATTAACTGAAATGAACTTATTACTTTGCTTTGTAGCCCAGAATGTGAGAAAATCCTACGTCAAAACAACACCAGCAAACAAAATTATGTACCTACGATTATTTAATCTATTGTAACACCTCTTTAAAAGACAAATATTTATTTCGTAAAAGACAGCACTAATTTACTTCGGTCATACTCAACAATGGAGCATTAAGATTCACGAAGTATATTGCAGCTCTCATTAAAATTTACATCACTCTCATAACGAAGACGTGGCTCAATCAAATGATATACACCGGAGAATGTATTAAAGCATTTTTTCTTATGCTCTGCTTTTGTTGGTGGTGTCAAGGTTATTTTTTATTGAATGTAAAGGCGTTGTTTGGTATTTAACGGATTACGACCATTAGGGTGCATTGTTAGGTCTAGGTCTAGTCTGTGAAGGTAACATACCAACTTATATCCATAAAGGACTAATATAGAATAGATGAATCAATAGATGCAATAATTGCTATTAGATAAATCATCCCAACAATCTGTTGCTGGACAAAAGCATCTCCAAAGTTATGCCACAACTTCTAAATGAAGATTTACACTGTTAAGTTTTGGCTACACATAGAGAGTCCTATGTGTAGTAAGCCAAGACTTAAGACGGAGATATATGCCAGTGACCTTGAGTGGTTAGCTTGCGTGTTCTGTACTGAGCTCACGCAACGCGACGTACGTTCAGCCAGTAATAGGACTCGCCCATCAAAGAGCGCTGTCCCCAATTTGACGCGTTATTAATTTATTATACACAATCCAAAAGGTATTTTAATAAAACGCGTATACTAAAAGATCAATAATTAAATTATCTATAAATTGGTGATGGTTTCAGAAAAATACGCTTGGTAGATTATGCGCTATACTCAGTTTTTATCGGCGTTAGACATAACTTTACAAATTAATTAATATAAACATAATCTGAAATATTCACATATTAAGTTACTGAGAAAATGCTCTAATTGAACATATTTTTTTTTTCAAATCAATAACAATACTCGTTTAGACGTGATCTTCAGTATAAACTCATTAAAAGTCGGTTATCGTCCCCTTAACAGTGACTTAACAGATAATACTCACATCACACATACCTTTAAACTAGACATGTTTCTGTTTATAATCTGCACCCACGACATAAAAAAATCTAGTTAAGGATCTGCGCTTGACGCATCTAACTGGACCAATGGCACACATCTGTGTGCAAAATGTTACAAAAGATACATGTTCCAAACAATAAAATCTACAGTAATGGCGGATTACACGCTGTTACATATAATTACAGATAATTTTTACGGAAACACATTTTTTTACTCGAATTCTTTACGTTTAATATGCTAATTATTTGTTGCACGAGTTTACACAATCATGGATTTTTAATTTTGATTTCACTAGATGCAAAGCTTTCAAGCTGCGCTTTCCGATACAGATACTGCAATTCATAATAAATTGAATAGGTACCAAATTACCAATCTATTGATTCAATATTTTAGAAATTTATGATTTGAAATCTTTTATATTATATATTTACCGCTTTTCAGGTTCAGGAAGTGGATTGAATATATATAATTTATTAATATTTTATTAAGCTTTCCGAAACAAATAACATTTATATATATGTGTGTAGACAAAACTCTGCGTTTACTTTTGGTATCTACAACATTAATTCATACATTAATTTCTCAGCACATAGCGCACACAGACTATTTCTCGCATAAAAACTGTAAAAGCCATTCAGCACAAACATTATACAATTAATTAGTCTATGATTTGGCAGATCGCGTGCGCTGCGGTGCTGTAATCCGTCTTATCGTGAGAAATGATGCGCGAGCGCTGCTTTTTGTACACTTCGCAACATGGCCACCACCGCCCACTAGATAACGTGACTAGATGCCATCGTAATTCGCACACGAATTTAATTGGTAACGACTTAAGTAATATGATATAACAATGGATCCCTGAATGTTGCATTGTCAGTTATGTTTGTTTGATAAATAAGATAAATGCTGCAATAAGCAGATAGGTAGTTAGGTACTTGTTACGGAGATAATAGGATTTGTTGAGAAAGAGGTGAGTGATGTTTTATATCGTGTTGGCTGATTGCTTTCGTCTAGGTCTTACTAATCTTGTAAGCTAGCTAATAATATACTTTGCTTCTTCGTGTTTCCTTTTCACATTAGATCATTTAGAAATAATTCAGTTAAAGTGGATCCTTAGCTGTATGTACGTGAATTTCAAATTTTCTTACGCTTCTTGCCACTTGCAGGTCAGTATCAGGGGCCTAAAATGGACAGCTGCTGTTTGACATTAGTCATTATAGCAATTCATAATTTGTGAACCATTTTACGAATCTCCATACAAAACTGTCAAACAGATGATTTGCGGGATATGAATTTTACGCAGATCATATTATGAATTGTCACTTTGTGACCATTTATGAATTTTAATATGATTCATAATATTATCATATTATGATTCTGCCAAAGCGTCCATTTTAGACCCCCAGATTGTATCTTGATCAAAATATGATTCGCGACTATAACAAATATGTATTTACAGAATTATAATCATTTGAATCATTAATACATCTCTCAAAGTTAGATTTGCTCCATTGAACTTTTTCAATAAATAGTGACATTGGGGAACCTTAATCAAATATCTAACTTTAATTTAAGCCACAACATGAATGATTTTATTAATTTTAATTCAAAATTAATAATATCAACACAAAAGCTCACATTAAAATACTTTCTAATCAAAAACGTTTCCAGACATGCAAATATATTCGCAGAACTTTAAATAAACAACATAAAAATTCTCTAGAACATATACGGAACAGTACACACGAAAGGAGTAATATATTCCACTCGAACAAAAACTACTTTGAAACATATATTCATAACATACATATTTGACAAAGAGGCAATGAAAACAGACGGCACATGCGAGACAGAGTTTATAAAACTATAACGAACCAACTATACAAGAGAATATGCATCATTCTCGTTCATTGAAATAATAAAACTTGTACACATTGTTCCACCGAATTCATTTCCACTAGGATACAGGAAACAAAAGAAACTATTCGATTGCACATGTTCATTTACAATTTTTGCAATGCAATTTTGAACTCTGTGTACCTGGAATAAACACGACAAGTTGCATCACTAACGTCCTACTCTTATCTCTATTTTTCATTGGGGTCGACAAAGTGCGTCTTCTTCTCCCTGGATGCATTTGCCGTCATCTTAGTGTTCACTTCCTTCTCAACCACAATACCATACAATCAATCTATCTTTTCCTTAGATCCGCCATGCATCTTTTCAATGTATCCATCAACATGGCTGGGTAGATCCTAAACGTAATTCTTTTTGAAGCTTTTTTCTTTACGAACCTATCTTTGCTAGCAATAAAGGAAAGCGTTCCGCAAATCGAAATTGAATGTTGTAAAAAATTCTACACATTAAATTCAACAGGCAACACTTAGTCGTTAGTCGACGTAGTATACTGTATGTCTGTATAGTGTTAGGGACTTTCTCTGGAACGAATCGCGTACAGTCAACGTAACTAATTATTAATGTGTCGCCGACAATGCGAATGGAGACAGTCGGTCTGTTGCTAAGTGTCGTCTTCTTTGTCAAAACTAATAAAATACTATAACCAGAATATTTCGCAATAAATTCTGAACACGTCCGCTATAGGAAAGCGTTGGGAGATAACATTCTTAATGCTCTAATAGATACTGATTAATCAAAGCCTTCTTCCGCTCTACTACAAAATCAGAGACGTTTTGTGAATATTTTGGAAACACAGACAGAGATTAGTGGTTTATGGAAGGCTAATCAAAGGATTTTATACCAAAAATTACTGTGTACTAGGGTTGCAGGAATTCACGATAGTATCTCAATCATTAGTAATAGGATTTCGATGAAATAGGGTAGGTAGGTAGGTAGAGTCAGTAGGTAGGGTAGGTAGGGTAAGTAGGGTAGGTAGGCAGGGTAGGTAGGTAGGGTAAGTAGGTAGGGTAGGTAGGTAGGGTAAGTAGGTAGGGTAAGTAGGTAGGGTAGGTAGGTAGAGTAGATGGGTAGGGTAGGTAGGTAAGGTAGGTAGGTAGGTAGGGTAGGTAGGCAGGGTAGGTAGGTAGGGTAAGTAGCTAGGGTAGGTAGGTAGGGTAAGTAGGTAGGGTAAGTAGGTAGGGTAGGTAGGTAGAGTAGATGGGTAGGGTAGGTAGGTAAGGTAGGTAGGTAGGTAGGGTAGGTAGGTAGGGTAGGTAGGTAGGGTTGGTAGGTAGGGTAGGTAGGTATAGTAGGGTAGGTATAGGTTAGGTTACTATAGATACTTAGTGATTCCCGTGCGAAGCCGGGCCGGGTAAAGCTAGTTGATAATAAGGATTAAAAATATATCCAAAAATTGGCACATTTGTTTTTTATCAGACATATGAAGTTGATACTCAGAAAAAGCTTGATTTGAAAAAAACTAAGTATATGAACTTGTAGATAATTGAGCTTTAATTAATAATCAATTGAAATCGTCAAATGCATTTTTTTCACCCAACTTTACAAAACTGCGTATATCTCGGAAACTAAATGCCGAGAACTGGACCCTTTTTGCTTGGACGGCACAAATGATGTCTGGCTAAAAACGTATATTTATATAATAACTTTGGAACACTAATCGAGGTGGCCACATTTAAATTTTTGTCATAATTAACATTTTACTACCAGGTGGTGATGAATCTATAAATCTTTACACTTTATATATTTTATACACTTTTGTATAAATATTATGTGTAACAGTTGTTTTCAAGTGTTATTTAAAGTGTTTTAATTTTTGATAGCAAAAAAAAAACGGAGAAATACTTTGGTTAACTTCATTGAGATAAGCATAACAAGGTAAGGATGTAGAAGGTAAATCATACTTTAATTATATTATTTTAAAGATGAATAAATAGCAACAGCGATCCCGGGAACAGTAGCACACAAAGCATTTCCTGTCAGAAAAAGATGATATCTACAGGGTGTAAGGGACAGCCCTCCGCAAACTGATGGGGTGAATTCAGTTTATCGTACTAAGATGACCGGTACATAAAATTATTTCAGGAACGTTATGGGAATCCAATGAACTTGATTTGTCGCGGTGGGGTGGACGGCCGCGCTCGCTGAATTCAGGCGTCGTTCGTTGGAGAATTTCAACATCCATTGCTTATTTTTTTATTTTAGCTGTGTTATTTACAATAATGTAGTACTGCGTACAGAGAATGTGATTTTACATTGAAATAAAGGAATAGTAACTGAAATTACGATAAAAAAAATTACAATGTTCCTGAGAAAATTTTCAGTGGAATATGATTCAAAATAAGGAGCTGAATGCACCCTGTTAATTTGCGGAGGGCTGTCTCTTACACCCTGTATATATCTATACAAATTAATAAAATTGAATTGTCTGTTCGTAATGCCAAAATAACAGCTTTTTCCTAAATGCATATGAAAGTATATAAAGTACTAAATAAAACAAACAATTTTTTTTTTAAGGTTTGTCTGTTTTTTTTATCTGTCTGGTTGTTCCGGCTAATCTCCAAAACGGCTTGACCGATTTTGACGGGACTATCACTGGCAGATAGCTGATGTTATAAGGAGTAAGGCTACTTTTATTTTAGAAAAAGCCACGCGGGCGAAGCCGCGGGCAGCAGCTATGAGCTAGTATATAATTATAGCTGAAGAGTTTGTTTGTTTTTTGTTTGAAATTTTTCTAATCCAACTATACTCCATTTGAAATAAGATTAGACATTTAAATAAACTTGTTTACAGTCCGTTCAACCGATTTTGACTTCTATTCCGTAGGCATAAGGATGGCATTGAAAGCAAAAATGTGGTTACAATACCAACTGTTTATTACAGCTGTCATTGGTCATGCCACCAACGTAATAGAAGTCAAAATCGATTGAACGAACTGTAAGAAAGGTTTATTTGAATGTCTAATCTTTGAGATTAGTATCTCTGGAACTACTAGTTGGATTTGAAAAATAAATAAAGGCTCGTACAGACTGGTGCGATATCGCGGGTGCGACGCAACACTAGTAGCGCAACTTTTCTGTCGGTGCCTGTCGCGCCCGCAATATCGCACAAGTCTGTAAGAGCCTTAGGGCCTGTGCACACAACGTTTTTTAAACGCACCGTTGACGTGCGTTTCAGAAACGTGCGTCGACGGCACGCTTTTATCCTACAGAATTGACTGACTTGCGTGCGTATCGCGTCTTTATCGCTACAAACGCGCGTCGACGGTAAAAAACGTGGTGTGCATAGGCCCTTAATAGCGCGGGCGAGCGATACGCAGCGACACGGTGGATTAGGGGCCGAAATTTCATGCGGACGAAGGTCTGCGAAGATCCTTATTGTAGTATAGTTGTGGAGCTTTTTCATTCTTTAAATTAAAGCATCATCCTACAGTGACGTGTTAAGTACAGTATGTCGTGTAAAAGTGATTCCGATATCCTATTTACAAAATAAACAATTTCATTTTATTTCATTTCAGTAAGTTGTTCTAATCGCGCTTTTCCCCTTGTCAATTTAAATGTCAGTTTTCAAACTGGTAAACCCACAGATTTAGAGTAGGCTAGATACCGCATGCTCATTAGATAGTATGAAAATCGATCGTGTCATCTTTTTAGGGTTCCGTACCTCAAAAGGAAAAAAAGGAACCCTTATAGGATCACTCATGTGTCTGTCCGTCTGTCACAGCTGATTTCCTCCGAATCTACTGAACCGATTAAGTTGAAATTTGGTACACATATGACCTTCTGTGACCCAAACACGGATGTGTTACGTAAATAAATTAATTTTTGATATAGAGGTCACTTTTGGGGGGCAAACGAGAAAATTTAAAAAAAAGTTTTGCTGACTGTACCGTTTGACAAAGGACTGGCTTGTTTTAAAGATTTTATATATATTATTTTTATAATTTTGAAATTATTTAAGAACATAGATGAAAAATTACCAGCTCCCCCCCTTATCTCCGAAACTACTGAGCCTAAAATTTTGATAAAAATACAGAAAATAGTTCTTCATTTAAAGATTACAGGAAAACCTATAAGAAGTCAGTGATCTGAAAATAACATGGTAAATGACTCAATATTGTGCGTACAAACTTACATTTGCAGTTTGAATGTATGACGGATCATGTTTTTCAACTACAATGATAAGTTTGTTCTTGGGATTTATTCATCCCAACTACGGATCCCTTCATTGTGCGTGGTCCGACACCGGCCGGTTTTTTATACCTACGATATCGTCACCCCAGCCATTTAGTGATGTGCTCAACACAGAATCATTTCAATCGCTAAGCGCGCCTGTGAGCTAATAGACTTCGTCAGGAGTTTGTTTATGCCCCGAAGTATGTGCAGAGCACAAACTTCGGAGCACGCTTGGTCGAACGGCTTGTGGTATCTAGCCTACCTACTCTAAATCTGTGGGTATACCTACACGTAAAAGCTGATTTTACTCGCCCAATTAGATTTTACGGGCATTCCTAATACCATACAAAATAAATATGTATAACACGGCTAAAATTTGGCATTTTGTATGCCAAATTTTAGCCGGCTTGTTTATCCGTTTGAAAATATACAAAATTCTAATAACATGAGTTTATTCAAATACCTCGCTCGGCTGGTGGCTCGGGAAACATATTCGCGGGAAATCGTTTGAGCCATTCCGATACCGCGTTTCACGTTTGCGAAATGCCCGTTTTGAATTTCGCATTCAATTTGAACTATCGCACGTTTTATGGGTATGCCTTGTAATGAATGTATGCATTTTGTAGTATTTGTGCTGCAAGCTTCAATCTACGTGTAATGTGAAAGCAAATATCTTATTTTTGTGCGAGGTGACAGCTTGTTTTTCATAAATATAGAATTTTGTATCGTGCTTTATAATAGGTATTCTAAAGTGAATGCCCGTTTGGTGCCGGACGTAAAGAATAGCACCATCCCATTTCTTCCCGTGGGTGTCGTAAAAGGCGACTAAGGGAATTACTAGAGAATGGGCAGCAGCGTTCTCTATGCATTTTAACACCATACGGCGATCGCCAACCCGCCTGCCAAGCGTGGCGATTATGGCAAACCCCCTATTTAGGGGAGGCCTATGTCCAACAGTAGACGTATTTCGGCTGAAATGATGAATGATGAGATTGAAATGAAAATTATACCCGGAGCATTCTTTCTAGTATTTCTAATACAGTTTGTCTACATTTAGAAATTTATTGATATATCCCCTCTCGTGTCGGCTTATTAGCGCGAAATGGGGATTTGCCACTATACGAATTGAATCAGTCGGTCTGAACCACATTGGATGGCGAATCCGGCATAATTGACATCGGCCTAATGTAGGTCAATTGACAGATTAGAGGGTAACCTCTTCTGAACCAGCCTATTTGGCGCGAAAATGGGTGTGCGCCACAAACGAACTGAATCAGACCGATTGGCGAATCCCGCATAATTGAAATCGGCCTCATCGGCCTTATTAAGCCGCTCGGCGAAAGAGAGGATAATTTAAGCTTCCTTTTTTGCAGTTTTATATTTCCTCACAACACGTAGCTAATAGCACAGTGGCTGTGAGGCTCACAGCCACTGTGCTATTAGCTACGTGTATAACGTAGTACCTACTTACCTACAAAGTATCATGGAGTGTGCAAACTGAGCGCCTGCAGCGACTACAATGAGTGACCTCGTTCCCTCTCTTGAATATTTACGTCGAGATGACGAGCACCTGACACTCTGCCCTTGTAGCCTTCTTCCATCACTCACACATCCGCCTCAAAACAATAGTTTCATCCATTCCTTTGTCTTTGATTCCCGTTTGGACCATTCTCTTCAGTTATTAAAATGACGAATAAAAATATTACCGTCTCTACTAAAGAAGGAAAATACGTTTATTTGCGGTTAACATAACGCAGAGAAAAAAAACACAAACACAAAAGAACAAGTTGAGGGAAAATATGCGTTACATTCAACAACAAAACAACCAACAACAACAACCAAAACAACAACAAACGACTAAAACAACAAAAACATAAACGCGAAACTAAATGTTGTTGCAAGCGTGAATGATAAGTCCTTGATTCGATCCCCGGCTTAAAAAACATAGGGTTGTGCATCAGGAATTCTTCAGAAGTAGTCCAAAGTCTGGATTAGTACCCATGCTGTAGCTCGCGAAATTCAATTTATTCTTACATTTCCTGCAATTTTCAGGTCATTATCAGGTTGTATCTTGATCAAAGTATAATTCGCGACTATAACAGATATGTACTTACAGAATTATAATCATTAGAATCATTAAGTCGCTGACAACGGGTAAACCGCTTTCACTGTCAGATTTCATACAAAAGAAAGAGATGCGCGATGGCACAACGTATGGCGTAAAAATGCAAATAAAATCGTATAAAATTTGATATTAACTAATTAATAAAAATTAATCCATCACCGGATGCAGTTCGGCATTTGCAATTTTATGGTATACTTTTAATTATAATTACTTATAACTGTTAATGAAGGGATAAACTGCTTTTAAAAATATTTAAGAGTTGTCATTGAAGATTTTTTTTATGTATTAATTTATCTCTAATTATGTTTTGAGTTCCATCACCGTATGCATAAAAGACTTGAAAATATCATTCTGTTTTTGTTTTGGAAAAAATATTTATCGTTTAAGTGATACCCTGCTTTAAAAACCACCTTTTTGACCATTTTCAAGAAATCCCCGCCTTAAGGGGACGATAACCGACTTTTAATGATTTTATACTGAAGATCACTTCTAAACGAGTACTTTTAATAATTTGAAAAAAGAATATGCTATATTAGAGCATTCTCTCAATAATATGTGAATATTTCAGATTATGTTTATATTACATAGTGAAATTAATTTGTAAAGTTATGTCTAACGCGGATAAAAAACTGAGAATGGCGCAAAATCTACCAAGCGTATTTTTCTGAAACCTTCACCAATTTAAAGATAATTTAATTATTGAGAGATCTTTGAGTATACGCGTTTTATTAAAATACTTTTTGTTTTGTGTGTAATAAATTAATAATGCGTTAAATTGGGGACAGCGCTCCTTGATGGGTGAGTCCTATTGCTGGCTGAACGTACGATGCGTTGCGTGAGCTCAGTATACACACACATATCTGCGTCTTAATACATCTCTCTAAGTTCGATTTTTTCCATTGAATAACTTTTTCATTAAATCATGGCTTGGGGAACAAATCTAACTTAGAGAGATGTATTAATGATTCTAATGATTATAATTATGTAAATACATATCTGTTATAGTCGCGAATCATAAGCCTACTTGCTTAGCTGACGCAACATAACTAGCGAAATATGGGAGCACTCTTCTGGCGGTGGCTATCTCATCGAGGAATACGCATAGCTGGTGATATCTTAAATGTTGTTCGTTATTCCCGAAAATATCTTTACCCGGACATTATCTGAGGTCCCTTTGAACGCAATAAACTTATTGTTCGATACACAAGTTTCACTCTTTCGTTATAAATAATGCATGTGGCAGTGTGTGTGACCATGACCATACAATCGCCTTCTGCATACTAAAGCTTTGACACAATGGTGTTCATTTCTCCAACGGATTTCCCGTGAACTTTTGTTTTGTATTTAACCTTGATAATAGGCTGAGAAATGGTGATTGAAACTGGTTAGAAGAAATTAAATAAGTGACAACTTGAAATTTATTAGCGGTCTACGGTAGGTAGCTGAAATTATACTTGGAATTTTTAACCCTTATTTAAATTTTATATAAAACAATTGAAACACTTTCGTTTTCTTTCGCAACATCGAAACCTAAACTAGGGTTTCTCCGCTCCACTATACGTGTAAGGGAGGTGGTACCCTTACACGTAAAGTGGAGCTTATTTAAATTGTATATAAAGAATTGAAACACTTTCGTTTTCTTTCGCAACATCGAAACCTAAACTAAGGTTTCTCCGCTCAGGGTACATCCCTTACACGTAAAGTGGAGATTTAAACTGGTTGATTTAAATGGTGATTGAAAATGGTTAGAAGAAATTAAATAAATGACAACTTGAAATTTGTTAGCGGTCTACGGTAGGTAGCTGAGATTATACTTGGAATTTTTAACCCTTATTTAAATTTTATAAAAAAAAACACACAAATTGAAACACTGATTGATTGTTTTATACAAAACAATTGAAACACTTTCGTTTTCTTTCGCAGTATCGAAACCTAAACTAGGGTTCCTCCGCTCCACTATACGTGTAAGAGAGGTACCCTTACACGTAAAGTGGAGATTTACGTGTAAGGGTACCGGAAGCGGAGGAACCCTAAATGTTTTCAAAAGAACCGGGACTCCATGGTCCCGAGATATATAAACACACAAATAATAATAAGTTATGATAAGACTTTAGATATCACTATCACATTAGGTTACCCATAATGGCAAATGTCAACTCAGCCTATAGCAGTCCACTGCTGGACATAGGCCTCTCCCACGCTGCGCCACAACACCCTGTCCTCCGCCTTCCGCATCCAGTCTGTCCCAGCCACCTTTTTAGGGTCGTCGGGTGCATCTAAATGGCAAATGTAAGAAGGAAAAATCAGTGTACGAGAAGAGATGTACCTACACTAATAACCAATGCAAAATATTTTTTGTTTTTGAATTGATACTTACAAGAAAAGCATAAGTAATCGATTTCCAAAGTAAGTATCTGATTATCGGAGATAAATTGCGTCGCTGATGAGCCCTGTCGACGAAGAGTCCTGTCGGCGAAGTGTCCTGTCGGCGAAGAGTCCCGTCGAAGTAAAGTCTTGTCGGTGTTCAGTCTGTCGGCGTAGTGTCTGTCGGCGTTTAGTCGTACACTCAGGAAAAATAAATCTTTTGCATTATCTTAATCTGACTGTCCATTCGAGTGTAGTAGGCTAACATAGTATAAACAAGCAATTGAACTGAAGCACATTCTACCCACAACCGAACTATTTTACCGAAAACAAAGCCCGCCTATTCACTGAAATTATCATCCGAATTTCTGAGTACCTTTTGTTATTACGTACTCACAGACAATAAAGGTCTTCAGTACAATTTGGTAGCCATGTTTGTATTGAAAATTGTGAATAGGTTTACATTTTTTGGTTATTACTCGGTAGATATTACAGTACCTTTTTTATCATGTGGTAATCCTGATGGATGTCCTTCACCCTGGGGTGGATGAACGGGTCTGTCAGACTATTACTGACTAAAACCACACGGCGCTCTGCTGCTACCTTTAGCTGGGGTGCTTGCGTATTTCATCATGCTCCCCCGGCTAGGTGTTGACCCGCATGAATCCATGCGGACCCCCCCCCTGTCACCCTCAGTGGCCGCATGCGGCCTTTCTTGCTTGAATTCCTCTAGAAAGAGGCGCGCGCGGAACATGGCGCGCCGCCATTTCGGGCCTTTCACTGTTCAGGAAACAAACTCCCCAACCCAAAACAAAGTCTGTTGCCTGCAGGCCTCACCCTAAGGCGGCCGGATATCGTTCCGCGGCCTCCGGCGCCCGATGACTCTGCTGCGTATTGGAAGGAAGGTTGTATCCTCCGTCTCCCTTAAGGAGACGACGGCGTCCCACGCGCTCTCACCTCCGACCATGGACTGGACCATGTCCGGAAACAAAGATACTACTTACATACCTAACCTGCTTTTATTTGGTTGGCAGTTTTCTACATGATGGCGTCCTCGAGAAAGCCTAGCATGGCATCTACGTAAGTTTGAAAAGTATTAGTTCATCATCATAAGCCTATACAAGTCCACAGGCTAGTTGGAGCGATGATAGCGGATAGCAGTTGATTGAGTAAGTTGACTTAAAAAAGCGTGGCAGTTAATAGTATATCATGCTCACTTAAATGTCTCGCTGATGGTGGCGCGTGTGTTGGATCATTCGGTTCCCTACAAAATGGTTGAGTTGGATGGTGCTGATCCACGCGTCATGTTCGTGAACGGGCGCCGTCAGTTGAGACTGGTCTTCTCTTAACTGCCAGGGCTTATTTTTAATCTTATAAGTATTTTTTATTGTTTTTTAAATTAGTAATTTATTTTTTTACATTGTTCTCACTTATAGAAGCAACAAGAATAATGTACCCAGGATTTTGTAATATCTTGATTTAAAAGCGTGTCCTTGGAGTTTTTTGCCTGTTATTCTCCATAGAGATCTACGTTTTGGAATGGGCAAATAGCTTCAGTTTTCTGACTAACTGACCGATTTTATAGCAATTCAAAAGTGCCTGTAATAGGTTTAATTGAAATTAATGTTTTGACTTTGAGTTTGAGAGCAGTGACTGAGGGTCAAGTTAAATGACGTATGATTGGAGAGAGAGAGAGTTACACGCGTTCCTTAGAAAGAGGGACTTGACAGACTGACAGACAGACAGACGGACAACGAAGTGATCTTATAAGGGTTCCGTTTTTTCCTCCTGTGGTACGGAACCCTAAAAAACGAAAGTAAAACATACCACCCAAGAACAGCAACACGGATATCAAATATACATAGATTGTAAGTAAATAAAGTGCGCCTCCTAAGAAAGTTTCACTACGGTAAGACTTCCTTACCCGAAGTTTGAGCATCTGCGCCGAAATAGGACACACTTGTATCTATTTGCTTTAACCCAATTGCATTGCTTGCATTAACTATAACCATAACTAAGTACACCGACATATTTTGCTGGTAATTACATACTTTCTTCTTGTTTGTGTGTGGTCTTATATTCTCATTGACAGCATGTTACTTGACAAATTGTGACGTAGGATCTGCGATCCCTATACCTTCCTTTCTTCCTTCATCATCATCATTTCAGCCGGAAGACGTCCACTGCTGGATATAGGCCTCCTCCAAAGGGGGGTTTGCCTTAATCGCCACGCTAGGCAGGCGGGTTGGCGACCGCATTATGGTGTTAAAATGCATAGAGAACGCTGCTGCCCATTCTCTAGTAAGTCTCTTAGTCGCCTTTTACGACACCCACGGGACCTTTCTCCTTACTTTATGCATATTTCCAGCTCTGTTACCGATAAGCGGATATCGCAATGGGAAGAACTGATGAGAAAGTTCTCCGAAGCACACAAGGAACAATTCAAGTAAGTACTAGAACACCCCCCTCCCTCCCCGAGTGCTAGTAGCCTTCTTGTCACAGTCATGACGTGCAGCTTCTGACTATTTGTTTGTTTGTGATAGTACTTAGATCTGTTTTGTGTAACCTTCGAATTTATTACATATTATGTTTTCGTACGCACGTTTTTTCTGTGACAATTAAATTTTTTTTTTCTTTCTTTCTTTACTACTATACTCTATAGTAATTTTTTTTTTCCTTTTGGGCAACATAATATTATTTTCACACCACCTGCTGGCTAATATCAAATTATATGTCATGCCAACTTTTTTTTTTTGTTCCCGATGTGGAAAATCCTCATGGACGTCCTCCGCCCTGGGGCGGAGTCATTATTTAAAACCCTAGGCTCTAATCAGGCAATAATATTGTACTGAATTGAATTATGACCCGCTGGTGTATAATGGGATTTGAATTTGGAACCTCAACTAAAAAAATCGCATGAAAACTTTTACTATTAAAGTTCAGGTCGACCAAAGAATTCTCAATTCATAGGTTTCAGTTGGCGAATAAAATAATTAAAATACGCAACTTATTAAAGGTATTATTTTGGAATAATAAATAATGTATATTAATTAAATATGTTAAACAAAAATAATTATAACAATAAATACAATTGTTTTTTGTGTATGGCCCAATAATATTTAATAATGTGTGTAACCGCTGTTTCTACATTATCTGTGGCGATAATGGCGGAATGTCATCCCAACAGCTGATCGATTGCTGTGGCGAGGCTGTGGCGCGTACCCCACATGCACACGTTATCTAGAACATACGTTAGAATTTTGGAGTTGGGCGTCATATAGTATTTACGATATTATTTATTATGTTTTCGCTGAAATTGCATGAATTTAGATAAATTAGTATATGAAACGACACATAACTAGGTTTTTTTTTTTTTTTTTATTTATTTAGATTTACCAACGTTTGTATACACTACAGAAATTACAGGATACAACATAACATAGAGAACTAAATGTAACAAACAATTATAGGTAAACACAGCATTTTCCTATTATCACCTACTAGGTGAACAATCATAATATTACAGAAGCCAACTGTTATTTGTATAAAAACAAAACAAAAAGAGATACAGCCATCTCATAACTTAAAAATTAACAAAAAATTTAGAAAAAGTATAAAATAACGCACTATAATTATTATAACCTGCAAGACAAATAATCAAGAAGTTTATATCGGAACCGACCAAGTGAGTCCTTATGTACATCTACGAAATCACTGCACTCGTTCATGAGCCTACACATTCTTGGCAGTGGGGAATTTGCTCCGTACACGTTTCTTCGGCGCGGGGGATAGAAAGGGGTGATACGAATGCGGGGATATCTAGCAGGGACCCTGTAATTAATCCTACTCAGGAACTTAGGACAGTCTATCATATTGTTCAACATTTTATACATGAATAGACAATCCGACAATTCTCTTCGACTAGACAAGGAAGTCATGCCAAATTCCGTCAATTTATCCGAGTAAGATGCCTTTTTCTTTACTCTGCTGGAACTATACACCAAGTGCCACATGAACCGTTTTTTAATCCTTTCCAGTCGAAGTGAATGTGTCGCATAATGTGGCCTCCATACCACGCTGCAATAGTCCAAAGTACTCCTAACCAAACTGTTAAACAACACTATTTTGGGCCTGCTTTTGCGAAAGATTTTTCCGTTCCGAATTACGAAACCCAACATTTTAGAGGCCTTTTTAACGGTATTTTCTAGGTGCGGGAGGAAGGTGAGCTTACGGTCAAATACTACGCCCAGATCCCTTATTTGTTCTACTGTTTCAATAGTTTCATTGCTAATACGGTATAAACCTTCAATTAGGTGAACTCTTCTTGAGAAAATGATGTGAAAGCATTTTTTGCCATTTAATTGCATGCCGTTACGCTCACACCAAACAATCATGTACATGAAACTTACAGAGAACCGAAAACATGTTGGCAAATCGTTATTAAAAACATTAAAAAGCACCGGGCCGACATGAGAGCCCTGCGGCACACCAGACGTAATATTTCGAGAACTAGATTTAAAGCCATTCACCACAACAAAGAAAGTACGTTCTTTGAGGTAAGATTCTAGCCACAACAGCAAGGTCAGCAAGCCATATGCTGATAACTTTTGTAAAAGTATTTTATGTGAAACTGGGTCGAAGGCCTTACTGAAGTCTGTATATATTATGTCGAATTGTTTGCCGGAGTCCAATGCCTCAGTGACAAGTTCAGTGAAAGCAACCAGGTTGGTGCAAGTTGATCTTGCTTTGACAAATCCATGTTGGCTCTCACTGAGATATTTTCTGAGGTGGTTTTGTATGTGAGGACACACCAATGATTCGAAAATTTTGGCAAAAGATGATAAGATCGAGATTGGCCTATAGTACAGTATCGTTTTCACATTTGTGGATGGGAACAACTTTAGCAACCTTCCACAAATGTGGAAAGATTCCTGTCTCTAAAGACTTATTGTAAATCATCAAAAGAGGTACAACCAAAAATTTTGCACAGGCAGATATAAAAGATGGTGGAACTCCGTCGGGTCCAGCACCCTTAGCACAGTCCAGTGTCTCCAGCTTTGTGAGAAGTTTATCGTGCTCTATGACAGGTGATGTTATGTTCAGGCTATACATGTCCAAGTTCCTTAAAACATCTGAATTATTCACGTCAGAGTTAACATTGTCTTTTTGTGTGTATACTGATGAAAAATATGAAGCAAACATTTCGCAAATGTTTGACCCTATTGAGGTTGTTGTGGTGCCATCGGTCATTGCTATTGGATATGAGCTCAGTCCCCCTCGCTTTGTCTTAACATAAGACCAGAAAAACTTGGGATTTTTTGTTATCTTATCCCCCAAATCTAACACATACTGGCGATAACACACATTGGCCATGTTAGAACAGCGCTTACTCACGAGTTTTAATTCGATTTCATCCATTGGATTTTTATAATTCCTGCAACGCACCCTAAGTTTATATTTTTCCTTTAGCATTTTTATAAGACTACGATCAAACCAAGGAGGAAAATGGCTACGCCTTTTGGCACTTTTAGGTACGAAGCTTTCAATGGCTAATTCAATATAACGATAGAAAATGCTGAGCATTTCGTTAACATTATTACCTAAACCATCAAATATTCTGGTCCAGTCCAGACCTGAGAGATACTTGTGAATTTGGTCATAGTCTGCTTTATAAAAGTTGTATTTTACGTTATTAGTGTTATAAGAAAGATTTACTTCACCTAAAACTGGAATGTGTATTTCCAGAGGAGGATGAAATCTGTCAATTGTGCTAAGGGCACCAGAAGCCTCATTTACATTACAGGATGGTAAGCTGGTAATTACTAGGTCGAGTATACGTCCAGATTTATTAGTTACATAATTATGTTGGGCAAGTCTATTCACATTCATGAAATCGATCAAGAGCTGACCCATAGCATGTACCAAGCAAATACAAGAGGGTTCACTCAGCCGGTTCCAATCCACACCACCCTGATTAAAATCTCCAACTATACAGGTATACATGTCAGAACGTTCAAAAACAATATTACAGTTATCCAAAAAATATTCAAACACAGATCGTTGCACTGGAGGCGGCATATAGATTGCACAGAGAGCTACTCGGCGCCAGGTTCCAGACATTGATACATCAATAATGACCCACAGATCCTCACACTTACTGTCCCACTTATTCATACGGTCCGATTTAATTTTCTTAGCAACAGCTACCAACACACCACCCCCGTCCTTAGCGTAATGAAAACCGGTTTTGGTTTTGCGGTTTTCCCCGGTTATTTAACAGTTACATAAACTACTAATTCGAAAATGAAATTGATTACTATTTCCTCGCAGTAGGTGCGAAAATTAGAGTATTCTTGTCGGGGATAAAGGTGCTTTCATCTTGGGCGAGCTTGAATCCCTCACTACACTCAGGATTGTAGTTTTAGGTCCCTCGCTTCGTTCAAGAGTTAACTCAGAGCTCGGGTTAGCTGCGCACGGGAGCCCTAGAATCCTTCGGTGCGCTCGGGATTCAATATAGCGCCAGTGACCTAACACACTGCTTTATCCCTTAATGAATAAGTACAACTATTATCTACTCTCATATCGTAAAGTTCTAAATTAAATCAAAAATCGTACTTTTATGACACACTTTATCAAGACGTAACTCTAATACTTTCCCTAACAAAAATTACTCTTATTATATTTTATAACATAACCAATTAGTTCTCAATTATAAGTTTTAGTTGCCATCGACGAATATAATCGTAATAATTAAATTACAAAAAATAAAGTTATTATAGTTGTTTAATGGGTAATAATAAAGTATTTCAGTTAAATAGATAAAACAAAAATGATAACAACAATAAAAACGATATTACAATATTTGTAAATAATGTGCATCCAAAATTTCATGTAAAGTAGGTTGCCAAGACTAACTTAAAGGCTTCTACATACCAGCGCGACTTGTCGCGCGACGCGACACGGCACAAAGGCCCCGCGTGCCGCGGAACGAGAGGTGCCTTTGTGTCGTGTCGCTTCGCGCGACAATTCGGCCCGGTATGTAGAAGCCTTTACGCGTTCACTGTCAAAAACTTATCAAATCAAAAGTTTTTTTTTTCTTACATCTTGATTCGAGAAAAGGTAGATAGCCCTGCTTTTTTGTTTTTGGCTCATCTTTGCGAGGCTTTTTTTTAAATGGCATTTTGCTGGTCAACCTAGGAGGTTGTCGGCTGCTTAACCAGACTTTCCTGTGGGTGCTGCATTAAATCTGATGGTCAAGGATCACACCTAGGTATTTTTCTCGCTTTTCCGAAGTGATCGGCTTGCTATACATAGTAATCGGACTGGTCTTGGCTCTTCACTAACGTGCTCCCAGATATTAGACTCACCAATCGTTGTTTTTATAATCTGTGGCGTAAAATGGCGGCGCGTCATCGCAACAGCTGATCGGTTGCTGCTTATCCCGCGTGCAATTTTGGCGCCATATTTACGTTATTACTTACTCTTGATTAGTTGTTCTTGATGAAATTGCATAAGTTTAGAGAAAGATATCGTATATATAGATAGTGTATCTGCACAAGTATTAAAACACTCGTGTAACAATAGTATCACTATTACAAACCTCGCCTGCGGCTTGGTATAGTATAAAACTCACATACATGATATATTATACTAAAGTTATATAACAGTTTAATAAACTACTTTATTGAATCAACTAGTCGAACTCGGACGAATCATAACCAGATATTTCCTGCAGGATAGCCACACTGGACATACCTCGAGCTGACCGCTCCGTCAAGTACTTCCCGACAGGATCTCAGTATGAAGGCTCTTGGGATGTGCTGGGAATGAGCGGCTACGGAGTCTACACATTTCCTAATGGTAGGTATGACTCTTTTTAGGGTTCCGTACCTCAAAAGGAAAAAACGGAACCCTTATAGGATCACTCGTGTGTCGGTCTGTCGGTCTGTCCGTCTGTCACAGCCAATTTGCTCCGAATCTACTGGACCTAAGTTGAAATTTGGTACACTTATGAATGTCTGTGTCTCAAACACGACGTGTGACCAAACCATACATTAATGTTGATTATATGGGCCACTTTTGGGGTGGCAAATAAGAAACTTAAATAAAAAGTTTTGCCAACTGTACCGTGTCACATAATGATCAAAAATGAAAGGGCTTATTGTAAGGATTTCATATATGTACTAGCTGCGCCCCGCGGTTTCACACGCGTAAGTCTCGATCCCGTGGGAAAGCCACCGTTAACACTTAGGGGTATAAAAAATAGATAGTAGCCGATTCTCAGACCTCTGAATATGCATATACAATTTCATAAGAATCAGTCAAGCCGTTTCGGAAAAGTATGGTAACTAATATTATGACACGAGAATTTTATATATAAGATATACATTTTTTCAATATAAATTTGAAATAAATCCTTTTAAAATTATTTAAGATTATGATAAAAATTGACCATTCCCCCTTGTCTCCAAAAACTACTGAGCCTAAAATTTTGAAAGAATACAGAAAATAGTCCTTTGCTTATAGATTACAGGAAAACTTATAAGAAATGTATAGGTTTTTTTTGGGAGTGTAATTATCAAATAACTTCTCCCAGGGGAGGGCGTGTCAGACTTTTACTGACTAAAAACCCACCCGTGTTCCTTCATTTGCCTGTGTGCCAGGGCCACGATATCCCTCTTGGACAAACTCGCAACCCTGGCAGGCATTGGTACTAACGGACCCCATCAGTTCGTGCTGACATCTCTTTGAGGCGCGCGTGGAACACAACGTGACGTCGATCCGGGCCTGGTCCTTATCGGATGGCGAGCTACCCATAGCTCAGCGTCTGCAAACCTGCGCCTACGGTGGTCGGGAATTGACTTGCGAATCCCGACGCGAATTTTGCCTCTCCCTCACGCGTTCCGCTTCCTTCTTCGCGAGCATTATTGCTTCGCAGAAGAAAGTGATGGCCTTCCACAATTGCCACGCAGGCGGGTTGGCGATCGCAGTATGGTGTTGAAATGCATAGAGAGCGCTGATGCCCAATCTCCAGTAATATATCAAGTATCATGTCTAGTGGAAACATTATAGGCTGATTATGTTATAATAATAAGAAGAATCCATTTATTTTCAGGTGACACAGGCCCATAGACATTTCCTTAACCTAAACATACTCGTACATATTTTTGCTATAAACAAAATTTGTGTGAATAAATAAGGCTTAAGACTATTTTAGTATCATTTCGCTTTGCACTAGCTTGACTTTGTACTGTCCTGTGGTAGCTACAATGTGCGCAGAAGCAACGGAATACCACGTCCTGCGGCCAAAAGTCTTGTACCATGACGAGGGGTAGATAACAATTCGGTACTTGCACCACGAACGCCTTCATGTTGACGTTGCGGCGTGACTCCAGTAACTGCGCCCTCGACATTTGCCTCGTCTTTTGACGAACGTAGATACTCCACGATGTCCTCCGCCTTAGTGGTGTAGTGCAGGCAAGAGATACAATGTACGACGGTGTGTTTTGCTTTACGGCACACAAGTTTACTCACACGGATGAGGTCTGAGTCCCAGCAGTAGGAACATTATTGACAGAATATATAATTATTTAAATAATCATAAACTTCGTTTACAGGAGTCATCTACGAGGGTGACTTCGAAGATGGAATGTTTCATGGCAAAGGTCAGCTTCGATACGAAAGCGGCATTATCATCCGTGGCAAGTTCGTGAATGGCGTCTTGACCGAACGGACGCTGCTCGGTGATAACATGGAGTATACTGAGAACAGCTGGAAGTACTGCATGATGCCTGATAGAAGGTTTGGTGATATTCTCTGAAAAACCCTCAAATCTACGAAATCTAGTTTGAACTCTTTAAAGAGTTCAAACTTGATTTCGTAGATTTGAGGTTTTATCTAGCGATACCATAATAGTCGAAATCATATTGCACCCTAAGGAGGGAAAACAGCTACCAGGGTTGCGAGTTTGTCCGAAAGGGATATCGTGGCCCTGGCACACAGGCAACGGAAGGAACACGGGTGGGTTTTAGTCATCAAAAGTCTGACACGCCCTCCCACTCAGCCCAGAGCGGGAGAAGTTATTTGATAATTTCCCACCCAAAGGAGAGGACTCCATGATCATCAGCTTACCGTGTAATATCTGTAACACCTCAACAGTAACTAATCCCTATTGCCAAATCGGTAGAGAACATTATAATTTTTTTAGAAGGAAGGAAAAATTTGAAGGCAGCAAGCAAAGTAATATTTTCTACTCCAATTGATTTAAAATTGTTGGGTACGTTAACAGGCCCTCAAATAATCTGCCGCTTGTCTGGCAATGATAATAATTAAAACCAATGCCTGTTCTTTCTAAAATGTCTCTCGATTTGTCTGCGATTATTAGCAACATGACTGTCTAAAATCTAAACACAAATGTTTTTACTACGCAGATCCCTAATTAATTAACCTTTGTTATGGAGTCGTTAATTTAATAAAATGTGCAAAAGGCTCGTGTGGGAAATTGAAATTAAAACTTTTATTCGCGTTCCAACTTTCATCGGGACAAATTAGGAAGTTTTTAGGTTAAATTAAATTCAAATTTTATTTAACCTGAAAACGCAAAAGTGATACTTTTAATTAATGGTTTCTGGTCAAAACCGGCAAAATGAGATTTCACAAAAGTTAAGTTTGTTACCCAATGTCATGATTTCACGAAAAAGTAATTCAATGGAATAAATCTAACTTAGAGATATATTTTAATGATTATTAAAAATAACACAGAAAAAATGCAGTAACGGACGGTAACAAACTGGCTTCTTACACTGGACTATGACATGACAGAAAGTCTCTTAGTTTAAGTAAAAACTAACAGTACACACATTGACGTAAGTTTCACATATCATACACACACTCCCTTACAACACCAACACAACTGACTCAAATCACACCACTATACATAATATACTCTTTTTGTAGGTATATATTTTAAGTTTTAAAAAATGTACCTTAATTTTTAATTTATGGATAAAATTGTGAACGGAACGAAGGAGCCTGGATCTCACGACACAGGGAATCCTACTGTGAGGTCTAGGAATTCAATCCATATATCGGGTGTAAAAAGACCCTTTCCGAAGCCGAAAGCTACATATTCTACCCATTATTTGGATCGTTTTTTTCCACTAGACCATACCTGGGAATCCATTGGTTCTGGAGATATTGAATTTTGCGCAAAGCTACATAGTTAGATGTACAGTATGCGTAGTTGACGGCTTTGTGATGTGTCTTTTTACACCCTGTATAGGTAAACTTTGCGAAATAAAATGTATTATTTATTCTTATTCTATTCTTTATTATAATTCTGTAAATACATAACTGTTATAGTCGCAAATCATATTTTGATCAAGATACAACCTGACACTGATCTGCAAATAGCAAAAACGTAAGAAAATTTTAATTTCACGGGCTACAGCTGTGGATTCACCTTAAACTCACTTGCTGCAAAATTCAAAAGTATTACAAGTAACCCAAATGACAAGTAATAATCTACAAGCGTTAAAGAGGTGTAAAAACATAACGATAGCAATTAAAGTTATGTAACAGAAACTGTTACATAATGGCGGTGAAAATTTATAATAAACTACCGGAAAAAATAAGAAAAATGAATAATTTGGAATTTAATAGAACTTCAAACAATTGGCTTTGTGACAGATGTTTTTATTCAACAGATGATTATTTAAATTTGAAACAGACATGATGTATAATTATATAAATTTACGAACACTTATTTAAATTGTAATTATTGACATTATTTATAGGAGATCAAATCAATAAATTGATGAATTGTCTAAACTGTGAGATATAATCTAATAAACTAACTTAATATAATATATTTTATAATGTAATGTGCCTAATTATTAACGAAGCAAGATGTAAATTTTACTATGATTATGATGTGTATGACTTTGATGTAATTTCATGATATTATTATGCATGTCCTACAAATACTTGCACGACTGATAAGTGAGACTAAAATTATTTGACCACGTTATTATGTAAGGACCTATATTCTCGCAAATAAATAAATTTCATTTCTTTGCTTACAGATTCGAGATGGAATACGACACAGGACTAAAGCCGGCCGGCCAGTCGAATCTAACAGCTGAACAGCCGACCAGACAGATACCTCCCGGTCACTATGACACCGGAGACGGCTTCTACGACCCTAAGACCAAAGTCATTTATAAGTATGATGACATAACAGCGATTATCAGGTAAGTTTATGGGGAGATTGGTAAGTTTCTAAAGTATGGGAGATTGGGAGATTGGACGATAAGCATAAGGGCATCGAATTGGCCACTTTTTGCTCAATCGTTATTGAAATGCAAAGGATGGGAAAGTGTGAACCAACAAGAGTTTTATATACTGCATTGAGTTTTATGACTTCAGTCAAAAGATGTCCACTGCTGGACATTATGTAGACCTCTCCTAAGTATCGCCACAGCGACTGATCCTGCACTTTCCGCATCCAGCTTAATGCTTCTACAGACTGGTTCGCGATCGCTGCTTGTCGCGCCCGCGATATCGCACCAGTTTGTAGGAGCCTTTATTCCCGCCACCCATGGGGACACTTGCACTGTTGAGGATATTAAAAAACAAAATGAAGGCTGACTCGCACCAAAATTCAATAAAATTGTTTAGCGTCAAAAGTATTTAAAACATATTTCTCTTTCTGTTATTTGTTTGACGATGACAGAGACAGCATGAGTTTAAAATGATAGCTAATACATACATACAAAAAAATACAACAATAACTTCAAAACCAACCAGCTTAGTTTGCACATTGCAAAAATATTAAGCCCGAGAGCAACGACCAGGTTATTGCTTGACGTAACCACAATTCAGTTGAACCACTAATCATATTGACGTCTGAGCAAATTGCAGAACAATCAAGTCCCAATTATTCATATCGTACTCCATAAACGAGGCACGACTGTACAGCTGGACTGTGGTGACGTCATAGGCAATCGTGACTTTGTTTCTTTTTACAATCACGGAATAGAAGTAGGAACAAGTTTCCTTGACCCTCTTTGTCATACAGTGTGAATTTTTGAGATGGGATTTCAGAATTCCATCTCAAAAAATCACACTGTATGACAAGAACTCAGTTTCGAGCGAACACTCAAGATGTGATAAATAGGGTATCAAAGGCACCATAAACGGCCAAGTCCGTATCAGACCACGCACAATGAAGGGTTCCGTAGTTAAAATGAATTTATCTCAATAAAAAACTTAACATTGTAGTTGAAAAACATGTTCTTCCATACATTCCAACTGCAAATGTAAGAAGGTCGATTACCAGCCTACTTAACTGTGACAGCCTTTTAACTTCGTAATATTACCTATATGCTACTGCCGTGATTTTTTTTCACTTATACGGTTAAAGATATTTATTTCTCAAAAGAATTACAAATTCACTTATAGAGAAAACATAAATAGGTTTACACAGTATTATGTGCCAGCAAGCATAGCTTAAAATAACATGTTGCTACAGATACTATGAATCTTAAAGCTAACATTATAATGACACTTTGACTTAATTAATAGCTTATCCAATAACAACCATTTATTTTAGCTGGCAGGAGAGGGCTTAAAGCTTAATATTTTGCAAACGAAATAGAAAAATGATTTTACAACTTGCAATATATTTGAACGACACCTCACACAACCGCTATAGTCGAGAAAAAAAAAACCACCTCCACCAGAGGTGTTACTGATAAAGGATACGGCAAAGATATTTTATGAGTAAAATCAAGCCACCCTGTATATTGTTTTCATATCCTCCCAAAATCTTGTACATATTTCTATGATAAGATCTCCGTACTCTTAGATGCACATTTGAATTGCAAAACAAATTGTATTGGCAACTGCGAAAACAAAATCTTATTGGAAGACAGTCAGCAGGAAATACGAAAGGATAAGCCAGTCTGAGACGACTGTCTGCATTTCTGCATGTTTCAGGACACGCCCTAAGGTAATTGAGAATCTAGTGAAGAAACTCAATCACCTTAAGGCGTGTACGCACAAGCGAACCAGAACATGGTGAACATGAACATCGAACACTTTGTTCGCATGTGCGTACCACTAGCGAACTCAAACACTATCTGCCTTATTACAAAACAAGATTTATATTTTGACATGGCATAAACCATACAGCCAGTTTTATTTTATTTATTTTATTTTTATTGTGTTTGGGTGGCTTACAGCAGTATTGTTGTACAAATTTTGAAAATTGAAAACCTATTCATTAAACATAACACTAACTAAGTATAACATTAAATTCAATATTAATTACCTGCATAGGCAAATAAGCATGCGCAACCACTATTAGAGTGTATTAGAAACAATAATTATAGTGTTTAGATAAAACAGTACGAGTAGTAATGGACGCTAAGCTGCTTGCAAACAAATCGATTGAAGGGTGATCATTCTTAACAATTTGATTAAATACTTTGACTGAGCGAATCATATAAGAATTGCTACGATAACAGTGATTGAAATACCGTTCTTTATACAAAACTGAAAACTTAGTTCGGTACCAAGTTGTCAGTTTTTTGTTTAGGAACTTTACCATAGCCGGAATAAAGTTCGAAATTCAATAATGGCTCTATGTTTTAAATCTGGGTCTGAAGATAAACCTTGTTTTGTAATAAAGGGCAATGTTCGTCAAAAACGTTCGTGGCGATCCAATTCCATTTTCTGTGTGGATGGTGTTTGGAGAAATTTAATGCAACATTGTTCGTACCGAACTCGAGGGGTGAGCATTCTCATCAGCTATCCAACAGTGTACCTACCACTTTCAACGGCGAATTCATGGCTACTAAAGAGAGCGGGGCGGTTGAGCGCAAACACAAGTCGAACTGTGTTCATGTTCATATGTGTTCGAATTCGCTTTGGTAATTTACGTCCACACGTACGAACCAAATGTTTCATGTTCGATGTTCACCATGTTTTGTTCGCTCGTGCGTACACGCCATTAGCAATAAAAAAAATGCAAAATATCTCAAAACAATGCTCATATCAAGCAAACAATTGAAGTGAGTCAGTTGACTTTTTTCTACTTGATATTCTGTGTTATTTTAGTGAATCACAAAAAAAAAACGGTGATTGTGTTATTGTCAGACTATCACATAATCCAAAGAATGTTTTTAATTCAACTCAATACCCATTTCTTTAAGACTGAGATATATGCCAGTGACCTTGAGTGGTTAGCTTGCGTGTTCTGTACTGAGCTCACGCAACGCGTCTTACGTTCAGCCAGTAATAGGACTGGCCCATCAAGTCATCACTGACCAATTTGACGCATTATTAATTTAGTATACACAAAATAAAAGGTATTTTAATAAAACGTGTATACTGAAAGATCAATAATTAAATTATCTTTAAATTGGTGAAGGTTTCAGAAAAATACGCTTGGTAGATTTTGCGCCATTCTCAGTTTTTGATCCGCGTTAGACATAACTTTACAAATTAATTTCACTATGTAATATAAACATAATCTAAAATATTCACATATTAAGTTTATTAAAGTAAATTTAACTTTTTTTTTTTCAAATAATTATACACTACTCCTTAACGTGATCTTCAGTATAAAATCATTAAAAGTCGATTATCGTCGCCTTAAATGTCAAGAATCCTGTCTTATTTATGACAGTCGTGATCACGAGAAGCTTTTAATTCTGAAATAACATGTGTAATGGATGTTGGTACCTGGTAAACATCAGAAGGATCGTACGCAATCGCGAATTTATAGATTGTTCCAAATCAGATCCAAATGGCAATATAACCAATAAATAGCAACCAAATTGAATATTCCATAAAGTCAAATATCGTGCAGGCTCGACAGTATACGGCTGTAATTAGTGATCCGTCGAAACGCACCTTAATTGGTGTGTTAATTGACTCGCTGATTGGTGGCCCCTACCTTCAACTCCTGCGAATAATTCACGCTTATTGCCTACACAAAATAGTAAAAATAAGTACTCCAATGGTGTACAGCGTTTGAGCTTTTCCCAAATGCTCTTGGTGTGGATGTTTTTTTTTAAGAGGCTGGATGCGTAGTTCATACAAACGTAATACCAAAATAATTTGTAAATCAAACATATTCATAAGGTAGTGTGTCTTCGTTCCGATTGGAATACAGAATATCTAGGTTCCCAAATATATATTTTGAATGGTCACTGATTTAAACAAGAGTAATGAGAATAATAAGTTTTCTATAGAAATTTTATATTCCTCATAACTCGTCTTTATAATATAAATTCGTTTATATTCCTCATAACTCGTCTTTATAATATAAAGACGAAATATGAGGAATTTAAATTTTAAAAGAAAAAGCATTGTCCTTTCAAAATATATATTTGGGAACATAGATATTTTTTTTGTATGGTTATGGTTTGATTTACAAATTATTTTGGTATTACGTTTGTATGAACTACGCATGCTACGCCGGCCCCTTAAGTTAGTAATATTAATGTTCTCGTCTGTGTGGTGCCGGACGTAAAGAATAGCACTCCCCTATTTCTTCCCGTGGGTGTCATAAAAGGCGACTAAAGGACTTACTAGAGAATGGGCAGCAGCGTTCTGCATTTTGACACCATACTGCGATCGCCAACCTGACTGCCAAGCGTGGCGATTATGGCAAACCCTCCCTTTGGGGAGGCCTATGTCCAACAGTGGACGTCTTTCGGCTGAAATGATGATGATGATGATTAATGTTATTGGTGTAAATTTCATTGAAAGCATAAACTTGTACCTAATATGTATAACAAGCTTTAGGTATAGGTAAAGTAATAAAGATCTGAATTGGCAACATGCCGAGGCAATTCCATTGTGAGCATCACAATAAAGCTCTATTTAGGGAATCTACGAGTTTATATCTTGGTATATTCTGTTTAGTTACCTTTATGTCTGAGTGTGCCACATTTATTATCACTACAATCTCTGTTATTTTTCTTCCAACCAACGAAAATATCGTGAGAAAAACAACCATTTGTACCAAAACATTCTTACGTTTACTTTAGATTGCCCGATTTCGATCAATTACTCTAAAAGCTAGCAAAGAAAAGCATCATAAGTACGCGTTGCTTTTATTCCCACGTCAGTAATAAACGGCAGAAGAAAACAAAATTCATAATAAAAACGAACCGCTTTGCTTAGACGTGGAAATATTTATGCAGCTTATGCCGTTATTGCTCTCCCTTTGTTTAGCCTTTCTTCCGATGTAATTCTTCGAATAAACAACTCTGAGAAAAAGAAATATTTTTGTACTTACAGTTCTTTTTCGCTTATCATTTGTACCCATTTGGGCTAGTTCACATTTTTCATTATAGTCTGATAAAAAAGTATGTGATTAAAATTTAATGTAAGCAAATGGATCGGAAAATGTACTTGGATATCAATTTGTAGCACCACTTACAAATTGAGTGCTTTGATTTGATTATTTATTTATTCTGTAGTACACTTACATTTTTATACATAAAGGTTGGCGCAAACATAAAATCGTTAGAGTATTAAGGCTTCTACAGACCGGCGCGAGACGCGACGCGACACAAAGGCCCCGCGTGTCGCGCCGTGAGTGGCGCCGGTCTGTAGAAGCCTTTAAGTACCGTGCACCAAAATCATCGACATAATTTAGACCCAACTTAAGTTCTTTATTAAAATTAAACAACAACAAAAATAACAACGAGGGTATTTAGCGAAATATTTATCTATTACTAAACAAACGGGCGACCATCGGTAACCGATATGACCGTACTTCAAACAAAAGTGATAGAGGAATGTGACTAGATTGATACAGGTTGTTCCTAAAAATATAATTATTTTTAGCAATCATTTTATTTTCCTTAATTTTTGTTTGTTATGATATTGTTATTTGTTATGTTTTCTGAATACTTAAACCCGAAATTCTAGTTTCAAATCATCATAGATATTGTTAATTTTCAATTGAATTTAATTTTACTACCTCAATTATCGTCGATGTTTTCCTCAATTACTATTTAAAATTATGTTATTAATTGTTGGAAAATTAGTGTATAAAGTTGAAACGGTCTAAATACAGATGAATGTGTTACAGTGAGTGAGAATTTAACCTGGACAGGGTTTGTTTACAATTTCATCTTATACACAGAACAGACATTAAATCTTACCTATTTAGGAAAAACATTTGCAAGTGCTCAAGCTTTTACGTTCCACAAGGTATTATCCTGGGACCAATTTTTTAGTGAAAATGAAACGAGAGTAATCCAGCGGCCGTGTCGTTTGCGACGTTTACTTCGTCATGGGACACATTACATGCCACCTCCGTTGCAGTGCGGACACTGAGTAGATAATAATTAGTAATTAACTCGCCTTGTGTGACACCACACAAGTACTACCAGATAACCAATGTAACAGTGGATAGCCACGCATGTCGATTAGTATCTAATTGTATTTGCAATCAGGACCGGACAACCCCGGTTAAGGGTTAAACCTTTCGAAGGGGTAACCCATTCAATGGGTTACATTTATCATGATGTAACCCATTGAAAGGGTTTTATGCTAGAAAGCCATTGGAACGGTTACATGATAACCCATCAAATGCGTTTTATACTTGAAACCCAGTGGACGGGTTACATGATAACCCATTCAATGGTTCTATACCTACTTGAAACCCAGTAACATGAAAAAATCATAATATTATGTTATTTCGATATCCGCCCAGCACGCGTACATGACCAATTCTATCTCTATTCTACCCAGGAACCATTTTGGTTATCATTTTAGAAAAACCCTATCGAAAACCCTTTCAATGGAAAGGGTTTTTGATAAGGTTTTTCTAAGCAGTTAATCAAAAAACCCATACGGTGTGGGTAATTTTGAATGGCTTAAATGAAGCCTTTCAAAAGGGTTTTTTTTTTTAAACGTTGCCCCACACTAGGAATTTCTCCTGTATCGTGGGTGCGTTTACAAACATTTAAATTCACATACACAAACAGCCAGACCCGAAACAACTACTTGTAGGTCATACAAATATTTGTTCCGTGCGGGAATCGAACCCGCGACACGCAGCGCAGCAGTCAATCGCTTAACTAACTGCGCCAACCGAGTCGTCGAACGGGTTACCCACACCGTATGGATTTTTATCGAAAACCCTTTCAATGGGTTACCAAAATTTCATTTAAGCCGTTCATAAGGGTTACCCGTATCTTATGGGTTTTTGTTTAACCGCTTAGAAAAACCCTATCGAAAACCATTTCAACGGTAACCAAAATGGCCCCTGATTTGCATACGCAATGAACGTCCATTTTTAGGGTTCCGTACCAAAATGGTAAAAAGGAACCCTTATGGTGAGACTAAGTCTGTCTGTGTGTCTGTCACACCTGGATATCTCAAGAACTACTTATGCTATCAACTTGAAATTTAGAATACTTTTAGGTGACGTTTGCTCAATTATTTTGCAAACAAAAAAGAAATTTAAAAAAATATATCTTTTTTGCAAAAGGGACTGAAAGAGGGTCTTAAAAATTTGAAGTGGGGCTACTAGGGCATGTGGGGTATCATATGAAAGAACGCTGTTTGCACATTCTCAAACATTTATTTTTTAGGTAGCATAGTTTCCGACTTTTGATCAAAAATGTAAAAAAAAATACCGTTCCCCCCCCTTATCTCCGAAGTTTGTATAGTTAAAAATCTGAAATTATGCTATGTAATAGAAGTGTATGTAAAGATTACAGGAAAAATAAAACGATGTCTCTAAATAGCACAGTTTTTCAGAAATCATCAACATCATATATACGTACGGAACCCTCGGTGCGCGAGTCCGACTCGCTCTTGACCGGTTTTTTGTACTTTTAGGCTCTTTCACAACTGAGCTTTCATAGTACATATGAATTTTAGCAGCGCCACATTCATCATTCCAGAAGAAAGACGTCCACTGCTTGACGTAGGCCTCCCCCAAAAAAAAGGGGGAGGGGGGGATTTGCCATAATCGCCACGCTTGACAGGCGGGTTGGCGATCGCAGTATGGTTTTAAAAATGCATTGAGAACGCTGCTGCCCATTCTCTAGTACGTCCCGTCCACGAAGAAATGGCATGGTGCTATTCTTTGCAGCGCCACATTAGCATCAGCTTAATCATTTGGAACAAAAACAAACTGAAAAACTAAAATTGTTAATAATCTCAACACATAAATTGCCCACAGTATAAATTTGAAAAAAATATAAGGAAGAAAGTATCGAGGAAGAAAACATGCCAATAAAACTATAACCAGAGCACTCTAACTACTTCCAGATACCCAACACCTCTAGATCAGCAATGGATATTAAAGAACTGTCGTGTCAACCCCGAGAAGCCTTTAGGGCCTTGTCCAGACCTTTACGAGGAATATACAGAGCCTGTAATAGAACCGGTAGCGCCACCCCCACCAGCCGCTGGAGTCAAGTGTGTCATGGCATCGTTCAGAACACAGTCAAAGTATGAGGACTTTGATTTTGTGAGTATAATTGTTACTAAATATTTTGCCCTTTGGCCAAATTATGTCTTATTATATTTTATTGGCCAAATTATGCACCGAGGCAGTACCGAGGGAGCAGTGGTGGCCCAGTGTTAAGACGCAGATATAATATATGCCAGTGACCTTGAGTGGTTAGCTTGCGTGTCCTGTACTCACGCAACGCGTCTTACGTTCAGCCAGTGATAGGACTCGCCTCACCAAGGAGCGCTGTCCCCAATTTGACGCATTATTCATTTATTATACACAAAACAAAAAGTATTTTAATAAAACGCGTAACTAATAATTCAATTATCTTTAAATTGGTGAAGGTTTTAGAAAAATACGCTTGGTAGATTTTGCGTAATTCTCAGTTTTTAGTCCGCGTTAGACATAACTTTACAAATTAATTTCACTATGTAATATAAATATAATTTAAAATATTCACATATTAAGTTATTGAAAAAATGCTCTAATTTAACATATTTTTTTTTTCAAATCATTTATACTACTCGTTTAGACGTGATCTTCAGTATAAAATCATTAAAAGTCGGTTATCGTCGCCTTAAGGACTGCGACTTACAAGTTGTAGGTCGTTGGTTTGAACCCTGACAGTGGTGGTAATGAAAGAGCAAAGAGCAGTGGCTCTCTTAACGGTAAAAGAAAACATCGAGAGGACACCGACATGTCCTAGAACCAAAAATTCTTAAACCTAAAACTTGTATCATCTACCAATCCGTACAAAGCCCGCGTGGTGGATTATGGCCCACTTCCTCTCACCGAGAGAAGACCTGTGTCCCAGCAGTGGGAACATTATAGGCTGATTATGCTAAGCACCGAGGCTGCTCCATAAGACGCTGAAAACTGGTAAAGCGCTGTCACTGTCAGACTGCATACAAAAGAAAGAGAAGCGCGATGACACAATGCCTTTAATTTATTGCAAAATATGAAGCAATTATTTATTTACTCAAAATTTGTTGAGTAATCGAAAATAAAAAACAACCAAGTTCTGCATACAAATAAGACGTCCTTGTTATTAAATAAATACCAACCGTACGTTGATATTTAATACTGATATTTTGGATTGAAATTCAAAGTAAATGGTTAGTTTTAGTTAATTTGTATCGAGACTTTTTTTCTAAACGTGTTTTGGTAACAACCAAGTTCTGAGAAATATGTTCAAGATTAACAAATATTTTTTCCACTACCACAAACTATATAGAATTGGTAATTTTTTTGTTTAAGAGAAGCCTACTTTTATCATTTGCCTCTTGTCAGCGCCTTAAGCGCGGGCATCATCATCATCTTAGCCTCTTTTTGTCAATTTTTTTATTGTTAAAATCCTTATGAATACTCTTGAGAATACTCGTAGAGGGTTATTATTTATTCTCTCGGACTCCACCATCTCGGTTCCTTTTGCTACCATCAGTTAAGTGTACGGAGTTAACTTGCACATGCTTTTATGCTAGATTTTATGCAAAGATGAAATCAGTAATCAAAGGTTCTAAGGAGTGTACAATGCGATTTCAGAATTACGTCATAAACACCAGTTGCTAGCTCCTTTTCACCGTCCGACGAATTCTTATCCTTACTACATAATATTTTAAATGCGAAAGTGAATTGGTTTGTTTGTTACGCTTTCAAGCTGAAGCGACTGAACTGGTTTGAATGAAATTTAGCGCGTGGGTAGACCATGGCCTGGGAAGCGCTTCTGTTGAACATGAAGTCCTGGGTTTGATTCCCAGGTAAGGCAAAATGTTATTGGGTTTTCCATCTGAAATTTCTCAGTAACAGGCGATCGCGACGATCTGAGTTTGTCCCCGGTTAGTGGCAATAGGCTCGCCCCCTAATACATGGGATCTAAACATAACTGGCAACCGGCGCAACCGGCGTGCGTGTATGACTAGATGTATGAACGTAGGCGAAGCAAAAGGACTATGTAAGGAGCATAGCAAGTGGCGTTCTATAGTTTCTGCCTACCCCCATGGGAAGAAGGCGTGAGTTTATGTATGTATGTATGTAAACATAACTGGCGAAATGTGGATGTTGGGGCTGTGTGGTGTGTGTGTGTGTGAACTTCGGGGAATACAGGCGCAATGTTATATTATTTAAAAAAAACCTATATACTACGTTTGTAGTTTTGATCTCAGCAGCCAAAATATACAGAAACTCAGGACTGGTGACGCGTGAGCAAGTGACGTACAGATGTCACATAAGATACTTTTTATCCTGGTAGTACGTTCCCGTAGGATAATTTCCAACCTCCACGCAGGCGAAGCTGCGGGCAAACGCTAGTTCATCATAATCTTAAGTTCTTTGATCACAATTATGAAGGCAGTTATTATCTCTTGTCTTCAGAACAAAGGATTCCATTTCTTTGATTTCAACGGTTCGATGTCGGATTCCTCGAGCTGCTTTAGCGACAGTTAATCACCTCTTATTGTTAATTATGTCAAGAGCACCTAAGTACTTTACGTCTAGAGAATTTATGTTTTCGTTTATAAGAGATTTTTTAATTTTATAATACACTAACACTTAGTTCTTAATAATTTGATTAAACATTACGGTTATCATTTTAATAGTCTTTCATTTACAAGTTGTCTTAAGAGAACTTTCTTTATCAACACATAAAATACCTAAGACATCCAAAACACATTGTAGTGGTAATTGATGTTCTTTAAGAACAAAAATATTAAAATGTCTAAATTACAATTTTTTTTTTTTTTTCTGTAGGTACTTATATTTTAAGTTATGTCATTTTAATTTACAGTATACGGAATATCCCACGCTCTACGGCGCTTTACAAGAATGGCTGACACATGAAAATAGCTTTGAAAAGTCGTCAATTTGTGTTAAATTAAGTGACGCTGCTGTCCAACCAGTACTTAGTGAGATAAACAATCAGGAGCTGTAGGACTTACTAAGAACCGATCAGAAGCTGCAGTATTTATAAGTGACCAATTAGAAGCTGTAAAACGTAGTAATTAGAAGCTGTAGTCTAGTAACTTTTCATTAGCTGCAGAAATTCCTAGTGACCAGAATGCAGAAGTCACTTTTTCAAACTTTAAGGCAACGCTGCATCACTAAAAAAAAGAAAAGTAATTCCCAGCAATTTGTTTCAAAATAAGTGAAGTTGAAATATTTTTTACATACGCCTCAGAATATTCAGAGTGGATTCTGATGGTGTTCATAATATAAACCCTTCAGAAAAACTACAAATTATGGCACTAGGTACCTAAAGAAAAATAAATGGGTTTTTTCCGCAAACTGCTTTTGCTTCCGTATTTAATGTACTTTTACCAGTCTTACCAAAGGGCCTTACCCAGTAACTGGGTTGTGGAGGTTAAATAGGCAGTCACTTCATGATAAATCCCCTCTTTGAGGAGTGGCTAGAGAGGCGCCACGGCGTCCTCACCTTCCACCTGACGCAGGTCCTCACCGGACACGGTTATTTCGGGCGGTTCAGGATAAAGCGGGAGGAAACGTCCGGGTGTCACCACTATGTGGATCGCCCGGAGGACACGGTTGAACATACGGTGGAGGTCTGCCCGGCTTGGGCGGAGCATTGCCGTGTCCTCACGGAGGCGATCCGCGGCGGCAATCTCTCGTGTCCGGCCCTGGTTCAGGCGATGGTTCTGTGCGAAAGTGCATGGGAGGCCGTCACCTCCTTCTAAGAAGCAGTAATTCTCGCGAAGGAAGAGGCGGAAGGCGTGAGGGAGAGGCAAGGTTCGCGCCCTCGCGTCCCTAGTCGCCGCGGGAGACGCCCCGGGCGTCGGGAGTCGCAGGCTAATTGCCGGCCACCGTTGGCGCGGGCTTGCGGACGGTGAGCGACGGGTAGCTCGCCGTCCGATAAGGACCAGGCCCCGGGTCGATGGCGCGTTGTGTTCCACGCGCGCCTTAAAGAGATGTCAGCACCAACTATCGGGGTCCGATATGGCCAATGCCTGCCAGGGTTGCAAAGTCAAAGTCAAATTATTTATTTCAAATAGGCACTTAGAAGGCACTTTTGAACGTCAATATTTACAAAAAAATTGAATTGATTCTAGTCGCCCCCGTGCGAGTTTGTCCGAAAGGGATATCATGGCCCTGGCACACAGGCATCTGAAGGAACACGGGTGGGTTTTAGTCAGCAAAAGTCTGACTGTCCCGCTCCGCCCGGGAGTTGTTATTTGATTATTTCCCACCCAAAAAAAAAAGTACCTAAAGAAAAATAAATGGGTTTTCTCCGCAAAGTGCTTTTGCTTCCGTATTTAATGTATTTTTACCAGTCTTTCCAAGGGATCTTACCCAGTAACTGGGTTGTGGAGGTCAGATACGCAGTCACTTTATGTAAAATACCTACTCGAAATACTGGTATTTAGCTGCATCCGGTTAGACTAGAAGCCGACCCCAACATGGTTGGGAAAAGGCAGGCAGATGACGATGATGTAATGGACTTTTATTATTTACCCCTTTAACAATAATATCCGGTGTTTGATGACAGGGACAACGTTTAGTAATAGCGGACTTTTTGCGAAAAACCTGTTTAAAGCCCCTGGTGTTTCTTAGCACAAACCCAAATCGTCAGCGTATAGATGATACGCAGGGCGAAGCTCAGTGGTAATGACAGTAAAAAAAAACCGGTCAAGAGCGAGTCGGGACTGGCGCACCGAGGGTTCCGTACGTATATATGATGTTGATGATTTCTGAAAAACTGTGCTATTTAGAGACATCGTTTTATTTTTTCTGTAATCTTTACATAAACTTCTATCACATAGAATAATTTCAGATTTATATATAGATATATAAATCTGAAATTATTATATTAATCTAAACTTCGGAGATAAGGGGGGCGAACGGTATTTTTTTTTACATTTTTCATCAAAAGTCGGAAACAATGATGCCTGAAAAAATTAAAAATAAATGTTTGGAAATTTGCAAACAGCGTTCCTTCATATGATACCCCACATGCGTTAGTAGCCCCACATAAAAAATTTAAGACCCCCTTTCAGTCCCTTTTGCAAAAAAGGTAAATTTTTTTTAAATTTCTTTCTTGTTTGCAAAATAGTTGGGCAAACGTCATCTAAAACTATTCTAAATTTCAAGTTTATAGCATTAGTAGTTCTTGAGATATCCAGGTGTGACAGACAGACAGACAGACAGACTTCGTCTCACCATAAGGGTTCCTTTTTACCATTTTGGTACGGAACCCTAAAAATGGAAAACAAAAGAGGAGATAATGTACTCGACGAAGATTCTCCATCACGAACAGACTGTTGAAGCCCCTGAAAATAAGAGGAAAGTCTTTCCAATACCTCCCGAGAAACCATAAGAAAGAAAAGGATGGATAAAAGAACTTCGTGACTGACAGTATTAAAAGCATCACAAGTCAATTAACACAGTGTCTTCCATTTACATGTCTTATATCGTCAGTCACTTTCTGGAGAGCTGAAACGGTACTGTGCTCGGGCTGAGTTGCGGTGTATAAAGTGGGAGAAAAATTACATAAAAAGAGAAGGATGGAAATTGGGCGAAAGTGACTAGGAAGAGAGGAATTGGGTATCTTTGGCAGTGGCCAAACAAGGGTTTTACGCCACAGGGAAGGGAAAACACCGGTGTAAAGGGATACGTTTATGCTGTAGATTGCAGGGAACAGTTGATCGAGAGCTGCTACAATCATATATATGGCGGCTGATAGAAAGGATACTCTTTTTGATCTCTTCCGGGTCGACTGGGGTGAAACTCAAACTCAAAGCATTTATTTCAATTAAACCAATTACAGGCACTTTTGAATTGTCAAAGAGTTGGTCAGTTAGTCAGAAAGTTGAAGCCCATTCCAAAAAGTAGATCTCTATGGAGAAGAATACGCTAGAAACTCCAAGGACACTCTTTTAAATCAAGATATTACAAAATCCTGGGTACCTACATTATTCTTGTCGCTATATGTGAGAACAATGTAAAAAAATAAATTATTTAAAAACAATACAAAATGAAGACAAATGGGTTAATATTGGGACGCGTCAGACCAGCAAGGTAGTCGAGGGTTTGACATTTGGTTAGACGATCTAGAGTAGGAACTAGTAAACTAGAAATAATGAAGAAATGGCGATTTAGATCTCGTCCAAACCAATTGTGTTAGAAATGTCCAAATGTTGCAATTTGCTGCTGGCCAAAGTTCCAAGGAACTTCCAAATATCGGCAGGAGAAGAAGAAGCGATATTATTACGGATGTAGCGGCATTAAGCGTTGCATATCATCAGACTACACCGATTCCTGGCAGCCCTAAAGAAGGCCCAATATTCCTTCAAGCGATCCCTCTTAAATTTCGGAAACGAGTGTCTCCGTCACATTACCATCCGAACTCCCCTGTTCATCCAAAGCGCAGGCGGACGCTTCAACTTGATCTTCTTGATAGGAGAAAGAAAGAAAGAAAATACATTTATTTAGCACAGCTAAAAGGCACACAATCTAATATACAGCAGATCAAAAAATAAAGAAATAAAAAAATCAAACAAGTAAAAAGTGTAAAAATGCGATGTAAGAAATTAGCAGTAAAGTGTGCCTCACGGCTGCGCCAAAAAGGATCGTCATATATTACACTTATACTTATGTAAGTGCTTGGCTACTTGCGTATTATCAATAAGATAAAGTTGGAAAATTCTTGCTCATAGATACAGAGAAAGAAGAAGGCTGTAATTTTAAAATTATCCAGATTTCCTCTGTAACTTTTCCTGCAATAAGTGATCTCTAAGATTTACTAAAGTAGTGCAGAAAAACGGTGGTCCAGCTTGGCTCGCAACAACCCCTTGGACAAAGGTCGCAATAAAAAAGGTTTTAATTAAAAACCAATTAGGTAATTATTGCCGTCGATTTAGGATACTCGTGGTATACTCAAATTTAGAACGAAAATTCTGATGTCATTTTTACAAATGGCGGAACGAGTGATTTATATACTTTCTATTAATGTACAATTTTAATTTATAAATGTTTTATTAAACTGTTTATATAAAGTTTTACAGAATTTGCTAAACATTTATGCAGAAAAACTGTGGTTGAAACTTTGAGATATAAAATGTATACTGAACTCATGACTGAACTTAATGGGGTAAGCACATTTTTACGCTTTTTTATGTTCATATACTAATTTATTTGCAAAAAAATATACGGGCTGTGTAATTACATTAGGCCTTTCTTCTCAGAGTAGTCAGATAGGAAACGCCGACCTTAACTAGTTTACAAAAATATGATTGACGTGTAAAACTTCAGTACGGAAGCAAACGCGCTGTTGTAGCAGACGTGGGTTTTATTCTACTTGTACCCTAATTACGTAACACGCTTTCAAGCACAATCCGAGGGTTTTGAAACATCCCCTAAGATGAACCACTGACCGATATTCTTAATTAATTGCTTCATAAGTTTGAAAAATTCGTCTGCTCAACAACCTATGTAACGCAATGAACGTGGCTGAAGTGTCAAATTTAAAGACAATGCGATCAATTGTCATTTTATTACGCAACCCTGGCAGGCATTGCCAGGGTTTGGGTTTGTCCGAAAGGGATATCGTGGCCCTGGCACACTGGCAAGTTGGCAACTGAAGGAACACGGGTAGGTTTTACGCTGGTAGCACACCTCCGCCGCGAAACCATAACAGGGAAACAGCAATACTTCAATTGTACTGGTTCGCGTCATGTTTCGCTACTCGCATTTGATTCGGGTAGCGGAACATGACGCGAACTAGTACAATTGAACTACTGCGGTTTCGCTGCTATGGTTTCGCGGCGGAGGTGTGCTACCAGCGTTAGTCAGTAAAAGTCTGACACCTTCCGCTCCGCGCAGAGCGGGAAAAGTTATTTAATAATTTCCCGCCCAAACAAAATGGTCTATAGACTTTTTCGTATTAGTTTACCTACATTTTTGCATATTTTTACAGTTTTCTTCACAATAATGTCAGAGCAGAATCATTGTACGTGTTCTACGTAAGTTAGAAATTTCTCTTAAGTTGATCATGATCTCATTTGGAAAGCTTAAGCTATAAAAAAGCGTTAAATATAAGCTAGATTCCAATTAGCTCTCAAAAAAGGGCACAACTAATGGGTCATTAAGCAACACAAACTTATATTAATTATAATCGCTTTTTTCCAAAAAAAAAATCGCTTGTTTCACCAATGAGTCTGACCGAAGCGAAGATACCAATGTCGACGATGGGAATCATCGCGATGAAGATTTATTCTTACGATCACCGTGTTAAATAAAAACCCAAGCTTACAATATTTATGAGCTATCAATAATGTAAGATGTCACTTTTAGCTTTATCACTAAGAGATATATATCGCAATGGGAAGATCTTATGAAGAAGTATTCCGAAAAACACAAAGCAACATGCAAGTCAGTGTAAAAATAGTTTTCTTATTAGCCGTTTATACGTAGTGGTGACGTGTATGTGTAGTGCCGGACGTAAAGAATAGTACCTCCCCTATTTCTTCCCGTGGGTGTCGTAAAAGGCGACTAAGGGACTTACTAGAGAATGGGCAGCAGCGTTCTTTATGCATTTTAACACCATACTGCGATCGCCAACCCGCCTGCCAAGCGTGGCGATTATGGCAAACCCCCCCGGTTGGGGGAGGCCTATGTCCAGCAGTGGATGTCTATCGGCTGATATTATGTTGATGATGATGACGTAGTGGTGGAACAAAACACATCCTGAAACAAACCCTTCCATCGTGTATTGAATAGTCATCGTTTCATCGCAGACATTACAGTATTTCTTATTTAAGTCGTCAATTTTTCAAAAAAATTTCCAGAAAAAGGTTTTGTTTTTACTACTGTAAAAACAAAACCTTTTTCTGGAAAATTCGATATTACTAACATTTTATTTGATAGCAAGTTTAGAGAATAGTATTTTTGTACTGTTTAATAAACAGCGATATTATTATTATTAATTTAATTATTAAATAAAAAAAATCTTTACATAAGGACATTGCCCCGCAAAACCGTTTTCACGGTTTGTCTGTGGGAACAGAACCCAATTCACGCCACCAAGTGGTTGCGTGAATGTGACGCATATTTTCCCTCAACTTGTTCTTTTATGTTTGTGTTTTTTTTTTTCTTTGCGTTATGTTTACCGCAAACAAACGTATTTTATTTCTTTCTTTTTTTTTAATTTTACAATTTTTGTTTATTAATGCGGACAATTAAATTTCATTAACTGCACCTATAAAGTTACTAAAAATTATCTAATCTTATGATAGTGTCTGTTTGGTTGGTAACCACAGTTTTCCCGCAGAATTACAGAGATGCCTGCATCTACACTAAGGCGCTTCCCGACAGGCTCCTCTTATAACGGTGCGTTCGACGCCAACGGCATGAGTGGCTACAGAGAATACACATTTCCTAATGGTAAGATAATGGCTCCAGTTTTAATAGCAAACAGTATGTATGACCTTGTTCTAACGACTGACATACTTGGCTATTAAGTTTGTCACTTTTAATCTTCTTTCTTTTTCGTCATTACGCTCTTTATAGAGTGGTTGAAAGAAAGAAGAAAGAAAGATTTTTTATTTGGGACACGCACAAAATTAAAAAAAGCTAAAAAGGGGTATTTAAAACCAACAAATTTTACATATTTTTATAACAAATTACAATAAAAAAACAATCAAGACTTGTGCAACGCCAAAATGGCCACTATCTCAGCATAATGCTGTGTTATTTTAAAAATAAATACCGCAGCGCTGGTATTCTGAAAGGGCTAATAGGACAACCTAATATAATAATAGCCAGCCTTATACCAGCCTACTAGCGATGCGGTATTTATTTTTGACCCACAAGGTCATCGCCTCAGTAACATTCTTAACAAACAGGAATTTTTGTCGTTGCTCTTCTGATATACTCAAAATGTTGTCTTCAGGCGTCGTGTACCGAGGGGAGTTTGAAGATGGCTTATTCCACGGCAATGGAGAGCTCGTCTACAATAAGGGTCCCGAGGCCAAATCAATCATTCGCGGTCACTGGGTAAAAGGCATCATGAGAGAGAGAAAAATTATCTTGAACGGTACTCTGGAGTATGATGAACACAATTGGAAGTACTGCAAGTTACCTGATAGAAGGTATGGTTCTATTTTCTACAATTGAGATGCCTCCGTGCTTCGGCAAGCATGATAAAGCCGTTTGGTCTGTTGACAGTCGTTATGCAGCCAGAAAATTTGACAACCAGCCTTACCAAGGGGTATCGTATTACAGTAACTGGGCTGTGGAGGTCATATAGGCAGCTGCTCCATGAAAAATACTAGTAATCGGCAAGCTGAGGTTGAGGGCCTAGCCAAATGGCATTCGCTTCGGAGTGATTCTATTACTACAATAGCTATCGCTTCAACGATAACGAAGTTAACATTGTCTAGCTAATTTCTATTCGTTGACCTATGATCACGTGCCATTTCGATAGCTTAATGTCAACCCCATACATTTTGTGGATTTTCTACTAGCGTCATCGCTAATCGAATGTTAATTTGCCTAGGCCCTCTGGTTATACTGTTAAATCGACCCCAAAATTATACGTATAAGTTTGGCGAAAAGCCTAGCTAGGCAGATCAGGATTTAATTTAATTAAAACTCCAATAGTTGTAATAAAAGCAGCAGAGCAGCTAATGAGTAGCTTTTATCGTGTACATAATAAAGAGTATTCTATTCTATTCTAAAAGCAGGGCAATCTCGCGCTGTAGGTTATAACTTGATCACTACAGCGACAGAATGATATAAATCTATAATTTTAGACCACCGTTCACTTTAACTATGAGATATTTAACAAGGACATATGTTAAAGTAAGGTAGTAAATGAAAGTAGTGATAAGGTACCTAGTAAATGTTTGTGCTTTAAAACAAAAAAAAAAAACAACCCAAAATGTTTTTTTTAGTTTTTCACCTTTTGTTATGGTACCAATAATAATTCATTTACCACTATTTGCTATATAATCAACAGTGACAGGAAGTACATAATTATTTAAACATCATCAAGATTCTCAAAGTGGATTAAATACGTATTATCGAAGTTAAGTCAAGAATTACCCAAGCAAAGTTAATCAAATTTAAATGGGACCACCGCGCAAGTTTTTTTTCAATTGAATGTGAAATTAGATTATAATCTAGGCGTCATTTTACTCCGCATTGTCCGCGGATTTACTCCGCGTTCACATTCGAACACCGTTGCCAAGTATACTTCAAGTTAATCAGGTTCGAGAAACATTCACGTGATTTGGGAGGAAATAAAATAGAGCTAATCCTTCTTGATATTAATTATGAAATAGATTGTTTGCCAATTCTTAAAATATCGATTGTGATTTATTTTATATTTGAACGGTTTCGGCCGGCAACGGTTTTTTCTTTTACTGTAAGTAGCTATCGATAACGTTCGTAGACTGATTTGCGTTTATCAGTATAACCTATACTCCATTAGAAATAAGATTTTCGAAAGAAAGAGATTAGAAATTTCAATAAACTTTTTTACAGTCCATTCAACCGATTTGACTTCTATTCCGTAAGCATAAGGATGGCATTAAAAGCAAAAACGTGGTTACAATACCACCTGTTTATTACAGCTGCCATTTGTCATGCCACCAATGCAATAGAATTCAAAAATCGGTTGAACGGACTGTAAAAAAGGTTTATTTAAATGTCTAATCTTATTTCAAATGGAGTACAAGTCATTTGGCTGCATGAAATTTCTACCTGTAGGTAGGTAAATCATGGTAGGTAACTATTGTTCACCAACCACGGTAAACTGCATCATTTACTTTGAAAACATCATTTTTCATTCACGAGGTAAACGATATTAGCGCAGAATTACATCTCATCACGTTGGTACGTACAAAAATAGCGCCTGTGAAAATCCCGCCAAAAACATTTCCCGCGTATTTTTTGCTTTAACTCACACTAATCGCCTATCATAACGATTTGTTTTACTTATACGCATTTATACCTAAAAAAAAGCGTTTATTCTAATGAGGATAAATGATGAAACAGCCTTTTTGTAAACAGAGATGCATGAATAAAGAGGGTAGTAAGCATTATGTGGGATTATCAAGCTTCAGCTCAAATATTTTTATGAGGCTAACAAAATATCAGGATATTTTTTTTGCGATTACTACTGCGATAATGTAATGCCAGTATCAACAGACTACCTACCAAATGTATTCATGCTGAGAGGATCTTATACCTAAAAAAAAGCGTTTATTCTAATGAGGATAAATGATGAAACAGCCTTTTTGTAAACAGAGATGCATGAATAAAGAGGGTAGTAAGCATTATGTGGGATTATCAAGCTTCAGCTCAAATATTTTTATGAGGCTAACAAAATATCAGGATATTTTTTTTGCGATTACTACTGCGATAATGTAATGCCAGTATCAACAGACTACCTACCAAATGTATTCATGCTGAGAGGATCTTAAACAGCCTTTATGTGGCGAAAAGGTTCAAACTAACTTCGCAGTGTTTATCGCCTTTAGCTAGAGATCTCTGTCTACCTGCCTATTTTATTGTTTTGCCGTATCCGTGGCGGTGGTGACTAATTGTTTTTTTTTTTGGGTGACGGCTCTGAGTGTGGAGATTATGACTACATTGTTGCATTGGGTTCCTATCTGTAAAAACAAATGTATGTGGTAATATAATACTATAATAAATAAATATTCAATAGTTTCCTACTATCTGAACAGGTATAGGGTAGAATACGAAACGGGTCTACAACCTGCCGGCAAGCCTCAGCTAATACCTGATGGTCCTCCCAGAGAGATACCTGCCGGCTTGTATGACGCTGGAAACGGCTTCTACGACCCTAAGAAGAAACTCGTTTGTGATTATGAACGCAATTCAGATGTCATAAGGTTAGTGCTTCGCGTTCAGTTTCACAATATCAAAATCAAAATATTTTGAAAAAAAGGTTCTCAAAAAAAAATTTATGCGTTCACAGCTACATTAGTTTAAAAACTGTGTTGCAGCCAATGAAGCAACACATTTCTTAGAGCCCTCTTGTAAGTAGCAGTCATTGCAAACCTGCAAGCGGCCACCGTAAGGCGCCCGCATCGCGCACGCCACTTGCCCGCCCCGCGCCCACCCCGCTCGCTTTAAAATTTGTTGTATATAATCTGAGTCTTATGACACATCAATAGATCTCAAATTGTAGTCGACCCACACACGCCACGCGCCCACCTCGCGCCCACCTCGAGCTCACCCCGCACACGCGCTGCACACGCCTTGTGCCCGCGCTTCGGCTAGTGCCGTATTGACTGTGATCTAGGGCGTTTTTTATTAAATAATAAGTAGTATAAGCGGGTGCGAGGAGGGCGCGTGGCGTTCGCGGATTTTGCGCGTGGCGAACGCGGGTGCAAGGCGGGCCCAACGCGTGTACGGGGCGTGCGCGAGGTCGGCGCAGGTTATCTGAACACGCCGTAAGTAAATGGTCATCGCCGCCAATACCAGAAAGCCGCAACGGGCGTTGCCATCCTAGAGGCAAAGCTGAAAATCTCTCATGTGCCTGAATAACACCTGCACTCATAGCGTTCAAATCGGAGAATAGTAACGCTGCTTGGCGGCAGTAATACCACTACTAGCAAACTTATGAAGACATGAACACAACAGTCAAAAGCCTTTAATACTTGTTCCATCAATTTTATGATTTCACGATTTTGGAATCGTTCGCAGGGGCCCTTTTATTGGAGAGCGGAAGTGGATACGAGACAACTGTCGCAAGAATCCTCTGGAATCAGTAGGACCTAGTCCGGACTTCTACGAAACTTGGTCAGCTCCGGTAGTAGAGCCAGCACCGCTGCCCAACCCTTTAGTTGGCTTCATGAAGTCCAAAAGTTCATCTTTATTGGACCAAGACTATGTAAGCATAGTTGATTTATCAAATATTGTATTTATTTAAATTTTAACCCATTTTAACACATTGGAAAACTTTGTCAAGTCTTCTCGTCGCCTATTCCGCAATGTTTGAAGACTAAGGTCTTCAACCAGTGGGTCTTGACCGTTATAACATACGGTGCCGAAACGTTGATACTGACACTCGGGCTATGCTCGGATGTTTCTTTGAAGGATAAAATAAGAAATAAAGTTATCCGGTAAAGAACTGGAGTTACCGATATAGCTTGCAGAATAAGCTAGCTTGTTGTCCACAGTTTATTTGTTACAGTATTAATTATTTATTTAGTATTTAAAGTTTTGTTTATTTCACAGAAGGAGAGAATGTTGAAACCACTTTACTACGATTCCTCCTTGCACGTTGATTTACAAAGGTTTCAAAGTTTAAGATTTAATGTTTGTAATTATTATTTGTATACGAATCATGTAGATAATGGTTCATATGCTTAGCAGCCCAAGCAATATCTGCTACACCTATGATCTTGTTAGCAATGAAAGCTCAACCATTGAATAACTACAAAACTACGTAGGTATAACTAAAAATCTATATTTATGACTACTCATAAATACAGATTTTGATTGAGAATTATTTCACACTTAGGTTAACAATAGAAAAAAAAACATATACTTTATGATGAGCGATGTAAAACCATAATGCTGGTCCACCTATAAGTGAACTAATGGTTGTATTAGTTCACTAGCTTTTGCCCACGGCTTCGCCCGCGTAGAGGTCGGAAATTATCCCACGGGAACTACCGGAATAAAAATAATATAATTCAATCATGATTCGAAAGACACGTGGCGCCATCTATTATCATAAGAACGTTATTGTTGTTTACCTCGGGAATAGTACTTTTTTTCGGGATGTAAGGTACCCACCCTATGTCTGTTTCTATACACCTTTTTGTACACCTGACAACGTATACAGGGTTATTTTTAAAACGTCAATAACCTCTTAAGGGGTCATTGTACTCATCATTATGAACGACTTTACCATGGGACCAAAACTGAAATCGCAGTTCGTATCGCATATCGCAGAAAAAAAAAACCAGCAGTTCCCTACATTTATGTTCGAATAATTCGTTAAAATGTAAGGAACAGCTGATTTTTTTTTTCGCGATTTCAACCCTATATACAAAATTTCAGGGTTATCGGTTTAGTGGTTTAGGCGTGAAAAGGTAACAAACAAACTTACTTTAGCATTTATAATATGAATGTTTTGCATTAAGACAAAACAGGTATTATATGTTGGAGAAAACACAGCAATGCTGTTGAAGATGATCCTTATGATTCTGTGAAAATACGAGAATATCCCCCTAAATCAGTAGGAATATCGAGCATACCTTCTTATTTCTGGCACCTGAAGGCGCCGTTAGTACTTTACCGCCATTTTAACTGTCAAGTGTCATTGCAGTCTTCATCATCAGCAAGCTCCTTGTTTCATTGCTGTGTTTTCTCCAACATATAATACTTGTTTTGTCTTAATGCAAAACAGTCATATTATATGCCTTCGAAAACACAGCAATGCTGTTGAAGACCTGTTTGATATCTGCTAGTGACCAGAAAAAATAAAGCACAAGAATGCAATGTGAATGCAAATTGTTAAATTGACCCAAGAAATTAAAACTATTATTTCTTTGTTGAACTTTAATGTATTAAGCTCTAACATTGGGAAAACGAACTAAATCAAATTTAACAATTATTCAGTCATCTAAAGTCATTAACTCTTTGCAGTCAACCTACTGCTAAAATATGCATAAATCAATAAATAATAATAACATTTCTTAGTTAATTATAGTAATTAACAAACCATAACAGAATAAACAAGCCTCTGTTTTTTAAATAAATGAAAAAAATAAAATAATTCTTAGTTTAAACATTGAAATCACATGTGAAATCTTAGGTATAATATTATGATTAATTAAATAGTTTTAAAATTATTATAAAGAAAACCCACTGCAGCATCGTCGCTGACAGATCTATTTACTTCTTTGCAGTAATATCTTGAAAATGTTTCTACACACTTCCAATTTCCTCTCTCTAATATCTCCTGTACTGGTCTGTTGTCCAGCCATCCCCGAGAAGCTACAGCTGATCTTATACTACCTGGGGAGGCATCAATCTTAGCAAGCTTAAAGGCTGACCGCACCCAACCTGCAATCATTGTTTTGGATGCAGGCCTGACCACTCCTGTGATGGAGATAAAAAGGGGTTTTAATTGACTATCCTGACAGCGTCTGGCTTCTGAGCTCTTAATCAACTCCTTAACGTGAGTTACTGGGCAAATTTTAGGGTTTTCATGCCGTGTTAGAAGCCAGCCTGATTGCCTGTGCGAACCTGTGTCAGTTTTTGAGCCGAACTTTGGCCAAAATGTCAAAGTGTCATTAGTCTCTGTAAATCCCTGCTCACTGAGTTCCAAGAGAGTAAGGTCATGTACCCTTCGACCAGATGCTAGTAAAAGGATCAATGCAGTCCGTCTGCTTTGGTCAAAAAGAGAATGTGAACAAGTAGATGACTTTAGCCAGTCAAACAAAATATTTACATCCCATATAGGGAGCTTAGCTGGGTGTGGTTTAGAAAAAGAGACAGCCTTTAAAACTTGTTGAATAAAAAAGTTCTTTGACAAGTTCTCTACTGTTGCTGCGCAATATGTTGAAATAGCTGACTTGTGTAGAAGGGTTGTACTATAGGCAAACTTATTTTGTAAATATAGATTGGCCAAAAACCTAGCTACGTCCTTACCATCAGGACACTTACTGTTTACACCGTGTAACTTACTCCAGTGCAACCATCTTTTTAACGGGACACTATAGGTGCTCAAGGTAGACGGACGCCAGCTGTTTTTCAATAACTGCTGCTCTTCCCGACTCCAATCAGTTACTTGATCCTCCCACCCCCAACTTTCCATGCCTGAAGCCTTAGCTTGTCTACTTGAGGAGGGCTCAACCTTGTTGTCCAGTCTAACAGAACATCCCTCAGGTTCTCTATCGGCAAGGGGGGAGCTAGCGCGCGTGCCTGGAGATCCGGAAACCAGAAGCACTGGGTCCACCGTGGCGCTATCACATAGTATGTCCCTACTGCCATGTTTAGGTGTGCCAGGACCCTGGGTATCATGCTCGGAGGTGGGAATACCCACGCTGTTTGGAACACCCATTTTTGACTGAAAGCGTCGCAGAAAAGCGCCGAGCCATCTCTTGAGTCTAAAGTCACATACCTTGGGACGACAGCGGTTTCTCTTGATGCGAAGAGATCGACTTCGGGCACACCCCACCGTCTGAATATTGCCTCCGTGGCTGGCGGTAGTAGATGCCACTCGGGTACTGATCTTCCCCTTGATAGGGAATCTGCAATGCCGTTCAGGTTCCCTGGTAAGTGATATGCTGTCATCGTTATGTTGAATCGATAGGTCAATTCCAGTAACCTGGTTGTTAGCCCCAGTAAATTTAGCGAACGAGTTCCGCCCTGATTCCGGATGTATGCCACCAGAGTTCTGTTGTCTGATTGTATTAGGATGTGGGCATTTCGTAGCAGACCACCCTGGGACCTGATGACGGCAAAGACGGCATACATCTCCTTCATATTGGAGTGCCAGGCTTTTTGGTTTGTAGCCCATCTTCCTGAGAGGTATTGACTGTTTAAGTTCGCTCCCCAGCCCGCATCCGCTGCGTCTGTGGTTAAAAAGTGTGTTATTTCTCTCTTGTGTAATGGGGTTGGACTGCCCTCTATCGCATCCAACCACCACCGCAAGTCCTGTCGCACTCTGGGGCACAGTGCTCTCTTCTGGCCTTTCCGAGTAAATCTTCTCAGAAAGAGCTGTGCTCTGCGACAGTAAAGCCTGCCCCGAGGGATTGCATGGTTGGCAAAATTTAGCATGCCCAACAAACTTTGAAGCTCTCTTAATGAGCAGCTGTCTCGGCTCAACATTTTTGTCAGATAGCTTTTTATACCCAGAACCTTTCGGGAGGGCAAGGCTACTGTCTGGCTCTGGGTGTCCCAGACCAGCCCTAAATATTCCAATTTGCGTGTGGGCACAGTTTCGGACTTCTGGTAATTTACATGCCAACCTAAAGATTCCAAGATGGCCAGCGTTTCCGCAACCTGTGCCATAAGCTTGGATTTGTCCTGACAAGCCAGGAGATAGTCGTCCAGGTATACTAAGAGGCGTATACCCCGATCCCGGAGTATTTCGGCCACCCAGTTTGAAACTGCTGCAAACGCACGGGGTACCGAGGACAGGCCGAACGGTAGTGCTGTTAACTGAAGGATTTCTCCATCGTAAACAACCCGTAAAAACCTTCTGTGAGTCTCCGCGACACTCAGATGGAAATAAGCGTGGTGAAGATCGATCTTCACTAACCAGTCGTTTGTCTGAAGAAAGTCTACTACATCTATCTGTGATATTAGATGAAAATGCTTTGTCGCTACATATATATTTAGAGCCTTGAAGTTGAAAATTGGGCGCAACCCCCCATCTGACTTTTTTATGAGGAACATTTTTGAGAAGAAGCCCGGGTTTAGAGTCAATGGTCTCTCTAAAATACCCTTGCTTTCCAAGTCCTTGACCATTTGTGTCATTTCTGGGGAAACTTTGGTGGCCAAGCATTCTAAAAAATTTCTGGTTGGGTATTTCAGAGGAGGTTTCTTCCTGAAGGGCAAGCGGTAACTCGCTATTGAATTTATAATAAACTGGTTTGCCCCTAGTTGTTCCCATTTTTCTGTGGCAAATTTCAGGCATCCTCCTCTGAAATCCCGGTGTGAATCAATTCTCTTTGGACTTAGAGTTTGATCTCTCCACATTGGAACGACGCTGACGAAAGAGCTGAGTCTTTCGAACCGTATGCTTAAACTTTTTATCTGACTTCCTAATCTTATTTTTATTGTAACCTTTCCTATTTTGGAATGTATGATCCCCACGATCTGAAACTTTCTTCTCTTTTGAATAGGTTGGATTATTCAGCCAGACCTGAGACCCTCCGAGGGACTGTATTATAGGCTGCAGAGCCTCTCTACTAAATAAGTACTCAGAGCTGGGTGGGACATTTCTTAATGTGTTTCTAAGATTCTCATTGGAAATTTCCTTTAAAATACGTTCACGCCTAACCTCAATACACTCAGAACGCTTTCCGCATATAATTTGCATAGTAGTCTCCGAGTTCTTATTACATGATGATCCCGGTCCGAAAATAACAGAAATTTTCTCAAACAAAGTATTTGGATTTAGTCCCTGAGGATTAGTACTAGCCCAGTCAACAATAGACTGTAATCATGTTCTTAACATCTGCCTCTGTTCCAAAACCTTATTGGATAAGCCAGCTAAAATCAACTCAGTTGAAGCCAGATAGTCTTTGCTTTTATTAAAGTGACATAATTCATCATTAATATGAAGGCCTGTAAATTCAGGGGTCGCCAAGCAGCCCTGCAAGACCTGCTTGTACCTAATGCCTTTCCATGCTTGAGAGTCAAACTGTTGTAACTTATTTAGTTCTAAAAATCTATCCCTATCACTGGCTGGGATAATCTTCTTATCGTTAATATCGGTGTTTAATGAACCCCAATTGAGAGACAGCGACTCAGGCTGAATAGGCAATGTAATAAACGGTTCCGAAATACTCTCATTGTTGTCAATATCAACAAGATGATGCGAATTAATATTTTTACTAGTACTTGGTAATACTTTACCACTATTATAACAAGCGGGATAATAGCTTAAATAACTCGAAATATACGACACTTGCGACATTAAAGTGTCAATACGAGGATCGGTGTGAACCGGTTTCGACTTGTACTTACGGTTTCGCACCGAGGTACGAGAACGCTTGTTAGGCAGGGGTGACGCCGTACCCTCCTCAAACTCCGAGGATGAGGAGGAGCTGCTGTCCGATGTCCCAGAGCTAGTTGGCGGTAATTGTTCTCCATCCGGAGCAACAATACCGGCTCGCTCGTGGTTCTCATTACCGATACCTACCGGCTCCATTTATTGGTGAAATACACTGCTGTGTTTCCAAAAGGCACTAAAGTTACACTCACTATCACTTTTAACACTCGCTTATCTCATAGAATACTTTTTTCTTATTAGATAAAAGTTTCGATGTAACTCGAAAGAATCACAAGAATGCAATGACACTTGACAGTTAAAATGGCGGTAAAGTACTAACGGTGCCTTCAGGTGCCAGAAATAAGAAGGTATGCTCGATATTCCTACTGATTTAGGGGGATATTCTCGTATTTTCACAGAATCATAAGGATCATCTTCAACAGCCAACAGACAGTTGCGTTCCCATACTTTAAGAAATTTAAGATTCTAACGTTACCAGCTATACATATACTGGAAACTAGATTGTTTGTAAAATCAAATCCGCATTTATTTACTAAATTGTCAGCAGTTAAGAAGACCCCAATCCGTACTCAATATAAGAATCAATTATGTACGATAAAATGCAATACATCATTAATGGAAAAGAGCTTCTTTGGTGTTGCTCCCAGAATTTATAATAAAACACCCGAAATCATAAGAAGTATGCCATTAAAAAAATTCAAAAAGTGTTTTCATAAATTATTAGTTGAGAAATGTTACTATACCCTAGATGATTACTTAAATGATAAAGCACTGTAACTTCTGTACCTATTAATAATCAAGCATGTATTTTTCTTTTGTTTTGAAATTTTTTTTTGTTTTATGTGCTGAATTTTGTTCGTCCTTATTTTTATCTGATATTTGTATGTCATCAATGACAAAACAAAGTGCAACATTATGATTAGTATATAAGACCTTGACCTTGAACCTATGTTTTACAAATAAATAATTCTTATTCTTATTCTTATTCTTATTCAGCATTGCTGTGTTTTCGAAGGCATATAATATTAGTTAGGAAGGATTAGGATAACTTACAGCCTGAAACAGCCTCGTTGGTGTAGTGGTCACAAGCGCTACTGCTAAGTATGAAGAACTAAGTGGGATTCCCAGGTCGGGCAAAAGTGTTCTTGGGTTTTTCCATCAGGAATTTCTCAGTAGCAACCGAAGCCTCGATTTGTTCCCGATAGATGGCAATAGGCTCGCCCCTTATACATGGAAATTAAATATAACTTGCGAAAGGCCAAGAAGTGACTGCTCTATTCAAATGCAGCACCTGGATACTGAGTTGAAACGTGTTTTGAACATTTGTCAAAATATCCATCCAGCGTCACTAAATTCTAGCGCTGGATTGAGATACTGGGGGCCTAAAATGGACGCTTTGGCAGAATCATAATATGATCTGCGTACAATTCATATCCCGCAATTCATCTGTTTGAGAGTTTTGTACGGAGTTTCGTAAAATGGTCCACAAATTATGAATTGCTTTATTGAAGTCTGATGTCAAATAGCAGCTGTCAAACATATTTTTATTTTTTATTTAATTATCATTTATACAAAGAACACAGGATTACCTACATGTTAGATAGCAACCAAAAACCACTAAGGTTTAAACTTGGGCTATCATGAGTCTATCTCAATATCAAACTATACAATTTAGCATTGATATGTACGCGTTATTGTCGATACAATTAATAAAATCTTTATGTATGAAGGGTTTGACGCATTTGGTGCACATCTGCGGGATGTATGAATTGTACGCAGATCATATTATGATTCTGCCAAGGCGTCCATTTTAGGCCCCCTGGATCAATGTAAATCAGCTTATTAACATGTTTTTTTTTCTACAGCGTACCAGAACGTAAGTTCCAGTCTACGTAGGATTTTTTTAAATAGACTTTTTTATTTTTAGGGTTCCATACCTCAAAAGAAAATAATAACCCATAAAGGATCACTCGTGTATCTGTCTGTCCGTCTGTCACAGAGCCAATTTGCTCTGAATCTACTGGACCAGTTAAGTTGTAATTTGGTACACGTATGATTTTCTGTGACCCGTGTAACATAAATAAATGAATTTTGATTATGGGGGCCGCTTTTGGGGAGCAAATTAGAAATTTAAAATTAGTTTTGCATACTGTACCATGTGACATATCAAATGAAATGACTAGGACTTGTTGTAAGGATATCAGGTTTATATTTTTTAAATTAATACTTTCAAAGTTGAGAAAACAGATGAAAATTAACCATTCCATCCCCCATTCCCATCACCCCTATTCCACCCCCTATCTCTGAAACTACAGAGACTAAAATTAAAAAAACTTACTAGAATAAAAAATAACTTTTTACTTATAGATCAATCCTGTGAAAAGTCTATGGTCTTAAAATAACATGGTAAATCTCTCAATATTGTGCGTACAAATTTACATTTGCAGTTGTAATGTATGAGGGAACATGTTTTTCAACTAAAATATTATGTTTGTTCTTGGGATAAATTCATCCCAACTACAGAACCCTTCATTGTGCATGGTCCCTTGGCCAGTTTTTTATTTTACAATTATGACAATCGTTTAACGACGCTTTAATTATTAATGTTATGTTTGTAACCGTTTTAAAATTATACAATTAATTTATATTAATATATATAATATGTACTTTTTTTAATAAAGATTTAGCCTGTATGTTGTTTTTCTCATATTATTCATTACTTCCTCGTTGGTCTAGTGATCGCAAGCGCTACTGCCGAGCATGAGGTCTTCGGTTCGATTCCCAGGTCAGGCAAAGTGGTTATTGGGGTTTTCCATCATCTATTTGTAGGTGTCTAGATTTGTACTCGGTTGATGGTAACAGGTTCGCCCACTATTACATGGGACTTGAACATAACTGGCGAAATGTGGGTAGTATTGTAGGTAAACCTCTACCTAACCCTATGGGGGGTAACGCCTGTAAAGGCGTGATGTTATGCTTATGTGTTAAAGAAAAAGGTATAGCATCTAGATCATAATAGACGGCAGCAAAGTAAAAAGAGTGTACACTACACTTTTTTCGAAATTTACTATACATAATTCGACTCTGAATTCTTTGTTCTATCATAGGTTTTTTTACATATCACAACTGGTACCTACATCTATTTACAGCGTGTATATTGCGGCCGTTATCAGCATTTATGCTCAATATACTATAACAGTGGACTTCACGGAAAAAGGAATGTGACAAACTACTGCACAGTTACGACTTATAAAAACATTTAAAAAAACATTTAATAATATAAAAAATCGTGATGTATCGGCTGCAGGGTCCAAGCTAATGTGTAATACTGGCGGTAAGGGCTCCAGATAAAGGAACCTCCTAACGGTGCGAGCCGTATCGAGGAGTACTGCCTTCTGAATCAGGCCCTTGAACCACCTAACGAGAGCCTCGAGAGATGTTGACCATCAGGCCATTGGCCGATACGACAATCGGCACAATGACAGCCGAGCTCACATTCCACATGTGAACAACCTCGTGTGCAAAGTCGAGATATTTTATTTGAATCTCTTTCTCAGCTTTCACGAGGTTCTCGTCATGTGGAATAGTAAGATCGACAATCATTGCGCAGTGCGCTAAGCCTGATATATTCACCACTATATCAGGCTTATTGGCGGCAATAGTCCTGTAAGTAATGATAGAACGATCCTGGGATCCGTCTATCATTATCTGTACTGGTACAACGTGACATGGTCATAGCATTTTCGAGAACTGGGTCGGGCACATACTTGTAATACGGTACCTAGGTACTTCCACAAGTTTATATTTCAATGCAAATTACTGGTGAATAATCCTGGCCTGTTATTATTATTGTTTACAACTGTAAAACTGACTTTACATACCAAGACCCCTCCGTGCATAGATAATACACTATATTAGCCTCCGTGCCTAAGAAAACAAAAACCACTTAATTCACTTATGTTGTAATGAACATCTTTTTTTTTTTTTTTGGTGGGAAATTATCAAATAACTTCTCCCGCTCTGGGCTGAGCGGGAGGGCGTGTCAGACTTTTACTGACTAAAACCCACCCGTGTTCCTTCCATTGCCTGTGTGCCAGAGCCACGATATCCCTTTCGGACAAACTCGCAACCCCGGCAGGCATTGGCCCTAACGGACCCCGTCAGTTGGTGCTGACATCTCTTTGAGGCGCGCGTGAAACACAATGCGCCGTCGACCCGGGCCTGGTCCTTATCGGACGGCGAGCTACCCATCGCTCACCGTCCGCAGGCCCGCGCCTACGGTGGCCGGAAATCAACTTGTGACTCCCGACGCCCGGGGCGTCTCCTGCGGCGGTTAAGGGCGTGAGGGCGCGAACCCTGCCTTACCCTCACGCGTTCCGCCTCCTCCTTCGCGAGCATTACTGCTTCGCAGAAGGAGGTGACGCCCTCCCATGCACTCTCGCTCCGAACCATGGCCTGAACCAGGGCCGGACGCGAGAGATCGCTGCCGCCGATCGTCTCCGTGAGGACACGGCGGTGCTCCGCCCAAGCCGGGCAGACCACCGTATGCTCCACCGTGTCCTCCGGGCGATCCACACAGTGGTGACACCCGGCGTTTCCTCCCGCTTTATCCTGAACAGGAACCTCGCGAAACAACCGTGTCCGGTGAGGACGCCGCGGCGCCTCTCTAGCCACCCCTCAAAGAGGGGACTTATCGCCACAATTGTGGCGTGCCCTGCGCTGGGTTGCGACAATCCCACTCTCCATGCCGCCATGAGATCCCGCAGGAGCTGCCGCGATTTCTCGTGGCAGCGGAGTTTCACCCCGGCCTTTCGCCTCCTCGCGCCACTCCCAGATGTGCGCGAGGACTTTTGCCTCCAGATCCCACGGCGGCAGTCCGGCAAGGAGGCTCGCCGCCTCACGGGAGACCGTGCGGTAACCCCGTACCAGCCTGATGGCCATGACCCTTTGGGACGCGTTCAACCGCTGGGCTGGTCGCAGCCTCAGAGAACGCGCCCACACTGGTGCCCCATAAAGGGCCATGGACCGCACGATCCCCGCGTACAGCCTCCGGCAGGAGGCGTTTGGACCCCCTAGATTGGGCAGGAGCCGCTTCAAAGCAGCCCCGGCCCTCTCCAGTCTAGGAGCCAAACGTCGGAAGTGCTCCACGAAGTTCCACCGGCTGTCGAGGACGAGTCCCAAGTACTTCATCGTCGACTCGACACCGATGTGAACTCCTCCCGCCGTTATGTGAGAACCCGACAGTGGCGCGTTCCGAGGACCATAAAAACACATGGCCTCGGACTTGTGCAAGGTCACCTCGAGTCCCAATTGCCGGATCCTATCGACGATTGTCGCAACGCCACGTGCCGCCAGTTCGGTCGCCGCCTCATGCGACCTCCCCTGCGCCAGGACCAGCGTGTCGTCAGCGTAGCAGACTACGCTGACGCCACTAGGGAGGTCGGCGCGCAGCACCCAGTCATACCTGATGTCCCACAGATGCGGCCCCAGGACCGATCCCTGTGGGACACCGCACGACATCTCTCGCCGGTTCCACTCTCCTTGGTGACCGGGGTAGATTTCCTATTAGAGACCTATTTGACGGCCCTGTCCGTCAAATAGGCCTCGACCACTCGACAGAGGTAGGACGGCATCCGGTGATACCGAAGTGCCTCCCTTATGCAACTCCAGGGCAAGGTGTTGAAGGCATTGGCGATGTCAAGAGACACTGCCAAGACAACCCCACCCCGGGCAACAGCATCCCCCGTCGTGAGGGCTCGAACGCGCATGATGGCATCCACTGTAGAGCGCCCCTTGCGGAAACCAAACTGGCTCTCCGCCAAATCCGGCCCCACCCGCACCAGCCGCCCGACAAGGCGGTCTGCAATTACTCTTTCAAAGAGCTTGCCCACCTCATCGAGCAGCACGATGGGCCAGTAAGAGAGTCCGCCGGGCGCCCTGGCTTCTTAATGAGGACCAGTTTCCCTGTCTTCCAACGAAGTGGGAACTGGCCCCTCTCCAAGCATGCGCTTAGGAGCCCCCTTAGTCGAGGCCCGAGAGCCTCCAAGGCCAGGACCCAGGCTTTTCCAGGCAAGCCGTCGGGTCCTGGGGCGGTATTCTTGGCATTAAACCTACGTACCGCCACTCTCAGATCTACCACGGTCACCTCCGGAGCATCGTCGTCGTCGTCGGCAGTGTGGTCCGCATCGGGCACCGCAGGAGACGGAGCCATGGGCGGAGGCGTATGTTCCCCTCGCGAAGGGAACAGAGCGCTCACCACGTCCTCCACGAGCTGGGGCCGGAGACTCTGCGTCAGCGGGGGAGCCCATGGGCGGAGTTTATCCCTCACCCCTTTGTAGGGGCGTCCCCACGGGTCCCTGTTGAGAGTCTCCAGCGACTCCTCGCGAGCCAGTCCTCTGGCCCGCTGGATTTCATCTCGGAGGGCGGTCTTCGCTGCTCTGTACCCCTCGTACAGCTCCGCCTGAATGGCCACCGTATCCGGAGGGCGGATACGGAGCCTGCGGTGCCTGGAGTACCGGTGGCGCGCAGCAACGCACGCCTCGCGTAAAGCGGTCAGCTCACGCGACCACCAGCACACCTGGCGCCGAGCACGTCCGGGCTGGACCCGGGGCATTGCCACGTCACATATTTCAGACATGGCCTCCCGGAACCACTCCGCCTCGTCGTTTATGTCGGCAGGCCTGTCCGGTGATGACACCCAGGCCTGCACGATTGAGGCTTCCAGGAGGAGCTCCCGGTCCAGCTGCTTCAGCGCCCACCGCGGACCACTCGGGGCCTGTCGGACCAGCGCGCTCGAGGTCTGGGCAGAGACGTCAAACCGGATGTACCGGTGTTCGGAATAGGTCTCCACCCCCTCCATGACGCGCCAGTCAATGACACGCGGCGACAGAGCGGGGCTGGCAAACGTGATGTCCACCACTGATTCAGCCCGCATCCGCACACACGTGGGGACAGAACCCCGGTTTAGGATGACCAGGCCTGTCTCCAGAGCCCAGTCCTCCACCATCCTGCCCCGTGTGTCCGTATACCGGGAACCCCAAGCCACGTTCTTGGCATTGAAGTCCCCGAGGACGATCACAGGGAGGGCATGGTACCCGACGACGACGACTCTCAACTCCCCTAGGGAGTTGTGGAACTCGGCGAGAGTTCGGTTCGGGGAGAAGTATACTCCTACCACGACAATCTCCCCGAACCGTGCTGCCACGCAACCCCGTCCACTCTAGACGGCCTCGAGGGCGGGGTACCGGCGGCGGCCGACGACATAATGGCCACTGAGCCGCTCAGGTCCTCCACCCAGTCGTCCCTCGGCGGGACAAAGTACGGCTCAGCGACCACGGCGATGTTAATCGACCACTGCGCCATGCTCTGGAGTAACAGATCCTGAGCGGCAGCGCAGTGATTGATGTTCGCCTGGAGGAGGCGTAATGGGGCCATTTATTGGCAATCCATTTCAGCCCCCTCCTGGGCCCCCTGTGAAGGCCCTGCCGCGGTGTAAGTGGCGGCAGCGACGACGGTGGATGCGGCAACGGCGGCAATAGTGGCGGCTGCGGCGGAGACGGCGGTGGTGGAGGGCTTGCCCCTGCCCCTGGGTTTGGGGGTGGGAGCGCAGGCCTTGCCTCCAGCCCGGTGATCGGCCGCTTTGCCAGCCGCCGCACATGCAAAGTAGTGCGGCGGGGCCTCGCAAGAGCAGGCCTTGTGACCGGGCCGACCACAGCGGAAGCAATCCTCGCTGCGGTCCACCTCTGAGGGCCAGCATACTCACACGTGGTTACCCACCCGGCAGCGGAAGCACCTCAGAGGTCTGGGTTCCAGCAGTTTGACCTGCGCGGATACCCAGCCTACCCGGATCCTTCGGCCCTCCCCGGCTATCTTTTGGGCCGCCGACACGGGGCAGCTCACCATAACGGTTTGCATCCCCGTGCTGTCAGGACGGATGGTGCCCGCCCTCACCTGCTCGGCAGGGCATTCTCCCGTCCTAGCCACGGCGGCCACAACGTCTTCCGCCATCACGCAATCGTCCAGGCCCAAAATGCGCATGTCAGCGCACTTGGTAGGCCTGGACACCCGGGCCTCTTCCGCATTTAGGGACGCCCTAAGCCTTTCGGCTAGGGCGTCAGCAGTAGGGCCGCTGGCCGCACCGGCGATCTCCAGCATCCGAGCCCCCGTCGCAGTGATCTTCATGCGGAAGCCATCGGCAACGCCGATCTCCTCCAGGTTCACTGCCGCCCACGCCTTAGTGAGCACCTCGCGGTAGGTCACGCCCTCCTTCTCCGCTTCCGGCTGTAGTGTAATTACTACAGCTGCGGACTTCGGGGCGCGGAGCCTAGCCGCGGCGCTTCGCTTCTTGCGCCGTTGCCGCCTCTCTTTTCTATTGGCCGCCCTTTTAGCCTTACCCGCCTTCCTGTTCTCCCCGGCTACTTGCAATTCAGCGTCGGCTGGAGAAGAATTAGGAGGCAGGGGTGGGGGCAGCCTTTCCGCCGCCAGGGCTGGGGCCCTCGTCTTTTGCGCACCCGCCTGCGCAGCCGTCCCGCCCTTCTTGGGCTTGGGTGGCACCGATTTCGCCGGTGCGGGTTTGGCCGCGGGATTTGCCGCAGGCTTCGCCACGGGCTTGGCCGAAGGCTTGGCCGTGGCAGCTACAGTGGCCGCAAAGGTGGCCGGCCTGCTCGCCGCTAGCGAGGGGCGCAGGACAATGCCCTCCAGTACGGAGAACCGGCTGTTGAAGGCAGCCAGCTCCTGCCGCACCAGGGACAAAACCTGGTCCTCCGCTGGCAAGGGCAGGCCCTGCCCATGCTGCGTTCCCACCTGGGGCACCTCCCGGGGGCCAGCTCCTCGGAGCCGGGCCAGGTCCGCTCGGAGCTCCTCATTCTCCTTTCGGAGAAGCTCCATAGCGGCCGTCAAGCGGCCGACCTCCACCCGCATCTCAGAAATTGCGTCCGACGGAGGCCCGGCCTGAAGGGCTCTCGCTGCCGCCATTATGGAGGCCGTGGCAGCAGGTATGGCCTTGTCTTTAGAGGACTGAATCCTCTTCAAGCCCACACCCCTGATCGCTGCTACCACGACCTCGTTGAAGCTGCTGATCCCTCCCTTCGCCTTGGAGCTCCCAGCGGCGTCCGGCTCACCACCCGAAGACTCAGTGAGGTCCGCCCTGCGGCTGGTCTCTCCAAGTTGGGGCTCCAACTCCAGCTCCGACTCGGCAGGGCTGGCTCGGCTGGGCTCGCTGGCCTCCTGGGTGGTGAGCTCTCTGCCCACACCCCGTCCTCTGACCCCTCCCCGCCGGCCAATTTTTCTCCGGGCGGAGTTCAGCCCGCCATCAGAGGACGACCCCTGGCCGTCCCCTGGCTTGGAGCGTTTCTTCTTTAAGAACTTTGCGTTCTTTGATGATCCCACCTCCACAGGCTCCGGACTCTTAAAAGTGCCCGTCGCGCCAGATGCGGCGTCGGACTCCGACTCCGCATCACTCCTCTCCTCTTCCACCTCTTTTAGGTTTTTGGTTTTGTTTAAAAATTTATCCATATTGTTCCCACGAGTATGGGGGATTTAAAAAGTCATTCCTAGGGTTACCCCCTGTACCTAGGTAAGTATGACATTTGTTTCCCAACACAAGGATTCCACTGGTCCTTGGCTGGGGGTGCGCTAACGACTGATGCACCACCTGCAACTACGAAGTTACAGAGGGCACTACTCCTCAGCCATTCATACCCTCGCCACGCACCAAAACTTGGTATTAGAGGATTTTTTTTATAGAGGTTATCGTCCTCGCGATCTGGGCGATCAAGCCAAGATCCTCGTCCCGTTCTGAGTCACAAAACATGACCGCGATCTCTTTCCGGATTACGATATCGACGGGTGCAGTCAGGAGAATCACGTTCTCCCGCTGCCAGCTCGTTGGCATGGTGAGTGCACAACTAGCGCCGCCCCTGCTTCTCCACAACGTAGAGAAACGCCCTCCTTCGGCCCATATTGGGCCCTTCCTCCACGGACCTTCAGGTCCTAACCTGCGCCCACTCGACCTTCCCTCTGTAAGCAGAGGGGGGAGTAGGCCACCATCCACCCAGGAGGAGCATTACGCTCACCCCCTCGCAGAAATTCGCCATAAACAATACCCTCCGAAAAACTCCACTACCTTTTTCGAAGAGAGTATTGTCCATGCCCAGGGTGCACCGGCCCGACGACTGCTCTTCCCCTCGAACGTATCCATAAGGGACCAGCAGGCATCAGGCATACGGGGAGGTTTTCTACACGCACCCCTTGTAATGTAATGTAATGAACATCTAATGCGGTATTATTTGAAGAGGAAGGAATGTATTGACTTACGTGGTTTATACCCAGAATTCGCATCTCCCTATAAGGAAGCGGTTACAGCAAAAAAAAAGCATGTTGGAAAAAAATGTGACCTACGTGGTTTTTGAAATATTTTTCGACCACATTAAGAAAGAAAAGAAGAAAGAAAGAAAATACGTTTATGACACACACAGACATGGCTGAATACTCTGGTTTAAAATCAAAACCTCTTCGATCCTTCAATGACATAATCTGACATAAACACATAACATTTAAGTGTTCTGTGCATTAAATGTTCTGTCATATTGACAAAGTTTCTATATGGTTTCCATTGTGGTTTCTATCACAGACTAATCTTGTAAAAAAATATTATAATTCCAATAATCATTAGGTATACATTTCAGTTTTATAGAATCTTTCAATTTCTAATGAACAATAAAAATACGGCACCATACAATATTATATTCTGGGCTGCAAATGCTTCTATGCGTGATCGCCCATGAAAATCAAAATTGTAACGTTTTTTATTTTCTTACAGTTGTTTCAAATCTACTTGATGAAGTCGTGCAGGAAGCCTAGTGCTGAAGCAAGGTATATGTATAAGTTTAAAATTATTTAAACGTTCACCAACACTAGGCGAAAGCTTCTGAGCCACATAATACAAGCTGTTCTCGAGGGTCGTCAAGAATCGTCTCGCCAGGAGACTTCGAGTTCCAGCCACCAGAACAAGCAGGTTTTTGAAAAGGCTTCAGTACCGTAGATCACATCCTTACTGTTCGGAAAATTGTACAGAAGACCGAGGAGAACAATCAGCCGCTGTGTATGGCATTTGTGGACTACGAGAAAGCCTTCGACCCCATCGAAATATGGTTAGTTCTGGCCTCTGCAACAATGTCGAATTGACTGGCACTACATCGAAAAGTTGTGATGTTTGTCTGACGCTGCCACGATGACTGTCCAGGTCCAGAATCAGAAAAGCAGCCCTAGCCAACCGCTCCGAGGGGTGAGACTCGTGTGAATTGATTGTACATGTAATAACATACAATACAATTCACACGTCTTGCCGAGCGTAATCCACATCGAAGGGTCGCTTATCGAAGTTTATTTGTTTATTTACTTTTACCAAAGAAAGAAAGAAAAGAAAGAAAAATATTTTCAGCCAGTCACATTTGTTTTACAGATTCCTAACCCAATACAACAATGTAGTCACAATATCCACATTCAGAGACGTCATCTAAAAACCAAACACCACCACCATTCCAAAGTTGTGAAGGAGTATGTTTACATAAGTCTTCCAGCCCGGTAGACACAACTTTGAAAATCAAGTCAACAGAAGAATCCAATTGGGTTGGGCAGCGGTTGGAAAACTTTGTCAAGTCTTCTCGTCGCCTATTCCGCAATGTTTGAAGACTAAGGTCTTCAACCAGTGGGTCTTGACCGTTATAACATACGGTGCCGAAACGTTGACACTGACACTCGGGCTATGCTCGGATGTTTCTTTGAAGGATAAAATAAGAAATAAAGTTATCCGGTAAAGAACTGGAGTTACCGATATAGCTTGCAGAATAAGCTAGCTGAAGTGGCAGTGGGCTGGCCATGTTTGTCGAAGGCCCGATGGCCGATGGAGCAAACGAGTTATAGAGTAGAAGCCGTGTAAACTGATCTGTCGCATGCGACTGTCGTTGGGTGTGCGCGTGCACCGTGCATCCTGTCACTGCCACAAGTAGCGAGAGCGTGTGACTCCCCTAGCCTATCGTTGCAATTCTGCAACTCAACGACGCCAAGAGTGCAGAGCTTTGAACAAAATATATGAAAATTGTCTTCCGCAGCCTGTATTTGTGTCTTGTCGCCGAGCTGTCACAGTTGGATGTCTTATAGTGTGCGCCACGTCTATTTCGAGTGCTGTTACCGCGTCGCGCTTACTTCAAATCTAGTAAATATAGATCTATGCCTAAATGTAATACTCGTACCTAAATATAATTGCACGTATGAATTTCTATAGAACTCTCGGCGCTGGGCCGTGCACAGATTGAAAATCCAACAGTGCACTTTTGTTTATAGGCATTATATTTAATGTTAGTAATAACGTACACGAAAACTGAGCAAATACGGCCGAAGAATACAAAAAATTCTGAATGACGCAAATTTGCAAATGGCTAACCATTTGCAAATCAAAAGAAACACAACCAAATGTTTTTTTTAAAGCTACTTTTGCCAACCTACTGCTTTGCAGTTCGGAAGAGGTACATAATAATTATGTTTTGTAAAATTATTAGATCTATGAATAAACACTTTCTTTTTTTTTTTACTGCGCCTGTACTGCGCAGGTTCTCTGTATCGCTAATAGATCGGGATATTCCCGATATCCGGATCTATTAGCGATACTGAGAAAGTTTTTAGAAACTATTAGCTCATTTTGCATGAAAACAATTTTGGCATACCTAGTTATCTTTTTAGTCCCAAGTGCGAGTTGCCCATGCCCATAAAAACGAGTAAAATTTATCAATTTTGAAGTAAAACTTCTTTAGTCTTGACTTGGGGTTTAAGCTGGTGAATGCATGACGAGAGCGTTACGGAAGTATACCTCCTTTTTTTTTTTAATTTTAAATTTATTTATTAGGAACAATTTTAGGTATAACTTAACAAAATACACGAAGATAGCTACAAAAGTAAAATACTGTGGCGCAGCTATCAACGCCCCATACAACATATATGGAAGACATTTGTTCCAGACACAGCTTTAGGAAGTCTTATAATAAAATTAACAATTACAAAAGACAAATTCACTCAAAAGTTTGTATGTAATGATGTAGAGTGGAAGTGAGGGCGAGAGTGTTTGTGAATGTATGTGAGTGTGTGAGAGTGAGTAAGATGTGCAATTAGTCTATTATGAGAGGATGCTAGCATGAGGGTTTATTTATGATACTAAAAGTAGCTCAGTTGCATCATAGGACCTAGATTTAAGCCAGTCTGTCAATTTTTTTTTCACTAAGTTTCTTTGTTAAAGGGTAGATTTTGACTCTCCTATTTATATTATTATAAAGCCTAGAGCTAATGTGGTTGAAGTGGCGACCTACCAACGCAAACCTGCAGAGCTCAGTTTTACAGATTCTGTCAGAGCGTCGCTTTTTAGTAAGGTACTGAGGGTCGTAAAGCAAAAGGTGGTGTTTCTTAAGCACTGTGTGTAGTACGTACAGCTGTCTTACTGCGAGGACCTCACAAAGTGAATATAATTCGGTAGTCGGAAATCGAATAGGTTTCCTCGCGAGTACTTTTAACACAGCTCTTTGAGCCCTCTCTAAACGCAACATTGTAGGCTTGTGGGTTCCCCCCCACGTAGTTATTCAGTAACCGAGAACTGATTGAGCGAGAGCGAAATAAATCATTTTTAGGCATTGAAAGTCAGCAGCCGTGCGAAGTTTTTTAAATAAATAAATCAGTCTTCTGACACGAATCACGATAGAGTCAACCTGTTTTTTCCAAGTTAGAAGATTGTCCAATATAACTCCAAGATATTTGATACTGTCAGACCGTTCTATCTGGGCACAGTTACAGGTGGTGGCCGCTGGGTAAGGACAAACATGAGTCATGATCCCAAATGTCATAGGTGGTTGGCCAAGAATTCCCGGGGAAAAGGGGATGAACTTGGTCTTTGAGATATTGAGTGTGAGCAGATTCGAGGATAACCACATCATGATCAACCTCAAAGCAGCCTCTGCCTTCTCACGAACTTCAGGCCAGTCCCTACCATGAGTTAAAAGAGCAGTGTCATCCGCATATGTAATTATTTTTGTGTTCGTAAGAGATAACTGACACAGCTCATTTACATAGATAAGAAAGAGGGTTGGTCCTAGGACACCACCCTGGGGTACACCAAAATTCATATTTACAGAATTTCTAATAAATGATTCGATTTTAACAACCTGTTTACGCCCCGTCAGGTAGCTACGAAAAATATCGAGCGCAATACCACGAATGCCAGATTGTTCCAGTTTATTAATTAATTTGGGGATAGAAACGGTATCGAACGCCTTAGATAGATCGAGGAAGACACCGACAGACTTTTGCTTATTGTTTAGGTGTTCGACTATTGTATTAGTATTACTATTTGTAAGTTTTACTTCAGACGTGTGGTCTAAAGCACACTCGTTTTTTTCTTTTTGATGTAAGGATAATTTTATTTTATGGTTAGAAAAAAATCTAAACAGCAGAAGTGGGTCACATAATTTGTCATACGGAGCCGAATCCATTGATTCGGATTTCCCCATACTACTATAAAAATAAACACTCTGTATCTATAACGCTGGCTGTAAATAATTTCATTATAATTATGCTTTCAGCATTAAATATCCATGCACATGTCAATGGCTGTGCCTTATGAGGGAATTTAGCCAAAAACACGAAGAAAAATGCAAGTTAGTTTTGAGATACTTATTTTTACTTAGATAAAATATCGTTTACTACAATAAATTCTTAAAACCAATTTTCTTGTTATAAAGTGATACTTACTAGGTACTATTTTAGTGAGGACTTTCCAGAACAAAAACACCTTAGTACTAACTAAGAACTAACAAATCTACCCTTTTTTTTTCTCTTACCTATAGTTAAGGCATCCAATCACAACGGGCCACATGCAATTTAATATCTAGAAGCCGCTCGGATGATGGGTTAATAATATCTAATGTTGGTAACTATGATTGTCCCGCAGTGCCATGGAACTACCCGGACCCTCTTTCAAAGTTCACGAATTCTTGACAGGCTCCTGTTATAAAGGCGGGTGGCAGCAAGGCTGCGGCATGCATGGCTATGGAGTGTACACGTTTCTTAATGGTAATGTTCCGTTTGGTGCCGGACGTAAAGAATTGCACCATCTCATTTCTTCCCATGGGTGTCGTAAAGGGCGACTAAGGGACTTACTAGAGAATGGGCAGCAGCGTTCTCTATGCATTTTTAAAACCATACTGCGATCGCCAACCCGCCTGCCAAGCGTGTCGATTATGGCAAATCGCCCCCCTTTAATTTTTTTGGGGGAGGCCTATGGCCAGCAGTGGACATCTTTAGGCTGAAATGATGATGAGGATGATGAATGCAATGGTATGGGGATTTTTATGTCATACGTTTCTTAATCAAAAAATCAAAATATCGTATGTGTACGTGTATTAATAGTGTACGAAAGTCCCCACACCAAACAAAACAAGCAAAGCAATGGTGTGGGGATTTTTGATAGTGGATGTACTGTAGTAGGTAAAGAAACAGCCAGTTCTTCTAAATAATGGAGATATATTCTCACCAAACACCATAAATCGAAGTAGGCAAGAGCATGTCTCGACCTGTCGCAACCCGACCCGTGAGGAAAGCGAACGAGACTCTCAAATAAAAAACAGGTCAAGAGCAAGTTGGACTCACGCACCGAGGGTTCCGTACGTATACAATATATGATGTTGATGATTTCTGAAAAACTGTGCTATTTTGAGACATCGTTTTATTTTTCCTATAATCTTTACTTACACTTTTATCACATACAATAATTTCTGATTTTTTTTCTATGCAAACTTCGGAGATAAGGGCGGGAGTGCGGTATTTTTTTTACATTTTTCATCAAAAGTCGATAACTATGCTGCCTAAAAAAAAATGTTTTAGAATGTGCAAACAGCATTCTTTTATATGATACGCCACATGCCCTAGTAGCCCCACTTCAAATTTTTAAGACCCCTTTCAGTCCATTTTGCAAAAAAGGTATATTTTTTTAAAAATATTTTGGCAAACGTCATCTAAAACTATTCTAAATTTCAAGTTGATAGCATTAGTTATAGTTCTTGAGATATCCAGGTGTGACAAACAGAGAGACTTAGTCTCACCATAAGGGTTCCTTTTTACACGCTTGTGATGTTCGTACCATTTAGTAACATTAGTGTTGGGATTACATCAAACGGCTCCACTTACAGTCTTTTGCTTCCCTCGTATACGTGTCTCATTTTATTTGGTAGCGTAGCTGACTGAACAAGATGCGTCGGCTGAACGCTTACTGCTGCCACTTCTGAAGATTATTTTGCTTAGAAATAACCAACACTACATTTAGTCACTCTAGCCGTCCTCTAGTAATCCACAATCCGAATCCCGCTATCCATCAGATATTTTTCCTTTTCATTAGCAGGATTTTTACTCACTGCAGAGCATACATACCTAAACCTTCCCTGTTTAGTTTATCTTCCCTGTTTTTCATCAACCTTGTCCGGCCTAAGACTGTATTGAACAGATTTTACTTGTGAATTTCCTCTTATAGTACGAAATGACAAAAAAATAACTATTGCAGGTATCTAAAACAACAGCATGTAATATATTCAAGAGCTTCACCACTTTCCATAAAACTCTGGTTATTTATAGGAGTCACCTACGAAGGCGAGTTTTTTGAAGGTGCGTTTCACGGTAAGGGTGAGCTGCGATACCAAACATCTGCTGGCAAGGCGATCATACGCGGCATGTGGAACAAAGGCGTGATGACGGAGAGGACGCTCCTCTTTGACGGTACTCTGGAGCACGATGCTGAAAATTGGCAGTACTGCAAGATGCCTGATAGACGGTACCTTCGATTATATCCTCTGTTATAATTATGTAGTAGACAAAAACTTGCAAATCGTGTAAATAAAAAGGTAGGCATTCTGTGTAGTATAAGCATAATTACCCTATAATGTTCCCACTGCTGGGACACAGGCCTCCTCTCGGTGAGAGAGAGTGGGCCGTAATCCACTACGCGACCCCGTGCGGGTTGGTAGATGTCACGTGACTTGAATGAATGGTTGGTTCTAGGGCATGCCGGTTTCCTCACTTTATTTACCTCACTGTTTACCGCGGGCTACCTACAACAAGCAGCATAGCATGTCCGGGGCAGTGGCCCAACTGCTCTGTCCAACTAGTTGGATCACGGGTCTTTACTAGGGGCAATTGTCCAACTTTAAAAATAGTTTGATGGCAGCACCTTTTGAGAGTTCCGCTGTCCAATTCATTTAAAAATGCGTGCAGTGGGGCTCCGTCGACCTACTGACGGAAACGCTAACCCTAGACGGCCGACGTCAGGGGCACCCCGAGGTTCGGTTGGTTAGGTTCCATTAAACCCTGCAGACAGAAAGAGGAGCCCCGCACAGCGGGGCTCCGTCGAGCTGCTGACGGAAACGCTAACCCTAGACGGTCAACGTCACGGGGAGTTAGGTTCGGTTAGGTTTTTAGAGTTGGCAAGTTATTTTTTAAATGAATTGGACCAGGGAACTCTCAAAAGGTGCAGTGGTCCAACAATTTATAAAATTGGACAACTGCCCCTAGTAAAGACCCATGGTCCAACTAGTTGTACAGACCACTGCCCCGGAATGAGCATAGCTGCCTATAAGCAGTTTAAGCTGTGCTGACCGATTTCCATTTGTATAGGTACTTTCCTTTTAATTTAATTATTTTCAATTCGTACATTATTCTGATATAATTCTGTGTGAACAGATTTACGAGAGAATACGCCGATGGTGTGCAGCCTGCTGGCAAGTCATTCCTGACAGCTTATCAGCCTTACGTAGAGGTACCTGAAGGATACTGTGACACCGGGGACGGCTTCTTCGATATTAAAAGGAAAATGATTTATGAACATGCTGACCACACAAAGATCTTAAGGTAATCGTAATCACTAGCTAGAGTGTAGGTGAGGAGAGAAGAGCGCTCAGCAAATAAAATCGGTAAAAAAAATACTTTAACAAATAAACAATTATTCCATACTCTGGTTTTCAGTAGTTTTTATTAAATTAATTTCTCAAATAAATTTGAGTTATTTTTTTTTTGTTAAACTGATGTGTTACCAGACTTTCGATGCTGCTGTTCAGCTTTCTAGGTCCAAGGGTTTGGACTGAGTGTTGATGAGTCAGTCATTAGACTTGTCTTTTATATGTAGGTTTAGATTTAGTTTAACCTTTTTTTAGATTTTTGGTACCTACTACCTAATAATCTACATAATTATATCTTATAAAACGAACAATAGACCTTAACTTCCGACCATTCGCAGAGGCCCATCAGAATCCGTTCGCAGGCGCCCAGGAAATCTTGAGCAAAAGTGGATACTAGAAAACTGTCGCGTGGGAAAAAGGGATATGACTATAGGGCCTCGTCAAGACTTGTACGAGAAATATATGGAGCCAACAGCGCTCCTAGAACCAGTGCCACCACCACCAGCCAAGTTCATAAGCGACGCCAGGAAAACGTCGATATTCGAAAAATACGAAGACCTTGTAAGCATGATTGTCTCACTGTTTCCAACTTTTACTAAGAATTCAAGAGAAAATTCTAACTATATCCTATACATCATCTGCCTAGCCTTTTCCCAACGGAGTTGGGGTAGGCTTCCAGTTCAATACCAGTATTTTACATGTAACGACTGATCTGACCTCCACAACCCAGTTACTGGGTAACTCGATACCCTTTGGTAATACTGGTTTTCAAACTTTCGGGCTTCTGATGACCCGTAACAACTGTCAAAGATTTACAAATAACTGCCGGGACCAGCGGCTTAACGTGCTTTCCGAGGCATGGACGGGTCTTGGACTCTTGGTATGTAAACATGGTCACCCATCCACGGACCAACCGTGGCAAGCGTAGCTTAACCTGATCGATCGACCTGTGTGGCGGTTATTACTTAGGCACAAGCCCTTCTCTTAACTTTACCCTATACATCTAGCTAATTGATATTTTTATCATGACCTTAAATAGTTTGGGCCTATACAACCAAGGGTCTTCGACCAAGAAGACCACTGTCTCAGTCTGTGATCTGTCTGGATGATGATTTCTACCAAAGATCATTGTGCGGGGTTTTCATCGATCTATATTCGTGAATTGGTGCCATGTTCGTGAACTGCCGCCGCCGAAGGACTGATCATCTCTTAACTGCTCGGCTTCTTTAACGAATTAATGAAATGCACCGACCCCAGCATGGTTGAACCAGACTCGATTGCTCGAATGAACCCAAAGATTCACCCTAGTCCCTGAAGCCTCATGTTTCATGGGCCCACCATTGTGTTTCAAAGAGTAGACCGGGGGGCGCAATAATGGTAGGGAAGACGTGCCCATGGGATATGGAAGGATTATTAGCGCCTACCGGATATGCATCCTTGAGCAAGCATAAAGCTTGCTCAAGGATGCTGCTCGGCTTTTTTTATATTGTTTTTTTTTTAATCTTTATTCGGACCCTTTTAACGTTCTGAATCGTTCCCACAGGTATAATTTCAACTTGTCATGGCCATCAGGCTGGTATGGGGTTACCGCACGGTCTCCCGTGAGGCGGCGAGCCTCCTTGCCGGACTGCCGCCGTGGGATCTGGAGGCAAAAGTCCTCGCGCACATCTGGGAGTGGCGCGAGGAGGCGAAACGCCGGGGTGAAACTCCGCTGCCGCGAGAAATCACGGTACAGCGGACGGAACTCCGGCGAGATCTCATGGCGGCATGGAGAGTGCGATTGTCGCAACCTAGCGCTGGGCACGCTAAAATTGTGGCGATAAGTCCCCTCTTTGAGGAGTGGCTGGAGAGGCGCCACGGCGTCCTCACCTTCCGCCTGACGCAGGTCCTCACCGGACACGGTTGTTTCGGGAGGTTCCTGTTCAGGATAAAGCGGGAGGAAACGCCCGGGTGTCACCACTGTGTGGATCGCCCGGAGGACACGGTGGAGCATACGGTGGAGATCTGCCCGGCTTGGGCGGAGCACCGCCGTGTCCTCACGGAGGCGATCGGTGGCGACGATCCCTCGCGTCCAGCACTGGTTCAAGCCATGGTTCGGAGCAAGAGTGCATGGGAGGCCGTCACCTCCTTCTGCGAAGCAGTAATGCTCGCGAAGGAGGAGGCGGAACGCGTGAGGGAGAGGCAAGGTTTGCGTCCTCGCGCCTCTAGTCGCCGCAGGAGACGCCCCGGGCGTCGGGAGTTGCAAGCCGATTTCCGGCCACCGTAGGCGCGGGCTTGCGGACGGCGAGTGATGGGTAGCTCGCCGTCCGATAAGGACCAGGCCCGGGTCGACGGCGCGTTGTGTTCCACGCGCGCCTCAAAGAGATGTCAGCACCAACTGACGGGGTTCGTCAGGACCAATGCCTGCCAGGGTTGCGAGTTTGTCCGAAAGGGATATCGTGGCCCTGGCACACAGGCAAATGAAGGAACACGGGTGGGTTTTAGTCAGTAAAAGTCTGACACGCCCTCCCGCTCTGCCCAGAGCGGGAGAAGTTATTTGATAATTTCCCACCCAAAAAAAAAAAAAAAAAAAAAAAGGTATAATTTCAACTTAAATGATGTAACCAATATTTTTAACCATATTTTGATTTAAATGAGTGTCCATAGACTTTCTTGTCCGTTTTTCTCCTTAAGAACCTTTTACGCTTTGGAAAGGGCAACTAGCTTCATCTTTCTGACTGACGGACCCCTTGACAATTCAAAAGTGCCAGTAATTGGTTTATTTTATATTAATGCTTTGAGTTTAACTCATCCATCAGTATTTCAGGATGATTTAGGCATAGTCCTGTCAGTGACTTGTATGAATGGTTAATTGATAACAACTTCTATAGTATATGACAATTCCTAGAACGAAAATAGTGGTGTTGTAATAATTATAATAATTATCTAATAATTTTGCTAGGGAAAATTGTATTACAAATATTTGCATGCTATATTTAATCTTGGCAAAACATGTCTGCTCTATTTTGTGTACTGTAAGAATTTTTTATACCATGTTTTACGCAAATTAATAAATAAATAAAGTGATGAATGTGATGATAGATTGATCCTGTACAATGTGACATTATCATTTTCGAAAACTGGGTCGGGTACATTTCTGTTCTATGGTATTCTGTTTCCAAAATAGTTATCGTACTTAGAGAAGTAGCTAGTGCAACTTTTTATTATTATTATGATTTTACAAAAAATATGTGCTACACGCTTTTACCTAAATTGCATGTTTTTTTTTATAATTTTATAGTTTTTTTTTTACTTTACAGGAAGATGCGCCACTATTCTACAACGCTACAAAATCTGGAATAGTTATGGGGTTTGTTCATTTATTCATTCAAATTAAGACAAGAAAGTTCGTCAATATACAACATTAGTTTTTGTTTATACTGAACCCGACAAGGGGTCATTGTTCTCATCATTTTGAACATTTTTTTCTATGAGACCAACCGTGTGTTCATTTAAATCGACAAAATGTATGGAACAGCTGATTTTTATTTCGCGATTTCAAGGTTGATCCCATAGAAAAAATTGTTCAAAATGATGAGTACAATGACCCCTTTTCGGGTTTAGTATAAACAAAAACTAATGTTGTATTATTAGCAAGTAAGATGATAACAAAGCCACAGAATAGAAACTAAAGTAACGAAGCAAGAAATAATATGGACAAGTTAGTAGAGACAACAAAAAAAATAATTTTACTTCAATCGCCAAAAGATGTTGTCCTAGTAGGTAAAAAAAGACAATCCGATTGCGGATAGACTTTTATTTATTAAAAAAAAGACAACATCACACCTGTATTCTAGAAGGGGATAGGCAGAGGTGTGCTTATAGTACACCCACAAAAAAAACAATTGCCTTGTTTTTGATTTACGTTCGTCTATATACTTAATTATATCTTTTTTTAATTTGGACATTTTTATTTTGACATTTTATTTTGGACATTATTATGTCAACCTAACTTGATGAAGTCAGCTATGGTAAGCTATAAGTATCCACTAGACCAGCCATACTCAAAGTGTGCTCCGCGGGGCTCTAGGGCTCTGCAAAGCCTCTGTGGGGGATCTGCAAAAATACTGTCATAATGAAAAAAAATACTAAATAATACTAACTACCATTTTATTTTACTCTGCAACCTGAGTAAAATAAAATATAATTATTCCAACTAAATATTCCAACGCAAGTAAAATAATATGCAAAAGTTAATGTCAATTATTATTATTATTAATAAAGAATACACATAAAATTATTTTTGATTACTTTAGGGCTCCGTCAAATATTTTGTTACCCAAAAGGGTTCCGTCACCAAAAAAGTTTGAGAATCACTGCCCTAGACTTTTGACACACTTTGAAACCTTAACGAAAATTTTAATTTTTCACAGGCCGCCACAACGCAAATTCAAGCCTAACCCCATACCTACTGTCCCTAGTGGGCATATTATAGAATAATTATTATACCTAATACTATTTATTCTAGGTGTACAAGGTGTACATACTTAATTTATAGTAGTTTTTAAATGTATTTTACTGTTGAGATTTTTGTTATTTTCCTACTTGAAATATTTAAAATTAAAATCTTTCTCCAATATTTTGTTTTATTTTTTCATTGTGACTATCAGTATCACAGACCGTCCACCTTATTTTGATAAAGATAATTAGATAACGTCTCGACAATTAAGACAGAAGGTTCTTTTAACGTAGAAACATGGAATCATGGACTTCATAAATGCGATTATCCGGGATGGTGTTGATGTTAAGTTTGTTACACTCATTTGCAAAAAAAAACGGAGGTTCTTTTCCCCTATCTGTAAAAATAACAATACGAAAAAGGTTTTATTCATTTGAATATTTTACACTGGGGTAGTGTCGTAAGCTCAGAATAATGAAAAGTAGTCGCAAGTCACGGGAGCAGGCACGGCTCCCTGTCATTTCAGGTGACGCAGGTGCTCTCGGGGCGTGGCTGCTTCGGAAAGTACCTGTGTCGCATAAACAGGGGCCGGACCACTGCGTTAACTGCCGGGAAGACACGGCGCGGCGGCGCGGCATACGCTGGCAGAGTGTGCCGCTTGGGAGGAGCCACGCCGTGCCCTCATCTCAGGAGTAGGCAGTGACCTGTTGCTGCCGGCCGTGGTCGAGTCGATGGTCAGCAGTGAGGAGTCTTGGGACGCAGTGGCATCCTTCTGCGAAACAGTCGTGTCGCAGAAGGAGGCTGTGGGTGAGCGGAAGAGATCTCCCGCTCACCCGGCCTGCAGCAGGCGCACTGGGCGTCGGCAGAGGGCAGACAATGCCCTCTTCCGGCTCCCCTAAATGTGTCCAGGGACGGCAGACTTGGGGACGTCCGCCACCCCCTATCACACTGGACCCGAGGTGGCGGCGCGTAGTGTTCCATGCGCGCCCCTTCAGACGTCGCGGGGGGAATCAAACTAAACAGGTCCCACCCCCAATATTATACAATATATAATAGTACAATATAAATACGAGTATAGCTCATGGAAAGCGTTTGGTGACGATGACGCGAGTTCCATCATTTTTGTTCACCCAAAAAGTGCTCAACGCGCCTAAAGAAGATTTCACTTCAAAAAAAGTGTCGCAAGAAGAGTATATAAAGTTCGATCCAAATTCAAAGGAACCCATTTTGGAACCCCATTCAAATAGCAATCCGGCTAGTCACTGCCTGCGGTATGCGAGAGGGTGGTGTGGGGCAAGCGGCGCGCTCCACCAGTCTGCGAGTCAACTGCTGCGGTCGCTAAAAGGTGTTTATTGTTACGGACGGTCTACTAAATGTCAGGCAGCTAACTACTAATGTTCAACTTAATGGAATAGAGTTGGACCCTGTTGAGTCGACAGTTTTTCTTGGAATAACTATTGACGGTAAATTACAATGGGGCCCACACGTAGAAAAATTGTCAGGAAGGCTTAGTTCGGCCGCCTATTCTGTTAAAAAAATTAGACAGATTACTGATGTAGATACTGCCAGAATTGTTTATTTTAGTTATTTTAATAGTCTTATGTCGTATGGGATCCTTCTCTGGGGAACATGTGCGGACATTAATAATATCTTTATTTTACAGAAAAGGGCTGTTCGAGCCATTTACAATCTAGGTCCAAGAGATTCACTTCGTGAAATATTCAAAGAAATAGATATTCTGACTGTAGCCTCTCAATATATACTTGAAAATCTATTATATGTACACAAAAATAAATCAAATTTTAAGAAAATGTCCGATATTCATAGTTTAAATACCAGGAATAAACACAATCTTGCTGTACATCGCACTCGCCTCCACAGAGTAGGCAACTCTTTCATGGGTCAATGTATACGCTTTTACAACCAACTTCCTACTGACATTCGGAACTTACCCATTAAACGATTTAAAATCTGTATTAAAACTAAACTTTGTAAAAAAGGGTACTATAAGATTTCTGATTATTTAGAGGACAAAAAAGCTTGGGATTGAGCTGCTCGCTCTGCTAGCCTTGTGATAAAACTTGACATTTTAATTATTATGCATGATTTTATATACATATTGACATTGCAGAATATTGTATACAATTTTACATGAATGTTTACTTTGAAAAGTATTATATTTACTACTTTAATTTATTGTGAATGTGAGCACTATGTGGGTCATTTTTTTTTTTTCTTTAAATGTTTTCCTTTCTTTTCTCAGTTAAGTTTTAATGATGGTCTGACATTTTGAGCGCTTTATGCGGCCTACCCAAATGTCCTTTTTTTGGTACTGTTCGTCGAGTCGTTGAGCTCCTTAAGTTTTGAGTTGAGCTGCACGATTACTGACAAATGCTTACACTGATTGGTCAGGTCCGCTCAAATTTGCGTGGTTCTTTCCTCAAAAGACCATTTCAGACACGGATCTACATGGTCCTCACATGATCTGACCAAGATTATGTCTGGACTTTAAAAGAGACTTTGACCCCTGAGTTTGTTTCGCCATTTCTTCTCAGGGGTAGTCAGATAGGAAATGTCGGCTACATCTAGATTTTTTTTTTTTTTTATATGACGTGTAAAAGTGATTTTAATATCCTATTTACAGAATAAACGACTTCATTTCATTTCATTTCATTTCATTACTCAAAACGCACATGATATCTCAATTTCAAGATGGGTCTGTCAATAAAACGATCGGATAAGAATATTATTTATAATGTACACGAGTTTTTTCTCAAGCGAAAGGCGGATACAGAAAGTATACATACAACATAAAATGGATATGAACATAAATAAATTATTACTCACAATGATGTCTTTGACATATCATGGGACCCTGGGATCCCGGACCTTTGGAAGACGTATGAGGGGCCGAAGCCAACCCGACGACAGAAGCCCCATAAACAATTTTAAATGTTGTTGCACCAACCGATGATTATCCCTGTTTGCTCTATGCAAGTGCATCCAAGGACAACCTCCGATTGATGCTATTGATACCCATAGCCCGATACGTTTTGTTTCCATGCTCTGGCATGTAAACAAAACATATTGGGCTATGGGTTTGGGTGGCTACAGTGGATTGGTTACCTAGAATTATGGAAAGAAAGTACCTATGTCCCCTGCCTGACCAATTTTATGTAATACAGGGATAAAATTACTTGCCGCTGGAACATAGTGACGTAGCGACAAGGAGGCAACACTTCCTGAGGTGCTTGAGGAGTGGAGAGGTATTCCACGGCTATCAGGACAATCCCGGAAGTACGGTCATGATCCCTACCACCCTCTTATTGGAATACTTCCCCCGAGCACGTTTGCTCTTGCGAATCTCCACTCAAGCCGACCAATAAAGACTAGAAATATGTGGGAGCTTTGTTTCTCGTTGGTGTTCATTCCAGCCGGCTAATAAAGCAATCCAGAGGAACAAGATTTCTCCCAGGAGATAGAGTCTGTGGGGTCGCTACTGCCCAGTAGCTCGCCACATGCTGCCCTGCGGGTTTTTGTATCTCTCTTGGTTTGGCTCCTCACCCTAGACCTGTTTCGGTAAAGTAAACTCTACCGGCACTGACTTAGATTTCTGGAGCACGTAATCCCCACCATCAATGTAGAGATACGGCGGTGGGGTTATTATTATTTTCATTTACCCCAAAAACAGTGTTATTAAAATATATTATATTTTAATAGAGTATGTTAAGTTAGCTATCACAACTATTTTTTTTTTAAATTAAGCTTTTATTTAACTTGCAATGTTCTTAGCTAAGTTGTCCGATTCAAAATTTGCAAACTGTTTTTCGGCCACTTGTTGCTATCCGATTATGCTGAAATTTGGTAGACTTATGTAAGTCCTGTGATAATGCAATATTATGATATTATTAAGTCACTTTCTTGTGTCTGTCTGTCGTTCCTGGTGGAATCTTGTAAACTGAATTAAAACCACTTCCTCATACCCTACGGAGTTGAAATTTTACATTTTGGTTCAGTTCTGAAGACAATACAGTTTTATGATAAGCATGACGGGATTCTACACTTAGGATTGGCTCCAAATGAAGGATCTCTTCAATGGTCAACAGTACAGACACAAAATTTTATATACGCATTTATTTATGATAGTTTGTTCTAAAGTCCACCATGACCTGGCTGCTGCACCCAGGACTGGCTCCAGACGAGGGAACTCTTCTACGGTACACAGTGCGGACACAAATTTTTATACAGGGTTACTGGTAATTCGACGTATATCCGTCAGGGGCTGATAAGGGGGCCAAAATGCAACAAATTGAACCCCCCATATGTATGGCCGAAATTCAATAGTTTTCGAGATATTAGAATTTTAAGGGTTTTTCGATATTTACTCAAAATTTGACATTTCATTCCAAATAAAAAAAAACTACATATTTGAATGGGTACCATTAAAAATGATGTTGTAGCTGGCACTTCAATTAAGCTATGGACATAATTAAAACTACTTAATTTAACAAAATAATGAAAATAATGAGCGATATAAGAATAATATCTTACCAATATTTTCATTTTACGCTTCAAAAATGTTGTCTCGGCACAAAAATTTCTATGACATTAATCGTACAAATAACTAAAACAACTTGCTTATTCTGCTTAAGCTTTCCAGAAAGCTATAAAAGTCAATTTTAAAATACATAATTCGTGCCAAGGCATGTGTTTGAATCGGCGCGGGGAGAGAAAGGGTAATTTGTATTTGTATGAAATAAAATGCATAAAAAATGTACATCAAATTTTATTACAAATTTTACACATCTTGTTCAAAATGAGCCCCTCGATTACGAATGCAGGTTCGAATTCTCTTCCTAACTTCGGTTTTCGTCACTCTTGATGTGAACGTTGTTCTCATCTGTTGCGCCGCGTTTATTATTCGCTGTCGAAGTTCTTCGACTGAATTTATTGGGGTCACATAAACTAATGCCTTCATATGACCCCAAACGTAAAAATCAAGTGGTGTGATATCAGGGCTTCGTGCTGGCCACGGAATTGGCCCTCCCCTCCCAATCCATCGGTTTGGATATCTCTCGTCTAGCCACTGTCGGACAGTAATCCGGTAATGTGCTGGGCAACCATCATGTTGAAACATGAGGTTGTTTTTTATTTCTTCGGGAACATCCGCCAACAAATCGTCTAGGTTGTTTCTCAAAAACTCCTCGTAATTTTCGCCGTTCAAATTTTGGGGCAAAAAATGAGGGCCCACCAAATAATTATCAACGACACCCATCCATACGTTCAGGGAAAATCTCATTTGCGACGCAGTTTCTTTTAGTTTTTTTGGATTCCTGCCTGCTTTAGGTGCCCAAAAATGTAAGTTATGGTAATTCGTTATTCCATCCCGGTCAAACTTTGACTCGTCAGTCCACAAAATATTTCTTAGGAAATGTTCCTGGTCAGCGTCAGCGTTTAATATAAACCGAGAAAATTCGAGTCGCCTGGCAGGATCTCCCTCGTGCAATGTTTGAACAGGTTGATAATGGTACGGGTGTCTACCTGATAGATGTACTACCGACCACACTTTCCACTGGGACATACCGAGCTGTCTTGCAACAATGTTCGTTGAGATGTTTGGGTCATCAATAAAACACTGAAGAATGGTGTCCTCTTCGTCAGCCGTGTACCGTCGAGGTCTGCCAGCGTTGAATTGTGCTCTTTGAACACTGCCAGTTTCAGACAATCGTCGATAGGTGCTCCCGAAAACAGTAACGTGGGGAAGTCGACGATCGGGAAAGCGGCGTTGGTATTCTCGCCGAGCCACAGCCGCGTTTCCATCGGCAAAACCATAACAAAACATTATGTCTGCGTATTCGTTATTAGGATACATTAGGATTATAATGATAACAAAAAGAATAACAAGAGAAACAAGAATTAACAATAATGATCGATAACAAATTAACGGGATGAGAGATTGGTAGCAAGATAACAACACACGTGCTTGGGCGGCGGAGAGTCAAAACTTACTAAGGAAGGCGACGCGAGCGCAGCAGACGCCGTGTACTCCCCCGCCCGCACACCCCGCCCTCACACCCCGCCCCATCGCGAAGAATTTCGCCAGGAAAATCGGTTGTTTTAGCGAGGATCATAAACTAAAAACACAGATAATTTCTCTCCCCGCGCCGGTTCAAACACATGCCATGCCACGAATTATGTATTTTAAAATTGACTTTTTTACCTTTCTGGAAAGCTTACAGGATAAGCAAGTTGTTTTAGTTATTTGTACGATTAATGTCATATAAATTTTTGTGACGAGACAACATTTTTGAAGCGTAAAATGAAAATATTGGTAAGATATTATTCTTATATCGCTCATTATTTTCATTATTTTGTTAAATTAAGTAGTTTTAATTATGTCCATAGCTTAATTGAAGTGCCAGCTACAACATCATTTTTAATGGTACCCATTCAAATATGTAGTTTTTTTTTAATTTGGAATGAAATGTCAAATTTTGGGTAAATATCGAAAAACCCTTAAAATTCTAATATCTCAAAAACTATTGAATTTCGGCCAAACATATGGGGGGTTCAATTTGTTGCATTTTGGCCCCCTTATCAGCCCCTGCCGGATATACGTCGAATTACCAGTAACCCTGTATAATTATGCATTTCATTTTGATAGTTCATTCTAAAGTCTACTATCAGTCAATCAATCAATTTAATTTATTTATTCAAATATCCATGACTCATTTGTTAGTGAAACTTATCCTACGTTAGTAATTAAGATAATTTTATCCACATCCCAAAAAAATCATGTATCACGCTTCACCGCGGCTGCACCATTTCATGGGAAATGGCGCAGCAGCGATTCACGTACGGACAGTCCAGCCTGCTCGAAATTAGAGACAGCTAAGGATACTACTGTTGCCGCCCCACCCCCCACGCACCAGGGACGCAAAGCGCTTACGCATTGTGGCAAAGAAACAATCAATGCTTCCGTAAACATCCTTGATGCGCTGCAGTAACGGGGTAGCCTCAAGAGCACCCTGAACGCGCGTATTGCACGCGGATATGATCAGCAATACAACTCTCTAGTTCATAGAATCCTAATGATTATAATTCTGTAAAGCCATATTTATTACGTCCGCGAATCAGAATTATTGTGATCCACATACAATCTGTCACAGACCTGCAAATTGCAAAAAACGTAAGATTTGAATTTCGTGGGCTACCTTAGCGCATCCCCTTAAGTTAATGTGTTTTACTGGTTTTACTTAATTATCTCGGGACCCTGGGGTCCCGGACCTTTGAAAACTTGCAGACATTTAAAATAAAATGAGTCAAAAAGTAAAAATGTATGTTCTGTGCCTTTAATCAAACCAGATATACAAATGTACTGGAACTTCTTGGCGGGAAAGTGAAGCGTCATGTTCAGCAGTTTAATTTGTGTTTAGACGAATATTAATTTGTAATAATGGTGGATTATTAACCATTAAGTGTTTGTGAACGTGCATTAGTGTAAGCAAATGAAACAAAACAGTGTAACTTCGCTTCAAGTTCTCTCAAGAAGTCCGCGTGAGGTCTCAGTAAAGGGCCACATCTTTACTGAAACTCAAGGGGAGCGGGCGGGGATATCATCATCATGCATTGAATATAATTCATTTCATCAATATAAACAAGTTTTGTAACTAAATAAAGACTTGGCTAAAAGGTCCCAGCAACCAGGCCATTAAAATATTATTAAAAAATATATATACAAATGTACTCTGTGAAACCAGTCAAACGTAAAACGAAACGTTCGTATCAAACGCATTTTGACATTGACATTGTCAAGACGAGAAAGAGAGCTATATTTGTTGCCAGTAAATAAAATAATTTTTGGCAATAAAAAAATTTGATACAAAAAGCAAAAAGAAGAAATAGATGTAATTAGTATCCAGATTAGGAATTAAGGAATAGTGTTCCATAATAAATCGCTTCAAAAAATATTTATAGCATTTAAAATGTAAGCTACAGTTATAAAGAGTACAAAGTAACTGCAGCTTTCAAAGTATGACAACACTATTCAGAAAAAACAAATCGGAAAGAAGCATGGACGTCGTGTCTTTTCGCTGAAATCTTCAAAATAGATCGATATTATTTTTCTGCAAAAACCATTTGAATATGTGTGCAAAGTTCCTTCTTTAGTTCGCTAGACTAGTAGAAACATTAATTGTTATTTTCCGTTTCATTCTTTCGGAACTAGAGATTTTTTGTAGTTCAGGTTAATAATTTAAGAGGCTGTGAAAAAATATTGTGAAAGTGAGCGTAGAATGGTCATAAAATGAAGTGCCACTACGAAATTTTGTGTTTGCCGAAAGAAGCGTCTGCCTCTGAAATAAAGAAGGCTTATCGGCGCCTTGCGCTGCAATGGCACCCCGACAAAAACTTAGAGAATTTGATAGAGGCGAAAGAACAGTTTCAGCTTGTGCAGAATGCTTATGAAGTACTTTCCGACCCACAAGAGAGAGCTTGGTAAGTCCTAATGAAAATCTATCACTAAGTATTGATATACTTAGTGACACACAATGATTTGTGTCACAATGATTATTCAATATCTGCATTCAACCCTTCCTATTTTTTTAGGTATGACAATCACAGGGACCAGCTTTTACGTGGAGCCGGCAGTTCTTATAATGACGATAGTCTTGATGTTTACCCTTACTTTAGTCCGTCCTGTTATAAAGGTTTTGGTGATGACCCACAAGGATTCTATGGAATATACAATGAGGTAAAGCTGAGCTGATCTGTACAAAATGTTTATGCACTTACTGATATAATTTTATTATAATATCAACTTTTTACTACCTATTTTACAGGTTTTCTCCAAACTGATGACCGAGGAAACTGACTTCCTTGATGACCCAGAGGAAATTACCAAAATACCTGCCTTTGGCAACTCTACAACTCCATATGAAGAAGTTAATGAGTTCTATGCTTATTGGATGGCATTCTCAACTAATAAAAGTAACAAGTTTCTCTTAAAACTATCAATTAATTAATTGTACTTAATTTAGAACTAGCTGCACCCTGCGGTTTCATCCACATAAGTCTCAATCCTGTGAGATTATTGAGATAAAAAGTATTCTGTGTGCTAATCCAGATCATGATCTACCCATGTGCCAAATTTCATCCAAATCTGTTCAGCTGTTTTAGCATGAAAGTTATGCTTTCATGCTAAAACAGCTGAACGGACAAACAAACTCACTTTTGCATTTATAATAATCAACAATCATTTATTCTCTCTTCACAAAGTTTTTATTAGTTAGGATTGCTAGGAAATTAACATGTTAAAAAGCGCTTATCACCTTTCATAATGTATTTCATATCTATTTTCACAACTTTCCAGGTTACGTGTGGCTAGACCAGTATGAAATCTCACAGGGTGATAACAGGAGAGTTATTAAATTGATGGAGAAAGAAAACAATAAAATTAGACAGAAAGCTCGTAAAGAAAGGAATGAGGAAATCAGGAGACTTGTAAGCTTTGTCCGCAGGAAGGACAAAAGAGTAATAGAGCACACAAAACTGTTGCAGGAGAAAGCTGAAGAAAATAAACGAAAGGTATGTTGTGGTCCACGTGTAATCCATTGATATAGCATTTGCCAGTCTAGGAACCTAGAGTAACCGTCATGAGAAGCTATAAATACATAAAATTGCAAATTATACAACTATCAACTTTAAACTCAAGATATCTAAGTTGATTTATGAATGAAGAAATTATCGCTAAACGTCATAAAATAATTTTAGTTGCAATGGAAACTGAACCATACGCAATTTCAGTTAAAGTTTTAAATCCCAAAGTATGAAATTTATCTCGTCTCATGGCGTTGACTTTAAGACAGCCTATAACCTAGACTTCCAAGTATAAGGCTCTGAATTAGTTTGAATCTTTCATACTAAATAGGATTGACCTGTAATACATAATAATGATCACTATTTCCATGATAACCAATAACACAGACCGGTAGGTCCCATTTGTTATAAGGAACATGATGTAATAGAACAAATTGAGAAAATATTGTCCCTATTTGTACTATAGAACAGTTTGTACTTTTTGTCTCAAATTGTTCCATAGAACAAACTAAGTATATAAAACAGTTAACAGTTATTTAAAACAGTTGCAGTTACCAAAAACAATCTTGATAGATTTATTTTTTTATATCTCTGCAAGATTACAGTGTACCTAATTATGAATGAAGAGGGGAGATTCACGTCTTATATATTATATCTCATCATGTAAGAATTTGGGAACAGCGATTCCCATTTAGTTCTGTGCATGCACAGACATATAAAAACAGGAGCAAAAGCTAGTATGTAGTTCTTTAGTACAAATATTTTCTCAATTTGTTCTATTACGTCATGTTCCATAGAACAAATGGGACCAACCGACACAGAGTCTGTGTTCGTGGATATCATGGAAATAGTTGTAATAAAAAGTCATTAATTAATACTTCATTTATTTAATCATTATCTGCCTAGCATTTTCGCAACTATGTTGGGGTTGGCTTCCAGTCTAACCAGATGGTAGCTGAATACCAGTATTTTAAATGGACACTAAAGTAATACTAGTTATAAGACTTTTGGGCTTCTTCTGGCGACCCGTAATGACTATCAAAGATCCACAAAGGGGTCTTGGTATTTGTAACGACGGTCATCCATCCACGGACCAACCGTAGCAAGCATAGCTTAACGTGATTGATCGTCCCGTGCATCTGTTATTACTTAGCCACAAGCCCCTCCATGTATTTATTTATTATCACATCTAAAACATTATTTTGGTAATTTTACAAACATTGCTATATTTTTTTTTCAGGCTGAACAATTAAGAAGAGAAAGGATAATACAAAGACAGAAAGAAATAGAAGAAGCAAAGAAAAAAGAAGGTGAAAGTACCTTCTTACAGAGTGAAGACTATCAGAAGAAGTTGAGTGAGATTGAGTCTCTTCTGGCTGAAGAGTTTGGTCTGTCTTCTGATGATGACACCATTAGTGAAGGGGGAATGGAAAGCAGTAATGAAGAAAGTTCTAAGACTGAAGAGGTCAGCATAACTTACCTCCTTTCATTTATTTACTCATATCAAATTCTTTTTATTACCCGACTGCCAAGGAAGGGTTATGTTTTATCTATAAAAAACTAAAGATTTTGATCTGATGCACTCATAGACATTTTTTTCTAAAACTAGAAATGAAATATTTTTTGGCAAGCTACTAGAAAACATTGATTTCAATTTTGATTAATTTTGCTATTAACCTATCAAATCAGAAAAGTGACATGTCATGATTGAAAAGAAACCACGACTTTCTTGTTGCAAAATCCCAGTAGGTACTACAAAACATTTGGAAGAAACTAAAATAATTTAGTATGTTCTTATCATTAATGCAGTCAGTATATCCCTGACCATGACAATACTGCTAATGCACTTAGAATGGCAATTTTATGCTAAAAGTTACCCTGCACATACTTTAAAATGAATTTTATGTATTTCAGGCTAGTGAAGCATCAAAGGCGACAGCAAAATCTTCGACAAAATCTAAACCAGCAATGCGAAATCTTTACTGCTCAGCTTGCAACAAAATGTTTAAAAATATCAAATCATTTGAAAATCACGAGAACAGTAAGAAACACAAAGAAAATGTAGCTAACATGACATTAGATGATGACATTGATATATCAGATAACGATCATGAAGATGCTCATGTTCACGAAGTTCCAGTGAATGAGGAAAAAGGTGAAGGTGATAAAGTGAATGGTCAGACTAAGGAAGAAGAAGAAATGGAAAACTCAACTTCAGATATAGAAGACAATGAAGATAATGATTTCAGAGAAACTCTGAGTGACGATTCTGATAAAGTTCAGGTAAGTGGCTATTAACTGTTTGAGTTAGGGGTTGATCACAATACGCGTGTGACGGCAAAACGCTACAACTGATAAAACATATATAAAAAGGCCACAGGTCAGGTAGAGCAACAATCTACATAGGGCAACTGGTTGTAGCTAAATGAGAGTAGCCGTAAACCGAGTACCAAGTTGCATGTCGTGCAATTGGAGAGGCTTATGTCCAGCACTGGACTCCTGCTGATGATAATGATGAGCTAAAATTTTTAGTTTACCATTCTATTCAGGCCCTGCAGTCTCGACATAGATAGCGATCGCTTTACGACCGAATTCGATCGCAAAGTCCTAATAGGATCTCTAGATGGTCAAAATTGCTTGATGAGCAAGAAAAAATCACAATCTTGTCAAGCATTTTTGACCCAGCATGGCGAGCACGGCCCACTATGACATGACTAGAGTCACACATTTTATCTCAGTTTGAGCGATAGAACTGTTTTATCATAGAATGCTAGTACAAATTGACATGACATAATTTATCATGTCTTGTCACAAACGTCTTGGCACGCCCATCTCGGCCTGCTGGTTAAACTAAATTAATGTTGGTCCAATAATTTAAAATAAAATAAATTACAGGCTTTACCAAAGAGTCATAAGAAGAAGAAGAACAAAAAGAAGTTTATACCAATGCCAGAAAGTGAAGGCAATGACAGTCATGATGAGATGAGTTTCAATGAAATTGAAGGACCAGCACGCAGCAGAAAAGCTAAGAAATTCAATATGCTCAAGAGTCAGATACAAGCTAAGAAAGAAGCTAACTTAAAGAAAGGATCACAATCACAGACTTCAACAGAGAATCTGTATGAAGTGTCTAGTACTACACCCACTGACGATGCATTGGGTGAAGCAGCTTTGCCAAAAGATAGGCCTGCATTACCCAAGACACAGAGGAATATCAAACCAAAAAAGATGGTAGAAAGAAAACCAGTAAGGACTAAAACAAGTGAAACAGAAGATTCAAGCACAGCATTGACGCTCAGGTGTGCAGTCTGTGAAACAGACTTCCCATCAAAGAATAAATTGTTTGATCACTTAAAAAAGACAGGGCACTCTGTACCTCTCCCGCAAACTAGCTTTACGCCACAGACTAGGAAAGGTAAAAGAGCTAATAGGTAAACATGTGCAATTTAGATAGGATGGAAGTATTAACTAATCATTGAAAATCAATTGATTTTCTTTAAAATCTCTACAAGTTGTAAAAGTGACTTTATCAATCTATTTATTAAAATTATGATCACTGTCATTAAAAAATATGCCTACATGGATGTTTGGTTTTATTGTACATGTATAACCCCCAAATAAAATATCTGTTGTAATGTAATATTTTGTATTTATAAAGATAAACACACAAAACATAGTATGATAGTACTAATACAAAAGCTATCAGTGATGGACTGTGGATCCACCACTGATAGCTTTAGCATAATATATAAAATCACAATATTACATAGATTAATAATCATTATTATGTACATATTACATTATGTAAGTCAAACACTAGGATACAATCAAATTAAGAATTACAATAATTAATACTAATAAACCACTTCTAGGAGTGTGTGTGCTATGCAGTCAATTTATTATTATGAACTACTCAACATACAAGGAATTAAAAGTTTATAACTATTGACTATTATGCAATGCATAAAAATAAATAAAATTATAGAAAACAACCTCTAAACATTATCAAACAGATCTATTGAAAAACAATGTTCATTACAACACAATAAAAACTATTCAAACTCTGGAATGTCAGCAAAACTGTAACCAGGATATTCCTTATAGGCATAATATGCTATTCTAATATGATATGCCCCTGGCAAAAACATAATGCAGCCTAAAACTATCATAGGCCACAAGCGGTCAGAATACTTAGTGTCTATGTGACCAGTAACAATTAAACTTCCTACAATAAGCAGTGCTGTACCCACAACAAATAAGAATGCCGCAAGAGATATTGCTTTCCAGGGTATTTTAGGCGGTGGTCCTTCAAACTGTGCATCCGAAAACCCACTGTCATCTTTTGATACTAGACGATACCCGTCATGCTGTCGTCCGAAGCGGAATCTGGACATCTTTAAGTCTTTCAGTTGTTCTGTGCAGAAAATAAGTTATTGTTAACACTCATAAACTAAGAAAACAAAATTAAATATAAGTACTTAAACATCATCAGAGTATTGTTACAAATTATACAAAACTCCGAAGACTATAATCGGCCCCTGTCTTGCATTTGTGGACTATGAGTTTTTTACTCTATCGAGACCTGGTCTGTTTTGGAGTTTCTGCAGCAATGCCAAGTCGACTGGCGAAACATCCAAGTGTTGAAATGTCTTTATGAAAACGCGACAATGACCGTCCAAATACAGGATCAGCTAACTGAGCATATCGCCCTGCTTCGAGATGAGACAACGGGACGTAATTTCTCCGATTTGTTCTTTATCGCATTGGAGGATGTGTTTAAGACACTGAACTGGGAAGGATGTGGCATCAACATCAACGGCGAGTACATCTCACAGTTGAGATTTGCAGATGACATCGCCATACTGGCTGATGATGATGATGATCCGACTAATAACTACGGGTTTGTCAAATGACTTTAAAATTTTGTTGAAAATGAGTGTCGTTACATACTTAGTAACACCACTAAAAGCGTCCAAAATGCAGTTATTACACAAGGCTATAAACTAAGTTTGGAATATAATGAAAATGTGCTTTTTATAACATAGAAAAACGTTATTTTTACAAGAAATGTACCGATAACAACCACAACCATAACATTTTTTGACAAGACACAGCAAATGAGAAAATGTCAATGTCATTCTGTAACTGTCACCGGCAAATTACTGATGCCGTGACCTCTGGTCTTTTGGCTCAGAATTAAATAAAAATATACACATCCAAAGTGTCTAGGGTTCAAGGTATTTTTTTAATATTTTATTGCCCTATCGAAATTAAATAAAAAAATATATTTTAGTTATGATCAATCTAAACTAAAATATTTTTTTTGTTATGAATGAATCCGCAGCTGTAGCCCGCAAAATTCAAATTTTCTTAGGTTTTTAAAATCAATTTGCAGGTCGTAAGTATCTTGATCAAAATATGATTCACGACATGTATATTATTTACAAAATTATAACCTTACGAATCATTCTTATATCTCTCTAAGTTAGATTTGTTCCTCAATGTCATGATTTCATGAAAAAGTCAATAAACGGAACAATCTAACTTAGAGAGATGTATTAATGATTCTAATGATTATAATTCTGTAAATACTATCTGTTAAAAGTCGCGAATCGAAAAGTAGAGCTCTTCTTTGAAGCATATCCCATGCGTGCTCAATGGAATTCAAGTCTGGCGATTGAGCAGGCCATGGTAGGATGTTGACATTAGCTGCGGCAAGTGTGTTTGCAACGACTCGACGGCAGTGTGTCGACATGCATTATAATGCACAAGCAGAAATGAAGCACCAAATTGGGTACGAAAAGGAATGACAACATCTGATACAATCGTTGCAGCATAAATCTGTGCATTAAGATTGCCAACAGTTCGGTTCTTCCACCCGATCCAAATCCGGCCATAACATGATTATCCCATCACTGTATGCATGGACTTGGCATTACTTTAAACGTTCTGGGCGTCCAGGGGTCCTCGAGTACCGTATACATCTAATAACTGGCCTCATACCATACCAAAGCGAGATTCGTCAGAAAAACGCCAGTCTTCTTCTGCCCAATTTCTGTGTTAGGAGCCCATTGTAAACGAGCTCTGCGATTGCGGGGCTCAATAGATGGTATTTCACGTGGTTGACTTCATGCAAGCGATTTCTTATGGTTTGATCGCTTATTAACATCCCTGAAGAGCTATTAAGCTTCGTAACCAACATCATCGCGGTCATTGTACGATTTCGTCGAGCAGTAATTTGTAATGTAACGACCGTTGGTCCGTTGATCTTGTCTGCGTGGGGTGATGCGAGCTCGTCCTCCGTGTCGCTCTGCCACGGTGCCAGTGATACGGTAACGTGTCCAAAGTCGACTTTTAACAATCTGCATAGTACCCAGAGCGATTGTCACAGCTCGTTGCCAAGAACCAGCCTCCAACATTCCCATGGCTCTGATAATTTCTTCTCGGCTCAAATGTCTTCTCTTCCATATTAGCGTTCTTTTGTTGATTTTTTGTTAATTGATTCCACTCATAAAAGTATGACAATTTTTTACTGATTTTATCTCAACCCCGTTGCAGTATAAGAATACGACTTGAGTTATGTTTCGGCGATCGGGAATTAAGTTAAAAAAAACTTTATTTATTATAATTATTTTAATTACAGAGAAACAGTGTATTAAGCTGAAGGCTGATCTAATAACTAAATTCACAAACAATAATATGGAATAACATGTAATTGATCTAATTGCTAGGTTGCACATTAATACGTAAGCTGGCGGCTGCGTACTCAGCGTAAACGGTTGTTACGTTGAGTTAACTCCTCCCTCCATAAGATAGAAGCAACTCTTGCTTCTGGCAGCGTCCACGCTGCCTTTGGTGTCCTCACTGCCTTTGATGTCTTCTGAGATCTTAGTGATCTTCCATTGGTACAGCTTCCAGGATGCTGCTGCTACTAATAAGACGTAGAGGAGTACCGTAGTCCAACTTGGTGTGGCCATCATCATTGGCCAATTGATGTCATCCGGTAAGGAGAGGTCGCGCGCTTTGTTGATAAGTTCATGGATGCTGTCTAGTGAGATGTCTTCTAGCTGTAGTTCATATTTGACTGTTTCTTCTAAAACTTGATGTTGCTCTGGTAAAGGTATGACCTCATTGATGACGATTGTGTCTGTGTGTGCTCGTAATGTACTGTTCATGACGTTAATTTGACAATCTTCTGTTAATGTGACGAGATAAATCCCAGTTAGCTTTTTGTAGTCTGTCTTAGTTTTGCACTGTGTTTTGACAATTTCATCTTCCTTCAGGACAAGTAGCCAATTGTTATCTCCGATCTTTTGAATTTTTCCTCTTCTTAGGCTCATCTTGGCATGTGTACAGTTTGCTTGACGATGCTGAATGAGGGATGGGATGCAGTCTTCGGTGTGTGTCTTGCAAAGCTGGATGTCATCGGTGATGGGTTGACAGTCTTCTTCTAGGTAGGCGTACTCATCGTTCCCAAGTGCAAGGTATTTGGATTTAGGGATAATCGTTAGGTTATTTTTATTGGGAATGGAGTAGAGATGAATTAGGTCATAGGTTTGTGGGGCTACTGATGGGATTTCTAGGATAAAGTTTATAGAGTGTACTGTACTATAGGCCTTAACTCTAATTGATTTTTCTATCCTATGAATGTTACTAAGATTAATTATAGCTACTGGTCTAAACGAAAAGACGTTACCTAAGTTGATTAATTCCTCTATAAGGTTTTGAGGGCTTATAATACTAGGATGCATGGTGCCCAGTTGTGCGAACGTTATGGCATCTTCTAACAACATTAACTTATCTAAGATAATCTGTAAACTAAAATCTATCTGTACGTATAAAACTAGAAAATGAATATGATTAGTTACGTCGTTACTATTACGTGTAATGTTTTGCAATATGCTAGCCAAATTTTTCTGATTATTATTCAATTTATTTAATTGATTGCCAAACTCATTTATTGTATTTTGTGCTAAAACTAATGACATTCTTTGCATGTTCTGAACATTATTAATTCTATTCCGTGTGTTTAAGATTTCTTCTTCAAATTTTGCTGCATCATCATGATCGAGATTTCCAGTTATGGATTTAACAACAGTACCTAACCCATTAATCAAGCCGCGTCTTTTTCTAACCTGCGGGCTTAAAAACTTCATCTTTTTACCTATTTGATCTAAGCTATACTCTATTTGATTTCTATATGTTTCATGTAACTCTCCTGACATTACACTTTCAGCTGCTTTAGTGCTTGCATATAATGACATAAGTTGGATGGACGTTAAATGAATATTTGTAATATTGTAAACGCAAGCGAGACTAAAGTAGTTATCCTGTTTAAGGAGCTGTCCTTGTTTTAGGAGAAGGATACCATTTTCATTATTTACCGGGTCAATGGTTACGATTCCTGTTGCGTAGAGCACGATGGCTCCTGAGATGAGGGTCCTGCAACAAGATGAGGCCTCCGTAGTAGCTTAAAGTGGACCCTAATAGACTTAGAGTTTGGGTGGGTACCTATAATTTCAGCCACATTATTTGGATGAAGGTGGATGATCTTGTAGGGTCCTTTGAAGACTGGCTTAGTCTTATCACTGCGTGCTGACTTTGCTACCTGTTTATAAACGGTCTCACCTACCTTGAACTGGATTTCTTCTGCATCTTGGTTTCGTTTAGAAATCACCTGCTCTTTATTCTTAGACATAAGTGCTGCAATACATTCTTGAACCGCCTCGGCGTTAGCGCGGTGCTTAATAACATAATCCTGATAGAATTCCTTTGGATAGTATAGTTCCAGCGGATTTCTAGATGCTGTGTGTCCGAATAATAGCTCATGAGGTGTATAATCTGTTGCTGAATGGATAGAGTTATTATATGCAATAATAGAATACTTCATGATAAGCTGCATGGGATCGTCTTTATTGGTCATTCGTTGTATTCTAATTATTTCAGCTAATGTGGAATGTAAACGTTCGATTGGTGAATTAGAGTTAGGGTTATACGGTGTCGTAAAATGTATATGAATATTATGTAAGGCACAGATATCTTTTATGACGTCATTATCAAACTTAGTATCTGAGTCCGTGGTTATTTTGTTTGGTAAACCTAATACCGAGAATACGTCTAGCAATGCTTCCGCTACATGCACACTACTACATGCATTTAAAGGAACTGCCTGACCATATTTAGAGAAATTATCAATGATTGTGAGGAATGTTACTCCGCCTGTTGAATAAAGGTCCATAAATACGTGTTCCATTGGCTTGCGTGGTGTATTAGTAATAGCTAGTGGTGGTCTTAGAGGATTGCGCTCATATTTAGACTGCAAACAAATCTCGCACTGATTAACAAATCTCTGAATGGTAAGTAACATGTTAGGCCAGTGATAATTTCTATGCAACTGTTTATATGTCTCTTGAATACCGCGATGAACTGTCTTTCCTTCGTGATACTTCTTAATTAACTCTTGTTGTTCAGTCTTGTTCTCTACTAGGGTCACACGCGTAGTACATTTAAGTAACTTTGGGCCACGCTCGTTAAATATAGTAGTATAGACTCTGGCGAAGGCATGATACAGTTCTTCACTATGGAAATAACAATGAAACACTCGGTCGGCAATTGTGTTCCTTTAAGAACCTGACTATCTCTGATTCTGTATTATTAATTGGAATAAAAACATCTTTGATGACAACTTTAGAGTTAGTGGATCTGTTATCTACTCTATAGGTTGAACCGGGTGTTGATCTAATGTGTAATTGTTTCAGCTGCCGATCTATAGCGTCTGATATTATAGGTATGCCCTTATTTTCATTGTCTGGTTGTGTATGCCGTGTAGAAACTAATTCAGGTTCGGCTGACACTATGCTCATACTATCTGATTCTGTTCCTATGTGAGATTGGGGAACGCTAGGGTTTAGTGATTGAATATTGTCATTATCTTGGGGCACGGCTGCCTCCGTTTCATTTTCAGCTACTCTACGTGCGTTCTCAAATATTCGATTAATTATTTCATCATCCTCATTATCATCTAAATTGACTGCTAATGAATCGATACTACCGTGAAATATCTTAACGCGAGATAAAGCATCCGCATTAGTATTCTGTTGACCCTTTTTATATACTACTTTATAGTCGTATTCTGCAAGCTTTAAACGCCATCTAGTTAATTTAGAGTTAGGATCTTTCAGGGACATTAACCAAGTAAGGGGCCTGTGGTCTGTGTAAATAACGAACTTTCTACCATAAAGGTAAGGACGAAAATACTTAATTGCCCATACTATTGCTAGTAACTCTTTTTCTATTGTAGAATATCGTGATTCGGTGTCTGATAGTGTCCGAGACGCGTACGCTATCGGTTTATCGGAACCTACAATGCCTTGCGACAATACCGCACCTAATGCTACATCCGATGCATCGGTGGTAAGCACGAAAGGTTCATCAAAATTAGGGTATTGTAGTATTGGGGCATTTGTTAAGATTTGCTTACACTTATTAAAAGCTTCCAAAAAGTCTGGTGAATGGACAATTTTACTATTTTTCTTAAGACATAAGGTCATAGGTTTAGTTAACTTCGCGAAATCTTTAATAAATTTCCTGTAATACCCCACTAGCCCCAGAAAAGCCTTTATCTCCTTCTGAGTCTTAGGCAACGGGAAATTTAATACTGCCTTAATTTTGTCCTTATTAGGTTTCAAGCCCTCATTTGTAAGTTCGTGTCCTAAAAAGTTAACCTGCTTCTGTAAGAATTCTGATTTGTCTAATTGAATTTTTAAATTGTGAGTTTTAAACCGATCAAATACTTGTTTTAATTTTTCCATGTGTTGTTGTAAAGATGTTGATATAATAATTACGTCATCTAAATACGTATAAACGTTATCGATTCCTCTTAGAATATGATCCATTAAGCGTTGAAATGTACTTGGCGCATTTTTTAGGCCAAAGGGCATTCTTAAGAACTCGTAATGCCCTCGTTCAGTTGTAAACGCTGTTTTTTCAATATCATTAGGATGCATTTCCACTTGGTGGTAACCACTGGCGAGATCCAGGGTCGTAAAATACTGGGCACGCCCCAATCTATCTAAGATGTCATGGATGTTAGGTAAAGGATACTTGTCTTCGATCATACGATCATTCAGTCGTCTATAGTCGATTACAAGTCTCCATTTAACTTTCCCTGATGCATCAGGTTTTTTTGGAACAATATGCACGGGACATGACCAAGGGGATATACTCTCTCTAACAATGCCTTGCTGTAAAAGTTTATGTACTTGCTTACGAATCTCATCGCGTTGTTGGGGGGCTTGTCTGTAACTACGTACAAAAACTGGTGTATTATCGCTTATTCTAAGTTCATGTTTAACCGCGTGCGTAAAAGTCAATGGAATATCTTCCGAATAGAATAGGTCTCTATACTGATAACATAGCCTAGTAACTTCACGCTTTTCTTCCTCATTCATATGCCCTGTACGAATTTTCTTCAAGTTTTCATTTAATATACTATCAATGTCTGTTTGCACTTGTACGGTATTAATTTCATGACTTTGAATGTTATTGACCTCATTATACAACTCTAATTCCATTGAACTCTTATCTGGAATATATTTTTTATCATCACTAAAATTAATAACTGAAGTTTTAAAAGAACCATTTATAACGTTAATAATAGCTGCCGGTGATTTTAAGTTATCTGACCAATAAAAATCATCGTGTAAGTATTGCCCGTCCACGTAGTTAGTTTTAACAGTAACTATCTTTTCACACTTTGGATCGATTTTTATCTTTTGTGGTGGAGAGCTAAAGTGAATGGGTATGTGTGCTGTTGATGTTCGTAACACGTTATTGTTCAAATCAATATTGCTTTTCAGTTTCTTTAAAAGGTCGAATCCTATTAGACCCTTATACTTCGTATCAAAATCAAATATTAAAAATTTATGGGTTATATCGCTATTAAACACAGGGGGCAAGGGCAGGTATACTACTTTGTCGTGTACTGATGAACTATGAGCCGTTACTATTTGATATGGCTCTGTTTCTACACAGTATTCAAAAATAGTACCAATAATCACATCAGATGCAATAACTGAATGACTAGCTCCTGTATCTATTAAAAACTTACCGTTGAATTCTGGCAACTCAATATATGGTAAAAATTGTTTAGCTTGTAAGTTAAAGGATACTATGTCCGGTTGTCTTGATCGGGGTCCAGAGTAAAATCCTGTTCTTGGCTTACCTCTTGTTCGTCTAAGTTAGGCTCGGAGACGTCGCTATTAATGTCTATGAACTGGCCGATATACTCACTACCAATGGGCATTGGTTGCACCTGACCTTCCATTTGGCTCGGGATATAAAATAAGTGCCCCGATGCAAACTGTGGTTTTTCTGGCTTACCTGCCGTACGCATAGTGACGTCCGATGATACCTCAGGTGGATTAATCTGCTGTTTTGGAACGTTAGGTTGGTTCCTAAAGTTTGCACTTCTAAAATTACCTGAACCACCTGGTCTGATGTTACCTGATGCTGGTCGGTTTTTCCAGGGCAACATAGACTGTATCCACTGTTGACGCTGTTCTGGGTTCATGTTATTCTGTTGTGGCTTAAATGGCGTCATTGTTGGATTTACTAGGTTAGGATGAAAAGGACTATTGTTAGGCTGCTGCTTAAACGACTCCTTTGGTTTCGCTTGGGATGTTGAAGGGCTATTTAAATTATTAGATCTATTATATGCGAGCTTAGCCTCTTCTTGCCTAGCAGCAATAATAGCTTCTTCAAATGTTTCTGGTTTTGCAATTCTAACACCTAATGACACATGAAAGTCTAAATGATTCACGTACTGTTCAATTACCATCTTTTCATAATAAGATTTGTTACCATGTTCCCCTACAGAGTATAATGTGTCTAACAATTCACGGAGCCGTTTGCCAAAGGTTTCCGCATCCTCGTTCTTTGACTTACGTACTCGTGTGAGCTCCTGCATAACCTGTATCTCGTTGCGTGGTTCTCCAAGGCGTCTAATCAAAACTCTTTTAACTGACTCCCAGGAACTAAGGTATTCTTCGTATGCTATGGCATCGATAGCTGGACCACTTAACCTACTCTTAATCAGGCAGATAAATGCCGGATGCGAACGATCTGCTTCACTAGTTAAAGTTAATAAACTATCTACCTCTCTAATATAATATCTAAGTAATTTAGGATTACCATCATATCTTGGCATCAAATCTGCTATTAGTTTGTACGGTTTATAGTTAGCATCATAATCTCTGAGCGACATTGTTTTACTGTAAATTACCTGTCTAGTGGCACTCAAACAGAACAATAGAGGTGTAGTATTGCACGTGGAATTTCACGCAATATCTTCACGCTATAATAAGTGGTTGCCTACCGCGATTTTAGCTTATAGACAGACACACTATATTAGAAATAAAATACACAAATTATTTTAAGGCAGGAAATAGAGCAAGGAAACTTGGAAATACGAGAGCACTTACCAAAGCAGCCACTGCATCTCCTGTCGAGTCTTGTCTCTGCCAACAGCTTCCTCCAATTCTCCGAAGAAACACGTTTCTACTGCTATACAGGTGCCCGACCGCAAGTAAGGTTCTTTGCGGATCGCGAAGGAACGATTTGAGAACCGTCACTCTTATGCCGAAGAGTTGTATTCGAACTTAGAGCGTCGCGATCCTACCGACTGCGCCAGTTATGTTTCGGCGATCGGGAATTAAGTTAAAAAAAACTTTATTTATTATAATTATTTTAATTACAGAGAAACAGTGTATTAAGCTGAAGGCTGATCTAATAACTAAATTCACAAACAATAATATGGAATAACATGTAATTGATCTAATTGCTAGGTTGCACATTAATACGTAAGCTGGCGGCTGCGTACTCAGCGTAAACGGTTGTTACGTTGAGTTAACTCTTGACAGAATATTTTCATCTTTTGCCAGAAATTCAAAAACTATTCCCTTTGCAAATGACGAAATTTACTAAAAAGTATCCATACGAGTTACAAAAGATTTTTAGTAACTAGCAAACACGTGCTTGATTCCTAGACACTTTTGATGGGTGTAATAAGGTAATAAATAATGCATTATTGTGTAGCGTTATTGCCAGTAGCTCTACGTTTCCACGAGAGCAATGACGTGATTAAATGGTATGTCGGTAGGTAATGGCCACCCACGATGGCCCAGCTCCCAGATATCATTGTCATGATCACCTGCCTGGATGGAAAATCCTCATGGATGTCCTCCGGCCTGGGGTGGGCGGAGGGGTCTGTCAGACTCTCCCTGTAGCTCTACGTTTCCACGAGAGCAATGACGTGATTAAATGGTATGTCGGTAGGTAATGGCCACCCATGATGGCCCAGCTCCCAGATATCATTGTCACCATCACCTGCCTGGATGGAAAATCCTCATTGCACTGGGGATCTTGGGATCTAGTATTACTTCCGCGATTCCCGGCTAGTGTCGGCCCGCCTCTACCCCGCTACGTCTGGTAGGAGCGCACGTGGAACACTACGCGTCGCCACCTCGAGTCCAGTGTGATAGGGGGCGGCGGTGGTCTCCAAGTCCGCCGTCCCTGGACCCATTTAGGGGGGCCGGAAGAGGGCATTGTCTGCCCTTTGCCGACGCCCAGTGCGCCTGCTGCGGGCCGGGTGAGCGGAAGAGATCTCCCGCTCCCTTTCCACAGCCTCCTTCTGTGACACGACGGTTTGCAGAAGGATACCACCGCGTCCCAGGACTCCTCACTGCCGACCATCACTTGACCACGGCCGGCAGCGACAGGTCACTGCCTACTCCTGAGATGAGGGCACAGCGTGGCTCGTCCCAAGCGGCACACTGCCAGCGTTTGCCGCGCCGTGTCCTCCCGGCAATCATCATCTGCCTGCCTTTTCCCATCTATGTTGGGGCGACTTCTAGCCGAACCAGATGCAGCTGAATACAGCTTTGGGTTTAAAGATTCTTTATTTATTCTCAAAGAACATACATTGTTCACTTAGCGAATAAATACATGACTAAGGTAATTGTATTATAGTCCAGTAGCTTTCATTGCCGTATTAGCGTATTTTAGGATTAGAACATATAGTAATATTTTATGTGCTCACCTTTCATTTGTTGCAAAAAAAGCGTCATTTATTAGAATTTCTCTTGATCTAAATCTGGGGATAGGTGGAAGGCTAGTATGCAATGGCCAACAATCCATTAAACTTCGTATTCTTTCTGATGTTCGATCTTAACAGAAAAACAATCTCCATCTGAAAAAAAAACAATATATTATTTCTAGGTACTAATGTACCTACCTAGGAGCATAATTATGTAAGTAGTAATTATTTCAAGTACAGGTGTTCCGTTTGGTGCCGGACGTAAAGAATAGCACCATCCTATTTCTTCCCGTGGGTGTCGTAAAAGGCGAGTAAGGGACTTACTAGAGAATGGGCAGTGAGCGTTCTCCATGCATTTAAACAACACACGCACCAACTCGCCTGCCAAGCGTGGCGATTATGACAACTCCTTTTGGCTTTTGGGGGAGGCCTGTGTCCAGCAGTAGACGTCTTATGGCTGAAATGATGAATGATTTCAAGTGCAGTACCTATCCATTTTTAGGGTTCCGTAGTCAACAAGGAACCCTTATATGTAGTTTCGCCAAGTCCGTCTGTCTGTCTGTCCATCCGTCCGTCTGTCCCCGGCTCAGCTCAGAGCCGCTTAGTACTAGAATGTTGTAATTTCGAATGGGTATACATTATTAATTACGCCGAGAAAGTCGTAAAATAAAACCATGAAAAATATTTTTTTAGGGTACACACGGCTACACATCAAGCTATACTTTTCTAGTATAAGCTGGCCTCTCATTGTACTAAAATCCTATACAATGCGAGATCATCCTAAACTGGATATGTATAGCTTGATGTGTAGCCGTGTGTACCTTGCACGTAAAATGAGGATGATATTTTTTTTCTCGTTTATTCCATGGCGTTTAATAATAATGCTTAATATCTAGCTAAAGTTCACAATAATTAAAGGCGCACAAAGGTTGAAACCCTGACTCCTAAACTAGGATTACCTGTGACTTAAGAGTCAGTGTTCTACTGCCACTTGGACACTATAAACCCTTATTATTAAAAGCTAGTAAGCTGATATTATACAAAAATAATATATATTATTATCAGGTAGTGATTTTAAGTGTTTATGTTTTTTTTTTAAATACAGTAAAAGTAAAAAAAAAAGGTAAATTAAAATTAAGAAGTATTATGAATTTATGACTGTGTCGTTGTGTGACTGGGAATCGTGTGTTTAGCAAGCGGTGTGTGAGTGTGTGTGTGATTGGGAAACGTCGGCCACCACTGCTCTCAATGTTCCTTAAGCTTTTTGATTCAGATATTTCGCATCACGTTATTAATGACAACGAAATCAATCCATTATCTACCATAAACGAGTTGACTCACACAAACTCCGCGAAAATGAAAAAGGCTGACTCAGTGGAAAACCCCGTCTGAGGGTAGGAATAGGAATGCCTGTGGTAAAGGATTACCTACCTCCTTGATATGGACGGAACCGTCACCGGTGTTCACCGAAGAGCTGGAAGTTGCAGTGTCACCAAACCGCCTTATAACAAAACGAGATAGTCCAAGATTCCAAGCCCAAACCTTCGAACCAGTTACTGTATTTCAAACTTTATTTCGATAGATGTAAAGTTGTTAATACAAAAACTGATTTTTGATCCGGATCAAAAATCAGTTATTAATATAAAAAAACCGGTCAAGAGCGAGTCGGACTCGCGCACCGAGGGTTCCGTACGTATAAATGTTTTTTTTTTTTTTTTAATTTATATTCGTCTATCTGCAATCAGCCTTTAGGCTATAATCAGATGGGTTGTTTCTTAACTAGCAGTTCGAGATTGTTCACATCCAGCGATGCGTCATCTCGTTAGTGTATATAGTAGTGTTGGTTAGATTGACGCTATGCGTTCTCAGTCTGTAGGTAGAGTCTGCGGACTTCAGAAGTGTTACAGCGAGTTCATTTTTATGTTGTTGGAGTCTTTCCTTATAATTCTTGTAGGACCTTTCTACAACCTCCTTGATAGTTGGGATTTGTAGATACTCATGTACTTCAGTCTTTTTTGTGAACCAAGGTGCACCACTTAAGGTTTTTAGTGCTTAATTTTGGAAGCGCTGCATTATCTCAATATTTAAGTGGCTTGCCGATCCCCAGAGCTCTATACCATAAGTCCATACAGGTTTAAGGATGCATTTATATATAAGAAGCTTGTTTTCCAAGCTTAGTGATGACTGTCTGCCTATGAGCCAGTGAATGCCTCGTAGTTTTATGTTAGCTTGATCCCTTTTGGTCTTTATGTGTTCACGCCAGGTAAGTCTTCTGTCCATGTGCATACCTAGGTATTTGGCAGTACTTTTCTGTGGCAGAACGTCTTCACCGAGTTTCACTTGTGGGCAGTCCCCTCATCTTAGGGCGAAGGTAATATGGACAGACTTGGCAGCACTAGCCTTGATTCTCCACTTTCTCAGCCATAATCCGATCTTGTCCAGGTGTTCTTGGAGTTTCGTAGAGGCTCTAATCTGGTCTTTATCGCAGGATAGGACTGCGGTGTCGTCAGCGTAGGTTGCAGTAACAATTAGCTTTGAGGTGGGTAGGTCAGCAGTGTAGACTGTGTACAGAACAGGGCCCAGCACAGAACCCTGGGGCACTCCAGCTTCTATGGGATAGAATGACGATAGGCAGTCTCCAGATTTAACTTGGAACACTCGGTCCTCCAAGTAGGATTTGAGCAGCATGTATGCGGTGTGTGGTAAGCAAATTTTAAGTTTACACAGTAGGCCCTTATGCAACACTCGATCGAATGCTTGTTGTATGTCAAGAAAAGCCGCTGAGCAGTACTCCTTTCTTTCCAAGGAAAAAAAGAGGTCGGATTGTGAACCACTCTGTGTATTTGTTCCGTCGTTCCATGGTGTGCTCGGAAACCAAATTGATGCTCTGGGATTGTCCTTTGTTCCTCTAGTATAGGTAACAGTCGTTGTAGCAATAACTTCTCGAACAGTTTAGACAATAAAGGAAGAAGACTTATTGATCTGTACGAAGAAACTTCAGTAGGAGGCTTTCCAGGTTTAGCTACCATATTTATGATTGAGACTTTCTAGATGAGAGGGAAATAGTGTAGTCTCAACACTGCATTGAATAGAATGGTTAGCAAGACAATTTCATTTCTTGGCATATGATTAAGGACTTCTGATGTAATCAAATCAAAGCCTGGTGCCTTTTTCTTCTTTGAATTACTAATGGCTTTCCAAACTTCTGTTGGGGTTCACAGTCGCAACGGTAGAGACATTTGTTGGTCACTGTCAAGAATTTCGTCAATTTCTTCTTCTGAGTACATGATGTCGGGTTCATTTGGTTTGAATACATCTTTTAGGAATTCAGCAAATAGCTCGGCTTTATCCGCAGGTTTCCTCGCCCATTCACCATTTGGCTGTCTTAATGGAGGCATGTGTTCTTGTGGCCGCTTTAGTGACTTCGTTATTTTCCATAGGGAATAGTCGTCTGCTTTGTGAGGTGATAAGGTCTTTAGTTTGTCATGCAGAGTGGCGTTATCGTAGTCTGTAAGCATTTCCATTAATTCTTTTTGTGCTTTATTGAGGGCTCTTTTATCCTGTGAGTTCCTGCTTCTGTGCCATTGTCGTCTCAGTCTCCGTTTTACAGCTACCGTCACCCTTATTTTAAGTGTATAATCCTGTTTTATTTTATACATGGAGTTAGACATCCAAGCGGCTGTTTGGATAAGGTTAGTTGAATACCAGGCTGCATTTTCTACAGGGTGTCCGGTGGCGGATTTACAATTTTAAAAGCTAATGAAACAAAAACTTACGAACTTATAGGTTTATTAAAAAGTTCAAATTACACCAAAATCATGCGGATTTTAGTTTTTAAAAATAATTTCTTCAAAATGCTGTCCGTTCAGTCGCACACACTGTTGGAAACGGTCCACCGTATTACGTCCCACGCGCTGTAGCAGGCTCGTCTCAATTTGCTGTATTTCATTGCGAATATTTTCCTTCAACTGCATGATAGTCTGAGGGTTATTGACGTATACTTTACTTTTAAGATACCCCCATAAAAAAAAAATCCATAGGAGTTAAATCTGGCGACCTTGGTGGCCACGGGATGTCTCCAAAGCGACTGATCAATTTTTGTGGAAAATTTTGGCGGAGCAAATCCATAGACGTTCTGGCGGTATGTGGAGTCGCCCCATCTTGTTGAAACCACGTATGCGTCGAGTAGGAATGATGTGCTCGCAAATTTGGTAAAAAATACTCTGTGATCATGAGTCTATAGTTTTCACCGTTGACGTTTATGGCTTGTCCCCTAGGATTTTCAAAAAAATAGGGCCCAATAATTCCGTTTGTGGATAATGCACACCAAACTGTAACTTTTGGGCAATGTAATGGACGTTGGTGTTTCGTGGTGCCCAGTAGCGACAGTTTTGTTTATTTACGTGTCCATTTAAATGAAAGTGGGCCTCATCGCTCCAAAAAATGCAGTTGACGGTGCGAAATCTCTCCAACATCTGTTCACAGAAGCTTTTTCGTAAATTAAAGTCATTTTCTTTCAGTTCTTGGACTAATTGAATCTTATAAGGATGTAACTTCAAGTCTTTTTTCAAAATTTCGTGAACAGTACTTTTTGGGAGTGCTAAAGTGGCCGCTCTTTTTCTCAGCGAGAGTCGTGGATTTTGACGCAAACTTCTTTCAACTTCTTCAATATTTTCAGCAGTCCTTGATGTTCTGCTGGGCCCTGGCTGAGGCGTATTTAAAGCCGAAGATGTTGTGCGGAACCTTTCCACCCATGACCGTATCAAATTAACACTAGGTGCGTCACTCAAACGCCGAATATTGTAATGTAAACAAAATTGTCGACGCGCTGCCACGTAAGAATCACCACTCTTAAAAAACGCTTTAATGGCGTACGCTCGGTGTTGTCCCGACCACTGCGGCATTGTCACTGACAATCCGCACTCTCGGAGCGTCGAATAGCACCGCCCTCCCCCCGCACCGTTTATAACTTTTCGAGATATTTGCTTTTAAAAACATAAATCTGCCACCGGACACCCTGTATGTCTTCCTTTGTTTTAAGTGGTATTTGCAAGTTGGTATTTTCTTCTATAAAGTTCTGGAATGAGTCCCAGTCAGTTTTACTATTGTATAGCGTTTCGCCGGGCTCTTTACAAATAATTGTGGTGCTCAGTGTGCATATTATTGGTGTATGATCGGAGCTGCCGTCCAGGCATGATTCGACTTTTGTGTATAGTCCTGACATTCCTTTGGTAACAAAAAAATCGATGAGATCAGGTGTCTTGTTGGGATCAGATGGCCAGTGTGTTGGCTCTGCTGTAGTTAGTATATTGAGTGAATCTGAATCGATTGCCTTCTTCAACTCTCTGCCTCTGGTTGTGGTCAGCCTGGAGCCCCAGAAGTTATTTTTGGCGTTCCAATCCCCTCCAGCGACGTATCTGCCACCGAGCGTGTTAAGAAAATCGCTAAACATTTGTTCGTCGACTCGATGCCTAGGCGGGGAGTACACTGCAGCGATGTTAAGTGGGCCCTGCCAGTCGTCTATCGATACGACTGTAGCCTGTAGGTATGCTTCCTTAAAATTTGGGAGAGGGTGTTGTTTTATACTTTCTTTTATTATAATTGCAGTCTCAGTGTGTGATGTTCCATCAGGGTGATTAGTATAATATATATATATATTACATCCCTTGACAAGGATGGCTTTTTCATCAGTCATATGTGTCTTTGAGATTAGAAGAATAACTATTTTGTTGTATTTTATGAAAAATTCTACTTCCTGTTTATTAGAAGACAGGCCATTGATGTTCCATGCTGCGATGCGTAGGAATTTCATTTATTATATTGGGCAACTAGAGTCGTAAGGAGTCCCATTAGGGTGCCTATTTGTTGTATGACAATATCTATTTTCTCTGATTGTTTAACGATGATTTGTTCTAGTGAATTTGTTGGTTGAGATTGTATGTTCTCTTGTTTTTTATTCCAATATGCAGTGTTTCCAGCGTCTTGGGTGTTTGGATTAGGTGGTTGTTATGCGTGGCTACTTGGCCGTAATTGCGGAAAGCCATCTATTTGAAATGGGACAGTGTCATTTCTTGCATTCTTTATATTTGGCAATGGAGCTTTTTTGTGGGTTAGCTGTGAAATTTTCCTTGCGCGAAACTCTTTGTATACTTGGCACCCCTTGTAGTTGGCAGGGTGGTCTCCAAAGCAGTACAGGTGGCTGGTGTATTCCTGTCTTTTTTAGGGCAGTCTATGGTTCTATGTCCATCTGCGCATTTAACGCATCGGTAAGGGCGCATGCAGTTATTTTTAGTATGCCGATATAGTTGACATCTAGCGCATTGAGGAATTTCATTTGTTTTTCGTGGATCTTCTATCTCAACCTTTGTATAGTATATAGAATCTATGCGTTTGAGTTCGGGGTTATTTGGGCCAGGTTCTACATTCACGAAAAACATGTTCAGTGGCTTCTTGTTTCTTCTTAAGAGTGCACATATGATTTCCCCTCTGACTTTATTACCAGATTTTTCTATTTCCTCAACAATGGCTTCTTTTGGATTTGTGTGGTGCAGATTCTTAATCACAATTCTGCAGCTCCTCTTATCTTTCTGTGTGAACGTATGGCCTATAAGGTCATTCTTTCGAATTAGGTCTATGATATTTTTGTACGCTTCACTTGTCTGCGCCATTACTCTAAACTGATTTCTATTGATTATTTTATAGGTGTAAGTGCCAAATGGTACAGAATTATTCAGGAGTTCTGTCAGTTTTGATATGTCCGTAATACCACATAGGATTATTGGTGGTGGTTTGCTAGGTTTCTTAGCATGGTCTTGACTTTCCACTGGTTCAGCAGAGTCATCAGGTATGTCTACTGGAAGTCCACTGTATCTGTTGGAAGTGTTAATTGAGCTCCGTGATGGGTTCTTATGTCCTTCCGTAGAAGGTGGGCTATCAGATACCTTTTTTCTTTTCGGATTGCGTTGTGTAGGTATTCTTTGCCATGTGGGAGGGCAGCTGTTGTCATCATCCTCTATGGTGATAGTCGCTGGTGGTGTGGGAGTTATGTTTTTCTCCTTTGTGGTGCTGGTTGTGCTTGGTTTGTTTCCAAGTGAGGAGGATCTAGATCTTGAGATAAAGAGGCTCGGATGGAACGCCTGCTGTATTAGATTTTTTTTTGTGTGCTGCCAGTAGCATTCTCCGTCACAGGGGCCTGGTTGCCTACCCCTGCGCAGACTTCGGTAACCAATTTCCAACTCGCAGGCCCGGGTGTACCTGCGAGCGCCGGTCATTAGCCGGATCGCATGACAAATCGACATCTTTTTCATTCATACTTTCATATTACGAGTTGGGACATACATACAGCACTTTCCCAGGGTACTGTGGTCGCACTTTTGGGAGGGATTTAATCCTACCGAGGCCTGCGAATGCCTGTGGGCAGGTTATTTACGGCCGCCTGTTGCTCGGCGTTGCTGCTCATTTAGCACCACCCGGAGGACACGTATAGGGTGGGCCTAGGAAAAGGTGGTAAATCCTACGGACGCGAGCAGCTTTGTCCTCCAAACGTATATATGATGTTGATGATTTCTGAAAAACTGTGCTATTTAGAGACATCGTTTTATTTTTTCTGTAATCTTTACATAAACTTCTATCACATAGAATAATTTCAGATTTTTATCAATGCAAACTTCGGAGATAAGGGGGGGGGAACCGTATTTTTTTTTACATTTTTCATCATAAGTCGGAAACTGTGCTGCCTAAAAAAGAATAAAAAAATGTTTGAGAATGTGCAAACAGCGTTTTTTCATATGATACCCCACATGCCCCAGTAGACCCACTTCAAATTTTTAAGACCCCCTTTCAGTCCCTTTTGCAAAAAATATATATTTTTTTTTAATTTATTTCTTGTTTGCAAAGTAGTTGGGCTAACGTAATCTAAAATTATTCTAAATTTCAAGTTGATAGCATCAGTAGTTCTCGAGATATTCAAGTGTGACAGACAGACAGACAGACAGAATTAGTCTCAATATAAGGGTTCCTTTTTACCATTTTGGTTCGGAACCCTAAAAACCGGTCACGAGCGAGTCGGACTCGCGCACCGAGGGTTCCGGTACGTATATATGATGATGATGATTTCTGAAAAACTGTGCTAATTAGAGACATCGTTTTATTTTTCCTGTAATCTTTACATACACTTCTATCACATAGAATAATTTCAGATTTGTATGTATGCAAACTTCGGAGATAAGGGGGGGGGCGGAAAGGTATTTTTTTTACATTTATCATCAAAAGTCGGAAACTATGCTGCTTAAAATAAAAATAAAAAAAATTTGGGAATGTGCAAACAGCGTTCTTTCATATGATACCCCACATGACCTCGTAGCCTCACTTAAAATTTTTAAGACCCCTTTTCAGTCACTTTTACAAAAAAGATATTTTTTTTTAATTTCTTTCTTGTTTGCAAAAAAGTTGGGCAAACGTCATCTAAAACCATTCTAAATTTCAAGTTGATAGCATCAGTAGTTCTTGAGATATCGAGGTGTGACAGACAGACAGACAGTCTCACCATAAGGGCTCCTTTTTACCATTTTGGTACGGAACCCTAAAAATAACTTTACGTCTGTCGTCTGAATAAAGTTTAAAATACAATAACTGTTTCGAAGGTTTTGTTATAAGACGCAAAGTTAAAGTTTCATTTTCAGCATTCTCAGCTTTCGTCTAAGTAGGTACCTACATTTGAGAAGTGGATATCTATAATAGACAGCACCGGCAAGATGGTTAGACGCAATCAAGAAGGCTGTTGGAGGCTCAAGTACTGAGCGGTCCCCACTCCAGACGCATAACTTTTTTTTTTTTGGGTGGGAAATCATCAAATAACTTCTCCCGCTCTGGGCGGAGCGGGAGGGAGTGTCAGACTTTTACTGACTAAAACCCACCGTGTTCCTTCAAATGCCTGTGTGCCAGGGCCACGATATCCCTTTCGGACAGACTCGTAACCCTGGCAGGCATTGGCCCTTTCAGACCCCGTCAATTAGTGCTGACGTCTCTTTGAGGCGCGCGTGGAACACAACGCGCCGTCGACCCGGGCCTGGTCCTTATCGGACGGCGAGCTACCCATCGCTCACCGTCCGCAAGCCCGCGCCTACGGTGGCCGGGAATCGGCCTGCGATTCCCGACGCCCGGGGCGTCTCCTGCGGCGACTAAGGGCGGAAGGGCGGGCACCCTGCCTCACCCTCACGCGTTCCGCCTCCTCCTTCGCGAGCATTACTGTTTCGCAGAAGGAGGTGACGGCCTCCCATGCACTCTCTCTCCGAACCATGGCCTGAACCAGGGCCAGACTCGAGAGATCGCCGCCGCCGATCGCCTCCGTGAGGACACGGCAATGCTCCGCCCAAGCCGGGCAGACCTCCACCGTATGTTCAACCGTGTCCTCCGGGCGATCCACACAGTGGTGACACCCCGGCGTTTCCTCCCGCTTTATTCTGAACAGGAACCTCCCGAAACAACCGTGTCCGGTGAGGACCTGCCTCAGGCAGAAGGTGAGGACACCGTGGTGCCTCTCTAGCCACTCCTCAAAGAGGGGACTTACCGCCGCAATTGTGGCGTGCCTAGCACTGGGTTGCGACAATCGCACTCTCCATGTCGCCATGAGATCCCGCCGGAGCTCCGTACGCTGTGCTGCGATTTCTTGCGGCAGCGGAGTTACGCCCCGGCGATCCGCCTCTTCGCGCCATACCCAAATGTGCGTGAGGACTTTCGCCTCCGGATCCCATGGCGGCAGTCCGGCAAGGAGGCTCGCCGCCTCACGGGAGACCTTGCGGTAACCCCGTACCAGCCTGATGGCCATGACCCTTTGGGACGCGTTCAGCCGCTGGGCTGGTCGCAGCCTCAGTGAACGCGCCCACACCGGTGCCCCGTAAAGGGCCATGGACCGCACGATCCCCGCGTAGAGCCTCCGGCAGGAGGCGTTTGGACCCCTCAGATTGGGCAGGAGCCGCTTCAAGGCAGCCCCAGCCCGCTTCAGTCTGGGAGCCAAACGTCGGAAGTGCTCGACGAAGTTCCACCGGCTGTCGAGGATGAGTACCAGGTACTTCATCGTCGACTCGACGCCGATGTGAACCCCTCCCGCCGTTATCTGGGAACCCAACAGTGGCGCGTTCCGAGGACCATAAAAACACATGGCCTCGGACTTGTGCAAGGCCACCTCGAGTCCCAATTGCCGGATCCTATCGACGATTGTCGCAACCCCACGTTCCGGCAGTTCAGCCGCCGCCTGATGTGAACTCCCCTGCGCCAGGACCAGCGTGTCGTCAGCGTAGCAGACTACGCTGACGCCACTGGGGAGGTTGGCGCGCAGCACCCAGTCGTACCCGATGTCCCACAGATGCGGCCCCAGAACCGATCCCTGTGGGACACCGCACGACATCTCTCGCCGGTTCCACTCTCCTTGGTGACCGGGGTAGATGACGGCCCTGTCCGTCAAATAGTCCTCGACCACACGACAGAGGTAGGTGATACCGAAGTGCCTCCCTGATGCAATTCCAGGGCAGGGTATTAAACGCATTGGCGATGTCAAGAGACACCGCCTAGACGACCCCACCCCGGGACGGCCGCATAACTTGGAGATGCGTCGTTGTGGTCTCGATCCACAACATTGAGGGAACGACGAAGAAGAGAAGAAGAGCTACCTATGCATACCAAAACTCACACGCGAGCACGAAATTTCATCACAGTTTCGAATCACTATAGCAAAGGACACGTAAGTAATTAGTTTACAAACGAATACCTAATCTTTTTCTCGGACCGAAAGCGCACAGCATGGACGCACCTTTATGACAAAACTTTAGCCCATGAAATAAAAAATAAACATTGTTTACGAGTTGAGAAACAACTAACTTACAGATTTTGGCAGCGTACGAGAAAGTCCGCAGACGTTTTTTTACTTACTTATTTTGTAGGGTTCCGTACGTCTGAATTAAAAACAGAACCCTTACAGGATCACTCGTGTGTCTGTATCCGTCTATCACAGCCAACTTGCTCCGAATGTACTGAACCGATTGGAACTTGGTACACATATGAAGATGTGTGACCGAAAAACGAACGTGAAACGTAAATAAAAAAAATTGAATATGGGGTTTCTTTTGGGGGGAAAATTAGAAAGTTTAAAAAAAGTTTTGCTAACTGTACCGTGTGACACATCAAATGAAAGGACTTGTTACTTAGATTTCAAATATATGTTTTTTTATAATTTTAAAACAGTAACCTTGTTTTAAAGTAATTAAAGAAAATAGATGAAAATTTACCATTGACCATGACACTCTTTTCTTTGAAACTGCTTAGCCTAAAATTTCGAAAAAACTACTCAATACGCAATACTCAATATTTTTATTGCTTTACCATAATGTGTACTTAGGTGGTAACTATAAAATTCAGAACATTATGGACCCTGTACAGTATAAATGTACAGAGTACATTTATACTTATAGATTACAGGAAAACCTATAAGAAGTTTATGGTCTTGAAATAACATGGTAAATCACTCAATATTGTGCGTACAAACTTACATTTGCAGTTAGAATGTTTGGGGGAACATGTTTTTCATCTACAATGTTTAAGTTTGTTGTTGGGATAAATTCATCTCAACTACGGAACCCTTCTTTGTACGTGGTCCGAGACGCACTTGGCTGTTTTTTTTTTTGCTTAGTTTTTGTAAAAAGTATGGTATATTTCTTTAAAATGGACAGTATGAAAGAATGAATGCCAAGATTCTAATTGCATTATTTAACATAGTAATTACTTATACCTACTCCATTTGAAATAAGATTAGAAATTTAAATAAACTTTTTTACTGTCCGTTCAACCGATTTTGACTTCTATTCCGTAGGCATAAGGATGGCATTAAAATCAAAAACGTGGTTACAATACCGACTGTTTATTACAGATGCCATTTGTCATGCCACCAACGCAATAGAAATAAGATTAGACATTTAAATAAACCTTTTTTACAGCTCGTTCAACCGATTCAAGGCTTCTACATACCGGGGCGACTTGTCGCGCGACGCGACACGACACAAAGGCACCGCTCGTCCCGCGACAAGTCGTAGAAGCCTTGAATCGGTTGAACGAGCTGTAAAAAAGGTTTATTTAAATGTCTAATCTTATTTCAAATGGAGTATAGGTATCGAGATATAAACCGACGAGCAGAGAGCCGAGCGAAGTCAGGCCCTAATGAATTACTTTGTTTATTTTTTCGCGCTTTCAAAATGTTCTCATTCCGTAAATGTTTTTCTCTCTTCAGGAAAGTAGGTAATCGTAGGTAAGTAGGTAGGTACCTAAGATGAAATTGAAATGGGCTAAGTGGTACTTTGACGCAATATTTGGCATGTGGGTGCAGAGCAGTGTAATCTACAAACATTGTTTTAGTCAACAAACACTACGCATAGCTAACTAACTACATCACTAAATTAATTATAATGCAGAGATGTCAGGGATCAACCCGCGACCCTGAGAACAGCAAGTTAAAAGGTTTGCCAATGCGATGTAACGCATAAACTAAGCACGTTAGGCACTGTCCGATTAATACAGCTTTAGGTAGGGTTACCATCCACCCGGATTGGTCCGGAAATTGTCCGGCCTTTCGCCCCTCGTCCGGACTTCTGTCTTTTGTCCGGAAAAAAGGTTTATTTTTTATTAAAAAAATATAAATAGCATTCAGCCTATAATGTTCTCACTGTTGGGACAGGTCACATAGGCCTCTCTGTGAGGGAGTGGGCTGTAATCCAGCACGTGGGCCCAGTGCGGGTTGGTAGATGTCTGCCCATAATGTTCGAATGTTTGGTTCTAGGACATGCCGGTTTCCTCACGATGTTTTCCTTCACCGTTTTGGGAGCAGTGCAGTGGTGATGAAACAATTAAAGTAAAGCGTCTATCTGGGTTAGAACCTAGAACTAGTATGTCACGGCTGTTACCACTGAGCCACCACTGCTCCTAAAAAATATAAATGATTACTTAGAAAGAAAGATTAAAAACGGACGGACTTTTTCTCAAATGTCCGGTATTTTTCCAATTCTATTCAACCAATGATATTATATTAAACAGATATGTTGTGAGCGCGCAATTGTGAAGACTCGAAAACGTCCTAATTGGGACGTATTTTACTTGTAGTGAAATGTAAAATGTATGAAAAGTGGTTGATGTTGATCTGTTTAATATAATATCATTGTATTCAACTTTCGAAATGGTCTAGGTAACAAAGCCTGCTACTGCAACTTCAAACGATCTCGACAGGGCGATGGCAACCATGCTTTGATTACACGCTTTCATCCACCCTCATGGAACTGCTCATGCATGCATCAGGAAGTACATGGTTTACTAGCTCAGCTTACAATTTCACCCGGATGTATTAGGGGAGGTGAGCTCAAAGCGGCCATAGGAGACAAAGCGGCCACGCTTTATTTTTAGGTTATTTTTGAAATACAGCGCGTAGTTGCCGTTCTGTCCGCATAACCATTCTCCTGCACCGCACCGATCAGTCACGAAAAATATTTCATTAGGTGTTTTTTTTATTTTAAATGCAAGGGAAATTCAACCTGCTTTGATCAACCCTCTTTATATTTCATTGTTATAATACACGTGTATTGTTACTTTTCTATTTGGCTTTGTTTGTGTTTTATTTTCTCTGAAATATAATAGTATTGTGAGAGCAGTTAATTACTTATTAAAACAAATTGGCCGAAAAAGGCAAAGCGTTTCGGGCTAAGCGGCCAACTGACCGCTTTGCCCTTAGTAAAAATACCCCCTTTGGGGGAGGCCTATGTCCAGCAGTGGACGTCTTTGGGCTGAAATGGTGGCACTATCCAGACATTGAGATTAAAATAATAATGTTATAAGAAAGTAGAAAATGCTGATTATTTTATAAAAATGTGAAACAATATTTTTAAATAAGTACTTTTGATAATTTTTTTTGGACAGGCCCGATATTTTAAAACAAAAAACAAATACAGTTCTTGTGTACTTTTGGCGTGGCCACGTTGCCATTACCCCCATTGCCCCTTTGGGCGGTTTCTCGGGCAAAGAGGTTTTTTGAAAAAAATTCGTAATTTACAAATCATAATTATGGTTATTTTTAAATTTGCGCGTATTTGAACTTCACATTACAAAAAATGTATAGATTATAGCTTATAGCTAGATTATAGCTTATAGCTATTAGGTAGTATAAAATTCTCTTCAATAGTCTATCGTATAATAGGTTTTTTTTTTACTTAAAGTTAAGATGACCGCTCTGAGCTGACCTCCCCTACCTACTTTTAATTTACTAGGCCTTAATATACATCCATCAATGACGAATGTAATTTTGTCCGTCTAGCGTCTGTGTGTTAGTCTGTCTGTCTGTTACCTTTTCATACAGTGTACCCGGTAGATAATTTCCGAACTACAAGCGGGCGAAGCCGCGGGCTAAAGCTAATTTTGCTATATGTTCGAGAGAACTGGGTAGGTACTATAACATAGTAGGTACCTACCCAGTTCTCTCTTTACATAATTATCTATTTTGTAGACAGACTGACTCGATATTACATTAAATATTTGGATAATTTGGCTGGTAAGTGGTCTTCAGTGCAGAGATTGAAGCCTGACCTCTTTCTTCATATAAGTAGGTACTGTACAATATTGGGAACACGGCACTACCTATATAAAATAATATTCTAGAAAAAAATCATCTAAATTCAAGCTCGGTAACAAATTTTTAACAAAAAACTAAGGTATGATTTCCACCGTCCATTTTGTATTCAACACGCCCCGCCGAAGTGATTTCATTCGGGCACCAATTTCACTAGTAGCCTTAATGGAGAACTAATTTCCAGTTCACGTACAATACTACCACATTGATAGGTGACCTAAGCACCAATTTTCTGTAAATACCAATTAATTAACGGTTCGTGATATAATACGTAATTCTGGTAAGATATCACCGTAGCCATCAGCTACGCCGTAGCCAGCCGTAGTAATGTTACGAAATACTTTTACCAGGCTGTGCTACGATCCTGGGGCCGCATCTGTCGGACATCGGTTACGACTGGGTGCTGCGCGCCGATCTCCCTAGCGGCGTCAGCGTAGTCTGCTACGCTGACGACACGCTGGTCCTCGCGCATGGGAGGTCGCATCAGGCGGCGGCCGAACTGGCGGCACGTGGGGTTGCGACAATCGTCGATAGGATCCGGCAATTGGGACTCGAGGTGGCTTTGCACAAGTCGAGGCCATGTGTTTTTATGGTCCTCGGAACGCGCCACTGTCGGGTTCCCAGATAACGGCAGGAGGGGTTCACATCGGCGTCGAGTTGACGATGAAGAGCCGGTGGAACTTTGTGGAGCATTTTTGACGTTTTGCTCCCAGACTGGAGCGGGCCGGGGCTGCCTTAAAGCAGCTCCTGGTCAATCTAGGGGGCCCAAACGCCTCCTGCCGGAGGCTCTACGAGGGAGTCGTGCAGTCCATGGCCCTTTACGGGGCACCGGTGTGGGCGCGTTCTATGAGGCTGCGACCAGCCTCATAGAACGCGCAGACGCAGGTTGAACGCGTCCCAAAGGGTCATGGCCATCAGGCTGGTCCGAGGATACCGCACGGTCTCCCGTGAGGCGGCGAGCCTCCTTGCCGGACTACCGCCATGGGATCTAGAGACAAAAGTCCTCGCGCACGTCTGGGAGTGGCGCGAGGAGGCGAAACGCCGGGGCGAAACTCCGCTGCCGCGAGAAATCACGGCACAGCGGACAGAGCTCCAGCGGGATCTCATGGTGGCATAGATAGTGCGATTGTCGCAACCCAGCGCTGGGCACGCCACAATTGTGGCGATAATTTCAGTCCCCACTCTTTGAGGAGTGGCTAGAGAGGCGCCACGGCGTCCTCGCCCTCGGCCTGACGCAGGTCCTCACCGGACATGGTTGTTTCGGGAGGTTCCTGTTCAGGATAAAGCGAGAGGAAACTCCCGGGTGTCACCACTGTGTGGATCGCCCGGAGGACACGGTAGAGCATACGGTGGAGGTCCGCCCGGCTTGGGCGGAGCACCGCCGTGTCCTCACGGAGGCGATCGACGGCGGCGATCTCTCGCGTCCAGCTTTGGTTCGGACCATGGTTCGGAGCGAGAGTGCATGGGAGGCCGGCACCTCCTTTTGTGAAGCAGTAATTCTCACGAAGGAGGAGGCGGAACGCGTAAGGGAGAGGCAAGCCCTATTTGCCACAGGAAACGCCCCGGGCGTCGGGAGTCGCAAGCCGACTTCCGGCCACCGTAGGCGCGGACTTGCGGACGGTGAGTTACCCATCGCTCACCGTCCGCAAGCCCACGCCTACGGTACGATAAGGACCAGGCCCGGGTCGACGGCACGTTGTGTTCCACACGCGCCTCAAAGAGATGTCAGCACCAACTGACGGGGTCCGTTAGGACTCACTTAGGACCAATGCCTGCCAGGGTTGCGAATTTGTCCGAAAGGAATATCGTGGCCCTGGCACACAGGCAGCGGAAGGAACACGGGTGGATTTTAGGCAGTAAAAGTCTGACACTTCCTCCCGCTCCGCCCAGAGCGGGAGAAATTATTTAATAATTTCCCACAAAAAAAAAAAGTGTTCATGTAGGTACCTGCTACTGAAATATTATGTAGGGCTCTGAGTAAACGTGTTTATTACGTAGACACTACGAGTATCTACGTAATAAACACGGCTACGCAGATATTGCATAACCAATATAATGAACTCCGTAGAAACTATGTGCTAGTGTCAATTAAATTGTTACGTACCGAAACTTATATGCGACACAATACAATCCGCCTACATTATCATTTGTTACGTAATTTAATTAGATAAGTAGGTACAAGCTACATTAAGTACAATAAACTGGATTTTGATTGGTTTTTGTTTATCAGAACTTGATTCGACTATTCTTTTTTTAAACCTTACGAAAATATTTGGTAAATTTGGGACCCCAATCACTCACTACTCGTATATACCTAATAGTGGAACGGAGTTCCATTACGCGACTCGCGGTTTGAGTTGACTGATAAAAATCGTCACGGAAGGAAAAAGCGTTATGCACACTCGTATATAATAGAAAGTCACGTACTTTCTGTCTCTTTCTAATATATACGAGTGTGTGTGCGTGCGAGTATCGAGATTCGAACAAACGAGTATTTTTCGCGGCGGGTACAGCGTGTTACGGAAAAGGTATAATTATACTTTTAAAAGGCACGGATTCTTTTGGTGATATCAAATTACATGGCAACATTTTTTTAATAATACCTACTTAATTATAAAGTTTAGAAACATTTAACTAATAAAAATCAAATGTTTCTAATTGAATTCTACACATAACTAGACCAAGTCAGCTGATCGGTACACGTTTTAATCAATTCGTTTGATCCCACCGCCAATGTGCCGCCCGCGCCGCCGCGTGTCGGTGCGACGCCGTGTCGCAGAGCTATGGGAGCTATGGCAGGTCTGTGTGTGTACTAGTCGCACAGACACAGATCATGGATAATGACATTCGTAGTGCGGTGACACGTTTGTTATGATTTAAATTTAATAAACTATAGAAATAAAAAAAATATTAAACATACCTATTTTTTTTTTTGTTGTGAAGGAGTACGTCTACCTAGGGCAAGTTTTCCAGCTTGGTATGCACAACTTTGAGAAAGAAGCCGACAGAAGGATCCGGTTGGGTTGGGCAGCGTTTGGAAAACTTCGTCAAGTCTTCTCGTCGCCAATCCCGCAGTGTTTGAAGACTAAAGTCTTCAACCAGTGCGTCCTGCCCGTTATGAGATACGGTGCCGAAACGTGGACACTGACAGTCGGGCTGGTCCACAAATTCAAGGTCACTCAGCGTGCTATGGAGCGGGCTATGCTCGGAGTTTCTCTGAAAACCCATTCAATGTGTTAACTTTATCATGATGGACACTGACAGTCGGGCTGGTCCACAAATTCAATGTCACTCAGCGTGCTATGGAGCGGGCTATGCTCGGAGTTTGTCTGAAGGATAAGATCAGAAATGAAGTTATCCGGAATAGAACCGGAGTTACCGACATAGCCTGCAGAGTAAGCAAGCTGAAGTGGCAGTGGGCTGGCCATGTTTGTCGAAGGACCGATGACCGGTAGAGCAGACGAGTCCTGGAGTGGAGACCGCGTATCGACAAGCGTAGTGTGGGACGCCCCCCAGCTAGATGGGCCGACGACCTTAAAAAGGTGGCTGGGACAGACTGGATGCGGAAGGTGGAGGACAGGGTGTTGTGGCGCAGCCTGGGAGAGGCCTATGTCCAGCAGTGGACTGCTATAGGCTAAGTTGATTGATTTTTTTTTTAGCTACAATTTTGTACAGAGATTCTGAACCAAGTGCACTCTAACCCTGTTTGTATAGATATTTCCGTAACACGCTGTATAACCTCAATACTGAACTAAGTTATATTTGTGGCCTTAATATTTTAAAGTCACTGGTAAATAAAAATCGATCACCATAATTATTAAAACTAACATAGATAACGTTTAAATGACTGAACAAAAACATGGATTGATTAATTACCTACACCAAGGGCGACCTTTGCACGAAACTCACACAAACAATCAATAAACATGCATTACGCAACCGTGCTCAATTAGTAATGTAAAGTATTTTTCAGGTATGTTTTTTATATTTTTATTTTAATGATAAGAGTATTTGAAACACATAATTTCATCTTTTTGTTTTTACAAGCTGTAGTTATTTTTATATATTTTTTTAAAGTATTGTTCGTATTGACGTCACTAGTAGCTGACCTAGCTAGGATCTTTGCCACGTTTAACACTTATTTAAAACCAAAATTCAGTAAAGTCAAACTGTCAAATTTGACAATTAATTTGTTTACATTTCATACTTTAGCGATTTCCGTACTTTAGTTCAAAGTTATGGCTTATTAATAAAATGAATGGATTCAAAGACTACTTCTGCTATTATAAAATCCAATAACTAGTTACACTTACGAAGACACATACATACTTATTTATTTATTTATAAACATACCAACCAGAAAAGGCGATAAATAAAACACTATTATCAAAATAAATATTTTTGTAAATCGATACTCCTGTATCCTATACTTATTTCCTAACTTAGGGGTAAATGTTTCAATATAAACTAGCAACACCGAATGATTTTTGTCAAGGTTTTGTGTTTCAAGATGCCACTAACAATAAACACGTCAAATAAATCCAAATAGACAAATAATCAATATTTTACTTATGAAAGATACTCCATCTTATTTCTTTTGTTTTTGGGAACAGTTTTTACAATGTTTAAAAATACAAGACGGCATTATTCTGAAATTATCTGTTAGAGCCCGTGACGTACTAACGATGCGACGCTTTGTGCTGTACTGAACCGAGATTGTATTCGCTTTTGAATTTGTATTTGCTTTGTTGGCCGCACTCTCGGTGTTCCACGCGGTCTATCTGCTTCTTTCTATAATCTGAGGTGAAGATCATTTTAACGTAAGCAGGCCTGGTTCACTCCGCAGTTTAGGTATAAAACTACAAGTGCGTGCGGCGACCGTTCCGGACCGGTCAATCAGTGGGTTGCCGCGCGCCGCGCTGCAGGTACTTTATACTCGCGCTTCCGAGTTCTCGCATTACAAAAATGAAACCAAAAAAATATTCTATAGCGTTTGGTTGTTTTAAATAATGACAGTGATCGAAGCCTGACGTTTCACATACTACCAAAGGATATTGAAAGGTGAGATTTTTTATACACAATATGTAGGCAATAAGCTGCATTTATATCTAGGTAGGTACTTTTAGGCCTTTAGGTGACTCAGATCATTACACTAAAAATGTATCCTGTTTAATTGATTAGAAGTTCGTTTGATTTTGTCATATTATTATCGTAAGTATTTGCGGCCGCCGGCGCTAGCTACATCTACTAGCTTCATCTGACTGACTGACCCCTTGACAATTCAAAAGTGCCTTTAGTAGGTTTATTTGAAATAAATGCTTTGAGTTTGAGTTTGAGTTTGCCGCCACCGCGCCGGCGGCGGCGCCGCTTGTTTAGGCAGGTATGAAATGATATTTATCAACTTGTGATGTTGTCGTAGGTATGGTTGTGGCGCAGCACGGCGAACGTCTGTAGGTAGTCAGGCGTCAGTCATACGATTACCCAATAATAACATTTCTATTTCTATAAAATATAACGTAATTTGAGTTCTCTTTAGGAATAACTAAATTTTATTTCCTTTAATTTCGAAAATAATAATCAATATTTGTAATGTTTGTAAGAATAATTTAATAAATATAATACAAAGTCTCTATTCATTAATATAACTGTGTTCTTATTTCATTCAACACACTTATTATTCATTTACCGATTTCAATCATACCTACTTATCGTCTTTCACTCGATTCATACCATTAGAGCGGCTGTTTTGTGGTCGGCTTGTCATTGATTCGCTTCACTCCGTTCGTTGTAGCCGCTACAGTACAAAAAATATAATTCGTAAGTCGCAACCCTAATAAGTACGTGGTGACGTCGAGAACGGCCATGATTGAAACGGTTAAACTAAAAGAAGCGCTCTCGCGTAGAAACACGGTTTATATTTGCATGAATGCTTTGCGGGAAATGGGCTGTAGGCTATTATCGCTGTAGGTAAATATAACAGGAGCGAGCTAGACTGTGCTTTATGTGTACGCGGCTAGAGTTTTTATCTATTTAATCGACTCCAGAGAGTGAACCTTCTGTACGTAGTACTATTACTTATTCTGTGACGTAAGTTAAGTTTTCCTGAGGCGATACATCGATGTGATTTGACTTGTACTGTCCGCCGCTGGTGAAAAACTACACTATTTACATATTTACCTATCTGAATAGAATAATAATAAGTGCTTCATGTAAATTTGACGTTGGCATGACACTTGACACATATAGAACAATTTAATTACAAGAGACACTGAAATTTCCAATTCAAAATTATAAGATCGTATTTATTTTCACACAAATACTTAAAATCACTAGGCTTTTATTTGACCTCTAATTGTTGTGACGTCAATTAGTGGTAGAAAAATAAGTCTTAGAAGGTTAAAATCTCGAAATGGTTTTGGAATCAGCATAGGTAAATTTTTACTTTACATACTTACCTACCGAATTTTAGTATCCCCATAAATTATAAACTTAAGGTGAAGCAGCTGTAGCCCGCAAAATTAAATTTTTCTTACGTTTTTGCAATTTGCAGGTTAGTTTGTTGTATCTCATCTATCAGCCCGCAAAATTCAAATAAAAAAATCCTACTGGATGATTATTTCAGAAATAATCATTCAGTAGGATTTTTTGAACTTAGAGAGTTGTATTGCTGATTCTAATTATTATAATTCTGTAAAGCCATATTTGTTACGGCCTCGAATCATATTTAGATCAACATACAACCTGTTACTGACCTGCAAATTGCAAAAAACGTAAGAAAAATTGAATTTCGCGGGCTACCCTAGCGCATCCCCCTTAACGGACACTCGAAATTCAAACCGATATTTGTAAATTGAACGTTACGAGTGGGGAGCTGAATTACTAGGGTGTTGCGTTTTTTATTAAATATACCATTCTTACCAGACGATCCCACTCAAAGTCAGGGACCATAAAGGGTTTTCGATAGGGTTTTTCTAAGCGATGAAACGAAAACCCATACGATATGGGTAACCCTTATGAACGGCTTAAATTAAAATTTGGTAAACCATTGACAGGGTTTTCGATAAAAACCCATATGGTGTGGGTAACCCTTTGGAACGGCTTAATTTAATCCATTCAAAATTACCCACACCGTATGGGTTTTTCTAAAATGGTAACCAAAATGGTCCCTGGGTAGAATAGAGATAGAATTGGTCATGTTACGCGTGCTAGGTGGAAATCGAAATAACATAATATTATGATTTTTTCATGTTACTAGGTTTCAAGTAGGTATAGAACCCATTGAATGGGTTATCATGTAACCCTTTCAATGGGTTTCTAGTATAAAACCCTTTCAATGGGTTACATCATGATAAAGTTAACACATTGAATGGGTTACCCCTTCGAAAGGCTTAACTCTTAACCGGGGTTGTACGGTCCCTGCTCAAAGTAGGTAAGAGGTCAAAGACTAGTAGCCCTAGCTCATCACTTCAGCCGAAAGACGTCCACTGCTGGACATAGGCCTCCGTCGAAGGGGTTTGGGGGAGTTTGCCATAATCGCCACGCTTGGCGGGTTAGCGACCGCAGTCATAATTCTCCTGCCCTTATCCCAATTTATTTGTGGTCGGCGCAACATGTCCCTTTCTTCCATACTTCTCTTTTAGTCGTCATCTCGGTAGTCACTCCCTTTCTAGCCATATCATCCTTCACACAGTCCATCCATCGTTTCTTTGGTCTTCCCCTACTCTTATAGCCATCGACATTCATACTTAAAACTTTCCTCACGACATTTCCCTCATTCCTCCGCATCACATGCCCATACCATGACAACCGATTTCCGCACAACTTTTCAGTCACCGATGCCACTTTCAGACTTCCTCTTATGTACTAATTTCTTATTCTATCCATTCGTATCACACCACACATTCCTCTTAGCATCGCAGTATGGTGTTAAAATGCATAGAGAACGCTGCTGCCCATTCTCTAGTAAGTCCCTTAGTCGCCTTTTACGATACCCACGGGAAGAAATGGGATGGTGCTATTGTTTACGTCGGGTAGCCATAGGTTTGCAAGTATACAACGCCCTGCGTGTCCAGTATAACATTGTGTTCAAGATGGTGTTGGGTCTACCACGCTTTTGTAGCGCTTCCGGGATGTTCAACGAGGCCAGGGTTGATGGTTTTCATGCCAGTATACGGAAACGGTGCGCTTCTATTCTCGGTAGAACACGTGCTAGCTCCCACAGCATCCTGACTGTATTGTGTGATACTCGTAGGTGGGACAGCCCTATGCTGGCTCACTGGATACGGCTGCACACGTAGGTGGTCATTTCAATTTTGTATATAGAGTGTGGTTTTTACTAACATTAGGCCAAGACCTTTACTAACAACTTATTGATCTTTCTAAATTGATCTGAAATAAATAAATATAAGTTTTAGTATATGCGAAACCCGAAACACGTGTCTAGTATTTTTATGTAAAGAATCTATATACAAAATTTCAAAACTGTATCATGAAAAATCACAAAGTTTTAAGGTTGTTATGTTACCGGGTTGTCCGTACAAAAACATTCAAACGGCGCCCCCGCGCCTCCAGGGTCGTCTTGCGCTCATTGATAATAATTTGGCAGTAGGTACCTAACCGTACGGCGATTGTATTGTAAGTAATTAAATAGTGATAGCATTTTCCATCACACTTAAATATTTTTGGGACAAAATATAACATGGTGTAAAAATTATTGAAATCGATTCAGTTCCTTATTCTGAACAAACTATTATTCAGGTTTCGCATATACTAAAAATAATGTTGTCTCTATATTATAGCCTTTAATATATATATAATAGGAGGCGTCCCTGTTACACTGCCATCCTAGAGAAAAAGCTGAACTGGCTCATGTGCCTGAAGGTAACTAGTAACTACACGCCTCACCTTTCCCTTCCAACCTGAACACAGCAGCGCTGCTTAGGGGCAGAAATAAGTATCGTGGCAGTAGGTACTTCCCCGGATGAGCTCCTTTACAACCCTTTGCTAACTACGATATATTATTATGTGTTGATGCTAGTAGGTATGCGCCACGCAGGAGACTGCGGATTTGTGCATTGTCCTTGACCTGATGCCACTAGCCGCAGCATCACATACGACTCCGTTGCTGCTAAAATACTCTGAGCTAATGAATTGGGAGTTTCCGTTCCTAATACAGTGAAGATCTTTAACTACTTAAGGCGACGATAACCGACTTTTAATGATTTTATACTGAAGATCACGTCGAAACGAGTAGTGTTAATGATTTGAAAAAAATATATGTTAAATTAGAGCATCTTCTCAATAACTTAATATGTGAATATTTTAGATTATGTTTATATAACATAATGAAATTAATTTGTAAAGTTATGTCTAACGCGGATAAAAAACTGAGAATGGCGTAAAATTTACCAAGCGTATTTTTCTGAAACCTTCACCAATTTAAAGATAATTTAATTATTGATCTTTTAGTATATGCGTTTTATTAAAATACCTTTTGGTTTGTGTATAATAAATTAATAATGCGTCAAATTGGGGACAGCGCTCCTTGATGGGCGAGTCCTATTACTGGCTGAACGTACAACGCGTTGCGTGAGCTCAGTACAGAACACGCAAGCTAACCACTCAAGTTCACTGGCATATATCTCCGTCTTAAGGCAAAATATGGCGATTTAAGTTTCTAGCCTGTTAATTTTTTTCTAAAGATTTAAAAGATAATAATGTAGTATTTTCTAAACTCGGTATATTTTCACGGACAAATAAAAAACTACGAAATACACATACAAACATAATTTATACCTTTTAAGTTTTTGAATGTCAATTTAATTAAACCTTCTTAACCTTTTGAAATAAATAGAGCCCATTCATGAGATACCCCATTTGACCTCGTTTCGTGTTTCAATATTCACTCCCCATTTAAGACCCCTTTTGTCTGCTATGGGTACCTCCGCGTTTGATTTCCGTAGTAGGTACTACGCATTTGAGTTATGTAGGTAATTTCTCGATTTGACAGACCGAAAAAATTTTAGACAGGACACCAAAATGCCACATTTCAAAGAAACTATGAAAAATATACTATTCGGCGGTTTGTAGGTAGTATGTTGAAGTTAATCTTGAAAAACCGGCCAAGTGCGTGTCGGGCAATGAAGGGTTCCGTAGTTGGGATGAATTTATCCTAAGAACAAACTTAACATTGTAGTTGTTTAGTATTTGTTGTTATAGCGGCAACAGAAATGCATCATCTGTGAAAATGTCAACTGTCTAACTATCACGGTTCATGAGATACAGCCTGGCGACAGACGGACGGTCAGCGGAGTCTTAGTAATAGGGTCCCGTTTTACCCTTTGGGTACGGAACCCTAAAAATGCTGTACAAAGTTTTCACTGTAAGTAGAACTTTTTGAAAAATGAAAATGCAATGTCTTCCTGCAAAGGCGCTTACCCTCTAAAATCAACGGTAATATTCATGGCATCAAAGTGACCTCAATTATGTCAGAAGACCAGATTCTATAAAATATTGATTTCGTAAATATTTAAGCTCAAACAAGTAAGGTACAAAGATGCTTGTCGGCTGTCAAATGCTATCGAACAGAATGACATAATAAAACCTTTATCTATCTATATAATAAAATCAATCAAATTCAAAATTCATTTATTAATGTTACACGTCCATGTTTGGGTTACAGAAATTCATAATTATGTGAACCAAATTTCAACTTAATCGGTCCATTAGATTCGGAGCAAATTGGCTTAGATAAACAGACAGACACACGACTAATCCTTTAAGGGTTCCGTTGTCTCATTCGGATGTACGGAACCCTAAAAATAACGCCACATATTAGCTCTTTATTTACCTAATCTATTATAAAATAATGTGAAATGAAATGAAATCGTATCTGTAAATAGGATATTAAAATCACTTTTACACGTCATATAAAAAAAAAATCTAGATGTAGCCGACATTTCATAACTGACTACCCCTGAGAAGAAATGGCGAAACAAACTCAGGGGTCAGTCTCTTTTAAAGTCCAGACATAATCTTGCTCAGATCATGTGAGGACCATGTCCATGACAAATAATGTGCACGAAATCGACTGGTTTTGATAAATTTTTGTTCATTGTTTGTGAGAAAGGGAAAAAGAATTTGAACAAAATTATTTGTGATTTGAAAAGTCGAGTTTTTAGTTTTGCATGTGACTGAAAGGGATTTTTCAAATAAATTAAGTATTCATGGAAAAACACTAATATTCGCAACAATTTTTCCAAAAAAATACGCGGGAACGACGTTTGACCATCTTTTTACAAAAAACTACTTTTGATTTTGAACATTAAAAATATCGATTATTGATGATTCGATACAAAATATAGCAGAAAATTTATGTTGAAAAATCCTTTTTTTCGAAAAAAAACCCAGTCAGTAAACTATGTTTTTCTATTATATATATACCAAACCATTTCAAGAAATTTTAAAATCACAAATTAGTGTTCAGCATCATTGAAATAAAATTAAAAGTATTGTTTTATGATAATACAATAATTGTTCAATAAATAAATCAAAGGAGAAATAAACTCTATTTTCGATACCGAAAAAGTGATGAAACTAATAACAGGTGCTGTGACGGACATGAATGGTTTGAGCCACGAAAACTGTACTTTTATAATCACACAGACTTAATGTTTCAATTATTTCAAGCTTTCTCACATATAGAAAATAAATTGACAAAAGAGGGTTTTTTTTCATGCAGGGGAGCCTTAAAAATATCTCAAACTTCATACACAAAAACCTGCGTAGCACTACCTTTTTATTTCAATAAAGCTCTTGACAACCTGGTTACGAATTATTAATGCAATAGGGTGGTTCTCTTCTGAATAGAAAATAAAAAAAAGAAATATGAATCTCGATTTAAAGATTTCAGTATGGTTTGTAGCAATGCAGATACTCCGCGTAGCGTACGCGTAAACACGTTACAAAAACGAGAGTAGTGAAAATAATTTAGTTTTATTTTCACTCATCTACTACATTTTGTGCTGATACCTACAGAATTACCTAAAATTATGTACCTATAATATAATTTAAGTAACTAAATAAATTGGTAGGCCGCTGGATGAGATTTCTTTAGAAATAAGCATCACCTGTGTACGTATTTTTCTATTTCTTTCTTCTTATCTGTATACATCTACGTGTACATAAACTGTTAAATAAATAAATAACTATATTTTTTTGTACGCAAATGCTGAATAGTAACTTTAAAGGTGTTAAGGACACTGGGCATTTTTTTTTTGTAATTTTTATTTAGCTAAGTACTTTTAATAGGTACGATATAAGTTATGTTTCACAACTTCTAAGTAAAAGAACTTTCAATTTTTGTTTTAACTGAATTTTATTTTCTGTTTAAATAATTTTCAGGGTCACTATTGTTACATCTGCGATTACAATTTCACATGATATAAACACAGACATTGTTGAGCCGCTCCTACAAACTCGACAAAAGGAACATTACGAATTATATGAACCATGAAGGATACACAAACGTCTGTTTTGATCTCTTTATACGCCAGTATAGAGCATCCCGAATAAATACATCACATTACAATTACATTTATTAAAATATAAAAAAAATAAAATTTTATTATCTTCGGCAACTTTTTTTTTGTTTTAGACAGGTAAGTTAGTCCTAATTGTTACGCGAAAATGGCGTGTGCTTAGTAACAGGGTGGGTGTCCGCCATTGCTGGAGCCGCGCCAAAACATAGAATAACAGTTACTGTTCGCGCCCAGCGGTGAAAGTGCCGCCAATCGATACCACCCACCGATAACCTGATACAAACAGCTGATCTTAACAACTACAATACCTATGTCAAACAATACTTCACCCTCCGTCTGCATATTTTAATGAATTATACTCAATTTGTAATCTGTTATGATAGAGAAAAAAACTATCACGATACTGAATTTCTTTCATCTATAAAAACGTTCATGAATGTCAAAGCTTTTGTTGATGTAGCTCGTCGCTACGATAACAACTTCTAACGATACCTTGGTTCAATTCATTCTACTAAACGTTAACAATAAGTTTGTAATACATTAAGTAAGAAAATAATATAGGTCAAAAATGAAGATTATAAAAAAACTATGTATAATACTCACCTCGATATGTAGGTGAGGCGGCAGCGCGCCAGTATAGCACATGTAGTGGCGCTGCGTGTTGGTGTATTTAGTTTAATCGCTTGCGGCGCACGAGGGCGCATGCGCGGTGGTGCAGGCGCGCGCACCCTCGCCGGCTGTGACAGCGCGGCCCACTCCGCCGGCAAACCGACCTCGAGGTACACGCGCGCCTATCGCTCGCTACGCGCAGCAACGCCGGCCCCTCGCGGCCAGGAGCCCTCCTTGGCGCTTCCATCACCCTTACACTCTACGACACTACATCACCGGGGGCTTACCACCACGGTCGCCGGCGTTCGCACACAGGGCTCGCCGGATAAAAGGTATACCTTTCATTATGTGCTTGCAATGACATGTCCGCCCTGGATCCGCTATTCATTTGCGGTACAATGCTACATTTAATTGTTTGCGGCTAGCATAAAAATATCTACTCCCAGCTGAACACCTGGAGTTGCTGCATTATGACAAAAGAGTGCGAACGTGACAGAAATCCTCGTTCCTCTTTTATCAGCTGCCGTATGTTGGTAATCCTCTAATTGACGAGTAAGGCATTGTGTTTGACCTTTCCTCATTACGGCTTCCACTAGAATTTGCATTATGTACTATGTGTAACTAGTAAATCATGTATTTTTTATAGAACTTATGACGTTTTACTTGTGCGTAACTCCGTTGTCTAGGACATCTGTCACTCACACACTTCGTGATCAAAATTCCATAGTTGTCTGTTTCTTCTTCGCGCTTGCTAAGAAGAAACTCGTATCTAGCACCCAATTTTCCGGTAACTGAAAATATTGAGCTAGATTTGCGATTTTAGTCTAGAGTACGTTTAGTCTACGAGCTACAAAACTCCAATTAATCAGTGAATTTTCGCGACCTGTATCTAAAATCTAGTAAACGTTTTCCTCGGATCTCGTGCGGTTTTCCACAGCAATAAAAATTTTAACAAACCATACCCACGGCTGTCGTGGTAAGCGTGTTAACGTCGCAATTTCCCGAAACGGCAAGAAACATTATCTTTTTGATAGTCTTTGTTTCAAACACTTTTATTCGACATTATTGTTTTTAGAAATTGGAACTTATCCGTCAAGTAATCATCTGTTTTATATTGTCATGTGGGATTTTTTAATATTAGATTCATGAATGAAACCTACCTTTACATTACCGCATACAATACGGGAGCATTTTATATCATCGTGCATATTACACCTGCCTGTACACATTCATATAAAAGAACGTGCTGACACTGAAACCTACCTCAATGGAGCTTCCATTGAGCGAAGCGCATCCAAATGACGTGTTCCGAGGTGCTTACTTGGAAGCTTTTGTACAAACGTACCTTTATAAAAGAAAACAAACTATTTCAAAGATTTTTTTTTCAGCTTAGATGTGTATGAGAATAAAGCAAATTATTATTGTAGATGCAATAAGAATTCGTTAATCCGATTTTGACCCGTCACAGTCCGTGGCCCTACATATACTTGGCCGATTTTTTTTTTTCGGACAGCGACAATAAGGGCCAACTCAGACTGCGGATTCGCCAACAATCAGCCCTGATTGATGCGTTTGTAAAGTAAAGAGGGCGCATTAATATCACGATGTACTTAATCGTTATTTACGTTTCTATTTTTGCAATCAAAAATTCAAATTCCGCATTCAATCGCGATTTAGACAGCAACATAGACATCATCATGCTAAAATCACGGTTTCCTGCAGCCATATAGTCACGTAGCTATATCGATTAAAGTACCCACAATACAACCGCGACGGACTTCCACAGATTATTACTATCACACGTACTCGTAGTACTGATACAAGCGGCTTAGCTAATTGACCTTGCGACGCTGCAGTCGCGTGTCCTTGAAATGCGCTACTGTATCGGTGCTGAGAACTGCGTACGCTTATAAGCTAATCTCATAGTGTTTACTGTCAGTTCCACTTGCGTCGTGTCGCTACATCTATAAGATCAGCTTTGCCGTGAATCAGCCGCCGCGCCGGTCAGAGAGGCAGTGTTTGTGCCGGACGTACATAACGATCCACTCGTGAAGGCTACTTTAGTGCTTCACTTCCGAAGTGACTGCTGAACCCTGGTTTGGTTTAATTGAAGGTATTAAGGAAGACAGCCACAAGGAATCAATCCAATTGATTAATAGTGGCTGTCTGGTTTCAGGTTTGGTGATTTCTTACTTTGCGTTTTTTGCCAGGCGATGCTGACTGAACTATGTATTAACATAATCCCTTAAGACTCCTTTTACGATACCTACCCTCAGGTGGAAAGGCCGAAAAGGGCCGACGCGGACTTTCGGTAACGACACTGCCAAAGAAAGCAAATAAGATTATTTTCCAAATCTTATAATTTTACAATTTTATTTTTTGCCCCCCAATCGAAATCCTGTTGTACATAGACTATTTCGCCCATTGTCTTTATCTAATCTTTAGTAAATCAATATCAATACAGCCGTAGGTTACGACAGACGTAAAAAGTTTGGTTTTACGCCGCAAAGCACTTATCTTGTACACTGAGCTACAAAGTTTCGTAGCGCTTTCGTTGGAAATAGAATATGAATGTTTTATGCTGAATTAGCCGTGGTTTCGTTTTGACTGATCTTATCGGATCTTACAGAATTAACTCAGTACAGTTCATTATGTCTCTTCAGTTTGTGACGAAAATCTACACAGGGACACTATTTTAAGTCTTAAAGTTGTTTATTTTTTCTCTGTCTTGTATTTTAGTTTCAATTTCATCAGAATATTTCGCTTCGTTAGGAAACCCTGATCCTTCAGATTGGGGAATCTACAACATGCGCTAAAACTTACAACTAGGTAATTTAGGCCACAATAAATTATAATAAAATAGAATTATAATAATAAATACATTATTTTTCAGTCTTAAAAATATTATTATTGCAACAGTAGTTCGTTTTAATACACTCGCAGTTTTATCAAAAAGAAAAGCACCTTCGCCGTTAAAATTGGCATAGTTTAATGGCGGTAATAGTAGATGAAATGGTCTTACATTTCCATACCATTTGTCTTACGACTACGGCTAATATTTTTCTAATGTCTTGCCTGCAGTGGAAATATGATAGGGCCTTTTAACGATACAACACTTCTATTTTTTAACCCAGTTAATTGGGCGCACAAAATAAAATGTGATGATTTTTGGAAACACCAAAGTTACATAACCTCTCGTATCACACTAATATTACAAAGGCGAAAGTTTGTGTGTGTTTGTTACTCCTTCATGCTCAAACGGCTGGATTAATTTTGATAAAATTTTGTATGGAGGTATCTGACACCCTGGATTAACATATAGGCTACTTTTTATCGCAATATTCCCACAGGATCGAGACTTATGCGGGTGAAACCGCGGGGCGCAGCTTGTAATATTATAAATGTAAAAGTTTTTATGTTTGGAAGTTTGTTACTTAATCACGCAAAAACAGCTGAACGGATTTGTATGAAATTTAGCACACAGATAGTTTATAACCTGGGTTAAACCATAGGGTACTCTTTATCCGGATATACTCACGGGACCGAGACCTATGCCGATGCGGGTGAAACCGCGGAGCGCTGCTAGTTGAAGAAATTTTCCATCTGAAAGTAAACATATATTTTCTACTGAATTGTTTCGAAATGTGTTGCTATAGCAACTAGATAACTTTAACTTTATTAATTAAATAAAAATAAATTACTGCGACAAGTTGAGTAAATTGATTGATTGCAATACATTATTCTATTTTTGACCAACTTTCGTGCTGCGTCGAAAGCTACGCAATCAAAATCCCATTTATACAAACAAAAAGATCGTTACACAGTAGGCAACCTACTTAATCTTAAACTACCTAACTAGACATAAATCTAGGCTGCGTCAAATGATCTCAGACGAAAAGAGAGGAGCAAGCGACATTAAGCTGTAATCAAACAAAATCTAAAAAAAAAATGGGCAATAGTGAATTTTTTTTTCGCATAATTTCCCCTACTTGTTCTTTTTGAATTTTTGTTCTTTCTTTGCGTCATGTTTACCGCAAATAAACGTATTTTTTTTTTCTTTCTTATTGTCCCTGTACCGGGTAAATTCTGCTAAGCCGCCACAAAAACTAGGCTATCGAGACGGCTCCCATTCAGTGCGGCTATCGATCTTCACTCTAGTACCACTTCTCCTAACAAAAGCCACCTTCTTAAACTCGATCGAACATTTTACTTTTCAGCTGTAAAATCTTCAATAAAACCTAGAAGCACTTAATTGTTCGCCTTTCCCTAATAAACGTCTTTTTATTGTCCATCTTACGAATGGAGAGACGGCTCTATGAAATTAGTTGGAACCACACTTTAGCTCTTTTGAGTCAAGAAGTCCGAAACACCAAGTTTTGCCAGTTTGTATAATCCCGAAAGTTTGTGGAGCTACGCTGTTTAGGGTAACCGTTAAATTACGTCACATCAGACGCCATGTTTGAGCTTTTTGATCAATGTTCTGAATTCAATTTTAAATGAAATATTCTCATATTTCGCGGTATGAATGTTAAGAATGTCATGAACCCAAAAAAGCCATCCCGCCATTTCGCATTCATACAGGACTTGGCACAGTCGTCCAAGTGAACCGGGTCAAAGGAATTTATTGTCAATTGAAATATTATGCGGTACGCTACCTATTGTGCACCATAACCTTCGTTTATGACCATGTTTTATGCATTCCTTGAATAGGAAAAGGATTTTAAAAATCAGAAGTCTTTGAGATGAGCAAAAGATTAACAAGGTGACATTTATTCCGTAGAATAGGTTTAGTTGAATATAGCCTACTTAGTACCACTAGAATGACTGGATAACTATTTTCTTTTTGTACCCTCTGATTGGTAGAAAAAACTACTTACAAAAAAAAATATTCAAGTATAAAGTACAGTAAAATTATGATTCAGATTAATTACAATCGATGAACATTTTATTCTAACTGTAAAGTAGACCTGCCTATTTTTTTTTTCTGGGTGGGAAATTATCAAATAACTTCTCCCGCTCTGGGCGGAGATGTCAGATTTTTACTGACTAAAACCCACCCGTGTTCCTTCATTCGCCTGTGTGCCAGGGCCACGATATCCCTTTCGGACAAACTCGCAACCCTGGCAGGCATTGGCCCTAATGGACCCCGTAAATTAAAGTAAAGTAGAGTAAAATTAAAGTAGACCTGCCAGATCTAGGTTTATGAAAAACCTGTATTTCAGGCCATCAATTTGCCTGCGCACAGATTCTAAAACCATGATTTTCTTATCCTCGCTTTTCTCACTAACGATAAAGTGTTCTTCTACAGAAAGACAAAAATATTTATTAGAATATAATTCTTGTAGCGGCATCAACATCGCCACATGCGAACTACGCGTCACACTAACGTTACGCAAAATCCTGCATCACGCAAGCAGAGTTTACCGCGCAACTAGCATATATACAACATCCCGACATCAACCGTCGGGCAATTTTCCACCAGACACAACACCCGTCTGGTCGGAGGATCCTCCCTTTTCTATAGAGGATGAGTGAACTTTACACCCTGTTCCTCATACCTCTAAACTGGTGACCCCGAGTATGAACGTCAGCGCAGCTTTCGTGAAACTACTTCAGCGTGACGTCATCATCATCATCACTTCCTCAAGCTTTCGAGCGGCGAATCACACAGCCAGCCAGCGCCCACGGCTTCAACGGGTATCCTGACCACTAGCATGCAGCGGACGCGCATTCTGCGCATCCTGGTCATCACCCACAGCCTCATCAGCAACTATTTCCAGTAATTTGGAAGAGCAACCTTGGATATTTTTATTAAATAATTTTAAAGTATGTTGCCCGCCCCATGGTTTTTGTTTATGAGTTAAATTGCCAGAAGATACCATTTTATTATTCTCTAACAATAATAATTGGTTTTTTGAAGGGGTAACTTATGTTGTCTTACTGTCTAGTTTAAATAATAATTATCCGGAGTGACCTCCACAACTACAGCTGAAGAGTCTAGAATGCCTGTATCAGTTCCAGCAGGAAGACAATATCCTATCTGACTGGTAGTGGCCTCCAAGGATGTTGGTATAGGTAATTTCTTGCCTAATTCGTTTCTTTGTATGTGAGATCATTCCTGTTAAATAGTTAGCCTTTAAAACTTGGGACATACATTGTTCTTTAATACTAAAAAATCTTAAGAAATACACGTTAGAATTCAGTAAAAAAAAACTAACTAACGCACGCCCATGTTTTTTATTGACACGTTTGTTTTATATCTAACTGTACAGTCAAATATAAAACAAAGATAATAAATAATAAATAAATAAAATAATAAATAAAAAATAAATAATAATAATAATATATAATTTACAGTTAGGTGGATCCTCCTTCGTACAACATGATGAATCATAATATTAATCACTATGTTGTTAGTATAACTAGACAACCTATAGTCGTCAGTGAGAACATTATAGGCTGAATGCTATTTATATTTTTTAATTTAAAAAAAAATATACATGTGACGTCTACAAACCCGCTCTGGGCCCGCGTGGTGGATTATGGCCAACTCGCTCTCACCGAGAGCAGGCCTGTGTCCCAGCACTGGGAACATTATAGACTGATTATGATGATGTAACAGCGATGTATTGTTGTAATAAATATCTACCTACGCTTTTCTTCATGTGTCTTTTTTTATGCTATATACTACTAACCAACTTTATTTACATGAAGAAAGCAAGATAATCATAACGTCTTATTAAAAAAATACAAAGCGAATCATGGGGATATTTTTTAAAGAAATTCATTTCATATTAATATCTACAATTAGCCTTTTAACCTTTTAACATATCATAGGTTTTTTTCTTTTGACTCGGGGTTTTGTTGCTCATATATTCTCGGGCATTTTCCTTTTATTTCCATAAAAAACCTAATTCGGACCACTGCGAATGTTTTAAAATAAAAAAAATGCCAAATCGGTTCAGCCATTCTCAAATGATGCGCGTACAACATTTCATTTTTAACCGACTTCAAAAATGGACGAGGTTACTTATGTATGTTCGTTGTTCGTCTGTATGTATTTCTTTTTATGTAGGTTCATTGATATTTTCATATATTGTACCGATTTAGAAAATTATTTTCATTTGTTAGAGGAAGCTTGCGCGGTGGTCCCAAATAAGTTGTAATAACTTTTCGTGGGTAGTTTTTCAGTTAACTTAATTAATACCTATTTAATCCACTTTGTGTATATTGATGATGTTATAATACTTCCTGTCACTGTTGTTTACATAGCAAGTAGTGGTACAAAAATATATACGAATTGGTTTCCCCTAGTTACCATACCTAAAAAGAGAAAATAAAATCTAATAAATACTTTTTACAAAAAAAACCGGCCAAGTGCGTGTCGGACCAAGCACAATGAAGGGTGTCGTAGTTGGGATGACTTTATCTCAAGAACAAGCTTAACGTTGTAGTTGAAAAACTGGCCAAGTGCGAGTCGGACTCGCGCACGAAGGGTTCCGTACCATTATCTATAAAAATGGCAAAAAACACATTTTTTTTGTATGGCTCCCATACAAAAAAAATGTGTTTTTTGCCCCTTAAATATTTGTTTTATTTGAATTTAATTATTTATTTTTATACAACTAAATATTCTGTGAAAATTTCAAGCGTCTACCTGTTCCCATTATCAATATAGAGCAAAAACGAGCAAAAAAATAACCCTTGTTGTATGGGAGCCCGCTTAAATATTTATTATATTCTGTTTTTTTTTGTATTTGTAGATAAAGCGGCAACAGAACTACATCATCTGTGAACATTTCAAGTGTCTAACTATCACGGTTCATGAGATACAGTCTGGTGACAGACGGACAGACAGACGGACAGACAGACATCGAAGAATCATAAAAGTATCGCGTGGCGCCCGCGATATCGCACCAGTCTGTACGGGCCTTCAAAAGCTATAATAATAAACGACAAAACCAATAAAACAGTTTATCTGATAAATAATTATAGTAATAACATAACATAAATAAACTAACCTAACCTAACTCACACAACATTCAAACCACAATATCCGAAAAACTCAGTAAGTAACAAGATCTCGCCATATAAATTACAACTCAATGGAAAGCAATAACCGTTCGTTCATTTACTGGTGCCTACAGATGCCTACAGATGCCTACTCACACACTTTACATGCTCCAAAAAGCCACCATCCTTAACATTTGTCGCATCACCCGAAAGTTCCTGACTTCTTCAACACTGTCGTCCACCTTCTCTATATAAATTTTGCCTTAAATACTTGGTCCCGACCCGTGTGTAAGGTTTCTTAACCTCTCATAAACGACAGGAAACATAAAGAACCAATAATAATAAAGTATTTATTTCACAAAAAACATAGCACTTTGCACTGTATACTTTGTTTGAAAAAAAAAAAAAAATTGATAAGCAATAGTAGGCTCTATCTTTTAAAGTAGGACTAGCCTGTATCTTAAAAGATAGGGTTCAGCCAAATGGATTCTGTTAATATTTACAAAAACTAGTGAAACCAGTGTCAATGATTTGTACTAGACAGCTGTACCAGAAACTCTTTAAAATGCGACCAATCCAGTGTTCGAAATAATCTCAAAGAGGTTTCACGGGATTAGCAACTCTAATTCCTCCGCTGGGGATTAGTTCGATATAATTCTCAAGTTGTATCACAACTCTAGAAAACTCATTCCCGCATTCGGAAGCACCTGTATAACAGTAGTTTAATTTACTTATAAGTCTTTGAGTATGACAATCCTTTGAAGTAATGTTAACGAGAAATCTCCGACCTATCTCTACCTACTCATTCCCTGAGAGCGCTGAAAGATAGGAATTAAAATTCGGTGTGTTTTAGTTTTTTTACGATTTATTTTTTGTCTTCGGCGCACTCTTTGAAATTTTAAGCTTAGCACAGAAAGTCGTCGGATTTTCTTGTTATGATGATGGTACTTTGGAGTCCTGTATAGGTACTAATACTAAAAGGTAACTAATAATAATATATTTTTTATTCACTGAACATAAACTTTGACAACAAGAATACAGAAAGGTAAACAGACTTGAGTAAAATTACACAAAGATTACACTAGGTAGACATGGTAGATAGCAAAGGTAGGTAGTGACTGTAGGGAGGTCATAAGTCCAATAACAATAGGTACCCTGCCCCCCAAACTAGGAAAATTACACAAAGATTACACTAGGTAGATACAAAGTATCTTGGGAGGCAGTGTCTTCGTATTACATTAAGTCGAGCGATTTTTGTGAGCTTACAAGTAAATTTAGATTTAGAAAATTGTTACGGCCAGTATTTAAAGCTCCAATCAGCTCCATTAAATATATTGATATTTACGCTGAACTAAAAGTATTCAACTCAACGAGCCAGGCATTTCAGGTCAATGATTAGCATTATTTTCATGAAAATATACATTCAGCAGAGCTTTTACGCAACTCGACTTCTTTGTTTATCGGAACATTTTCAGAGCATAGTAAAACCTACATGCATATTTATTCAACCTCGATTTGGCGAGTCAATCATAACTTGGCTCGAAAATGAATCAATACGAGGGTGTCTCTCTATTATCGGCGACATTTTCATTCAAGCTTTGCTTACATATTTGTGTATTACGACCAAGGATACTAAATATTAATTTCCATCACCCATTATTCGTTCCACACAATTTAAGTATCGTTTTATAAGCTTGGAAGCTTAAGAAACACCATGAATCGTGCCGAACATAGTTTACACGCTAAACGAACGCTCACGCGAACATTGTTGGAAAAATCGTTGAAAATAGAATATAACATTAGTTAATTATTAATTAACATTGTAAGTGGGCGTGAGATAAATATATATCTTGAGATACGCGATGAAAATGTGCACTTTTATCAACACAGATGACGGATTGTAGAACAACTGACATAAATGACAGAAGCGCTATTAAATCAAACTTGTCAGTGAATCAACAAACAGGTCACTATTTATTCCATGCATTATAACAGTTGTTGGAGACCGAGGTACATTAATAATTATTGCAGTTGGCACATTATTCAAACATCTAATCATTTTGCATTCGTACTAAATGTAGAAGCTAGCTATAGCGTACTACGCTGCATCAACTAACAATCTATACATAATATACATGTATACGTTTATGTATAATAAAATCGTAGCGACGTCAAAATTGTACATTGAATATTTTTGAAAAAAAGTAATTGCAACGAGGTCTGGGATCGATTCCAATGCCAAAAATATAATTTATAGAATTTTTGTCTGTTTGTCTGAATGTATGTATGTATTACGCAAATTCTACTGGATAGATTCTGTTCAAATTTTGCTAAGATATTTCCTATATGCCTGGTCAATTGATAGGCTATATACCTATTATCACGCTATTTGATATGGAGGATGAGCCATATTGCATTATGTTTGTATTCCTCTATGAATGCATGTTCCAGCATCACGCAAATTCTACCGGATAGATTCTGTTCAAACTTTGCATAGATATTACCTAATTTCTGGTCAGTCGGTAAGCTATATATTATCACGCTATGGGGGTTGAGCAATATTGAGCGCGTTTTAAAATAAATTGTAAAAAGCGACCCAAACAGTTAGAACATTTCACATAGTTACAGATTTAATCATCACACTATATCTTTAAGGGACTAAGCTTTAAATCATCATGACATATACAGGGTGAATGTTTGAGATGGGGCAGTAAGGGTACCTTAACCGCTGTAGCTACATGAAATGAAATCGGTCTTAGAAGACTATCCTTAACTTTATGAGACTCTATTTTCTCTATTTTTTTATTTTTTTTTATAAATTATATATATAAATTTACAGTCTGCAAAAAAATGGGAAATTGTCATTAAACAAAAAATTCCACGCGAACGAAGTCGCCGGCAGAAGCAAGTCTGTTATAAAGAACAATAATAAACCATCTTATAAATTTTAAAGGGCGCTTAGAGGCATGTAACGACAGAAAAAAAAAACATTTTCCTCTTGAATACTTAAGCGGTGTTAACCTAGATACGTTTTGAGGCGATAATGCCAAGATGTTCTAGTAATGAGGCATAGGCAAGCCCTTGTAAAACCAAAGCCGGAAAGCCGGAATTAAAATACGAGAGCGTTTTAAATGTTGCCGTTTCATCATCATAATTCATCATTTCAGCCGAAAGACATCCACTGCAGAAAATAAGTTTATGTGCGTTAAATGACGCAAAGAAAGAACACAAATACAAAAAGAACAAGTTGGGGGACACATCCACGCAAAACGGCGACCGCTCAGCATAATGCTGCGACCCTATGCGAGACAGAGCCCCAGCGTTGGTTTTCAGCGACAGTCGGCGTTGACGTGATGACGTCGACCGGTGCAGCATACAGTCAGGTTATAATTAAAAAACCGGCCAAGTGCGTGTCGGACCACGCACAATGAAGGGTTCCGTACTTGGGATGAATTTATCCCAAGAACAAACTTAACATTGTAGTTGAAAACATGATCCCCATTCATTCCAACTGCAAATCTAAGTTTGTACGCACAATATTGAGTGATTTACCATGTTTTTTAAGACCATAGACTTCTTATAAATTTTCCTGTAATCTGTGAGTAAAGAACTATTTTCTGTATTTCTTTTTTCAACATTTTTGGTTCAGTAGTTTCGGAGATAATGGTAATTTTCATCAATTTTCGAAAATAATTTTATTTTTTTTTATTTTAAAATTTAAAAACTAATATATCTGAAATCCTTACAACAAGCCCTTTCATTTGATGTGTCGCACGGTACAGTTTGAAAAACTTTTAATTGTCTGATTTGCCCCCAAAAGTGACCCCTTTATTCAAAATTCATTTATTTACGTTATACGTCCGTGTTTGGGTCACAAAAGTCTATACGTGTACCAAATTTCAAATTAATCGGTTCAGTAGATTCGGAGCAAATCGGCTGTGACAGACGGACAGACAGACAGACACGAGTGATCCTATAAGGGTTCCTTTTTTCCTTTTGAGGTACGGAACCCTAAAAACATGGTAAATCACTCAATATTGTGCGTACAAAATTACATATGCAGTTCGAATGTTTGAGGGAACATGTCTTTCAACTACAGTGTTAAGTTTGTTCTTGGAATAAATTCATCCCAACTACGGAACCCTTCATTGTGCGTGGTCGACGCGCACTTGGCCAGTTTTTTATTTCCACAGCAATTGATGTGATATGAGAGCAGTGGTGGCCAAGTGGGAGCGGCCTCGACTTACTCGTGGATTCAACCCAGACGCTTTACTTTTTGTAAATAATTTCATCACAACTGCTCTCAAAACTCAATCTTTCGGCAGCGGAAATCTCTCGCGTCCGGCCCTGCTTCAGGTCATGGTTTGGAGCGAGAGTGCATAGGAGGCCGTCACCTCCTTCTGCGAAGCAATAATGCTCGCGAAGGAGGGGGCGGAACGCGTGAGGGAGAGGAAAGGTTCGCGCTCTCGCGCCCCTAGTCGCTGCAGGAGACACCCCGGGCGTCAGGAGTCGCAAGCCGATTTCTGGCCACCGTAGGCGCAGGCTTGCGAACGGTGAGCGATGGGTAGCTCGCCGTCCGACAAGGATCAGGCCCGGGTCGACGGCGCGCCTCAAAGAGATGTCAGCACCAACTGACGGGGTCCGTTAGGACCAATGCCTGCCAGGGTTGCGAGTTTGTCCGAAAGAGATTTCGTGGCCCTGGCACACATGCAAAGGAAGGAACACGGGTGGGTTTTAGTCAGTAAAAGTCTGGCACGCCCTCCTCCCTCAGAAATTATTTAATAATTTCCCAACAAAAAAAAGGCAGGCGCTTTACTTTATGTAAATAATTTCATCACCACTGCTCTCAAAACGGTGAAGGAAAATATCTTGAGGAAACCGGCAAGACATGTGACATCTACCAACCCGCACTGGGCCCGCGTGGTGGATTTGGTGATCATTGATCTTTATAAGTGTATTGTAAGTACCTATTAATACAACGCCTCTTCATATTCTATAAGTGAAAGTTCAAGCGTAGGTCGAACTGCAGATGAATTTCATAGAGCTCACTTAGTACATCGTGGAAAGTCATAATTGATATTCCCAGGATAGTTAATTAGCGAACTTTGTTCTCATCTACTTGACATTACAGTTTAAATGAGATTATTTATTAAGAACCTGTTAGTTACTTTACATAGTGTATTGTACTGTAATTTTTTTTTTTAAATACCGTGAATAGTTCTATACATATAGATTACAGGAAAACCTAAAACAAGTCCATAGTCTTAAAATAACATGGTAAATCACTCAAAATTGTGCGTACTAACTTACATTTGCAGTTGGAATTAATAGGGGAACATGTTTTTCAACTACAATGTGTTTATTCATGGGACAAATTCATCCCAACTACGGAACCCTTCATTGTGCGTGGTCCGACATGCACTTGGCTGTTTTTTTTTAAGTTATCGGACTTTGTGTTTCGTTGCGGGTTAAACTACCGCGAATAGTTCGCAAAAATCTTAAATTCAACTGGTAGACAAAGCACGCTTAAACCGCTAAGTCCACCTAATCAGCTTAAAATGTTCCCACTGCTGGGACACAGGCCTCCTCTCTTTAAGAGGGAGTGGGCTGTATATCAACCACGCGGGCCCAGTGCGGGTTGGTAGATGTCACACGTCTTCGAATTTTTAGTTGTAGGACATGCCGGTTTCCTCACGATATTTTCCTTCACCATTTTGAGAGCAGTGGTGATGAAACTATTTACACAAAGTAATGCGCCTGCCTGTCGCTAGCTACAGAAGCATTAAATTTTGCACAAGCGTTCCTTATATTGCAATTAAGCACTAAGGAAGTGAAAATCCATCTTCCAGAGTGAGGACTAAGGACGAAATTTATTTCCTTACGGAGTTAAAATAAGGGATGACATTTTGTATGGGTGTTCGTAATTTTTTCCGAAGATTGAGATTTCTCCTGTACGATACAAGAACAGTTATGTCCTACAATAGAGTAGGTACTACTGTTCTTCGTGGTTCTACTATGCAATTTCAAACTGACCTACTTTATTTATTGTTTTGGCTTTGTAGAGCCAAGACTTGCATCAGATTCGCAACTACGAGCACACTTGTCTGATATTTGAATGCCTCGTGCTCTTTTGAACTAGGAAAATTGCATGAATTTTATTGTTGAAAGTATAAGCTGAAACTAAAATTACTTTACAATGCCTTACTGACATAAAAACTGCACTATTCATGGCTGAAAAGTTGTTATTGTTACAAACAGTATTGTAGTAAGCACTTGCTTCACGTCGTCTGACTTCTCAAACTTTTACCGAGTTATGAACCCCTGGTAACTATTATTATTATTTACCATTTTTTTTTTACTCTTTTCGTAAATCTTTTCATTTCGGAATATAATATTTACATAATTATATAATTTAGCAGACTTAATATTGAATTGAATTTTAGCCTCTTCTCAGGTTGACTCTGAACTCGTGTTTGACCGATGCGATGAAAGTGGCTTGCCCGGATACGGTTCAGCCCGAGAACCCATCTTCCCAGAGACAGTGGGATGAGCCGCTCTGCGGGTTGGTACGGAATAAACTTATTAACACGTCCACCAATACTGCCGAGCGTGCCCGCCTGCTGGTTGTGGGTGAATGGGAGTCGGGCCTCTGGCTTCAGGCACTACCGTCACCCAACATTGGCACCATGCTGGGTGACATCACATTCCGGCTCGCTACGTGTTTGCGTCTGGGCGCTCCTTGCGGGGCTCCACATCGCTGTCAATGCGGAGAAGAAGTCGACTGCCTAGGACACCACGGCCTATCTTGTAGCAAGAACGCTGGTCGGATGGCACGACACGCTAGCATTAACGACATCATCCGTCGGGCTCTAGTCACCGCCGGGGTGCCAGCTGTTTCAGAACCCAATGGCTTGGCACGCAGCGATGGGAAGAGGCCAGACGGAATGACCATAATGCCGTGGAAGTTGGGTAGACCTTTGGTGTGGGATGCAACCTGTGTCGACACCCTCGCGCCATCCCATCTTCCTAGCACGGCGGGCTGTGCCGGGGCGGCAGCTGCAGGAGCAGAAAACCTCAAACGGCGCAAATATAACAACCTTACTGGGAGTTATATGTTTGAGCCGTTTGGGGTTGAAACGCTAGGGCCTTGGGGTCCGAGTGCTCATCAAGTATTTCAGGACATCGCCAAGCGGTTGGTCGACTCTTCATGTGACCAGAGGGCTGGCCTATTTTTAGCCCAAAGAATCAGCATTGCCATCCAACGTGGCAATGCTGCCAGCCTTTTGGGCACTTTTCCCATTGACAGCGATGCGGACGAATTTTTTGATGCCCAATGAGCTTTCCCCCCCTTTATTTTTTATTTTGTTTTATTTTAAACTTGTACATACTATATATATTTTAGTTTTACCATGTATATTTTAATTAAGGTTTCTATTTATTAAATAATCAATATTGATAGAACATATTAAAAAAAAAACTAAATACACCATATTATAATTATTATTATGTAGATGTATACAAAAATAAAAGAGGGAAAAGAATCATCGGTATCAAAAATTTCGTCCGCATCGCTGTCAACAGGAAAATTGTGCAAAAGGCTGGCAGCATTGCATACCTATGGAGTACGTAATTAAACTTGAAATAGTAATTTTCGGTTTAGGTATTATGATTTTAAAATTATTTTAAGAACTTTATTGAATAATCTTTTTAAATAATAATAATAATTCTTCTGTACGTCTGTATGTCACTGTACTTCTGAATGGCTAGACCAATTTTGTTTTTTTTTTTTGTGTGTTCGAGTGGGTCTTTGGATGGCTTAGATTCACAATTGGAGCCGGTAGATGGGTGGCGCTGCGTTCGTACAGGACAACGTCTGTCGGAGCCAGTAGTAATATAAAAATAGTAGTATAAAAATCGTCTTTATGTTCAAATTATGAATCACAGAATCATGCAATACTAATCGCTTTGTTACTTATAAAGTTAAATAATTTATTGGTTGACTGCCATAAATAAACCATGCATACTACGTACTTGAGTAATAAACACATTTGAATGAACATTAATTAAAATTCCGCGTTGATTACAAACTAATAAATCACTCCAATGTGCAATCAGGTATTACAAACCGACATAATCATTTTCTAACGATACGTATATTTATGTATTTGTTGATTTTCGGCTGTACTAAACACATAATTATCACATAAATTTTAATTGAACCGTTTTAATTATTTAACGTATTTAACCCAGTATTCCAAGCAGATTGTATGATTTGCAATTCCACTTATTAATGAACCAACGAAACCAAAAAACCACTTATTATGAAATGTTTACGAAAAACGTTTTTGTAGACACTACCGAAGTATTTTCTTTGAAACAACCAAATTATTGACACAATGTACCAATATTATGATTTTGTATTCATAATGTCGAGATGAATAAACAAAACATAAATTACCATTTATTTACAAACATAGCAGAAAATCTATGTCTTAGAAAGAAAATAGAAATTAATTTTTGCAGCACGTTTCAGGTTTTCATGTAGGCACACGATTTTTGTCAATAAATTCATAATAATATTACCATTCTCAAAATAAAGTCTTGTTTAATCACTGTTTCAATTAGTTGTGACTGGGGAAATAAATAGGATTGTTAAGAGGTTTAAATAAGTAATCCATCGATCGTTGTCGCGTCGGCCACTGCAGTACCTCAGATTCAAGGGCGGCGCGCGACGCTGCCGCTTTTCACACGCAAAGTCGTTGCTAACTTGATATGGCTGCTATTCTGTCGCGTGTCGGGAATTTAACACATTCGTTTTTACTTTTGAATGAAATTTTACATAGTTTTGAGGTTCAAGAAATCACCTACATTACGAAATTATAATAAGTCTATGTACGTAAACATAGAATGAGACGCGCAATACAAAGCTGTAATGCTACCAAACTTATTTGATTAATTTTTTCACAAAATCATTAAATTAAATCAATGTCTATTTCTTTTAATAGGAACTTTTTACTGCAACCTCTTTCATAAATTTTATTTTATTAAACTAATTTGAAACAACTGGCCGTTTACGTTGAAAATATAACGTGAAGCCATTAAGTTTTAGTTTTTATGTATTTATTTTTCATGGTTAATGGTTTTCTTCTGCGCATCATATTACAACCTGCCCGTATGTTCGATAAGTTAACACAAACTTTTTATGGAAATATTTTTATTGAAAAATTTCAGAAACTGGCCACTGGCGCAAAAAAAAAACGTAAATGCCATTAAGTAATGGTTTTTAGGGTTCCGTACCCAAAGGGTGAAACGGGAACCCTATTACTAAGGCTCCGCCGTCTGTCTGTCCGTCTGTCTGTCCGTCTGTCACCAGGCTGTATCTCATAAACCGTGATAGCTAGACAGTTGAAATTTTCTGTATTTCTGTTGCCGCTATAACAACAAATACTAAAAAATAGAATAAAATAAATATTTAAGGGGGCTCCCATACAACAAGGGTTATGTTTTTGCTACCTTATTGTGTGCGAGAAGTTTAAATAAATAAATAAATAAATAAATATATATTGACTTTAAAAATAAATAATTAAATTAAAATAAAACAAATATTTAAGGGGGGCTCCCATACAACAAACGTGTTTTTTTTGCCATTTTTATAGATAATGGTACGGAACCCTTCGTACGCGAGTCCGACTCGCACTTGGCCGGTTTTTCTTTATTTATTCTTCTATGAACCAAATGGCTTTCCTTTGGTGTTTTTCGTCAGTATCAGCTCGTATTTTTACAAACATGAATCCGCCAAGACGAGCCAAGCGAAGCGCAAGGGCACTACCTACCTTTTCTCGAAGTGTTTCGTCGTTTTTTTGAACCCTCATAGAGTTGGTTTCCGATGTACCAGATAGTTCATATTCTCAGGATATGATGTCAATAATAGACAAATTAAACATTTAAAGTCTCAATTGAATAGCTCTAATACTTTAGATTTTATTGATATCTAAAATACACCGATTTCGTCACTGACACACTGATGATCATCAAAATGTTTGGCTACTTCCTGAAGTGCTAGAAAGCTGAAATTTGGTATGCAACCTAAGTTTAGTATACAACCAACAAAAAAATTAATAAACTTATAACTTTCGATCCCCATCCCCTAAAATGGGGGGGTGGAAGTTTGAATGAGACTCACCAATTTTATGAATTAGGACATGAAAGTTTGCATGAAAAAACCTATTCATAAGTACTTACAAGAACCTCCGCCTTAATCAAGAGTCTCATGGTAGGTCTCAGTTATTTACGCCCTTTGACGACGAGGTGAGCAAATCGACTGTAAGTACTTAATTAATACGATAAGATATAATACTAAAGTTAGGTATATAATTAAAATAATTTATGACCAATTTACAAGGTGTTGTTCACCTTATATATAGACTTTGCTAGTATTAAAGCACAACAGTCAGTTATAGTTGAATATAATCGCTTATGAGCGAAATATCGCCGTGATTTATCGCTTATGGTAATCAGTTAACCATCTAAAAAAAAAGGCAAAGAATGGGCTATGAAAACCGGCACTGCTGACGTGCAAGAAATACAACCCAAAAAAAGAAGAAAAAAATAAACACTAAAAAGACTGCCTATCAACTTACAAAAAGAACTGAAATCCCACCAAAAACATTTCATGTAAAATGTTGCCAAGACGACCACATAAGGTTTGCCCTGTGAAAAAGATATCAGATCTCATGTAGAGCCAAGCTTCTGAATCTACACGGCCTAACTCTACCGACCCTAACTTCACAAATTCTACATATCAGTCAAAATGTATGGCTTGGCTGTTTCCGTTACTTACTTCAGAAACGAAATATTGGCAACACCTCCACGACGGTAGCGAAACGGCGAAGCCATACATTTTTACTGATATGTAGAATTTGTGAAGTTAGGGTCAGTAAAGTTAGGCCGTGTAAACTGCGACAAATTTTTTTGGTGGGTAAACTTGTTTGTGCAACCTTTAAGATCGTCGAACTTATACAATAATTACTTAGTATATGTCAATGATATAAACTTCATTGGTATATGTACTTTATATTAATAATTAAAATGTCATCAATAAATAGTGATATGAGACAATTTCATTCCAAATAACCTATTATCTGAAAGTAAAAATGCTATCTTCTAATAGGTATTTATAAGTAAGGATCGTATACTCAGATTTTTTATTTGCTAGACAAAAATTACATTTGGTGTCGACCAATGTTATTAAATTAAAATAATATCATTGGTGTCGACATAAAAATAACCTCGTAAATAATTTAGCTACCGATTGACTCTCACCAAGAACCACTGAATCATTTTCCTGCAGGAGGACCTTTACTGTTAATGTCGTGTTGTCTCTGTAATATTAATTATTTATCATGTTATTATCAGCATTCAAATTCGTTTTAAGGGGACGATAACTGACTTTTAATGATTTATACTCTGAAGATCACGTCTAAACTAGTAGTGTTAATGATTTGAAAATAATATATGATAAATTAGAGCATTTTTACAATAACTTAATATGTGAAAATTTTAGATTATGTTTATGTTACATAGTTAAATTAATTTGTAAAGTTAAGTCTAACGTGGATAAAAAACTGAGAATGACGCAAAATCTACCAAGCGTATTTTTCTGAAACCTTCACCAATTTAAAGATAATTCAATTATTGATATTTAAGTATACGCGTTTTATTAAAATACCATTTGTTTTGTGTATAATAAATTAATAATGCGTCAAATTGGGGACAGCGCTCCTTGATGGGCGAGTCCTATTACTGGCTGAACGTACGACGCGTTACGTGAGCTCAGTACAGAACACGCAAGCTAACTACTCAAGGTCACTCGCATATATCTCCGTCTTAAGTGTACAGATAACGCGATACAGCTAGACATGGGTAGATCGGAAGCGAGTGATAGAAAAGGGCTCTTTTTGATTGACGTCGCTCTCGCTCACTCACTCGCTCGCTGAATAGCTCAGTTAGCTCACTCAGAGTTTGACAATGACTAATTGACTATTGAGCAAGCCAAGCTGTTTCTTTGACACGCGTGCGGTGTGAGTCAAATGAGCTAACAGTCGGCGTCTGAGTCACTGAGCTATAGAAGAGCTAGTGAGTAATAAAGAGTCCAAACTTTTAACGAGCTTTGACTAGTATTGACTATTGAGCGAGCCGAGCCGTTTCTTTCGACGCGCGTGCGGCGTGAGTCAAATGAGCTAACAGTAGGCGTCTGAGTCACTGAGCTATAGAAGAGCTAGTGAGCTAGAAGAGTGTTATAGCTCTTTAGAGTGAAAGAGCTAATCGTTCTTTTTCTTTTCAGTGAGCTATTTCGCCCATGTCTAGATACAGCCTCTACGAAACATTATGTAACGCTCAAATAATTATATTCTCATAATATTCAAAACAATGCCAAACATAATTTGACTTGCGTATCAAGTACTTACCTAAAGTTGTTAAGATAAACACGTAATAAAGCAGGCAACCAACGAAGCGGCTCCTCGATTTAAGATAAATATGATATGCTTCAAATTAAGCCCCGCAATGTTCTTTGTTTGACAGACGTACCTATCTCTGATTCAAAAGTATTCGCAGCCACCCTTTTTACCCATCCCTTTTACCTATTGTATTTTATTTTGTACATGTTACGTAATACATACCTGTACCATACACTGTCACAGAGTTCTTTAAGGCGACGCTATCTGACTTTAATGGTTTTATACTGAAGATCACGTCTAAACGAGTAGTGTTAATGATTAGAAAATAATATATGTTAAATTAGAGCATTTTTTCAATAACTTAATATGTGAATATTTTAAATTATGTTTATATTACGTAGTGAAATTAATTTGTAAAGTTATATCTAACGCGGATAAAAAACTGAGAATGGCGCAAAATCTACCAAGAGTATTTTTCTGAAACCTTCACCAATTTAAAGGTAATTTAATTATTGATCTTTTAGTATACGCGTTTTATTAAAATACCTTTGGTTTTGTGTATAATAAATGAATAATGCGTCAAATTGGGGACAGCGCTCCTTGATGGGCGAGTCCTATTACTGGCTGAACGTACGACGCGTTGCGTGAGCTCAGTACAGAACACGCAAGCTAACTACTCAAGGTCACTGGCATATATCTCCGTCTTAAATGCTAAGCAAGAGACAAAAACCCGTGTTATATCTTAAGACCAGTTTACGGATGGTAATTCAAGACATACCTAAGTATATGGTCACAGAGTTCTTTAAATGAAATAAAATTAATTAAATTCAGGCAACACCCATATCACATAAAATTAAATTAAATAAAATCTCACAATACTGCAACGATCGATTCTCGATCAGAATGGAATATAATGTCAATGCAATTAAAATACACGCAGGTACAAAATATATGGTCACAGAATTGAAATGAAAATAACGTCAAATTTGGGTCACAAAATTAAACAAAAAATAAAAATGTCATAAAAACAATAAGATTAAGTGGCCTTTAATTACTACGAGACAATAGTCCGTGTTACATCTTAGCACCTGTTTAAGAATGGTAATTCATAAAAAAACTTATTACACAAAAAAACAACCGACTTCCAAAAAACCGGCCAAGTGCGTGTCGGACCACGCACAATGAAGGGTTCCGTAGTTGGGATGAATTTATCCCAAGAACAAACTTAACATTGTAGTTGAAAAACATGTTCTCCCATACATTGATATACACCACGGCCAATTTTCCAACTGAAAATGTAAGTTTGTACGCACAATATTGAGTGATTTACCATGTTATTTTAAGATCACAGACTTTTTCCTGTAATCTATAAGTAAAGAACTATTTTCTGTATTTTTTTCAACATTTTAGTCTGAGAAGTTTCGGAGATAAGGATGGTAATTTTTCATCTATTTTCTTAAATAATTTAAAAAGCATTTATTTTAAAATTATAAAAAAATACATATGAAATCCTTAAAAGAAGCCCTTTCATTTTACATGTCACACGATACAATCAGCAAAACTTTTTTTTTTTTGTTTGCCCCCTAAAAGTCACCTCCATATTCAAAATTAATTTGTTTACATAACACGTCCGTGTTTGGGTCACAGTAGTTCATATGTGTACCAAATTTCAACTTAATCGATCTAGTAGATTCGGGGCAAATCAGCTGTGACAGACGGACAGACAGACAGACACACGAGTGATCCTATCTTCTTCTTAGTAGCTTCATTTCTGAAGGTCGTGCTTAATCTGAACTGTTGACCACTCGATGCACTATGCTCTTCCAAGTGGTTCTGTCCTCAGCGGTCTTAATAGCCTTGGATACTGGTTGGCCAGTGAGCTTTTTTACAAGGTCAGACCACCGGGTAGGTGAGCGCCCGCGTGGTCTCTTCCCGTCGACCTGGCCAACTACCAACAGCTTCTCTAAGCTGTCAGGGTTTCTCCGAGCGATGTGACCAAAATATTTAAGGATTCGCTGAAAACAGGTAGCGGACAGCCTTGTGGTTATTCCCAGCTCCTCTAGGATGGATATGTTGGTACGTCGTGCGGTCCATGGTAGAGATCCTATAAGGGTTCCTTTTTTTGCTTTTGAGGTACGGAACCCCTAAAAACGACTTATGGCTGCATGAACAAATAACGAATTACGTAAGTACACACATACAACCTCAGATTATAGAAAGAAGCAGATAGACCGCGCGGAACACCGAGAGCGCGGCCAACAAAGCAAATACAAATTCAAAAGCGAATACACTCTCGATTCAGTACAGCACGAAGCGTCGCATCGTTACTACGTCACGAGCTCTAGCAGATAATTTCAAATAAAGGCTTCTACATACCGAGGCGACTTCGCACAAATCGACTGATGTAATATGTATTACAAAATCCATTAACTAGTTACACTTACGAAGACACATACATACTTATTTATTTATAAACATACCAACCAGAAAAGGCGATAAATAAAACACTATTATCAAAATAAATATTTTTGTCAATTGATACTCCTGTATCCTATACTTATTTCCTAACTTCGGGGTAAATGTTTGTCTTCGTAAGTGTAACTAGTTAATGGATTTTGTAATACATATTACATCAGTCGATTTGCTATATCATGGGTTATATGACGTCACCATAAAGTAAATATAGCTACCAAAAAAAAATTAAATGTTGGTGTCTCAAAATAAATATATATCGCAAATGTATCGTTTATATGGGTATTGTTAATTTGACGTAATCTGTTAATAAAAACAACTGATTTAAGAAAAAAAATACTTTTTTTTTTTCATGTAATGATATATTATGGCTAATTTTTTCATTATCCTGGCAACCGTACACACACATAGAGGCACCTGTTCTTATAGTGCTGTCAAGTGGCTGTAACGCACACATGTCTACAAACGGGCCTCACTTTATTGTTCCGCGCGGTCTATCTGCTTCTTTCTATAATCTGAGCATACAACATTAGATGTAGGGTCATTCATTATTTACTTCTATACCAAAACTCAACCTAGCTACCTAACAATGTACACAAAAACTGCATGAAACTTCGAAAAACTTCTATTTAGATCCTTTTTATATTTGTCCCAAAGCTTTAGTACCGGGTTTACGTCGACTCTCGAGACAAGAGCGACATCCCAGTACATTTTCGCAAACCACTGAGCGGAGTAATAATTCAGGAAACGGATCTACCGAAGTCTCCCAACAAAACGAAACGAAGACAACAAATACCGAAATGCAACCGAATCCAACAACCCGAATCCGAACCGAACAACAACCCCGAAACAACAATAATAACCGAACCGAACAACAACCACAAACAAACACCGAAAAACAAAGAATCCGAATTTCAACATTTATATAACTGTAACTTTTATGGTTTAAAATTAAATGTAGAAGTTAAAGTCTCGAATTATAGGGAAAATAACTATATTAATTGTCTATATCACGGAGTTACAAGAAATTGTAAAAAAAGGTAAACGTTATCTAACTTATTGGTAAAATGTATGGGAAAATGGTATTGGTAGTGGCTTTGAGTACGTGGTGTCTCTAATGAGATCTGGTCACGAACTGGCCCACATTTGGGTGAACGAGCGAATGTGCATACAGTTTGCGTTCGATGCAATTATGCATTTTCGTTGCGTGTACGATTGAAACTCGAACAATGTACCTACATTAATATGTACACTGTTCGAGATTCGAGTATTCTATTCTCCCACACCGATTGAGGTACAAACATTAATCTGGCAGATATAAATTCTCTCCTTTCTACCTGGCTTCCTACCTAGTCTATATCTATAAAAATCAATGCCACTTTTCGTTGTAATTTTATAACTCAAGAACGGGCTCACCTATCAAAAAAAAAAGGTATAGGCTTTGTGCGGACTATTTAGTAGATGGCTTTACGGCGTTAATATTTTTGGAATATTTATTTAATGTTTATAAATAGAATACCATGATTATTATTAAAAAAAAACCGGCCAAGTGCGAGTCGGACTCGCGCACGAAGGGTTCCGTACCATTATCTATAAAAATGGCAAAAAGACACGTTTGTTGTATGGGAGCCCCCCTTAAATACTTGTTTTATTTTAATTTAATTATTTATTTTTAAACTCAATATATATCTACATATTCTGTGAATATTTCAAGCATCAATCCGTTATCAATAAAGAGCAAAAACGAGCAAAAAAAATCACGTTTGTTGTATGGGAGCCCCCTTAAATATTTATTTTATTCTATTTTTTAGTATTTGTTGTTATAGCGGCAACAGAAATACATCATCTGTGAAAATTTCAACCGTCTAGCTATCACGGTTCATGAGATACAGCCTGGTGACAGACGGACAGACAGACAGACAGACAGACCGACAGACAGACAGACGGCGGAACCTTAGTAATAGCCTTAGGGTTCCCGTTTTACCCTTTGGGTACGGAACCCTAAAAAAACGTTTACGAACAAATTAACATTTATTTGTGTTCTAAACTCAAAAATATTTGAATTTTCTATTTTTCATATTAGGCTGTCTAACGGCTTCATACCTTTGCTTCTCCTTCAACCTGGCGAAAGCAAAGCGCGGAAAAAAAAGAAAATTAAGTCATAGTTTTCTAATAATTCATGACAAAAATATTTTTCGTCATTTTATTTTATTTCTTCAAAAGTGTATTGAAAAACGTCGTTTATTACGCGTGGACATTTTTTATTGCAGTTCTCGGCTCAAAAACCACCTCGCCTACGGCTCGGGTGTTAATTCCGCCTCGAATGCAATATCAAACATTCACTATGATAGTTCTGTACTGAGCCTTCGACATGATTTTATGTCCACTTCGTCGTTTTGCTCCAACCAAGCCGTAAGTTACTCTAGCTATAATGACGTATTTACTTACGTACGTGTAGTACCTAATGTATCGCAATTATGCTCTGGATTTGACGGATTTTTTCATCTTCTCTCTGCATGCAGCGCTATCATGCACCGATCCGATACGAATAAGTTGTCAGTCTATGAATGCGCTGTTCATAATTTCCCGCCATGCCAATCAAATCAAATGATGCGATGTCGATTTGCATGTTCTGGACACTTGCCATGTCAGTCTCAGTCTCAGTAACTGTTTCGCAAGAAGCAAAGCCTCACAGCACAAGTAAAGGAAAAAGTCCTAAAATCGTTAATTTGTAGTTTTATCACAATTTTTTTTTTAATAATGACTTTGGTGTTTATCGATGTATGGGAGAACATGTTTTTCCACTACAATGTTAAGTTTGTTGTTGGGATAAAATCATCCCAACTACGGAACCCTTCATTGTGCGTGGTCCGACATGCAGTTGGCCGGTTTTTTCCAACAAACATTGTATCCGTTCTAATCCTATTTGTCTTATAGATCTAGGTCAATCTAGTCTTAACTAGCAGACATTTTTGCTACTAAATCTAAAAGATAAATGTGTCTGGTGGATGTTATTGTATCGTGTCTGTACACTGAAAAAAAAAGTGTTTGCTTTAACAAATGTTACGCATCTTGACTCCATACGAACCTAACAAGATCTTGACTTCTGAAGCTAGGAGAACTTTGTTAAAATATCATAGTCCCGTCTATTAGCAGACGGAACTATGATAATTTTATTTTATTTTAATTATTATTATTGTTTTTTTTTTACGGTTAGTTATTTAATTTAGCTCAAATGTTGGCCAGTTTAAGAATGATATAACGCTAACAAGTTGCTTGTTACCATGAACTTAAATTATTATTTGTTATACAAAAGTGAAGAAGTAAAATAAAATAAAGCATGTATGATGTAACAGAAACCGGTGATTACTCTGTACATGTACATTTGTCGATATAAATAAAAAGATTTTGTTCTGGCAAATATGCTAAATATCATGTATAAGGTAAATAGATAAATAATGTTTCCAAACATTTTAATGCCAACTAAGAGAAAATGTATCTTAGTTAGTCTTATTTTTTGTAGGACGGCAAATTTTTGAATTTGTTACAGGTTTTAAAACATTCTATCAATATACCAGCCCCAGACAAACAGACTTCCTTCAGGGCCAATTTAGAATAACCTTGCAGTACACACATAATTAACCACAAAACAATGCTAACCTTAACAGCCACAAAAGCGTAGTTTTCTGTTGGTTTACGACCATTCGTTCATTAGGAATACCTGCCCAAATGACGTGCTAAAACAAAATTTAAATGTTCACGGACTGAATATTGACGGCTCGCAGGCGAGGCTTTCAAAAGCGCCAGCAAAAAAAAAAGCCATAAAACCTAACATTTTTAACGTTTGACGTGTGCTTGGTAAAAAATTCAACATTTATGAATACATGTGTAGGTACGTAACTGAATTTTATAGAATAAGTCTGACATGGCATGTGAATGGCAAAGAGAGTATTTGTGAAACAGTATAGAGATATTAATGCTTTCTCCTACAGGTCATAAATATTCGATTACCCGTGTCGACACCGCTATCTCCTAGAATGAAGACGTTCATACATCTTATTCCCCGCGTTTTAGCTCATACGTCATTCAGAGAATCGTTATCTGTCCGATTCTGAATCCTGAAAGCGACTGTAACTTTTGATGTGCAAAGTTACATCTTTATGCTACAAGACTGTGGTTTGTGTCTATGTAGGTACTTCAACAGACGTTAGAATTGTAGGTAAATATTTCTGAATGAATGAATGAAATGCACTGACCCCAGTGTGGTTAAACCAGTCTCGATTACGAAAAAAACTTTTTACAAAAAAATTATAACCGACTACCAAAAATAACACTACAAAGTGAAAAATAACTTTAATTTCGGAATTCGGCGTCTTTGGATCTGTATTTGAGTTTTTTGCCACCGACTTCCGAAATTAAAGTTATTTTCACTTTGTAGTGTTATTTTTGGTAGTCGGTTATAATTTTTTTGTAAAAAGTTTTTTATTTTTCACTTTTTAGTGGGTCAGTTTTGAATTTATCTAATTTACAATAGCCTAATGTTAACTGCTTATCACCTTTTACAAAATATTGCTTTTCCCGATGCCGGGACGTTGATTGTCGAGGAGTTTTCCTGGTAAGAACCAGGAGAACTGCCACTCACCATATGCATAGTGACGAGCATAAATTGCTTAATCGCAACCCGTTAAATAGGTACTCATTATTATATTGTTCCGGTGGCCATCTGTCGTCTCCATCATCAGTTCGACTTCACCAAATGGTGCTTTCGGAGAGCAAATGCACGAGTTACTATAAAAAATACCCAAATCGCTATAGGTTTGCATATAAAATTTGAGGGTTTCCCTCGATTTCCATGAGATCCCCTCATCAGATTCTGATTTGGTGGCAATGGAACCACCTCGGGGGTATACCCTTTCAAACAAAAAAAGAATTTTCAAAATCGGTTCATAATTGACGGAGTAATCGCGTAACAAACATACAAAAAAAAAAAAAAACATACAGCCGAATTGAGAACCTCCTCCTTTTTGGAAGTCGGTTAAAAATACTTACATATTTCTATAAAAATCGAACTGTCTTATCGAAGTAGAGCCCTTCGATAAGGAAGACCCTCCGTAAGACTTATTTTCAACGATTCCCTGTATCCTTTTCTCCATAATTTAGCCCATGCAATCAGTTTTCATCAGTTAGATACCCGGCACCCATATCTTCACATGGCAAATGTGCCAATCGTAAAAAGCATTAGGAAAGAAATATTGCTGAGTCACCAATTTTATTTGAAGAATCGCAGCGTGATTTGCTTTTCTTGGTCAGTTTAAAATACATTTTTATTTCTTAACATGCACATTGCAGATGAAAATGTAATGTAAGTTCTTTCAAAGTTAAAATTAAGTAAATTCAGTAAAATCATCAGTCTACAAACAAAGAAACGCTAGGTAAAAATAACAAAGGCATTCATAATTGCGACAAAATTAATTAAAGAAATAACAGACAAACGCTAACAACGCAACATATCCAGCATAATTTTCCTTCATGATAAGAACGTTTATAAAACCAAATCTTACCCAGATATTCAGATAATTGAGTGTTCCCGAAGGAAAGCTCACAACTGATTAAAATTAAAATTCTCTTTTACGTAGAATCCAAAATTTTTGGTATCTGTCAGTTTTTGGGCCAGATAAGTATTGTTTGATTCTGTGTTTGTTATCTGGGTCTTTTGATATCAAGGGAGCTAAAAAGCTCTTGGGCTGAGTTTGCCTTTTATTGGGCTAGTTTTTCTTATTTTATTTCAATTGTATTTGGTCTTCCAGGTCGATAAGACTTTTTTATTGCTTCGTAGAAACCTTGTATCCAAAATGTTAATCTACCAACTCAAAATTAAAAATTTTGGGTACATGTTTATTTATGCATTATTTTACGTACATATTATGCAGATTTTGTACTTCATACATGAACTTTGATAATATTGTTATAAAAACCTATTTACCTCACCATAGGTTGCTACAGCCAGGCACACTTTGGATACTAACATAATTAGCAATTAATTTACACCGCCTAAGCACTATTAGTTACTAACAAAATTCCCCTAATTGACCTTAGTCTGAAATAAAGCTTTACTAAATTTTTAATTCAAGCCTAATTTATGGGAATAAATTTTTTTTTTTTGTACAATGAATATGATAATGGATGTCATCAGTTTTTTTTTCTGAATACCTTTAATACAATTGCATAACGGACATAGATAGACTGTTGAGACTAAAAATGTTATGTTTAATTAAAATCAAATGTGTGTACATTACAATCTGGTCGTCGAAAGAATGTATTTCTGACACCTGCCAGTTGGACAATTTCTAGTAACTATTTTTTATTTATATATTTTATTTTATTATGTATGTACACAAAGTAAAACACAGAGAGATATACCTATCTCTAACCTATTAGTACTAAAGTTATAATTATGTCGTACCCGACATAATTATAATTTTAGTACTGCTTATTTCTTAAGAAATTTCTTCCAGCAGACCTGCGAAAGGAGAAATGAAAAAGAAATTTATAATTTAGACAACTATAAGGATCAAAACACATATTCGTCAGTATGAAAGTGACAGGGGTTAAGAACGCATTCTCTCGAAGGCCGGGCTGTAAATTATGCAATAAATATAGGTATTCTTATTCTTCTCTTCTTCTTCTTTAGCCCAGCAGGCATAGCATGACCACTGTAGAAACAGAAGAAACGAAAGATATTATGACAGACTAGCTGCGGTTTCACCCGCATAAGTCTCGATCCCGTGGGAATATAGGGATAAAAAGTAGCCTATATGTATATGTTAATCCAGGGTGTCAGCTACCTCGATACAAAATTTTATCAAAATTGGTCCAGCCGTTTTTACGTGAAAGAGTAACAAACATCCATCCATCCATACTTAAAAGCTTTCGCGTTTATAATATTAGTAGGATTAAAGAAATATTTCTACAGCGTGATGTCAAAAATGAAGAAAATAAATTTAATCTCACTTTGTATACTTAAAGGTACATGACATTGTTTAAGTTTACTGTGGGAGACTGGTGCCTAAGCTAGGCTTTAAGGGCCTGTGTTTCAGTTACAAAGAGTTTATGTCTAGTCTTCGTAGAGAAGAGAGAGATAGAAGTCATACTAAGCGTGCTGGTGTATTTTTGGCGCATATTGTACGAATTTCATTAATAAAATATACTAATTAAAACTATTTAATTAGTGTCGCTTCCACGGACTCCACTGCAACGGACGATACTCCTCTTTAATTTAGATTAGGAAGGAGTATCGTCCAATAATGAACGGTAATACACCATTGCGTATTTTATACAGTCCACTCCACTTTGAATCCAGCTCGAGCTAACATTGGTTTATCATATTTTATTATAGGCATTAATTATTGGAAATTGTCCATTAATAATCATTAATCATTTGTTATTCATCATTATACGAATTATCTCGTAACCAATCTTTGAAACTACTCAACTGACTCGAAAGTTTAAATTAGAGTAGGTAGTTAAGCATTCACGCATACTGCATAGGGGAACCATTGTTTTGTTTGACCTTGTGTACAAAGAGGTACGTTTGGCAACCCTAGGCAGGGAGGAACGTGCGGATATGACGTCACGCGTGTCCTTGAAACGCCTGCTGCATTCGACCACCCCTTCCTGCCGACTGCACGGGTGTAGCACCTGCTTTAAATTGCAAATTTAATTGCGAGCAGCTTTTCTATACGATACGGCCACGTGACGTTCTAATTAGGCAGCAATATATTTACGTGCAACACGGTATTATTAAAACTAAAAGTAATGTTGGATGTAGTTTTAATTGGTGTTTTTGTTTATTAAAAGCAAATTGTTTAATATAATACTTTCCGGATTTTACTACAGCATTTTGGCTATTCAACTTTTTGCTGTAAACTTGGAAATTCATCAACGTGTAATTTATTAATTGCGTAACTTGGGGAGTTTTAGCAAAACTCAAGTCTCGCTTACAAATTATTTCAGAAACAGGTTTCATTAATTAATTGGGTTATTAACACCCACTTGGTTGAGACAGAAATAACTCAAAGACGTCATCAGTAAGGTACTAATGATAGTATGAGTATTCTTGCCTCTCCACAAGTTATTTTTATACAGCAGGCGTTGATTACCACCGAATTTGTATTTGGAAAAACACAGGTAATTTAGACGATCTTATTTTAGCTTACAGTCTGTAGATGTCACGAATCTATTATCGTAGCACCTGTCCTACCGCCGACGAAGAAGCAACTAGCTAACAGTCATTTTCTCGCTCAAGAAACTTAAAAGAAGATAAGTGTGAATGAATATAAATGTGAATAAGACGAAGGTCGTGGTGTTTGAAAAAGATGAGGATGTATCGGTGTGTGATGTGAAAATAAATGATAAGAGTGTGAAGCAAGTAAGTGAGTTTATATATTTGGGGAGTCAGTTTACAAGGGATGGAAAGATTGATTAAGATGTGGAAAGTGGAAAGGAGAATGGTGCTATACATGCGATTGTGACCAATCAGTCGATGCCCAAACATGCTCGACTGGCTGTTCACAATGGTGTGCTGGTGCCTACGCTTATGTATGGAAGTGAATGTTGGGTGTGGCAAAAGAAGCATGAAAGTAGAATAAATGCTGTGGAAATGCGTTCCTTGCGAAGCATGTCTGGCGTGACTATGAATGATAAGCTGAAAAATGAGATGATAAGGCAACGTTGCAGTTTAAAAGAAGATGTAGTGACAACAATTTAAAAGAGTATGCTTAGGTGGTTTGGACATGTGGAGAGGATGATTTTGTTCGCGATTTCATCAGGAGAATGACTGTACCTAATGCAGTTCAAGAGCGACTGTTTTTGATTATTTACTATGCAAATACTACGCTAATAATACTACTAGCTGAAGTGGCAGTGGGCTGGCCATGTTTGTCGAAGGACCGATGGCCGGTGGAGCAGACGAGTCCTAGAGTGGAGACCGCGTATCGGCAAGCGTAGTGTGGGATGCCCCCCAGCTAGATGGACCGACGACCTTAAAAAGGTGGCTGGGACAGACTGGATGCGGAAGGCGGAGGACAGGGTGTTGTGGCGCAGCCTGGGAGAGGCCTATGTCCAGCAGTGGACTGCTATAGGCTGAGTTGATTAATTGAAATACTTCGCGGTGTTTACTAACGCTAGATTTCCATACGCTACGTCACCGCTGTACACTCGTGCTGAGAATGTATTTGAAGTATGTTGTGTGTGTGTGTGTTGTTGTGATGTGTGTGTGTGTTTGTTGTGTGTATTTGTGTTTAATGTGTTTGTATGTATGTGTTTTCTTTTTGTTTACTTTGTTTTATTTTTGGTTTTGTTCTTTTTGTTTCTATGAGTGTGTTCTATTTAATTTGTGATCTGTGCGAGTCCCAATAAATGTTTTTTTCATTCTTTCTTTTTCTTTCAAGTATTTCAACTTCCTGCATAGAAATTCGATTGCTCCGTAGTCGCGTAGGTTGCTACATTAAATTGATTTGAAAGCCTACGATTGTTTTGCAGGTAAAACTTATGATGACATTTAAAATTGAATGAGAATAGATGAAACACCAACGCTTCGTAGCTGTAGGTACCATGAAACCCTTATTTAAGTTCCTGAAACAGTAAGCGTAGGCCTACATAGACTGCTGCTACGAAAAGGCTACGCTGCTACGAGAATAGGCTACGCTGCTACGAAAAAAAGCGGCCAAGTGCGTGTCGGACCACGCACAATGAAGGGTTCCGTAGTTGGGATGAATTTATCCCAAAAACAATGTTAACATTGTAGTTGAAAAACATGTTCTCCCATACATCGATATACGCCACGGTCAATTTCCGAACTGAAAATGTAAGTTTGTAATCGCAAATTACTTATTTGCGATTTGTTTTTATGTGATAAAACTACAAATTAACAGTTTTCGGACTTTTTCCTTTACTTGCGCTATGAGAGTCACTTATTGCTTCTTGCCAAATTTCATGATTCTAGGTCAACGGGAAGTACCCTATAGGTTTTGATTTATTTGCAAGTATCACAATATGTCGCATAAATCACCGTATTTTTTTATTGCGTTGACTTAGAAGCTTGGTTTTTTTTATAGTTCTGAGGGACTATTAACATACGTACTTGATATTAATTTCAACTCGATGCCTCCACGCGTTCCTGAGAAAAAGAATCTTGACAGTCTGACAGACAGACAGATGGACAACGACGTGATCTTGTAAGAGTTCCGTTTTTAGGGTTCCGTACCCAAAGGGTAAAACGGGAACCCTATTACTAAGGCTCCGCCGTCTGTCTGTCTGTCTGTTCGTCTATCACCAGGCTGTATCTCATGAACCCTGATAGTTAGACAGTTGAAATTCACAGATGATGTATTTCTGTTGCCGCTATAACAACAAGCACTAAAAAACAGAATAAAATAAATATTTAAGGGGGCTTGCATACAACAAACGTGATTTTCGGATATTTCTTTACCCCTTGGGTACGGACCCAAGGGGTAAAAAAATAACCGATTAAAATGCTTAGAGTATCACTTGTCTTTGCTCCATTCACAACAGTAAAATAAACAAACACCATTGAAATGAAATGAAATCATTTATTCTGTAAATAGGATATTAGAATCACTTTTACACGTCATAAAAAAAAAAATCTAGATGTAGCCGACATTTCCTATCTGACTACCCCTGAGAAGAAATGGCGAAACAAACTCATTTTAGTTGGAAGACGTTTATAATACAGTAGGCACCCCCATTTACTGGATTTAAGGCCATGATTTCAGTCGTGTGACCTGAATTTTAAACAGCCAGTAACTTTCACATAAACCCAGACACTCCATAACGTCTGCATATTCTCATTAAACGCAAAATGCCGGTTATTACCCATAAAACGTCACAATAACATGATACGACCTATGTTAATCCTAGAAATCGATATGCTGAGACAGGAGTAATAGTGTTCTGTGTGCTGAGAGTCAGTTACGTCCTACAATGACCTTTAAACACGTGACTTTTTCGCAATCACTGCCTTTGTCATATTTTTGACAATGATTCACATTTTCCCTCTTTGTGAAAACATCTGACGGAACGGGGTAACAAACAATTCGATTCCAAATTCAAAAGGTTTATTTTTAAATATATTTTCTCGTTTTTCCTACTGATGACTTTTATTGGCTTCGGAATGTTTTTGGTAACGTCGGAATTTTTTGTAAGGACTTTGCCAATTACAACTTTGTTTTCTGGAGTTGGACGTCGATTGGGTAGTTCTGAAAACACAGGAGCTCGTGGCTAGTAAGTAATAACAAGTAATAACAACCCGCACGGGTCGATCCATCAGGTTAAGCTACGCTTGCCGGGGTTGGTCCGTGGATGGGTGACCATCTTTACATACCGAGACTCCTCCATGCCTCGGATAGCACGTAAAGTCTTTCGTCCCGGCTGTCATTCGTGGATCTTTGACAGTCGTTACGGGTCGTCAGAAGCCCGAAAGTCTGACAACCAGTGTTACCAAAGGGTATCGTATTACCCAGTTACTGTGTTGGAGGTCAGATAGGCAGTCGCCCCATGTAAAATACTGGTATTAAGTTTCATCTGGTTAGAATGGAAGTTATAGCTGTAGCTTTATTTAAGCGGGCACGCCCATTATGCCTGGAGGCTTTTATTTAGATACGTTTTGTTTACGTTATTTCTGCTTGACTATAGTTTTCGTCGATTATTATTATATATATATATATATTTATATAATAATCGTCGAAAACTACTACTATATATATATATATATATAAGTATAATGGTGTGTGCTAGCTAACATAAGGCAAATAATTTAATTTAACGTTTTGTGTTGCGTAATGCAAATTATTTTATATTGTATTGTATAGCTTCAAGTTTTTTATGCGAACAGACAGCTGTGCTGCTGGGGAGTTTGTTGCGCCACTTCTTCTTCCCAGCTAAAGCACTAGGAAGTGGTGAAGGGTGGGCGTTTTTGGGGGACTGTCTCATGTAATTTTGACGTTCGAAAAGTACTGATTCTCAGCCTAGTTTGAATAAATGACTTTTGATTTTGATTTTGAAGCCGATTGCAACATAGTTGGGAAAATACTAGGCAGATTGATTTCTAAAACAACACAATATTGCAATGATTGTGACACTAACTACCACAGAACTAAAACTAAAAAAATCCGAATTTGCTAAGCAGTTTTGGAAATCCTGAAATATATATTTCACGGTAACCAAACAGAAGTACTTAATAACTAGTTCCGACTTCGTACTAGTCACAAAACAATTATGTTTTCGCCCTTTTCCGTCAAACAAAACTAGGTTTTAACCATTTTAATAGCTTTCAAAGTTCAACAGAGATAATGACAATGGCAGACATCTATGAAAAGAACATTATTTTTAGTATATGCGAAACCTGAATATCATCATCATTTCAGCCGAAAGACGTCCACTGCTGGACATAGGCCTCCCCCAAATAGGGGGGGGGGGGGTTGCCAATAATCGCCACGCTTGGCAGGCGGGTTGGCGATAGCAGTATGGTTTTAAAAATGCATAGATAACGCTGCTGCCCATTCTCTAGTAAGTCCCTTAGTCGCCTTTTATGACACCCACGGGAAGAAATGGGATGGAGCTATTCTTTACGTCCGGCACCACACGGCACCTGAATATAGTTTGTTCAGAATAAGGAACTGAATCGATTTCAATAATTTTTACACCATGTTATATTTTGTCCCAAAAAAATTTTGTGTGATGGAAAATGTTATCACCATTTAATTACTTACAATACAATCGCCGTGCGGTTAGGTAGGTACCTACTGCCAAATTATTATCTATGAGCGCAAGACGACTCTGGAGGCGTGGGGGCGCCGTTAGCATGTTTTTTTACGGACAACCCGGTAACATAACAACCTTATAACTTTGTGATTTTTCATGATACAGTTTTGAAATTTCGTACATAGATTCTTTACATAAAAATACTAGACACGTACCATGTTTCCGGTTTCGCATATACTAAAAATAATGTTATATATTGAAAGTTAACATAAACTAACTTTGAACATCCTGTTTGGAACTGCCTGATAGGTGTAAAAGCTTTTAGAGCTGACCTATGATCAGTAGCTGTCAATTACTACTTGACATGAAAAGTGATAAAAAACTATGTGTAGCTAGCGTAAACATTTTGAAAAGAAAATAAAACAAATAAGTAGGACAAAGAAAATAAAAAAAAACATCCGTCTTATTACAAAACAAGATTTATATTTTGAGCTAGTTTTTGTAATGAGAACGTTACTCTGATTGAAATACCATTCTATAAACAAAACTGAATACTTAGTTCCGTACTAAGTTGTCAGTTTTTTATTAGGAACTTTACCGTTGACGGAATAAGGTTCGAAATTCAATAATGGCTCCATGGTTTAAACTTGGGTCTGAAGATGAACCTTGTTTTGTAATAAGGCCTTATTGTGTTAGTATAATACGTTAACTCAACCATTAGGATTTATACAGTTCAGAATATTCTCTGAATAGTGAGAGGCGCACCGCTTCTTATGTAAAGGCTGTAAAAGGCATTTCAGGGGTTTATACAAATACAAATTGGTCTATTTGCATAACAAAGGATTGCGAGAAAACCATTTCAGGCACACGAATTTTAGATAGGTGATGGTTATATTATTATGTGGCTTTATATGAAACCCCTGATAATAATAATCATCCAGAATTGATCCAGCCTGTATCAACTTGCTGTCCCCCCGGCAACGCCCTAAGCCGAGGTTCGTACCCCACAGGGGGAACCCTTAGCGTGCAGTCACTTAGTATTTTAAGAAATTCGCCCCTGGCTGGAGGCTTTAAGCTCCCTTAAGGCAGTCATAGGATAGTCCGGTTAAGTAGTCACGACCTCTCAAGATCAACTACGCAAAACAATAAAAAAAAAATGAAAATACGATGCATTAAGTAAATGATATTTCATATTCACTTTTTATGATTCCTAACTTTAAGCAGTCGTACTTTCTACACTCAGTCAAAACCCACTGAATAAAACTTTTACCTAAACAGAATTCAAACTGCATAACAAGGTCACGTCGAGTCGCGCGTATAAACTCAACGTTAAGCAAATTGCACTTCATTTAGGCGCCCGCATATAAAACGTTCAGAATAACCCGCTAACCGTCACGAGATCTACCGCCATACATTTCGAACGTGGAACATCAGCCGTGATTTTAGTTTAGTGTCGTGCAACATGCAAGATTCTATGTCAGTTTATGACATGACCTCGTAATGTGACATGTTACATTTTGATGTTAGTTTTCAGTTAAAAAATTTAATTCGTGCCTAATTGGGGCACATTCTTTTAAAAAAACGTTGCCCCACACTAGGAATTTCTCCTGTATTTACAAACATTTAAACTCACATACACAAACAGCTAGACCCGGAACAACTACTTGTAGGTCATACAAATATTTGTTCCGTGTGGGAATCGAACCCGCGACACGCAGCGCAGCAGTCAATCGCTTAACCACTGCACCAACCGTGCCGGTCCGAGAAAACATGTCAAATCACCCTGTTCAAGGCGTTTTGTCAAGGTCTGTATGCGGGGGGTCTATGGGTCAGCTACACCAAAAGATCGCTAGAGGTCTTACGCATCCAATATAATAATGTTTTTAGGATGTTGTTGAAACTGCCCCGTTTCTGTAGCGCATCGGAGATGTTTGCTCAGAACCGAACTGACGGCTTCCATGCAGTGATTCGCAAAAAAGTCGCATCACTGATGCGTAGAACGCGGTAGACTGGTATCTGCACTAGGAAACCCTGTCACACAAATTACCAGCCCCCCTCAAAAACAGTGTTTGAGTATTAAAACTTAAAGATAATATTAACAAATTATTTTAACCTTTGGTAGAAGAATCAAAATTATAGGAAAAATAAAAAAAAATCATTGCAATCGTAATCAAGGTTCAGTAGATAGGTGATGAGAACTTGCTTGACCTTAGTAAGAGTATATATTTTTAAAATAGAGTTTATTTTATTGTATAAATAACTGCCAAGGAAACAAAAGTTTCGATGCGAAAGGCTACTTTTACACAGTTGAGTAGAACATACATTTGTTTTAATGCGTTTATGAGCGTGACAATAGCATCCTGAAAACAGTGGTGGAGAGCCCTTACTCCCCTTTTCTGAGGCACTGTGTGGGGAGAATGGTCAGGTAGCATATTCCTTGCTTTATCGTTCTCTGCACATGTTGCCGCAGTCAACAGCTATTCATATTGTTTTGTGTGCTACTAACACCAGTGATAAGGTATTTTACTAGCAAATTGGACCATATTGTTGTTAGAGCTGAATAAAAAAATAATATCCTATCTAAAAGTCAATGATTGATATTTTTCATAGAAAATTTAATTATTTATTTTTAATTTCATTATGGAATAAAAAATAAAATATAAGTAATTGTAAAAGATATTTTTTTTGTCTTATATCTTATTAATTTCGTGAAGACGTACTCGGCCAGTTCCTTTGAGTCCTTTAACTATGATGAAGCAGGTAGGTAGCAGATTTAAAAACAGTGGCTGAATCTTAGAGCATAATGTTTTAAAACTCGACGAAAAGTTGCAAGTTTTGAACTAAATCGCATAAAAATATAAGAAATACTTTACAACAAATAAAATAAACAGTTCAACAAGATTAAATCTGGCTGACATTCAGTAATCCACTTCCAACGACACTCGGCGGTACCTGAGCATGAATTTCGCTCACCGTGCATTTTTCTCTCCAACATTTTATCTTAAAAATCTCTGCGCTGTTGCAGTGTTTCTGTTTTCTATATTTTATATTAGAAATCGCTTTATGAGCTCATCTCACGACTTTTCTGATGCCCCTAGGCTAAAGACGGTATAGACGATATCTACTTAATATAGGAGCACTTTTTTCTTATGAAGGCCCGCTTTCCGGAACTCGTAGCTCGTAGCGCTACGAAAAGCGTAGCGCTCGTAGCAAGCTCGCGGTCATTTCTTGTATCGCTACGAATTTCTTTTCTTACGCAGAATGATAGCCACTAGAAGGAAACGATGTGGTGGTTTTTTCTTTATCACATGTTGTAAGTAGCAAAGTACACAATATATAGTAAAACAAATTAACGTTTGACCCCTAGCGTGTCTGTGGTTATTTCTTTTACAAACGTTACAACCTTCGTAGCCATATTATTTACTTAGATATAATTCGCTTATAGTAGATTTCCATTGTGATAACACGAGCTCGAAGTTAACAACCTCTTTTGGATAAAAATGTTTGTTAGTAAAAAATAATGTTATACAGGTGTGTGAACTCTCGCGTTTCTACCACGTCCCATATATGGTACGCTACTATTAGAACGATACAGTCGATAATGTGCGCTATATGCATAAATCATCAGGTTAAAACGTCACATTGCATGCAGTACAATATTATGACTTGATGCCGATGCCGTAGAAGGCTTGTTAACAATTTACAGTTCTTAGAAACTCTAGGAATGACGGCTGATTAACTTACGATGCTTGTTTATCATTTGGAACTTCGAGTTACAGCTATAGCTTTATGTAAGCGGCACTATGCCTGGAGGCTTTTGTTTAGGTACGTTCTGCTTACGTTCTTTTTTTAGTTTTAATTTTTATTTCTGTCTGAGTATAGTTTTTGACGATTATTATTTTGTTTTTTTTTTGGAAAGTGGCGTGTGCCACAAATATGGCAAATAATTTATTTTAATGTTTTGTGTTGCGTAATGCAAATTATTTTACATTCTATTGTATAAAATCAAGTTTTCTAACTGAACAGACAGTTGTGCTGCTGAGGAGTTTGTTACGCCACTTCTTCTTCCCAGCTAAAGCACTAGGAATTGGTTAAGGGTGGGCGTTTTTGGGGGACTGTCTTATGTAATTTTTGACTTTCGAAAAGTGCTGAACTTCAGCCTAGTTTGAATAAATGACTTTTGATTTTGATTTAGATACAAGTCGTTATGAGCTAGTGGAATGCCCTTTGGATTGGGATAAAGACAGGAGTAGGCAATTTTTACGTAAAGTAATGTGACTTGGTATCTAGATTGTTATAAACATACATAATGATTACGTAGATGTGAGTGGCATAATCGGAACGCTTTAATTTGTTTGTTCTAGACGTGTTAATATAATGTTTGAAACAATGACTTTGTTGCCCATATAAATAGGTAGATATATAGTTAAGTAACTACTTTACACAAGTATTAATATTTACTGTTAGAATTTAAATTATGAGTTCCACACACAAGTAAAGCAAAGTAAGTAAAACCTTCATACGCAACTACCATAACTAAAGACTCAAGCTTGGCAGTTTGCACAGCTGCCTTTGCCTGCCATCCCATATTTGACCACAAGCGCTTTTCCATTTTCCCGCCATTTATACCTGAGCAAAATGAAAACCGTTACGTTTGTTTCAGAGATGGAAATCGTGCCCGAAGGGAAACACTTTCGATTGGTTTCAGAAGACGAGCTCCCAGCTGTGGCCGATGTTTTAGTGCAATATATGCCTGAATCTTTAAAGGTAACTTTTAATGAGATTTTACTTCAAACAGCTTAGAAATTGAGGCAGAAAGTTTTTTGGTGTGTTCGAGGTACTTATTTATGTGCAAATGTTCTGTGATGAATGTGAACTCATAAAAGCGATGCGTATTTTTTATAAATTTACATTTGAAATTAGAATGTTATTAAAATTCGTGTTTTGTTTTGGAAACATGATCCTAATTCCGAAAATTCTTAATATAATAGCACCTATGTAGCAAGATTAGACACTTTTGACAACTAATATGGCTAAATGGGCCACCAAAATACAGGCTGTGCCTAGTTTGGGGCCCACGGCTATATCTATATAAGCACTCCTTCAATTAAAATTGTTCCTATTTATAAATGTTTCCTAACTTGTGTGTGTCAATAAATTGATTTTATTTTTTTTATATTATTATCTGTTTATTTCTAGTTTCATCAAACGATTCAAACATATCTAAACAACAAGGTGTGGGACTTCCATTTTTATGTAGCGAAGAATTGGCCCGAGGATCCGATCTGTCTACACTTCCCCGGCTGTACTAGTACGGTAAGTTTTATTCAATAAATTGTATTTATTTTTGTAAATAAAAAGCAGGAAAACACAAGAAGACACGTTGATTTAGCAGACATATAGACACACCTAAATCGTTAAACATTAACATTAAACGATTTAAAATCTGTATTAAAAATAAACTTTGTAAAAAAGGGTACTATAAGATTTCTGATTATTTAGAGGACCAAAAAAGCTTGGGATTGAGCTGGTCGCTCTGCTAGCCTTGTGATAAAACTGGAAAACTTGACATTTTAATTATTATGCATGATTTTATATACATATTGACATTGCAGAATATTGTATACAATTTTACATGAATGTTTACTTTGAAAAGTATTATATTTACTGCTTTAATTTATTGTGAATGTGAGCATTATGTGGGTCATTTTTTTTTTCTTTAAATGTTTTCCTTTCTTTTCTTTTCTCAGTTAAGTTTTAATGATGGTCTGACATTTTGAGCGCTTTATGCGGCCTACCCAAATGTCCTTTTTTTGGTACTGTTCGTCTAGTCGTTGAGCTCCTTAATTTTTGAGTTGAGCTGCACGATTACTGACAAATGCTTACACTGATTGGACAGGTCCGCTCAAATTTGCGTGGTTCTTTCCTCAAAAGACCATTTCAGACACGGATCTACATGGTCCTCACATGATCTGACCAAGATTATGTCTGGACTTTAAAAGAGACTTTGACCCCTGAGATCCTTCTCTGGGGAACATTTGCGGACATTAATAATATCTTTATTTTACAGAAAAGGGCTGTTCGAGCCATTTACAATCTAGGTCCAAGAGATTCACTTCGTGAAATATTCAAAGAAATAGATATTCTGACTGTAGCCTCTCAATATATACTTGAAAATCTATTATATGTACACACAAATAAATCAAATTTTAAGAAAATGTCCGATATTCATAGTTTAAATACCAGGAATAAACACAATCTTGCTGTACATCGCACTCGCCTCCACAGAGTAGGCAACTCGTTCATGGGTCAATGTATACGCTTTTACAACCAACTTCCTACTGACATTCGGAACTTACCCATTAAACGATTTAAAATCTGTATTAAAACTAAACTTTGTAAAAAAGGGTACTATAAGATTTCTGATTATTTAGAGGACAAAAAAGCTTGGGATTGAGCTGCTCGCTCTGCTAGCCGTGTGATAAAACTTGACATTTTAATTATTATGCATGATTTTATATACATATTGACATTGCAGAATATTGTATACAATTTTACATGAATGTTTACTTTGAAAAGTATTATATTTAATTTTTTTATTTACACTTTCATAATCTATAATTTTTTCATTCACTTTCATAATCTATAATTTTTTTAGGCACTTTCATTATCTATAATTTTTTCATTCACTTTCATAATCTATAATTTTTTCATTCACTTTCATAATCTATAATTTTTTCACGCACTTTTATCTTATACAACATTGGTTTTTGTTTATACTAAACCCGAAAAGGGGTCATTGTACTCATCATTTTGTTTTTTTTTTCTATGGGACCAACCTTGAAATCGCGAAAAAAGAATCTGCTGTTCCCTACATTTGTGTTCACTTAAATCGACAAAATGTATGGAACAGCTGATTTTTATTTCGCGATTTCAAGGTTGGTCCCATAGATAAAATTGTTTAAAATGATGAGTACAATGACCCATTTTCGGGTTTAGTATAAACAAAAACTAATGTTGTATATAAAATTCTCGTGTCACAATGTTAGTTACCATACTCCTCCGAAACGGCTTGACCGATTTTTATGAAATTTTATATGCATATTCAGTAGGTCTGAGAATCGGCTACTATCTATTTTTTATACCCCTTTCCCACGGGATCGAGACGTACGTGGGTGAAACCGCGGGGCGCAGCTAGTAATCTATAATTTTTTCATTCACTTTCATAATCTATAATTTCAAAGAAAAAACGTCCGCAATTTGGCAAGGCGCGGTCGTAATAGGTACCCTAAAAAGTTTCGTTTTCCTTTGCCAAGAGAAACTAAAATTGAAAACAGAAACTACTCTCATCCATGTTACGTCAAAGGCCTACATTAAATTATTCAAAAGTGACCTTTTGTGCCTCAGCAACTACTTGCTTCGAGATTAAAATTGAAGTGGGCACTGTTCTAGAGCGCCTTATTTTCTCTTCTGCTCGAGAAATATCAATTTACCTAATCTTAGGCTTACATTTTGTGATTGTTATTGTTGATGATAATAATAGAGGAGCACTATAGGTAATTAGGTTCCTATATCTAGAAGGTATAGTTACCTAATTGAAATAACTGAACTATACCTTTCTTTCACGATTTCACGGTTGATCCCGTAGCAAAAGTTGTTCATAACATAATGTTAAAAACAAACACAAAATAATGTTATAATGATGAGTACAATATTTATTGTACTTAAGGGGTTATTTAACCACTTAAGAGGTTTTCAGTTATTTTAGTTACACCTTGTTTAGGTTGTGCCTAGCCCCTTATTTACAAATCAGTGGCTATGGCCCTTGAAAGCACATTCGTTCAAATAAAATAAGTCTTAAGAGCGTTTACACCTTGTGGCACTTCATACAAACTTTCAAGCCCTTGCTTTTTGAAATGACTGAACCGATTTTAATGAAACTTCATACGCATATGCAGGATACAACTAAAAAGTTAGTAAAGAACATTTTCGAAATGTCTTATTTAAAAACAGATGACTGAAAATCTCTGTTTCTATGGAAAATTTAAAATCGGTCTAATTTAGCTGTAACACTGTTTTTCGAAAATGTATTTAACTATGTTTTTAGACCTTTGTATCCAGCTTAAGCGTATGAAGTTTCATTAAAATCGGTTCAGTCATTTCGAAAAACAAGGGCTTGAAACTTTGTATGAAATGCCGTAAGGTGTAAACGCTCTTAAATCTTTCAAATCAAATCAAATCAAAATATTTTATTTCACATAAACCTACATGAAACGTCAGAAGCTAGGTTAACGGTTCCAATTGGTCGTTTCCTATGGAGAAGACCCGGCAAGAAACTGAATGGTTACTCTTTTAAAAAATAATTGGTTTTTACAATGTTTTCAAATTACAGTGTTAATAGGTATGGTGTAGGCCCGTCTTTGTCACCAAAAACCCCTCATCAATCAATTTATTCGGTCTATCAGATTAATACCACAATTTCAAAACGGGTTCGAAATCGGATATCTACTTATGGATATAGACCGACCTAAGTATATAGATATTTAATTTCGAACTAGCTTTCCAATTTCCTCAAAGAATAGCAGCAATCTCAAATAAATACTAAAATATTTTTCCGAAGAAACATGAAACTTATAACCTGGAACTGCTAAAACCAGAGTGCTACATAATTCTGCCCAAAAATTAAGCCTATATAAACGAGAACCTCATTACTAAACATAAAGGTTGAGGGTTGTTGCTATTTTAATCCATAAAACAAGCTCAGGAAATGAGTTTGGAACGTGACGTTTGCGAGTTTGCTTACACTCCATAAGAATAAAAGGCTCACTTTTAAGAACACGCTATTACGAACTTTCGCTCGATAAAATAAGTGGTATAGTCGCAGTTATCTTCAAACGACTGACAGAAACAGAACCATGTTTTAAATACGTTTAGTGTTAAACGCATTTGGTTGTGGTGCAAGCAGGCCTTAAACTTTAAGGTGACAATAACCGACTTTGAATGATTTTATACTGAATATCACGCCTACACGAGAAGTGTTAATGATTTGAAAAAAATATATGTTAAATTATAGCATTTTTTCAATCACTTAATATGTGAATATTTTGGATTATGTTTATATTACATAGTGAAATTAATTTGTAAAGTTTTGTCTAACGCGGATAAAAAACTGAGAATGGCGCTAAATCTACCAAGCGTATTTTTCTGAAACCTTTTCCAATTTAAAGATAATTTAATTATTGATCTTTTAGTATACGCGTTTTATTAAAATACCTTTTGTTTTGTGTATAATAAATTAATAATGCGTCAAATTGGGGACAGCGCTCCTTGATGGGCGAGTCATGTTACTGGCTGAACGTTATACGATGCGTTGCGTGAGCTCAGTACAGAACACGCAAGCTAACCACTCAAGGTCACTGGCATATATCTGGGTCTTAACAGCTAGCTTGATGAAGAGCCCTCTATACTTATTTAGAACTTTAGTCTACAATAGATCAAAAATATTCTATGTAAGTATTTTAGACGTAATTTGGCAAGAATCGTTAGTTTTATCCTCCCATCCTCTTCTTTCTTTAATTTAATTTAATTCTAAACAGACATGTTTAAAAATTAAATTCTGGCAATAACCTTAGAATCATGACAAGCAATACTAGTGAAAAAAAAATTGTATAAAGTGTACATGCGTAAACTTACTCCCACTACGCCAAAACCTTGCCAAGTTACGTGCCGTCGACTATATTTGGGTGTAAAATATTTACATAGAATATTTTTGCTCCATCGTAAACTAAAGTTTTAAATAACTATAGAGGGCTCTTCATCAAGCTTCTTGTTAAAGTTTAAGGCCTGCTTGCACCACAACCAAATGCGTTTAACACTAAAAGTATTTTAAAACAGGGACTGCCTCGTTGGTCTAGTGGCGCAAGCGTGACTGTTGAGCATGAGGTCCAAGGTTCGATTCCCAGGTCGGGCGAAGTGTTATTGAGATTTTCCCTTTTACATGGGACTTAAACTTAACGGATGGTGAAATGTGGGTGTACTTAGGTACACCTCTGTCTAGCCCTTCGGGGATTACAGGCATGATGTTATGTTTATGATGATGTTATGTATTTCAAACATCGTTCTGGTTTTCTCAGTCGTTTAAAGATGACTGCGACAGAGCGATGCGGATGAATTAAATTCGTTTAGCGTAGTGATTTGTCGCGCACGTGGGCCTAAATACTACTTGACCACGTTGTTGGTTACTGTTTAAAGCCACAAAATGTTTGTCACGGACCGGTGTAAGATCGGTTTTTCGGACGTAGATCCGAGAAACCGATCTTAATGACAAACATTTTCTTCTTCTTGTGTCAAACAGACCTTAGTGCCCGCCCGATGGTTACAAGGCCCAAGGACACTGGTAACGTCTACACGTTACCAAGTGTCCTCGGGCGTTGTAACCACTTACCAAATGGTGGTAAAAACCAAGCCAAAATTTACTGGATTGATGTCACTACGAGACGTTATCTGCTCACTGCTGACCGTGTTTTTCGGGGCTTACATGTTTCCACATCATTGCCCAACGTTCCCTAGTTTACTGCTTGACGAGCAACGAGACGACATCGTCAGCAAAACTGCATATCACGCTCATAAAAGCAATTAAGTTATGACTTTGCTTTTCTGACTTTTACCTCATTTTTAAGGCTCCGTACCTCAAACCGAAAAACGGAACCCTTGTAGGATCACTTCGTTGTCCATGTCTGTCAGTCTGCCAAGACCCTTTTTCTCAGGAACGCATAGAGATAAATACGCAGGGCTATGGTCCTTTGGAGCTCTAAAAAAAACAAACTTCTAAGTCAACGCAATAAAAAAAACCGCCCAAGTGCGAGTCGGACTCGCGCACGAAGGGTTCCGTACAATTATTATCTAAGGTAAATTGCGGTTTACGATTTATGACGTATTAAAAAAAACTACTTACTAGATCTCGTTCAAACCAATTTTCGGTGGAAGTTTACATGGTAATGTACATCATATATTTTTTTTAGTTTTATCATTCTCTTATTTTAGAAGTTATAGGGGGGGCGACACACATTTTACCACTTTGGAAGTGTCTCTCGCGCAAACTGTTCAGTTTAGAAAAGTTATATTAGAAACCTCAATATTATTTTTGAATACCTATCCATAGATACCGTATGGGTTTGATAAAAAAAATGAGTTTCAGTTCTAAGTATGGGGAACCCCTAAAATTTATTGTTCTTTTTCTATTTTTGTGTGAAAATCTTAATGCGGTTCACAGAATACATCTACTTACCAAATTTACACTGTTCTTATAGTTTCGGAAAAAAGTGGCTGTGACATACGGACGGACAGACAAACATGACGAATATATAAGGGTTCCGTTTTTTGCCATTTGGCTACGGAACCCTAAAAATACGGCCATTTAAGAGACATATTTGGATATTCGCAAATAAATCAAAACCTATAGGGTGCCTAGGTACTTCTCGTTGACCTGAAATCATGAAATTTGGCAAGAAGCAAGGCCTCACAGCACAAGTAAATGAAAAAGTCCGGAAATCGTTGTGTAGTTTGATCACATATATAAATATTATTATGGGATTACAAAAATTTGCAGTTGGAGAATAGACCATGATGTATATCGATGTATGGGGGGCTGGCGGGAGAAGATGTTTTACAACTACAAGTTTGTTTTAACTTCGGAAACCTTCACTGTACGTGGTCCGACATGCACTTGGCCGGTTTTTTTCTTTCTCTCAGCGAACTTGTCGATTTGGATGCAAGCTAACGAGCTATGTCACCAGAGTGTTTGCAGCTCGCTGTGCTACATGCATTATTTAACTATGCTCTGTGTCTAGAAATCCGTGACGGATTGAGAAGAGAAAGTATTGCTCAAGGAAAAGTAGTTTTCTTTTGTTTTCAGAAGTAGTTTCAAGTTCCAAGCTTTATAGTTTACGGTGACACAAAGGCTTTAGGCTTTTGTGTAACCAACAGTTGGAGATTTGTTTTGGAAGTCGGAAAGACTGCAAGATTGGCCACTGTTTACTTAAATTCACCATTTTACTTTTGCAGTAGTGAGATCCGGAGAGCCGGTTAGTGTTCCGTTTGGTGCCGGACGTAAAGAATAGCCCCATTCCCTTTCTTCCCATGGGTGTCGTAAAAGGCGACTAAGGGACTTACTAGAGAATAGGCAGCAGCGTTCTCTATGCATTTTTAAAACCATACTGCGATCGCCAACCCGCCTGCCAAGCGGTGCGATTATGGAAAATCCCCCCCCCCCCTTTTGGGTGAGGCCTATGTCCAGCAGTGGACGTCTATCGGCTGAAATGATGATGATGATGATTAGTGTGGTCATGAAGAGCTTGTCGAAATCCCATCAAGAAACGTGTTTTAATGACATAATAAACTGACATTCAAGTAAATAAATTGCCTCAATTTCCTACGCTACAAATTGACAAATTTCGACAACAATGCCATAGAAATTGTGACCGTAACGACTTATTTCTTCTCAATTACAATTTCAGGGCGGTACTGTGCAAATTGGGACAAGAATCCAATATCCTTAGTTTTAATATACCTCTCCCTAACAACGACATTTAAGTTGGCAACGTTTCCGACTTTTCCTACCCAACATCACTTATCTTGTGACGTAAGCGGCTACAAGAGCTCGTCACCACAAGTGTTTCTTTGCCTAGCAAATCTCGGGTTCCCTTACAAATGCAAGAAACACCAACTAAATAAAACGTTGGCCAAGTAAAATCACTTAATCAGGTTACTTAAATCCTGGTAAAGCTTCCCCGAGCGATAATTCGGTTAGCCGATTTACCGGTTTTACAATGTATGTAATTATTTATTTATTAAGAACAATTTAGGTATAACTTAACAAAAGACACGAAGATAGCTGCAAAAGTAAAATACTGTGGGGCAGCTATCAACGCCCCATACATCATACATGGAAGATATTCGTTCCAGACACACAGCTTTAAGAAAGTCTTATAATAAAATTAACAATTACAAAAGAGAAATTCACTCAAAAGTTTGTATGTAATGATGTAGAGTGGAAGTGAGGGTGAGAGTGTTTGTGAGTGTGTGTGAGTGAGTGTGTGAGAGTGAGTAAGATGTGCAATTAGTCTATTATGAGAGGATGCTAGCATGAGAGTTTATTTATGATACTAAAAGTTGCTCAGTTGCATCATAGGACATAGATTGAAGCCAGTCTGTCAATTTTTTTTCAGTAAGTTCCTTGTTAAAGGGTAGATTTTGACATCCTATTTATATTATTATAAAGCTTATTTTAGAAGTCTGAAAAAATAGAAGGTGCTGGGATTACCTAAATATAGGGGCTTAATTTTCTTTTAGGTTTTAGGCGCCTAATTTCAAGGTCGTTACACAGGGTTTTGCGAATACTTTAATCTGTTAAAAGAAGAGGACATTACGACAAAATTAACTTGATTTCTCGTTCCATGTCCGAAGAATAAAGCTCATAAGAAATGAAAAGTTGCTCGGCTGAAAAAAAGTTTAGAATGATAACAAAAACTTTGTGGGACGATAATTTATTCGAATCGTGAATAATATTTCTCTGACTATTTTTAACTAATCGTCCCTAATGTCATTAGCATAACGCACCAAAAAAACTGGCCAAGTGCGAGTTGGACCACGCACAATGAAGGGTTCCGTAGTTGGGATGAAGTTATCCCAAGAACAAACTTAACATGGTAGTTGAAAGACATGTTCCCTCATACATTCCAACTGCAAATGTAAGTTTGTACTCACAATATTGAGGGATTTACCATTTTATTTTAAGATCATAGACTTCTTATAGGTTTTCCTGTAATCTATATGTAAAGACCTATTTTCTGATTTTTTTTCAAAATTTTAGGCTCATTAGTTTTGGAGATAAGGGGGAATGGTAATGTTTCGTATATTTTCTTAAATAATTTTAAAAGTATTATTTTAAAGTTATAACAAAAAATATAACTGAATTCCTTACAACAAGCCCTTTCATTTGATAGATAATACGGTACTGTTTGCTAAACTTTTTGTTTTCATTTGTCTAATTTGCGCCAAAAGTGACCCCCATAATCAAAATTTATTTATTATATTTACGTTACACGTCCGTGTTTGGGTCACAAAGTTCATATATGTACCAAATTTCAACTTAATCGGTCCAGTACATTCGGCCACACAGACAGACACACGAGTGATCCTATAAGGGTTCCGTTTTTTCTTTTTGAGTACAGAACCCTAAAAAAGGCAAAATTTAGTAACTTTGGTAGATTTAAAAGAAATAGGTCGACCAAATGAATTTTAAAGGCCTGATACGTCATACGTTGTACTATTAATACTTACTCATCATTACCTGCCCAGCCTTTTCCCAACTACGTTGGGGGTCGGGCCTGCAGTGTAACCAGATGCAGCTGAAAACCAGTATTTTACATGGAGCGACTGCCTATCTGACCTCCACAACCCAGTTACTGGGTGACCCGATACCCCTTGTTAAGACTGGTTGGACTTTCGGGCTTCTGACGACCCGTAACAACTGTCAAAGATCTACAAATTACTGCCGGGACCAACGGCCCTAACGTGCTTTCCGAGGCACGGAGGCGTCTGGCTACAGTCAGTGACCAGCATTACCTGACACCTGACCCGTCTTACAAAGAAGAATAATGAAAGAGGGGTCAGGTAATGCTGGTCACGGACTGTACGTAAAGATGGTCGTCCATCCACCGACCAACCGCGGCAAGCGTAGCTTATCCTGATCTATCGACCCATGCGGGTGTTATTAGGTAGGGTAGGGTGTTAGGTACTTAGTCACAAGCCCCTCTGTACTATACTTACTAATTACATGGTAAATACAGTGTCATTTTTATTATGTCTAGGGTGCTAGATTATTCAGAGCTATCGTACACGCTCGAATGCAGCCGATGAGACAGTATTAACGTCATTAATCGCAAATCTAATAGGTAACGGTGGAATCTTTAGTTTATTTGTTCTGATAATATTTTTAGATTTATTTTTGACACTTAATTTACTAACAGGGAATTGCAAATGTTTTACTTTTTATTTTCTTCATCATTCATCATCATCATTTCAGCCGAAAGACGTCCGCTGCTGGACATAGGCCTCCCACAAAAAGGGGGTTTGCCATAATCGCCACGCTTGGCAGGCGGGTTGGCGATCGCAGTATGGTGTTAAAATGCTTAGAGAACGCCGCTGCCCATTCTCTAGAAAGTCCCTTAGTCGCCTTTTACAACACCCACGGGAAAAAATAGGGTGGTGCTATTCTTTACGTCCGGCACCACACAGATAATATATAATTTATATTGTAATTCTTTTAATTTTTATAATTTTGTGTAAAATTTCGATACAACGTAAAAATTTTACAGAAATAAATTAATAAAATAAAAAATCAAGTTTAATCAGTGTTTCACACTATCGTATTTGGGCTATGATAACTTACTATTTACGAGTACCAATATAGACCTCCCTTCGATATACAAACGCCTATTTCATAAAGCTATCGGGGCCGGCCGCCGAGCCCGGCTTATGTGCCTCTTGTATATAATATTATACCCTTTAATTATCTAAAGTAGTCTGGCGTAGACGATAATCCTTGAAGTCTATCTAGACTGAATTCTAAACACAAAAACCGATCTTGGAGGACCATCTGATATCTTTTACGCTGTTTAGTATTTTTACCAAGTGAAAACTTCTATAGCCGCGTTGAGAGATTTTTGGTAGGGGTAAAATTTATGGGTTGGCGTCACCGACATGCTAACCGCATCACGTGATGTGTTGCGCAAGACTGGTGACGCACAGAGGCCTGTGTACATGTATTATATGCATATACAACATGTCCCATAATTAACGCAGGGGTCATTGTACTCATCATTATGAACAACTTTTACTATGGGACCAAACCTGAAATCCCGAAAAAAAATCTGATGTTCCCTACATTTATGTTCGAATAACTTGTCAAAATGTAGGGAACAGCTGATTTTTTTCCGCGATTTCATGTTTGGTCTCATAGTAAAACTTGTTCATAATGATGAGTACAATGACCCCTTACGAGGTTGTGCGTTAATTCCGGGACATGTTGTATTATATTTTATTCCATAGTTTTAAGTTTACCCATCTATCGGCAGTATATATACAAATGAACTCTGTGGCAGTACCCATGCCTATTTTTTTTATTTTTTAATGTTGCATTGTAAAGAGTATTTAATAATTGTTTATGAGAACTTATTTTATTGTGCCTTTAGGTACAATTGGATTTCTAAGCTCAACAATGTCTAATGAAGAAGTACCTAATTAGCTATCTCACCAAACTGGACCAACCTTAGTGGTCTCTAGGATTAGTCTTCTGGAGCCTTTATTAAACTCGGAAACTAGCAATATAGTGTTTTAGGGTTCTGTACCCAAAGGGTAAAACGGGACCCTATTACTAAGACTCCGCCGTCCGTCCGTCTGTCTGTCTGTCTGTCTGTCACCAGGCTGTATCTCCGTGAAAACCGTGATAATTAGACAGTTGACATTTTCACAGATGATGTATTTATGTTGCCGCTATAACAACAAACACAAAAAAACAGAATAAAATAAATATTTAAGGGGGCTCCCATACAACAAACGTGATTTTTTTGCTCGTTTTTGCTCGATATTGATAATGGCAACAGGTAGAATATTCACAGAATATTTAGTTATACACCGTGCCGCTACAGGGTAGCGGCACGCTGTATGACTTTTAAAATAAATAATTAAATTAACCAAGAGCTAGATTGTCCCGACATTACACTGAAGACATCCCGGACGTCAGCTTGTACGAGATTAGGATGGCTCTGAAGCAGCTTAAAAACAACAAGGCGCCGGGTGATGATGGAATTACGGCCGAGCTCCTGAAGGCCGGCGGAAAACCCGTTCTCAAGGTCCTCCAGAAGCTGTTTGATTCCGTCATACTCGAGGGCAAAACGCCACAGGCATGGAACAGAGGTGTGGTGATCCTTTTCTTTAAGAAGGGTGACAATACCCTCCTTAAGAATTATAGGCCCATCTCACTTCTGAGCCATGTCTACAAGCTGTTTTCAAGAGTCATTACGAACCGTCTCTCGCGCAGGTTTGACGACTTCCAGCCTCCCGAACAAGCCGGATTCCGTAAAGGCTTTAGCACAGTAGACCACATACATACGCTGCGGCAGGTTATACAGAAGACCGAAGAGTATAACCTGCCTCTCTGCTAGCGTTTGTGGACTACGAGAAAGCCTTCGATTCGATCGAGACATGGGCTGTACTGCAGTCTCTTCAACGGTGCCAGATCGACTATCGGTACATCGAAGTGCTGAAGTGTCTGTACAAAAACGCCACTATGTCGGTCCGACTCCAGGACCAGACCTCGAAACCTATCCTTCTGCAGCGAGGTGTGAGGCACGTTATCTCTCCGAAACTGTTCACCGCTGCACTGGAGGATGTCTTCAAGGTTCTGGACTGGAAAGGGCTAGGCATCAACATCAATGGCGAGTACATCACTCACCTTCGGTTTGCCGACGATATATTGTCATGGCTGAGACTATGGAGGACCTCAGTGCAATGCTCGATGACCTCAGTAGAGCTTCCGAAAGAGTGGGTCTGAAAATGAACATGGATAAGACAAAGGTCATGTCAAATGCCCATGTAACACCCACTCTCATGAAGATCGGAGGCGCTACACTCGAAGTTGTGGACGAGTATGTTTACCTCGGACAAACTGTCCAGTTAGGTAGGTCCAACTTCGAGAAAGAGGTCAATCGTCGAATCCGACTCGGCTGGGCAGCGTTCGGGAAGCTTCGCAATATCTTCTCGTCCCACATACCGCAGTGTCTCTAGACGAAAGTCTTTGACCAGTGCGTATTGCCAGTGATGACTTATGGCACTGAAACGTGGTCGCTCACAATGGGCCTTATCAGAAGGCTAAAAGTCACCCAAAGGGCAATGGAGAGGGAGATGCTTCGAGTTTCCCTACGTGATCGAATCAGAAATGAAGAGATCCGCAGGCGAACCAAGGTAACCGACATGGCCCGAAGAATTGCCAAGCTTAAGTGGCAGTGGGCAGGGCACATTGCTCGCAGAACTGATGGCTGATGGGGCCGAAAGGTTCTGGAGTGGCGACCGCGTACCGGAAGACGTAGCGTTGGAAGGCCTCCTACAAGGTGGACCGATGTTCTGTGAAGGCCACAGGTATCCGCTGGATGCGGGAAGCACAGAACCGGTCGAAGTGGCGGTGCTTGGGGGAGGCCTATGTCCAGCAGTGGACGTCTTTCGGCTGAAATTAAAGAATGAATTAAATTAAAATTAAATTAATATTTAAGGGGGGCTCCCATACAACAGACATGATTTTTCTGACGTTTTTTTAGATAATGGTACGAAACCCTTCGTGCGCGAGTCCGACTCGCAATTGGCTGGTTTTTTGAGAAATAACCCTACAATGCTCTGTACCTACCTAGTGTGCAGACACACAGCTTAAATAGGCGGAATTGTGTATTCATGGAACATCCACAATGAATCGGGAAAATGTTTTCATCTATTATCAGGTGCCTTCTACCTGCACAAACGAGAACTCTCTATATAAGGTGTATCTATTCATACACGAAATCTCTTAAGGGATCATTGTACTCATCATTATGAACAACTTTCACCTTTCAACCTTAATATCGCGAAAAAAAAATCTGCTGTTCCCTACATTTTGACGAGTTATGCGAACATAAATGTAGGGAACAGCTGATTTTTTTTTGTGATTTCAGGTTTGGTCCCATAGTAAAAGTTGTTCATAATTATGAGTACAATGATCCCTTAAGAGATTTCGTGTACGATTAGATACACCTTATATAGGTATTTTCATAACACTGTAGCTTGGTCTTCATAGAAAATGTAATTTGAAACTTAATCGGTAGTCACGCCTTGCCTACTAATGGCGACCCATGGGACTTGAAACTATTATGATGAGCTACGTAGATTATGTGACACGTTATAGTTTTAATCACATTATAATTGATTAGACACATCATTTCCTCATCAAGAAACTTTGCAAGACCTGTCCGGGCGTACTTATGCTCCATTTATTATAACATTAGAAAAATAACGGTTATAACCGTTTCGTTATTTCGATATAAACGTATAATAAACTCCGTTATTTCATGGTAAATAATCTATTTACCATAAACATCAAAAAAATAAGCCGAAAGTGCAGTAATTTCACCAATATTACACAATAACTGTCGTTATTTTGACGTTATTTTTCTAAATAGGATTATAAGTAGGTACACTTTTCATAAGGCTGGCGAAATTTCTACTTTTTGTTTGACCGTCTTCGAAAAGTCGATAATTTGTAGCAAGACCTTCCTACTGAAAGCCCGTTTATAAGCCAAGGAAATAAAAGTGAAAAATGTCTTCTTCAGGGGCGCAGCCTTCTTACAACCCGATTCCTATCGGTTTCCCTTCGGAACAAACACATTACAAATATTTAATACCTACCAGTTTTAAACATTACAAAAATGCCTAAATTGTTTGACTAAACAAAGAATTCCGACCCATAGCTGGCGTTAAATTTAGAATAGTAAAGGAATGAACAAAATGTTTGAGTAAATTAATTTTGATGATAATTATATCTAGAGTTTATGAGAACTGAACAACTTTTACTTCGGCTTACCTCTAATAGAAATGATAGCCTCGCTACTGGTCTTCTTATCTTACTACCCCATAAATAACCAGTACCTATTAGGAGTTCGTGGCTAAGTAATAACAACCCGCACGGGTCGATCCATCAGGTTAAGCTACGCTTGCCGAGGTTGGTCCGTGGATGGGTGACCATCTTTACATACCTCCGTGCCTCGGAAAGCACCCCGTCCCGGCTGTCATTCGTGGATCTTTGACCGTTTTACGGGTCGTCAGAAGCCCGAAAGTCTGACAACCAATCTTGTATTACCCAGTTACGTCGCCGTTTTACAGTTGTTATTCAACTACATCCGGTAAGACTGGAAACCAACCTAAATTTAGTTGGGAAAAGGCTAGGCAGATTGATTTCGATGACGTTTCCAGTATCCCTAAGTACGTTGTTAATTTTAATATACATACTTCCTTTAAATTGTAACCTTCAAAGTCAATGACAATTTTTTGTAATTTTAGGACACAACTTAAAAGGCTTTTGGTATCACAGTGACAGCAGAACACTGACTCCTAAGTCACAGGAACACCGTGTTTAGGAGTCAGGGTTTACCTTATCCATATGACCTTTAGTTAACCAATTTATGTATCCTAGTCTTAAGCAATGTTAAAGGTTTTTGTATCAATAATGATTTTTTTTTTATTTATTCGGCGTTCTACATCCGCAGGTGAATGCCACGCCTGCTGTGTGTTAGTGAATAACTGAGCTCTTAAATTTCTTATAAGTTACTGGCCATTTAGGTCAGTACATATAGATAAAAAGTACCTCGGATCTGAGCTAGATCCTGACCTTTACGAGACTGTCCTAATTTTAGCCACAATACGCGTTTGATTGCCTCGCCCGGCCAGACAAGACGTCGTAAAATGAAGGTTCTTTGTGCGCCAAACCTTCCCAAATTCACCTGACAACTGCGCAGACACTTATTATATTTATTATTATTTGTACCAAGAAATATTTAAGTGACTACAATGCGTCAATGTGTCTACTTGTCTTTCAGATATGAGTTTGATAGCTAATTATTTAGGTACAGATAGATTGCTTTGAATGTTTCGTTTCAATACTGATTGTGATCTTTAAATATCGTAGCATCGTAGCGCTTCGTAGCACACGTAGCAATATTTTTCAGACTACTTTTTAACTGAATTTTAAACAAGGTGTAACATTGACGTGCAAACTGTTAGCCCACAATCACGCGGGTGCTTTTTTATTGAATGTTTCGTTTCATTATTGATTGTGATCTTTAAATATCGTAGCATCGTAGCGCTTCGTAGCAAGAGCGAGTTGAACTCGCGTGGTGAGGATTTCGTACAATGAATATGTTATCCATCATGTTTTATCCCAAGATAATTTATCCCAAGAACACACTTAACATTGTAGTTGAAAAACATATACCTACATTCCAACTGCAAATATAAGTTTGTACGCACAATATTGAGGTATTTACCATGTTATTTTAACATCATCGTCTTCCTGTAATCTATACGTAAAGAACTATTTTCTGTTTTTTTTTTTTCAAAATGTTGCCTGATTTTTATCTATTTTCTTAAATAACTTTATAACGATTTATTAAAGTTATAAAACACTTATTTGAGACCCTTACAACAAGCCCATTCATTTGATATGTTAACCGGTACAGCTTGCAAACATTTTTTTTTTTTCAATTCTATTTTGCCTCCCAAAAGTGATCCCCATAATCAAAATTCATGTATTACCAAATAATTTAAATTATCAAATTTCAACTTAATCGGTCAAGTAAATTTGGAGCAACTCGGGAAAACACATGAGTGATCCTTTATGGGTTCCGTTTTTCGCTTTGAGGTACGGAACCCTAAAAACAGCTGTTTCATACAAAAGTTCAATATCATACCGATACGGTAAAAATGTATGTACGGATGATTTTTTTTTAATAACAGGCGCGACGTAAGATTTCTTCGCTGGGTGGCTTGGAATCTTGAGCTGATGTCATGGTATCACTTGCGCGACGATGACACTTACACCGTGTATTAAAATCAATTCATTTATTATAACGACAAACTATTAAATTAATTAATATTATATCTGTCGGATTAACGATGAGTCGTAGGCATTGCCTGTGAATAGGGTAGACATAACATAGCATAGGAACGAACGTCAGGCGCAGTTACTGAAACGTGTCCCTATTCAATTCAGGAGCTTTCAGTAATCCAATGCGACCTAGTTATCTAATTACCTTGGTGACATAAATGATATAGTGGAACTTTTGAATACGGGTTTCATTCTTGTCGTGTGGACTAAAGGTGGCCCTGAAATATTTTGTCAGATATATATTCACATTACATTCCATGAAGGTCACAATCATTAGCAAACAGCACTTCTTTTGTACCTTTATAAGTTTGACGTTGATTTGTTTTTGTAATGATTCCAGCCGAACAAAACAACATACGAAAGCGTGACAGTGTTTTGTCCTTCGGAGCGCGCAGAGTTGGTGGACCTTCTGACGTCAGAGGAGATCCTCCTAGATCTGACCCAGCCATTGTACCTGAACTTTACTCACGAGGCTATCGTGAACCGCTTCGAGAGGCACTATGAGGCGCACGACAAGATTACTGGCGACGTCTATGCCTGTGATAACCCACCACAAGACGACAGTACTGAGGGGTAAGGAGAATCATACATTTTGGATACTTTTTAGGGTTCCGTACCCAAAGGGTAAAACGGGAACTCTATAACTAAGGCTCCGCCGTCTGTCTGTATGTCTGTCCGTCTGTCACCAGGCTGTATCTCATGAACCGTGATAGTTAGACAGTTGAAATTGCCACAGATGATGTATTTATGTTGCCGCTATAACAACAAATGCTAATAAACAGAATAAAATAAATATTTAAGAGGGCCACCATACAACAAACGTGTTTTTTTTTCTCGTTTTTGCTATATATTAATAACAGCAACAGGTAGACGCTTGAAATATTCACAGAATATTTAGTAATATATTCACTTTAAAACCAAATAATTAAATTAAAATAAAACATATATTTAAGGGGGGATCCCATACAACAAACGTGATTTTTTTGCAACTTTTATAGATAATGGTACGGAACCCTTCGTGCGCGAGTCCGACTCGCACTTGGCCGTTTTTTTTTTGGGTGGGAGATTATCAAATAACTTCGCCTGCTCTGGGTAGAGCTCGGGCGTGTCAGACTTTTACTGACTAAAACCCACCCGTGTTCCTTCAGTTTCCTGTGTGCCAGGGCCACGATATCCCTTTCGGACAAACTCGCAACCTTGTGTGTGATTGTGTATGCCACATAGACTTATCTAGTGACAAAACTTGGTTTAACTTCAAACAATCTTGCATCCTTTAAACACCGTGTTACATCGTCAAATTTTTACCACCATTTCTTGCCTGTAGGAAATCTAAAGCTCCCTGGTAACTATTGTTTATAAAAGATCCTGAACATGAATTATAATGTGATTTCAGATTGCCATCGGACGTGGAGTTAGTTCGCTTGCAGCCAGAGCACATGAAGGCAGTTCACGACCTGTACCCGGCGAGTGACATTGAATGCTGCGAAGTGTTCGAGAAGCTGGTCGCCGAACTGCCTGCCTACGGCATTTTCGTCGAAGGGAAGCTAGCCGCCTGGATGGTCCAGTCCTACTACGGAGCCATGTTCTCCATGCAAACTAGGCCCGAATTCCGCAGGAAAGGATACGGGATCTACTTGGCTCGCCGTCTCACCAAAGAAGTCGCCGCCCGTGGCTACAAACCCTTCGTCGTCATTCGTCCGGAAAACGACGCGTCCCGATCTCTGTACATGAAGCTCGGCTTCGAGAAATGTTTCCGAACGGTGCGCGCCGTTTTGCGTCCCCGCTAACGCGTTAAAGTTGATCACTAGCAGATTTTATTTTTTTAAGACTTTTGAATAAAATCAATTTAGCTTGCGATCTTTGATCGCCTAGAGAATTTTAGTAGTAGCTTTAAGATGGGGCGGCTAGTGCTCTCGGTCCGACCCGAGTCGATACGACAGGTGTTAGCTCCGTTGTGGCGCTTGTACAGGCAGAGGTCAGCCGCGCGTGCCCCGTACAGACAACCAGACTGGAGGGCTCCTGGTGACCGGTGCAAACCCGGTGCTGTGTACAAGCGCTCTTAGACTTCTATAAATAGGGCCTCTGCGATATTTTTCTGCCGTTAGCGTTTTTAATCTCCTAGTATCTACTTCTTGATATTGACAACGAATGGCTTTCTTGTTGGGCGTTACATACAAGTCAGCCTCCATTTTGATACGTATATAGCTGATGCCTCATCACGCTTCCAGTCAGATTCGAGAGCTGTAGCCGTTTGCTGCGTTCTCTGGCGCTAGCATAATTACTGATATCAACAATACTAGTGTTCACCATTATTTGGAACCCTGATATTTAATGATCAGATCAGTAGGCTTCGTCATTCGACGGCATCTGTTTCGCTGATACTATTGGAGTACAGACAATAAAACTAAATAAATCTGAAAGCTATCATGCTCTACCTACCATTTTAGTTCTACTACCGCAGTGTGTCGATTAAATCATCCGAACGTTGCCTTAGCTAAAGTTTGAAGGCTTCTACATACCGGGGCGACTTGTCGCGCGACGCGACACGACACAAAGGCACCGCTCGTCCCGCGACACGCGGGGCCTTTGTGCCGTGTCGCGTCGCGCGACAAGTCGCGCTGGTATGTAGAAGCCTTGAGGCAAACACGTAGGTACACACACACTCACTTCAACATTCCTTATAATATATTGTATTTAGTATAGTATAGCTATCAGTGAATCAAATACCTTACTATGACGTAAAGTTATCGGGGCTCTAATACTTGTGAAGCTGGTTACTCGACTCATTTAGGCAAACGCTTCATTACCACTCGTTGATCGAGCGGAAACTATTCTGTCTCATGGTTTATAAAATTTATGGGACCCGTTATGATCTGTGTGATAAAAAAAAATGTTAGCGTTTAACATTGACGTACTTGAAAATGTACACATGATACACATGAGAAAGAAAGGTTGCCGTCGTTGCACACAGTTTGCACAATTCGAAAAAAATAATCAAGCACCTTTTGAATGGACAAACGCGATGAATATTAAAAATATAATAAAAACTAAAAAAAAAACGTTAAAAAATTGAACATTTTTATTTCATAAGGTAAATGAACAAGCGGATCTGTAAAAGTAATGGGAGGAAATGACAATTAATTGAATTTATAATTTAAGTTTAAAAAAATATGATAGCAAAAAAAATCATAAACAATAAATAAACTTGTTGTCTAGATATTTTCATAAATGTAGAGTAAAAATAAAAATAAACTGTGACTAGTTTTCAGTTAGTTATTATAAGTTTTTATAGCAAACAAGTTTTTATAAATCAAATACATGGAAAATCATTTAAAATTTGATACGAAAACGTAGATAGGTAGGTATTTTAATACGGGAATGTATTTTACGATTGTATCGACGTATCTAATGAAAAACGTTTGCTATTCTTATGTATACCTGATTATTAATTAGAATTATTAAGTTAATCATCGATTTATTAAGTACTAATTACGGATATTATTGTGTGATATGATAATATTTATTGCTTTTTGAATATTTTTATTAATTTGGCCAATTTGTAGTATTTATTCTGTCTTCCTAAGACATTATAATAAGTATGATGAACAACTCATATGACAAAAGCGGGTACTGTAAAAAGGACTCGCTATGAATAAATAATATATAAATATTATACCTAATCCTTATTTATTTTTCTGTGTACACTGGTCAGAAAATGCACTTCTAATGTAGTACCGGTTTAATAAAAATAATTGGCAAGGGCCTGAAATTGTAAAGTTAAGTATTGCTCAATAATTGGAGCTTCCGATTATTACTTAAATTCTGAAATTGATTGCCAAATTATTGATTGTGTATTTATTGTTCTTGCATTTTATTGTACCTAATGATTATAATTATTAAAGAATTGTGCTTGTCTTTGTTTGTGTCAAAGTTATTCGAACTGGATGATAGGTTAAAGAATTTGATATTACCTACTATGCGTTATTTTTTATCATCTGCGATATTTTTCTTATAAACAGATACAGAACATGGTATGTAACAGTCAATTGTAAAATGTTCAACTGTTTATCTGAGAATGTACAATCATACCATGCAATCATGCTAAAAGCTTCCCTACTTACATAATGTAGGTACATGTCGAATAAGTAGATCAAGATTTCTTGAAATTATTAATTGTAAGACATTTTTTCTGAACACTCCCTTACCTACTTACTTATGTACCTAAATAAAATATACCTAAACTAAAAGGACAAGTTTTCCGTCCTATGCTGCAGTTGACATGAAAATCGCAGTGTATTTCAATCGTACATAAATTTATAAAGAATGTAGTATCCATTCTGTATTATTTATCAGTTTATCACTTACCTACCAACCTTGCAAAGGTATTGAGAAAACAATAAAAACTAAACCTACAACGATACATTTTTATTTTACACCAACCCGTTTTAATAATTTTATTGATAGTGTAGGCACCAATACTACCTATACCTACTTGGATGTGATATAAAGAAACTTAGAATGTTATAACTAATATGTTATAACATTTAGTATATTGCAGCTTCTAAGGGTCCTATCTCACTAGGACACCAGTGGCGGCGCAACCAAGGTCGCACCGAGGTGCGCAACCGATCGGACGTCTGCACGTCTGGTGAGATACCCATTTGGAGGCATGAGGAACAGGGTGTAAAGTTCACTCATCCTCTTTAGAAAAGGGAGGATCCTCCGACCAGACGGGTGTTGTGTCTGATGGTGATGTGTGTGTGTGTGTGACAGTTTGTGGGGTTGTGTATGAGTGTGTGTGTGTGTGTGGAGGGTGTGTGTGAGTTTGTGTGTGTGTGGGGGTGTGTCTATATTCATTGTACATACAATATTTCATAAATATATAATAAAATTATGTAGATGTGGGTATGTGGTATGCGATAGTGGGCTGAGTCGTGAATCTTGCGATACTTGCCAGTGCCAGTAGAGGGTTCCATTGAGTCGGAACCGGGTTTCGCATAGTTCTCGGTGAGTCGGAACTGGCTGCGGTGATTCCCCAGTGAGTCGGGGTGCATCTCTCGCGTCTGGCCCTGGTTTAGGCCATGGTTCGGAGCGAGAGTGCATGGGAGGCCGTCACCTCCTACTGTGAAGCAGTAATGCTCGCGAAGGAGGAGGCGAAACGCGTGTGGGCGAGGCAAAATTCGCCCCCTCACGCCCCTAGTCGCCGCGGGAGACGCCCCGAGCGTTGGGAGTCACAGGCCGATTCCCAGTCACCGTAGGCGTGGGCTTGCGGACGGTGAGCGATGGGTAGCTCGCCGTCCGATAAAGACCAGGCCCAGGTCGACGGCGCGTTGTGTTGTGTTGCACGCGCGCCTCAAAGAGATGTCAGCATAAACTGACGGGGCCATTAGGGCCAATGCATGCCAGGGTTGCGAGTTTGTCCGAAAGGGATATCGTGGCCTTGGCACACAGGCATCTGAAGGAACACGGGTGGTATATAGTCAGTTAGTTAAAATAAAAAAGGGGGTTAATGCCAGCCACGAAAGTTGGTGGTAAATAGGCACTAAGGCAGTACTAGTAGAATCCTCCGATTACAACAATGTGATCATCTATCTGTCTGCCAAGTAGACAACACAAAATATATAAATCCTGGACAATAAAAATCCAATATCTTCATTGAGATTCGTGCATGAGTACCTACAGTTCATTTAGGTACCTAAACCTATACAGTATCATCATCATTTCAGCCGAAAGACGGACATAGGCCTCCAAAGGGGTTTGCCATAATCGCCACGCTTAGCAGGCGGGTTGGCGATCACAGTATGGTGTTAAAAATGCATAGAGAACGCTGCTGCCCATTATCTAGTAAGTCCCTTAGTCGCCTTTTACGATACCCACGGGAAGAAATAGGGCGGTGCTATTCTTTCTGTCCGGCACCACACAGACAGCATCTATACAGTATACACCTACCTAACCTTTTTTTTATATTCTGGGGTGGAAAATCCTCATGGATGTCCTCCGCCCTGAGGCGGGCGGAGAGGACTGTCAGACTCTTATTGACTTAAAACCAGCCCGGTGTTCCCACACTTGGACCGGGGATCATGCAATGGGATCTTTTGCGACTTCCACGATCCCCAGCTGATGCCAGCCCGCCTTTGCGGGCCACCTCAGGACCCCCCCCCGACCCCCCCCCGGAGGTGTAAGACTCCCCCCGCGACGTCCAAAAGGGGCGCACGCGGAACACTAACGCGAAGCCGCCTTAGGTCCTACTGGACCTAAGGCTGGACAGGTCAGTGCCAATTTCAGATACGGGGCTGGTTCGGCCCTCCTATGCAGCACACTCTGACAGTGTATGCCACGCCGTGTCCTCCCGACTAGGCCCAGACCTAGGGCGGCCAGATATCAGGGGCGGCCAACTTGCGCCTGCGTTTGGCAATATCTCAGCTCAGTAAATAAAAGAGTGATGACAGATAATAAAATAGTGATGCTAACATTATGACTTCTGACCGATGAAATAAAAAATTATGTTTGTATAATTTTTACGCTGCAAAATCAGCATAAAGAGCGGCTACTACTAAACGGCCTAGGGTGGCCGAGACTGCTAGTCCGCCTCTGGCCAAACCCCGAGAGCACCTGAGTCGCTCAAAACTACAGGGAGCCGTGCCTTAGGTACGTTACCGGTAGAATGATTATTTCAGAAAAAAACATTCATTAGGATTTTTCGAAGAGTGTTAGTTTTTTTGGCGATTCTAATGACTATAATTCTGTAAATCCATCGTTGTTACGGCCGTGAATCATATTTAGATCAACCTGCTGATACAACCTGTTACTGACCTGCAACTTGCAAAAAACCTAATTTTGTATTTCCGGGCTACCTTAGCGCATCCCCCTTAAGCGGTGTTCATACCAGACATAGACGTAGTCAGACGCCTATTTGTGACATTATTATTCTACATACATACACTCATCAGGCAGGGCTAATTATTTTTATTTTTCTTACGATTTTTCTGGCATACAATGTACTCTGTGTTCTGGCAGACAACCAGCAATATGCTAATGAACTTTCTTAATTTTGAAGTTGAACTACCCTTTGATAAACCGGAAGTAGGTGATTTGCCTGAAATTTTTCGCGCTTTCCGATCCCAGACCACATGGACCCACTTAGTGGTTTTAGTTGCCTGAGTAAAAATATTCAAGTATTTTATTGAGATATGGCTGGTAACCCTGCTGATTGTCAAATGAATGAGCTTGGCGGGAAAGTGAAGCGTCATGTTCAGCAGTTTGTTTAATTTTCCAAAGGATTCGAGGGTAGTGGTGAAGGCTTAACAAGTGCTTTTGTTTGTGCTACGATTTTTTTCGATTTTTAGTGAATATTTGTGTGAAACTTGATCGAGACTAATCTTAGTGTTGTGTGTTCTGTATGTAAGTTAGTTTTATTTGTTATTGTCCCGCTTTTTAACCATTTTTGTTCAAAATGAACTCCAAAAAGCCCCCTGATCCTGACCCCGCTGACGAGCTTTTTGAACTATCTCCTGTCTTGACCGTCACCCTCCCTTGTGACACACAAATACTCACGCAAGACCCCACTATGGATACCGAAACCCCAAATCGGAAAAGAGTTGCTGCCTCGCCCCCTGTTACTCCAAATATCCCAACTAAATTAGCGAAAAACGTAATTGGCAGACTTACTTATACAGCTAGGGATAATCCACCGTATATTGTCCACGTTTCCCTTAAGGATGGTCAAACTTCAGGCACTGTGTTGCAACCGGTCAAGTTTGGTATGTTTTTGACGATAAATAACATTAATAACATACGCCTCGATGGAGTCAAACGCATAGGAAGAAATAAAGTGTCGGTTGAATTCAAGTCGCATCAGGACGCAAACAGTTTTTTAATGAATAATGTATTAATTCAACACAATTTTATTGCCTCCATCTCACAATTCAATATTACACGTATGGGTATTGTTAGGGATATCCCTATTGAATGGTCAGAGGAAGAAATTATATCAAATATCAAGGTTCCTGAAGGTTGTGGTGCTGTTGTAAAGGCTAGGAGAATGAGCCGTAAGGTGACCTCTTCTGGTGTAGCTGAGTGGAAGCCTACGCAGACAGTTGTAATTACTTTTGACGGACAAGTTTTGCCTAATCGGGTGTACTGTTTCTACTCAGCTCTTCCAGTTGAGAGGTACACATACCCAACAATCCAGTGTTGCCATTGTTGTCGGTTTGGCCATACCCGTACGCTCTGTAGGTCGAAACCCCGTTGTTTCAAATGTGGTGAAGATCATCCAGGTGATGGATGTGAAATCACCCTTGAGTTAGGATTTTGTGTATCGTGTTCTGGGAACCATTTTGCAAATGACAGTGCTTGTCCTGAATTGGGCCGGCAGAAGAGCATCAAAGCTCTGATGGCGAAAAATCAATTTCATATGCGGAAGCAGGTCGGGTTTTCCCCCCTGTTTCCAGATCATATGCCGATGTTTCAAAATCTTCCCCTCGTAACAACGTTACAATAAATAAATCCCAATCCCAATCTTCAAGTCCAATCCCTGCTACCCAAAGATCATACCGTAAAACAGTTTTCCTTAACCCTAAACCCCGTGCCCCACTCTCCCCTGGCTTTAATAAGCAAGCTCATCAAGCACTTACCCAAAATTACTCATTTTCCCCCTCCAAAAATGGCTGCGCCCTCCCAACGGAAGCTGCCGAGCCAATGATCTACAGACAGGCAGATAGCTCGAAGAATATATTAGAATTAATTACAAACATGTTAATGACTGCTCTTACAAATTCCACTCAATCAATACCTGACCACGTTGCTTTAAAATTGACCTCAATCTTAAATTATATCCATAACATTCCATCCCTTGACATTCCTTCAATGGAACGTGAGGAGTATTACTCCCAGGAAACCTGATCTTTCCTTTTTAATTAACAAATATAAACCATCAATCTGCGGCATTTCTGAGACGTGGCTTTTACCTGAAAGTAATTTCAGGATGCCATTTTTCGGTAATGTTCGTAATGATAGACCTGATGGATATGGGGGATGTGCTTTGCTCATCAATAGCAAAGTATCATTTTCCCCGATTCCTCTACCCTTTGTGGGCGATAACATAAATGTTGTTGCTGTTAAGGCTGAGGATATAAATATTTTTTCTTTTTATATTGCGCACCCACAACTCGAGTATCTTTCGATAATTAGAAATTTGTTATGCAGTGTTAGCGGCCCAATACTTGTTATGGGTGATTTTAATTGTCACCATTATCGTTGGGGATCAAATACTTGCGATAACTTTGGCACTGGTTTGCTGGATATATTGGATGATCTTGATCTTTGTGTCATCAACGACGGCAGTGCTACACGCATGTCTGCACCAGGGCAGAGTAATAGTTGTGTTGACTTGACGTTCTGTTCATCCAATATATCTAGCCTTCTCATCTGGCGCCGTTTGAATATGACTCATGGAAGTGACCACTACCCCATCATGATCGAATTCCCTTCTAAAAATGTACCCACTAAAGTCCCCCCTCCCCTTCTAAAATACCGGCTAAGCTCAGCAGATTGGGATTTATACTCAAAAATTTTAGACTTAAGAGTATCTTCCCTTCCAAAAGTCAAAGTGAATAATGCCCAGGAATGTTTTTTGTCCTTCTCCTCCACCATCTCTTCTACAGCAGATGAATGTTTCCCTTCCAAAAAACCCCAATCCGGTAAAATTCCTTCTCCGCCATGGTGGGATAGGGAATGCACTGACATGGTCAGGGCCAGGAATGAGGCGGAAGAGACTGTTAACTGTGATATGAACCTGGATAACCTCATCGCTTTCAAGCGAATATTAGCTAAGTCCAGGAAAGTACTTAAAAAGAAGAAACGAGAAGGTTGGTCTAACACTCAGTTGCAGAAAGCTCACCATTAAAACTTCATTACCTAAAGCAGCATTATCGCTAATGAATTCATTACTTTAATGAAGTTGCACAAACAAATTTTAGATAGCATTAGACATTTTTAATGCCACTTTAGTTAAAGAAGACTTTAAACAATATTGCCAGGAACAAATTACCATATTGAACGAAAAGAGTGAACATTTGCGTTCTGTTAATATCCGTACGTACAAGTACACCACAATTTTAGCATAAAATAAAGTAAATGTAGTTGATTTATGTGTATTCAGTGTACTCTGTGGTTTAATGTAGTTTAAATAATCTGGTTTAAAGGGGATGCGCTAAGGTAGCCCGCGAAATTCAAATTTACCAACGTTTTTTGCAATTTTTATACTTCTGATTCATATTCTAATGATTATAATTCTGTAAAGCCATATTGGTTATGGTCGCGAATCATAATTAGATACGTGTTAATGACCTGCAAATTGCAAAAAACGTAAAAAAAATTGAATTTTGCGGGCTACCTTAGCGCATCCCCCTTAATCTAATAATTTTAACATGTGTGCAGTCTAGAGCTCCTGCCACACGTGGAAATCCATCAATTTCATAAAAACCTTCTGCAACTCTACGTAGTTCCGTCCGGTCTGGCATTTTAATATAGAGGTGGCTTAATTTTGCTAGCTCACGGGATACTTTTTGTATAAACAAACTGACAAACAACCCGACCCAACCTGTTTCCGACAAACTGTTGATTTATTTATGTTTATTAAATCACCCAATACCTACTTGCTGGAAAGATCCAGTGGCGAAAAATCTCAAACATATTATAAGCTGTGTCAGGCCAATAATGGATTTATTTCTTTGCGTCACTGGTTCTAAATATTAATCAAATAGGTTACAAATTTGAATAACTGCCTCCTTGGAAATTCTATACCTTACACGAAACTCTTTTCCATCATGTTTTAAAAATGAATTCACTCGGTCTGGGATTCGACGGCGAGGTAAATCTACTAAATAAGAATCAGATAATGACGAAAGACTGGTTAAAAACATCTTTCAATTACAGAAATGCATTCAAGTACCGTAGAAAACACTAATGTTGCTCTTAATGGATGCTTTTCGGCCCATTAAAATTAAAAAATCTGAAATGTCAAACTTACACTCAGTTGCAGAAAGCTCACCATTAACACTTCATTACATAAAGCAGCATTATCGCTAATGAATTCATTACTTTAATGAAGTTGCACAAACAAATTTTAGATGGCATTAGACATTTTTAATGTCACTTTAGTTAAAGAAGACTTTAAACAATATTGCCAGGAACAAATTACCATATTGAACGAAAAGAGTGAACATTTGCGTTCTGATATTATCCGTACGTACAAGTACACCACAATTTTAGCATAAAATATAGTAAATGTAGTTGATTTATGTGTATTCAGTGTACTCTGTGGTTTAGTCTAGTTTAAATAATCTGGTTTAAGGTGTATACGCTAAGGTAGCCCGCGAAATTCAAATTTACCAACGTTTTTTGCAAATTTTATACTTCTGATTCATATTCTAATGATTAATAAATTCTGTAAAGCCATATTGGTTATGGTCGCGAATCATAATTAGATCAACATACAATGTGTTACTGACCTGCAAATTACAAAAAAGGTAATAAAATTTGAATTTCGTGGGCTACCTTAGCGCATCCCCCTTATTCTAATAATTTTAACATGTATGCAGTCTAGAGCTCCTGCCACACGTGGAAATCCATCAATTTCTACGTAGTTCCGTCCGGTCTGGCATTTTAATATAGAGGTGGCTTACTTTTGCTAGTTCACGGGATACTTTTTGTATAAACAAACTGACAAATAACCCGACCCAACCTGTTTCCGACAAACTGTTGATTTATTTATGTTTATTAAATCACCCAATACTTTCTGGAAAGATCCAGTGGCGAAAAATCTCAAAAATATTAAAAGCTGTGTAAGGTCATTAATGGATTTATTTCTTTGCGTCACTGGTTCTAAATCTTAATCAAGTAGGTTACAAATTTGAAGAAATGCCTCCTTGGAAATTCTATACCTTACACGAAACTCTTCTCCATCATGTTTTAAAAATAAATTCACTCGGTCTGGGATTCGACGGCGAGGTACCTAAATCTATTAAATAAGAATCAGATAATGACGAAAGACTGGTTAAAGACATCTTTCAATTACAGAAATGCATTCAAGTACCGTAGAAAACACTAATGTTGCTCTTTAATGGATGCTTTTCGGCCCATTAAAATTAAAAAATCTGAAATGTCAAACTTAAAGTTCACCACCTGCTAATGGGCGCTAATGAAGTTACGTGCAACGTAAAAGTGTTTAAAATGGCCGGTTTCATTAGGTTTGACATTTCATTAGTTAAATTTAATGGAGCATTAAAATAAAATAAAAAATGGTTTTGTGCAATGATTTAATGCTACATTAGTGTTTAATGTAGTCTTTAAAATTTAAAGATCGTTTCTGCAACTGAGTGTTAAAGTTCACAACCTGCTAATGGGCGCTAATGAAGTTACGTGCAACGTAAAAGTGTTTAAAATGGCCGGTTTCATTAGGTTTGACATTTCATTAGTTAAATTTAATGGAGCATTAAAATAAAATAAAAAATGGTTTTGTGCAATGATTTAATGCTACATTAGTGTTTAATGTAGTCTTTAAAATTTAAAGATCGTTTCTGCAACTGACTGTTAGTATTGCAGTTCACTGAGTCCATCCACTCCGGTTTCGGTGGTATGGCAGAAAGTTAAAAGTTTTAGGAGCAGTTTAGCACCTGCCCCTTCGAATAACCTCTCAGAAGAACTGTCGTACCAGTTTTTCTCCAAAATCGCTCCAGCTTATGTTCCAGGTGTAGAGGAGAGTTGTGTTGGCATCGATGATGTAGACGACACTAACGATCCAATGAACATGCCATTTAACTCGGAAGAACTAAAAACTGTGCTATCCCGTGTCAAGGACTCCGCACCAGGGGTGGATGGATTTCCTTACTCTTTTATTGCCAAAGCTGGTCGAAGAACACACCAATACTACCTGGACTTGGCTAATTTTTGCTTTATTTCCGGATTTATTCCCACAGACTGGAAGGTTCAAGTTGTCATCCCGATATTAAAACCTGGCAAAGATCCTAGCGATCATTGCTCATTTAGACCTATTGCTCTATCGTCCGTACTAATAAAACTTTTAGAACACTTAGTCAAAAATCGTTTAGAGTGGTTGGTAGAGAGCAGGAGACTGCTTCCCGCGACTCAGTTCGGCTTTAGGAAAGGCCTGGGCACTGCTGATAGTGTGGGTACCCTCACGTCAGTGGTCCGGCTGGCCCTCAGCAGGAATGAGTCGGTGGTTGCTGTTTTCCTGGACATATCGGCTGCTTATGATTCGGTCCTCCTCCCTGTTCTCAGGCAAAAGCTGCATGAGCTGAGAATCCCGGCTAGGATCTGTCGCATCATTAGTAGCATTTTTACCAACCGCACCATTCAGTTAAGAACCCCTGGGGCTGACTCTGAACAAAGAACAGTCTGGAGAGGGTTACCTCAAGGATCTGTTCTTAGTCCCCCATTGTATAATATATATACAGCTGACCTATCTTCTTCCCTAAATTTTGACTGCAAAATCCTTCAGTATGCTGACGATATTGCATTACTGGTCACTGGCAGTTCCATTCAGGACGCCGCTCAATCGATGAATGTGTCTCTTTCCTCACTTAACCAATGGCTCCTTGATCACGGTTTGTCTTTAAGTGCGCCAAAGAGTACCGCGGTCATTTTTACCCGCAAGCGTTGTGTTCCCCAAGTAGATTTAAATATAGATGGACAAGTAATTCCAGTTAAGGATAAGGCTCGGTTCCTGGGAGTAACTTTGGACTCAAGATTGTCTGGGGTTGACCACATCAACAACACGGTCAAAAAATGTGAACGCTCGGTGTCGGTCCTTAAAGCTTTGGCTGGGGTGTGGTGGGGAGCTCACCCATACACCCTTAAACTGGTCTATAATGCGTTGACCAGGAGCGCTTTGGATTACTGTTGCTTTTTTATTGAGCCTTGCAACAAAGAAGCGCTCAAGAAATTAGACAGCATCCAGGCCAAATGCCTGAGAATTGTTATTGGAGCCATGAAATCCTCTCCCATAAATGCGCTTCAAGTTGAATGTGCAGAACCGCCCCTACACCTAAGAAGACAGTATTTGGCAGATCGTTTCCTGTCTAAAGTATTCTCCCTTTCATCCCATCCTTTACTCCCAATTTTAGAACAAATCGACCTTTCTTTCAATAACTCTCCTTATTGGAACAATAAAGCAGTTCCCCTATTGATAAATAGGTACAGAGAACTTAAACACCTCTCCTCGCCTGTTTCTCAACATCCAATCCTCCCCGTCTTTTCCGCTGCATATGAGACGATTCACTTCGAACCAAAAGCCGTTTTGGGACTAGGTATTTCAAAGAATTCCCAAACCGCAAGACGCGACTTTGAGTTAGCCGTCAAACGTTACTGGGAAGGATGGAATGTTTTCTTTACTGATGCATCCAAATTATCACAAACAGAATGTACAGGAGTAGCAGTCTATTTTCAAAACTCAAAAATTGCATTACAGTTTCAATGTCCACCAGAAGCATCAGTTTTTACAGGAGAGTGTATTGGCATTTTAGAAGCCATACACTATATCAAATCACATCGAATAACAAAAGCAGTAATTTTTTCAGATTCCCGTAGTAGTATTCAGGCCTTAGAACAAAATCAATTGCAAAGTAAAATTCACAGTAAAATCGTTGTAGAAATTAAGAGCTTATTATTTGACTGTTCCCAAAACGGCTTGGACATTGAGATAGCCTGGATCCCTGGTCACTCGGGTATTATTGGCAATGAGTGCGCTGACTCTTTAGCAAAGTATGCCACATCAAATCCGGCTGATCGAAAGCACTACGTAGCTCATAGCTACGATTTGCGAAATGGTGCCAGACCCAAGTTATTCGACTCGTGGACAAAAACATGGAGGAAGACCTCAAAAACCAAGGGTGTCTACTACGCAGCTATACAGCCCGACATCCCACGGAAGCCTTGGTTTTTCAAATGCCCAAAATTGTCCAAAAGAACTGTTTCGTCACTTTGTAGACTAAGACTTGGCCATTGTTGTAGCCCAGTGTTCCTGAACAAGATCCATGTTCGGGACAATTCTCTATGCGAATGCGGCCTTGCGGAGGGTACTCTAGATCATATATTTTTTTCCTGTTCCTTGAACACCCAATCCTTCGACCTCTATCGAAAAATTTCCAAATGTAACATTCCTCTCCCAACTAACTTTCATTCTCTTTTATCCCACTTCTCTCCCAAAATTATACAAATTCTAGCCACTTTTTTAAATGTAAATAAATTAAAATTTTAACTGGTGCGCAAAATAACTATCTATGCATTATATTTTGTGTAGTTTTCGTGTTGTATGGTAGCATATTCTATATAAGTTTGTAAATTAGAATACATGTTTTTACTAACCCCTGTTTCCGTCCTTGCAGTTACTAACATTTTATTAACTAAACTACCACAAAGTACAAAGTTCGACGGCCCGCCGCTCTGCGCTGCCGTCTCAACGTGAAGCTGGCAGAATAGTCGACACCGGCTCAGTTGCCAAGAAAGAAGGAAAAAAAAAAAAAAAAAATCCAAAATTAGTGTTTAGCCGAATATTAATGTGTAATAATGGTGGATTATTAACCATAATCAAATGAATGAGACTTTTTGGCGGGAAGTCAAACGAGGCGGTAAATTTTGATTTCGCAAAAAGTTAATAATTATTTAATTGTACGGAAATACCACTTAAATAACATCGAGTAGGACCTCGAACAGCCATGAGTGTCACCAGTGGCGGCGAGGAGCCGCCAGAGATGGGAGAAAAAAAGAAAAGAAAATACAACCACAGCCGAACTTCTGAGTCAACTAATAAGTATAATGTTTTTACCAAACAAAACTATAAAAGGCTATTCATAGAAAATACCAATTCCGAATATGTCGTATACGTCGAGTCAACAGAGCAGGAGAAGGTAGGAAATAAAAACCCTATCACGCTCACCAACCTAATATCGGACAATGTTATAGGAGTCTTAGGAGTACACAGAATAAATGCGCACAAAATAGGAATTACATTCAGAAAGGCGGCTGCGGCCAACAATTTTCTGAAGATGGAAGACTTCCTATGGAAAAATAAATTTAAAGCCTTTATACCATCGTATTTAACAGAAAAGATTGGTGTATTGAGGTTTGTGCCCAAAGAACTCTCCAATGAGGAAATATATAAAAATATAGTGTGCGATTCTGAAGTGATTTCAATTAAGTAGAAGATTTATGCGTAAAGTAGAGGGGAAACTAGTGCCTCTCAATACAGTTGCCGTCACCTTTGCATCAACATCTTTACCGCAATACGCCTTTATGAAACTATTTAGATACGAGGTGAAAGCATACATTCCTTCACTATTGCAATGCTATAAGTGTCTAAAATTTAATCATTCGGCTAAGACTTGCAGAGGCGAGCAACACTGCTCTTCTTGTGCTGGTCGTCACTCCTACAAAGAATGCGATGTTGAAGAGATCACATGCATCAACTGCGCAGGTAATCATCTTGCCATTTCACGAGACTGTCCCATTAAAAAACAAAAAATTGAAGAGAAAAAGGCCAAATTTCTGCAGCAATCGTATGCCACTGTTGTGAAACCACCTCCTACATTTAATGAGAAATCTTTTCCTGTTTTACCCAAGGTTACTGAAAAGGCTAAAGTCAATGATATTTTGGACATTAAACAAGTAGCAAATAATGACATTATAATTACCGCAATTGTTAAATCGTTGGTTGCATAAGGAAACAAGAGTGACTGATGGGCCACTCACACATAAGAAAATAAAAGAAATATTTTTATCAAATTTAATTTAAAGATGGATAATTATCTAAATATTTTACAGTATAATATACAGAGTTTACAGAGTAAAAAGAGCCTATTACAAAATTTATTAATTGAAAAAAATATAGATGTCTGTCTTCTTAATGAAACTTGGTTCAAGTCTAATTCTATAATCCCACACTTTCCCACATATAATTTAATACACAAAAATTCCATAAATTCTCATAATGGAGTAGCCATTTTGGTGAACCATCGTATAAAGTATAAAGTAATTAATACACACTTCTCAGAATCTATTCAAAACTTATGTATCTCTATAGAAACACAATTTGGAGCAATGGCAATACTTTGTGTATACAGCCCTCCAAGTATCAGGTTTGACTCGACGAAGTTAAAGGACTTAATCAATAATATACCCAAACCTTGTGTAGTTATGGGTGATTTTAACGCTCATAACATAGCCTTTGGATGCCATAGTGATAATAATAGAGGTAGATGTTTATTTAATATAATTGATGAATTTGACATATGTATTTTGAATGATGGATCACCAACAACTGTTCCTTATCCTAATAGACAAGCTTCAGCGATAGATCTTGCCCTTGTTAGCTCTTCAATAGCTAATTTATGTAACTGGTATGTTCATGATGATCCCATGGGTAGCTATCATCTTCCAACCTTACTTGAGATCAACATTCAACCATCTATGTATGAAACGTCACCTCCTGTGGATCAAGAGAAATATATTTATAGTAAGGCAGATTGGGATGAATATTATAGCTTATCAGAAACTTGTTTTTCCCATTTGAACTCAATAAATGATTCCCCTATCAATACATATAACCATTTTATAGAAACATTAAATGATTTAAGGAATAAAACAATTCCAAAACGAAAATTAGTTGCAAACACAGCTATTAAAAAGCCAGTACCATGGTGGAATACAAAATGTAGTGATGCTGTCGCAAAATCAAAAGATGCATTAAAGTACTATTTTTCTCAACCCAATATTGATAACTGGATAATATATAAAAAAAATAGATGCAAAAAAGAAAAGAATTTTGAAGGAAGAAAATTCTTCTTCTTGGCAAAATTTATGTAGTAGCTTCAATAGGTTAACTCCAGTTTCTAGGATATGGGGATACATTAAAAAAATTGGCACAAATCGAAACAAAAACATCAATGATGAATGGATTCCAAGTTTTTTAGATAACTTATCAGATTCTACTGAAATAGATGACAATAGGCTTGAGTATTTGTTCGAAAATGCTACAGAAAATGATGTAAATGTATTTCTCAAGAACAGTTTCACTATACAAGAGTTGAAAACATCTTTAAAGAGTAGGAAAGATACTACTACACCGGGATTAGATGACATACCTTACATGTTAATCAAAAAATTACATTTAAATGCACAACTAACATTACTTAGTATTTATAATAAACTATGGGATGATTTAGTAATACCGGAGTCTTGGAAAACACAGTGTGTCATTCCAATTTTAAAACCTAATAAACCTGTAAATAATGCTTCTTCTTATAGACCTATTTCCTTATCATCTTGCTTGGGTAAACTCTTTGAAAATATGTTGAAGTTAAGATTAGACTATTTTGTTGAATCACAAAGATTAATTCCTTCTATTCAGTTTGGCTTCAGAAAAGGTAAAAGTTGCTCTGAAAGCATTGTATCTTTATTATCAGATGTAAGACAGGTTAAATTAAGTCACTCAAATGCAATCTGCGTGTTTTTAGATGTAAAAGGTGCTTTTGACAATGTAAATATAGAAGAACTCATTCAAGTATCTCACAATATTGGTATACCTAGTCATATTCTAAAATGGCTTTATTCTTTTTTAAACAATAGAACTGTTTTTGTTAAATATAATAATAAATTGCATGGACCTAGGACTGTCAACAAAGGCACAATGCAAGGGGCAACTTTGTCTCCTTTACTTTATAATTTATATACTTCTGAAATATTAAAATATGTAGATGTACCAGATGTAAATATCCTGCAATTTGCGGATGACTTGCTTTTGTACAGTATAAATCAAAACATTGATATAGCAATGGCTAATATCAATAAGGCTTTGTCTCAATTATACAGCTATTACCATAGTAAACTTAAATTAGAAATAAGTCCAGAAAAGAGTTCAGTTTTAATTATCAATAAAAATGTAAATACTCATAGCAATGTTAAAATTTCATACAATAATGTAGAAATTCCTGCTGTTAAACAACATAAATTCCTAGGCATCATTATTGATGATAAATTAAAGTTTGATGAACATATTAAACATATATGTAACAAAGCACTGAATGGTATTAATCTAATGAGACATTTGGCAGGAAGTTTTTGGGGATCTGACCCCAAAGTTATGAGTATGCTGTACAAAAGTATAGTGAGAAGCCATTTTGATTACAGCAGTTTAGCTTACATGAATGCCAATTGCACCTTGTTACGAAAATTAGATGTAATTCAAAATATGGGACTGAGACTTATTTGTGGTGCTATGCGCTCCACACCTATTAATTAGTTAGAAGTTGAGACATGTATACCTCCCTTGACATTACGAAGGTTGTTGTTGGCTGAGAGATTTTTATTAAAAGTCATGGCATCAAATGATAATCCTTTACTTAAGAAACTAACAATACATCCTGAAATCTCACAGTCATTTGCTTCCAATGCCATATCTGCTTCTTCTTTGGTTGGTGGAACTCTACCTGAAATACCAACAATATTTGAACATGTAAATAATAATTCAAAAGATATTGTTAAAAATGATATTTGGCCTGCATATAAAATTCCTTATAATGGTATTATTAACAGCTTTGCAATCCATTTAGACACAGTGCACAATCAATTTGATTTTTTACAGTTTAAAGACAATAGACCAGTACATTATGTTATTTATACAGATGGATCTAAAACACACCATAATGTAAATGCAGCATTCTATGATCCACAGCTAGACTATACTAAATATATTAAATTAAACAGGGTGTATAGCATTTTCACTGCAGAATGCTATGCAATTTATTGTGCACTGCAGCATGTAAATAGTCTTGTAAATAAAGTACATAATATTTTGATAGTTACAGACTCCAGAAGTGTTTTGTCTGTTCTACATAATGTAAATATTTCTTTTAAGTTAAATTATATTATTTATAATATTAGACTTATAACCCAAAAACTACATGATCAGTATACTAAAGTAGAATTAGTATGGGTACCTTCACACAGTGGCATTCGTGGAAACGAAGTAGCTGACACTGCGGCCCGTTCAGACCATGACGAGGATCGATCAGAGTTGCTCAAGGTTCCATTCACTGATTACTACAGCCTTTTTGAAGAACTTAATAGACAGATATGGAAGGAATATTGGGACATAACCCTGGAAACGAAAGGCAGATGGTATGCTGGAATACAAAATGAATTACCGATTAAACCTTGGTACAATAACTTCAAATACTTCACAAGAAGATTTATAACTATTATATCACGCATGAGATTGGGACATTGCTTAACACCAGCTCACCTGAATAGAATTCGCATAATTAACAATAGCCGATGTCATCATTGTAGAGCTGAGGATGCTGATTTGGATCATGTTATCTTAAAGTGTTCAAGTTTTAACATTCAACGTTTGATTTTGGTCAGTGAATTGAGTGAATTAAATGACAATGACATTGAAAGTGAACGTCAAAATGAAAGTGTTCCCCGCAGTATCCAGCATTTATTACAAAATAAGAAATATTTTAATGTGTTGTATAAATATATTTGTAATACGGTAGAAAAAATTTAATTCATTTTGTAATGTATATATAAATTATTTAGGTAGGTAGTTGTAATTTAAATTAGTATGAAGTTGATAACAATTATCACTGAGATGTATTCACTGAACCCGAAAGAGTGTGGATAACATGAACAAAAATTGATGTAAGAACATTATTTTAAGTATCTCTCACTATTGTTTTAAATCTAAGCATTTTTATGTATTCGACTGAAAGACTTGAATCTATGGTCATGAATAAATATTATAAAAAAAAAAAATCAAATGAATGAAATGTAAATGTAATGTCAAAATTATTAAAATTTTGCATCATGGCGACAAATGTTTGAGTTTGTGTTTTGCTAAACGTTGTCTTGTTGATATGACTGAAGACGGCTAAGTCTAATTAGTGATTGCAATGACGAGCTTAATAGATAAAATTGAACAATTAATCAAAAGGGAGAAGACGACTCCCGAACGTAAAAAAGATGATTCCAAAAAGTCGTCAAGTGAGATTCTTTCAGAACTATTCGGTGCTTTTAACGCGGATCCTCCTAAAATAGAAGAGGTTCTATCAAAGAAATCTAAGAAAAGTAAGAAGAAACATAAGAAAGAAAAGAAGAAACGCAGCCGGAGCACTAGCAGTGTCAGCTCGGAGGGTAGCGAATACTCCCACAAACGAAAGAAACGAAAAAAAAGTAAGTCTAAAAAACGTTCTAGAGAGAGCCGGTCGCCTTCATACCCGTACCCGTTGACGCCTGTTCGAGTTAAACCTGAAAAGGACCGTATAAAAATAAAACATGAGAAAGAAATTAAATCGGAAGATGTGAAAACCAAAGAGGTTAAGGTGGAAAGAGATACAAAAAAGTTAGTGACTATAAAAATAGAGGATAACTCTTTATCACCCCCACACCCCATTCCCTTGCCACCAGACTGTAAAAATGCGACCATTGACTTGAGGCAAAAACTAGATAGTAAGAAAGCTGAATCTAAACCTGACGTAAACGGTGCAGACAATGATAAGTCTAAGGGTAAAATACAAATAAAGAATCTAAAATTCAGTGCGGTATTTGAGGAAACTGTGAAACAGGCAGAAGAAGCGGCTAGAAAAAAAGCAGAGAAGTATGAAGAAGGCGAATATACCGACTCCTCTAGTAGTACTGAGAAAGAGATTGTATGTAACTCACATTTCCCTAAAACCTCGGATCCTGGGGGACTCAAGAAGCAAGCTGAAGATGAAATGAAAATGTAAGTTAAGCCCATTTTTTACTTTATTCTGATCATCTTGATCTTTCTGGAAGTTTTTGGCAGTGCAAATTATGTAGAATGGACCCCTACTGGGTACCCCTACTGGATAATGTAGTAGCAGAAGTAAATGTTTACAATGTCTCATATTCTAAACCATTTTTGTCAGTTACACGATTAAAAATACTTTCCACGCTATTATTTGTATGATTAGACAAAGGATCTCAGTAAACAATTTGAGATTAAACATAAAAAAAAAATATATTATATATTTTTATTTCACATAAGCCTACATGGGCACTTATGAAACGTCAGAAGCTAGGTGCACGGTTCCAATTGGTCGTTTCCTATGGAGAAAAGCCGGCAAGAAACTCCACGGTCACTCTTTTAACCGATAAAGGCCCACCGACTCACCGGTGAGTTAGTTGTCCCCACCGTCAAGCCCCACTGACTCACGTTTGTGAGAATATCTACCAGACAATCGACTAAAATCGCCACAAACAATACTAAACGTTATATTCAAGTGTAATTTGAGCCTACAGTAGCATGAGTCACTGTTGCCGAATCGGCAACACCGGGGCTTTACGGTTTGGGCACACTGTTGCCGAATCGGCAACGCCGGGCTTAAACGGTCAAAAAAATAAAATTGGTTTTTACAATGTTTTCAAATTACAGTGTTAATAGGTATGAGAGGACAGCGTAGGCCCATCAAAAGTAAATAGAAAATGGTCTACAGATCTACAGTCTAATAAGCCTACAACATCCTCACATTGACAAAAAAAAACAATATAAAATATGATTAAAATAATAAATCATCAACATCCCCCTGGCCGCTGCTATTATTCGAATTCATTTAGGGCAGTACATCTTTGTATGTCACAATAATAATAAAATTTGTGTTATTTTATTAGTAGTGACTTATTGGAGGATGCTAAAATTGCTGCAAAGAAGAGCAAAAAAGCTGAAACCTCATCAAAAACAACACGGAAGGAACGAAGTAAATCTCCCAAGAGGTATTTTGATGTTTCCCTTTTTAATCAATATTATTATAAACTGCTCTTCATTATTTATCTTATTGTATTGTACATTGGGGAGGTGGTAATTTATACCAGATACAATTCCTGGCTTCTGTATAATGCTTTTAGTTACCAGTACTGTCAAACATCATATATTAAAACCACCCTGCACCTTCCAGACTTTAAAAGAAGTCAACATTAACACTTATTCATTGAACAGGTCAGGAAGTAAATCCAGGCGCTCATCATCAGTCTCAAGGAAGCACCACCACCGCTCAAGTTCTAAGACGCGTCACAGTAGCCGCACACGTCACAGGTCGACCTCGAGGTCTCGGAGAAGGTCAAGGTCACGCTCGAGACGGAGATCGTCACGGTCACGGTCGCGCCATCGGGGGGCGCGGCGTCTTTCGCCCCGGCATGGAGGAAGAGGAAGAAGATCTAGGTATGTGGAAAACTTACTGTTAACTGTAATCTCATAATATTATGTAAAAAAGTTATTATGTAGTAAATTGGCGCAGTGGTTAAGCGATTGACTGCTGCGCTGCGTGTCGCGGGTTCGATTCCTACACGGGACAAATATTTGTATGACCTACAAGTAGTTGTTCCGGGTCTGGCTGTTTGTGTATGTGAGTTTAAATATTTGTAAACGCTCCCGCAATACAGGGGAAATTTCTTAAAAAAAAAAAACATAAAAATTGAATGATGGTTAAAATCGCATCGAAATCCGAAAGAACAATGCGGTTACATACACAAAAATGGAGTTACATTTTTATTATGTTAGTGCACTGATAACTTGAGAACCATTATTCTGATTTACATGTGTATTACTAAGAAATTTTATGGTCTCAGGATAGATTATTTGGTTGGTTGGTTATAGATGATGATAGATGCGCTGTGGTGCTGACCGTAAAGAATACCACCATCCTATTTCTTTCCGTAAAAGGCGACTAAGGGACTTACTAGAGAATGTGCAACCCGCCTGCCAAGTGTGGCGTTTATGGCAAAACCCCCTTAGGGAGGCCTATGTCCAGCAGTGGACGTCTTTCGGCTGAAATGATGACGAATGAATGATGGATAGGTTATTCGAAAAGTTTATATCAAGGGAATTGTATGGCCACAATCACAGCTGGTCATCATTATAATACCTACACAGCTACAAGCTGAAATGTTGTGGCTAAATCTAGGAAACTTTTCTATAACTAAACTTTAGCATCCTATGGTTTTTCACAACCTTTACTAAGATATGACATATTAATGTATTCAATTCAATTTTTTTGAAGGTTCTGGCTCCATCGATGACGTTCGATGATTTTGCCAATGTCGAGGTATGAGAAAGTAAACTATACATTGCTATAACTATTGATCAGTGTTTGTAGTGGTGACATCCATGGATCCCCATGCTAAAAAAAGGACAAAACATTTTTGGTTAGAAAATGTAAAACGTCACAAAATAAATGTTAGAACATTCAGTAGGTCTATAATAAATAAATAGCAAATATCAACTATAACTGGATCTATGTATATTGTAATCACTTGGCCTGTGAAATCATTTCGTCTCACATGATCAACGATAGCTTTATCACAAACTACGGCTATTAAAAGTAAATTAAATTAAAGTTATTGATTATTTTCTTTGCCTATTTTCATAATCTACGAAAAACTTTTTCATATTTTTTTCTTATAATCATACACACAGAGCCTTTCGTTCTCCGGGCCTTCACAGCTCAGTGCCCCTAAGGATCAGGAAAAGATTGCTTGTATCCTTGCATACATTTAGTATGAACTCGGCCACACATAACTACCATCAGGCCTTTCCAGGCCCTGATTGTCAGAGCATATTCTGACGTCCTGATTCGGAATGATAAGGATTAACTTTATCTGTCGTATACGTATATATTTAAGGTCACCAACCGGCGTGAAACTAGCAGACAGTGAGAAGAAGCGACTGCTGGAAGTGGCCCGAAGGAATGCTATCAACATGCTCAAGAACGGCGCGGTACCGGCCGGAGCGGCCGCGCTGCCTCCTCACACTAGGAACCAAGTCATGGCTGCCATACAGTCCGGAGGTCAGTAAATAATAATACTAATTGATTTGTTCAAAAATAGAAATACACAACAATTTAAATAATAAATAGTGATACACTTTATAACACTCTGTTCTATGTTTAGGGTTTGACCATCTTTGTCTGAACTAGTTATAAAATATCTGTATTTCAGACATCAGCACTCTTACCCTGATACCTCAATAGAGGTCAAACTTTATTTGCCAAGTGTCGCTTACACATTTGATCAAAGAGATATAATAAAATCATAATTTTAAAAAATATGACAAATATACGTGAGACACATCTAGTGGATATTGAACTTAGATCTAGAATAAATGTCAAGGTTCTTAATCAACACGATCAATAACGAAGTGGTTCCAAAGCAGTTCAAGTAATTCGTGTTACATGCCTCAATCTAGCACCAATAGCTGATCTAATGTCTTTCTTCAGAATGGAAGAGATATTTTATAGTAAAAAGGTCGAGACGCAAATATTCACGACTACAAATGGTATTTCCACATTATTATTTGTTTTATTCTAACAAAACTTTCAAATGGGTTTATAGTCCTCATTCCACCGGCCCCCTTCTATTATCGGACATCTAGACGCACTGCAGGTTACCATCCCTTCCTTGTTGCTATTCCACCAATTCGCACTAAGCGTTTCCAAATGACTTTTATAATGCGCACAGCAAAAGAGTGTAACTCTCTACCTGCGTCTGTTTTTTCCGAACGCATACAACCCTAATCTCTCCAAAGTTAGAGTAAACAGGCATCTTCTGGGTAAGCTCACTCCATCGTCGACTTTGTCTTTGTCACCTCTGCCCTAGACTAATATCAAGAGCAAACCAATCCTGCATTAAAAAAAAAAAATAGTTATACTTGGTTTTTTTAACTACTTGGCGAAACTTCACAGATATGATGGGAATCGGGTTCATTCTAATAACAAGTTCTCATGATTTCTTTATCAAACACAAATCTTTTCCACAGGTAAATCAGTAGACGAGCTGACAGACTTCTGCAAACATTTATCAAAGAAGGAGGCCCTTGGTGAGCTGTCGTCTGTCTCATCAAACGACGATGATATGAGCGAGAACGAAGATACACTCGCTTTCCACCATCCCTTCCTCGTCAAAGAAAAAGCGCCGATTGTTATGAATATAAGGGTATGTTTCCTTTCATAGTAAATTTTCCACAGTTAACAACAAATAATTGTGATAAATAACAAGCTTTTGCTAATAAATAACATAACAAAACATCACGCATGCAATCCCCGCAGGGTTAGGCAGAAGTGTACTCTATAGTACACACACGTTTTGCCAATTATGTTTAGGTCCCAAAAATGTTCGTGGCGATCCAATTTCGTTGTTCTGTGTGAACGGTGTACGGTGTTCGTTTTGCTAATTTACGTCCACACGTACGAACCAAATGTTCGGTGTCCGTGTTCACCACATATTGTTCGCTCGTGCGTACACGGCTTTCCAAGCTTTTTAATAACTTACTTCGTTTGAAGTGTTTCCAGTTAAAAATTTGTAATCCATTATTATAGTTTAGAGGTATGAGGAACAGGGTGTAAAGTTCACTTATCCTCTATAGAAAGGGAGGATCCTCCGACCAGACGGGAGTTTTGGTCGTTCTTATGGAGAAGAGCCGGCAAGAAACTCCACAGTTACTCTTTTAAAAATATTTGGCTTTTACAATGTGTCTGGTGGGCAACTGCCCGACGGTTGATGTCGGGATGTTGTATATTATGCTAGTTGCGCGGTAAACTCTGCTTGCGCGATGCAGGATTTTGCGTGACGTCAGTGTGACGCGTAGTTCGCATGTGGCGATGTCGATGCCGCTACAATACTCATAATTTACGTTAGCACATTAACAAAATCCTTTAAATTACTTTATTATTTCCCAGGGAGGAGCCCCACTGCCCATAAAGACGAATCCCCTGCCTGTAGCTAATAAGGAAGAGTTAAGACTGCAGTTCCCCGTGTCTTCAGGCTCGCAACACAGAGAGAAAGCCTCGGAATGGGTGCCAGTCTCGCCACCTAAGAAAGATATGGTAATATACATGTTTTGTTCAATAATGTGCCCCGGCTTTGCACGGGTACTATGGCGACATATCGATATTATGTTTTAAACTGAGGTGGCAGCAGAAGTGAGCAGTGGTAACTGTAGGTATATGTAAATTATTACTATGAATGCGATTGTTTAAATTAGTAATGCATGTGAAGGTAGGCAGGACAAATACTACTACGATAAACTAGTCTTTGCTCAACCACCGTGTTTCAATGCTGTGTCCCGTTCTCCCAACATAACATGGCGCAGCCGGTAGCTAAATAAGTTAGTTAGCCGTTTTAAAACCTAAAAGTGAAATAAAAGGAAAACGTACCTACATGACAAGTAGTAGTGATTCCGAATCATTTGAAGAAGCAGAAGTGATATTACAAAGGAAGTATCATACAATGGAGTCCATTTTGCAAACGCAGTCACCATTCGTTTTTGAAAATTACTTTGTAAGGCCGTAGGTTCGAACCCAGGCAGGCGCTTTACTTTGTGTAAATTATTTCATCACAACTGCTCTCAAAACGGTGAAGGAAAACATCGTGAGGAAACCGGCATGTCCTAGAACCAACAATTCAAAGACATGTGACATCTACCAACCCGCACTGGGCCCGCGTGGTAGATTACAGCCCAGTCCCTCTCGAAGAGCGGAGGCCTGTGTCTCAGCAGTGGGAACATTATAGGCTGATTATACTCTCAAAACGGTGAAGGAAAATAGTGAGGAAACGGACATGTCCTAGAACCAAAAAATTCGTAGACGTGTGACATCTACCATCCAGCACTGGGCCCGTGTGGTGGATTACGGCCCACTTCCTCTCACAGAGAGGAGGCCTGTGTCCCAGCAGTGGGAACAGTATAGACTGATTACGTTATAGTTATATCTAAGATAAATATAAATGTATAATACACATAAACCTTCTGGAACACAGACATCAAAAGCGATTTTTTTTGTTTATAATATGCATACAGGGTGGCAGGCTCATTGATACGCAACCTGTTACCATGGATCAGTGTTGCCAACCACACCGTCTACCGTAATAATGTAATTACGGTGTCAAAAAACACCGTAATAGGGCAGATGGAATATTGAGCGTATAGTAGCAGTGGACTAGGGGAAATTCCCCAACCATAGATAATAGTTTGAAGCAATGTAATACGTACAAATTAAATAGTTGCCTAATTGACAGACTTCTTAACCCTTTTTTATTACCAACTTTCTTTATTCAGGCAATGTAAATGTATTGTCACAACAGGCAATTAAAAGAAGCCGAAAAAATTATATCGACTTTCTGCCATCAGAAGACCTATATTATATACCTTATTTTTAACTGGGACCACCGTCATCCATTGTTTAGAGTTGGCAACACTGCCATGGATTCATGGTACATTATTCTGAACGCCCTGCGTTAAAAAATTTCGTCGGTTATATAAATAAATTGCTGTTCCATACATTTTGACCGCGTAGGTATTGCTATTTTAGATTTAAAAAAAATATAATCGACGACAAATTTCTATGCTAGGGGGTCTAGAATCATATGCTGAGTTCATGGTTAGTTCGCGCGTCGATGGCCTCGCCACCCTGTAGTAGATAGAGCACTTCGTGAAGGAACTTATCCAGGGTATCTATTTCCGCCGCCAAGCAAGTTCCAAGGGAATGAGTGCTGGTGTAGTAAAATTTACATAAGACATTTTAGCTTTTTCTCTAGAACGGCAACGCGTCTGCAGTAGGCTTGTTGTTTGCGATCCCATAATCATCATTTCAGCTGATAGACGTCCACTGCTGAACATAGTCCTCCCCCCAAGCACCGCCACTTCGGCCGGTTCTGTGCTCGTCGCATCCAGCGGAGCCCCGCGGCCTTCACCAGGTCATAGCTCCACCTTGTGAGAGGCCTTCCAACGCTACGTCTTGTGGTACGCGGTCGCCACCGTTTCAAAATATAAAAAGTAAAATTAGGAATAATAATATCTTAGCCGAAAGACCTGAAATTAATAATCCTAAAATAACGCAAAATGATTATAATAACACCCTCTGTTGGGTCAAGGCTTCCCTCCATTCCTTCCTTCAAATAATTAAACAAAACTGAATTATTTCTAACTTTTGTTGCAGCAAGTCGCAAAAGTGAACTCGAGCAGCACTAAAACGAAATCAACTACCTCTGCTGCTTCTACAGCTAACACATGCACAGAAATTGCGAAGTAAGTATATACTTTATCACTATGAAAATAATGCATTAAATAACTTTTTCTAATATAAACAATAGTGTACTAAATTATGAATTTCCTTTTTAGAATATCGGAAAGATCTTTAAGTCCACCTGCCTATATGAAAAGCTTTACGACGGGAAGCCGTAAGTGATACTGTTACATACATTATTAAAATACTATGAATGAATGAAATGCACCGACCCCCGCATGGTTTGACCAGATTAGATTGCTCGAATGAAAACAATGATTCACCCTAGCCCCCTGAAGCCTCATGTTTCATGAGACTACAGAGACCATTGTATATCAGAGAGTAGACCGGGGGGGCGCGATAATGGTAGGGAAGACGTGCCCTTGGGATATGGAAGGATTATTTGAGCCTACTGGATATGCATCCTTTAGCAAGCATTGGAGTAGTGGAGAGACGGGTTATGTTTATCTATGAGTGGGCATCTTTTAATGACGTCGCCGCCAGGTTGCGTTCAGGTCCAGCTTCGCCGAATCTTGAATGTGAATCTTTTGGCGGGGTTAAACCGCGTCTTCGACGCTTTTCTATGTCACTGCTATGCTGTGTTACACGTTGAAGTTGCCAATGTCTTCATCCATAAAAATTTAAATTATTAAAGAGGGTCTAAAAAGACCATCACATAGCCGTAATCTACGCATTATGTACATCAAACTAAGTAAGAGCAAAAATTACAGATGGAAAACGACTTTTATTTTTGTTGTGCAAAATTGCTGTTTACGGCATCGCGCCTTTGAACACACGCGAAACATCATGCTTTTGGATGCATGCAATGATACTGGAGCTGTGGGGTGGTTTTTTTTTATTTTATTTATTTAGGATGGGTTTGCTCTAGACCTTAGTCTAGGGCAGAGGTGACAGAGACAAAGTCGACGATAGAGTGAGCTTACCCAAAAGATGCCTGTTTACTCTAACTTCTAAAGTTTGTTAATAACATTTAAACTTGTTTTTGTGAAAAAAAGTTGGAGCTTTGACCTATAATATCTCTGTAACCAGAAGGTTCCCAAATATGGTCCGGTGCAAAAATATCACTATGACGGGAAGCACACCTCAAATTATCACAATATAATTTATTGTCCTCTGCGCCATATTGTGACATTTTTCCAAATATTACTTCACCCTGAGCGCTTGGGAAATACGCTGCTCTATGGTCGCGAATCGATTGTCTGGAAAATATGACGCTGCGTCAGTCATCTCTGCCTAACCTCTTTATGAAAGAAATTTGTTATGTTATATCTTTTCAGAGCTAAACTCCGTGCCAGTGATACCAGCGTTGCCGGCGCCGGGACCGCAAGCTTACCCCCCGGGGGTTGATGCACAGAAGATGGTGCAAATTGTCAGTACTATACTATAATTTACAATTCATTCTACTTACGCTTAAGGTCAATCCGCAGCTGTAGCCAGCGAGTTAGATTTGTTCCATTGAAAGACTAGAAATCTAACTTAGAGTGATGTATTAATAATATTCTAATTATTATAATTCTGTAAATACATAATCGCACCTCCGCTCAAATAGTGTCATAAGTCAAAAAGCAACAATGGTTTTTAAAACTTCCGAATATTTAGAGTAAATTTTAAAGGCCTTTTTCTAGATATTTTGCTTTTTTGAGTTATGACACTATTTGAGCGGAGGTGCGAAGTATCTGTTATATAGAGTCGCGAATCATATTTTGATAAGATAGAACCTGACACTGACTTAAAAAAACGTAACAAAATTCGAATTTTGCGGATCCACCTTAACTAAAAATAAATACAGGGCATGCCAAACTTGACTGAAAGATATTATATCTGCCCCAAATCGGGGTAAGGGGAGAAACATGATGATTCCATTCTCCTAATAAATTAGGTTTCACAAACAATGACGGAATTCGTAAATGGATGGTTCATTGTCACATCTTTGATATTTTTTTTTTAATTCATGACAAGTCTTTCAGTCGGATACATAAATGGGTTTTAAAAAGTCTGTTTGAATAATGATGAAATGAATTATTTACAATGCATGATAGATGATATCCCCGCCCTGAGTTTCAGTAAAGATGTGGCATTTTACTGAGAGCTCATGCAGACTTCTTGAGAGAACTTGAAGTGATCATGCACGTTGACGAACACTTAATGGTTAATAATCCACCATTATTACACATTATTATTCTGCTAAACACAATTTTTTGAAAATATAACAAAACTGCTAAACATGACACTTCACTTTCCCGCCAAGAAGTCCATCTTTGATGAAATAACTTAATGTTGCCAGTGTTACTCAGATTAATATTACGATAATATGGTAATTCTCTTGCAGCAAGATGTAGCTACCCTCGTGTCTGCGAAGCTGTCTATAATTCGGAAAGAGCAAGAGGAGAGTGAACTTTATACTACACATGGAGTAAGTTACTTTTTTTATAAGTTTTGTAGCAGAAGTATTTACTCCTAAAAATGTATTTCTATCTCGGAAGATATTATAATTAGAAATCTTATGAAAGCATGCACCGACCTTTTTCAAAAACACAACTGACGGCGCCCGTTCACGACCATGACGCGTGGATCAGCACTATCCAACTCAATCATTTTGTAGGGACGTTGGTACCACATTGGTACTTGTCCGGATTTGAACCCACAACCTAGTGCATGGAGGCGAGGCCTTATCCACTGGGCGATCACGATACATATTGCATTTTTTTTTTCTCATCTTTATATTATTTTACCAATTTTATTTATTAACCTTATTTCCCTAATGTAGGTAATGTTTTCACAGTTTGGTTGGTCGGCGGGGTCTGTGAGTGAATCATCTCTGGGTCAGTTCACCGGCTCAACGGGTGCACAAATATTGACGCCAAGGGAACTAGCTAGCGGCACACAAGCTTGGGCCAAAAAGGTACACATTATATACTTCAAAATATATGGATATCTTATTGCTGCCTTTTTATATGACTTGACAGTGAAATTGTTCTTTCATTTTCACAAATTAATTGATATTTGGATAAAATGTTGAAACTAGGAAGCAAAACTATTTAAAAAAAAATGCGTTTTCATAACCGCATTGCTTAGACATAATGCTGTCGTCGATGGTTGTTTAAAGCAACTTTGCGTACCATTAAAAATCCACTCATAAAGTATTTCTGTAACAATCTATATTATCGTGAGCTGATTGGGCTTTTTTGTAAAAGAACTGATTATTTTCGCATGTATCTCAGATCTGCAACTGTTGAGAAGAATGTCGACATTACTTGGTGTGTGATTATGAAAGAACGATACGCTTGTAGGGGCGAACCATAAAATATGCGTTAAAGTATCAAACGAAACCTATTAATAGTGCTCAGCTGTCCTATTGTGTACTATGTATTGTGTTTAATCTTGTGTATTTAATTATGAATTTTGTGTCTTGAGTTTTTATGGGATATCATCTTAGTAGGTAGATCTATTTATTTTAAAGGCCATTTCCAAAAACATAACTACCTAGATACTAGATTTATATAAATACGTATATTCATATTAAAATATTAAGTAAAAAATTGTTGCAACAAACTGAAATAAATTCAGCTAAATATATTTTTTTTTTTTAAAGCGGTCTTATCCGATATTCATTTCAATACTTGTTATTAAAAGACTCAAATAGTATAGTATATAATGATAAGTACCACGGTAGGTTACTAGTTAGTTCCGAAGTTATTTAAAAAAAATGCAGATTTTTATCATTGGAATTGCCTGGTAAGTCAAAGTAAAGACGGCAATTTTGAAGCGTAAATATAGTATATAATGAATTTACTGTGAAGCGTGTAGCTACCTGTAGTACCTGCTACCTACCTGCAATATACTACCATTGATAATGGTAACACAGAATAGTGAAAAAATGGAGTCATAATTTGTCTTCCGTATCTGTTAATTGAATCATTTGAATGACTCCGTGTCGTCTGTTATTGTTTTCGCAACTCCACAAGGAAACACTTATTATCATTCCATTTGTTACCTATTCCTCGGTAAAAAAAAAACTATCCTAGCGATTATTCAAATGACTATAACAAAATTGAACTCCATACAGCCTACCAATACTGACAGTTAGTGAGCCAACGGTTTCGTTCAATACTTTAATAGTGTGGCCATAACTTTTCTTTCAGCTGATTGCTTCGCCGGTCGGGATCGCCGGTCCCAGCGCGTTCTACCGTGCGGTCAGAACTTATAATACAAGTTGTATTATACTTTCTGACCTTTTTCAATATTACTGTGATGGTTGCAACAACTTATATTTTACTGTTATTTCTTTGTATCACTCTTTTTGTAAACGAAGCAATATTGTAGCACAGTTTTTACGTGTATGTAATTTATTTATATTAACTAAGCTTTGAAAACGCTTACTTTCCGGTCTATTTTACGCACAGACTGTTAAGTCCACTGCTGAATTTGGGACTTCTGAATAAAACTGATGCCAGAAACGGGAAAATAGTTTCTGCATTATTCAAATCATGCTGGGAAATTCTGAAGGGTTTTCGAATCTGCAGCAAATTATTATAAATCTTCGATTTATATGTCTTTATATTATTTCCTTATATTTTCTATGATAATACGCATAAAATAGATAATATTTACTCGCAGGATGCGAGTAAATATTATCTATTTTATGCGTATTTTACTACCTATATTGTAAAACAAGCATTTAGTATAAATTGTAATGTATGGCCTCACACAACTTAAAACTTTATCTAGAATATTGCATCACATTTATTATCAAGTCTCAAATAGCAAGTATTCTATTGTTATTACCACTTCAAATTATTATATTTAATGTGTAACCTCACTATGTATTATTCGAATTATTTGTTGCTGCAACCATCACGTTCGTTACATTCCTTGTTCGTGTAACGGGGGAACTTTGTAGTTCGCTCGTTACACCGCACAATTCTTCTAATGTGATGATAATTCTCATGCCACACCCATTTGGCATGTCAATCATCATTACCAAAGATTGCGTACAGATATTCAGTTTTCCCCTTGGTTATGACTGACTTATTTATTTCCAAGTTATCCTTTTGTTAAATTATTATTCTTTGTCACAATGGAAAACATAATATTTACTAAGTATCTAATATACAGTAAAAACTGGTTACAGCATTAAAAAATGCGTGGAGTATTATTCTAAAAATGCAGACATTTCATCGTTTATAGTTTTGGTGTATTCTTTTATTGTTTCAAAAAAAAAATAGGATCAAATTCATCTACACATTTAAATTTTTTGTCGTTGACTGTAAACATAAAAATATTTTTCGGGTCGCGGATTTTTTTATGAACGTAAATAAGTAGGCTCAATGGATATAAAACAAAATATATTTTAGTCAGTCTCCAAATACGAAAGCCCATCGATTCTTTGAGCTATCTTCGAATGTTTGAAACCAGCTTGAACCTAAGCATTTGTGCAAAGCTATGTGCGAAGTTTTGCACAACATACAAACTTAAGATAACGGCCACGAGAAATAATTGTTTGCCAGTGCATTTACAAATGTTCTAACACATTATTATTAGTGTTATTTGACATTCGCATATGCATAGGGTTGCCAACCCTAAATTATACAGCGTTGGATGGCTCAAAGAAAAGTATGGCCGGAATGGGGAATTCATGAATATTTGTTGCAGCTTTTAAGTGATAAGGAGATGCGTGCACTTCGATGTCTACGATGATAGGTGCTAACCTTACAATGTATTCAAAGAGGTAAGTATAATGCGGGAAGGGGTGCAATGTTACTCAAACAAAAATGAACTATATTTGATGTGCATACTGAGTGGAGAATCGCAGTGATATAAAAATTACTTGCAATTTCAGAATATGAATTTGATCGAAGAAGTTTTAATACTGTTTGAACTACTGATTATTTTCAGCCCAAAGATTTTTATCTATGTGTTCCTAGACTTTTCATTCTAAATTTTCTGCCAACAGGAATTCACTTTTCCTAGAAATACCAAAAATAAATTACATTCCCTACAAAATAAAAAATATATTATTACCGAGGCAAAAATTTATAAGTATACTCTCCAATGTCAATATATTCTCTAATTTGTTTTAAAATGTGTAGGATCAACTTGTGCGAGCCGCGCCCGTCGAAGGGGGCATGGGCATGCACTTGCTCCAGAAAATGGGCTGGACACCCGGCCAAGGGTTGGGTAAGGAAGGCACTGGGACACTCCAGCCATTACTCCTGGAAGTCAAGCTGGACACCAGAGGTCTACAGGCCAAGGAAGAGGTCAGTAGCTGTAGACGCAGTAGAGGTGTAAGTAACAAATTTTACTTTCATTCGTTATTTATTAAAAAAAAAAAAATTGTTTTGTTTTTGTAGCTCTTCTGAGACCTTAACCCTTCGTGACGCCGGAACGTGGATCCACGCGAGACAATGGCTTTTTCATTGTTTCTCTAATTAAGGCATTCAACCGGTTAAGCCTCTTTTGACTGAACATCTTGACCTCATCAACTTTTTGCATACAATTTATTATTGCGTTAGACCTTACTAATTTCTTTTATAACTTACCAAATTTTTATTTAAAAAATCCTTTAAAATATTAACTTTTTCTTACAGATGAAGCCTCAGCGGCCCGGTCGCATCCGAGGCCCCGCACCACTTGTCGCCGGCGGCAAACACCCTGTATCATTACTAGGAGAATACTGTTCAAAACAGAAACTAGGCCCGCCTGAATATAACCTATGTTTCGAATGTGGCCCCGATCACAAAAAGAACTTCCTGTTCAAGGTCTGCGTACGTTGATATTTTTTATTGATTTTCTATTTTATAAGTTTACGAAAGGGTATGTAACAGAGGCGCAGCCTCCATACAACCCGATTCCTATTGGCTTCCCTTCGGAACAACCAGCCTTCTTACACCTTTTTTTTTTTTTTGGGTGGGAAATTATCAAATATTTTCTCCCGCTCTGGGCGGAGCGGGAGGGCGTGTCAGTCTTCTACTGACTAAAACCCACCCGTGTTCCTTCAGATGCCTGTGTGCCACGGCCACAATATCCCTTTCAGGGAGACGTCTTCTTACACCTGTGTGTATCACATCGCATTACAAACATTTAATACCAGTTTAAAACATCATATAACATTAAAAATATTCCAAAAACTGCCAATGTTTTTTCACTGAACAGCTAATACCATAGCTGGCGTAAAGTTTTGAAAAATAAAGGAAGTACTAACATTTTTGAGTTAATCAATTTTGAAGTTATCTAGAGTTTATGAGAACTGAACAACTTTTTCTTCGGCTTACCTCTAACAAAAATGATAGCTTCGCTACTGGTAAGTAACCCACCCAATAACTGGCTTGTGGAGGTGAGAGGGGCTATTCCCGAATTTTTAATTTTCGCGTTCTAAACTCAATCCCCCTAATTCCAAAACAAGGTTTATCTTCAGATCCAGGTTTAAAACATGGAGCCATTATTGAATTTCGAACTTTATTCCGACTATGGTAAAGTTCCTAAACACAAAACTGACAACTTAGTACCGAACTAAGTTTTCAGTTTTGTATAAAGAACAGTATTTCAATCACTGTTACGTTCTTATTACAAAAACTGGCTCTATGGTTTAAGCCATGTCAAAATATAAATATTGTTTACAAAACAAGATAAGGCGGAATTTGTCAAAAATACCTCTAATTTAACTACATTTTTGATTGCCGCTAAGATGAGATAACACTAGAGTTTGAATGTTTGTAATGCGGTAATTGGCCTTCTGATAGGCAGTCGCCCCATGTAAAATACTAATATTCAGATCAGGGACCATTTTGGTTACCCATTGAAAGGGTTTTTCTAAGCGGTTAAACAAAAACCCATACGATATGGGTAACCCTTATGAACGGCTTAAATCAAATTTTGGTAACCCATTGAATGGGTTTTCGATAAAACCCATACGGTGTGGGTAACCCTTTTGAACGGCTTAATTTAAGCCATTACAAATTACCCACACCGTATGGGTTTTTGATTAAATGCTTAGAAAACCCCTATCGAAAACCCTTTCCATTGAAAGGGGTTTCGCTAGGGTTTTTCTAAAATTGTAACCAAAATGGTCCCTGGGTAGAATAGAGATGGAATTGGTCATGCTACGCGTGCTGGGCGGATATCGAAATAACATAATATTATGATTTTTTCATGTTACTGGGTTTCAAGTAGGTATAGAACCCATTGAATAGGTTATCATGTAACCCTTTCACTGGGGTTCAAATATAAAACCCATTCAATGGGTTATCATGTAACCCTTTCAATGGATTTCTAGTATAAAACCCTTGCAATAGGTAACATCATGATAAAGGTAACCCATTGAATGGTTTACCCCTTCGAAAGGCTTAACTCTTAACCGGGGTTGTACGGTCCCTGATTCTGATGCATCCGGATAGGCTTGAAGCCTACGCCGACACAGTTTGGGAAATACTAGGCGGATGATGAAGTTTATTTATGGTTAGGGGTCACCACTTTGCCGATAAGTGAATTGAATGGTGTAATTAATCAGAGGGTTCGGCAAATGAAATAAAAGAGCATGTTACTAGTTGAAGGTTTACTGGCCGACTTTTGTCGTATACAATGTTTAGGAGGACATAGAGTTAACTTAGCTACGTCATGCATTGCCTAAGAGTAAAGATACTTAATATATTATGCCTACAGTAGGGATGCCTCGATTCGCCTTTTTGCCGATACGATACCGATACTCTTATAAATATATCGGTAATACCGATACGCTTATTGACTTCAAAAATAAAGGTAAAATAAATAAAACAAGTCAGGTTATTTTTTTTAATTATCACTACATAGTATAAAACAAAGTCGCTTCTGTCTGTATATATGCTTAGATTTTTAAAACTACGCACCAGTTTTTGATGCGGTGTTTTTTAATAAATAGAGTGATTTAAGAGGAAGGTTTAGAAAAAGCCATGCGGCCGCGGGCAGCAGCTAGTTAGGTATAAAACATATAGAAAGGTTGAGATTAGTTAATAGTTTTAGTAATTAAAATGAAAATTGATTAGATTTTTGTTAAAAAAAACAAAGTATTCTTAATTTTTGCGGAGAAAAGCAAATTCCCGAATCTTTTTGAATAAGACCTGCGGTGGAAAATAGTCTCTCAGATGCCACAGAACTCATTTGGATACTAAAGTACTTACTTCTGCGAAATTTGAAAAGTATCGTTGAATCGGCAATAAAAACATCGCCGATGCCGATATATCGGCAAACCCGAAGTATCGCCGAAAAATCGGTATCGAATGCATCTCTAATAGATAGTTCAACTCATCTGTGCGCGCGGTGCCATGTGTGCGTGCGCTTGTAATTATACGGCTTTAATTTGTGTGGCACTGACGTGGACGAGCAACACGTGTCCTTATCGCTTTATACAATGTTTACCCACACATAGCGCCGCGCGCACAGGTGAGTTGAACTAACTGCTGACCGCGGCTTCGCCCGCATGTCTTTTTCTAATATAAAAGCAGCCTACGTCACTCCTTATAACATCCGCTATCCGCCAGTGGAAGTCCCGTCAAAATCGATCCAGCCGTTTCAGAGATTAACCGGAACAAACAGACAGACAAAACATTTAAAAATTGTTTATTTTTTAAATAAGTACTGTATACACTTTCCTATGCATTTAATAAAAGCTGTTATTTTGGCATTATAAACAGACACTTCTATTTTATTTATTTTTTTGTAATAGCACGCGAAGTATGCTCGGCAGGAAAGTATCGTCAATCATTGGATGGTAGCCAAAGAAATATAGGTATTTTCCCCCTTACATTCCTTACTGCTACAGCTTCACACGTTATCACTCCATATAAATTCAGTGCTGTACGTCAGTCTAAAAGTTATTCCGACTTTGGAATTAGTGATTATAATTATCTGCATTGTCATCACAACTCAGTCATTCAAGGCATCTATCTAGAGTGCAAAGTTCTAATAATGACTCAGTAAAGCCAAAATAGTATCTAATGATCAATCGTTTCAGTTATCACTGGTTCCAAGCAACCGGGTATGAATCATTAATACGCTTTTATTATTTTACTTCAGAAGCTCTAACACGAACGCTCGACGTAAACGTAACGTTAAAATTCAAACGATTTATGAATCGAAAATAATTATGTACAGACGTCAGCACATCAAGCTACTACAATCTGTCAAATTTCTTTAATTGATTTTGAACTTTATCGCTACAACATAAGGTTCACGGTTGATTGGGAAAATTTGACAGTTTCGGGTAGCTTGACTTGCTGGCGTCTGTACCTACAACTGGACGCAATACAATGTCAAGCCACTTGGACTTTATTTTGAGAAAATGGCGTCTAAAGTTGTCATAAGTATAAGCCGATTCATTAAAGAAAGGAATCTAAAATGACGGTGCTTATCATGTTTACTCGCTTGCACACTATCACTTACACTAGCGTGCAAGCGAGAAAACATGATGAGCACCGCCATTTTAGATTCCTTTCTTTAATGCATCGGGATATACTACTTTAATATACTACGCGCTACTTTGAATGTCGACCGTGTTACCGAGCTTGACATATTAGAGATATTGCGACATACGGCGGAATATTGACAAAATGTTGTTTATGTGATTTATGATTTAGATTATTTTTTCCGTACTTATTGGATTTAAGTGACTTGAAACTCTCTTGCATAATGTTAAAAAACCGGCCAAGTGCGAGTCGGACTCGCGCACGTAGGGTTCCGTACTATTATCTATAAAAATGGCAAAAAAATCACGTTTGTTGTATGGGAGCCCCCCTTAAATATTTGTTTTATTTTAATTTAATTATTTATTGATATAGTGAATTTATAACTAAATATTCTGTGAATATTTCAAACGTCTACCTGTTGCAGTTATCAATAAAGATCAAAAACAAGCAAAAAAATCAAGTTTGTTGTATGGGAGCCCCCTTAAATATTTATTCTATTCTGTTTTTTTATATTTGTTGCGCAACAGAAATACATCATCTGTGAAAGTTTCAACTGTCTAGCTATCACGGTTCATGAGATACAGCTTGGTGACAGACGGACAGGTTCGCGTTTTACCCTTTGGGTACGGAACCCTAAAAATACGGATTGAAATACAGGATGCATTATCAGTATCTCCGAATTTGAGTTTTTGTGGGTTGACTCATTATTGCATATCATCATCCACTATCCTACAGCATTTTGGTTAAAAAATTTGCGACACGCACAATTAGTAATACCCTAATAACTAATAGATTTGAATACAATCTTAAAACCAAGTCAATATTATGTGCGAAACGAGTATTTTCAATTTTAAAATGGTTCGAATGTACGTAACGTTTACTCCGCACGATCGTGCTAAACCTACACGGCCCTAGTACAAAACAAGGTTTATCTTTAAACCCAGGTTTAAACCATCGTGTATTTTTTTATTTCGTCTGAGATAAAGATCGAATTCTTAATAAAAAGTTGACAACTTAAGGTCTGAGATAAAGTTTTTTTGCATTAAGAACTTTATCTCAGACCGAATCAGGGTTCTACTCCGAACATAAATCCGAAGTATCGGCCTTAAGGATTCAAAGTCAAATAAGGAAACTATGGAAGCTAAAAAACGGCCGATTCTTCGGATACACGCTTCGGAGTAGAACCCCAGGTTCGAAATTCAAAAATGGCACGATAGTTTAAACCTGGGTCTAAAGATAAACCTTGTTTTGTAATAAGGCCGACAGTGTTCATAAATAAATGATTATGTGGGCGCACTATAAGTACACTATGTGTGTCAGGCGTGATGCTGTTACGATTAATCAAAAATAAAATGTTATTCTACAGGTAAAAGTTGCAGGAACCGAATACCAGCCAGCAGTAGCCAGCGCTAACAAAAAGCAAGCGAAAGCCGACGCCGCGCAACTGGCATTACAGAAATTAGGCATAGTGACGTAACCGTAACGCGTAGGATCTAATTGTATACGACTGTTTATACTAAGTACTCTATTGTTATACTTGATTAGTATATCACTAATTGTAATAAGTTTGCTAGAATACATGTGTTTAGGGTATAATGTTGTTTTATTTTACTGTGTTCCTCTAAATCCAAAAAATTGGACCCTTTTTTTTGATTTTCTATTTCTAGTGATCATGCAATGACCATTCAAAACGAGTGTGCAGACCACACGACTGAAGTAAAACTTACAAATGTTAATACTAATTATACTTCCGTAACGCTCTCGTCACTTCCGTAACAATCTCGTCATGCATTCACCAGCTTACTCCCCAAGTAAAGTGTGCCCAAAGAAGTTTTAGGTACTTAAAAAAATGGTAACATTGCTAAACAACATCAATAGAAAATACAGCACCTACAAAATATTTTACCTGAAATAGGTTAAACCTTCGGCTGCACTTAGCATTGACATGTGAACTAGATAACAAGAATATCAATTTTTAAGACTGTATCAAGTGCCGTCACTGACTGATAACGCTCGAGTTTGGCATTCCAACCTAACAACTAAGTTGGTGACAAACTTACGAACCTAAAAAAACCTTTTTACAACAAAAAAAAACAACAGACTTCCAACAAAACACTAAAAACGTGAAAAGTAACTTTAATTTCGGAAGTCGTTGTCTTTGGACCTGTATTTAAGCTTTTTATCACCGATTTCCGAAAGTAAAGTAATTTTTCACATTTTAGTGTTTTTTTTTTTTATAAAAAGTGTTTTTATGAATTACTATTCCTAAACTGGTTGGGCGAAAATCTCATTGGGCGACGACTTGTATAAAAATAAAATAATACCTACTTCGCCGAGATGAGAATCCCACTGTGAAATAGCACTATTTCCCTACCGTTTCACTTTTCAGGGCGGGTCATACATACGCCCAGTTTCGCTTCTCTATGGAGTGTTATTGTATGTACATACACACGCTGATCTCATTGTACGGAAATTCTTTATAATGCGAGATCAGCTTATACTGGAAATGTATAGCTTGATGTGTAGCCGTGTATATCTAATAGATGTTGGGATAAAAATAATAAACAAGAAATACTTCATAATCAGATTTATTTAATAACTATTTTTGCAAACATTACTACAACTATTCAGGACATTGCCTACAACATTTAATATCAGGGTGTAATTTTTTGTGCAAACAAAATCAAAGTCCAGAAACTTATTGAAAAAAAAACAACACTAACTAATTCCAACAATTTCTTGTGCAAATCGAATCAATGGAATAAATCGATTAGGATGGGTTCTTTTTCGTCTCAGTACCCACAATTACTTCTAATAATGTAATAGATACTAGTCCTGCCTCCTTACGTTTTCCTAAAAAATCACAGATCTGTTCCAAACGCCTTCCAGTGACATCCTTTACTGCTTTTCCCCTGATTGTTGTTTGATCCTGTAGTCTGACAGGGCTGCTTTTATGGCATCTTCAGCAAGCACTAGAAATGATAATAACAGACTTATTATATTTAGTAATACAATCTTTAATTATTAAAAAGTATATTATGTACTACTTAGTAACTTAAATCATAATAATTAATTAGGCCACTTGACGATTGTATGAGCTGTAACAGTGTGTGAGCGGCAACCTATATTCCATTAAAAAAAAAACTGTAAATGTGTTTACACAACCTTATCTAAAAACACTTGTTAGGTCAAGATAATAAAATACAATGTCAAAATGTATCAATGTTTATCTATAAATATCATAAACATTGAAAAACATACAATGGCATGAACACAGCCCTATGGAATTTTGATACCAATCATCACAATTTATAAATGACTAGCTGCGCCCCGCGGTTTCACCCGCATAAGTCTCCATCCTGTGGGAATATTGGAATAAAAACTATCCTATATCCTAAGCCAGGTCATTGTCTACCCATGTGCCAAGTGTGAAAGTGTAACAAACAAACATAATTACAAAAAATATTTTTATATTATTAAAAGAACAACAGCTATCAAAAGTAAGTAGGTATAGAATCACAGATATTTAACACAATATCACTTACTAGAGCAATGCAGCTTGACTGGTGGCAATGACAACTCCTTAGCAATATCTGTGTTCTTCAGCGTCAAAGCTTCATCAACCGTTTTTCCCTTCACCCACTCCGTAGCCAATGAGCTGGAGGCAATCGCAGATCCACATCCGAAAGTCTTGAACTTTGCATCAATGATCTTGCCATTATCGTCAACCCTAATCTGCAACTTCATTACGTCACCGCAAGCTGGGGCACCAACGAGTCCTGTGCCAACATTTTTATCCTTCTTGTCAAGGGAACCAACGTTACGTGGGTTCTCATAGTGATCAATGACCTGAAATAACAGTTTGAATGTAAAGGACTAACTTCACTGATCATTTGTTGTAAAGTTCCTTTAGATAAATTCAGTTTTACCAGTAGATCAAATCTAGTATTAGCACAGTTGGAATTTCATTTAATTTGTGTACTTAAAAAATTTAAATGTGAAAAACAAAATTGACAGAATTAAAAGAGCAGATTAGCATAAAAATAGTTTTGGTAGTGTACCTAACAAGACTAATGCAAACAAATTAAAAATAAATTGATAACGAGTATAGTGCATACTCTAATGAACTAGATTCGAATCCCCAAGTCATGCATTGATAGTTTAAAATTAAAATTAATTTTTCTTACTAGTACTACTTTAGTAATATTTTCAGTATTCATTAATACTGAAAATATTACTTCGTACTTTATCATCGGTCAAGGCTATTTGTGAAATTACGTACCTACCTAGTTCACTGGCGAAATCGATAATCCTTGACATTGCATGAAAGTACTTACATTAGCATGGTATGATGTGGTTTGGATTAAGCTGGGGCTACTGATAGTTCTCAGGCAAACGCATCTACGCATATTTGTCACCAAAAACGCCATCATTCTTTGATTATGTTTGCTGGATAATAACAATTTCGAGCTCGTATCCACACACACTGCAGTCTGCACTTTAAAAGATTTGTGAAAGAAGAAATTGTGATGTGAGGGTCTTTGATTTGACGTTTGTAATTTTGTATTCTCTGTGGCAGGAACAAACCGAACAATCAAATACTTTGCGTAAATTGTAATGATAGAGATTCATCAAGAAAGCAGGATGAATCGTCTGTATCTTAACTGCTAGCCATTATTGTTGGTAGCTAACTATAAATGTAATATTTACAAAAATAATACAAACCAATCGGCACTACAACATTTATTTATAAAATCGTGTATTTCTTCAGTCAGGAAATGTAGGAAAATTTATAACTACGTTTCGAACGCACAGCAATTGACACATACAGCTGCGTTCGAAACCTGTAAAAAATATTGGAATTGCGTGATTTGCGTGTCTTAAAATACTGAATGATATAAAATACTGAAGTTGAGAAATTTGAGAATAACAAATATTAATTTAAAGAGTACTTAGGAAAGTATCCTAAAGTTGAGAACGCTACAATCGTACAAAGTCTGATCTTTTACTGAGAATTGTACAACATAAAGCCCGATTGCATCATATAGCAAAATAATGTAGTTTACGAACGTGACCCTTATTTAAATAGCATCTCTTGTTGCGAACATGACAATCGGTTTTAGAGCGGTTTCTAAGCTTGTAGCGCCTTTAATCGGAAACGTTATTTGTTTATCTCGAGCCCAATTAAGTGCAGTGTAAGTGAAAAATTAATTAAATATACTAAATTCATTGTTTAATTGTATTAAGTGTTACGCAATAGGTGAAGCATCCCGAGACCGGCTGTATTCGTATTGTGTACATCACTAATCTAATCTGAAGTAATCTGTCAAAAATGATTTTGAATGATTCCAGAAGAATGATGGAATTATGAAATAAAACTCATTGAGGCGAGCCGGCCTAGTTTTTATAATTTTATACTGATTAATCTTACGATTTCCAGGAAAATGAGTGCTAATCCTGATTACAAATCTGCGACATCGATCCACGAATTCAGTGTGAAGAACATAAAGGGTGAAGATGTAAAACTAGATGTGTATAAAGGTCATGTTTGCATTATTGTGAATGTGGCTTCACAGTGCGGTCTTACCGCTAATAATTACAAGCAATTGAATGAAATGTACGAAAAATATGCTGAGGAGAAAGGTAGGTTGTTCTGATAAGAAATTAACAACAATTCTCGCCAATCTTTTGCTCGTTCTGAACTAAGCGATACCTGGGACCGCGCACCCCTGTGTACGCCCGCGCATGTCATAATACGCCACTGATTAGTTATAGTTAATGTACATGTGCAAGATACCTACGCCTCGAGTGCAGGGCAACCATAAATATTGGCGAGAGTAGTAATGTAGTAAGATAGATAGAACGTGATTATACCTTTATAGATGATCGCCTAGCTACAACAACTGTATTTATTTATAGGTCTGCGTATTCTCGCGTTCCCCTGCAATCAGTTTGCTGGACAGGAGCCGGGTAACCCTGAGGAGATTGTCTGCTTTGCCGCAGACAGGAAAGTGAAGTTTGATCTGTTTGAGAAGGTTGATGTGAATGGAGACAATGCCAGTCCTTTGTGGAAGTTCCTGAAGGTAAAGGTTCTGTATATTATTTTATTTGGCAGAGTGCATTTGGCCTGTTTACATGCAATACTAAAAATAATCAATCCTGTACAAGACTACCGCTGTACTTTGGCCTACTTACAAACTGCTGCATGCATTGTTAGTTTATTGCCCTATCTACCTACTTTTCTGGGTACTCTATTTTGGTAGAGGAGCATTACCTTGGACATGGGGCTTAGATGTTATGGTGTGCATAAAAATAATAATAAGCATCATTATCATGAATCAGTAAAAAATCAGTACCTACATAATTATCTGTAATTTATTTTGTAAAAAATATATTTATTTATGTCCACATATATTACCTGACTTATGCAATACTAAAAGATTTTGAAGTCCTTCATGTTTATGTAAAACATACAAAGTTGTAAATAATTTGTTTATGTTTTAGCATGTTATTTGAATACATTTTAAACATTAGGTGAGGCTCCACTTGTTTGCCATCCAATAACATAAAAATCATGCCTTCTCCAAATTAAAATTGAAATATGTGGCAAGCTATAAATTTTTGACAAACTAACTAAATGCAAAAGTAACTAGTTTGTAACATTCATCCGAAAATCTCGGAAAACTGGAAACCAAGCCTCCTTAGATAAATATATAATAAAATGTAGAAAGTCCCACAATAAAGTTTTGTTATGGTAAACTGAATTCTAATCTCAATCTAATCTTATTTTTATTTTATTTTACTAGAACATGAAAGAATTTTATTTAATAAATGAACAAGATTCTGAACAAAACAAATCATGTTAATTTAAAAAAAAAACTTGCATGTTAGTAGTAAAAGTTGCTGAGTAATGATAATGAGTTTATAACACAATTAGTATGTGTAGGTATAATGTAGTTATGTGGCAAACCACAGATGTATTGAAGGACAACCATGGACAATCTATTTGTGGTAGGGTGGAAATCAATAGACCCTGTTCTATTATTCATAATCCAGTGGAAATGGAAATCAATAGACCCTGTTCTATTATTCATAATCCAGTGGAAATGGACTTAGAATGGTCATTGCTAAGTAATTATGTCAAATGGTATAATGTAGACCAGGTAGTACTCTCACAATTTTTTCCATGTGGTAGATTTTAAACTTGTGGGAACAGTATAAATCATAATTATTTTTAACTAGCGACGCACTCCTACTTCGCACGGTTTTATGAGGTTTTTAACAAAATTGATTATGTAACAATTTGGCGACGTTAGGTATCGACAATACGTAACAATTCAACGTTTATTCTAAGTGTCATACCTACTTACAATGTTTTTTTTTACTTTTTTTTTTTTTTTTTTATAAAGTAACGATTATTCTGGTATTAATTTTACGTAATAATGTAGTAAGGAGAAATTTACAGTTAATTCTGAGTTTTTAATACTTTTTAACGGGATTATTTTAATTGATATTCCATACATATTTCATTCATACATTCTGAGGCCGCTATGAACTAAACCACTACTATAGAGATATTATATATATATTTCATTTCATTTGCTTATGTCTGTACTTATAAGTACTAGTTCAATCGACGAGCTCGCAAAATTGCCAGTGCGCATTCTATGAAAACTTGCTTCGGAATTTTGGCTTTATAAAATAGATAAGAAAAAATGGGGAAAAGGGAGGCCGCAATAAACTATACTAATAACAGAACTATTCTCCACCACATAATAAGTAAAAGTTGTCGAAGTCTTTCAGTTTCTCAGAATAAGAACTCCAAAGTTGGCCATTTAACGCAAAAATCACGGTCGAAATGTAATAGGCCTCTTAAAGGCTTTGCAAAACATCGAGATTTCTTTATTATAATTATGTAAGCTTTAATTATAATGTCAACGCAAATCGTCATTTTTAGGGTTCTGTACCCAAAGGGTAAAACGGAAACCCTATTACTAAAGCTCCGCTGTCTGCCCATCTGTCACCAGGCTGTATCTCATGAACCGTGATAGACAGTTGAAATTTTCACAGATGATGTATTTCTGTTGCCGCTATAACAACAAATACTAAAAAACAGAATAAGATAAATATTTAAGGGGGCTCCCATACAACAAACGTGATTTTTTTGTTTGTTTTTGCTCTATATTGATACCGGCAACAGGTAGATGCTTGAAATCTCAGTTTATAGAAAGAAGCAGATAGACCGCGCGGAACAATAAAGTGAGGCCCGTTTGTAGACATGTGTGCGTTACAGCCACGTGACAGCACTATAAGAACAGGTGCTGTTTTTTTTTTTCTTAAATTAGTTGGTTTTATTAACAGTATACGTCAAATTAACAATACCCATAGAAACGATACATTTGCGATATATTTTTATTTTGAGACACCAACATTTTATTGTTTTGGGTAGCTATATTTACTTTATGGTGACGTCATATAACCCATGATATAGTAAATCGACTGATGTAATAAATAAGTATTATAAAATCCATTAACTAGTTACACTTACGAAGACACATACATACTTATTTATTTATAAACATACCAACCAGAAAAGGCGATAAATAAAATACTATTATCAAAATAAATATTTTTGTAAATCCATACTCATGTACCTATACTATATTTATTTCCTAACTTAGGGGTAAATGTTTCAATATAAACTAGCAACACCGAATGATTTTTGTTAAGGTTTTGTGTCAAGATGTCACTATTAACAAGAAACACGTAAAATAAATCCAAATAGACAAATAATCAATATTTTACCTATGAAAGATACTCCATCTTATTTCTTTTGTTTTTGGGAACAGTTTTTACAATGTTTAAAAATACAAGACGGCATTATTCTGAATTTATCTCTTAGAGCCCGTGACGTACTAACGATGCGACGCTTCGTGCTGTACTGAATCGAGATTGTATTCGCTTTTGAATTTGTATTTGCTTTGTTGGCCGCACTCTCGGTGTTCCGCGCGGTCTATCTGCTTCTTTCTATAATCTGAGCTTGAAATATTCACAGAATAATTAGTTATATATTCACTTTAAAAATACATAATTAAATTAAAATAAAACAAATATTTAAGGGGGGCTCCCATACAACAAACGTGATTTTTTTGCCATTTTTAAAGATAATGGTACGGAACCCTTCGTGCGCGAGTCCGACTCGTACTTGGCCGGTTTTTTCTATGCCAAAGAAGTTCACAGAACGCGTGTTTACCGTACAATGACAGTGATGCCAATGAGCGGGCGGAACGAGCTTATGAGCCAACAGTTGGCTAATATTTTTTTTGGCGTTTACGCTCGGACTCTTTATCTAAACATGTATATAACCAAAATATGTAAGTTTAATATCAATGTATTAGAGTAAAACCTAGAAAAAAACAAAAAAAAATGTGAAAACCGTGTCAAATCCCGTTGCGTAGTTAGTATAAAAAAACAACGCGGTCGCACAGGCAGACACGAAAAACGAATTTTATTTATAATATGTATCGAATGGAATTATACCTTCTTTTATCTTCGTTGTAACATCCAATAGGATATAGATTAAAACCTTATCACTAGGTAGGTACTTAAACACTTGGCTGCTAATGATTTGTAATTATATTTCAATAATAGGTAAGCATCGAAGGTGCAATCAAAATGTATCATGTGACCTGGCGACCTTTAACACCAATGCGCTTTGACGGTTACTGCGCCATTCAACATACACAAAATTGTAATTACCTACCTATTTATTATTATTTCTTAGCAAGTTATGTGGATAGGATTTTGTCGGCAAAAATTAACATAAACGTGGTGTACATAAACTTAAATTTTTTAACGCCTTTAAACCTTTACGAGATGAATTTAAAAAAGTTCTTATTTATTTATTTACATATTAGTTTATGTAGGTACACATAAATTCACATACAAGAAGAAAGGAACAGAAAAATACGTACAAAGGTGATGCTTATTTTTAAAGAAATCTCTTCCTACCTGCGATAGGAAAGTAGACAAAGAGATGTAGACAATGTGTGTAAGAGTAAACAAAATACCTACATACGAGGGCGGCACTGAAAATTTCGGGAATCAAGGAAGTGACACAACATTACTATTTAAAAATGTATTTATTGCTTTTCGAAGTATTCTCCGCGAAATTTGACACATTTTTCCATACGATGGAACCAATCATTGAAGCAACCATTCCATTCGGAAGTTGGGGTCTCCAAAATGGCCGTTTTGTAGGCGTCCACAGCTTCTTCAGGTGATGAAAATCTCTGTCCACACAATTTATTCTTTATTTTAGGGAAAGTATAGAAATCATTAGGGCTTAGATCGGGGCTGTACGGCGGATGGTCTAATAATTCCATGTTTTCTTGCTCTAAAAACTCTTTTGTTCTGTGCGCGGTGTGAGAACTCGCATTGTCGTGATGGAGGATGATGCGGCGGTTGCAGTTCTCTTTACGGAGTTCAGAAACGACCTGTGGCAAACAAATGCTAGCATACCATTCTGCATTAACCGTTCTTTGTCCCTCAAGAGGAATAGTCGTAACATGGCCGGTTTTGGAGACAAACGTGGCCACCATTTTTTTTGCAACACTCCGTGAACGAAAAATTTTTGTTGGCTTTAACTCATTTTCGAACACCCAAACTCAGGACTGGTTTTTTGTTTCGGGTTCGTACGCGTATATCCAGGATTCGTCACCTGATACAATGTTGTATACAGCATTTTAGGATCCTGCGTGGAATCTTTCGAGAGTTCTGACGCACCAAGTAACGCGAGCCGCTTTTTGCTCTTCACAGAGCGAATGCGGTATCCATCGGGAAAACAACTTTTTTACACCTAATTGTTCATGCAAGATTATTTGTATTTGACTCATGCCAATGTCTAAAGTTGCCTGAATTTCGCGGTATGTCACATGTCGATCTTCCTCAATCAGCTTACGTACAGCATCAACGTTTTCTTGGGTGACTGCAGTTTTTGGACGACCTTGACGGGGATCATCACTGAGCTGTGCGATAAATTGTGGTTTTGGATGGGGCTTCATCACCAAATGCAGAAATCATCCGGTCAACACACTGTTTTTGTGTTAAACCACTTCGAAAGTCATAATAAATCATCGCTCTTGAATTTTCTCGAGTCAATTCCATTTTCTCAACGACTAAACAAGTTTGACAAAACCTTGTGAGAAGACCGAGAATCTTTTTTTAAATAAATAAATGGTATTCGATTTTTAAAACCAATGAGTTTTCAATTAAAAAGATTTTAATATGACAGGAACAGTGGAAATATTCCATTCCCGATACTTTTAGTGCAGCCCTCGTATAATAAAAAAAAAACAGTATTCACTAATTTAAATATAAACATACAATAAGAGAATATACTTACATAGGTACATACTTCTAACATAAATATCACTAAAATATATGTAATTATAATAAATATGGTATAAAATAATAAATACTTACTTATTAAGCAACTATTCATTCATTCATTATGCAACTATGACGAAAAGGAAAGGTAGTGTTCTTTCACTCTTCTTTTAAAAACCGCAACAGTTTGGCAGTCCCTAATCCTTCTCCAAATCCTTGCTTAGTGCTCATGTTCAATACATAAAAGGAGACCTTGTGCAAAATTTTTGACCCAGCTGTTTAGGCTGTGCGTTGTCTGTCAGTCAACGAAAGCACCTATTTAACATATTATTTTTTCACAGCACAAGCAAGGCGGCACCCTGGGCAGTTTCGTCAAATGGAACTTCACAAAATTCATCGTCGACAAAGATGGCGTGCCCGTTGAGCGTCATGGACCCAATGTTGACCCATTGGACATGGTCAAGTCCCTCGAGAAGTACTGGTGATAAATTTAATGGAAAAACAGCTTCGCATTTTATTTTTATACCTCGATATTTTAGACAGGTTATATATTAGATGGTTTAGCAGTAGGTAAATAATTTACTGAAGCAACTGAGCATTTAACTTTATATAAATTCTCTGTCTAATCATTCACATCACTTCTAATATGCATCTTAATCAAGCAAAAATATAGATAAGTATATTACATACACAGTTAAATCTCTATTTTTTTTTTAACTTGGCATGTCGAAAGAATAAACTAAGTTGTTCGTAAAATAAAAATAAAAAACTACAACTGCACTGTGTGATATTTTGTATCGTTTTTAACAATCTTTGTTTTTTTTTCTTGTGATATATTAAACTTATATAATAATTTTGAAGAATTCTTTTTTATTTAATTAATAAGTCCCTTCTAATTGTGTCACCTTGTTACACGCATCGGAACAATCATAAATTATTTTATTTCTGAAAGTAGATTCGTACAAACGTTTTTCGTTTCGTTTCGAAACAAAATCAAGAGTTCAGTCTCTTTTAAAATGCAAACATAGGTAATCTTGGCCAGATCATGTGCTTTTGCGTTTGATAATACACAGTAAGAGCAATATAGGTAATATGGACACCACACCATGGTAACTGGCAACAAAATGTCCGATAAGATACCCACCATAAAACTTGAGTATATTTTGGTGGGAACAGAACCACGGTTGTGCTACCGTGGTGTTCCATTGTAATATAGCTCTTTAGTGCCTTTACTGACCCCCATATCTTACAATCCTGTAGATCTCTGTAGGTACGTCGTATAACGTTTGTCATTACTACTGACTGTGGCCTTACTGTTCACCACGTTGAAATTTAAGGAGAAGGATCCTCCTTATTCCAATACAAGCGCCTACCAATAATTTATAGTGCTCTGTGGTGGGCCTCTAGGTAAACTCCGTCTCACGAAAGAAGTCTCACAGACGAGGCGCGACGTGGCGCTGCAGGCATTGCTAACTTGTATAATAATAATTAGTTCCACTTATTTCCGCGGGACTTCTTTCGTGAGACGGAGTTTAACAGAGAGTGTTTTAACCAGAAATAGTACTGCACTTTATACGCTTTTGTGTCGTCGTCAAAATGTTGTTTGTTCCTGTCTACTGTTTATTAGGAGAGGTGTCTTCTGCAAACAGTACAACGTCACAGATCAATCATACCTAGAGACATTTTATTTATTACCAGCTTTAAGGCTTCTACATACCGGGGCGACTTGTCGCGCGACGCGACGCGACACAAAGGCACCGCTCGTCCCGCGACACGCAGGGCCTTTGTGCCGTGTCGCGCTGGTATGTAGAAGCCTTTACCCGGCCCGGCTTCGCACGGGTAGCTCGAAGTATCTACCCTACCCTACCTATCTACCCCTACCATACCTACCTACCCTACCCACCTACCCTTCCTTCAATTACAACCATATGGTGGATGAGCTAAGGTAGCCCGCGAAATTCAAATAATGTTACGTTTTTTGCAATTTGCAGGTCAGTAACAGGTTGTATGTTGATCTAAATAAGATTCGCGGCCATAACAAATATGGCTTTACAGTGTGGGAGCCTGGCATACAACATAAGCATTAGCGACTGACCCGCGCGGCGCGCAGACCGACACTAAGTGCTGCTATTTTTTTTTTTTTTTTTAGAAAATGGCATCTCGTAGCAGACCTAGAGAGGTCGTTGCTACTTAACCGGATATTCCTGTGGCTGCCCTAAGGTTTTTAATCTTAAAGCCTCCAGCCAGGGCGCAAATTATATATATTAAAACTAAACGACAGCGCACTAAGGGCACCCCCTGTGGGGTACGGACCTCGGCTCAGGGCGTCGTTGAGGGATCACAAAATTAGTAACAATTTGGGGACGGGCTGGATCAACATTTTGATCATGATTATTATCAGGGGATATTATATTTATTGCTACGGCGCTCTCAGCCTCTAACCGGGCGGCTGGCGCATGACGGGGGGGAGGACTTTTATTACCATTTACTCGGGAAGTTCGCGTGGTACCTCGGCGGCGAGGACGGAAGGTCGGTTTGTGTATTTTGTGCACTGTACTCGTGGCCCTATTGCTTTCATGAAGGAGAGTGACGGGGTCATCCGGATCTAAGAGAGTGTGCCTCGGTCGGCGAGTCTGACTAATGGCAGAAGGCCTGTAACTAGCGGCCTGCACAACCAAGGGGTTGCGATGACGTTCCGCGGATTCGAAAAAGCGCTTTGCAAGGCGCTTCATAAACTGTTTGATGGTAGGCATCTTAAGGTCTACGTGAAGTTGTTCGTTCCGAACGAACCAAGGAGCCTTCGTAATTCTGCGGAGAAATTCCGGTTTTGAAGCGTCTGCATCTTATGGATGTGATACGACTTTGCGTGAGCGAAGACTACGCAGGCGTAAGTCATGATCGGTCGAATGCACGCGGTGTAAATACGCAATTTGCACTTAAGGGACAACTTGCTGCGCGGGTTGAGTACGGAGTGTAGTCGGCCGAGAGCAAAACTGGCGCGCGAGCGCACCTGTTTTATGTGCTCGCCGAACGTCATGTGATGGTCTAAGACCACACCGAGATATTTGGCTCGCTTCTCCCAAGGGATAGGCTTGCCGAACATGGTGATCGGTTGGGGCAGGGCGGGTGATCGCCGGGGCCTACAGAATAGGACCCCCTGGCTCTTATCAGGGTTGACTTCGATCCTCCACTTCCTGAACCAGGCCGCGAGTCTGTTGACTTCGGCCTGAAGGATGCGGGCGATATTGTCTTGCCTGAGGCCGGAGTAGTAGATGGCCGTGTCGTCTGCGAACAGAGCTAACTGCGCCTTTCTACATTTGGGGATATCACTAGTGAATATAGTGAATATCAGCGGTGCCAGCACAGCGCCCTGAGGGACGCCTGCGCGGAGCGGATGGGGGGAGGATAGCGTACCCTCGATGCGATAGCGGAAGGTGCGGTCCGACAAAAAGTCTCGTAAGATGAGCACGAGACGATCGGGCACACCGAGTTTGTAGAGCTTATATAATAAGCCGTTGTGCCAGACTTTGTCGAACGCTTTCGCAATGTCGAAGAACACAGCACCCGTCATGAGCCCGCGCTGGAAGCCAGCGCTTATATGCTCGACGATACGGTGGACCTGTTGTACGCACGAATGTTGGGATCTGAACCCGAACTGTTCGTTTGGGATGAGGCCCTTCGTCTCGGCATAGTCTCTGAGACGCTTATAAATAAGCCTCTCATAGACTTTGCCGAAGACGTTGAGCAGACTGATGGGTCGGTAACTGGAAGGTTCGGTCTTAGGTTTGCCGGGCTTCGGGATACCGATGACCGTGGCACTTTTCCAAGCTTGAGGAAAAATGTTGTTGCTAAGAGCGCCATTGAAGATGGTGGTCATTAGCATGATCAGGTGAGCGGGGAACATCTGGAGCACCCTGTTGGTGATTCCGTCTGATCCGGGAGATTTACGGGTTTTCAGACCCTTGATAATGTCGTGCACTTCGTCTGGGGTGACGGGAGCCAGAGGACAATCAGGGTCTTCGACCGGAGGGAGATTCGCCCTACGTTCGACTTCAGCGTCCACCTCAGCGAGGTGAGCTTGGTCTACTGGTTGAGAGCTGGGCGAGCACTGAGTCTCGAGAGTGTCAGCCAGGCATTCAGCCTTGTCGGTGTCGTCGAATGCTATCGTCCTGTCGGGTCGTGTCAGAGGGGGCATAGAAGCTACTTGCAGGGATCTGAGTTTCCTCTGAAGTTCCCAGAAGGCAAGATGAGTGGGCTCTAGTTCGCCCAGCATCTTGTCCCAGTTAGCCTCACGCAGTTCTTTCATTCGCTTCCTTACAGATTTCTGTAATTGGCGCATGAAGACTTTGTTAGCGTCACAGGGAAAGACACTGTATGCACGAGTGGCCGCGTTCTTCTCAGTCAGCAGTTCACGCACATCGTCCGGCAGCTTTCGGCGATGGGGGTCCATCGCCGGAACCCGTCTCGAGCAATCGCTCAGGACTGATTGTACGTGTTCCGTGAGTGAGTCGATCGCGGCCGTCGTGTCGGCGATCGAGTCAAACTGATCGGGGATAGAATCCAGTATCGGGGATGTGGTGGATTTCAGTCGGTCGCTTACTTTCCGCCAGTCCGTGACTACTTTCGTGAGGGGGGGTTGGTCAGGGTCAAGGAGTCCGTCGCGAGGGGCCAGTCTTAAGACGACCGGCCGGTGGTCAGAAGTCAGTTCGTCCATCGCCTCTATCGAATCCAACCGTAGGTTGATATTCTTTAGGAGCGCTATGTCCAATATGTCCGGGGATTGACTGGGGATATGGGGGTAATGAGTAGGATTCATCGGACCGATGATATCGAAATTTAAAACGGCGGTGAGGTCAAACAGATGTTGGCCTCGAAACGTGGTGGTATTACAGTTCCAGGACGGATGTTTGGCGTTGAGATCACCCGCTACGATAACGGATTCACTCAGGCCGAAAAGAATCGAAAGATCGCGAGACAGCATTTGAAGACCGTCTGGGCTCGTGGTCGCGGTGGGCGGCATGTAAGCCGAAACTATCGTAATCGGTTGATGACCTGACATTGCTATTTTGCATGCAGACACTTCAAGACACGAGAGAGTTGTTGGAGCATCGAGCGGGATGCAATGGAGAGGAGTCCTATAGTAAATCAGGGTGCCGCCCCTGTGGCATCGAGTCCTGTCATTGCGAACTACGCGATAGTTCGCAATTGACGGGTCTCGATGACAAGGCTTGAGGAAAGTTTCCTGTACTAGGAGAATATCTAACCGATGGTCGCGGAGGAACACAGCGATTTCGTCGCGTTGTTCTCTAATGCCGTTGGCATTGAAAAAGCCTAACTTTAGTGATCTGAGTTTAGTTCTCGCGGGGGCCGTATTATACATTATGGTTTCCTATACGCGATGGACTCTAGGGCTTGCGTGATCTCGGGATACGCGTGATAAATTCGCTGGATCTCCGATAGATCGCAGGAGTTACGGGCTACAATTATTTCGCTGGCCATTTTCTTGGCGCGGGGCGAAAGAAAGATGTTAAATGTGCTCGAGATCACATTAAACGCATCGAAGGTGTTAGGTGGTGCGACCACTGGAGTGGCCGCGGGTTGAGGAGGCGCGCGAGTGTTGAGAGGGGGAGCGGCTTTGGAAGCAGGCTCTGGCACGCGGGCCACTGGGGGCGCGAGAGGCGCGCTTCTACCGGCGGTGGTAGATTGTTGGTGATGCTGAGCGCTATGAGCGCGAAGGCGAGGGTCCATCAACCGTGGGATGGGTTAAGGTTGAGGGGGGGAGGAGCCATGTATTGGCCGAAGGCAGGGAAGGCCTGCTGGTGGTTGAAATAATTCCACGGACTGGACCTTTGAGGGCTCAGTCGTTGCGGAGGTTGGGTCAGAGAGGAGGCGAATCCCCCCTGGTTGTCTCTCTGTTGCGTCGCGTCGTAACGCTTGGTCAACTTCGAGGAAGACGATTTTGGTGCCTTAGGACAGCCACGGAAATTGGCTGGGTGGCCTGGTTGGCCGCAAAGAACGCAACTGGGAGGTTCGGTGCAGAGGGCACGATCTTTCGGTCGCGAGCATTCAGAAGTGCCATGCTCACCCAGGCACTTGACGCACCTGGGTTTTGCGAAGCAGTTCTTCTGCGCGTGACCGTAGAGTTGACATCGGTGGCACTGTCCGATAATGCTGGACTTGTGCGGTTTCTGAATATCAAAGCCTTTAAGGCTACAGATCGAAGCGATCTTGAAAATAGGGTGATGCCCGTCAACCTGAGAGCATACGACAAGAATCATGTCGTATGGTGCACCGCCTCTAGAGCGGTGCATCCTGTGGACTTCGAGGACAGGAATAGCCTGACGCTCTAAGTCCGACTTAATGTCTGCGGTGGCAATCTCACTGGGGATCCTACGGATCACCACACGCGTCTGACGCTCTTCGGGGAGGGTATATGAGTGGTATGAGATGCCTCTCACCCGAAGTGTCCTGGTTAGTTCCCTGAAATCGTTAGCCGTGGGAACGGTGACTTTTATACCCGGTTGGGTACTGACCGCGCTGGTGAAATTGATCCGCTGATCAACACACCATTTCGAAATTTCCGTCCATTTACCCTTGTCCTGGATGACAATGGGCGGAGGACGGGAAGCCTTCTTAGAGGCAGAAACGACAGTAAAACCGTCTTGGTCTTGCGTGGAAGACGCCGGGACCGGTGACGGAGTCACGGTAGGGGGGGGCCGCGGTAGGGGCCACCGAGGTGGATGCCACGGGGGCAGAAGGGATAGGGGTCGAGGGAGGCTCGTACGCCACTATCTTTGTCGCCTGGCCCGACTTACTATTCGACTTCTTCCTCTTGCCAGGTCCAGAGGTTAGGACCCCTGGCTTGGCAGAGGGAGAAGAAGAAGACGAAGAGGAAGAGCTGGACTCTTCGGAGTCAGAACTGCACGGACTTGGCGCGCGATTGTCCGCAGGTGCGGAAGTGTCCATAGACACGATCGGACTAGGGGAGGGACTCTGGAAGTCCTCTTCCGCCTGCTGGTTCGCGAGTACATCGCTGAACTTATCGATGCCAGCAGAAGGCTGGCTCTTTAATTGAGCGATTTGTACTCCGTACCGTTGCAAAAAGGCTGGGTCCTTAAAAAGGACCTCTTTGAAGAACGCCACAATAAGGGCGTCCTCCATAGCGGGTTTAAGGGTGGTTCCTAATAGGGAGGAATTTTGGAGCCGTCTCCACTAAACTTCTACCTATCGTTCCCTATACCTAGCTCCCCGGGTGGATTGGCCCGGGGATGTGTTTCCCTCCCTGTCGGGTGCAGACAGGGAGGATGTGTAGCCTATTGGTGAGCCCTAAGCTTGTGATACCGTTGCCAATCTTATTGTGCAAGGGGGCCCTTTCCAGTCTAGCGCGAAGGGTGTAGACACACCCTAGAGACACTAGGTGAGTAGCTGCGGAAGGAAAACTGCCACCAGAGCCGACTAGGAGATCCCCCAAGGCCGGTTAACTCTGGGACCCGTCCAATTTACTGCCTCCCCCTGAAGGGGTTCGGCGGGTGCGTTTGGGTCAACACCCCACTCGGTTTCGTTAACACCGTAAGGTTTCCACCGAGGACCACGAAACTGTGGTTTTGCCCAGAAGGGGCCTAATGAAGCTACTCTCTGAACAAACTGTTAAACAAACGCTTGCCTTGAAAAAGGCACTTTTTTGATCTAGTGTCTTTCGATTAAATTAATTAATAAATTAATCAATCTAATCAATCGACGATCGGTTGTAGTCGGGGCGACTACGAGAGCGTTACGCAAGCGTAACGTACCGGGCACGAAAGAGCAGCAGCGGGAGAGCGGGGCACAGCGAGAGCAGCGCAACACACGTCCTTCCGCAGCGAGCTTCGAGCGCAGAATGACTAAGTGCTGCTAGCCCACGCGATCGTTTATATGTGCGCTCCTCGTCGGCGCGTTGCCTTCGGACATACTCACGCGCCGAACACCTTCAAATTATTAAGCGGCTCACTGACCACCACTAGTTTTTATTAAAGTGTGCTTGACGCTGATTGGCTGGGCACATTTCTAAGGCAGCTGATTAGCCAATAGGATGTTGAGTTTTTAAGAATTTTGTATATATATTGGTTTGGAAATAAATTCTGCATCATCGACGAAATCAAACATTCTGCGCTCGAAGCTCGCTGCGGAAGGACGTGTGTTGCGCTGCTCTCGCTGTGCCCCGCTCTCCCGCTGCTGCTCTTTCGTGCCCGGTACGTTACGCTTGCGTAACGCTCTCGTAGTCGCCCCGACTACAACCGATCGTCAATTGATTAGATTGATTAATTAATTTAATCGAAAGACACCAGATCAAAAAAAGTGCCATTTTCAAGGCAAGCGTTTCTTAACAGTTTGTTCAGAGAGTAGCTTCATTAGGCCCCTTCTGGGCAAAACCACAGTTTCGTGGTCCTCGGTGGAAACCTTACGGTGTTAACGAAACCGAGTGGGGTGTTGACCCAAACGCACCCGCCGAACCCCTTCAGGGGGAGGCAGTAAATTGGACGGGTCCCAGAGTTAACCGGCCTTGGGGGATCTCCTAGTCGGCTCTGGTGGCAGTTTTCCTTCCACAGCTACTCACCTAGTGTCTCTAGGGTGTGTCTACACCCTTCGCGCTAGACTGGAAAGGGCCCCCTTGCACAATAAGATTGGCAACGGGATCACAAGCTTAGGGCTCACCAATAGGATACACATCCTCCCTGTCTGCACCCGACAGGGAGGGAAACACATCCCCGGGCCAATCCACCCGGGGAGCTAGGTATAGGGAACGATAGGCAGAAATTTAGTGGAGACGGCTCCAAAATTCCTTCCTACTAGGAACCCCCCTTAATCGCTATGGAGGTCGCCATTATTTTGGCGTTCTTCAGAGAGGTCCTTTTTAAGGACCCAGCCTTTTTAGATAAATATGGAGTACAACTCGCTAAACTAAAGAGCCAGCCTTCTGCTGGCATCGAAAAGTTCAGCGATGTACTCGCGAACCAACAGGCGGAAGAGGACTTCCAGAGTCCCTTCCCTAGCCCGATCGTGTCAATGGACACTTCCGCACCTGCAGACAATCGCGCGCCAAGTCCGAGCAGCTCAGACTCCGAAGAGTCCAACTCTTCCTCTTCGTCTTCTTCTTCTACCTCTGCCAAGCCAGGGGTCCTAACCTCTGGACCTGGCAAGAGGAAGAAGTCGAAGAGTAAGTCGGGCCAGGCAGCTAAGATAGTGGCGTACGAGCCTCCCTCGACCCCTATCCCTTCTGCCCCCGTGGCATCCACCTCAGTGGCCCCTACCGCGGCCCCCTCTACCGTGACTCCGTCACCGGTCCCGGCGTCTTCCACGCAAGACCAAGACGGTTTTATTGTCGTTTCTGCCTCTAAGAAGGCTTCCCGTCCTCCGCCCATTGTCATCCAGGACAAGGGTAAATGGACGGAAATCTCGAAATGGTGTGTTGATCAGCGGATCAACTTCACCAGCGCGGTCAGTACCCAACCGGGTATAAAAGTCACCGTTCCCACGGCTAATGATTTCAGGGAACTAACCAGGACACTTCGGGTGAGAGGCATCTCATACTACTCATATACCCTCCCCGAAGAGCGTCAGACGCGTGTGGTGATCCGTAGGATCCCCAGTGAGATTGCCACCGCAGACATTAAGTTGGACTTAGAGCGACAGGCTATTCCTGTCCTCGAAGTCCACAGGATGCACCGCTCTAGAGGCGGTGCACCATACGACATGATTCTTGTCGTATGCTCTCAGGTTGACGGGCATCACCCTATTTTCAAGATCGCTTCGATCTGTAGCCTTAAAGGCTTTGATATTCAGAAACCGCACAAGTCCATCATTATCGGACAGTGCCACCGATGTCAACTTTACGGTCACGCGCAGAAGAACTGCTTCGCGAAACCCAGGTGCGTCAAGTGCCTGGGTGAGCATGGCACTTCTGAATGCTCGCGACCGAAAGACCGTGCCCTCTGCACCGAACCTCCCAGTTGCGTTCTTTGCGGCCAACAAGGCCACTCAGCCAATTACCGTGGCTGCCCTAAGGCACCAAAATCGTCTTCCTCGAAATTGACCAAGCGTTACGACGCGAGGCAACAGAGAGATAACCAGGGGGGATTCTCCTCCTCTCTGACCCAACCTCCGCAACGACTGAGCCCTCAAAGGTCCAGTCCGTGGAATTATTTCAACCACCAGCAGGCCTTCCCTGCCTTCGGCCAATACATGGCTCCTCCCCCCCCTCAACCTCAACCTATCCCACGGTTGATGGACCCTCGCCTTCGCGCTCATAGCGCTCAGCAACATCATCAATCTACCGCCGCCGGTAGGAGCGCGCCTCTCGCGCCCCCAGTGGCCCGCGTGCCAGAGCCTGCTTCCAAAGCCGCTCCCCCTCTCAACACTCGCGCGCCTCCTCAACCCGCGGCCACTCCAGTGGTCGCATCACCTAACACCTTCGATGCGTTTAATGTGATCTCGAGCACATTTAACATCTTTCTTTCGCCCCGCGCCAAGAAAATGGCCAGCGAAATAATTGTAGCCCGTAACTCCTGCGATCTATCGGAGATCCAGCGAATTTATTACGCGTATCCCGAGATCACGCAAGCCCTAGAGTCCATCGCGTATAGGAAACCATAATGTATAATACGGCCCCCGCGAGAACTAAACTCAGATCACTAAAGTTAAGCTTTTTCAATGCCAACAGCATTAGAGAACAACGCGACGAAATCGCTGTGTTCCTCCGCGACCATCGGTTAGATATTTTCCTAGTACAGGAAACTTTCCTCAAGCCTTGTCATCGAGACCCGTCAATTGCGAACTATCGCGTAGTTCGCAATGACAGGACTCGATGCCACAGGGGCGGCACCCTAATTTACTATAGGACTCCTCTCCATTGCATCCCGCTCGATGCTCCGACAACTCTCTCGTGTCTTGAAGTGTCTGCATGCAAAATAGCAATGTCAGGTCATCAACCGATTACGATAGTGTCGGCTTACATGCCGCCCACCGCGACCACGAGCCCAGACGGTCTTCAAATGCTGTCTCGCGATCTTTCGATTCTTTTCGGCCTGAGTGAATCCGTTATCGTAGCGGGTGATCTCAACGCCAAACATCCGTCCTGGAACTGTAATACCACCACGTTTCGAGGCCAACATCTGTTTGACCTCACCGCCGTTTTAAATTTCGATATCATCGGTCCGATGAATCCTACTCATTACCCCCATATCCCCAGTCAATCCCCGGACATATTGGACATAGCGCTCCTAAAGATTATCAACCTACGGTTGGATTCGATAGAGGCGATGGACGAACTGACTTCTGACCACCGGCCGGTCGTCTTAAGACTGGCCCCTCGCGACGGACTCCTTGACCCTGACCAACCCCCCCTCACGAAAGTAGTTACGGACTGGCGGAAAGTAAGCGACCGACTGAAATCCACCACATCCCCGATACTGGATTCTATCCCCGATCAGTTTGACTCGATCGCCGACACGACTGCCGCGATCGACTCACTCACGGAACACGTACAATCAGTCCTGAGCGATTGCTCGAGGCAGGTTCCGGCGATGGACCCCCATCGCCGAAAGCTGCCGGACGATGTGCGTGAACTGCTGACTGAGAAGAACGCGGCCACTCGTGCATACAGTGTCTTTCCCTGTGACGCTAACAAAGTCTTCATGCGCCAATTACAGAAATCTGTAAGGAAGCGAATGAAAGAACTGCGCGAGGCTCACTGGGACAAGATGCTGGGCGAACTAGAGCCCACTCATCTTGCCTTCTGGGAGCTTCAGAGGAAACTCAGATCCCCGCAAGTAGCTTCTATGCCCCCTCTGACACGACCCGACAGGACGATAGCATTCGACGACACCGACAAGGCTGAATGCCTGGCTGACACTATCGAGACTCAGTGCTCGCCCAGCTCTCAACCAGTAGACCAAGCTCACCTCGCTGAGGTGGACGCTGAAGTCGAACGTAGGGCGAATCTCCCTCCGGTCGAAGACCCTGATTGTCCTCTGGCTCCCGTCACCCCAGACGAAGTGCACGACATTATCAAGGGTCTGAAAACCCGTAAATCTCCCGGATCAGACGGAATCACCAACAGGGTGCTCCAGCTGTTCCCCGCTCACCTGATCATGCTAATGACCACCATCTTCAATGGCGCTCTTAGCAACAACATTTTTCCTCAAGCTTGGAAAAATGCCACGGTCATCGGTATCCCGAAGCCCGGCAAGCCTAAGACCGAACCTTCCAGTTACCGACCCATCAGTCTGCTCAACGTCTTCGGCAAAGTCTATGAGAGGCTTATTTATAAGCGGGCTGGCTCATGACGGGTGCTGTGTTCTTCGAGATTGCGAAAGCGTTCGACAAAGTCTGGCACAACGGCTTATTATATAAGCTCTACAAACTCGGTGTGCCCGATCGTCTCGTGCTCATCTTACGAGACTTTTTGTCGGACCGCACCTTCCGCTATCGCATCGAGGGTGCGCTATCCTCCCCCCATCCGCTCCGCGCAGGCGTCCCTCAGGGCGCTGTGCTGGCACCGCTGATATTCACTATATTCACTAGTGATATCCCCAAATGTAGAAAGGCGCAGTTAGCTCTGTTCGCAGACGACACGGCCATCTACTACTCCGGCCTCAGGCAAGACAATATCGCCCGCATCCTTCAGGCCGAAGTCAACAGACTCGCGGCCTGGTTCAGGAAGTGGAGGATCGAAGTCAACCCTGATAAGAGCCAGGGGGTCCTATTCTGTAGGCCCCGGCGATCACCCGCCCTGCCCCAACCGATCACCATGTTCGGCAAGCCTATCCCTTGGGAGAAGCGAGCCAAATATCTCGGTGTGGTCTTAGACCATCACATGACGTTCGGCGAGCACATAAAACAGGTGCGCTCGCGCGCCAGTTTTGCTCTCGGCCGACTACACTCCGTACTCAACCCGCGCAGCAAGTTGTCCCTTAAGTGCAAATTGCGTATTTACACCGCGTGCATTCGACTGATCATGACTTACGCCTGCGTAGTCTTCGCTCACGCAAAGTCGTATCACATCCATAAGATGCAGACGCTTCAAAACCGATTTCTCCGTAGAATTACGAAGGCTCCTTGGTTCGTTCGGAACGAACAACTTCACGTAGACCTTAAGATGTCTACCATCAAGCAGTTTATGAAGCGCCTTGCAAAGCGCTTTTTCGAATCCGCGGAACGTCATCGCAACCCCTTGGTTGTGCAGGCCGCTAGTTACAGGCCTTCTGCCATTAGTCAGACTCGCCGACCGAGGCATACTCTCTTAGATCCGGATGACCCCGTCACTCTCCTTCAGGAAAGCAATAGGGCCACGAGTACAGTGCACAAAATACACAAACCGACCTTCCGTCCTCGCCGCCGAGGTACCACGCGAACTTCCCGAGTAAATGGTAATAAAAGTCCTCCCCCCCGTCATGCGCCAGCCGCCCGGTTAGAGGCTGAGAGCGCCGTAGCAATAAATATAATATCCCCTGATAATAATCATGATCAAAATGTTGATCCAGCCCGTCCCCAAATTGTTACTAATTTTGTGATCCCCCAACGACGCCCTAAGCGGAGGTCCGTACCCCACAGGGGGTGCCCTTAGTGCGCTGTCGTTTAGTTTTAATATATATAATTTGCGCCCTGGCTGGAGGCTTTAAGATTAAAAACCTTAGGGCAGCCACAGGAATATCCGGTTAAGTAGCAACGACCTCTCTAGGTCTGCTACGAGATGCTATTCATAAAAAAAAAAAAAAAAAAAATCTGCATCATTCCCAAAACGAGTGTTTTACTGAACACCCATAACAGAATTATAATCATTAGAATCGAACTTGTTTATTTTAACCGAAAAAGGTTTAGTAGTGTTTTTATTGTAAAATTCTCAAGGTATAAATTGTGGTAGAGGCACACTTGAAGTACCCGACGCCAACAATTGGCGCAAAAATAAGACCACCATGTCACTTGATCGACTTACATGCATGCTTAGCCAGCCTTTAAAATGTTCCCACTGCTGAGACATGGCCTGCGCTCGATGAGAGAGAGTGGTCCGTAAACCACCACGCGGGCCCAGTGCGGGTTGGTAGTTATCACATGCAATTCAGTAAGTAAGTAATTATTTATTTATTTGTTAGAATATTGTTGATAAACAGATGTTACACGTAATTTGTGGATATTTCGACTTTTTCTTATTACAACATCATTATGTACAGACGCCAGCAGGTCAAGCTACCCGAAACTGTCAAATTTTCCCAATCAACCTTAAACCTTATGCTTTATCGATAAAGTTGAAAATCTTTTAAAGAAATTGGACAGATTGTAGTAGTAAAGCCATGTTTTTATGTACAAAGATACAGAGTTCACAAAGATGATTTGAATTACGCGGCAAGGCGAGCAAGGTTGGATCAAATGTTGATGACGCAAACAAACGACATAAAATTTTTATATATTTTATTCAATGATGTTTATAATATTTTGACAGCAGATTTGTCGCTATTGATTTAAAAAAATCTGTGTGTGGATGTGAGATTTGGAAATTTACTAAAGTGGCTGCGTGTGTATCGAGCATTACAAACCTATCAAGCCAGTCGCAACGGTCAAAATTATAACGAACCGTTTGATTGTCTTAGAATGATTGAGCCGGCATCGGCACTAGAATTGCCAAACGCCAAACGTGTCTTTGTCAACTAGTCTGTGTACTCAACTCATACGCGAGTACGAACCTGTTCTCTAAGTAGTCTGTGCGTTCGTACGCGACTGGCTGTTGATTTAAAAGTCTCACATCCATGATTTATCGCTAGCGATGTCAAAATCCTTGTGTGGACGACTGCGTAATTGAGATTTTGGGGGTGCCCGCCCACGAGCGATTTTTTTAGGAAGAAATACATTTACATAAAAATCGCCGAAAAAAAAATCAGCCTGAGTCGAATAAAAAATCGCTAAGCTCAGATTGATGGCGTACCTATAGTAGGAGATTTCAAAAACTACGGTTGTATTAAATTAGGAAGTTAGGTTGGCCCATTGACATTAGTATTCCTACCACAATGGGTTGGCCAATGGTAAATAATAGTTTTTGTCTCTGTCTCTCCCGTTAGAAGAAGCAGTCTATCACATGGAATAGTGTAGCAAGTAGCAACAACTATTTTTAACCAATCACAGGCACCCTTTTTAAATTCATTCTAGCGTCGTCGTTCGTTGGCGCTTGGCTTCCTCTTCTCTCCGTAGTTTTGCGTTCATTCATTGTGTTTATGTTGCGTACTTTTCGTTTTGATTTTGTTTAAAAATATTGTTGGCATTTACTGTGGAGTAAGAAAATAGTAATCTTTACGGAATAAGCAAGTTGTGAATCGATGAATACTATAATATTGTGACAAGTAAATATCATCGCGTGTGGTTTTGTGATAATTTTAGACTCGACAAAAAAGAAACTAGCAATTAAAATGTTGTGAAATTAATTACAGAATGTCTACTAGAAGCGGTCGGATAAGAACTAGCGTTATCGAAGTGAGTCCTTCGAGAACACGTAAAGGTGTCTCGCCGACGCGGTCTCCCGCCAGAACGCGGAAAAGTTCGCCGCCGACGTCCGGGAAAACTCCGCCTCCTGCGCGCTCGTCTGGCCGTAAATCTCCCGCTCGGAAATCGCCTAGCCGAAAACCAGCTTCGAAGTTTCCCGCACACAAGTCACCTTCGAGAACTACTAAGGATACAACACAACCAGACGTTTCCAATGTCCCGAAGTCTCCGGCAAAGCGCCCTCCCATCGACTCTGAAGTAGCAGTGGCGGTCAAACTTGAAGATTTATCTTCTAAGCTTGAAGTCTACCGCCGAACCCGGTCGAAGCGCTTAGAATACTCCCTCAAAGATTTGGCATCGAGTATTACAGAGAGTGAATTTTCTCTTGACAAAGTGAATGGCTTGGAACCTAGTGACATTCTATATGGTCTGAGAAACAGGAGATCTGTCGAGGAGGTTGCGCCTCGCAGGTCTAGTAGGTTGCGAGAGTTTGTTGACAGTGCCCCAGACATCAGACGGAGTCTCAGCAAATCCCTAAGTCAAAGCAAATCAATAAGCAAATCGGTCAGTAAATCACTAGGAGCATACTCAGATGAGGACAATTCTGAAGAGGAATACCATCAGGTGAAACCAAAGTCAGTGACTAGAAAGTTGGCAACCCCCCTTCGAAACAGTATCAATAGCTTGACCCAAGTTGCAAGCAAATGGGAGTTTGGTGGAAGAATTGGATCCTTGAGCTTAATGGTCCTAATACCTATAACAGTATTCTCAATATTAATTTCTTGTAGAAAATCTTGTTCTCCCAAATCACTTTTAGATCTGACTGCATATAAATCATTACAAGTTTTGTTTAGTTTACAAGCATCTGGCTATATTCTTGTGCAATGTGTTATACAAGCCATCTTTGCTGTAGTACCAATATTTGGTACTAGATCTGGCCGCATGGATGAGTCTGGCACAAGACACTGTTTCAATGCATTTTTCTCCAGCATAGTGACTATGGATACCCTCTTCCTATTGGATTTCTTCCAAATTATTGACAAACAGAATTTATTGAATGAATACTTGAGACTTGCAGCCATGTCATACATTTTTGCTGTAGTACTAAGCATTGTTTTGTACGTAAAAAGCAGTGACTTGACAAAGGAAGACTTAAATCAGTATGGAAACACTGGATATACATTGTATGACTTCTTCATGGGGAGGGAAATTCATCCATTTATCAAGAAGCTGGATGTCAAACTTTGGCTATCAAGAATCTCAAATATAAGCTCTGTAAGTATTAATTATGGATACATAGATTTTCCTTCTCATATATAGGGGTATTGTGTTTCCCAGTACCTGGGTTGTGGAGGTCAGATAAGCAGTTGCTCCATGTTAAACCTGGTATAGTACAAGCATCTGGTTAGACTGGAAGCCGACCCCAACATAGTTGGGAAAAAGCGGGCAGATTGATTGTCAGTCAATCTACCTGGTACCTGTGGTATGGGGTGCTTACGGGTGGGTGACTCCTTAAATCCTGCACTTCTAGTAGGATAAAAATGGTAATATTCTATTCACTAATTGGGGTAAGCTTATCGTTTTTATGACTAGCAAATTATACAGGAAAGTAAAACCAATGCCATTCTGTATGCTTACAAATGAGGTAATGAATAATAAACAGATTTTTCTATAATTTATTCCAATAATAAAATATTTTATTTTGTTTCAGTTGATATTTCTCTCACTAATCTTCACACAAGGATTCCAAATCAAACTGTCAGAGAAGAATGATTTCTCATTGGAAAACTTAAAACAGTTGGTGAACAATGTACAGTTGAAGCCAACAATTATTATATTCTCTATAATGCAGATAGTTTATATTCTGAACTTTATTATGAAGGAGTACAGGATCACGGCAACATTTTACTGGCAATCTGAAGGGGTAGGGTACCTCCAGACTGTCTCAAGTGCACTGTACCCATTCTACTTCACAACAATATCTAAACATGTGGCAGACACAGACTTAGTTCTGTCTACTAACACCTTAATCTCTGCTTGTGTACTATTTGTGCTGGGATTCTTCATAATGCTTGTTAGTAACAATATTAAATATGAGTTCAGGAAAGATCCTCTACGTCTGAGCTTGGCAAGTAAGTAACTGTATCATGTATGCTATTTATTTTATTGTAATATGCTTTATTTGTAAATGCTTTAATGGTGGAATATACAGTGTGAGTCTTCATAATGTGCACATATCGAAATGAGGGAAAATATATTTTTTAATATTTTTTCCGTCTATAAAATTAAGCTTAGTTTCACTCATTTCAATATGTGCACATTATGAAGACTCACACTGTAGTTTTGGTTTATAACAGTAAATAATAAATACTTATTGTACTGTAGTAACCTTTCGAAAAACTAATTTATTATTCATAATCATAAGCCTAGTAATTTTCATTAACAAACTTAGTATTGAGGTACTGTGTTTTATGAGGAAGATTTCTAATATTGTTCTACTAAACAAGAAAAAGATTATCATGATTTAAAATGCTTTTTTAATTTCAGACATAGACTCCATGCCGACATTTCATGGAAAGAAGCTTCTGGTCTCCAATCTATGGGGGATCTTACGTCATCCGAACTATACAGGTGACATACTGATTCACATCGCCCTAGCTTTGCCTGGGATTGTCTCTGAACAATATGTGGCGGCAGCACCGGCGATTTTGACTATTCTTGTGCTGATGCACCGCGCATGCCGGGACCATGATCGATGCAAGTGGCGCTACGGGGCGGCCTGGCAAAGATACTGCAAAAGAGTACCTTCAGTACTATTACCTAAACTTCTTTAATTTCTATTCTCTCCAGGCTATTGCAATCCATTGTTGCACAAAAACCTCTTTTTGAAAGGTAGCCAATTATTGTTGCTGATGGGTGAAAACCATAAATTACATGCTTCCTTAGAACATGAATTTATTATGACTCGAATATAAAAGATCTTAAAAATTCAGAACTTAACTATAACTACAGAGTATTGTAGATTTTATTTTATATAATAAATGTACTATGTATTTTAGATTATTATGAGGTAGAGAATTTAATTTGTGTAAATAATTTTATTACTCTATGTATTTGAAGCAATTAAATAATGCATCACATTTAAAATGTAATTGGAACTATATTTTCTAGATATCTGTGTGACGATATTTTATTGAATTTTTTATGACATAATTATATCTAATAATTATGTAGGTTATTGTTTGAGATTAATATAACTGCCTTACGAAACCACCGTACAAAATTCTAATACTTAATTAAGCTCTCTTTATTTTTTTAAATGAATTATTGTAGTAGTATTTTTTTTATATTGACTTAGGTATACAAATCATATTTTGGTAATGTAGTATTGAAATTATTCGGAGTTGTGTGATTTGAAGTTGTATTTTTAGAAAAGTAAGACTTTGGAAAACTCTTCGTCCTCAATCATATTGCTAGATTTTAAATTAAATTGACCACGTTTGTCGTTTTCCTCCTTGCATGTGTGTATTTTATTCTACAATTATTATTCACATAATTGCATGTGGTTAAGATTATTACAACTAATAATATATTGAACTCAGAGTAAGACATCATAATTACAGGTAGGGGCAAGTGCGGAACATGTGGACACTTTCCAGAATTTAAAATAAAACATTTTTTATATCTGAATTAGTAAAGTTTCTTTTATTTTGAACATATCACATGTCTTAAGGAATAATCAGCCTTTCTTAAACTAAAATTCTAGTCTCAATATGACTTAAACTTACAAAAATAATCAACTTTTTTTTAAAACACCATATTTGTCCACAGGTTCAACAGACGATTGTACCTATGTACAGTAAAATTGTACCTGGGGACGGTGTTGTACCTAGGGACGGTTCACATTAGTTACACAATAAAAAAGAAAAATTAAACAATTATAAACTTCTAAAAACAAATTCAAACATACTTAAACATACTCTTAGTATTTCTCTCTATTTATTTGTATGCATTACGACACTCTTCATACAAGTTTTGAGTAGATTCATCGCTATCGTCATCATTGTCTAATACGAAGCATGCCACACAAACGAAACTTTCACCCTCATCATCAGACTCAAAGTTTTCTCTGTGTGACTTTGGAACACAACAAATATGATAGCTATGATTGCAAAAACTGCATTTGAGCATTTGGTTTTTGTCTTTGGAATAAGTTTTACATTTTATACATCTAACAAACGATAACTTCTCTTGTTGAATTATTTTAATCTTTTTTTCGCCAGATTTCTCATTCGAAAGCGCGTTGGAAGGACCAGGTTGAGAAAGATTAGTAGCCAGTAGAGGAGTTGGATGACTTTTGGAACAACTAGCGTCAACTTTGGCGATACTAGATTGTGAAAGAGCTTTGTTAGCACATGTTTTTTGAGCAGTTTTTGCGTTTTTGTTCTTGTCCGTTTTCTGGCCTGCTGTTTTCTTCTTTCCAGCTTTTTTTAATGCTTCACCTAGAATTTGATCTTTTTCAGGAGTGTCTGTCAAAATTCTTGTTCTACCGGGTTTTTTTCCACGTGGAGCACCCTTTCGAGGACCAGCTTTTTCAAATGGGCGTACAGTTTCGGGAGTTTTTGTGGATCTGTAATCTTCAGTGGAGTTCGGAATACAGGTTGTTCTGGTATCAGCCGAAGCTGGTTCTTCTGGATTGGCGAAACTGCTTCTGGGATGGCCTGAATAACAGAATCTCCAAATATTTCGTTTCGATCTAAGTTATCTGGGTAGGTGTGGCTGGAATCCTGGTCAACCGGTTGTTGTATATCCAAATTAACCATGGGTATTTCTTGATCAGTTCTGGTGATTTCAATATGAGGCTGTTCTTGATGTTCAATCAGGTTTCCAGTTAAGTTTTGGCTTGGGTCTGGACGATCAGTTACATATGAGCATAAAAATTCTTCGTCTGAAAATATGCCTCTATTGTATGGATAAATACCTGAAACCTCGAAGCCTTTTACGATGTTTTTTGGTGTAAACGACACTCCATATGATTCGCCAGCTATTTCTGCTACGTCGTAAATGGTAATAGGTTTACCAGGATGATTAAGCATCCATCTGTCGGCTGATTGGCTGTATTGGCTTTTAAAAGGTCCAAAAACTGTTCTATCTAGAGGTTGCAAATGATTGGAAGTATGTGGAGGCAAAGTCAATAAGGTAATTCCGTTCTCTCTTGCTTTGCCAATTATCTCAATGGAGATATGGGTCTCGTGATTGTCCATTATTAAGAGAACTGGATTTTCTCTTGTTGGTTTAGAGAATTTAATAAAGTGCTCCAAGAACTTATTAAAAATTGGTTCTGTTGACCAACCTGATTGATTAGCCACACCCAAAGAACCAGGTGGAGCTCCTTTTAACATGTTGTCTTTGTAGAAAACCCGTGGGAATATGAACACAGGAGGCACGGCGTTTCCAATAGCATTTATGCAGCCTATCATTGTGGTATTCACTCCTCGTTCTCCTGAAGTCATTTTCCCTAGCTGGCGAATCTCTTTAGGAGCTAACACTTTCCCTGGCTTGTGAACAGTGGAGATCCCCGTTTCATCAACATTATAAATCGATCCTGGTAAAAAGTTGTATCTTGTCATGACCGATTCTAAGTTGTTGAAGAAATCATCTATGTTTGCCCTGTTAAAGCTGGTTGCTCTCGCTATGCTTGTTGGTTCGGGTTTGCGAAGAGATAATTCCGGGAAACGAAGTCGAAAATTACGGAGCCACCCGGTTCCTGCCATTTTGTGCTTTTCCCAGTTAGCAGGCACATTTGTTTTCTGTTTAGAAACAGCGTACTGGTAAGCCAGCTCTCTACATTGTTTTGTATTTAAACCCATGTGTAAATAAGCAGCTTTTCTTAAATATTTGCACAGCAAAATTTCTTCTTCCAGATCAAATACTTTTCTTACATCATTCTTCAATAGATCAATGGTATTCCTCAAATCATTGCTTTTATGTAACTTCAAGTATTTAAAAATGGTTGACTTTGGTAGTTTATACTTTTCAGCTACTTTTCTAATCGATTGATTGCCACTTTTTGCTTCTTTTACGGCTGCTGTGAGTGTTTCGGGGCATATTCCCTTTCTTTTTAAACCACTTTTACTGCGAGGCACTGAAAAAATTAAAACTGATCTAACATTGAGGATAAAACAGACTTACAGACAGGGAAAAAAGCACTAACTAAATAATAAAGAACATAGATCATATTGCAAACACGATCAAACAATAATCGTAAGTACTTTCACGGTAAAACTCATATAAATTAAGCAAAATAACTTACTATTTGGCGCAAAAATTTTTAATAGCCGGCATAAACACCACCACACAGATAACAAATATGGTGATACGTCAAAACTGTTTAAACATAGACAAAGCTTTACGGTCGCGTTCAAATTAAAATTTAGGGTTGCTAGTTTTGTCGGAATCGATTGTGTCCACAGGTACAAGCGTCCATAGGAACAGCACTTGCCCCTACTACTTAGTACAAATTTATCTAAATTCTAAAACAAAAAAGACCGATTAATTAGGTGAATATGTAGACTAAAGAACACACATAGGTTATGTTAGAGCTTAAGTTGTAAATTATATTATTTACAAATTATAGAAGGATTGGAAATGATATTTGGAATTTCAATGGCAATAATATTTTCTCTAAGGTTACTGTTTCAAGTAGGTTGTGTGTATCCAGTAGAAGTATAGGCCCTTAATCATATTTTAACACAAGTGCCTCAAAAATTGAATAAACTATTAAATCACTGGAAAATTGTTCTTAGATTTTAGATTTATGTTACAGAAGTTATAAACTGTTTCACAGGCATTGCTCAGTTTTTTGATCATTTATTAAAGACATTTTGCTCAAAAGTTATGCACAATAAAAATTTGCTTAATTCTTAATTAATCGTGCCGCCTTCTCGGAGGATTCACTCTAGATGTAAACTTGCTATGCAGCAAATTTTGCCATATTAGAACTATATTATTGTTTTGTTAGAAAATATTCTTTGACTTATAATTTTAATCTTAGTTTTGTTCGGGAGTGTGGCTTCAATTTTTAATTATGCTATTGTCACAATTTTAATAAAGATTTTGTACAAAGTGTAAAAACGTCGTGTTTAATTTGGGTGACGAGTTGTCGACGCGTTGGTATTATTCCTCGTTTATACAGTTCTGTAATGTACGCTTCAAGCAAGCAGTACAGTACAGTATTTGAAAGGGACCAATGCATTGCCGTAATTATAATATGCCAGTGTTGAAGGTATTCTCATTATAGGAATTTAACAGGTTTTATTGTAGTTTATCATAACTGCTGAAAATTATACCGGTTCGATTCCCAGGTCAGGAAAACATGATCATTCAACGACGTGTCACGAATATGAATAAAACACTGTTTAATCGCATTTATTTATTTTTCTATAAAATACACATACAATTTGTAAATAAACAATTCAATATTCAAATATCTAATTTACAGATTTCGTTCCTAAACATATTCATTACGTCCACGCTATAATGTAGGTAGGTACTACACTGATGCAGGATAATATGCAACAATTACAACACCAAATAAATATAGGTACCGATTAATTACTAAAACAAAGTGTAGGTTCTTCGATGGACATAGCAGAAAACTACAAATAACTGATATGTACTTCATTTTCCGTGGATATTTGGAAGAACTAATAAATACGCGAAAGAAAGTTGAAAGTTATTTTTTGTAAATCAATCACTGCAAAAGCTTCTTGGATATGGCATCGCATGCAATGTAAGATTTAAGTCCTATGGGACAAAACAGCATCTATACATAAGTAACTAACATCAAGTACCTGTAGATTTTAGACTAGTAGGTACATGGACCTTAAGACAAAATCGATATTAATTTACCATCCTAATAGGCCTATTAAAAACGCTCTGATTAATTAACTGGTGCAACCTTTTACATAGGAATAAAATAAAACAAACGATAGGACACGACTTGGTAACAAAAGGTTGCACTCTCGTATGGGTCATTTTTGGCACTAAGATAGTTATAATAAGTCTGATAAACATAGATTAAGCTGCGTCCGCACTTGTGACAAACACTCCAACAAGGTGAAACATGTTGGGCACTATGTTGAGACAGTTGTTAGAGTGTTTGTTACAATTGGGGACGCAGCTTTAGATTTAAAATCATCATAAATAACTAAACGTTACAGTAGCTAGCTACAGTAATGAAAATAACATTCTTAAAAAACAACCTAAGATCGTAACATAGATTTATTTTTATCTAAGTAATAACGTCTAATTTTCATCATAAGATTGTGTTTTAATCCTATATAATATATATATCTTCGTATTCTTTTAAAATTAAAAAATAATTAGTAGTAGCAACCCCGGCCTAACCCTTTGGGTATTACAGGCGCAATGGTTAATGTTATTTATGTATGTAATAAACATCTCTTCAACGGGACTATCTTGTTTTATGGGTAGGTGCTTATCAACATGGTCGTAAGATAGTTTGAACGTAACGGTATTATTTGGGAAGACACACATAAACCTTATCTATGTAAGCTCGACCAATAAAATAATGTTTAAAATGTACATGAAAATATTTCCACATGATGCCATTAGCTAAAATGTTCTAAGCACAATGTGGTCGTTTAATCGTGTAGGTATCTCTATTTCATATTAATTAAGTATTTATTATAAAACGTAAAATATCTTAACACCATTTAGATTATTATTTCATCACTTTTTAATCACATTACATAAAATTCATAAATACATACCTAATAGTGCTGTTATAAATTGCGTGTCATTTTATTATTTTTCAACATTAAAATACGATGTTAATTAATGCAATCTAGTAATTTGGTTCCATTTAACATTTACTATGAAAATATACACGTTTAAAATCTATTATTATCGGTATAAACAAGGTATATTTACATTAATGGTATCTTTTTAGAAAATATCTTTATTTTCTTCAGCGGTAAAGACAATGAGAAATATTAGACATTTTTATTAGAAATATTATTCTTTCTAAATACGCTGAAGAAATAATTGAATGGATGAAGGTTTAAAAAAAACAGAATTAATGTTATCACTGATGTGATCGACATCAGTAGTAGATAAAAAATAAATTATTTTATGGCAGTGTTTTCTTAAGTTTCATTTTGTTATTATTTTTTATTTTTTGTTCAATTCATCAATTTGGTTACAGCTAACTACGGCTTGGCTTAGGCCATCTCTCTTAGGAGAAATGAGATAAGTATCTACATAAAGGAGATTATAAGGTAGTAAGCATTCTTCTTTAACAGAAAGAAAACTTGGTAAAATTTTATTAGTAAGTTCTATAAAATATCTTAAAAGGAAATATTTACTCTAAATACTATGAAAAATGGCCGGAACGATTCAAAATGAAGGAAAATAAGTGTTTAATCATTTTGAGAAGTGAAGTAAAGTAGGTAAGGTTATGGGAGTGCCCATTCAACACTGGCATTGACTTTCAGAAGAAAATAAAATAAGTATCTACCCATTCGAGTACCAAATTATTTAGCCACCATAAAAATATGTTGGTTGACTCTTTGTCCTCCAAACTGCTTGGATGATATGAAGCAATAAGTAATGCTTCACGGGTCCTTAGTAATGTATCTTATTAAAAGCATTTTTAATATATTCAAAAATTAGATAAATATTTATTTTGCGGCCGATTTAGTACGACTGAAAATAGGATTATTTTGGATGGCATGTCGTATTTTACGAATTATAAATATTTTATTCTTACGATTGATCCAGGTATATGAAGAAATTTTCTACAACTAGTTGAATAGCTTTAAAATATTTTGTAGTTTTTAGAATTAATTATTATCAGTGATATTCAGATAAAACTACCATTTTGAATACAGATATCTTTAGATATAACACTATATTTTTTTTATAGATATCTTAGAATTTTGACTAAAAGGTAGAATGCATTCATCAAACTAGAACTCTTTAATGTTCTCTTCTGTAGTTATCACATCTATTAAAACATAAAATAGATTTTATAAGGACAATTCGGTTTACTTTACAACGTATAAGCTATACAAGAAGAAAGGTTTACTTTAGTGCGAATACCAAGAGGTTAAATAATATAAAAACGTTACATTCAGACGGCATAGTAGGCCTGGTCATGGGAATGTTACGATAAAAGCCAGTTAAAGCTGACTAAAACTAGCGAGGGTCTAACAAAATGCCCATTGAAGGCAAGGATACCGCTAGAATTTACGATAAAACTATAATTAAGTATGTGGAATAATAACAAGTTCTTAACTGGACACTTAATTATACTAAATTAGTAAAGGTCCTAATATAATTACTAGTACAAAATAAGCCTCACATCATTCCTTGTTGATGTCATACCTACATACAAAACACAAGTCATTCCTTTCATATTACTTAGCAACTGGTGCCATTTATAAAACAACATTTCTATGAATCCACTTTTTCTTCGCTAAAGCTTCTTATAAATAAGGCATTTCTTTTTACAATAATATCGTAATTCACCAATCAAAGATACATTGTGTATCCCTCTACGTCATTTTAAATTGGTCTGGCAATATCAATTACGGGGCATAGCCATAGATGGTATAAAAAAAGCTATGACAACGAGTGGCATATAATACTGCAATACCAACATTCGTTTTCATAGCTAGTTTTCGTTTAGGCGCTGAGCACACGATGGACAATTTGTCTGCGACGATAGATCACAAGGAAATCTATGCAATAGCGCACATGGAGGACAAAACGACCGCGCTGCGGATGCTTGCCCGATGATAACTCTAGAGGTCATTCGCGGACAAAATGACCAACGTCTGCGGAGCGCCTTAAATTTTCTTACGCATCAATTGGCTGATGCAAGATTGCAGACTGGTTATGTACAAAATGACGTAGGTGGTGAATGTCGGTACTGTCAGGGGGGGCGGCACGTGTCTGCGCGCGCGCCGGCCGCAGGACGTCAGAAGTTGCTGTCGAACACGCCCATCGACCTGGAGATGTCCTCGTCGCGCAGGCAGCAGTCGAGAAATTCATCCAGAGTCAGCACACCATCGCGGTTCAAGTCCATTTTCTGAAAGTAACGTTATTTCTGCTTTAACATTTTTGTAGAACATGCAAACACTATAACAAGCCAACAAATTATTTTTTCTCTCTTTTATCCTGCGTTTTTGTACAATCTTTATTTGTTAATGGCATAACATAAGCCTGTAATTTATAAAACTGGCTCTTGTAATAGGTACAGTTAATACCTACTAGCGTAGAACCCAGGGAATTATTAAAATGTTATAAGTCTTTAGTATTGTCTATGTAGCTTTTTTGTGTGTATAAATATTACAATACTAGCTTCGCCCCGCGGTTTCACCCGCATAAGTCTCGATCCCTTGGAAATATTAGGATAAAAAGTATACTTTGTCCTAATCCAGATCATGGTCAACCCGTGTGCCAAATTTCACCCAAATCAGTTCAGCCGTTATAGTGTGAAAGCGTAACAAAACAACTCGCTTTCACATTTTTATAGTTTAGAAGATATCAAGAATAATATTTGATCAACACATTTATTTTTGAGGTTTACTGTACATACTTAATTAGTAGGTATACTTACATATAAAGATAGCTGTGTGTATTAAAAACACATCTATACTGAACCTAGAATAATATGACTAGTATTAGGTACCTATAATTTTATCGCAATCTCTTGTAAATAATAATGAAACAGCATATTTTATAATTAATTGTAATTATTATTTCGATGTTTGTGTTTTTAGATAATTATGCTTGTATGAGTCATTCACGTCAATAGTGGAAATGGTGGGGATCGAGCGCACGACTTATCGTTCGCCAGTTCGCGCGGTAACCGTTGGGCCATTGTCGCTTAATCTTAGAATGCCATGTGAAATTAAAGGAAATACAAACCTGAAACAGTCTTTCAACCTTCTCCCGTATCACATCATCTTCTAAATTGGGCTCTACGATCTTCCCCATAAGGTCGTAAACAGCGGTGACAATCTCCGTCATTTCCTCTTTAGTGATGCATCCGTCGCCATTGATATCATACAGTGAAAACGTCCAACGCAGCTTCTCTTCTAAGGTCCCTCTCGATAATATTGATAACCCGGTTACAAATTCCTGGAAATAAAAAGATTTTATTTTTCGGCAAGCTTATTCTGAACTCTAAAGCAAGAGCACTGGTGAAAAATAGAGGGTCACATAAAATTAGCTAGCAAAATTCAACAGCCGTGAAAGAAAATTATGATTTTTTGGGGTCAAGGACTTGAAGTAGGTATGAGTTGAGAAAATCTGTTTTTTTTTTGTTTTATCGTGTTAATTATCGAAACGCATTACGTCTGTGAAGTTTCGCTAACGTGTGTTGAGCAACTTCGGCCTGCCATAGGTAGTAGGACATCAAAAGACGGAGTTTATGAGAAGATCTACGTTAATCAAGCTTCCACAGGCGTTGCTGTAGGTACCGGACATTGGGCCTAGGTACCTACTGAAATTATCGACACCCTAATGTGTGATGATTGCAGACGTTGCAGTTTGGTGAAAGAACAATATTTTATTTGGGACACGCACAAGAAATACAAAGTGTGGAATTTAAAAGTAACAATATAAGTAGGTACAAAAAACAAGACTTGCGACGCCAAAAAGGGTCCTATCTCAGCATAATGCTGCGATATTTAAAAAATAAATACAGCAGCGCTGGTATTCTGCTGGTAAGAAATGTCAGCACCAACTGACGGGGTCCGTTAGGGCCAATTTAATGCCTGCCAGGGTTGCGAGTTTGTCCGAAAGGGATATCGTGGCCCTGGCACACAGGCAACAGAAGGAACACGGGTGGCTTTTAGTCAGTAAAAGTCTGACACGCCCTCCCGCTCCGCCCAGAGCGGGAGAAGTAATTTGATAATTTCCCACACAAAAAAAAAGGTGGGGGGAGGGGGGGCAGGGGCGTTCCGCCCCGGGCCCATGGTCCTGAGGGGCCCCGAACCTCCAGAATACTTTTAAATAAAATCTCAAACAAGACCAAAGTATATTCAGTAAGTAAAAGGTAGTTTGTAGTTTCGGGTGCTAACATTTTCGAGCTCGCTTCACTCGCACTTGCAACCTACTATACTCCATTTGAAATAAGATTAGACATTTAAATAAACTTGTTTACAGTTCGTTCAGCCGATTTTGACTTCTATTCCGTAGGCATAAGGATGACATTAAAAGCAAAAACGTGGTTACAATACCAACTGTTTATTACAGTTGCCATTTGTCATGCCGTCAACGTAATACAAGTTAAAATCGGTTGAGCGGACTGTAAAAAAGGTTTATTTAAATGTCTAATCTTATTTCAAATGGAGTATAGTATATTCTCAGACTTCTCTGCGACAAAGGAAGACCAATTTATGTATGAATAGTCAAAAGAAAACCTTACCTATCCGAGGCAGGGTGCACAAATTTTGCGAGCTCGTTTCGCTCGCTCTTACATCCTACATTTTAAACTGTTTTGTATAAATCAACAAAGTAATCCCTATTTCGGGGGGCATTTAGTCTTGTCGCCCCGGGCCCCCGAGTGGATTAGTCCGCCACTGTTCACCTATCTATGTCATAGGTAGGTGAACTGGATAGGGTAGGTACCCTATCCAGTACGCCAAATAATGCAGCCTGTATAAGTAGTTGTCATGTCCTGTGGGGATCCTCATTCATCGTCATCATTTCAGCCGAAAGACGTCCACTGCTGGATATAGGCCTCCCCAACACATACTGGACATAGCCCTCCTGTGGGGATATTGTTCATCTATTCTAGGAATTCTTAAAATGTTATATAAGTATTTACCTCAAAACTTAACAGGCCACTTCTGTCTTGGTCCAGTGTGTTGAAAACGAAGTGCGCGTACTGAGCGGTGTTCGCTAGAAGATAAAACAGAATATTTATGTTGATAATCTGTTATAAGATTAGTAACTTAGAAGTATACGTAATCATGATATTATTTTGCAAGTCATTGAAAATCACAGATCTAAATACCAAGGTTTCTCCAATCATTAATTCTCTAGAAGAAGCTGCCTCCTTCAAAAAAGGCACTTCTTTTGTTCAATTAAAAGCCAAGCGCACATTACATCCGCAATGGACCGCAGTGCAATGCATTCTCATACAAAAAAGTGCTGTGCGGCCCGCCTATACTTAAAATGCGCGTTCGGTTGATAGAAAATGTTCGACAGTGACGTAGAAGGATTTTTGCAACGCAGTGCAGCCCACCCAAATCTGCGTCAGCCTTTACCGTTAATATTACAGCTATTACCAAATACAAGAATAGCTTGTCGTGGTAAAAGATTAGCCAGTTAACAAGGTTGATAGCGGGGATGACGGAGGTTAGTTGCAGATGAGTATCCTAAAAAGGAAGCTACTTACTTCGATGTCCGTAATCGTCATGTTCAGAAAATGGTTAAGTGACTGGAGCACCATTACCTAATCTTGCTAGGGTAAAAAACAGCAGCTTTTCATCCAGTTCAATTCACTGGGTTGCTTACTAGAGCTGGCTGGTAAATTACATAGAAGGTTCCGACGGTTAGAGAGGTCTTCAGAGTCAGGTAGAGATGGGTAACTCAGGAGAGATAGATAGAGATACAAATGATATGAATCAATCCATCTCCATCAATCACTCTTTATATCCATTCACATCCGAATGTATCAGTGTATCTTTAAAACTCATTCACTTCACTCACGGCCCGTTTTTCAATCTGTATCGCAACGCAACCGGGCGCATAGCCACTACCACACTCGTACACAATTTTTCGGAAAGTCCAACGTCTCTTTCGCACCTCACTATTTAGAATGTTCTGTCGCACTTTCGCAAGACGGAGAGAGTGAGTTGTTTGACCATTATAAACTGACATACGTCGGCACAGAAAGCCATTGAGGTAGGATGAAGCTTATTCTAATCATCAAGCGTGCGAGCGTGAGCAGTAGCTACGTATGGATATAAAACGAGTGATAGATATTCCAGTGATCGAAAGATACAATTCAATCTTTTATTTTTAGTGACACATTTTGCCCATGGAGCTACTGATACATATGGATATAAAGATATATAAGAGTGATGACACATTTTGCCCATTTCTAGTCAGGTCTCTAGAGATAGGTGTTGACCACTCGCAAAGGTGGTTGTGAAATATTTGGCGGTAGATATTACAATTAGGTGTGATGTACCATCAAAGGAATTATTGTATTTTTTTCTCGACTCAGGTAGTGACGTTGTACAAATTGTATATGTAGTAAGATTAGATAGTTCTAGAATAATCTCACATTCTATGGCTCAGGCTAGCCATACGTTAGAAATAACCTTGTACCAATGTGTCATCAATAAATTATATAGGATTCTTGGAACTTTGTAAATCTAAGGTAGGTGTAGGTAGGTAAGGAAATTATTGTCGATGATTCATCATCGGTTTATTGACATTTTTTGATGTGAAACATCTATAGGCGCACGTAAAACCGATTGCTGGCGGGACGACGCATGCCGCGTGGCGATCGGCCAATAAACAGTCTGCATGTAGTAGTGTGTAGTGCGATGTTTCACATCTGCCAGTCGTCCCGTGACGGCTCAATTATTTTTGATTAAAAAAACAAGTACGCAAGTTTGTGTAGGGTGATTTTAAGTCTTTTTAAGCATTTTTTTTGGCTGCCAGAAAGCAATCTAATCAAAACAAGACACCCTATACTCTGCTGACGCAATATGTGGGTGTCCAAGTAAAAAGGCTCAAACCTCGGCATTTAGTTTGAATTATAGGCATCAGTTTTGTAAAGTTGGGTGATACTGGAGCCTTTTTGCCAGGAACGCCCACATAAAACGGTGTTTATGTAAAATACAAAATAAAAACATTGAAACATCACAGCAGCTTATAGATTACAAATAAAAATAAAAAAGTGGATAAAAAAACTTGATGGTTTTAAATTTAATTTATTTCAGATATTACATTAGTGGTTACAGACTTGACAATTGGGTTGGACCTATGTCCAATAAATTATTACCACATACAGCTTGCAAGTGTCATTTTTTTGGCCACACTTAAAAAATTAGGAGCTGATCTGAAAAAAGTGTCAACTAAAAAAATTATCACAATGGAATAATTATTGAAGTTACCTAGAACATTTGGTTTACCTCAAATTTCTCCTTATTTAAATAGAGTATACAGTACTACTGTTTTAAGATACACAATGCTAAGGTATACAAAGCTCAGCTGAGCATTTGTGTATCTCAAAATATTACATTGTTATACTTGCATCGTTTTATTTAAAATTAACTTAATGTTAAAGTTGAGATGGGTTCACCATAGCGTTCTTCCCATGGGAAATGGACAGTTCCTTAAGATAAGATTACACTAGAGGCGAGCCACCCGTCTGCTGCTGATAAACCTCTATTGTGTCCCCTTCTTCCATCTCCAGTGATGTTGGCGTGTCATTTTCATTGATTGGCTGACCGTCGAATCTGAACCGCACTACTTGCATTGAAAGACCCTGGAAAGATAGATAAGTGACTTTTAGATAATCAGAAATCTCACTGAGATAATGTGGGGATTGCACAATATTAAGAAATGTTTATTTTGCCACATACTTAGTTCCAAAGTTCAACTCCACACAAAATGTCAAGCTCTCATAGTTATGCCATAGAAATTAAATTGCATTACAGATGTCCTGCAGTTTCATCTGCACTTTACAACTAATAGGTGTTGACAATCTTTGAAAAGCATTACTAATTGTTTGAACAGTTACTATCTGTTTGCAGAATAAGCCTTCTGAACTTCATTGCTTTGTGTCAATGCTCAACACTTAGTAAATGCATGGCTCAATATGTTAAGTCTCAGGTAATATCATAATTAAGTCACAAGAAATAATATTTCAAGCATGAAATAAGTTTTACAGTAGCAAAAACAGAAATGATTTGAAGGACAATAAGGGCTAAAATAAAAACTTTCATAAGTGTACTCATATTCAATGTTTAAATCCTTTGCATAAACCACATAGTATTCTCAATTTCACCTCCCTTGTAAGCAGGGTTTGAAATACACGTATTTTAGGGAACAGGTACCATTGGCCTTGGTGTGATACCGGTACAACGTGTAGTACCTGTACTATTGGTATGTCTAATCAGTGTCAGTACTGTACCGGTAGCAAACAAATATTTAAAGTTATGAGTGAGAAAACAGGTACAGCTCGATTCAAACTTGATGGCGGCTCTGAAGTGCGCTGTGCCACACCCCTCACCCCCGCTGACACGTGAATTTGTTACTGCGCAGGGACTTGCCTCATGTTCCGAACCACCATAAAGTTTGAATCGGACTGTACAGTAAGTAAAAAGGATAGCTACTATGCATTAGAAAAAGAACTTCAAGGTTGCCAACCGTTCAAAGGTCCTCATACAAATATGAGATTTGTGGTACACGCCAGGTACCTGAATTTGGTACTGGTACTTGTTAGGTGGAGTACTGAAATTTCAAGAACAGCTAAGTACAGATACAGAACCAGTACTTTTGGTACCCCTTCCAAGCCCTGCTTGTAAGGGATCACTTGTAAAGAATGCAAATGGATTTATCAAGCAAAATGTTTTCTAATATGCCTCTACATCTTTAGACTAACACAACAATACAGGTAAAAGTATTGGAGATAATTATTATAATATGCAGAACTATATACCCATGAAAAATTACTGCAAACCCACCCTAAATACAAGGTCAATGATCTTTTCACAATGTGTTTACAAAACAATTACTTTGTCCGAGTAAATTATCAACGAATATTCCCTATGATAATATTCCCTAGAATATAACCTATGATATCACACAATCTACAAGTTAAAACAAGAAATTCATTTAAGTCTGAGAAATCTTTTCGTTTTTCCTATGCATGGATCACAGAGGTACAGAAGTAAGGTTTCAGTAAAACATCACTGTAAGCGACGCTTTCTTTTTTTTTCAACTGCCGGACATAGGGGCCCGCCACAGCACCTAGTTTCCTTACATACCTTCATTGTTCATACAATATGCATGCCATATCTATTTTGACTGTTTTATCTTTGTGCTAACTATATTTATGATTGAATGATCGAAAGCCGCTTAGTAAATAAGATGAACTTACCGCTCGATCACAATAGGCATTCATTAGCTTCCTCAGGGGTGTGTGTTTTTTGATTTTGAACTGCACAATAGCATTATCTTGACCTAATACTTTCAAGTTGATGTGTTCGCTTTCTCCCTGAAAAACAATATCGTAACGATAAAAATATAATCTTTTCAAAAACAATGGTAAAACACTTCTCACTTTCAATCAGGTAACCACATTTCGCTAATAACGCCATGTCGGTGAAGCACTGTTTTCGACACTACACTGATAATATAGTAAGATACACACCTTTTTCTCGTCAGACATTTTGATATTTATGTATTTAAAGGTACTATTAATACAGGAGCAACGACTTCGTAGAAAATCTAAAGATTAGCAAACGAAAAACGCACAAGTGACAGATTCTCAGTCCGATGGCGTGGTAATGGCGTCCGGTCGTGGCTTGGAGGAAGCAACGCAGGTTTGCCAACACATGCGCAATCGTAACGGCGAAATGGCGCGCTTCTGCGCACTGACGTAGATTTTTTTTTTTTATAGAAAATTAAATATTTTGTCGTTTAAGTATGCACTAAATTAATTAGAAACGATTTATGTAAATTATGAATCGGTTCATCAAAAATATTTCATTTGTTTCTTTATAAACACGATCGTCTGTACTATCCGTCCAGTCGAGAAACTTAATCAGAATTTATACAACATGAACTTAATGAAAATATTTCTATTCTCTACCTGTTAAATATCTAGAACATTCTAGAAGGTTATAAATAGAAAATCAATTGACTCAATAGTATTGCCAACTGCACAAAGCTGCTTCCGCTGCTAGTGTTGTACAAAGTCGATAGATGACGTCAAACGGAAGCCTCTAGTGCTGCGAAAGGTCGACTTTGCGTTCCGTTTCACGTCATATCAGAGTGTTTTATACATTCATCTTCGTTTTTTTATATACTGATAGACTGGATCATAAAATTATTGTTATCATTGTATCTAGTTTTTTTATAAAAGAGCTGGATTGTTCAACTTCGATACAAAACCGGTTTTGACATTTTGTTATTACAAAATGAAAAACAGGTAAAGTGTGAGTCGGACTCACGCACTTAGTGCGTGCTCCGTTCCTTTCACAGATTATTTAGGATGTTCGTTTGGAACTTTGGATTGTTAGACAGACGGCGCGCGCGGCACATAGTTGGCACGTTTTATGTACAGAACCACGACAAAAAATAACATGGTTTTAACTCCGTGGCTGACAAGAGTTTCCTCAATCATTTATTTCCAGATAAAAATGATTGTGCTGTGTAATTCCATAGACCACGTTCAGAGATGTTGTGGTCTTTTCGATCCTGCTTAAAACACACCCAATTCTATTCTAATTAAGATTTCAGATTTGCATTTTGACAACCTTTGAGACTGACTATAATAATTATATTAAAATCTTGTACCTATGTTTTGAAATCTTAGTTCGAAGGTACGGTCAACCGCACATCTGTGGGTACTACTGAGTGCACTACTCACTACGAAAACCACTCTTACTGCAACGGCCTAAAGGCGCTGTCGATGTCAATTAAATATAAGCACTGATGTGTGATTGACTGTACCGTTATTATCATGTTTTAGAACATTGTAAAGGGTCCTCGCAATTGCAATTATTGTAGTAGCTGTACATAATAAGATTAAGATTCATTTATTTGCAGAAAATATAGGTATTACCAGTTGTAAGAGTTGGTGGTATATGTACAGTCCATATTTTGCCTGTTTAGGACATGCAAATAAATTCTTTAATTAATAGGAATAAGAATAATACGGAAATACGAGAAAATATCTATTACGATTTTTATCGCTTCAATTGCTTTTAGTAGACGATCAATTTGTGCATCAATATGTATCAATCACGTATTAAAATTGCAATTGATCGTTTCGGGGAACCTTACGGAATGGTAATTTCCATGATTGGCAACATTTGGCAAAGTAGAATAGCCCGCGAAATTCAAATTTTCTTACGTTTTTTGCAATTCGCAGGTCAGTAACAGGGTTGTATGTTGATTTAAATATGATTCGCGGCCATAACAAATATGGCTTCAATGGGAAATGGCAAAAATCAGCATTACAATTCTGTAAGTTCAAAAAATCATACTGAATGATTTTTTCAGAAATAATCATTCAGTAGGATTTTAGTTGTAATGCTGATTTTAATGATTATAATTATGTAAAGCCATATTTGATAAGGCCAAAAAACGTAAGAAAATTTGAATTTTGCGGGTTACCTTAGCGCATCCCGCTGAGGATCTTATGTACATAACCTACTCACTACAGAATTTGGAATGTTATTAGACGATGTGGTTGATTTACATGGCAAAGTCAAAAAACAGTGCTTCTTCAAAGTTATGAAACAATTTGCCTCAACTACTTCGCGCGAAATTCAAATTTACTTACGTTTTTAGGGTTCCGTACCCAAAGGGTAAAACGGGAATCCTATTACTAAGGCTCCGCCGTCTGTCTGTCTGTCTGTCCGTCTGTCTGTCCGTCTGTCACCAGGCTGTATCCCATGAGCCGTGATAGTTAGACAGTTGAAATTTTGACAGACGATGTATTTCTGTTGCCGCTATAACAACAAATACAAAGTAACAGAATAAAATAAATATTTAAGGGGGCTTCCATGCAACAAACGCGATTTTTTTTGCTCGTTTTTGCTCGATATTGATAACGGCAACAGGTAGATGCTTGAAATATTCACAGAATTTATTATTCACTTTAAAAATAAATAATAAAATAAAAATAAAACAAATATTTAAGAGGGGCTCCAATACAACAAACATAATTTTTATGCCATTTTTATAGATAATGGTACGGAACCCTTCGTGCGCGAGTCCGACTCGCACTTGGCCGGTTTTTTATAGATAATGGTACGGAACGCTTCGTGCGCGAGTCCGACTTGCACTTGGCCGGTTTTTATTTACAATTTGCAGGTCTGTGTCAGGTTGTATCTTGATCAAAATATGATTCGCGACTATAACAGGTAGGTATTTACAAAATTATAACAGTTAGAATCATTAATACATCTCTCTAAGTTAGATTTGTTCCCCAGAGTCAAGATTTCATGAAACAGTCATTCAATTTTCATTTAAATTAGGTATTCATTGCACATTAGCGTGTGGTGGGGTATTGTTGGATCTCAAATACAAAAAAAGATTTCATTTGCAATTTTTTTTCGTTTTTGAGATGTTTTCGGTTACAACTGCAGATATAACTTTGTTTTTCATAGCTCTTACTTTTTCGGCTGATAAAATAAGTAGATAATAAATATCATGACTTTATGAGTAAATATTCATCCCAACTACGGAACTTACACTTGGCCGGTTTTTAGGGTTCCGTAGTAACAATTAATGAACCTTATAGTTTCGTCATGTCCGACTGTCTGTCCGAGGCTTAGCTTATAGACTGGTAAAACAAAATCTTGAAAAAAAACATGTTGTAGGGTACTTACGAGTACCCTTGCATGTAGGTAAACTGGTGATGATATTTTTTGAAGTGAAAACTTCTATAATTCGCGTTGAGCACTTCTTGGGTGAACAAAAATCATGGAACACGCGTCATCGTCACCGAACGCTTTCCATGAGCTATACCTATGTATACTGTTTTCACTTCTATCGGCAGAACCCAAAGACTGCCCTGCATGTTTTTTTCTCGTCTATCCCATGGTGTGAGGAATCGTTGGGTAGGTCGTTTAAAAAAATTGCGGGTCTGTGAAAATGTCGATTTTAGGATATTTCTAGTAGATTCCATTTGCGTAATATTAAGCATTAAAGTGCTAATCTTTGTTAGAGTCAAGCCAATTAGATGGTTGTTTTTTTATTACTTTTATGAAAAAATTCACGTGCAGTAGTAGTTAAATAATAAAGCGAAGTTAAAAGGGGCTAAGTAAGTAGGTAATAGTCGACCAACTTACATTTGTAGTAGGAATGTATGGGAGAACATGTTTTGCCACTACAATGTTAAGTTGGTTCTTAGGATAAATTCATCCCTTCTCGGAACTCTTCATTGTGCGTGGTCAGACACGCATTTGGCCGGTTTTTCAAGAGTTCAGTCACTTCGATCCGTTGCCTCACTGCTGCAAATCCCGTTTTTGTTACAGCATGTGTGTTTTACGGACGGTGATTGTTATTTCCGAAACTCCATGTGTCATGAAATCGCAGATTTGTTGCTGTGTACCTACTGATAAAAGCTTTGTAGGTGTAGCCTGTTGGGAATTATTGCCAGTAAACCCCTCTTTTTGCCTGAATAATATTTGCTACGTGGCTTCGTTTAAATAAAAATGTTTGGGTTAATGCTTGGTGACATTTTATTGTGGACGAATTTCAAATGAAATTATTTCGCTAAGTGAAGGTAAGCTATTATTGTGTTTAATAGAGGTGGTGTTACGTGTTACATTGGTACTTTTTAATAACTTTGCGCACCACCTGCACTTGCTCAGTAATGTCATATTACTCGTATATGCCATGCAAACATAACTAGGCTCATATTTCATCATTAGGCTCTAGCCGGGCATTAATATTTTACAGAATTTCATTATGTCCCACAGCGCCGCGCGCCGGTGCTTATTAGATAAGATTTGAATTTGGAAGATCATCTAAAATATTCGTAAAAAACAAAAAAAAAAACTTAATACCTATACAGCTCACCCAAAGAGTTTTCTTCATAGGTTTTAGTAGCGGTCAACGAACAAAATAATTAACTTACGCAAATTAATACAGATAATAGAGTGGAATAATAAGTAACAATAGGTAATGTGCATTCAATTATAGAGATAGAACAAAAATAATGACAACATAAAATTATATTAGTGGTTGTGGTAATAAATTATAAACTCCTTAGTCAATATTGAAAGCCCCGTAAGTAAAGAAGAAACTGAGTGGTCTGGATTCATTATGTCATGGAATCAATATGTTGAATTTTGCTAAATAAAACCTAAATACAATCACATACATAAACTCACGCCTTCTTCCCATGGGGGTAGGCAGAAACTATAGAACGCCACTTGCTATGCTCCTTACATACTCCTTTTGCTTCGCCTACGTGCATACATCTAGTCATACACGCACGCCGGTTGAGAGTACTACGCACCTGACCTTTCTAAAGAACATCACACACACACACATCTCCCAAACACACACACACACCCCTCCCCACACACACACACACCCACACACCAAAAAACACTAAAATACTAAATACTATCAATTACGGGAATATATCTTTACTACAATTTATTTAACATATATTTATACGAATCCAGGTGGCGCTACAACGTGCCGACCACCGTATGTCCTGGCGTGGAGTACACGTTCGTCAGGAATGGTTTTTACTTGCTAAGCATGCTCCTCTAATCGGATATTATGTAGTTTTAAATTCTTACTAAACAATTTCTCGTAAATTCTGATTTATAATTTTATATACTCAATGTACTGAAAAACTTAAATCTATTCCTTATATAGTGGCGACGCTTATCTTACGTACGAGTGCTGGGCCGGATTTAGGGCAGGGCAACAGGGGCTCTAGCCCTGGGCATCCACAAAGAAGGGACCTCCACAATTTGATTTTTTTTTGATAAGAAAGAAAATACATCCTTTGTAGGCATGGGTCGCTGACGGGTTTTCCGTTAACGAAACGTCAACGTTGATTTACATTCGTCAACTAGTCGATCAACTAGTTAAATTCGTCAACGAGTTTACATGTATCGTAAACAGTTCATTCATTGAATTGTTGGCGGTTGGCCATAATCGCCACGCAGCGTGGCGATCGCAGTATGGTGTTAAAATGCATAGAGAACGGTGCTGCCCATTCTCTAGTAAGTTCCTTCGTCTTTTACGACACCCACGGGAAGAAATAGGGGCGTGCTATTCTTTACGTCCGGCACCAGACAGGAGCAATCATATGAAACTAAACTTCATAAAAAATCGGCCAAGAGTGAGTCGGACTCGAGCACCGAGGGTTCTGTACGTATATATGATGTTGTTGATTTCTGAAAAACTGTGGTATTTAGACACATCGTTTAATTTTTCCTGTAATCTTTACATAAACTTCTATCACTTAGAATAATTTCAGATTTTTATCTATGCAAACTTATATATATGGTGATACCCCACATGCCCTAGTAGCCCCACTTCAAATTTTTAAGAATCCCTTTCAATCCCTTTTGCAAAAATATTTTTTTTTTCTTTCTTGTTTGCAAAATAGTCAAACGTCATCTAAAACTATTCTAAATTTCAAGTTGATAGCATTAGTAGTTCTTGAGATATCCAGGTGTGACAGACAGACATACAGACAGACAGACAGACAGACAGACTTAGTCTCACCATAAGGGTTTCTTTTTACCATTTTGGTACGGAACCCTAAAAAGGTAAATTAAACAAGGTAGTATGACGCAAATTGTTCCCCCATTCTGCCTGCACGTACAAAAGGTGATTGTTGTTCTGCACGCCCCGCCATTGGGGTGCATTGAGCACTTGTTAACTGCACTGAAAGCACTCTGCTCGCAGCGAGTGCTTGGTCTGGCTGCATCTAAAGCACTTTTGCTTTTAACATTACTTACATCATAATTATATGCATTTTCTGTGAACGTGTGCTTGGGTATGTGGAATATGTAGGCCAATTTTGTATGCGATTAGGTCGTGTGTAGAGAATGGATACTGGTATTCGGTATTACCGAAAAACCGGGATACCGGTAATTTTTCGTCGTGTGATAGTAGATTTTGGCGGTTTTTCATTCGTCTTTTTAAAGAATATTGTAGATACAGCGGTAAAAGACCTTTATGAATGAGTGAGAGCTTCTATCAAACTGCTCATAATTCCGTAATAAGAAACTTTGTAACTTACTCAAATGAAATACTTACAGGTAAGCTAACATGACAACAAACATACAGAAAACAGGATAATTCTAAAGTGGTCAAAACATCATTGTAAAGTAATTATGTCAGTAACACAGAAATACAAATAAAGCGATTATTTTTATAAGCATCAGTCGTTAGAAATTTAAATATCCGGGCGTAATGGCCGGGCAGTCTTAGTTAGAAATGCAAAAGCCTGCAATGCAATCAGTTATTCAACTTGTAAACCAATAAACGCTTGGTACTTATGTAGACTTTTTCTATGCTTTGTTACCCCTTGTCTACGACCTACACGCTAAAGCGACTTCATGAGCGACAGCGACTGCGAAAAAAACAAATGAATGAAGTTGTTTAGAGTCACTGCGACGAGATTTGCGTAACGACGCGGATGGTTGGCGTGTATAACCTACTCGCGCGACGGAAACTGGTGACGAGCGATTTAGCCTGCGATTGTATCTATATTATATACTAGTTAACGCCGTGGTGGCCATGACTTCAGAGCAGAAGAACCCGCGAGCGCAGTCCTGAGAATCCAAAGCGCGATAAAAAATCACCGCGTTAAAAAATCGTCAGTGCTTTCGGGCTGATAGAGTCTGACCAACGAAAGCTGTCCAAGAACAAAAGCGGCAATTTAAAAAATCAAGAGCTGTCAACCCTTGAAAATATGAAATACTTATGTAACTACCGCAGAATCAACATCAGCCCAGATAGCAGTCCACTGCTGGATATAGGCCTGAGGGCGTTCTACCTTACGTTTGCCGATTCGCGGTCTCCATTCAAGAACACGTCTACCCCAACGGTCATCGGTTCTACGGCTAATATGGCTGGCCCATTGCCACTTCAGCTTGCTTATTATGTGGGCTATGTCGACAACTTTAGTTTTCTGCCGGATCACCTCGTTCCGGAATCGATCCCTCAGAGAGACTCCAAGCATAGCCCGTTCCATAGCTCGCTGAGCGACCTTGAATTTATGGACCAGCCGTACCGTGAGTGTCCACGTTTCGGCTCCGTAAGTCATAACAGGTAGGACGCACTGATTGAAGACCTTCGTCTTTAGGCTTTGTGGAATACGCGACGATAATACCACCGCAGAATATTTCTTTAATAAATAGTATTAACTCTGTTTAAAAAGTGTACAGCAAGGGTGACTGACAAGCTCATGATTTTATAAATTGCCGCTGGACAGCTTTCGTTGGTCAGACTGAAGACTCGCGCGTTGCCACTGACGGGTAGTGCGTGGCATGGCATGAAACCGCGCGCGCGTGTCGCTCGACGCAATTCGCGTCGCAAGTCGCATAGGTCGTGAACGGGGCCTTAGCCACCCTCTTTGGTCTTTGAACCCATTCATTGCCTTCATTACTATTCGATTTTATTCGGAGACAATTTGCACTTGATTGTTCGGCAGGTCTTGATCACTTAACTTTAGATGGAATTGTTTCTTGACGGTCTGTTAGATGTCTCATTGTTATTGAAGATTGTGTGAATGGTTTAGTAGGGCTGTTGAGATCTGTCTGTTTTATCTCGACTCCAGCGTTATTTGGGACAAGTGCCAAGACCGAATGATCCTTCTTTAGTACGTTAATGATAATTGAAATTTTCGCTTTCTTTACTGTTTTTATGATGATAGTTTTATTTTTTATTCAGTATTGGATTTACGGGATTGGAAATATTTTACAGGTGTATAAGTTTTGTTTTCAACGGTATTGCTGTAGCGTTATTATTTAAAACTGAGCTTACATCGGTATTTATTCCGAGCCCATTATGCATAACGAAGCATTCGTGCAGTTGAGAGTGCAATTACAGATATGCTGGAAATATTGTTTGATAGGATAAACGAGTGTAGTTGAGTGTAGTACATTTTCATTGGAGCGCGATACCGCCTTGCAAAACGTTGTAGGTAGAATACCTTTCAAGTGTAACAGAAATTACTGAAAATAAAGTTTAAACCTAATGTCAATATTAGGTTTAAACCATACATTCAGTCATATTACTTTCTTTGCTGTTTCTTAATAATTAGCAACATGTCAATAGTTCCAATAAGTTCACAAAAATACCACCAATTTATTCACGTTCAGACAGAATCATAAATTCAGCTGTAGGTATACAATTTATTTCGTGAACGTCTTATGAAACATTGCAAATTCTACTTTAGGCCTGTCGTCCTAAAATATATTTTCATTCGTCAAAGGTCCTAAGTTCGTGAACTTATGGCCTCGCGGACAATTTGCACGGATGTAATGCAGTACCCAGAGTTCCAGACTCAGACCACTCAACATGATGGAATATTATTATGATTATGTGATGCGTTTTTCATGTCCCTATTTTATTCGTTTATTACGGTTGGTATACTTTATTAACATTCGTCAGTAAACTTTGACTGTTATTCCGTTAGAGTAGTTTTTGGTGTGATGAACGGCCTTGAACGGCTTGTGGAGCGCGTTGTGTTCGTAATGTGGTGTGAAATGTATGAGATCTGTTGAATGTCGCGTACCTTTGTAGGTATTAAGTACCAAAAATGTGGGCTTTTGAATAAAACATCTATTATATAGAACAAAACCTTTGATAAAGACATATAGTTATACACTATCTGTTAGCCCCCAAAAAACCTACCCCCAATAAAAAACAAAACTGGCTAACCCCCAAAAAACCTAAAAATTAAACACATTATACCAATGACGTATTATACAACCTGTTTTTTTTGATATCCCATAACTCTAGGGTTATATTCTGTAGGTAAAAATAATACTAAAACTCCTAGAATAGGTGGTCCAAAAATGCATCGTTTCGGAGATATCATCAATCATAATTAAATTAGGTCAAAAATTGTCACCAGTATGACGAATCTTTACTTTTGCGAGGTTGCCAAACTTCGCAGTAGTGTAGTAAAATAAAATATGTAGGTATGTTGGTATCGGTGCTTCCCGGCGGCAGCTAGTGAAGGGAAAGCTACCTTTTCGACGTTGTCATATTTCACGTAAGGGTGTTTTACATTAATAATCGTGACTTTGCCGAATTATTTTGTATGAAAAATGAAAAAAAAAAATTACGTAAATTTGGAACATAACTCATATGCCAGTTGATTCTTTGATATGGCCTCAATCATACCCTAGAGTTATGGGATATCAAAAAAAACACGTTGCATATAGACACGTTATTAACCAACATCTCGGCGCTTAAAAACAGCGACGATATAAATTAAAAACAGACATAGCGTCGCGCGACAGGTTAGTGCGTGACTGAGCGCAATGTGGCCAATTGGCTTCATTTCATGTTGCCATTTTAGAGTGCGGACAACGTATCTATAGTTTTATACATCATTGCATTATACTCGTTATAATTGTGAGTACATATCGAGTACCGAGTCGTAACTTTACTTCACTTTACGTCCCGATTGACCATCGCGACGTAACTAGTGAAGAAACTACCAACGACTCGGTACTCGATACTCACGATAAATCGATTGAAGTTAAAAGTCAAAACGGGTCTATTATTTTTTGACAACTTTAGAACCGTCTTAGAAGATTTACCCTGTGGAAAATACTAAATCTATTCCAAAGTTTTTACTGTCTAACTTATAGCCAAAGTACGCAGGATTCGTGGGAGTGCCAATGGCATCCTGAAGGTGATTGGGAATAGGCTGGACGGCGTTTTCCTGGAGTATTGGACCCGTATGCATAGCTACGGGTCTGATAATGCAGGAAAATACATGAATTGAGGGTATAAATGTAGGTTTATTTTATTTTATTGTATTTTTTAATTAAATGTGAGTACTAACATAGTTACGTAAGTTGTATCACTAACAAAGATCTATGGAGCAAGTTTCCGAAATAAACGTTTTATTATTATTTCCTTTATTTCACTATATATACATATAAATTATATTTTTAAATATTAGAATATAGAAAAAGAATATAAAAACATTTAAAAATATAAAAAATAGTAGCCCACCGGTATCGGGAACAGGGTCCAAGCTACCGGCGGTCAGGGCTCCAGAGAGAGGAACCTCCTGACAATGCGAGCCGTGTCCAGAAGTACCGCTCTCTGAATCAGGCCCTTAATCCAGCCGCCCAACGCGAGCCTCCTTAGGTGTTGGTCGAGGCTCTTGGCAATTAAGCCATTGGCTGATACAACTATCGGCACAATGATTGCTGAGTCCACATCCCACATGTCGACAACCTCGCGAGCCAAGTCAAGATACTTGATTTGTTTATCTTTCTCGGCTTTCACGAGGTTCCCGTCATGAGGGACCGTTATGTCAATAATCATTGTGCGCCGCTCTATTCGATCCACCACCACTATATCAGGTTTATTGGCAGCAATAGTCCTGTCAGTGATGATGGATCGGTCCCAGTACAATGTGATATTTCCATTCTCGAGAACTGGGTCGGGCACATACCTGTAGTACCGCACCTCTGATTCCACAAAGCTGTATTTCAGAGCAAGTTGCTGATGGATAATCATGGCTACAAGGTTGTGTCTATGCAAGTACTCTTCGTTAGCTAGACGAGAACACCCGGAGATAATGTGTCGGATTGATTCTCCCGGACGGTGGCATGCCCGACACACGTCAACCGTGCCGTCCTTCACAATAAATCTCCGGTAATTCTTCGTCATGATAACTTCGTCCATAATTGCACAGACAAAACCTTCGGTTTCCCCAAAGAGGTCACCGAAACGCAGCCAGGCTACGGACGCTAAAAAGTCTACATCGGGTTCATGTAGGGCCCGGAAAAAGCGTCCGTGAAGCTCCTTACTTTGCCATACCTCCCTGCGATCGTTAGTGTCAAGCACTACAGGTTTGCGCCAGTTCTCTGTAGCCAAGGAGAGCGGGGTGAGGCCCTTGTCCACCGCGACCACATCTCGATGCATCCCCACGTCGGCTTCTAGGAAATATTCCCTGAGACTGCATATCTCGCGGTTGTGGAGGGTCTTAGCGTTTAAAAAGCCTCGACCTCCACACTTTCGCGGGATATACAGTCTCATTACCGAAGAGCGTGGGTGATGCATTCGATATGCAGTCAGCAGCGTACGGACCCTCCTATCCAGGGCGTCGAGTTCGGTCTGAGTCCATTTGAGTATGCCGAAAGAGTACATCAAAACCGGCATGACCCAACCGTTGAAGGCGCGCACCTTGTTTCCGCCTGATAGAAGACTATTAAATACTTTCTTCAGGCGGCCAAAGAAGCGCTCCTTCAACGATTGCTTCATGTCAGTAACATTGATGCCCAACGTTTCCGACATACCCAAATACTTATAGGTTTCGGATGCGGAGAGGGTTCTAAGGTTTATGGAATCCGAGAGTTGGATTCCCACGGATTCCACAATCTTCCCTCGCTTTACATGCATGACAGCACATTTGTCCACACCAAATTCCATCCTGATGGCGGTACTGAAAGTTTCAGTTACTTTCAGTAGCTCCATCAGTTGCAAATTGTTGGGGGCAAAGAGTTTTAGGTCATCCATGTAGAGGAGGTGAGATATAACCTGACCACCTCTCCTCAACCGATAGCCTAGACCTGAATCCTCCAACAGTGTGCTTAGAGGATTCAAGGCTAAGCAGAACCAAAGCGGACTCAAACTATCGCCCTGAAATATGCCTCGCTCGATCCTTATCGGTTCGCTATTCCTCAGGATATTTCGACATCCTGGATAGCGAAGAACCGTCCTCCATTGCCCCATACACGACGCCAGGAAGGTGCGCAGAGTTGCATCTACTTTATACAGCTCCAGCACCCTCATGAGCCATGTATGTGGCACCGAGTCATAGGCCTTCTTATAATCTATCCAGCATGTCGACAGATCCTTTCGGGAACGACGAACCTGTTGGCTAATGGCCATATCAATGAGGAGTAACTCCTTAGTACCGCGGGACCCGTTCCTACATCCATTTTGAGAGACAGACATGATGAAGTTGGTGTCTATATGTTTGTTAATTTTAGCTCTCAAAATGGATGTAAGAACTTTATAGACCGTCGGTAAACACGTGATCGGCCTATAATTTTTGGGTTCCACGGTGCTACCTGATTTATGGAGCAGGTGGGTTATTCCTGTCGTTAGGAACTGGGGTAGCGAACCAGACTCCAAAGCAGTCTGGTACTGAGCTGCCAAGCGAGCGTGCGAGCCAACAAACCATTTAATCCAGAAGTTGTGCAGCCCGTCCGGTCCTGGAGACTTCCAATTAGGTAACGGACGGACTGCACGAGCTACATCTTGGGGGCAGATGGTAATAGCCCCCATTTCTGGTATTGGATCGCAGGCTCGCTCTACTTCCCGAGCCCAATCACCTTCAATGTGACTGACAGGCACCGACCATATACTGCGCCAGAAAGAACACACGGCATCATTATCCGGCAGGCGCGTGTCAGCCACATCTTGGTTCGGTCGCTCCCAAGTCCTATAAACCCACCTTTCATCGCTCTGGAAGGTGCGATTCTGGGTGTATCGGTCTACCCGCCGCTTATACCTACGAATACGGTTTGCCCAGGCATACACTTTCTGCTTCAGGAAGTCTATGCGCTCTGTGACACGAGACATATAGTCCTGAGGGCTGGTATCAGTCCCTGAGAACGCTCGTCTCACAAAGCGCATCACTCTTGGGCGAGTATTGCCCTCCCTGAAGCAGATTAGTTTGCCGATGAGCGCTCTGGCCCCACCAATACGACGCTCAATTCTGCACTGCCAAGCTGGTACGACTGGTTTTGGTCGTGTAGCTATAGAGACATTAGAAAATTTTACGTTAGCTACACGACATGCCGCTACAGCCGCGCAGTACAGAATCGAATGAGTATCAGTGAGGTCTTCGCAGTCATCAAAATAGTTTGACAACTGCGAATCCAGAGCCGCCACCAGCGCCCTATTTTTGTTGTGCATGGGCAAACGGGGTAAGCGTGGTCTAAGTTCAGGTGACATAAAACGATATTCCCGAATCGCACCCTCCAAAGCACTCCTCAATTTTTCATTGCACTGGGTACTTACGTTTGTAGCCCTGTCATCTCTCCCCCCGTCAGCTTGGCTTGTGTTAGACTGTGGTGGTACTACAGCAGCCCGCGGTAGGGGGGCGATGACATGGCTACTCCGCATTTCATTTCGCAGGCGATCAAGTACAGTGTCATCCAACATATGATTACGCTGGATGACCCGCACCTGATCCGATAGTCGTTGTGCCGAAACGTTGACAGCTGGCTCAAGCACCTGAAAAAGAGAGAGCATCCGAACACGGTACGCGGAAAACGTACATTATTATTATTATTATTTATAATTAATAATAAAAAATAATAATAATAATAATAATTTACGATTATAAATAATAATAAATATATGTCTAGATAGATAGTTAAAGCTGCGAACTCGTCGAAAAAAATTGCGTCCAACGGTTGGCCGCAAAATACACGCATACTCGAATAACACAAAGACGTGGCGCGAGTGTAAGACGTAGCTGTCACCTGTCACGCACACCAGCTTATCAAAGTTGGCCTCGCGTAATATCGCGGGTGCGACAGGCACCGACAAAGAACTTGTGCTACTAGTGTCACGTCGCGCCCGCGATATCGCACTAGTCTGTACGAGCCTTTAGTTGTTTAGCATCGCCGCCGCGACACTACCTAATAAAAGCTTTTATTAATTCAACGTTCCAAAAACAACTGTTTTAACACATTTCTCATCTCAACTTAACCTTCATAGCTAAAAGCGTTAGTGCACAAACACACTTACCTTCCGATGTATCCCGGTGATCGTACGATAGGTATGTCTTCCGCGTTCGTTCACACTCGTCAAGCTTCGGAGAAAAGGATGGGGGTAAATAAAACGAAACACTTTTCCTATTGTTTATTGAACGTGGTTACCTTTTTTCTATCTATGTATGTGAAGGTGTGTTGATTGAGTGCCTTGCTTCCTCTGCTGTTTTATTGTAAAAATCTTTATTGGGGAAATGTGTTTTATTTTGGGTGCTCCGGAGTTTATTTGGAAACCTTGGTATTTATGTCGGGTTTTAGAATATCGAGAGCCTGGGGTCATTAAATAATTATCGGATCAAGCTTTCAAAGTCATGGTCAAGCCTGCTCTGATGATTATTTTGGTGTCAAACCACATAGGAGATGTTGTAATTGGTTGAAAAATTCGACTAAAAGATAGTCAAATCAAATATGATTGACTTGAAAACATATTTAATTAGGCTTTTAATTAGGATTTAAATAGGCTTTCGGAAAACGCCTTACTTTTGCGTCCTCCTCGGCGAATAACATAACGTGATTTCTACTGAAATTGTTTGAGTAAAAACCACCCCAGTGTTCCCTTCCTACACTTGCACCGGGAATCATGGGATCTTCTGCAACTTCCCGATCCCCGGCTGGACTTCCGCGATCCCTGGCTGGAAGTTGTTTAACCTAACCTAACCGTTGAATAATAACTGGTTTTCGCTCAAGTTGTACCATTGTGCTTATCGATTTGCGAAGTATTAAGACTTTACCTTGTCAACTTCAAAAACAAGAAACTTGAAAGTGGCTCCAAACTTTGGGGAGCTTTTCCTTTTGAAGCCCTTTTGTAGATTTGCTTGATATCGAACTTTATTGGTCACGTTGTTCTCTTGCTTATTCACCCTTTTCTCCTGATTTGGATGTTTAACTTCCGTTTCTTATTTTACTTACCTTTTGTGTAAGTAAGTAAACTTGATTACTTCTTCTGGCAGTAAACTAAAGGATTTGAATGAATTTAGATGCAGGCCGAGGTATTATGGATTTGCGATGCAGCAATTACTCATTCTGCTTCTTGATCCAGAGTCGATGATTAATGTTAGCATACCCGAAGTCGTAATAATAAGAACATGTCTTTGCTTACCTTTTGTTGTACCTCCAAGTATGCATTTAGCAAAGGGACGACTTTCCAATCGACATCACCTAAACACGCTTACCTCCTTGCGGAAAGAACTGCGAATAAATAAGCTTGAAGGTTTCCTCCTTCACGACTCCCGTGGGGCACTCCGCTTTGAAGCCCCGGTACAGCCGCTTCAGCTCGGGTTCCGTGAACCGCGTCATCCGACGGAGTGCCGCTATCGAGTCCGGCCGGTACCGCGGCAACTGTTCGCCCAGCTCCTCGAGTTCCGAATCTGGAAATGTAATGGAAAAAATGCCGGTTAGATTGTGATGGACTGTGTGGATTGGTTTTCTGATGGCTTTTTAGGGGTTCCGTGAAGATACTGTAAGGGTTGTCTGCAAAAGGGAACCTTACATCATGCAGATTGGTAGAAAAAATATTCTGGTTCAATTCAATTACTCAGAATTTAGATTTGGAAGAAGAATTGTTTTAGTCGCGCAAAAGTGTATACGTCTTCTTGAAAATAGATAGAAAACATTCAGGATAGCCTTTCATTGGCAGCTGTGCCTCATTCATTCCGGTAGCTACTAGAGCTGTCCAGCCCTAACTAACCCCTGTCCTGCCCAAGCTAAATTGTAGGCAGTGGGGCAGAGTGCATTAATCGGGCTGTGTTTACAAATTATTTGACTTCAAAAAGTAGGTACTTCTCTTACTTGAATAAATTATTTGAATTGTGATGAAAGTATAGTAAGCGTGTAGATAAGGCTGGAGTTACGAAAGATTTGACAAATAGTGAAAGCTGTTCGTCACGATGCGATCTTATAGAACAATGTTGTAGGAATCTAGGAAACCTATAAACAACGCGGCGGAGGCTGTTTCTGACCCAGGAGCGTAAAATCATAAAATCATCAAACGAATGTAAAACTTCGTTTCTGTCAATCGTTTGAAGATGACAGAATAATGTTTAAAATAATAATATGTATGGTACAAGCGGGCCTAAGAGTACAGCGCCCGTGAAACAACAATGAATACACGGCGACGTGTTTGCTAAATCATATCAATGAATAACCTTGGAGGCGCACGTGGTGCCAGTTTTAAGACTGGGTAGTCTGGCTAGCCTTTAGGCGTCCAAGACGATGGATTTTAACATCGTACTTTGTTAAAGACAAGTATATCTTTAACGGGCATTTGCCCTGAGGAAAGGCTAAACAAACTTCAAATTGTAATGTTACTTTTGTTTGATTTTTTTCTGTGTTTTTGGTAACATAGTACCTAATTACTCAGAACACCCCAAAGTTTTAGGTTTACCCCAAGAAAATACTTTCAACTATTTTTTTGTCTGCCGAGCGTGAGATTCTGGTTTCGATCCTCAGCTTAGGCAGTCATATTTGGTTTCTCCATAAACCCAGAGCCTGGTTAGTGGCATTGGCTCGCCCGTTAATAAAACCTTCCGAACTGGCGAAATATGGGTGTACCATATACACCTCTGCCTACCTCATCGAGGAATACAAGGGAAACAAAAACCAACGTAACAAAACAGACCACTATCTATAATACAAAAAAAAACTAAACAAATGAATCTCCGATCTCGGCTGCACTTAAAATCTAACGGGTCGTGGCTCGGCTCGTTCGCTAAGAGATGAGACCGATGAAAGCCTTTCTTGCCATCGGTTCCGTGCCGTATCGACAAACCCCGAGCTTTACAATGGAAGGTCGAACAATGATGCCCCGTTTGTTTGTCGGTTATCATCTATAATTTATCGGGTGTTGGGATGTCATTGCAAGGAGGCTGAGAAATTGAATTTGGTTTTAGTTATCCGATCAGACTATGGAGTGGGTTGGCGAATAGGTACACCAACCACTAGGGATCAATCAGGATCGCTATTTTTATCTTAAGAGGCAGGAAATGGGTATTTCTCATAATAGCATTTATCTCAACTCCAGTTGCCCGGGACTAGCAGTTTTATCTCCTGCAAGAATTTGATGAGCAAGCATACGCGTTTATGTGGGTACAAAATAAAAACCAAGGTCATTGATTTATCCATCTCAGATATTTTATTCCCTTTGGTCTTTTTTTATTTTAACTTAACGCTTTATTATGGAATAGGGAAAATATACCACCAAAATTATAGGTGACTGCTAAACTACTGCCCTTTTTAAACCCCAAACTGGATATCAAGTTGTTGAGAATAAACCTATGTTATACTTACAGTTACGCAGGCATTAGTAGTACTCGTTATGTTAATAACTAGCTGCAGCCCGCGGCTTTGCCCACGTGGTTTTTTCTAAAATAAAACTGAAGCCTAAGTTACTCCCTACAATACCAGCTATTTACCATGGAAGTCCCGTCAAAATCAGTTTTCCCCAGTTAAACCCGTCAGAGTTTTAGAGATTAGCCGGACACAAACAGCGGAGAGACAACATTTAAACAAATGTTTTTTTGTTATATGTGCCGTCTATAGTTTCATATGCATTTGTAAAAAGCTGTTATTTTGTAATTACAAACAGACGCTTCAATTTTAATTATTTGTATAGATAGGCGACCTATCGAAGCAAAATGAGAAATAAACTAGGTACTGAAGCCAGCATATGAAGCCACTAGACTTTGTCAAATTTCTTTAGAAGATTTTCAACTTTATCGTTCATAAGGTTCAAGGTTGATTGGGAAAATTTAACAGTTTCGGGTAGCTTGACCTGCTGGCGTCTGTACATAACTACTTCCAAAGTACCAACTAATATGCAAGTGTAATATGTAAATCACTGGCAAAAGTTGGCAATGGCAGAACTACAGTGCGCCCAGTATATATCAGTAGTTGACAAAATAGGGAAATAAATACAAAATGTATAGAAGTTGACAGATATGGCTGGTTTTTGCCATTGCGACCAGCGCCAAGCGCCTTATGCTGCCAAGTATTCTGGGCGCATTGTATTTGATCGTCTCAAGTAACTGTTTCTATATTCATCTATAGATGTCAAAGAGCTAAGAAAGTTCGTGTTTAAGTGGCGTTTAGTTCTTTTTTAAAGATTGTGTTAGCCTTTCTCCGTTAAGTGGGGTATGTTAAGATGTGAAGGCAATACTTTGCATAATTCCTGACAGTTTAAGGTATAATTTAATGCTTAATTGAGTGTAAGTATGGCTTCTTATCTTATCGGATTTATCTATTCTGTTGTTGATTCCAAATTAATCAACAAGCCAAGGACGTCGTAAAATATTGAGCAAACTCATAAAATTATATTTTTCGGGACTATATCAGGTACAGACTCGTAAAATTCGAAGTGATTTACGAAGTTAGGTACCTACCTAACTAGAACTACCTAACCTAGATTAAGCTAAAAACAGGCCCTAAATCCAGAAAAATAAATCAATAAAAGGGCCTTCCAATCAAAATAAACCATTCAATCACATCTCATTAGGATGAGGGGCCGAAACAATGGACTCGATGAATGTTTACAACAAAATTAATAGGTAGTCTTTTTATCTCTGAGAGTCTATTAAAATTTTTCATAAATACGTTAAATATAAGCAAGTTCCACTTTAGAGACGCTGTTCTCGTTGCGTAGGTACTAATTAGTTCTTACGTAAAGGGCTCTCGAGTACTTGTGCCTCGTTTAGAACGTTAGTCTGGACTAGTTTAGATGCATGTAGTTCCGCCCATTACCCTTTGATGACCATTCTGGCAGTGCCACTGAGCAAAATATTCCTTAACTGTAGCACTTATACAACTGTGCTATGAAAGAGATGATAATGCGTTTGTGAACGAAACTGTCGCTCAATATTTGTACAGGTACCCCAAGTGTAAGTTTGCAAGAGAGTAAATGTAACTATTTCGTTTGCGTTAAAATTTGACCTAAGTATATTATAATATCATAATGCTGGCATAGGCCTCCCCTATGCCCAGCAGTGGACGTCTTTCGGATGAAATGTTGATGATGATGACTGGACTTATAATTATTTAAGTACCCACCTACAAAACTATGTATATTAAAATAAGACTAATACAAACAAAAACTAAATACTTACATAAATTGTTTTATCAAATTATTTTAATTTCAACTTCAAACAAAGAAAAACTAACTGAAACTCATTCAAGATTCATAACTAATTCTCTTGTCTAACATCTGCGTCTAACTTTCCACCACGTTTATTGAAATTCGTCAGCGGGAAATTGTCAGTAATCGGTGTGTCCTAAGACTAATTGCCGGGCCCCTAATTCATCTGGAATTCGCATTCCATTTCTCTTGCAATTAGGGGTGAAACGAGCAATTTATTACGATCCTTGCGGTCCCGTTCCGTGACGTCACGTCATGACGTGTGAACGCACTGTGGATGATTTAAGCCTTTTTAATGATGTGCCGGGATCACCAATGCGTATGAAAAGTGCATAATATTATAATAAATAATGTAGCTTTGGTAATATTGTGAAAAGCATTTTTAGTTTTGTTTTCCGGGAATTATGAAGCAAGTACGGTTGTGAACGTTACAGATTGTATTGTAAGGGTACGTGTTTTCAGATTATGTTTTTTATTGAATCCGTTTAAGGCTCGTACAGAATGGTGCGATATCGCGGGCACGACGCAACACTAGTAGCCAGTGGCGAAGGGTGATTTTATAAGTGAGTTAAGTCGGAGCAGCAAAAAATCTTTTCTACACAAAATAAACTCGTCATGACGTGGATTTTGTATAGAAATTGAACTCACTGAGTTATTTTAGAGCAAAATGTATTGTTGTTGGGATATAAAGACAAAAAATGTAATGTAGGCGTTTTGTAATGTTTTAATTGTATGGAGTATTAAATACCTCCAATGTGATTATTATATTATTTCGGATTATTAAACACTACTGACTGTGTACCATTTTTAAATAACGATAGAGGGGTTGCATTTTCGAAGGGAAGCTGGTAGGAATCGTGTTATACGGTGCTTTCGCCACTGCTAGTAGCAGAATTTCTTTGGCGGTGCCTGTCGCGCCCGCAATATCGCACCAGTCTGTACGAGCCTTTAATGACAAAACCAAGGTTCTTTCCAGTCTTAAAAAGTCCGTTCGTTTTCGCTGTTCAAATCTAAAACTTGTTTGATGAACGACGCTAAGTTTTGAAACTCGTTTTATAATTGACAGATTTTAAATTAAAAACAACACCAATCTAGTTTTAAATTGAGATTCACGGTATTATATAAAAATGACGCCCAAAAGTTGTCATAGAACATCTTTGTGTCAAAAATGGTTGGGTTACAATGTGGTTGGTGGGTTCATGAAATTGGATTTATTTTGATAGACAGTCAAATAAATTGCAGAATCTATGTATTGTTCTCGTTCCGTCTCTTGCGGAATTGGAACGTGGTACGTGACGTCACGTGCAGCCATATTGTGCAGGAGAAGACTTTTGTTTTTGACAGATATTTAAATCTTGGTTTAGGTACTGGAACTTTTCGATCTGTCTTTTCAAATAGTCTCATATTTAAAAGTAGAAAGAATAGAATAGAATAGAATAGAATAGAATACTCTTTATTATGTACACCATAAAAGTTACAGATATAAATGTTTAAATTTTACATAGGGTGACACAATGGGCGGTCTTATCGCTTGACTCTTGAAGGAACGAAGTCACGAAGACTCATCTTTTATTTACTTACTATCAATTCAGTTTTTTTTATTGTAAATAACGTCTTTGTTGTGCTACAGTTTTCATTAAAACATAGAAAAAAAAAGAATTGTATGTAAATAGGTACAGGATCAAATAAAAAAAAAATACTTCAAATCTTTTTAGGGTTCCGTAGTCAACAAGGAACCCTTATAGTTTCGCCATGTCCATCCGTCTGTCTGTCTGTCTGTCTGTCCGTCCGTCTGTCCCCGGCTTAGCTCAGAGACACTTAGTACTAGAAAGCTGTAATTTGGCATGGGTATACATATTATTCATGCCGAAAAAGTGGTTAAATAAAACCATGAAAAACATTTTTTTTTTAGGGTACCTCCCTTACAGGTGAAATGGGGATGATATATTTTTCTCGTCTATTCCATGGTGTGGGGTATCGTTGGATAGGCCGTTCAAAGATATTGTGGGTTTGTCAGAACCATTTTTGAATGAAGGGATCCGTTTGCGTAATATTAAGCTTTAAAGTGCTATTTTTTTGTTAGAGTCAAGGTGGGGGGGGGGGGGGGGGTTGCCCTGCCAGCTAAATGGTTGGTTTTGGATATGTGAAAAAATTCCACTAAGAAAACTATCACAGCTAAGTAGGCTTCACAAGTTAACGAGTAATAGTCGTAATAGCTAGTAACCTAAATTTGCAGTTGGAGGATTGACCGTAACGTATATCGATGTATGGGAGAGCATGTTTTTCAATTACAATGTTAAGTTTGTTTTTGGGATAAATTCAACCCAACTACGGAACCCTTCATTGTGCGTGGTACGACATGCACTTGGTCCGTTTTTTTATTTACTTTTCATTTATTGTGTTTAGATATCGCTAGCTTATCTCTTTGGACCCTGTATCATCATCATTCCAACTGAAAGACGTCCACTGTTGGACATAGCCCTCCTCCAAAACGGGGGGGGTTTGACATAATCGCTACGCTCGGCAGGCGGGTTGCCGATCGCAGTATGGTGTTAAAATGTATGCTGCCCACTCTCTAGTAAATCCCTTAGTCGCCTTTTACGACACCCACGGAAAGAAATAGGACCCTGACCCTGACCTTGACCCTATATATTAGAATTATTTCATACACAAAAAAGGTACCTATTAATAAAAAAAATTATACAACGTGAAATTGCTACAAGCTTCTAAATTATGCTACTCATCATAACATATGAATAATCATGTACAGAGTACCTACTTAGGCTAATACATGTAAATGTACGCAAGCTCAAAATTCCTAATAGGAAGATACATAATAACCTAGAACATCAACAGATTTTAACTTTGATATCGAAAACAAATGCAAAAACGTGTATGTTGAAGATAGTATACTGGTATCATCTAATTTCCTTAACATTGTATCGATATCAATATTTTCTTAAAGTAAAATAAAATAAAAGCCATTTACTTCAGCTTACTCTTCAGGTAATCGTTACTCTTAATTTTCTTCAAGTGTTTGGTGTTTAGCGGCCAAATAGTTTAGAATAGACGTTTGAGTTCTTGTTGGGATAGGGAATAAGAGAATGTTTGTGTTGTTGTTGGGATAGGGAATAAGAGAATGTTTGTGTTGTTGTTGGGATAGGGAATAAGAGAATGTTTGTGTCGTTGTTGGGATAGGGAATAAGAGAATGTTTGTGTTGTTGTTGGGATAGGGAATAAGAGAATGTTTGTGTTGTTGTTGGGATAGGGAATAAGAGAATGTTTGCCTAAATAGAGATAAAGGAGATGATTCAGATTCCATAGAAAAAAAAACCCAAACCCGGCGAAGCAATCCTTTTGTATCTCAGACTAGGTGCTGGCCGCGGCTTCGTCCGCGTGGATTTTTCTAAAATAAAAATAAAAGCTGAAGTTACTCCTTATAACATTAGCTATCTGCTAGTGAAAATCCCGTCAAAATCGGTGCAGCCGTTTCGGAGATTAGCCGGAAAAAAAATAAAAAAAGTTTTTTTTGTTAAAAGTGCCGTATATACTTTGATTATTTATTTATTTATTTATTATAAATTACAAGTTACAACACTGAAACAAAGCACACAATTAGACCTCTGAGGTCTGTCTTAGCATGCCATGACCTGAGATTTGATCAACGCGCTATTAACTATTAAGTTATAATCGAGTTGATGTAATGTTCTTTCAGCTTATGCTTTATGTTTTTACTATTCATTGAGTCTCTGATGTCTACAGGTATTTGGTTTAGTAAATTGGTTGGTTGATTGGTTGTTGAATTGATTATGCATTTAGTAAGAATCTGTTATTTTGACATTACAAACAGACGCTTCAATAATATTTATTTGTATAGATTATAGAGTAAGAAGAGTAGTCTTATATTAACATGAACCATCGAGAAACTTTTATTTAATACATGTGGATGACAGTCAGAATAAATTGAGATTGTGAGATAAGTTTTTTTTTACCATTTACCTACTTATTTCACAAGAGTAAAATGTGAGGCGTGGAACTTCGAAACACAATTTTAAATTATGAGATTCCATTTCAGCTTTCATAGTAAGTAGCAAACATTTCTTCCAACGCCATTACCATTTTCCTCTAGATTAGCCTTTTTTCCATTAAATAAATTGTAGGGACTACTGACTAGGAACCTTATTAAAACAACTTGATCAAAGTCATTTTAATAGCGAAAAACAACCAACTTCCAAAAAAAAAACACTACAAAGTGAAAAATAACTTTACTTTCGGAAGTCAGTGTCTTTGGATCTGTATTTTAGTTTTTTGCCACCGACTTCCGAAATTAAAGTTATTTTTCACTTTGTAGTGTTTTTTTTGGAAGTCGGTTGTTTTTTTTTGTAAAATGGTTTTTACTATTCATTTTGTAATAGGTCAGTTTGTAATTTATCTAAGTTGCAATAATCTAATGTCAACTGCTCATCACCTTTTACAAAATATTGCTTTTCCCCCCGCCGCGCGCCGCCCCCCGCCAGCGATCGGTTTTACGTGCGCCTATAGATGTTTCACATAAAAAAAACAAAAATACAGACGAACATATAACCTCTTCCTTTTTGGAAGTCGGTTAAAAAAGATACCAAGCCACGACCAACAAAAATCTGAAAAACAAAAACAATCGCTTCATCTCGGGTCCAAAACCAACAAGCAGTACCTACTCAGTAGCAACAACGGCTAATATTACAGATGTGATTAGAATATTAAATTAAGTAAACAGGATGGACAGAATCTAAAATGAGGCAATTTTCAGGGGACCAACGAAACCTGTCCCACTAACGAAATTTAATTTTACACCCGCTTCGATTAAAGGTGCCATCCCAAACCTTTGGGAATCGGATTTTAAATTAGGGTATCTACTCCGAAGTGACAATCCGATGTATCGGCCGAATGTTCGGCCTTTTCTTGTCTTTCAAAGTGTCCTGTTTGACTTTGAGTCCTTAACCGACTTCAACTCACATTTTTGACTTTGACTTATTTCTTAGACTGCCTTTTTTTTTTCTTTCATCGTAGTCAGCCGTAGTACTTCAGGAAAAGGTCGAACATTGGGCCGATACTTCGGGTTTATCGACCCCCAAGCTTATATACCTATACAAAGTTACTTAGCCAAGTATTTCAATGACTGAGGAAAGAGAGGGTCCCGCAGACAGGCGCGATGCAACTCTATTATAGTAGAACAATTTCTACTAAAACTTCATGGAAACTGTTCGACCAGATCCGCGTCGCACCGTCGCGTTTTGCCTGTCTGCGTCTGCCTTAAAATCTGCTATTAGAAGGCGCAGGAACCAATAATACCAGGTAATTACCAGCTGTCATTATATCTTCGAATGAAACGTGTTTATTTGGTCCTTAGACATTTCTAGTCTCAGTACAGTCAGCGAAGCCTAAGCTGAGCTTTGCATTTGTGTGAGTGCACATAGATAGTGTAGGTGTGACGTCGGCCTTTGCTTGGTTTAAACCGGTTTATACCGTTTTTTTTTGTCGGTTTATACTCTACTTTTGATAATCACTCATACAAATGCAAAGCTCAGCTTGGCCTCGCGGACTGTACTCTTCTGTGATCGGTAAGGCCCTTTGTACACGGTACGGTTTCTTTACGGTACGGCGGGCGCGGTATAAACCACGCCGTAGGAAAAACGTGTCTGTCAACAAGCTTCAACACTGACGACCAAACCGTAGTTTTTCACGGCAAGAAAAACCAGTGTGTACAGACCTTCCTACCTACTTATGCTGTAGAAACATGGTAATTCAATCTTGTAAGCCTAGTCTAAACTTGTTGTACGAGTACAAAGTACAGTATAGCCTAGTTACATTTTCTCATTCACACGGTGCAGGTAGAGTTTTGAACATTAGCATAACGTGCGTGGGTGCAGCGCAACTTATGAGCTCTTAGTATAATGAAACACGGTTTACGTTTCTAATTGCGCATATACGAGCCTCAGATAACGCCTATGAGCACCATTAAAAACCTCCCGTACTACAATAAAGCTAGGACATAGAATAGGTTGTCGGAAAAAATCATGCTGACTGGGAGCTTTCCTGATGTGCGAGTTACGGTAGTACGTTTCCGTAGGATTATTTCCGCCCTCCACGCGGGCGAAGCCGCGGGCAAAAGTCAGTAAATTCACAAAACTATACTCCATTGGTTTAGGTAGTTAAATAAAGGTAAACAAATCGTAAAAAGGGTTTTTATAGATGACACTTTCTTGTTTAAAAACACGTTGTAACTTATGACCAAATCAAATGGATTTTTGATTTTTACGATAGTTTCTTCTTTTATTAATGTATGTTATACTTTATCTTTTATTCTTTAACTACTCTTCGTTGAAGTAACTGCTTAAGCACAATGTTTTAATTTATTAATCATTTAATTTAATAATATTTTGTAATCTGTCTATTGTAAAGAGCCCAAAGGTTCTCAAAACGACAACGAATTATAACGTTGTAAAATTGAAGAGCATAACTGTGAAGTAGCATGACAAATGAAGTGACAGGTATTACGTTTAGTCGGTTACTTCACAGCTGTCTCGTCACGTGTTTTTTTTGTTTACCTTTATTTATTCTAAACCAACGGAAGATAAGTAAATAATTATAAAAGGAGCCCAGTGGTAACAGCCTCAACTTACGAGTAGTAGGTCGTGGGTTCAAACCCAGACAGGCGCTTTACTTTGTGTAAATTATTTCATCACCACTGCTCTCAAAACGGTGAAGGAAAACATCGTGAGGAAACCGGCATGTCCTAGAACCAAAAAATCAAAAACATGTGACATCTACCAACCCGCACTGGGTCCGCGTGGTGGATTACGGCCCACCCCCTCTCACAGAGAGGAGGCCTGTGTCCCAGCAGTGGGGAAAATATAGGCTGATTATATATTATGTAAATATGTAGGACATAGGCGGATACATTCTTTATTTTTTCTTCAAACATATGAGATATTTGCATCGAGACCATACCTCCATCCGATTATATCAAGTTGCCGCATAAATCTCACAAGCCGAGTCATATATCTCGTTGATACAACGGAATAGTTCCGAGGAATCGTCAAAATATGCGTAAGGAACACGTCGAAATTGAACGGCGGCAATCTGTGGCTTCATATGCCTCGATATTATCGGGCCTGGCGTCGGGAACTCCGGATTATGTCGCGGGTACGTGCGTGGCGTTCCAACCGCCATCATGAATACCAACTACGTACCTACGATTGACACTTCAGATTCCGTGAAAATGCTCGTAAATGACTTGCGTACAATGGCAGCCGCGAAAGGCCGCACTTCCTAAATTATGAAGTTACTATAAATTTTATGTAGCGAGTGTGATGCGTAAGAAAAATAAAAATATGGAGGGTTCTGTAAGTCTTTGTGAAAAGGGTTTCCTTGTTGGCGCAGTTGATAGGTAGATATATATCGACACATTAAACTTTGTCGAATGCTGATTATTGCTGATATAGGAATAGGTTTGAGGCGACGATAACCGACTTTTAATGATTTTATACTGAAGATCACGTCTAAACGAGTAGTGTTAATGATTTGAAAAAAATATATGTTAAATTATAGCATTTTCTCAATAATTTATTAAGTGAATATTTTAGATTATGTTTATATTACATAGTGATATTAATTTGTAAAGTTATGTCTAACGCGGATGAAAGAGTGAGAATGGCGCAAAATCCACCAAGCGTATTTTTCTGAAACCTTCACCAATTTAAAGATAATTTAATTATTGATCTTTTAGTATACGTGTTTTATTAAAATACCTTTTGTTTTGTGTATAATAAATTAATAATGCGTCAAATTGGGGACAGCGCTCCTTGATGGGCGAGTCCAAGCTAACCACTCAAGGTCACTGGCATATATCTGAGTCATAGATAGGTGAAAGTCAAACCCTGTTTTGGCAAAACTTTCAAAACTTTGGTACCGAAACAAACATCGTCATAAACAAGAATTAGCTACGTAGATTACAGGATAACACACTTTTATTTTATGCCACTCCCAGGATCAATTACCCTATAATGAAAAACAGCACTCAACTTTCCGGCCAGCTAGGTGAATAAAAGCGGTATTGCGGCCCACAATTATTTCGCAGTAGCGGCAGCAATTTCCATCGATTTCCGAAACTATACCCACCTGTGTTTTTGTTTTATCAGAGCGGATTTTTTGAATACTGAGCGTCCAAGCCTGCGTGTATCCAACGGCTACCGCATTGCGTCTCATTATTGAGGGAGGGTATTTGAATTCTCGGAAAGAACAGTTTGCGGTTACAGACGAAGGAGTTGGCAAAAGTCAGGTGTTTGCTATCGGTACCAAGTTTGGGCCTATCAGTGTTTCAGAGCGATGTGAAATATTACGAGTAGACGCGATTGTGAAGGGTACTCGTGCCTGCTCTCAATCGATTCTCGAATTTTTCCTGGTAGCAATTTAAATATAATTATGAATTCACTTTCGAGTAAGTTTACTCCACTTGTTATTTTAGCCAATGAGCCTCTGGAATATTGTTATTTAAGTCCTTATATCACGATCAAATTTGAGATAAAGAAAACAAATTGATAAAAGCAATGTGTTTTCTTTATCGCAAATTTTAAAAAGCTTTTAAAATAAAATCTACATTCCAAACCGAATGAAATATTACTCAGAAAGTCAGAATGTATATATTATATTATCTCCAGTTCGAGGCGTAGAGTTTCTTAGATTAAATGATATCAACCCCGAAATAGATCAATTGAGGATGCCATAAATATCTGTCGGGCCCAACCCTACGAATTTAGTCTATCGTAAAGGAATAGTGAAAACAAATGGGTCAGTTTAGACAGCGAATGTTCCTTTTGTAATTAAATGCATTGTGTTATTATTAGAGAATGGTATGTTACATTGTTTTAACAAGATCGATAGTTTTGTTTGAAAAGAGTAATTTGTAAATGTTTGTATTTGTAGTTTTACATCAGCTTTGTCTCAAGAATCGATTAAGGTACCTTTACCTACGGCTAAACGTGAAAATCTGCAAGCTTCTAGAGATTAGATTGTTAATTTATTTGGCTAAAAAGCAGTCTTAATAATATGACTGACCGAGTCACTCTACCATAATTATTCTAGTTCTATATATCAGTATCTGCATTGTTCCATCTTGTTTAGTGAAAAAACAATTCACGAAACTACATTTACTATCCTTGGGGTCTACTCCGAAGCGTCAAACCGAAGTATCGGCCGAATTTTCGGCCATTGCTTTACTACGGCTAACTATGGCTGACTACGGTGAAAGAAAAAAAAAACGTCAGTCAAAGAGATAAAGCAAAGTCAAAAATGTGACTTTAAGTCAGGTAAGGATTCAAAGTAAAAAAAGGAAACTATGGAAGTTATAAAACGGCCGAATATTCGGCCGAAACTTCGGTTTAACGCTTCGGACTAGACCCTCTGATCTCAAAAGCCAATACTACTATCGCGTAATTAGAAGATTGGTTATTAACCATGCAAATATTCCATAATCGCACACCACTACCACTACTAAAGAGAATAATTAACGATTAATAGTCTGTGGTAAATTTGTCGTGACATTTCATATCTCAGTGAATAATGTCTCTGGTTTGATCTTGGCGTGTCGCCGTCGCTTGCATTGTGAAAACTTTTCGCGCCATTTTTCAAGGGTTTTTCTAAGATTTCCCGCGATTTTATCGAGCGAATGAGTTAATACGTCTTTTCGGCTAGATTTATAGATGGCTGGTATATAAATTCCATCGTCACTTGATGAATAAAAATGGCTGAATGGATTTTGACTTTGTAATGATTTTGTATAGATTAATTTAGCGTTCAGAGTTCGAAGGATTTATATTGCGTATATTTTAAGCTACATTTTGTTTGTTTGTTTGATGTTCTTTGTTTGCTAATTGAACTTTGTAAAGTACCTATAACGCCATCAACCATCAACATTGTGCTCCAAGCTGATACAAATTGAGTTATATTGCAAAGTTCAGCCATTAACTTATTATACAGAAGTTCACAAGCATAATTTCATCACTACGGAGTTCTGTTTGTATCGTATTTGTGTGTATATAGTACTCTTATCTTAGTACAGAAAACAAATAAGTACAATTGTTATTTTTTTAGTTCGATTCCGTTTACCGGAATTTAAACGCTTCCATATAAAGCATGTCTCGATAATTTACTGGCATGCATCACTGGCTACTGAGAACAAAGCCGGTTTTGTCACCACACGGCAAGAAACGTGATAGATAGAGAACAAACAGTCCAAGGAAATTGCTTTTGCTTGGCGTAGAACGGAAATTTTGCACAGTGGGCACATGTGGACGCGAGCCAGCCACAATTGTTACAAACTGTAGAAATACGTCGAAAGGTTTTCATACGTCGTTATGAGGATTTCCATTTATCATTCCAGTTGGCAGTGAGCCTATTATGCTGTGGGTACTTAATAAGCCTTGCGACAATATGATAAGTTGGTTCTAAGTGAGTTGTTAGTGGATTTCTGGCAACATTTTCTGCGGGCTATATTTGAGCTAGCCGGGTTAAAATGTTTCGGTATAAAATATGTGATACGTCAAGGTTTGTCCAGTCCACCCGGGCCAGTGAACCAGACTACCTTGTTGGTTGTATAATAAACAAGAGAAGCTATGTTTCACCGAAAATGTCCTATTTACGGGTTCACATAGTTTATTCCTACGTTTTCCTACGCAGAGATAGATACGTGTGAAGTAGCGGAGTGGCGTCGAGATTGCATTCACGCCGACACGTTTGCTTGAGCCGATTATCCGATATTGAGATTTGCACGAAATTCAATTTCGGCGCAGTCTTTCACGATCAATCCAGTCTAGGAAGTTCGGCCGCATCGCTTTTCCACTTGCAACGCTGCAGCGGTGGATTTGGAAACTCTAAACTGATGGCTTAGATGTCTTTGGCTGGAACTTATAATTGTATACTGTTGCTGAATCCGCTTCAACTGCATTAGGTAACTTGTTAGTTACTTCAGGATAAAGTTGTGGTTTAAAGGTTTGGCGTCCGAAACTAGTCTTTGATGTACATAGAAAAGGAATATCTGAACGCGATTCGTATTATTTCTAGGAATTTTGGTTTGGCACACTGTGCTGTTTATTACTTATTTCCGTTGAGGTTGTAGACATTTTAGTTTTCTTCTATAGGATGTCTAATCGTGTTTGTATCGTGCAGACCAATGATATTATTATACACTCACAAAACAACTGAAAAAAGAGTTCCACGCAGCAGCGGCGCGGCGGCGGCACACATACTCACTTTTCATTCATTTTACATTTCACTACAAGTAAAAATGATAGAAAAGAGAAGGCTTGATAAAAACAACAAGGAAAAAAGAGACAGCTAGTGTTGTCAATTGCGTGTGAATGTAAACAAACATTATTCTGGCCACCAATCATCGAATGTTGGAATCACAGACTAACAAATACGTACCAATTAGGACGTTTTCGAGTCTTCACGATTGCGCGCTCATAACATATCTGTATACATTAAAAATTTTGTAGGTACCTACTACTTATACCTACCATTAATGCCAAAACAGGACTTCTTGGCGGGAAAGTGAAGCGTCATGTTCAGCAGTTTGTTTTATTTTCCAAAATTTGTGTTTAGCCGAATACTAATGTGTAATAATGGTGGATTATTAACCATTAAGTGTTTGTGAACGTGCATTAGTGTAGGCAAATGAAACAAAACAGTGCAACTTCGCTTCAAGTTCTCTCAAGAAGTCCGCGTGAGGACTCAGTAAAGTGCCACATCTTTACTGAAACTCAAGGGGAGTGGGCGGGGATATCATCATCATGCATTTATAATTCATTTCATCAATATTAGACAAGAACTAAAACTTGAAATTGGCTAAATGCACAAACCGTGCGAAGCCAGAAGGAAAAGAAAAAAAAAATGCCAAAACAAAACACAATCTACCTTCCCATTATTAAAAAAAAGTAGCGTCAAAATGCTAAATAATGCTTTTTAATTTACTACCAAAGCCTCACAAGAAATAAGGGTAGGAAAAAGCCGAGAAGGTACGTGTTAATTACTAATTACACACAGGGCTGTCACGAACAGTGTGTGTGTTTTGTGGCGAAGTAAATAAGCTTTAGGCTAGGATACTGTCTCGCTGCGATCCTGTTTAATGAAACGGGAATATCTTGAACCTTTTGTCAGAGTTTTTCAAAGGTTGAAATGTGAGCGTATTAGAACGGAATTTTTGAGGGAAGTTTGTGAAGCGTAACGTCTTTTAATGTGAAAGTCAAATGAAATGGAAAGCTCAATCATCTTTTTTCAATGAAGAGTGTGGTTATTGACAAGTTTTTAAACACAATGCTTCACTTTTTCAACGTTGAGCCAAAAACGATATTGGTTTTATGTGATATTTATATATCAGCTTAGTTTTTTATCTTACTTCTCTTCTTACATACACCGACCCAGAAAACCCTGTATTTTGTAAATACGAAATACCTGCATTTTAAGCAATTTATAAAACTAGGACAATGGTCTTCCCGTAGCCGGCAGACCAAGCATTTACGGATTCTCAAAGAAACATTACTAACAACGGAGCTGCAATATCCGTCTACGAAGCAAAAACAAAAAGGTGCATGTGCACTAATTATGGCGAATCTCTTATTCAGTACAGTCCAGTATAGACTGGGCGAACAGCATCCGACCGCACGTTGAAAGGAAATCGGCTTAAACACGCGTTTATCTGCAATATGCAAGAGGCTTTGCCCACATCGTTGAATAAAATTTTAATAATGCAACGTTACTTTATTTTCCGAATATTCGAGAATTTTGAATTGGGTTTTTCTTGTTGAGATTTTATTTTTAAGCGATTTATGAACTCGTTAATTCAAAGTAGGTTCCAATACTGGGGACGAGCCTCTCGTGTTTGTCTCTCGCTTCAGAGAAATTGCGAGGAATAAATATTGGCGATTTCAGAATAATAAAATAACTTTATCTCTTTGAAATTAGTCTTAAGTTAGTGGTTGATACACCCAAGGCCGTCTTTAATCTATTGGAGGCCCTGGGCACTTTAGGATATGGAGAATGCAGGATGAAAGAGTGAGCTCGAAATTTATAGTACTCCGCCTCGGATAGGTTAGGATTTTTTTAGCTTATTTTGTCGACTTATACAGAAAAGTTTGGGAACTAAGAAAACGTAGGATGTAATCTATGAGCCAGTGAAATGAGCTTGAAAATTATAGCACCCCATCTGAGATTTACTTAGTTTTTCTTTTGACAGCCTGTAGCTACGACGCTGGCAAGAACTACGGGGCCCCATGGTTTGCGGGGCCCTGGGTCACCAGAGTGGCCAATAGCAAAGACGGCCCTTACACCTTAACAGGAAATATTAAACTAGGCATCAAAAGCCAAGCTTCTTTGACAATTTTACAACCTGGCTTTCACGATGCAGTAAAGTGAATAAGCAGGTAGCTTGGTAACCGCAGAGCCAGTCGTTCCAGTCAGTTATTGTACGATCTGTTGAACGTCAGACTACCGGCCAGCGACACGGAGCACCGCATGTAGGTGACATTTCGGAAAGCCAGATTAAGTGCCCGACCATTTACCTAACATGTCTGTACATTTTCACTGTAGTAAAATTAATTAGCAAAAGGAAATGAATACAATGAAATATGCATTGTGAGAAAAAAACATTTTTCCAAAACAAATAAAAAAACACGAACAATACTTTGTATTTCCTGCCAGAAACAAAAACTGCACAGTTCACCCTAGCAATGCAAAATACGCAAGCATATTCCAAAGATATTCGCGCAGGCATTTGGTAGAAATACCAGGAATTAAATTCAGAGTTTTCGAGAACATTTACTTTTGTTGAATGTTGGTGAATCTATACCACCCAGTGTAGTCCTGTCCTTATTGCTGCTCGGTTTGAAAGTCAAATATTGATTTACTCCCACAGAATGGGAATCATTTTGTTAATTGCTTTTATTCCTTTGTTTCGAGTTTCCGAACCCTTTGGTTCTGTATGGTATGTATCCGTATCATAGAAATGTAATCGGAGTTAATTACTCGCTTCCATGACTTTTACCAATCAATGAACATTGTTGGATGATATTTGTGGTCTATTCATTGGTTCAAATTAATGTTTGGTTTGGTATGCCTGTAATCAAAAGTCAGATTTAGGCGTAGAATTAGTAGAAGACTGCCTCGTTGGTCTAGTGAAATGAATGAATTAATGTTTAATACGTAAATAGGATATCGGAATCACTTTTACCTAGACGTCATATAAAAAAAAAATAAGCTGGATGTAGTCGAAATTTCCTATATGACTACTCCTGAGAAGAAATGGCGAAACAAACTCAGGGGTCAAAGTCTCTTTTAAAGTCCAGAAAAGTTTCTTGTCTGAAATAGTCTTTTGAGGAAAGAACCACACAAATTTGAGTGGACCTGTCCAATCAGTGAAGGCATTTGTCAGTAATCGTGCAGCTCAACTCAAGACTTAAGGAGCTCAATGACTCGACGAACGATACCAAAGAAAGGCCATTTGGATAGGCCGCATAAAGTGCTCAAAATACCAGACCATCATTAAAATTAACTGAGAAAGAGAAAAAAAAAGAAAAAGTAAAAAAATATAACCCACATAGTGCTAAATTGAAGTAATAAATATAATACTTTTCAAAGTAAATATTCATGTAATTTTGTATAAGTATACAACATTATTTTTATATGGATATAGTTTATTCAGAATAACGAACTGAATCGATTTCAATAATTTTTACACCATGTTATATTTTGTCCCAAAAATATTTAAGTGTGATGGAAAATGTTATCACCATTTAATTACTTATAATTAGTTTTTTTTAGTTAAGTTTTAATTAATTAGATTAGGTACCTACTGCCAAATTATTATCAATGAGCGCAAGACGTAAGAGGAGGAGGCGCGGGGGCGCCGCCGTTAGCATGTTTTTGTATGGACAACCCGGTAACATAACAACCTTTTAATAACTTTGTGAAAAAGACTACTAGCCAGTGCCGTTCGTGTGGTATTTTCAGAATATAGACCCTGAAAGATACATTTAAGCATATAATATAGACCCTGAAAGAACTAGGCTATATGTATTACGGTAGCTATCAGTATCTGCGTACTTAGATAAGATAAAGTCTGTGAAGTTAAACCATTATCGATAATTTAAAATACAGAAATCAAAGCTGAAAGCAGTACCTGTACGACGTACGTCATATTAAACCAATAATGGTTGACTAGAGAAAAAGTTTGGCACGAAACCGCTAGACGTTATAATACGCCCCAAAGCACCGCAGAAAATATCTTCCAAACACGTTTTGTCTATTTTCCCTCTCGGGCATTAGTTCAATCGACAATACTTTTTGGACTAAAGCCAGGCTCAACGAAAGCAGCTGTGAATTAAATCGTTTAGTTTTAGAATTATGACCTTTACTTCCACGTTTTCTGTTGACTTGTGACAGATTTTACCGTGGTTACGAACTTTTAGTTTAAAAGCAAGGGTCGCTTTTTACGTAGGTCACGTGGCAAGTTTTTCAAGTATTTTGTTTTTGGAAGCGTTGTTTTGGCTTCAACGTTTCAAAAATAGAACGTAACATATTTTTACGTGCTCTTACGTGATTATTTAATTTGTGGCCAGGGTTTGTTTAAAAACCTTTCGAGCTTTTGTCAAGTTTCCAATGTCTTTAGTAACAGTTCAATGGTTCAACTCGTTCAGGTAGAAATAATGATAGTAAATGGGTAAAGAGAAACTTGGGAAAACTCGTAAACAACTGTAATAAATTAATTTTATCTTACGCAAGTTGAGAATTTTAATGACTTGATCAGTGAAATGATCACACATTTGTGTCTATAACGTTAAAACATAAAACGTTCATAATCTTGCTTTAATCATTAAGATTTGGAATTTCAGACAGAAGAAAAATATTCTCATTTATTCTCGCATCGGACCGTATTTTAAGTTAAAGTATAATATTTGCTTCTTACTTAAAACTAGAGCAATCGTGACGTCATAGTTTCAGACCTCCAGAGCTAAAGCGATAAACAATGCAACGCTAATCAAGTATCATGCTGAAAGGTTCCAGGAAAATCTAACTATTTCCTTTTCACGTTCATTTACATCAGGAATTATGAACAACAGAGTCTTCGTACAATGTAGGTAGGTACTAAGTTAGCAAAAGATAAAAGAAGTGCTGACAGGAAGCCAAACGTACGTTCGACGCAGAAATCAATTTATCTTTATTTACAGCAAAGAGGTAATTCCCCCAACAGCGATTCTATCATTATTTATTTTCCTCTATCTGCGCGAAGGTTTTGTTTTTCTTGCTTATTATTTATATGTTACCTTTTTACGTTACTATTAGGGATCGACGTTCGTGTGGATGATTTGTTGTTTTCTCACACGAATTTCCTAGAAAAGCCGAATTGTTGTAGAGTATTTCTGAAAACCAATTTGGGCTTAACGGTTTTATCTCTTTGTTCAGATTGCTGTGCCTATTAAAAGGCTTATTAATTAGCGCTATTTGAGATTTTATTTGTACCTAGATTTTGGACGTGGCTTCGCTCGCATTGATGTCGGAAAATATCCCACAGAAACGTACTACCGAGATTAAAAGTATCCGCCTTATTACAAAACAAGATTTATATTTTGACATGGCTTAAACCATGGAGCCAGTTTTTGTAATAAGCACGTAACAGTGATTGAAATACCGTTCTTTATACAAAACTGAAAACTTAGTTCGGTATTAAATTGTCAGTTTTGTGTTTAGGAACTGTAACATAGTCGGAATAAAGTTCGAAATTCAATAATGGCTCCATGTTTTAAACCTGGGTCTGAAAATAAACCTTGTTTTGTAATAAGGGGGTTTGTGTTTATACAGGTTATAAACCATCTGTGTGCCAGATTTCATCCAAATCTGTTCATCCGTTTTTGTGCCCATCCAAAACATACATCCAGATAAACGGGCGAAAATTCTAAAAACTATGTTTTCGGCATTAGACTCGTTTTCACACATTGTAGCAATCACTTTTTTCAAAAACATTTTATTTACGGTTTTGATTTCGTTACTATTTTATTGGTATGAATGAATGAATGAATGAAATGCACCGACCCCAGCGTGGTTTGACCAGACTCGATTGCTCGAATGAACCCAAAGATTCACACTAGCCCCTGGAGCCTCATGTTTCATGGGACTACAGAGACCATTTTATATCAGAGAGTAGACCGGGGGGCGCGATAATGGTAGGGAAGACGTGCCCTTGGGATATGGAAGGATTGTTAGAGCCTACCGGATATGCATCCTTGAGCAAGCATTGGAATAGTGGAGAGACGGGTGATATTTATCTATGGGAGGGGCATCTTTTAGTAGCTTCGCCGCCAGGTTGGCTCAGGTTCTCTCGGTTCTTGTCTGTGTCACTGCTATGCTGTATTACACGTTGCTGATTCCAAGGTCTTCGCCTGAGGTCTCAATATCCATTTCGTTACTATTTTATTGGTAGGTCAAAAATTTGTCAAGCTGCCTATCCTTTTCCCAACTATGTTGCGGTTGGCTTCCAGTCTACCCGGATGCAGCTGGATACCAGTATTTTACATGGAGCGACTGCCTATCTGACCTCCACAACCCAGTAACTGGGTTATAAGATACCCCTTGGAAAGACTGGTTGTCAGACTTTCGGGGTTCTGACGACCCGTAACGACTGATATGGATAATACAGCAGATCTAAAATGAAAATCAAACTAACTAAAAACTAAGTAAACATTATAATTGCACCATAATCTAAAGGTGATTTAATACGACCTACTAAGATCTAAGTACGTGTTCCTACATTAAACGCATATCAATACAAAAATAATTATTTTAAGAGCGTTTACACCTTACAGCATTTCATACAAACTTTCAAGCCCTTGTTTTTCGAAATGAGTGAACCGATTTTAATGAAACTTCATACGTTTAAGCAGGATACAAAGGTCTAAATAGTTAGTTAAGAAAATTTTCGAAGAATAGTGTTACAGCCACACTAGACCGATTTTAAATTTTCCATAAAAACAGAGATTTTCAGTTATCTGTTTTTAAATAAGATATTTCGAAAATGTTCTTTACTAACTTTTTAGACCTTTATATCCTGCATATGCGTATGGAGTTTCATTAAAATCGGTTAAGTCATTTTGAAAAACAAGGGCTTGAAAGTTTGTATGAAATGCCGTAAGGTGTGAACGCTCTCAAATGAAAATAAAATTCAATGTCAAACAAACACAAAACCCTCCTTTTTTTGGCTTCGCCGCAGTCGGGTAAAAACGCAGTCATAGTAACCTTTGCATTAACTGAACAACCACGGTTTGTGTGTACGACGCGCGACGCTTTGTTTCCACATCTGCACCTCCCTTTCAGTATCCCTCTCCCCACTTCCCGCTCATAAGGAAAATGTATGTCGCCAAAGATAATGGAAAAATCATCACAATAACTTTCAGATGTCTAGAACAATTCACGTTAGATTGACTGATTGGCGCTCATTTTCAGTACTATACCAATATTTTTTTGGTACTTCTTGGTGTGATGGTGACGTGGTTTTTAGGGACATTTTTGGTAGATGTGTTGGAATTACGACTTAGTGTGTAGTTTTTGATGAATTTAGTAGGTATATATTTTTCTTGTTAACCTAGAACAAGGCTGCCAACCAATTTTGAAGGGGGCCATAATTTTGATTCCGTGTCAGCCGGCGGCCCATCTAGTAAATAAAACTTGCCTTTAGTTATGGTAGATACCTAGCTATTCAAATTAAGACGCTGTCAACAGGTAAACCGCAGTCACTGTCAGAATGCATACAAAAGAAAGCGAAGCGCGATGACACAACGCTTGTAATTTATTGCAAAATATGAAGCTTATATATTTACTCAAAAATGAGTTGAGTAATCGAAAATAAAAAACAACCAAGTTCTGCATACAAATAAGACGTTCTTGTTATTAATGAAATACCAACCTTACGTTGATATTTTGGATTGAAACTCAAACTAAAAGGTTAGTTTACCGTTAATTTGTATCTGATTTTTTTTTTCTAAACGTATTATTACTTACTTAGGCAAATATTCGTGGCAAGTTACAAGTTTATTAACCAAATGAATAAGATTTTTCTTATAAACTGTAACCCCCCTTTTTACTCATAAAAGAGTGGAATATTGAAAAATATGTTTGCATGTTTCGTGAATCAAAGACCAATTTTCGAGGTGAAATCCTCCTCTGTAAAATTGACTACCCCTTCTCCCCCGTCAGGGGTAGATTTTAGAAAAACCCTGATAAACATTACTCCTTATTTTTGGTTTTAAGTACAAATATTGAGTTTTGAGTTACTCGGCCTGCGCGTTAAAAATCTTCCATACAAAGACACTCCCCCAATCCCCTTAACAAACTAACAAAAAATCACAAACTTCATAATTTACTTAGATAAGTATTCGAGGAATAAGATTTTTCATACAAACGAAATCCCCCCTTTTGCCCCCTTAAAGGTCGAATTTCCAGAAACCCCTTCTTAGTTCCCTACATTATAAATAGAACCCATGTGTTAAATTTCACGTTCCTAGTCCCAGTAGTTTTGGCTCTGCGTTGATGAATCAGTTAGTTAGTCAGGACAAGTAATTATGTATGTATAAACATTATTTTATATGCGAAACCTGAATATAGTTTGTTCAGAATAAGGAACTGAATCGATTTCAATAATTTTTACACCATGTTTATTATTTCCTAAAAATGTTTAAGTGTGATGGAAAATGTTATCACCGTTTAATTACTTACGATACAATCGCCGTACGATTAGGTACCTACTGCCAAATTATTATCAATGAGCGCAAGACGGCCCTGGAGGCGCGGGGGTGCCACCGTTAGCATGTTTTTGTACGGACAACCCGGTAACATAACGACCTTATAACTTTGTGATTTTTCATGATACAGTTTTGAAATTTTGAACATAGATTCTTTACATAAAAATACTAGACACGTGTTTCGGGTTTCGCTTATACTTAAAATAATGTTGTATATGTAGATAAGTATGGTTATAGTGTAGGACCCATATATGGGCAACAACCGGCCCGTGGGCCGGATCTGGCCCGCTGTAAGATATTATCCGGCCCACGAGACATTTTGAAAAAACCCAATTTAATAAATATTACTTTAAGTACTTATACTCACGGGAGTGACAGTGAGGCGGCAAACATCAAATCCTTTGATGTTTGAATATCGATGGATTAGTTTCCCAAATTCAAGCTCAAGTGTCTCATTGATTTCGGTGTATTTAACTTTCGTAGTTTGTAACAATTGCAAATTTAACGATTTAATTATAATGTACCATTTTTTTAAATTCCATTTTGTTATTTTAATAAATTGTACTATAATAACATTGTCGTATTATTTCATGTCTAATATCTATCGCAAAAATATTATCACTACTTAAAAATGCACTAAGTACTTTTAAACGCGGCCTGCGAACGTATTTGCACGCTAAAGTTTGGCCCTCAACATGTCAAAGGTTGCCCACTGTAGTCTATTTCCCCGAACAAATTATTTCACAAAGACCTCTTCTGGCGTAAATGTTTTGTGTAAAATACGGAGGAGTTGATAAAATTGAAGCGTATTTACTATCGGTATGTTAAAATAAGAGATTAAAGTCGCTTCAAACGGCTTTGCTTAATACCGAGACCTAATCCGGCTTTCAGTTTAATGTCATTTTAAGCTGACGCTCAATAGGTTAACACTTTTACTTCATTTGACAACTTGTTGCCACTCTTGGGGGTAAATAAAAATAACTTTTACTTTTATTGAAGACCCTTCTTGTAACACCGGGCTTCTATACACGAAAAGTATATTTTTTTATCTGTCTAACCAACCTTTTTTTCTGATCGTAGGTACTACCGAAGCAGCTATAATAAATAATAAAATACTTTATTTCAGACCATGGTGTCGATTTTGTTAGTAACAATGTTCTTATAAACTATAGTGTTAGTAATGCTTAAAACTTAAAACCCACAAAAAAACTTATAAAAGAAAGTAAACTCAACAATCACTACTGCGCCATTCCATGACAAATGGCACAGCAATGATTGATGTAACTACAATCCAGCCGACTAGCGATCATGCTAAGGATGCTCTACGCACCAGGGGCGCATCCCTGGGAGCCTACTCCGAACATAAATCGGAAGTATCGGCTGAATGTTCGGCCGTTGCTTGACTACGGCGAAAGAAAAAAAGCCAAAGTCAAAAGTGTGACTTTAAGTCGGGTAAGGATTCAAAGTCAAAAAAGGAAACTTTAGAAGTTATAAAACGGCCGAACATTCGGCCGATACTTTGGATTTACGTTTCGCAGTAGACCCCCTGGTGCGTAGAGTGCGTGGAAGCGCTACCAGCATCCTTAGCATGATCGCTAGTCGGGTGGACTGTAGTTACATCAATCACCTTAATTAACTTCTTGCGCAGCTATTAGCTCAATGGACGCATATGCGATCATACTATTTTTCGTTATGTTTTTGTCTTTTCTTCCTATTCTTTTGGTGCCTCTCCAATTACTGAAAGTTGGCCATAAACTCTGAATACTTCTCGTTGTACTTTGCGAGGTGGAACAGTTCAGCAGCACTCGAGACCCCGGTATTTGGTCTTTTGAGAGGAATCAATTGTAACTAATTGCAATGAAAGACCACTGATTGCTCAGCATTAAATAACTTAAGTCGCAGATATGCCAGTGACCTTGAGTGGTTAGCTTGCGTGTTCTGTACTGAGCTCACGCAACGCGTCGTACGTTCAGCCAGTAATAGGACTCGCCCATCAAGGAGCGCTGTCCCCAATTTGACGCATTATTAATTTATTAAACACAAAACAAAAGGTATTTTAATAAAACGCGTAAACTAAAAGATCAGTAATTAAGCTTGGTAGATTTTGCGCCATTCTCAGTTTTTTATCCGCGTTAGACATAACTTTACAAATTAATTTCACTATGTAATATAAACAAAATATAAAATATTCACATATTAAGTTAAGATTGAAAAATGCTCTAATTTAACATATATTTTTTTCAAATCATTAACACTACTCGTTTACACGTGATCTTCAGTATAAAATCTTTAAAAGTCGGTTATTGTCACCTTAACAAGCACTTCACTACCCCGTTCATTTCGTAACTACCCCGGTCCCGTTTTCAAATTATCTTTATTATTCGTGCTAGTGTTGGCTTAGAGTCAAGTAGGCAAAGAGCCGGGAACTGTTTACCCACTAAAGTAACTAGGTAGCGTGTCGCAGATATAAGCGCCGTAGCGTAGCGTGTCGCAGATATAAGCGCCGTAGTGCTACATGCTCCGTTACTTATTACTTTAGTTACGGACTACGTGCTTTTGATTTTGTAGACTGTGTTAAAGATTATATACTAGACTATATATTAGATTTTGTAGACTATACTAAACGTAAAGATTTTTTTAAGCAGCATTCTAACTAATATTATAAAAGGAAATCAATTTTGTAAATGTGAGTACCATGGAGCCGTTTATTATGTTATGATGTATGTTGATGGTGGCGCGTGTGTTGGATCATTCGGTTCCCTACAAAATGGTTGAGCTGGATGGTGCTGATCCACGCGTCATGTTCGTGAACGGGCGCCGTCAGTTGAGACTAGTCATCTCCTATCTGCCAGGGGTTATTTGTAATCTTTTAATCTTATATTTTGTATTGTTTTTAATTTTTTTTTTTTTTACATTGTTCTCACATATAGAAGCGACAAGAATAATGTACCCAGGATTTTGTAATATCTTGATTTAAAAGAGTGTCCTTGGAATTTCTTGCCTGTTCATCCCCATAGAGATCTACGTTTTGGGATGGGGAAATAGCTTCAACTTTCTGACTAACTGACCGACTCTTTGACAATTCAAAAGTGCCTGTAATTGGTTTAATTGAAATAAATGCTTTGAGTTTGAGTTTGGAAAGTGATTTTGTTTGTTTGTTTATTTGTTACGCTTTCACGCTGAAACGACTGAACGGATTTGGATGAAATTTGTCACGTGGGTAGAACATGACCTGAGTTAGGACATGAGATACTTTTTATTCCGATGTTCCTATGGGGTCGAGTCTTATGCTGAAAAAGCCGCGGGGTGCAGCTAGTTTTGTAATAAAAGTAGCTGTTGTGAGATTTGTAAAACTAACAATCGTAATGTAATGCCTTTAATTTTGACAATTCGACAACATTCATTGTGTTATTTACGTTGTCGAGGGGCTTGTGGCTAAGTAATAACAGCCACACATGTCGATCGATCAGGTTAAGCTACGCTTGCCGCGGTTGGTCCGTGGATGGGTGACCATCTTTACATACCAAGACCCCTCCATGCCTCCGAAAGCACGTTAAGTCGTTGGTCCCGGGTGTCATTCATGGATCTTTGACAGTCGTTACGGGTCGTCAGAAGCCCGAAAGTCTTACCAAAGGGTATCGTAGTACCCAGTGACTGGGTTGTGGAGGTCAGATAGGCAGTCACTCCATTTAAAATACTGGTATTCAACTGCATCTGGTTAGACTGGAAGCCGACCCTAACAAAGTTGGGAAAAGGCGGGCAGATGATGACGTTGTCGAGCAGACGAATTTTCCAAACACATGAAGCAATAGAATTAAGAATTTCCTTCAAAACCCTTCGAATTGTGAAAGAAAGTGAATTGAAGATTTATGTCAATCAAAGAAAATCGAATAAGTTTTGGAATCAGTGTTGAGAAGGAGGCAGCAAATTTATTCACAGTCAGATAACATCATTATTTTCTGTATCCAAGAGCCTTCAAGAATAATTTTTACTAAATAGGTGCATGAACAAATTCAATATTAGAAGAATAAAAAAGCGGTCATAAAATAAAAATACAATTACTTGAATAAGTACCTTAATAATATAAACACAAATAAGCGCTCTTCCTCCTCTCTCCTGCTATGCTGTGCCCGACAGGGTCCATAATTGTCTTTAATTTTAAGCCTACCACCTGTTTTACTAACATTATGGAATGCAATAAAGAATTGTGAATTGTGAATTGAATTGTAATACTGGCAGATTTCTAACAAAAGTTTTTTTTAGCTTGAATGGATATTCTACGTCGAAGAGCCTAACCAAAATCACTTTCATTTACAAAGTTCAACGTTTCACTTTCCTTCAACAAACCCTATTCACAATACCACCACAGCGGTTACAAAAACAAGTTTATTCAAAGTCTGAACAGCCGTCTGTAACAAGCGTCGGTATAGGAGTCGGTCGCGTTGACGCGTCGCGATAAAGTTGGCGCGGCTCACGTGATCGCGTGTCGACGAGTCTGTGCGGCCCTTGACATTGGGTACTATCGTGCTCAAGTACGATAGTACCCTGATTAGCGTTGCCAAGTATGCCGATTTATGTAAAAGTTTTTCTTTACAATCGAATTCTTAAAAAAGGATGAGGTTCTCAATTCGTCTGTATATTGTCATCAATTTTGTATCGATTTTGAAAATTCTTTTTTCAATTGATATACCTAGAGTTGTATTTACTTTGGTTGGGTAGTTTTTGAGTTAGCTTCAATGATACGTATTTAATTCACATGGTTGATGATGTTACAAAATTTCCTGTCACTATTGTTTACATAAAATCATAATCAAAATCAAAAGTCATTTATTCAAACTAGGCGGAGAATCAGCACTTTTCGAACGTCAAAAATTACATGAGACAGTCCCCCAAAAACGCCCACCCTTCACCACTTCCTAGTGCTTTAGCTGGGAAAAAGAAGTGGCGCAACAAACTCCCCAGTAGCACAGCTGTCTGTTCGCATAAAAAACTTGAAGTTATACAATACAATATAAAATAATTTGCATTACGCAACACAAAACGTTAAATTAAATTATTTGCCTTATGTTAGCTAGCACACACCATTATACAAATATATATATACAGGGTGTTTGGTGCATCGTGTGCCAAATTAAAATGGTCGACTGAAGGGGTCATCCGCTAGCCTTTCAGACCCCCTAACACCCCTCATGCTCTGTGGATTTTTTTTTATCGACTTTTATTGTTTTCCAAAAAAAAGACCCAAATTTTACATTCAAATACAGATTTAAAAAAAAATATAAGGCGTAGACTCTGAATTTTAATTTTATTTCGATGTTTATTGTTTAAGAATACTTTTAAATACAAAATTAGTGAAATTAGTGAAATTAGCACAAGCGACGCCATTAGCGGCTCCGTAAGCCATCATGATGTCCGCATATTCTTCGTTAGAGAATGTCGCCATTGCAATAACAAAAAACTCAAAGTTTAACAATAACAACAAAAATTAAACAAATGTAACAAGAACCAGCAAAACTTAACGATAACAAAGTAATAAAAGAATCGCGGAGTATGGTGAACTAGCACACACGTTAGGTAGCAGAGGCAGTCATGTCTCGACTAAAAAAATGGCGGGTCGGGCGGCGCGATTTGTTCAAACCGATTTAAGGTATGCAAGAAAGAGATAGAAGATAGATTTTACTGTGAAAGAGTGAGAAAACAAATTTTACCTCTTTCTCAAGTAACAGTTCCGCAATAAATATTTTTTCATTAGAATTTGGAATGTAGTTTTATGTGACTTGATTCACAATTCTAGCGAATTCACAAAGTTGTTAAAATACTTTTATGGCATGTGGCACATCATTAGAAAGAGGATAGACTGGAGAATTAATGAGGGAGTTGGAAGATCCCGGTCGCTTTTGATTTTTTTTTTGTAGCCTTATAAACAGCTGTAACATGTACAGCTTTAATTTAAGTTTTACCTTTGCGAGTGAATTAAAAAAGAACTAGGTGACTAATATCACTAATTTTGTATTTTAAAGTATTCTTAAACAATACACATCGAATAAAATTAAAATTCAGAGTCTACGCCTTATATTTTTTTTAAAATCTGTATTTGAATGTAAAATTTGGGTCTTTTTTTTGGAAAACAATAAAAAGTCGATAAAAAAAAATCCACAGAGCATGAGGGGTGTTAAAGGGTCTAAAAGGCTAGCGGATGACTCCTTCAGTCGACCATTTCAATTTGGCACACGATGCACCAAACACCCTGTATAATAGCATAGCAAGTAGTGGTAAACGAATTGATGTGGGATAGGTAACCACAACTAAAAAGTGCAAAATAAATTAAAAAACAAATGACTTCCAAAAAAAAAACACTACAAAGTGAAACATAACTTTAATTTCGGAAGTCGGTACAATGGCAATAAACGAAAATACAGAACCAAAGATACCGACTTTCGAAAAGCCCTTGACATTGTGCTCGAGTACGATAGCTGATAGTCGAGTACGATAGTACCCTGATTAGCGCTGCCAAGTATGCCAATATTCAAGGACGTTTTTCTTTTAGTTTATGTCTAGGTCAATGAATTGGATAAGTATTTGTGTGTCAGGCCGTTAGGTTTGACCTTTGACATTGAACTTCAGTTTGATTGAGCTGATTAGAGCTGTATCTACTTGAGATTACTTTTGTGTAGGGCAATGATTTAGTAGGTGAACAGATTTTGTCAGTCAATCTGTTCACTCATCAAATAATTGTCCTTGTCAAAGTATTGAAGATTGCCAAGTGCCAGTTTATGTTTTAAAAGCCATGTTATTATATTATTTTGGCTTTTGGTCTGCCTTGTGAATTTGAGCGGTTCGATAAAAATTAAAATGAAAATAGGGATAACAACCGCTACAATTATTCCATTTTCACTTTATTTATTTGTTATCTCGATTAATAATCACATCTAGATGGGTGGTTATTAGATCGAGTAACGAATAATCTGTCTACAGCCTAGACATTCTGCTCGTGGGTCAAACAACACTCTTCTAAGTGTTGGCAAATAAAGGATTGTGTCGACGTCTCCGATTTCACAGGGTTAAAATTACGTCAATAACTACTTTCAGTGACGGATGGTCTGGCAAAACCTTTAAGAATATCTACCTAGTGGAGCTTTGACGTGGTTAGTTTAAGTTTCATAAAAAAACCAATAGTGTCAAAGTTGTTTTTGTGATATATTTACTTTTTGTTACGGGGAATAAGTTTATTGCTACTTATTTACTGTTTTCCTGCCCATCCGGCTATCCTGCCTTTGTTACTAGAGATAGGAAGGTTAAAATAGAGTTCTGGTAACAAAAACCATGTTTTGCTAAATAAATGCAAGTTTATTCCTACCACTTTAACAATATTTTGCATTTTTAAGGACGTTGCCGAAGCAAGGTCGGGGAAATAATTTGTCGCCGTAGTTATATTTCCAGGAAATGAAACCTTTTGAATAAACTAAATACTATGAAAAAAAGTAGTCGCTGCTAGTAGTAAATAATGGACCTTTTACAAATGTATGATTTTAAGCTAAAAGCTACAGTTCAAATTAAGTTAAAAAATACAGTAGTAAGCATAAACATTATTTACATAGCTCCCACACTAAAAGCAAGTTACGCACACTTTTTATTTTAGCAACATTTTTTTTTTTTTTTTGTTTTCATTCTGGCTTCGCACGGTTTGTGCATTTAGCCAATGTCAAGTTTTAGTTCTTGTGTGTGTTCTTGTGTATTGATGAAATTAATTATAAATGCATGATGATGATATCCCCGCCCACTCCCCTTGAGTTTCAGTAAAGATGTGGCACTTTACTGAGTCCTCACGCGGACTTCTTGGGAGAACTTGAAGCGAAGTTGCACTGTTTTGTTTCATTTGCCTACACTAATGCACGTTCACAAACACTTAATGGTTAATAATCCACCATTATTACACATTAATATTCGGCTAAACACTAATTTTGGAAAATTAAACAATCTGCTGAACATGACGCTTCACTTTCCCGCCAAGAAGTCTAGCAACATTTTACAGTTTTATTTTATTCCATTACACAGAGTATCGTAAATAAAAAGTATAGTCGTGAGTTGAAAAGGCAAAGGCGTTTATTGCGTACAGCCAGCTACTCGTGCCATAGACGATAGAGAAAGTTTATAGTGTTGCCAAAATTACACGGAGCTCGCAGTGTTACTTGTTGTTGCGAGCGTTTTACTTGTTTTATTGGAATAAACATGCTATTTGATGGTGGTGCAATGCATGGCGTGTTTATTTTATAACTTTAGGAGGAATATGCTGTTGATATTGAGACAATTGCTATGAGGTTCAGTTGAAATAATGTAGGTTCCTACTCATATATTAATTGTTTTAAAACTTACAATAATTTATTGAGTCGCACAAAACTACAAAACCAACGAAGAATTACCAAAATTCAGAAACGGAATCACCATAATTCTGTGGCACCATCATCTATACGCCACATGCGAACTACGCATCAAAGACCAGCACAAATCCTGCATCGCGCAAGCAAAGTTTATCGCGCGACTGGCATATAATATACAACATCCCGACATCAACCGTCAAGCAGTAGCCCACCAGACACAACATCCGTCTGGCCGGAGGATTCTCCCTTTTTTATGGAGGATGAGTACCCCTGTAACTTTACACCCTGTTCCTCATACCTCTATAATTCTGTACCACAGTTTTCAGTGATAAACGTTTTTTGGTTAAAACTTTCATACAAAGTGGATACACCAGAAACAATTGGAATATCGAATTCCACATAAAATTCGAACTAGCATTTTAAAATCGGAACAGCATCCACGATTCAATGCTCTAGTGTCGCGCTGTTTTGAAAACGACGACTCGATAATATTTTACAATGTTTCAATAAAAAGGATACGGATTGGGATTCATCTTTCTTGGCATCTCGTCTACTAGATGTCCAGCCAGAGGGCCTAGACAAAGTAACAATCGATTAGCGATGAAGCTAGTAGAAATGCCAAAAAATATATGGGGTTGACATAAGCTATCGAAATGTCACGTGGTCATTGATTCCATGAAACGAATCAACAGCGTCGAACGATAACTTCCTTAGAGATGCGCAGCCAGGTGCCACTTTTAGGAAATAACCTATTAACTGCGTACCTACCTGTGATGGTCCAGGCAAAGTACGTGGTTATTTGGGGCGTGAAAATGTACCTATACCCGATAAAGTTGAGACACTTTTGAGCATATTAATGACAGGCGTGTGTCCGCCTATTAAGTTTTATTCGATTTTCGAATCGGGAATTTGTTACGAAAAATAAATGTTGTAATGTTATCCAAGCATATTAAAAAAAAAACTGAAATATAAAGGCTGTTGCGTGCAGCACCATGCTTAGAAGGGAAAGGGATGTACGAGGGGAGGGTATTCGATTCTTAAAAGAACCTTTGTGGGATGAAAATGAAAATTTTTCGTTTTAAAAAACCATTTCGGTAAAATAATCAAACAACTTAACATTTATTTATCCATTTTCAAAGTAAAAGGTAAAGGTTTCGCAAATAAGAAAAAATGGAGAACTCATGAAAGACCCATATTTGTAGATGTTCTTTTAATTAATCAATCAATAATGCTAGAGATAGGTATCAAAGCAAAACAGCTTTGATACCTATAGCTCTGCATAGTTATGTTACGATATAAAACCGTGGTAGAACAAATGATTGCCTCATAAAAGGTGGCGGTTGGTTTACTATTAAAGGCAATGAAATTACGTATTTCATTCTCTTTTATTACAGAATACAGAAGTTAAGCGAAGGAAATTATTGGCTCATCAAAACTAGTCATGGATGTTTTTCCTTTAAGGGTAACATAATCGCATAATACCTTTATTACAGTTACTGTAAAAGTGCACACGTTCTGCGTAATAAAATTGCAAATGAGTCATAAATTCGCAAATTACAACTAAAATATGGTTGACATTTCAGTAGGAATTAAATTAAATATTATGAGCAAATAGTTTCACATGACCACAACTCAGAGCATAGCCTAAATGCTACCTACGGTGCTAGTTTTTTTTCAAACTCTATGGTTTGAAAAAAAAAACGATCCTAAACATACAAACTTACTTTCGCATTTATAATATTAATAAATTATAAATGATCATCCTGAAATTTTGCATATACGTTGTCAGGTGTACAGAAGCGGACATAGGGTACCTTTCATCCCCAATAAAAGTACTGTTCCCGAGGAAAACAACAATAACTTTCTTATGATAATAGATGGCGCCGCGTGTCTTTCGAATCATGATTGAATTATATTGTTATAGAAACTTCAGTAACGTGTTAAGCCCATGATTGCAACGGCCAAACAATAAGCACAGTGCAACCCGAATTTATTGTCGAATTCTAAATAAACGCGAGCAAAGCCGCGGACAAAAGCTAGTTTCTAATAAAACACGCTTCGAAAATGGAATCGAAATTCTTCACCTTACAAAGCCTATAAATATTATACCTACAGAATGATAGCAAAATTCCGTCGAACCGAAAAAGCGTAGATTCAGCTGAAGGTACTCGGCGCCGACCCAATTAGCACTGAAAACCTTACTCCACAATTCCACATACCTAGGTACCTGTGAGAGCTGAATAACGGCCGAACCCAATAACCTATATATCACCAGTTTCGGCCTACTGGAGATATAAAAATATATCTATCGATGGTTTTAACGTCCCAATAATCTCTTAATCTACCGGCCCACGCTATCTACTGATGGGAGGGTGTCTCGCCTACAACAGGTATCTATTTGTATGAAAATGCCAAAGTATGCGTCCCATTATACGATTTGTTTGACAGGACAGTACTACAAATGGCAGATTTGGCTATTCCCCGAATTGCAGGGATAAACGTAAAGTAGCCAAGCTAGAATGAACTCTTTAGTACTTGCAATAATGATCATAGATATTTTTTTAAACTTAAAGTAATAAAAAAAAATTTAAATTCAAATATCTCGAAAACGGTGCGCCCTAGGCAAAAAATAACAGAAATTTAACCCCCCACTTACTAACACCCCCCGTGCAAGCACCATTCCAACATGAATTTAAGTTAAAAAAAAAAACCAACATTAATGTGCTAAGGTAGCCCGCGAAATTCAAATTTTATTACGTTTTTTGCAATTTGCAGGTCAGTAACAGGTTGTATTTTGATTCAACAAATATGGCTCTACATAATTATATCTTAATCCAGTAACTTATTTAGTAGTAAGGAACAAAGAAGTTTTAATATAACCCTAATTACACATGTTCTTTTTAAAGTGATGTTGGTTGTAATGGAACGCACGGGAGGACGAAGTAGAGAAACCTACTTATTGTTTTCGTTAGATAGATAGCCTTTATCAATGATTGTGAGACGCCATCCGAGGATAGATATAATTATACTGGCTATCATCAATAGCGATCTGTCTTTAACGGAAAATAAGTTATTCATTACTTTAAATAAAAATAAAACATCTATGATCATTATTGCAAGTACTAAAGAGTTCATTTTAGCTTGGCTACTTTACGTTTATCCCTGCAATTCGGGGAATAGCCAAATCTGCCATCTGTAGTACTGTCCTGACAAACAAATCGTATATTGGGAAGCATACTTTGGCATTTTCATACAAAGAGATATCTATTGTATGCGATACCCCCTTCCATCAGTAGATAGTGTGGGCCGGTATGATTAATAGATTATTAGGACGTTAAAACCATCAATAGATATATTTTTATATCTCCAGTAGGCCGAAACTGGTGATATATAGGTTATTGGGTTCGGCCGTTAGTAAACAACACGATACGACGGCACATGTAACTGACGAATAACATATGGACAGTCCACTCTGTCAGCAATCATTTTCAGAACCCTGTTAGGGCTATGACTCGAGCCACCATGGATGCTGCGCGCTTGCGCATTATTGTATAAAAGCAATATACAAATCTGCAAACATCCCTGACGCACTGCAACGCCATGGCAACCTCATAAGTTTTCTGAAAGCATTATTAACGGCCGAACCCAATAACTTATTTTCAGTTAAAGACAGATCGCTATTGATGATAGACAGTATAATTATATCTATGCTCGGATGGCGTCTCACAATCATTGATAAAGGCTATCTATCTAACGAAAACAATAAGTAGGTTTCTCTACTTCGCCCGCCCGTGCGTTCCATTACAACCAACATCACTTTAAAAAACAACATGTGGAATTAGGGTTATATTAAAACTTCTTTGTTTCTTAGTTCTAAATAAGTTACTGGATTAAGATATAATTCTGTAGAGCCATATTTGTTATGGCCGCGAATCAAAATACAACCTGTTACTGACCTGCAAATTGCAAAAAACGTAATAAAATTTGAATTTCGCGGGCTACCTTAGCGCATTATTGTTTTTTTTTTTTTAACTTAAATTCATGTGGGAATGGTGCTTGCACGGGGGGTGTTAGTAAAGGGGGGGGTTAAATTTCTGTTATTTTTTGCCTAAGACGCACCGTTTTCGAGATATTTGAATTTCAATTTTTTTTTATTACTTTAAATAAAAAAAGCATCTATGATCATTATTGCAAGTACTAAAGAGTTCATTTTAGCTTGGCTACTTTACGTTTATTCCAGCAATTCGGGGAATAGCCAAATCTGCCATCTGTAGTACTGTCCTGTCAAACAAATCGTATATTGGGAAGCATACTTTGGCTTTTTTTATACAAAGAGATATCTGTTGTATGCGATACCCCCTTCCATCAGTAGATAGTGTGGGCCGGTATGATCCATAGATTATTGGGACGTTAAAACCATCAACAGATATATTTTAATATCTCCAGTAGGCCGAAACTGGTGATATATAGGTTATTGGGTTCGGCCGTAAATTGGACACGAAGGGCTCCATATGACGCACGGGAATATGTATCCCACAAGCTGCATGTGTAAAGCTTTATTTTTTGGCACATCGCGCAAACTCCCTTATTCTGAAAATTTTCAAGATTTGCACTGGACATGCTTACTCCTGAATTCTCAAACGACTGCCAAATTAGCTTTGAGACCGTCTTCAGAAGTTATTCTGTCACCTTGAATTTGACAGGGACTACCTACATCAGACGTAAAACCACAGATTAACTTAACGGCGTTTTTAAAATAGTCGTGCTAACTTAAAACTGTCACCGTTGATCAATATTTTGAGTATCTTGTTCGTTCTTCTCCCAATGAACCTAAGACTTGTTATTTAAATTAAATAAAGAATGAATAAAGAAGAATATAACGAATTGTTGTTTTCTAAATTTTATATTTGAATTTGAATTTTAATTGTAAGTTATTACTATGTTGCTGTGCCCTAAAAGGGTCCATAACAGTACTTAGCTTTAAGCCTTATGTAACATCTTTTATGCACATTATATTACGCAAATAAATGAATTGATTGATTTAGTCTTATGATAGGCAACTAGTTCTATCTTTCTGACTGACCGACTCCTTGACAATTCAAAAGTGCCTGTAAATAATTTAATTTACATAACTGCTTTATGTTGGACTAGACGTCGCTTTCAAGATAAACGTACCTACACGCTAAAGTTTCTATAATTATAACCCATACCTAATGCTAATTTCGGATTCCACAATATCCATTTCTAACGTCCCGTTTGTGCCATTTCCAAGCCGGCCTGTGAGAGATGTCAACCTGTCGCCACCTGTCTCTCGTCGCCCGCCGTGACGACAACCGACTGGGAAATTAAAACCTTTGATTAAACCATCCAAATGTTGAGTCGGGCTTGATTTTGGCGACGAGGGACGGGTTCCTAGCTACTAGAAAATTTGGAGCAGGAGAGACTTGGTAAAGGTTGGTAAGCCTTGGTAACTTGGTTTCGTAAGTATGTGGAATAACTTAAAGAGTTTTTAGGGTTCCGTACCTCAAAGGATAAAAACAAATTATAAAAAAGCAAAAAACCCGACTGTAAAAACATGAAATGAAAAGATGGAAACAAGATGAAAAGAAAACACGTATCCTTTATGTACCAAAAATCATCATCAAGCTGGAGTCAAGTTTGATTCATCTCCTGTAACTCCCCTCACTGTGGCCAAGACGACTTTTTGTATGGTTTGTATGGTTGGTTAGGGCGCTAGGGTAACTAGGGTGCTAAGTAATTACTGTAGGGCTACGTTTACGGTCAGTAGGGTCTTAGGTAACTGATGGGTACTAGGCTCAATTGTCTCAAACATAGTACATTGTACGCGGTTGGGATAGCGGCCATACTAAGCTGTAAGCCCCAGTGCATACATGTTGCAAATAAATGCAGTCGGAGGCTTCTAGGATGTTACGAACCGGGAGGTCAATAAAAGCCCAAACATGTACATACCTCAAGGTACACGTGCACCAAATCGTAGAGAAAAAATAGAGTAATTCAAAAATAATTGTATTTTTATCCTTAAATAATTTAAAACTACATAATAAATTATTCAAAGTTTTGACACTCTGATTTACATTATTTCGTAAATGTTATTCTCATTCTCTCTCACTCTCAGTTCGTTTCTGCGTTTCAGGGTACTCATCGTGCTCATAGTAGAAAGACGACTTCTAGACTTTAATTCATTGAGCGCCGCTCGGGCTCCAGGGCCCGATAACAATAGGAAATTAATTGTGTATTTAACGTCTCAATAAAGGCACTTGAAAGGTTAATTAAATTCCATGAAGTGAGTTGCCGAGTATCGAATCTCAGAAATTCAACTTCCATCCCTTATGCACATCACAATAGAGGCAGACTAAGCTTAAAAAGAGTATTTTATGTAATTATTTGATGTTGCTTCATGTTCTATTTATTTCAACAAATCAAGCTAAAACAAATACACATAACAAGGCTTTATTTAAATGCAACTTCTATTTACTAAAACCTGGTTGATCTGGCAACATCAATTTTTTTTTTTTATAAATAACGAAAAAAGTACTAACCTCGTGCTGGCGACTGTACGTTAACAGAAAATAAAACCATAACTGAAATTTTTTACCAAAACTGTACGAATAAATAAAAATGTTGCCATGTTCATAAAACGTGTTGACACTTAAATTCAAACCTGGCTTTCGGGGGCTATTGACATTTACTTTAAAGGCTCGATCCGGCCCTGGAGGGAAGTGAGAAAAAGCCGTGAACACTTTAACGATTTGACCCTGTTTGACCGTCGGAAACGTGCCTGAAATGGTGGATTATCCATTTCAACGCCATGACGTGTTGATACCAAAACATGGTAGCTTTAGTGAAGGGAATGTGGAGAATAATTGAAAATGAGGATGAGCTATTACTTTCGTAGGCCCGTTGGTATGCAGACGGGTAGTCCCTGGTTGAAAATCGTTCATGCTCAAACCACGGTATAAAATATATTACTTCACTACGGTAAAGAATAGCTATTGCTTTTGACATGAAACACTTATCTATAAATTATAATACCAACAATCCTTCACAATTGAACAAAGATCCGAAAGGATGAATGAAATATTTTGGATCGTACGTCTAAGCTCTAAGCCCCTCGATCGGCTCACAATGACGTCTCGATCTTTTACAAAGGAAAGTAGCAAAAATAGTAAAAATATGGTATCCATATTGGATATTGCGGTACTAAGGTAACCTGAAAATGACCTTAGTAACACAGCTCAGCACTTAACTAATATCGCCTTTCAGGAAATCTTATCAGGGTTCTATAGCTTCGAGCCTTTTTATAACATTTCGAGTAGGTAAAGAACAATAAATTTATCAAAGTATCTTCATTATTTTCCTTTGCGACATGAGGAGAAATATTTTTTTGCCTCCAGCATTAAGCCCCATCTACACAGTGCAAATTTCAGGAACGTTCAAGAACAATAATCGTATACTCTAAAGCACATTCAATTATTGCCATCAAGAATTGCGTGCAAGTGTTTACACGCGTGCTATTTCCATAATATGGTTACATACAATAATTGAATGCAAGTTTTGCCATTCAATAATTGCATGCGACTTCTGTTTAAGGTAATTATTGCATGCAAGTTTTGCCTCGTTTCGAAACACAGAGTTGCACGTCATTGTACAATTGTTTCAAGTATTACCTGATTTGCGCTGCCAAATATTTCATTCAATGTTATTGAACGTCTTCTTCAGATATTTTTAAGATGTCTCGTTTGTTTCCGCACTCATGTTTGTGTTGGAAAATTTTCGTACAAGTATTGAATGCGATTTTATTGTAACAATTGTACGTGTTGTCTAGACGGTGCCAGTCAAATGTTGCTTAAATTTGATGGTGTGCCACACCCAATAAACTTGCATCGTCTAAATGAGGCTTTAAGCGTTGTCTGAACGTCGGATGTATTTAAAGAAAACCGACAACATTGTCGATGTTCGCCTGTGCCTTGTCATTAAAAAACCAGGTGCAAACCTTAACAAAAAGTTTTCTTGCTTTCCCCCTAGATGTCGCTTCTCTCACCGGATTAAAATTTCGAAGTGAGTAATTAAAAAGCTTATGTTATTTGAAATTAGGTAAAAATTAAGTAGCGGACCCTGGACTACTTAAATTGCTTTCTGACAGCTGGCAAAATTGTAAGCGTGCGTTCGTTTACAATTTCTGAACACAGAATTGAAAAACACATAAAATACGACACCGAACCCATGGACAAAATGTATATCACCGAATTGACCGTGCTACAGTGCCTCCTAATGAAATTATGCCTCCCTCTCGTTGTTTCGGTGAAAATAATGAAAATATTCATGGCCACGCGCACCAGATTTACATTCTCGTGATACGCGTTCTCGACCAAGTTATTGTGTTTACTTTTTACTTATTTTTTAGGATTCCGTAGTCAACAACCCTTCAGTTTCGCCATGTCTGTTTGTCTGTCTGTCCGCGGCTTAGCTCTGAGACTTATTAGTACTAGAAAACTGTAATTTGGTATTGGTATACATAATATTACACACACACACACACGCACAGAACCGGTCGAAGTGGAGGTGCTTGGGGGAGGCCTATGTCCAGCAGTGGACGTCTTTCGGCTGAAATGATGATGATGATGATACATAATATTAATCACGCCGACAAAGTTGTAAAATAACATATTGAAAGAAAAAAACATGCGGGGCTGTCTTTGGGGACTGCCGATAGAAGTGAAAACTATGTAACTTGTGAATTGTATCGAAGCGTTCGGTGACGATGACGCGAGTTCCATGATTTTTGTTCCCTCAAAAAGTGCTCAACGCGCCTAAAGAAATTTTCACTTCAAAAATGTAGGGCAGGCAAGGGAGGTACCCCTTGCACGTAGTGGGGTGATATTTCTTTTCTCGTCTCCCATAGTGTGGGGTAGTAATAGTCGACCAACTTAAAATTGCTGTTGAAGAATTGACCGTGACGTATACCGATGTATGGGAGAACATGTTTTTCAACTACAATATTAAGTTTTTTTTTTTTTGGGATAAATTCATTTCACTACGGAACCCATTATTGTGCATGGTCCGACATGCACTTGGCCGGTTACATGGTTATGTTTGCATACTGCGTGGATTTTTTATTTACGTTGGTATTACTAATGGGTATTTTTTCGAGGTTTGCATGTGGTTTGTGACGGATGAGTCAGCATTGATTTAACACTGCTGAGCGTTTTGTTTTCAGAATAGCGTAACAAATCAAGATCCAAATAAACGCGAAATGTGTTTACCTATTTAGTGACCGAGTTTCACAAGAAACAAAAATATTTCCTTAACATCATATTTAAAAACTCCAAAAATGTTCCACAGAGTATAATAATAATAATAATAAGCTGGCAACACCAACGTCAACAAAAGTCACAAATTTCGTTTTCATATTATTTTCAGTTCTTTTAATTTTAGACGCAGTTTATTTTATTTTATTTGGAACTCTACACTACCTTCACTCTACCTTCACCCCCAAAATAACCACAACATGAAAAAATAGCAAAATGAACCATTATCTAGACTTTCATCAAAAACTGCCGAGGTGACATCTGTCATGTCACCTCCGATAAAACAAGGATTAAGAAAACGGAAAAATGTTGACGAGAGCAGCTAAACGACGAGCACGCCCACCACCTCCGGACTCTTCGCTCAGCTCCGCCTCGCCGCCGCCGGTACCCAGCCCCACCGTGAGCGCTGTGACGACACCGGCCGTGGTAGTTGCGTCGAGCTCGAGCGATGAGTATTTTTCCCCGCCGACGTCGCCAACACCTGTACGTCGGCAGGGGAGAGGCCGGCCACCAGCGAGCTTGGGACCTCGAGGCAATCAGGCCCCGAACAGGGTCCCCGCTGCCGGTGGAAATGTGTCGCGCATACGATGGACCCAGTCCATGAATGAAAATGTGATGCGCGCATATTATGGGGCTACAGAGGGAGGAATTAATCTTACAGCGTACCGGGGTCGGATGCTCTCTCTGTTTCAGGTACTTGAACCAGCCATCAACGTCACGGCCCAACGATTGTCGGATCAAGTGCGCGTCATTCAACACAATCATAGATTGGATGACGCTACACTTGATCGGCTACGCTCGGAAATGCAGAGTAGCTCTGCTAGTAACCCTCCCCCATCCCAGAATGTCGTGCATGCGCCTGCTGAAGTTCCACTGCGGGAAAATCAGCATGCTGTGGAGGAGGACACCAGGGCTATATCTGCAGATAACCTATGCAATGTGGAATTAAGGAGCGTACTGGAGGATGCAATCCGTGAGTACCGGTTCACATTACCTGACCTTAGACCACGGCTACCACGTTTGCCCATGAATAAAAAAAACAGAGCACTGGTGTGTGCCCTGGATGCGCTGTTACCAAATTTCATTGAAAGTAGCGCAGACCTTTGCGATACACACTCAATCTTGTATTGTACGGCTGTTGCGGCATGTCGTATAGCTCGTGTCAAATTTCCAAATACTGACCAAGCTGTACAACCGAAACCCGCCGCACCAGCCTGGCAGTGCAGGATTGAGCGTCGTATTAATGAGGCCAGGGTACTCATCGGGAAGCTTATCTGCTTCAGGGAGGGCAATACACGCCCAAGGGTGATGCGCTTTGTGAGGCGGGCGTTCTCGGGAACTAGTATTAGTCCTCTAGAATATGTATCCCGTGTCACAGAGCGCATCGACTTCCTGAAGCAGAAAGTTTATGCATGGGCAAACCGTATCCGTCGGTATAAGCGAAGAGTGGATCGGTACACTCAGAACCGCATGTTCCAGAGCGATGAAAGGTGGGTATACAGAGCATGGGAGCGGCCCATTCCCACTCAAGGTGTGACTGACGTACGTCTGCCGGATAAAGAAGCCATGAGTGCTTTTTGGCGAAGCATTTGGTCGGTGCCCGTTAGTCACACTGAAGGTGATTGGATGCGAGTTGTTGAACAGACGTGTGATTCAATACCAGACATGGAGGCTATTACAATTAGTCCTCTGGATGTGGCCCGTGCAGTCCGTCCGTTGCCTAACTGGAAATCTCCAGGACCGGACGGACTGCACAATTTTTGGATTAAATGGCTACAAATGTCACACGCCTGTTTAGCCTCGCAATTCCAATCATCTTTAGGGACTGGGTCGCTTCCACTGTTCTTTACGACAGGAGTTACCCACCTGCTCCATAAATCAGGTAGTACTGCGGAACCTAAAAACTATAGACCAATCACGTGTTTGCCAACGGTCTATAAAGTCCTTACATCCATTCTTAGAGCTAAAATTGCACATCACATTGATTGTAACTCAATTATGTCTGTGTCTCAGAATGGATGTAAGAATAGGTCCCGTGGTACTAAGGAGCTACTCCTTATAGACATGGCCATAAGCCAACAGGTTCGTAGATCCCGTAAGGATTTGTCGACATGTTGGATAGATTATAAGAAGGCCTATGACTCGGTGCCACATACATGGCTCATTAGGGTGCTGGAGTTGTACAAGATAGACGCAACTCTACGCACCTTCTTGATGTCGTGTATGGGGCAATGGAGGACGGTCCTTCTCTATCCAGGATGTCGACGGATCCAGGGGACCGATGAACCGATCAGGATTGAGCGGGGAATATTTCAGGGCGATAGTTTGAGTCCACTTTGGTTTTGCTTAGCCTTGAATCCTCTTAGCACATTGCTGGAGGATTCAGGTCTAGGCTATCGGTTGAAAAGAGGTGGTCAGGTGATATCTCACCTCCTTTACATGGATGACTTGAAACTCTTTGCCCCCAACAATTTGCGACTGATGGAGCTACTGAGAGTAACAGAAACGTTCAGTAGCGCTATCAGGATGGAATTTGGTGTGGACAAATGTGCGGTCATGCATGTAAAGAGAGGGGGGATTACGGAATCCGTGGGAATCCAACTCTCGGATTCCATACACCTTAGATCCCTCTCTTCAACCGAAACCTACAAGTATTTGGGTATGTCGGAAGCATTAGGCATCAATACTGCCGATATGAAGCAATCGTTGAGGGAGCGCTTCTTTGGCCGCCTGAATAAAGTGTTAAATAGTCTTTTATCAGGCGGAAACAAGGTGCGTGCCTTCAACGGTTGGGTCATGCCGGTTTTAATGTATTCTTTCGGCATACTCAAATGGACTCAGACGGAACTTGACGCTCTGGATAGGAAGGTCCGTACATTGCTGACGGCATATCGGATGCATCACCCACGGTCGTCAGTAATGAGACTGTACCTCTCGCGGAAGTGTGGGGGTCGCGGCTTCTTAAATGCTAAAACCCTCCACAACCGCGAGATTTGCAGTCTCAGAGAATATTTTCTTCAAACTGACGTGGAGATGCATCGAGATGTGGTCGCAGTGGACAAGGGCCTTACCCCACTCTCCTTGGCGAAAGAGAACTGGCGCAAACCTGCAGTACTTGATACCAACGATCGTCAGGCAGTATGGCAAGGCAAAGAGCTTCACGGACGCTTTTTCCGGGCCCTCCATGGGCCTGATGTAGACTTTTTGGCGTCTGTATCCTGGCTACGTTTCGGCGACCTCTTCGGGGAAACCGAAGGTTTTGTCTGTGCAATTATGGATGAAGTTATTATGACGAATAATTATCGGAAATACATTGTTAAGGACGGTACGGTTGACATCTGTCGGGCATGCCACCGTCCCGGTGAATCAATCCGACATATTGTTTCCGGTTGTTCTCGTCTTGCTAACGGCGAGTACTTGCACAGACACAATCTAGTGGCTAGGATTATCCACCAGCAACTTGCCTTGCAGTACAACCTTGTGGAAATCGAAGTACCATACTACAGGTATGTGCCCGACCCAGTTCTCGAGAATGGGCATGCCACATTGTACTGGGATCGATCTATCATCACTGACAGGACTATTGTAGCCAATAAACCTGATATTGTGGTGATAGATCGACGAGAGCGCCGTACAATGATTGTTGATATCGCTGTCCCTCATGACGAGAATCTCGTGAAAGCTGAGAATGATAAAAAGATAAAGTATCTTGACTTAGCACACGAGGTTGTCGACATGTGGGATGTGGACTCTGCAATCATTGTACCGATAATCATTACGGTCAATGGCCTAATAGCGAAGAGCCTCGACCAACACCTCAGGAGGCTCTCATTACGCGGCTGGGTCAAGGGCTTGATTCAGAAAGCAGTACTCCTCGACACGGCACGCATAGTGAGGAGGTTCCTCTCTCTAGAGCCCTAACCACCGGCAGCTTGGACCTTGTTCCTGATGCCGATGGACTACTGTTTTTTGTATTTTTAAATGTTTTTCTTTTTTAATGTTTTTTATAAAAAATATTTAAAAATATGATCAATATGTATGTTTAAATAATAATAAAAATGGATTGTTACAGGTTTCCTTAAAACACCTACACAAACTGCAGAGTGAATGGCTCTCAAGTTGGCTGGGACTGAGGAAGTTGGCGGCTTTTCTTGAACTTCGAGAACAAGCCCTCATGGGAACCTGGAATAGGCTTCGCAACTTCATGAACTGAATGTACGAGCGTTTGTTTTGGTGACGAAATTGAGAATCTGTCGAGGACTGGGTTTTATCTAATAAATTCAAATTCAAATTCAAATTTATTTATTTTTGGGACAACTCGATCCAAATGTTAGTATACAAAAACTAAGACAACTATTGAAACATAAAAACAATTAAAAAGGACAACACTCCTCATATTTAAACAAGTAATTCTATATACAAATGCAAATGCCCCTGTGCTGAGACACCCAGCCCCGTCAAGATAACCCATAGGGAGACACCTCCCTAACAGACACCAGACGAACGAAATGTCTCAACACAGGTGCACGTACATCTTCAGCTATCGTTTTCAGGATGCTGTTGTGACTCCCCCGCACCCTCCTCATAAGTGACACGACTTTTTTCCGCATGACGGCATGAAAATCGTCAGTGTGAGCCTGCGCGAACATCTCGGAGGCACTGCAGAAACGAGGAAGTCCCAACATCATCCTGAAAATGTTATTGTATTGGACGCGCAGTGTGTCCAGGGATTTTTTGCTATAACTAACCCATAGACCCCCCGTGTACAGACCCTGACAATACGCTTTGAATAGCGTGATCTTGACTTGGTCCGTACAGCGGGCGAATCTACGGGTCAGCATGTTGCCACGCACTGACAGCGCCCTGCGCTCCCTCTCTATGTCAGAATCATCATTAAGGTCGTCGGCAAGGTAATGTCCAAGATACTTAAACTGCGACACCCTATCTAAGTTAATACCATTTAAAGTAATGGGTGGAACAGTTTCAGGGCTCCTACCAGCGGCCTTAAAGATCATGTACTGACTTTTATTTACATTGTAAATAAGTCCGTGTGACTCGGCATAGGCTTCACAAACTTTCAGCATCTGCCCGAGCGTCCCCACAGTGGGACTCAGCAGCACCATGTCGTCCGCGTAGCTGATATTATTAACACTAATACCACCCACCCGGCCATCCGACACGCATGCTGCTGAGTTCCACTATGAGATCGTTTATATACAAGCTGAAGAGCTTTAGAGATGATAACCCCCCCTGCCTCACGCCGCACTCCAGCCTGTACGAATCGGACAGAGTGCCCGACCATTTTACACAGTTCGTCTGGTTATTGTACCAATATTTAAAGATGTTCAACATCTCCACCGGTATACCACTATCCCCTAGTTTCCTCCAAAGCACCTCGTAAGACACGAGGTCAAAGGCCTTGGAGAGATCCAGAAAACAGGCATACACCGGTGTCTTACGATCTGTGTAGTACTGGACAGTATGTTTGAGACTTAAGATTGCGCTCTCAGTAGATAGTCCGGGCCGAAACCCAAACTGCGCATCATGTAGTTTTAGATACTTTTGCAAGCAAAAATCAAACAAACCGTCCAGCACTTTTGCTATCACGGTCGCGAGGGAGATCGGGCGATAGTTATCCTTATCCGAGATGTCACCGGTCCTGTTCTTAACTATGGGCACCACTGTGGTTTTCATTAAGTCAGCTGGAAGGTACGCATGACTGATGCACATAGTAAACAACAGAGACAGGTGTCTCGGGAGGTGCACCCTCGCATATTTCAGGTGTTCGACGCTGAGCCCGTCATGCCCAGGAGATTTGCCTTTGGTCATTCCTTTAATAAGAGCACTAACTTGACTTGCTGGGAAACGCAACAGAGGCTCCTCTCCTTGGCTGCAGGACGCAGCGCCAACCATCGCAATAGGGGGACTGATCGGCGACCGAACTCTAAAATGGTTGCTAAACATATTAGCGACCTCGCTCGGATCGCTTAAGCCACTCACACTCGCCGGAAGGCCAGGCCCAACGTCCAATTTTTTGGTAGCTTTCCAAAACTGGGAAAAGTTTTTAGTGGTTCGACACTTCGCTATTACGTCCATTTTCAATTGATCTTGATTCTTTTGACACCACTTTAGCCTGCTTTTAAAAATTTTACGAGACTCGCGCATTTGCTCCTACACTATGCCCACCGGTGATCGATTATGAAAAACCCACGACTTAAACCTAAGCCTGGCGTCCCAATGAGCTTCCCTTACATGTTTGTTCCAGCCACACAGAACCTTTTTTCGACATTTAACATTATTTCTACCCTTGGTTAGGATAGCCGCCTTTTTTAAGACTTGTACAATCCGGTCATACAATGAGTCTATTATTAATTTGTGGGCACTTAGGTTACATGTCCCGTAACTACAGTCAGTGAACTCGAAAGAAAATGGTTCGCAAACCTTCCTGACATAAGTCATCATATTCACTGATTTGCGATTCATCTCTAGACCCCCAGAGAACTGCATTCTTAGGCATATCAGAATTACATAGCTTCGGCCTAATCGCATCTAGATCACATTCGATATATATAGGAAGATGGTCAGACACATATACGTCCTCTAATATTGGGAAACCATTGTAAATGTAGGTATATACCTACATTTACAATGGTTTCCCAAGCTGACAGGGAGACCACACAGTGATCTAGCCACCTACTACTGCCGTGATAATGGTCCACAAATGTGTAACTACCCGAATCGGCGCTTAGTCTCTTTACATCTGCACATACCCACGACCTATCCAAACAATACCTCTCAAGCTCATCATAAAACAGTTCCTTGGGATGGGCATTAAAATCACCCAACAAAAATACTGTTTCGACGTCACAACTCTCTTCAATGGCACTAATTTCACCTAACACATCCAAGAAAATAGACAAATTATCGATGGAGTTCACAGGCATGTATACGGAAAAGACTAAGATCTTACGTCCACCGATTGACGCCATAATTGCAGTTAGTCGGGCACTACTACACTCTACAACAGAAACCATCTCAAATACACCCTTTCTCCAGAGAATAGCCACCCCACCGTATGGGAGACCATACGGTGGGGTGTACCGGCTCTCTCTCAGTATACCGGCGGATGTATCCACAGCAGACTTACCTGTATATTCAAAATCACCACTAACCGTTCCCAGTAATGGAATGTCATGATTAAGAAGCCAAGTCTCCTGTAAACTGTACAGTAAAATGTAATAAAGCTCTGCCTAAAAACAAATTGAGATGGCGGAATTGATAAGTAAATTGACAATTTGTTGTGCTATAGCCATTTCATACAACTGTCAAAGGATGAGTTGTGATTTGAATAGGTGGAGAATTTTAAGTTGGTAGTTAATTTGCTCAAAAATTAATGTCCCAGATAGTAAAGAAAATTTAAAAAAAAATGGCTAATATAGATCTGGGTCATTATTTTCCAACCACATGATGCGATACGTAAAGTACATTACTGCAACGGCCTGCAAATGGGGTTTTTTTTTTTTATTGATGGACGTACGTGAAGCTGTGGGCCGAGGCTAAGCTGAGGCGCTCATACGCGAGTCCACCAATGCCTGGTTGCGGCCAAGGCTTGTATAGTGTTTTTCTCAAATAATGCGCGGAAATTCAAAACTAAGTAAAATATTTATAAATTCCAGTCAAAGACGAACAACGATAATTTTTCATGCGCTAATATGTTAATATGTTTCTGTTTTACTTTAAATAGCTTTATTTGCAAACCAGTTCGAAATTTTGGCAAAACCATTGATAAGTTAATTCATTGGTTGCCATTTATGGAAGTACAAAGTTCGTTCCATTTTTAAATTACACGACAGATGGGATTTTTAATAGTAATTTATTCGGCCGATAAACACGACAGACATGTATTTCCAAACTAACATTGCCAGCCGCCTGCTCGCATGTGTTTGACCAGTACAGCATTTTCAGTTTATCTCGTAGAAGGATGTCAAAATAATGCTCGAATTTCCAAGCATGTTTGAGAAAAAACATTAACACGGAAAACCAGAAACAAAATAGAACTGGAAAATAAATAGGTAACCATAATTTAAATTACGCACAGGAATTACCAGAAATAAAAAAGTTTTGTAATCCAAATTGATCTCGAACCAAAACAAAAAAAACGCGGGTTCAATGCCGATAGCAATTAAAGAACGCATTCAGAATAATATAATAATGTCATCGTGAATACGTCAATTATTTTCAATAATCCGCAATCACCCGATAATATGCGTAGAGCGGCCATTATGCAAATCCCCGGCTTAATGGCGTACAGTAAAATGTAAATCAGCAATAATATAGAGCGATAACAATGCTTGCAACAAGTGTGTCGGTAACCATAGTTTTTGTTTTCTTGTTTATTTGTGACACCTTTTTTGGCGCGGGTCTTTTGGTTGAAGGAATTTGATTAATATTAAAAGTGGCAGTAGGTATTAGTCGCAGTGGGCTGGCCATGTTTGATGGCTTACTAGAGAATGGTCATCAGCGTTCTCTATGTATTTTAACACCATACTGCGATCGCCAACCCGCCTGCCAAGCGTGGTGATTATGGCACCCCCCGCCCTCTCAAAGGGGAAGCCAATGTCCAGCAGTGGATGTCTTCCGGCTGAAATGATGAATAATGAACCCATAATTCTCTTCACCGGTGACCGTACTATGATCTATGTCAGTTTACAATCGAATGTTCCCATAACCCTCTCAATTCATCACCTAATCGTCTCGACGACATCAACTGTCATAGAGACAGTGTCCCAGTTCATAGTCTGTCCTATTGAATAATGAATTCAAGACAAGTCTTAGCGCGCTGATCGGGGGCGCAATCCTGCATACACCGCTAATGTTGCTACACTGATTGGGATGCAATCTCCATTGCTATATTCAATTCACGATGGTTATAGGAAATTTTGATGAGATGAGGTCCTAATAGTTGACGTTGAATAAGAATAAAAATCATTTATTTGCAGAAAACATAAGTTTTACCAGTTGTAAGAGTTGGTGGTTTAAGTACAGTCCATATTTTGCCGTTTTAGGGCATGCAAATTAATTTTACATTAATACTTTGTCATTGTTCTATTGTTGACTAGCTTCTACCCGTGACTTCGCCCGCGTAGCGAGTGACTGTGACGTTGGAAATTATGTCGAATTATATCTAAACCTTCCTCTTGAATCACTCTATGTATTAAAAAAAACCGCATCAAAATCCGTTGCGTAGTTTTAAAGATATAAGCATAATTTGTTTTATAGTATGTAGTGATTCGCAATAAAATTACGGAAAATATATTATGCAACGTCTCTAAGCAGAACCCTAAAATCATAGAAAAACTCTCATAGAGCACACCAGATAAATTTACGAAAAAATACACAACACGTCTAATATTTTTCACTTGATCGACGTCATAATTTTCTTTCACCTTCACGATTCACAAAACTGTATTGGGTTAATAATCGCAGTGACCCCTGTCTACAATTTACCCTTCACGATTTTACACTTTGGCCGGCTACCAGACGCCGCTCCTCTTTATTCTTGTCCATCAAAATCAAAGTCACTAATGGATGCAATTCGTTTCCATTTGTCGGCAACCAAGAGCCACGTAGCACGTTTGACCACGGATACATTTTGCAGAGGATTAGAAACAGTTCACATTGTTTTGTTGGTACTCTCGCTATCCGAATGGAATTATGTTATTATCTACCAGTATCCTGCCGCCATTCTGGCCGGCCATAAATACGGAAAATAATTTTTTCGAAAAAAAAAAAAAAAACTGTGTAGACGTGGTCTGTGTACCTCTGTGTAGTAAGTATCTTAATTATCTCTTTGTGACATATTTATACCCCTGTAAATTACTACTAAGAATAATTAGGTACACAAAAAAAATCCCTTTGTACAGTAATTGGTGCTGGAAAATTTAATCATGCTCAAATGTAATCACAGTTATTTGTTATTTTACTAAGCAAATTAAGCCTGTTTCGAGCAACAATTTTTATTTTGCCTGAGGTTGTTAATCAATTAATTAAGGTTACAAATTACCAAGCACTTTTGGCTAAGTTATATTTTTTGTAATTTTATTTTACCCTAGAGGTATATATTATTGTCAGATTATTCAAAGCTTAAATTAGGGTAAGCCATTTTCGCGTAATCAGGATTCCCTTAGTTAACACAGAGTGAACTGAAAGACATTTACATAATTTACAAGGCGAGTCTTTCTCGTTATTTACATCAAAATTACACAAGAAATGTTTAGTAACAACTCAACACAAATGTAGGCAACAGACAATATTTTTTTTTTGTTAAGTGATTTTTTGAAGGCTGCTTTTTAGGTAATCGGTGATGGTAATCTGTGTGACAGGGTTTCCTAGTGCAGATACCAGTCTCCCACAAGGAATTATTGGAGGTTATATTATTCATATTTTTAAGGCGCCTTTGTGAAAGAGAAATAAAATGTTAATTTGTTATTATTATTATTTATTTACTATTTGAGGCAATGGGTATCTTCCGTGCCGAACCAGAGAGCCTGAGACTAAGTGATTTTTAAAAAAATATAAGTAATGGGACTGAATTAAAGTTAAAGTCCATTTCACGAAAGAAGTCCCGCGGAAATAAGTGGAACTAATTATTATTATACGCTAAGTTAGCAACATTCCTAAAATAACCCATGCCTGCAGCGCCACGTCTGCGGGACTTCTTTCGTGAAATGGACTTTAAAGAAAAACTTATGTAAGTACATCCCGTTGAAAGTCTTTGTGGAAACACAAAACAAAAGAAAGCAAATGTCACTTGTCTAAATGTCTAGGACCTGTGGTTTTATTGTATTCTTAGTAGAAAAATGCAGTTTTTTTTTCACAAATAGAGTTCATGACTCCTACCTAACCTAACCTATCCTATGTCCATTTTATAAATTTCTCAATTTTAATTTTTTTCTGGGCATTCCCATCCCGAAAAGTCACTAAATCTACATCTAATCAAAGTAAAAGAATATCATCCGTGTTTAATGTGTGAATATTTCAGCAAAGGGGATTTTAGTCACAAAGTCCTATTAAGAAGCTTACTGCTTCCATTTTGTCAAGTGTTAATTAGTTGCATCCGACCCTTTTCATACTGCGTGTATATTTCAGTAATATTAAAGTATTATTTTCTGTCCGGGGCTGCTCATGTTTATGACTGTACGGGGTACCTTACTGCTTTAAGAATTCATGAAGGCTTTTCCGAGTGTCTTTTTAGGGTTCCGTACCCAAAGGGTAAAACGGGAACCCTATTACTAAGGCTCCGCCGTCTGTCTGTCTGTCTGTCCGTCTGTCCGTCCGTCTGTCACCAGGCTGTATCTCATGAACCGTGATAACTAGACAGTTGAAATTTTCACAGATGATGTATTTCTGTTGCCGCTATAACAAAAAATACAAAAAAATAGAATAAAATAAATATGTAAGGGGGCCCCCATACAACAAACGTGATTTTTTTGCCATATTTATAGATAATGGTACGGAACCCTTCGTGCGCTAGTCCGACTCGCATTTGGCCGGTTAAAATTCTTAGTTATTCTATGTAACCCTCTCATGATCGTAACCCTTTAGTAAATCATTCTACAGCAATGTCGATCAAGTTAACCCTCCCCATTGCTATGCATTCCACGAACACGTGATAGGCGTTGCAGGTACCCGCCCCATTGTCTTACGTCACAGAAAGAGCTCGAATGTTGAATGCAAATGAATATTGAAGCAAAGTCAGCTGGTTTTGTCGAGATGTACCGCAGGCTCTACGCGGTGTTCTCGATTCAAAATGATCATCATACGTTTTCAAATTACATTGCTCTTTAAAATCAGTTCGAAAACCTGAATTAGTTCGAACATGGCAACTTAGAGCGAAATCTCAAAAACGGAAGTCGTTTTAATTTGACTAAGTCTATCTGTCTGTCTGTTTTTCTGTCACACCTGGATATCTCAAGAACTACTAATGCTATCAACTTGAAATTTAGAATAGTTTTAGATGACGTTTGTCCAACTATTTTGAAAGTAAGAAAGAAATTTAAAAAACTATACCTTTTTTGCAAAAGGGTCTTAAAAATTTGAAGTGTGGCTACTAGGGCATGTGGGGTATTATATGAAAGAAGGCTGTTAGCACATTCTCAAAAGATTTTTTTTTTAGGCAGCATAGTTTCCGACTTTTGATGAAAAATGTAAAATAAAATACCGTCCCCCCCCCTTATCTCCGAAGTTTGCAGAGATAAAAATCTGAAATTATTCTACATAATAGAAGCTTATGTAAAGATTACAGGAAAAATAAAACGATGTCTCTAAATAGCACAGTTTTTCAGAAATCATCAACATCATATATTCGTACGGAATCTCGGTGCGCAAGTCCGACTCGCTCTTGACCGGTTTTTTTTTTAAAGCATCCTGTGGCCTTTTATGAAAGTGTTAAATCCGATCAGGACACATAAAAAAATAAGAGAATCCCCATAAATCCCACGATAAGTAAATTCTACATTAAAATGAGATCTCGTGGTAAGGCTACGATAGAGGCACTGGCATGAAATGATGAGTGCAGATTCGTGTTGAATGAACAAATAGACAAACTAGCGAACGTGACACAGTTAACTTTTAGTTACAATGTCTACAAATGGAGTTTTCTTGGAAAATAATAAACTTACGTAACTGGAAAGCGTAGATAGGAATAAGTAGATGAAGGGATGGGAGGCTTTTGCCCTGCGTTGGCATACAAATGGCTGATAATAATAATAATAAATAACTGGAAAGCTACAGAGCTTCAATACAATAAGTGTTTACCAAAATAAAGTATATTTGAAAAAAAGAAAGAAAATTCGTATATTTGCGGTAAACATGACCCAAAGAAGTAACACAAACACAAAAAAGAACAAGTTATGGGAAAATATGCGTCACATCCACGAAAAACGGCCACTGCTCAGCAAAATGCTACGACCCTATCCGAGACTGCCCCAGCGCGGTTTGATTTCGTTGTTTCTTAAGCGTAATGAAATTAGATAATATCACCATTAAACTTAGGTCTGGATTCATGGCATAACGCTTCGAGAGCTATTATGATAATATTATCCCCACTTTTAAACTAATTGCTCGAGGTGACTTTATTAGTAACTAACAGTTACTAGTCCTACTATACTCCATTTGAAATAAGATTAGACATTTAAATAAATCATGTTTACAGTCCGTTCAGACGATTTTGACTTCTATTGCGTTGGTGGCATGACAAATAGCAGCTGTAATTAAGAGTTGGCATTGTAACCACGTTTTTGCTTTTAATTTCATACTTATGCCTACGGGATAGAAGTTAAAATCGGTTGAACGGACGGTAAAAAAGTTTATTTAAATGTCTAATCTTATTTCAAATGGAGTATAGTTACTCAAAAGAGTTAAAATTAAATGTTATGTTATGAAGCTTTCAGAACCCACGCACGATTATCTGTTTCAGAAAAGAAATATTTACTACTAGAAAGTCCTCTACATTGAGTTACTAAACACAACTAAATACAATTAACTTTAATAATCCCTGTATATTCAAAGTCAAGACCACGGCTAAGCGGAAGCTAGCAGATTGGATGCACGCTCGCAAAACACCCTGTATGCATGCATGCATGAAAGGTAGACCTCCCAGATTGCAGGATTCAGACCCAAGTACTGTACATTAGAACATTCTGCATTTTGATTGAATTCACTTGCGCCCGAGATGTTGGCGTTCAATTGTGTGGTGTGTGGGTTTGAAATTGTATTGCGTCGAAAGCTGGGAAGCAACTGCTGATGTATAGAATATGTGTGAATATTGCGTTTGCAGTATTTTGTTTATTGATGGATGGCCTTTCATGAAACTGTTTTGATAGAGTGATCGCCGCTGCGTGGTTATTGCGTATTGGATAACTGGGACCTTAAAAACAAAAGAAACAAAGCAGTAGGTACTGATCGATTTTTCATAGTTCGTGTTGGACCACGCACAATGAAGGGTTCCGTAGTTGAGATGAATTTATCCCATAAATAAACTTAACATTGTAGTTGAAAAACATGTTCTCCCATACATCGTTATACGTCACGGTCAATTCTCCAACCCAACCGAAAATGTAAGTTGGTCGACTATTACTCGTTAACTTGTAAAGCCATGGTAGTATATATAACGAAATTAAAAAGAAAACTATCACAGTTAAGTATATCTGTGACAGTTTTCCTTTTAACTTCGTTATAATTATATACTACTACCATGATTTTTTTCACACATCCAGAAACAACTATTTAGCTGGCAGGGGGGGCACTCGACTCTAAGAAAAATTTGCACTTTAAAGCTTAATATTACTTATTTTTATTATTATTATACGAATCCGTTTGAATCCCTGAATCGAAAAATTATTATCACAACTCTGCAATATTTTTGGACGGTCTATCCAACGATACCCCACACTATGGCATAGACGACAAAAAAAAACCATCTCCAATTTCATACAAGGGATGTACCCTACAAACATTTTTTTTCAAGATTTTATTTTACAACTTTGTTGTTGTAATTAATTGTATGCCCATGTCAAATTACAGCTTTCAAGTGCAAAGAGTCTCTGAGGTAAGCCGGGACAACAGACAGACAGACAGACATGGCGAAACTATAAGGGTTCCTTGTTGGCTACGGGACCCTATAAATGTTCTCAGGTTTAAAGAAATAGTAATGGTACGCGCGTTTGAAATACTAATGGTACGCGCATTTGAAAACTAATATGACATAATTTTTAAGGTGATAACTGGAAATATTGTAACAATGATACTTAGATTCTCTCATCTATGCTTGAATTACGAATAAGTAGTATGAAAGTCAATCAACTCAGCCTATGGCAGTCCACTGCTGGACATAGGCCACTCCCAGGCTGCGCCACGACACCCTGTCCTCCGCCTTCCGCATCCAGTCTGACCCAGCCACCTTCTTAAGGTCGTCGGTCCATCTAGCTGGGGGGCGTCCCACACTACGCTTGCCGATACGCGGTCTCCACTCCAGGACTCGTCTGCTCCATCGGCCCTTTGACAAACATGGCCAGCCCACTGCCACTTCAGTTTGCTTACTTTGCAAGCTATATCGGTAACTCCGGTTCTTTTTCGAATAGTTTAATTCCTGGTTTTATCCTTTAAAGAGACTCCAAGCATAGCCCGCTCCATAGCGCGCTGGGCGACCTTGAATTTGTGGACCAGCCCGACTGTTAGTGTCCACGTTTCGGCACCGTATGTCATCACGGGCAGGACGCACTGGTTAAAGACCTTAGTCGTCAGATACTGCGGCATAGGCGACGAGAAGACCTGACGCAGTAAAGAAAAACTATGTTAAAGCAATATTTAAGAGAACTATTTTACCAATAGGAATGAAAAGTAAATTAAAAATTTAATGAAACGCAGAGTGCTTCGTTTAAATATTGAATTTAAGTAAAGAGAAAAGTACTTAACTGTAAAAAGATTTGTTCGTGTTAAAGAAAAGATGAGGAATCTCTTTGAGAATAATTTATTTTGTTTTTCGGACTAAGAGCGAGTAACGTGCCTTTCTATTTTTAGCATTTCACTGAAACAAGATACTTAATAGAGTTTATTAATAGAAAGTATTTTTTTGTATGCTAACTGCATGCATTGTGGATAGAGAGCAATGAGCTGGTTTAAATGGTGGTGAGGAATAAAGTAAGCAAATTAAACCTGTTTACTGTAGTATGTTCTCTTTTGATGTCACATGGCTTCGAGTTCGGAGTCAATGTTGCCTTAAACTACTTTACTTCCACTGTTCCGCCAATTCAGAAGTGTTGATGTATTATGCATACTATGACCTAACTACTGTCATATAAATAGGTTAGTGTTTAGGATAATTAGTTAGGATAAGCGCATTTATTGCATTGGGTTACCCTGTAATGGTAGATGTAAGAAGAAGAAAATAAATAAATATTTAATCAATCAAAATCAAAAGTAATTTATTCAAACTAGGCTGAGAATCAGCGCATTTCGAACATCATAAGACAATCTTAAACTCCGATACAACGTATCCTTACATGAAGATACTCTACGCAAGTAGACCATCGTTAGACCCATACCAAAAGTCGATTCATTACACAGCTTCCTCGGTAGTCAGAGGGATTAGTGGGCGCCTGAGAATTACCCACGCCTCATCAAGACACGTACGCGTCTCAGTGAGTAGCAGAAGCTGAGAGAAAAATGAGTGATGTTTGTTTACCGCTGAGCTCCGGATTGCAGCGCGACGGAAGTTCTTGATCGTTGCGTATTGTGACGAGAAATATAATGTTATTGTTGGTTAAAGTTTTGTTTGTTTGTGCTTGTAGAAAGGTGCAAAGCTTTTGAGCACAGCTTTTGATATCAATGTATCTAAGTTTTGCTATTTTTCAGGTTCTTGGAAGCAGTAAAAGATACCAACGGGGAAGAAACGGAGATGTCAAATATGACCTTCTCGGAATAGGTGCAAAGCTCAAAAGTCATTACTTTTTAAGATGCTATGGTGGTGTCTGTGTATTGCCTATTGATTTATAAGTGAAATATAACTTTAGTAGTTCCTGGAGAACCCTTAGTATCCAGCTGCATCTGGTTAGACTGGAAGCCGGCCCAATATGGTTGGAAAAAGGTTAGGCAGATTGATAGTACCTTAAGAGCCTGATTACACGATTTAAGAATCTAAAATCGTACATTCGGGCCTTATGTCAAGAAAAATCTTGTCATATATGGTATTAATTTTGTAATAGTGGGCTATTATTAACAATTTCGTGTGATATTGAAATATTTGAAACTATTCGCGTATTGAATAAGTTATTACTTTATGAGACGGGGTACGGAAATAGATCTTGAGATTAGTCTGTTTTCACTCAAGATTAATAAAATCTTAATAATTTCCACACATTCATAACAAAAACTATATACTTTTTTAACTCTATTCATAGTTTAGCGTTACTTATAGAATAAGAGCTAACGGTGCTTAGGACTTAAATATTAGTAAGATATTCATTTAGTTAATTATGCCAATTATAGCTATAATGCCCCAAGTTATGATATGACCGACGATCGACTTGATGTAAAATCACTGTGATCTTATCCACATTTTTACAATCTTATGAAAATTGCGATGTGTTGACCTCAAGCGCGTAGGCCACGCCAGAATGTTTACCCTGACCTTTCATACAGCGACTATGAAGACTATGATACAGTATCAATTCGTGACAGCTGTATTCAAAATTGGCCATTTAATACACAAATATTCCAATACGTTTTACTAGATTTAACGTTCTACTCATACGCACGTAAGCCCAATTACACGGATACAGCGTATTTGTTCGGCAACACTGATAGAAACGCCAATATCAATTACAATCCTACCAACATTGCATATAGGTCTCGTTTGGGGCTCACGTATAACCAAAATGTGTGGGACGTGAGGTGAATATCTCCTTTTAGCTAATAGGATTAACATCATGTGACATGGGGGAGAATGGGTGGTCGTACGCGCCGTTTGTGAATAATTTGATACTGCCGAATTTTTATACAACGGATATTTTTTTGCATTTAGAATTAATTTACAATTTTGGTAAATGATTTTATTATGCGATCAAAATTACTTGATCCCGCTATTTATTTCTGTCATGTACCTGTGACTTTCAGAATAATCAATTCTGGTTAATGTATTTTTTTTTATCATGAACAAGGTATAAAAAGAGTGTCAATTTTTGTTTTGCATTTCGAAAGAACAGGTTTTTGAATAATCAAATACCTGTTTATTTTGAAAGCAGAGGAAATTGGCCTCCTATATGTAAATGAAAGCTCGTATGTGTTCTCAGAAAATACCGCTTACAGTTTCTTGGGAAACCTACTATCCTTGTGTAACCTGACAACGTCGGCGTCGGTAGTCGGTACAATGTTTTTTGCCTTTTATTAAGCCTTATCTTGCAAGATTAGGGTACAAAATTCAAAATCCTCTGTGGCGGAAAGTACGTGTATCAGTAGCGGAACACCATACCTACAAGCATGTTGGATGTAGAGATCACGGAAAATAGTTGAGTATACATGGCAATATGCACTATTTGCGTTTTTAATCAAATACTATCTAGAATACAATAAAATACAATCGCCTGTGCTATCTGGGGTGAATCGCGACTTGTGTCTCATTCTGAACCGTTTCAGATATGTCACGAAATCATGATGGACAGTCCTCTGTAAGAAGGCAAAAATCTAAAAAGCTTGGAACGTTTATTCGAGAAAACTTGAGAATAAGGTTTCCTGACACGACCTATTCAAGCAATAATAGGACTTAGTAGTAATAGCAATAGTAAGCCGAGAACAAATTGTAATTATTTTTAGTGTTGCCTCAGTTTTAATTGCTTTCCTTCGTCCATTTATAATCCAAAGTTACAATGATATAGAATCATTTTAACTTGGAATGTAAATTAACATTATAACTTTAGTCCATTAATGCGGATTTATATTCGATAGTGTATGTTTTAATAAAAAGGTGCGGTTACATTTGGCTGATCCAAACGTAGGCGATACTTTTTATATTGGACTTGTGACGAATAAAATTATGAGCAATATTATTTGTATAAACTTATTCAGTCGGTAGTATTGCGACACAATTTAAAGATGACCGTACCTCAACTAGGCCCATTATGGAAAAACAAAAGCTACGCTCCAACGGGTGTTAGGGTTGTCAATCAAACTTTTTAATTAAAATGTACTACTTGTATAAAGCGTAACCATTTGTCTCGAAGCGTCAGCCCCGAATTACTCATGACTAGCTGAACTGGTTACCTGAAGCATGCTTAGATTTCTTGTAAATGCGTTTGTTTGAGTGAGTCGATTCGACCGTTTTGTTCCTTGTTTAAATACTGTATGTTAAAAATACTAATTTGTCTTTTGAGATAACCACACTCTTTCGAGCCTGAAAACAGGTACCTAAATGACTTAATTGTCTTAAGATGTCTCCAAAAACTTCCTCTTAAGGCGACGATAACCGCCTTTTAATGATTTTATACTGAAGATCACGTCTAAACGAGTAGTGTTAATGATATGAAAAAAAAACATGTTAAATTAGAGCATTTTCTCAATAATTTAATATGTGAATATTTTAGATTATGTTTATATTACATAGTGAAATTAATTTGTAAAGTTATGTCTAACGCGGATAAAAAACTGAGAACGGCGCAAAATCTACCAAGCGTATTTTTCTGAAACCTTCACCAATTTAAAGATAATTTAATTATTGATCTTTTAGTATACGCGTTTTATTAAAATACCTTATGTTTTGTCTATAATAAATTAATAATGCGTCAAATTGGGGACAGAGCTCCTTGATGGACGAGTCCTATTACTGGCTGAACGAACGACGCGTTGCGTGAGCTCAGTACAGAGCACGCAAGCTAACCATTCAAGGTCACTGGCATATATCTGAGTCTTAACATCCCAAGCGTGACGCTCACTTCCTTACACGCGCCCAAAACGGCCAAAAAACTTAACTAATCCTAACTAAAAACTCCAATTTACTATAACACGCACTTGGCAGTAACAAATTGATCTGTGTCCAAATTAAATTAAATAGCCCTGAACCGCGGGAGACTCAAGCTTGGGCTGTGCCGTCATCAGTGACGAGGGTTACTTCCTTCATCCGTCTTCGTGCGATCACTCACGATTATTGCTCAGTGGTGCTTTTTATAAGTCTCCTTGATAGTTATTAGACGGGAAAATGAACGATTTACATCGAAGATTGATCAGTCAATATCCGTTTGATGGTGGATTAAAAGGCTTTGGCAGACTCCTTTCTTGTTAGTATTTTTTTATAAGCTTTGCTGAATTTTTTCTGATATTTTAATTTTACTGAGAACATGTACAGTACAGTATTAAATCATTTTCAGGGCTCCGTACCTCAAAAGGAAAAAAACGGAACCCTTATACATAGGATCACTTTGTTGTCCGTCTGTCGGGTTCATAGATATCCGTGGTCGGGTTACACATTACAGCGCTTATTCTGTTAGTTACCTACACAATTAACTTCTTGTGGATTAGTACATAGGATTTACTATTTTTAATTCCCGTAATATCTACGTTTCCGTCATATATTTTCCGACAACCGCGCGGGCGAAACCGTGGGCAAAAGCTAGTTGATAAATAATTTCTTACTTCAGCAATATTACCCAGTCTAGCTGTAGTACCGAATACATAAGGTGGACATTTTTTAATTAAAACGCGGAATTTTCAACGGAAAACAGTACTTATTCTTCCGTAAATAACGAACAAATTAAGTTTGGATACGTTTTATGTTTATAGAAATTGATTAAATCATCTGAACGGAAAGCCGGCAGGATAATCGGATTAATAAAGATAATGAGGAACCTTGATTGGGCTATACATTTCAGTTAGTTGTGAAATTATTTTTCCTGATCGATTTTATTGTTCGTCGTTTAGAAAGTTCATGTTCTTGTCGAATTGTAATTTAATTTTGTTTATTTTTTTATTTATTAAGGTACAAAACAAAGTATAAACAGAAACAACACAAAAACCTCAATAGGTTTGTCTGGATGTTGAAACACTTTTAATCAATCTCAATACTAACGAAATATTATCTTAGGTTAAAAAATAGTTTATAAAACATTATGTGGTAGAAAAAATAACATTGTAGGTAGGGTAGGGTAAGTAGGTAGGAAGGGTAAGTAAGGTAGGTAGGTAGGGTAGGGTAGATACTTAGTGCTATCCGTGCGAAACCAGGCCGGGTAAAGTAAGTTCGTAAATAAAAAAAGTACAAAAACGACGACGGCGCGGGTCAAACAGCCCGTGATGATAACTACTAATTGAATAGAATAGAAAAGAATACTCTTTATGATGTACACCTGAAAAGTTACAGATATAAATGTTTAAATTTTACATAGGGTGACACAATGGGAGGTCTTATCGCTAAAAGCGATTTTTTACACACAACCTTTGGATGGATTAAAGGGAGCAGGAGAGACAATACTGCAGGTAGTCAATGGTCTACCATTAACATATACAATAAATACATACATACACAAAGCATACATATCTAATAAATATATACATATATACAATAATACACATGAAACAAGAGCAGGGAACTGTATTATGTAATGTTTAAGGAGAGAGGAAGTGTTTTATTACCTGAATCTTAAAAGTGGACAAAGATTGAGCACGCCTTACCGACACGGGCAAGGCATTCCATTACCGCACTGCTTGAACTGTAAAAGACTTGTCATAAAAACTATTGGAATGCATCGGCATCTCTAGTCTCAAGTTTTCCGATGACCTCAGATATATATTATTTGAATATATGTATAGTGAATGAAATTTAAACAGAATCCATTTCCAAATAAATTGAAATTTTAAATTATACATTTTCAAAGAGAAAAAAGAAATGTTTGTATTTATTTTTATAATTAATATTTTTTACCTCAGATTGAATAGCTGGAACATCGTTAATTAGAGTAGGTATTAAATAAGCGTTCGTTCGTTTGCCATAATAGTTTAAGTACAAGAAGTTAATAGTTTTTTTTGTGTTATTGTTTGATTCGCTTTATAAGTTTTTACTTTTGGATTTCGATTGTGTTATTCAGAAATGTTCTCATTTTCGACAGTATCTGCGATTTGATACGAATACTGTCCTGTTGCAGTTTTTGTTGCTCAAAAAGTTAGTAGTTAGTTCTGTTCAAGTTGAATAGTTTATGTTGTGGTAATTAAATTTGCCTGTAATTAGTGAGGTGTTAACGGGGCTGACTGCCTAGGGTCCGCCAGCCGTTCTTTACCCACGTCACAGTATAAAGATGACCAGTACCTCAACTAGGCCCTTTTTGTGAAAACAAAAGCTCGCAATACACTCCACGTAGAAAACGTAACCACTTGTTCTGAAGCTACAACCCCGACTAACTGGTTACCTGAAGCATGCTTAGATTTCGTGTAAACGCCTATGCATATTTGTCGATTCGGGTCCGCGCCCACTCAACCCGCTTAGAGTCGACCCGAAGAATAAAAGGCCTAAAAACGTCTATGTATTGTCAGACAGAAAAGTGTTGATTTAACGCTTGCACCTCAGAGGGTGTAAATTTTAAATAATTTTTGAATAAATAAATCAATAATTAAACGTTAAGTACTTATCCTTTTTAACCGACTTCACAAAAAGGAGGAGAATTTCGGAAGTCGGTGGCAAAAAACGATAATATACCAATGACACCGACTTCCGAAATTAAATTAAATATAATATTAAATGTGGGTACTACAAATACACCTCAGCCCAACCCTTCCAGGAAACAAGGCGTGATGTTATGTTATGTGCTTCCGAAAATTAAAGTTATTTTTCACTTCTTAGTGTTATTTTTTGGAAGTCGGTTGTTTTCTTTTTGTAAAAAAGTTTTTTTAATATAATATAGTATACGCTTTGTACTTTGTAGTAAATATCACAGATTATTGTTAATTATCATTACATTATTAAAGCTAGGGGCACGCTAGAGGTAGAGGCTATCTTTATAAAGCTACATTTTTGAAACGAAATCACTGACTACCAGGATAAATTATGTATCATAACAAAATATTAAATATTCTATGTATAATAAGTTAATATCACTTTGCCCGACTGTACAAATGGCACTAAATTGGTAGTAAAACATCTGGTATTATTCTTCGGGTTGAGTCTAAGCGGGTCGAGTAGGCGCGGACCCGTCGCCATGTCGATTCGACTACTTGTTCCTAGTTGATATATTGTGTCTCAATACTAATACGTATGTCTACTGTGCCTGCATATCGCCACTTGTGGATTATATGCTAAAAGTTTCAGGTACCTATTTAAAATTATGTTCATGTATCTATACACTAGGGCATGGGGTCATCACCAAGCGGTTAGTCGACTCCCCACGTAACCAGAGGGCTGGCCTATTTTTTGGCCAAAGAATCAGCATTGCCATACAACGTGGCAATGCTGGCAGCCATTTGGGCAGTTTTCCTGTTGACAGCGATGCGGACAAATTTTGATGCCCTATGATTATTTCCTCTCCTTTTTTATATACTTGTACATATTATTATTTGAAGTCTGTTCGTTTTTAAATGATGTAAATAATTATAAAATAAAGCATTTGTTCATGCAGAAATCAATTTTTTTTCGTAACAAATCCGCATCATTATTGGCTTCAACGATGTAAACAAAAGTCCATTGTTCAGAACAATTAAGGATTGTTTGCTAAAGTAATTAAGTCTCGATAACTCGAATGGAAATAAAAAGGTTCGTTCTTTGTTACTGTTTTCTTTTAAACTTAGATTCCTTTTGTCGTTTACGAGCTGTTAGCTGAATTTATTTTTTGTTTTATCTTATTTTTTGACTTAACTACTTGTGATTAAACTTTCCTTCGTTTTGCATCATTTATAAACATTAGTCTCTGTTTTCGATGTCGGAAAACCAACAGCATTTTTTTCATTAAATTCTACCGAAAGAACTGGTCCGCATTAGCAGAAAGCAGAATTGCGCTGTAAAAGGAGAGAGAGGCGTTTGCCCTGGGCTAATTAGATTAAATTGTAGCTTTTAGTAAAGTTCTAACGGTCCCGAACTCTAGGTTATAATCATGTAGATAACTGGAGAAATATTTATCTAAATTATATTTTATAATCACCATCATTTCAGCCGAAAGACGACATAGGCCTCCCCCAATTGGGGGGGGGGTTTGTTTATCGCCATATATAGCTATAAATATACTAAATAGCCAAGTAACTGCGACCAACTTAGATATAGCGCCTGTCATTAATTTAAATAAAGTATAGTAAGATCATTAGAAGGTAATAAGTTTTTAGAGGATCAGATAAACACTTCCCTTTTATAATGTCAAAGTTCAAAGATTTGAATTTGTCTTTGACCCTTTTATAATGACAATTTCTTACTTTTCCCATCTTTTCCCTAAAATAATACTGACAGCTTTTCTTCACTGTTATGAAGCGATTCCATTGTTTGCACTGCTTTTACAAGCGTGAATTTACGGCCGTAGAGAAAACGTGATTTACAGGCTAAGGTTGATTAAGTATATGTTTTATACCTGCTACGGGTACTTTATATAATATATTCAAAAACTTTCGAGAACCCTGAGAACATTTTCGAAACAAAACTTCGGTGATTTCGAAAGTCATGGAAACATATAACACGACGCCTGTAATCCCCGAAGGCTTGGACAGAGGCGTGCCTATGTAAACCCATATTTCGCCAGTTATGTTAAAGTCCTATGTAATAGTGGGCGAGTCTAATTGCCATCAATCGGGCACAAATTCAGACTCCGGGCCGCTACTGAGAAATTCCTGTTGAAAAAACCCAATAACACTGCGTGACCTGGGAATCGAACCCAGGACTTTATATAAAGTACAGTAACGCTGAAAAATCACTATCGGTTTTTATCGTTATGGCTCACTATATCATTTCAATATTAATATTGTAAAAGGTTGGAAGATAGTCAATGATACTGCTGCGTTTAAGGTAAAAATAAATGTATTCAACGGACCAAAGGTTATAATATAAAGGAGCGAGGGAGCACACGCGATGACCGCTAGTCATGTACTAATTGCTCAATTAATATTTATTAATGAGTTACGTAAATATGCTTAGTCGTCGGTAGTGTATGGTTTCACCGTACAAATATATCAATATATATAAAAAAACAGTAAACAAAAAAAAAAAAATATTATATGTTCAATATATATTTGTTTTATTTTTTCATTGGAATTCTAACTCCTCGAGGATTTCTATGGGCACCTAAACTCAACGCGGACGGCAAAACCAGTGGGGCATAGTGCAGATGACCATCAAGCCAAATTAACGCGCCACTACACGGAGGACATCCCAGATGTCGACCAGAGCGAGATTAGGGCGGCTCTCGAGCAGCTTAAGAACAACAAGGCACCTGGTGATGACGGAATAACGACAGAGCTCCTTAAAGCGGGCGGGGTTCCAGTCCTGAAGGAGCTAGCGAGTTTCTTTAATACCGTCATCCAAGAGGGAACAACGCCCGAAGTGTGGAGCAGAGGTGCGGTTCACCAATGCGTTGGAGGACGTCTTCAAGACGCTGGAATGGACTGGACAGGGTATCAACGTTAACGGCGAGTACAACTCACACCTTCGCTTTGCTGATGACATCGTCATAATCGCAGAGACGCTGGAACAGTTAGACCGTATGCTGCACAGCCTAAATGGAGCCTCTCGGCGGGTTGGCCTCGGCATGAATTTGGACAAGACAAAAGTCATGTACAATACGCACGTCTTGCCGAGTCCAATCCACATCGAAGGGTCGCTTCTCGAAGTTGCGAAGGAGTATGTCTACCTAGGACAAGTCATCCAGCTCGGTAGACACAACTTTGAGAAAGAAGCCGACAGAAGGATCCAGTTGGGTTGGGCGGCATTTGGAAAACTGCGTCAAGTCTTCTCGTCGCCGATCCCGCAATGTTTGAAGACTAAGGTCTTTAACCAGTGCGTCCTGCCCGTCATGATATACGGTGCCGAAACGTGGACACTGATAGTCGGGCTGGTCCACAAATTCAAGGTCACCCAGCGCGCTATGGAGCGGGCTATGCTTGGAGTCTCTTTGATGGATAAAATGAAGAATGAAATTATCCGGAAAAGAACCGGAGTTACCGACATAGCTTGCAGAGTAAGCAAACTGAAGTGGTAGTGGGCTGGCCATGTTTGTCGAAGGACCGATGGCCGATGGAGCAGACGAGTCCTGGAGTGGAGACCGCGTATCGGCAAGCGTAGTGTGGGACGCCCCCCAGCTAGATGGACCGACGACCTTAAGAAGATGGTTGGGTCAGACTGGATGCGGAAGGCGGAGGACAGGGTGTTGTGGCGCAGCCTGGGAGAGGCCTATGTCCAGCAGTGGACTGCGATAGGCTGAGTTGATTGATTGATTGATTGAATTCTAACTCTCGTGTCTTACTGATGTAATTAGTTATATTTTACAGTTTTATTAAAGCTTAAGTTTATGTTTGTTTATTTATTTGAAAGGTACCTACCATTGAAATGACAAAAAACGAAGACTTAATTTTTTTTACCTATTCTAAAAAGATTAGTTTCTTAATTCGCCTGTTACCATAACTTAACAAATATGCACTGATTCGATTTATCTGCATTTTGTTTTAAATAGTACTTTATGTTTTATTTAAACCTGGGAATTGAAACCAGGACCTAAAAATAATAATAAAGGAAATACGTTTATTTGCGGTAAACATGACGCAAAGAATGAACATTGATACAAAAAGAACAAGTAAGGGAAAATATGCGTCACATCCACGCAAAACGGCCACCGCTCAGCATAATACTGCGACCCTATTCGAGACAGAGCCCCAGCGCTGGTTTACATCGATAGCCCGCGTTGACGTGATAACGTCGACCGGTGCAGCATACAGTGAGATTATAAATAAGAAACAAAATAAATACAAACTACTGAGATAATTAAGTTCCTCATGCTCTGCAGTAGAAAAATATGTCACACATAAAGTGAATGTGAAGTACATTTGCCAGCTAAAGGCCGCTTGTAGAGACGTCAATTACGAGTAACTATAATGAGCCACTAAGTTTTAAAGCTAGTGATGCATATTTAATGGAAGGTTTTGGACGTGTTACGTGCCGGGTATGTTATGAAGTGGCTAAACGTACCGCTTTAAAGTGTAATGACATGTTTAGGTGTCAGGAGACCTTTGAAATAGCTGTTGTAATTAAATAACTTGCACAGAAACAGCTAAGAAAATGTTTTAGTTCGTACTAGCTTTTGCCTGTGGCTTCACCCGCGTGGAGGTTGTAAAGGATGCCACGGGAACGTACTACTGAGATAAAAAGTATCCTATATCCTAACACAGGTCATGGTCTACCTATGTGCCAAATTTCATCCGAATCCATTCAGCCGTTTTAGCGTGAAAGCGTAATAAACATACAAACAAACTCACTTGCGTATTTATAAAATTAGTAAGAACGTAATTAAGTTTTAAAAGTTCCATATATTTTCCTGATTCCAAATATTGTAACTTAGGTATAACTTAATAAGCCGTGTGCCCGTTGGGGTTTCTCATCGGAAAAAATACAAACACCCATACAAACTTTCATGAGTTATTTAACCCCTTTGGAGTGAATTTTCAAAAATCTTTCCTGGTGCTCACATTTGTAATATAACGAACTCTTACCTAGTGCTCACCTTCATAATATAACGAACTCTTTCCTAGTGCTCACCTTCGTAATATAAGGAGTTCTTTCCTAGTACTCACCTTCATAATATAAGGAGCTCTTTCCTAGTGCTCACTTTCGTAATATAAGGAACTCTTTCCTAGTGCTCACCTTCGTAATATAAGGAACTCTTTCCTAGTGCTCACCTTCGTAATATAACGAACTCTTTCCTAGAGCTCACCTTCGTAATAAAACGAACTCTTTCCTAGTGCTCACCTTCGTAATATATAAGGAACTCGTTCCTAGTGCTCACCTTCGTACTATATAAGGCACTGTTTCCTAGTGCTCACTTTCGTAATATAAGGAACTCTTTCCTAGTGCTCATTTTCGTAATATAACGAACTCTTTCCTAGTGCTCACCTTCGTAATATAAGGAACTCTTGAGCAAAATGTCTCGCTTTCAGATTTAGCGGATTACGCTGTGCGTTGTCTATCAATGAATGATATAAAAAATAACTTCATTTCATGATGTGAATGAGCACTTTTGACCACTTTTCGATACTGTTCGCTTTACGAGATTATTACTGTAAGGTCATATCAATATCACGGCGCAGCAAGTGGCTCCGTCTATTTTTGTTACGAAGTTATTGGAATCACCAATAAGGTCGGATAAGAGTGACACTGGCTGGTGACAGTCACTCTAGCAGAGCGTCGCATCGATGATTGCGTGGCGGCTGTCTTCTGATGACAGAAGATGATGTCAGGCGAGCCGCTGTCATACCACGTCCACGATGAACTGCTATATTCCGGCACATCCTGATGATATTGAAGCTGCTGAACCACTTCTGGTAAAGGCTATCCTGCGCCGTTGAATATTTAAAAACATCCAAGTTTTAGTACATAACAATCCATCCTCTTTGTATTCTAAGTTTAAAAATCTCATAACTCTATGCTCTATCACATCGAGCACATACAATACTGAACTGCCAAATAAAATCCAGTGAGCTTTGAAACAAATATGTTCATGTTATATTTTGTTCACGTCTTACAACGGCCCACGGTGGGCTGAAAATTGACTTTCATAGACTTAGGGTATTCAATTTTTAAGTGTCGATTTTTTGGCGGATATTGCTTCTATTAGCTATTACTATACACAAAAATGTAATCCGAGTTAACTTTGCACAAAAACGAATTAATTATATTTTTTTATTTGTATGAATCTAGTATGAAAAATCCGATTATCTCTGTAACTGAAAAAAACCGTAATAACCTTACAGATTGTTATAGAACTAATTATTTATGATTTTTTATATTAGTTTCATACAAATTTTTCGTAAAAGAATTTTAATTAATTAGTTTTTGTGCAGAGTTAACTCGGATGCCATTTTTGTGTATAGTAATAGCTAATAGACGCAATATCCGGCAAAAAACGACACTTAAAAATGTAATACCCGAAGTCTATGAAAGTCGATTTTCAGCCCACCGCGTGCGGCCGGACGAACCGTGGAGCAAGGAAATACACAGATTTGTGTGCGAAAGCAATTGGAGGAGCTTGTTACAACGGCTTATTTCAATACGATACATGTATCCAGGGCGTTGTCATGAGGAAAGTTTTGTTGAGTATGAATATGAATGGCTATAAGAGTAGGGAAAGACCAAAGAAAAGATGGATGGACTGTGTGAAAGATGATATGGCTAGAAAGAGAGTGACTACCGAGATGACGACAGCGTGTTACGGAAAGGGTATATAACATTATCAAAGGCTTTTTTTTAGTAATAACAAACTACATGGCAACATTTTTTGAATAGTACCTAGAATAATTATAAAGCTATGAAACATTTAAGTACAGTAGTACCCAATTGATATGGCTTACCGATGTACCTGCGCAGAAGGTGAATTTTAAAAGTGCGGGAAATGCTATTGACTAATAATCGGCACGCTCCACGCACCGCGGTTCTTTTTCCTGTACCGCTATTGGTCGGCAGCTGCCGCCATGTTAGCGCGCGCCGCGTGGCATGTTTGTCAGCCGCCATACTTCTGATCGAGTGCACGCTCCAGTGTATTATGAACCTTATAATAGTGACCTAAGGTTGATTGTAAGTTTTAAGCATTCTTTCGTTAATCTTCGGGGCCATACTTTCTTTTCTGTGCGAACGAAGATTCACGACGCGCCTTATCAATTGGGTACCACTGTAATAAAAATCAAATGTTTCCAATTGAATTCTACACATCATTAGACCAAGTCAGCTGATCGGTACACGTTTTAATCCATTTGTTTGATCCCGCCGTCAATAGTGCCGCCCGCGCCCGCGGCGCCGCTTGTTGGTGCGGCGCCGTGTCGCAGAGCTGTGGCAAGTGTGTGTGTACTAGGCGCACATACACAGATAATGGATAATGAATCTCGTAGTGCGGTGACACGTTTGTTATAATTTAAATTTAATAAACTATAGAAATAAAAAAAATATCAAACATTAACAGAGTTATTTTTTTGAGCTGAAATTTTGTACAGAGATTCTGAACCAGATGCGCTCTTCACCCAATTTGTATAGAAAGAAAGAAAGCAAGAAAAATTATTTTATTTGTCACAGAAAAATATATACTCGGAGTTAAAACATTACACAAAACAGATCTAAGTACACACGGCTACACATCAAGTTATAAATTTCCAGTTTACGCTGATCTCTCATTGTACTGAAATCCTACACAATGCGAGATCAGCTTATATTGGAAATGTATAGCTTGATGTGTAGCCGTGTGTACATAATATTATAATCACGATCACAAACAAACAAATAGTCGATTAGTGGTATGAGGAACGGGGTTTAAAGTTCACTCATCCACCATAGAAACAGGAGGATCCTCCGTCCAGACGGGTGTCGTGTCTGGTGGGCAACTGCCCGACGGTTGATGTCGGGACGTTGTATATATGCTAGTTGCGTGGTAAACTCTAATTGCGCGATGCAGGATTTTGCGTGACGTCAGTGTGACGCGTAGTTCTTATGTGGCGATGTTGATGCCGCTACAGTCGGAAGCTGCACGTCATGACTGTGACAAGAAGGCTTGCACTCAGCATGATGCCCCTATGGATATTCCCTTTCCGTAACACGCTGTAGAGAAGTCATCATCATCTTTCTGCCCTTATCCCATGTTACTTGTGATCGGCGCAACACGTTTTCTTCTTTCATTCTCCCCTGTCAGCCGTCACACTCTGAGGAATTACATAAAAGAGAAGGCAGTGAATAATCACTGCCTTCTCTTTCATATAATTCCTCACAATATCCATCCATCTTTTCTTTGGCCTTCTTCTCCCTCTCCATCCATCAACATTTATATTCATCACTCTTTTAGTTTAGAGCAGTGGTGGCCCAGTGAGCAGTGGTGGCCCAGTGGTAACGGCCCCGACTTACGAGTCATAGGTCGTGGGTTCGAACCCAGGCAGGCGCTTTACTTTGTGTAAATAATTTCATCACCACTGCTCTCAAAACGGTGAAGGAAAACATCGTGAGGAAACCGGCATGTTCTAGAACCAACAATTCGAAGACATGTGACATCTACCAACCCGCACTGGGCCCGCGTGGTGGATTAAAGCCCAGTCCCTCTCGACGAGAGGAGGCCTGTGTCCCAGCAGTGGGAACATTATAGGCTGATTATGCTATGCTTATGCTACTCTTTTAGTCATATGCGTTTCCTCCCTTCTCATCACAAGCCCATACCAAGTCAATCGATTTCCTTTCGACTTTTCTGTCACTGGCGCTACTTTATACCCCTTATATACAACATTAGTTTTTGTTTATACTAAACCTCTTAAGGGGCCATTGTATTCATCATTATGAACAACTTTTACTATGGGACCAAAGTTGAAATCGCGAAAAAAATATCAGCTGTTCCCTACATTTTGACGAGTTCAGCGAACTTAAATGTAGGGAACAGCAGATTTTTTTTCGCGATTTCAAGGTTGGTCCCATAGTAAAAGTTGTTCATAATGATGAGTACAATGACCCCTTAAGAGGTTTAGTATAAACAAAAACTAATGTTGTATATACTCATTTCTTACTTTATCCATTTTCGTCAGTCCACACATCCATCTCGACATTCTCATCTCCGCTGCATGCACTCTTTTTTCAACCGTCTTCTACATGGCCCACCATTCCGATCCATACGGTATGACTTGTAAATTTTCCCCTTTAACTTGAGGTGACTAATAGAGAAACAAGTATGGAAGGAAAAGATTTATGTTGCGCTGCCCCAAATAAATTAGGATAACGGTAACAGAATGAGGATGCCATGTAAACAGGGCGTGTCGTCGCTCAGAGGCCCTAGTACGAACGCACGACTTAAGAGCCTATACTACCTCAAATGGCTTAGCATGACCCTCCGTTATGTCGAAAATACTGCAGCATTAATGTTGAAATAAATATATGGTAAAGTTGAGGATTAATGTTAAGTACCTACTATGTTTGACGGACACACTATTCCATAAAAAAAAAATCATAGAAAAAAAATCCAAAGTTACCTCCAAACCGAACAATAAACCGCTGGTATTCAAAAAAAGCTTCAAATTAGATAATGAAACTTTGCATATTAACTGAACTAACTATAAAGCAGGTCTTATGTTATTTTTTTTTAAATTACCATTATTTTCACCGTAAAAAGAAATAAACTAAAATATCGGTGCCTTGGAGTCTTCTCCCTGCCACCCTATCTCGCTTGATTGCGTGACCGCCAGCTACTTGTGCGAGCGAGATGGCGCTGAGGACCCTAAAACGTAACGTAAATTAGTACGATTTTTGAATCGAAATTAAACTACATATTATAAAGCATTTTGGTTTAAATTTTTGCGATAAGCACAATAATTTAGTATGAATCACACATTATAAAACAAAGTCTCTCCGCCGCATTTGTCTGTCTGAACGCAATAAACTCAAAAACGACCAAACGGATTTTCATACGGTTTTTACTAATGGACGGAGTAATTCATGAGGCAGGTTTAGGTGTATAATTCATTAAAGTTTTGAGTAAATTGGTTGAAATATGACGGTGATTTTTGAAGATGTCGGAAAATGGCTCGATCTCAGAATACCAGATTCTCAAAATACCTGATTCTCAAAACACCAGATTCTCTAAATACCAGATTCTCAATATATCAGATTTCGAACAGTCGAAATCAAAATATTTATTATAATAATAGGAAAAAACCTAGCTACTTTTTGCAGCACATAGTTTGCATATTGCACGTTGTGCAATAAAATACTGGCTGGTTTTCCTTTATTACTTATTTTGTTTTATTGACATTGTCATGACGTTGAAAAGTCATCTCTTCACATCATGCTGACTGGAAGCTTTACTGGTGTGCGCGTTACGACAGTACGTTTCCGTGGGATAATTTACGACCTGGGGGCCTAAAATGGACGCTTTAGCAGAATCATAATATGATCTGCGTACAATTTATAACCCGCAATTCATCTGTTTGACAGTTGTGTATGGAGTTTCGTAAAATGGTCCACAAATTAAGAATTGTTATAGTGAAGTCTAATGTCTAATAGCAGCTATCAAACAGATGAATTGCGGGTTTTATGAATTGCACGCATGATTCTGCCAAAGCGTCCATTTTAGGCTTCCTGCACGCGGGCGATGCCGCGGGCAAAACCTAGTAAACCGCGGGTAAAAGCTAGTTTACAAAACTAAGTAAATATTGTGTACATAACGAGTATTCTTAATTTTAAAACAGGTCCACTGACTAATTGGGAAAGAAGTCTCTTTCCCAATTAGTCAATGGTCCTAGCTCGAACTCCAGTCGGAGTAAAGTTTTTATTTTCTTTGATTTTCAAGTGCATGTTTGTACTTAACGGCGCAGGATAGCCTTTACCAGAAGTGATCATCGTATTAGCGGTACAGCAGCTTCAATATCATCAGGATTGTGCCGGAATATAGCAGTTCGTCGTTGGCGTGGTGACAGCAACTACCCTTTTTTTTTTTTTTTTAGGTGGGAAATCATCATATAACTTCTCCCGCTCTGGGCGGAGCGGGAGGGAGTGTCAGACTTTTACTGACTAAAACCCACCGTGTTCCTTCAAATGCCTGTGTGCCAGGGCCACGATATCCCTTTCGGACAGACTCGTAACCCTGCCTGACATCATCTTCTGTCATCAGAAGACAGCCGCCATGTAACCATCGACCCGACGCTCTGCTAGAGTGACTGTCACCAGCCAGTGTCACTCGTATCCGACCTTTTGGGTGATTCCAGTAACTTTGTAACAAAAATAGATGGCGCCACTTGTTGCGCCGTCATACTTATTTAGCTGAAATTTTAAAATGATGACGAACATTTTAGACTAAAAGGTCAAAAGAATACCCTGTATTTTTAGGATACGTTCATTTTCTATGATTAGGATCAACTCTTACCAAATAATATAGCCTAACCTACTATGGTCTGCACAATAAATTGACACAAGTTATGGATTCGGTTTTATTAAAACCCTTCGGTGTATATTTCGGTTTTTATACGTTATTCGGACTTTCATTACCAATATGAACATTTTTGGCGATATTTTTTTTGTTATGTAAGTAAGATATATGGTATCTACGCTTGTATTTTGGGTATCTTTATTATTTATTCTCGTTGTAGTCCAGTAAATCTTCAGTTTAAAAACATAATGGTAAATTAAATTATGAATGTGAGGACTGTGTGGGTGGATCATTGTTTTTTTTTTTTCTCTTAATCAGATTTAATGATGGTCTGGCAGTTTGAGTACTTTATGCGGCCCACCCAAATGTCCTTTCTTTGGTATTGTTCGTCGAATCAAGTAAATCAAGTATTGAGTTGAGCTGTACGACTAATTAAAAATGCGTGCACTGACTGGACATGTCCATTCAATCTGTGTGCTACTTTCATCAATTTCAGACACCAATCTACTTGTTCTTTACATGATCTGACCAAGATCATGTCTGGACTTATAAGAGACTGTGATTTCTAAGTTTGTTTCGGCCTTTCTTCTCAGAGTAGTCAGATCGGAAACGCCGACCTCATCTAGTTTAAAAAAATATACGTGTAAAAGTGTTTGTACAAAACTACTTACAGAAATAAAATCAGTTAAAATAATTGTCATACATTGCAATTCAAATATTAACACACCTTTTATAGTTTCAAACTAAAGTGAAGAAAATAAAACATTATCTTCCATTCAAAGGATCTATTCTATTTAAATGTTGGTACAATTATTTCGAGACGAAGAGATTTAGAGCGAAGACAGCTAGAATCATTGCCCAGATAACAAAGCTGTTAAATTGTGTAAATGTCTAGAAATTCCCTTTAATGTTCTCAGTTATGTACTTAGACGAAGAAGTTTCAGCCATTGTTGGTGTCTTTAGCGATAAAATAGAAATAGTTGTGGTTTACTGTTTATACAAGGTGTAACATAAATAACGCAAAACCTCTTAAGGGGTCATTGTACTCATCATTATGAACAACTTTTACTATTGGGCCAACCTTAAAATCGAAAAAAAAATCAACTGTTCCCTACATTTTGACGAGTTATTCGAACATAAATGTAGGGAACAGCTAATTTCTTTTCGCGATTTCAGGTTTGGTCCCATAGTAAAAGTTGTTCATAATGATGAGTACAAAGATCCCTTAAGAGTTTGTGCGTTAATTCTGGGACATGTTGTATACAACTAGCTGCACCCCGCGGTTTCACCCACGTAAAACTCGATCCAGTATCTGGGTAATAAGATACCCCTGGCTTAAGGCAACGATAACCGACTTTTGATGATTTTATACTGAAGATCACGTCTAAACGAGTGGTGTTAATAATCTGAAAAAAATATATGTTAAATTAGAGCATTTTTTCAATAGCTTAATATGTGAATATTTTAGATTATGTTTATATTATATAGTGAAATTAATTTGTAAAGTTATGTCTAACGCGGATAAAAAACTGAGAATGGTGTAAAATCTAACAAGCGTATTTTTCTGATATCTTCACCAATTTAAAGATAATTTAATTATTGATCTTTTAGTATACGCATTTTATTAAAATACCTTTTGGTTTGTGTATAATAAATTAATAATGCGTCAAATTGGGGACAGCGCTCCTTGATAGGCGAGTCCTATTACTGGCTGAACGTACGACGCGTTGCGTGAGCTCAGTACAGATCACGCAAGCTAACTACTCAAGGTCACTTTCACATATCTCCGTCTTAAGACTTGTCTTGCAGAAGCCTTTAATATTCATGTCATTGTTTATATAAAATTCATCAATGTCAATGTGTATACAACATTATTTTTGGTCTATGCGAAACCTGAATATAGTTTGTTCAGAATAAGGAACTAAATCGATTTCAATAATTTTTACACCATGTTATATTTTGTCCCAAAAATATTTAAGTGTGATGGAAAATGTTATCACCATTTAATTACTTACATTACAATCGCCGTACGGTTAGGTACCAACTGCCAAATTATTATCAATAAGCGCAAGACGACCCTGGAGGCGCGGGGGCGCCGTTAGCATGTTTTTGTACGGACAACCCGGTAACATAACAACCTTATTACTTTGTGATTTTTCATCATACAGTTTTGAAATTATAGATTCTTTACATAAAAATACTAGACACGTGTTTCGGGTTTCGCATATACTAAAACTAATATTGTACAACAATCCACACATAATCTTGGTCAGATCATGATCATGATGAACTGGAAGTTACAAAACTTAAGCATAAACAGGGCTGACTTGTGTGTCTCAACGCTAACAATGTATAACCAAGAAACGATACACATATACAATTATAAATACATAGGAACGTCAAAGTAAATAACGAGCTTAGAAGGAAAACGAAGAAGGCGTGAAGCGTGAACGATAAACCTATTGTTTAATTAAATGTTGATGAAGCAAGCCGTAGTATTACGCTGACATTCACAATTAATGTTTAACGGTTAATTAAATACAAAGTTGGTTAAGTGACAGACATGGGAAAACCTAATATACTTTTACGATGTTTGTAAATATGTGAGCACCATGTATCTATCTCATAATTAAGTTATTTTTCATTGCTTTATTTTTAATTATTTTTACCTATTGTGATAAACTAATTTTATTTTATTCTAGGATGCACCTAGAATTAAATAAAATTACTATATCTGCAGAAAAAAAAAACTAAAATTCTAAATGGGTACTTATTGAAAACTACAATACCCATTTAAAATTTGAAGGATGTAAAGGAATTGACTAAGTATTCAGCATACTCACAACAATGTTTAGAAGTAGTTGCAAGTTAGCTGCCTCACTGCCTGTACCAAATAGCAGCTTCTAGAATTTCCTGTACCAAATAGCAGCTTCTAGAATTTCCATGCAGATAATACATATATGCACCGTTCGCTTATAATACATGCATACACGAAAAAAGAGGGGCTTGTGGCTAAGTAATAACAGCCACACGGGTCGATCGACCAGGTTAAGCTACGCTTGCCACGGTTGGTCCGTGGATGGGTGACCATATTTAAATACCAAGACCCCTCCGTGCCTCGGAAAGCACGTTAAGCTATTGGTCCCGGCTGTCAATCGCGGATCTTTAGAACTTTTTTTATTATATCAAACGTTACACACCCCATTTAGTGACAGTTTTGCCATTATCAGAAAGTAAGAATCGATTCATTTTTGCACATTAAAATCGACTAAATACCAACAGTTACGACCCCAGTATTGAATTAAAGTCAAAATCAAATTATTTATTATAAACAGGCACATAAAAACATTTATGAACGTCAAAATTTACAAAAAAATAGAATCCATTCTAGTCGCCCCTTCAAAAAGGTAGTTTCGTATGGAGAAGAATGGGCAAGAAACTCCACCGTTACTCTTTTAAAATGTTTTACAATATACAACATGTCCCGTAATTAACGAACAACCTTTTGGTCATTGTCCTCATCATTATGAACAACTTTTACTATGGGACCAAACCTGCGATCGTGAAAAAAAAATCAGCTGTTCCCTACATTTATGTTCGAATAATTCATGAAAATGAAGGAAAGGAACGGCGCCTTTTTTTTTCGGGTTTCCACATTTGGTCTCATACTAAAAGTAGTTCACAATGATGAGTACAATGACCCCCTAAGAGGTTGTGCGTTAATTCCGCGACATGTTAAATATATAATAAAATTGTAATAAAACAATGTTTTGTACGTATGGGTACGTTAATAATATGTAAAGACGATGCATCAAGAATAAAATTGAATATTCATTTTATTACACAATATGTAAAAATAATTAAAAATGAAGCATTGACAGATATCGAACAGACGACCGACAGAATCGACCGATGCAACAGGTACACACGGCTACACATCAAGCTATACATTTCCATTATGCGCTGACCCTCTCATTGTACGGAAATCCGAGCATGCGAGATCAGTTTATACTGGAAATGTATATCATCATTATCTGCCCAGCCTTTTCACAACTACATTGGAGTCTGCTTCCAGTCTAACCAGATGCTGCTGAATACCAGCATTTTACATGGAGCGACTGCCTATCTGACCTCCACAACCCAGTTACTGGGTAATACGATACCCAGGGACAACATGTCTACCTATAAGGATGCATTGTAAGTATTTTTACTAAGTCTGAACAAATCATCCGGGTTCCGTTTGGTGCCGGGCGTAAAGAATAGCACCATCCCATTTCTTACCGTGGGTGTCGTAAAAGGCGACTAAGGGACTTACTAGAGAATGGGCAGCAGCGTTCTCTATGGATTTTTTAAAACCATACTGCGATCGCCAACCCGCCTACCAAGCCTGGCGACTATGGCAAATCCCCCCCTTTTTTGGGGGAGGCCTATATCCAGCAGTGGACGTCTTTCGGATAAAATGATGATGAGGATGAACAAATAATTACCAAGCTTAAGATTTGATCGGTGACGCCGTTAATCCAACTACCTAGCTAATTATATAAGGCAATAATTACAAGCAGCACGTCTTGTGACGTCATAAGCTCGTTTACTTTATTTCAGCTCGGATTTTAATTAAACACTGTGCTGCTTCATAATTGCCTCAACGCACACATATAGTATGTGTATTAATTACGTGTGTGACGTCAAATGACGTTATTATGTAGCTTTCGTTGATATTGGTGTACTGATCATGGTTTTCTATTATGTGCTGTAGCTAATTAATGTTGATTAGTATTTGAGAACATGAGAGGAGTGAATAGCTACAGTGAATGGTAACTTTTGCTAGTTATCTTTGACTTTTAATGCAAATGTATTTAATTACTAAATGTGATGATGTGATGTGATGTAATTAAAAATGTATTTATACTGTATTAAGTGTAAGTCGAAAAGGTAGTCTAACAGTGGCACCGGTGGCTGAAAATCTGCGGAAATTGGTTGTTGGAACATGAAAAAACCATAATTATTATGTTATTTCGATATCCGCCCAGCACGCGTAACATGACTAATTCTATTTCTATTCTACCCACTGACCATTTTGGTTACCATTAAAACCCTTTCAATGGAAAGGGTTTTCGATAGGGTTTTTCTAAGCAGTTAATCAAAGATCCATATGGTGTGGGTAATTTGGTGGTGGCTGAACGGCTTAATTTAAGCCATTCAGCTTAAATTAAGCCGTTCAAAAGGGTTACCCACACCGTATGGGTTATTATCGAAAACCCTTTCAACGGGTAACCAAAATTTAATTTAAGCCGTTCAAAAGGGTTACCCATATCGTATGGGTTTTTGATTAACCGCTCAGAAAAACCCTATCTAAAACCCTTTCAATGGCTAACCAAAATGGTCCCTGCTCGAAACTCACTTTTTGCAAGTTATTTTTAGCTCGCATGTACTGTTTTACCCACCCACAGACGCGTTTTTAGAAGCTCTGATGAAGCTACCACACCCTAATGTATGTGTGGTAACTTACTATATTAAATTCACACTTTCTCTCTCTGTCTTTTTCTATTTTTAAATAATAGAAAGAGGCAACGTCCTTCCGATATTATATCATTATAGATTAACGCGTCACATTTGGCGCCCATTGCCCAACTTAGTTCTACTTCCAGAGAACCAAGATCATAATCCCAGCTTTAACCCAACCCAAACAAAACACGATCTCCCCATTAATAATCCCACACAAGTAACATTAACTATGTGATTCGCATACTAAAGCGTACAAGAGTCTAGTTCCCTTGCACAAGTGAACAGTTATCGCCGCACAGGGGCCCAACTTGCACAAAGCGTTAACTTATACAATGCGAGTACTTCAACTTACTTATAGTTTTATTAATTTATACTACAACTTATTCGATGAAGCCGCTCTTCAATGAGGAATTATGTTCGATACACGTGTTTAATGCGCCATTCATGTTTAACAATTTTTTTGTTTAGTTTGAAGGTCGTATGTGAGTTGTAAACTGAAGTGGCAGTGGGCTGGCCATGTTTGTCGAAGGACCGATGGCCGGTGGAGCAGACGAGTCCTGGAGTGGAGACCGTGTATCGGCAAGCGTAGTGTGGGACGCCCCCCAGCTAGATGGACCGACGACCTTAAGAAGATGGCTGGGTCAGACTGGATGCGGAAGGCGGAGGACAGGGTGTTGTGTCGCAGCCTGGGAGAGGCCTATGTCCAGCAGTGGACTGCGATAGGCTTTGTTCATTGATTGATTGATGTAAGTTGTAACAGAATTTTGAAGGACTTAACAAAATGTATTTGTCATCAAGATTTTTGAGGTTCAATATAAGATTGTGTTATTTATAGCTCAACGCGCAACGTAGGTACAGAATTCGATTTTTATTTGATTTACAAAATGACCACGCTTGTTTTTGTAAGAAAACAACTTTAGGTAGACCGCCTACCTAAAGTTGTTTTCTTGTTTGAATAAATAAATAAAGAATAGAAAATTTTAAACATTATAAATAAAGTTTAGAAGAATAGGTATTACCTTCCAAAAAAAAGTTGATTTTGCGAAATGTCAACCCTAAAGTCATTATCAAAAACAAAATGAAAAACTGCGTAATTTTATTAAGTCTCAGTGGACGTGTTAAGAGCCATAAATATTTGTGATCTACTCTAATATCACCCATTGTCCCTCGGGAAATCTATTGAAAATTATTCGTCTAATAAAATATAGTGGATACGTCATACACCTTAATTTAAATTAAATGTTTAGGACAACATAATGTCACATGCCGACGTTGACGGCACGGTTGGCGCAGTGGTTAAGCGATTGACTGCTGCGCTGCGTGTCGCGGGTTCGATTCCCGCACGGAACAAATATTAGTATGACCTGCAAGTAGTGGTTCCGGGTCTGGCTGTTTGTGTATGTGAGTTTAAATGTTTGTAAACGCACCCACAATACAGGAGTAATTCCTAGTGTGGGGCAACGTTTTAAAAAAAATAACAATTAAAAATAATAACCTGCGAAATGAGACATGAAATTGGTCATTATGTGAAATTAAGAACCGAATTAACTGTTCAAACTCAAACTAACAGCATTTATTTCAAATATCCCAGACACTTTTGAATTGTCAAGGAGTCGGTCAGCCACAAAGATGTACCTAGTTGACCATTAAAAGCTTACCTAATAGATTTTTATGGAGAAGAACGGGCAAGAAACTCCATAGATAATGGTACTGTAATTGTCTGTCTTTAAGTCTATTTACGCTACCAAGAACTGAACGTTATTCGCGTCTCATTTAAGACGCAGATATATGCCAGTGACCTTGAGCGGTTAGCTTGCGTGTTCTGTACTGAGCTCACGCAACGCGTCGTACGTTCAGCCAGTAATAGGACTCGCCCTTCAAGGAGCGCTGTCCCCAATTTGACGCATTATTAATTTATTATACACAAAACAAAGGGTATTGTAATAAAACGCGTATACTAAAAGAACAATAATTAAATTATCTTTATATTGGTGAAGGTTTCAGAAAAATACGCTTGGTAGATTTTGCGCCATTCTCAGTTTTTTATCCGCGTTAGACATAACTTTACAAATTAATTTCACTATGTAATATAAACATAATCTAAAATATTCACATATTAAGTTATTGAAAAAATGCTCTTATTTATCATATATTTTTTTCAAATCATTAACACTACTCGTTTAAACGCGATCTTCAGTATAAAATCATTAAAAGCCCGTTATCGTCCCCTTAAGATACGGCATTATTATTTTTAATTGGCATCCGTCTACAGGCGCTATTAACTTGTAACTTTCTTTAGCAACAAACAAATCTATTTCTAAGAAAACCCGCGCAAGTGAAAACTTCTGCTTATTTACTACTGCAGGCACATAAAGCAAGTCAAAGGCTTTCCGTCTAATGCATCCAATTTAATTAGTTCCAAGTCCTTACCTTGCCTGAATAATGTACCAGATAAACAGATTTTAATGGCGACTTTAAGGGGATGCTCTTGAGACTTGGCTGTTCTTTTAATTAAATTATGTTCTCGAATTAAGAAATTAACTTTCTCTACATCGCCTCCCAAGGTTCCATCATCAAGATTCCAAACGGTTAATTTGGAATTTAGCTGTCGAATGGGTTAATGGCTAAACTAAACATCACTAAACCAAAAAATAATTGGATAAACGTCTCAAAAACAAAACATTATTGTGCCAACAAGCCACATTACCTTAAGATAAACTGTCTACTCTCAGAATCCTTTAGAAGTTAGCGACCAAGTTCGTCGACTGCGGCTGAAGCAAATTGCTCCAACGATTTGCTGGCCAGCATCCTTTGTCGTTAGCAGTTTGCAAGAGGAGAATTTGATGACGTGTGCGGACCATGTTTCAGACATTAAAGGATGATATACGGATGAAAGTGTTAGTGGGTCATGTAGATAAACCATACCTCACATGTAAAATAATATGTTTAAACAGGTATTTATTTTGATTGATATTTGATTTTTGATTTAAACGAAAGTCACACAATTGCATGCCTGAACATTTAGAAGGCTTATCGCTACGTTCATGAACTACGATTCTTGTATACAAATAAATAAACAAACATGTTTGTTAATAGATACGGTTTCAACATAGAAAAATAATATAGATAATAGATAAAGTACTTCAAGCTATCGTTACTAATGATAATATTAAAGTTTCGAATATATGGTGGTCTACGCCGTAGCAAAGCGCCTGCTACGCCGTAGCCAATCACTTGACGGCGTAGCTGACTATCGGCACAGGCGTAGCGCTTGTGGCCAAATTATATTATTTGTTTACGGCACGGTTGGCGCAGTGGTTAAGCGATTGACTGCTGCGCTGCGTGTCACGGGTTCGATTCCGGTTCGGCACGGAACAAATATTTGTATGACCTACGAGTAGTTGTTCTGGGTCTGGCTGTCTGTGTATGTGAGTTTAAATGTTTGTAAACGCACACAGCATACAGGAGAAATTCCTAGTGTGGGGCAACGTTTAAAAAAATCTTTTGTTTCTATTTTTTGTGTCATTACGACACTACAATTTACTGAAGCGCATGTATTTTTCCTAGTAGTTCAAACCGTATTTTGTAAAGTTTATAAGTGTTTTGCAGAAAATAACTGTTTTTAATTCTGGGTTTACCTCCATTTGCCTATGTAGATACATCTGAAACAGTGTCCTACTTTAACCTACTTTATAAACAGCAGTTTACAAATTGAAACACAGCCTTGTTTCAAGCCTATATTTGTAGTCCTGGTACATGTCCCTTAATTCAACACTGTTTGGGGACTTGGGTACCACAGTCAAAGATACGCCGTATGTTTGATAATTCGAATGCAACTGCACGTATCTCGTTTGTTTGGGGACTCTGCAGTGCGATTTCGAGTTGTTTTCAGTACATCGCTTGTTTACTTTAACGTGTCGTTTCAGTTTTTATTTTTGGTCGGTGTTGGATTGTGGATAGTTATGTTGATTGTGAACGTGGAATGAAAGAAAAACATGTGATGTGCAGAGCAGTGGTGGCCCTGACTTACGAGTTGTAGATCGTCGGTTCAAACCCACGCAGGCGCTTTACTTTGTGTAAATAATTTTATCACCATTGCTCTCAAAACGGTGAAGGAAAACATCGTGAGGAAACCGGCATATCCTAGAACCTAAAATTCGATGACATGTGACATCTACTAACCCGCACTGGGCCGGTGGATTACAGCCCACTCCCTCTCACAGAGGCCTGAGTCCCAGCAGTGGGAACATTACAGGCTTGCAGGGATGTATGTGATGTTCGTCAAATAATTGGTAAGTTTTGAGCATCTGCCAATGAAATTCAGCAAAAGCTCTTTTCTTATGTTCCTTAATCAAATCTACCCATTTTCAGGCACCATGATGTTCATAATAATCATTCTGCTATACGACAAATCCTCAGATGTCTTCGCGAGTACTGAACTGAGATTCCTGAACACTGCTATTCAATACCTGGAGTCCATTGACACTCCCAGCTCAATCGCCTTGGAGTAAATAAATTAAATTGTATCTTGTTACCATTTTATTACAATTTTATCCCAATTGTATCTAATTGTAATTTATTTTGTCTAATTATAACTTTGTTTCTCTAATTTTGATCTTTGTTTCTCTAATTTTGATCTTTGTTTCTCTAATTTTGATCTTTGTTTCTCTAATTTTACCTTCCTAACTCGATCTATACACACAACAGTTTATTTTACCAACTTTTTGATAAGTTAATGACTAACATTATTGTACCTACTTCTAACCTCTAACATACCGTTCCGATCCAAGGAACGTTTTTATGTGCCTGTGTTTCTCATTCTAAGTGAATAATATTTTGTATTCTGTTTTTGAGAAATAAATAAATGTCTTAAACCATATTTTATTTGATTTTATCTAATTTTATGTGATTTATTTTGTGTAAACCTTATTTTATGATTTTATGTGTATTACTTATACTTTAAATATGGTAAATACTAATATTGACCGATAACTTTTATTTGTGGTGCAAACTGTAAATATAAGTTGTTTATTAATAAAGAAATAATAAAAAATAAACACAGATTGTTTGTCACGACGACCAACCACGTCAAATAGAAAGAAAGAAAAATAATTTTATTTGTCACAGTAAAAACGTGCGTACGAAAACATAATAATTATGTAATAAACTCGAAGGTTACACAAAACAGATCTTAGTACTATAACAAACAAAAAAAAATCGGAAGCTGCACGTCATGACTGTGACAAGAAGGCTTGCACTCAGCATGATGCTATGCTATGGGGGACCCAGAGCACAGCGCTGATTTTCAGTGGTCACCCGAAAAATACGTACGGAACCCAGGTCAGGTTTGATGAGTTGTACATAAGTAAATTAACAAAAAAAAAAATTAACAGTACTGAGAATATAATGCCTATACAACCGATTGTACATAGTGTTGTATTGTCCAATAGTTTGAAGAATTAAATAAATTAAAACTGACTAGATTTCCCTATTTAAAACATTGTACTAAGTTACTGACTTAGATAATGTTAGTGTGAACTACAGTATTTGTAATTAAGTACGTTACCTTTATAGTGAGCTATAAATTACGTGCGCAGTTAGTAACCAGTATATTTTATTATCTAATTTAATGTTTACTTTGTGTTTATGGCAGTATCAAAGTTTAATTTGTAACAACTATGTAAGTATGTTATGCGAACGTAGATAGAATGGTAAATTGTATCAGCCTTGAGATGAATGTTTAACTTAAGTAGTAATTTTTTTAATGTTTGGTTGTTATTGAAAATATTATTATCTCTAAGCTGTAATTTCGTTTGTTATTATTCATTAATGTCATTCTCAAAACAATAAATCTTTCAGAATAGCTGCCGAAACAAAAAACATATAAAACGCTTTCCTAACGACTAGCATAGTGAATGAACATTCACTGAACACTCATTGGTCCATTTCGTGGACGAGCAAATATTTCTATGGCCTAATTCTCCAGTTGTGCACATGAGATTTGCTCCTAAAACACAAATACTATCCAAATAACCATAGCTTTACAGAAATACGACTTTAAACTTGACAAATAATAATCACCTTTATTTCCTACCTATTCCCTTCTAAATTCACGACTCGCTCAAGCAACATGCGTCTTGCGACATGCGTCTTGCGACAGCTATTGCGGAGAAAACAAGTGAAAAGTTGTGTAGAATATGTCATGAGTCACAGCGATGTGACTTGCTGAGCGGTAACGACGGTACTTCAAGAGAGTACTCACTCAGCGACACTCGCTTGGCGTGTAGTACACTCGCCAAGAGACACACGCTTGGAACATACGTATACCAGCAAGTAGTCGCTCGTCTCCGTCACACATTCGTTGCTCGTTGCTCGCTGACTCGTCTTTAGTTTATTATGTGATATATAATATGTGATATATTTATTATTCATTATCTTTCTTTATTCATGAATATAAGACAACCATACAAAATAACATAATTATAAACACAAGATAGCTGAAAATCGTCTAAAGTTATTTGGACAATAAAGTTTAGGCAGATCAACAGTTCATCCTTCACCGTGGTGAAGGAAAACATCGTGAGGAAACCGGCATGTCTTAGAACCAAAAATTCGAAGACATGTGACATCCACCAACCCGCACTGGGCCCGCTTGGTGGATTACGGCCCACTCCCTCTCGAAGAGAGGAGGCCTGTGTCCCAGCAGTGGGAACATTATAGGCTGCCACTGCAGATTTCAGCCGAATGACGTCCACTGCTAGACATAGGCCTCCCCCAAAGGGGGGGGGGGTTAGCCATAATTGCCTCGCTTGACAGGTGGGTTGGTGATCGCAGTATGGTGTTAAAATGCATAGACAACGCTGCTGCCCATTCTCTAGTAAGTCCCGTAGTCGCCTCGTCGGTCAAAAGTTGGAGAATGTGAAATGGTGGATTGTAATATTGGTTTGATTGTGCTTGGACTGATTCGCTCTATCCCCTCGTACTAGTATAAAACTGTATCACGAGCGGTAGTCTTCCTCAACCTTAGAATAACAGATTCCCACAAGGTTCCAGTTACAAGTCACATAGTTGCTAGTTAAATATATGCCATGATTATTGGAGAGAATATTTTAATAAACGGTCATTAGAGAAGGGTTTATGGTATAAAACATACAGTGTGAATCTGTTCGCGTGCCCTGGGTCATGAATAGTGATATTAATAGAAAACTAATTGTTACTGCTCTTAGACTCATATCTGGACACATCCCATGCAAAAAATTTGCCTTCATGATGAAGAAAGTCGCTTCACCCAATTGTGAGGAGTGTGGAGTTGTCGAGGACCTACAACATTTATTGATAGAATGTGTCCAATATGAGTCCAGTAGAAATAATTTTGTAAGGTCCCTGAATTTGAACAAAACTGATGTAGGCATGTTCCATGCAATTCTATCCCAACCAAAGGACGACGATGTGAAGGGTTTGTTCAAATTCATGGCCCACGTGTTGTGAAATACTTGCTATTGTTTAGGATACGATGGCACTGACATACGCTATGCGTAAAAGCCCCTTTAAATAAATAAAGAGAAAAAAAAAATTGTTGCTAGTTCTACTCGCTTCTCGTTAATCGCTGACGTTGGGACAGGTGCCTCAGGCACAAACCATTATGGTAATGGCAGACTGCGTACGAGCGTGCATAACGATCGTGAAGGCGGCACGTTAAAGATTAGTACCTATTGTTTGCCACTTTAAGGATATTTTCTTAGGATATTAAACGCCTGTGCACATACTTTCCAGTCGTTTGAACATTGGATGGGTTTTGTACATAACATTAACTTAGTAAGAAAGGGTTAAGATAATGAAGATTTACGTACAGTAGTACCCAATTGATATGGCTTACCGATGTACCTGCGCAGAAGGTGAATTTAAGGTGCGGTAAATGCTATTGACCAATCGGCACGCTCCACGCACCGCGGTTCTTTTTCCTGTACCGCTACTGGTCGGCAGCTGCCGCCATGTTAGCCAGCGCCGCGTGGCATGTTTGTCAGCCGCCATACTTCTGATCGAGTGCACGCTAGCAGCTCCAGTGTATTATGAACCTTATAATAGTGACCTAAGGTTGATTGTAAGTTTTAAGCATTCTTTCGTTAATCTTCGGGGCCATACTTTCTTTTCTGTGCGAACGAAGATTCACGACGCGCCTTATCAATTGGGTACACTGTAAATCATGTCAAATAGATGCCTCTGTAGGCCGGGAGGTAAAATTGAGGGTAGTCTGATCAAACCGAATAAGAAACCACAAACATTGACGTCTAAATAGGTTACCGATCGATCATATATTAATAGCGTAGATTTCATAATCGTGTGGTAGGTACGTTAACTGCCTGCCATGGTTGCGAGTTTGTCCGAAAGGGATATCGTGGCCTTGGCACACAGGCAACTGAAGGAACACGGGTGGGTTTTAGTCAGTAAAAGTCTGACACGCTCTCCCGCTCCGCCCAGAGCGGGAGAAGCTATTTGATAATTTTCCACCTAAAAAAAAAGGTATTTTTAACTAAACATATACCTGCATGATTTCATTCTTTACAGGAAAGTCCCTAAAGAAACTTTAAAAGGTTGATAAAAAAAAAATCGGCCAAGTGCGAGTCGGACTCGCGCACGAAGTGTTCCGTACCATTATCTATAAAAATGGCAAAAACATCACGTTTGTTTGTTGTATGGGAGCCCCTTATAATAATATTTTATTCAGTTTTTTAGTATTTGTTGTTATAGCGGCAACAGAAATACATCATCTGTGAAAATTTCAACTGTCTAACTATCACGTGATGAACTATCACGGTTCATGAGATACAGCCTGGTGACAGACGGACAGACAGACAGACAGACAACCAGACGGCGGAGCCTTAGTAATAGGGTTCCCGTTTTACCCTTTGGGTAAGGAACCCTAAAAACGATTACAAAACATTAATGTATATATTTTCATCAACCCCAAATAGCACAGTTCCACAAAAAAAAACGATACAAAAAACCGGACAGAATAAAAATAATTACCAGAATAAAAATAATTATACGTTAGTTACAATTGCACGGTTCCGATTTATTTCACGAGCCGGCGCCGGGTACGGATCGAATGCGGCGCAACGGGTTGCATCAGCAGCGTTCATGTGAAAGAGCACGGTTTTTTTTATCGGACGTTTTTTATTCGATGCCCATTCATGAGCCTTTTATGCACCTCAGTTATTTGATGTGGTGGTTATAGGTTACCTAATGGTTATTGCATAGGTAGAAGTATTTGTGAGTGTATTAGTATCAATATTGTGGAGAAACATGTAGTTTGAAAGATTATTTTATCACCGGGGAAAAGTAGACAAGAAGAATTTTAGAAAAGCTTAAAAAACAGGTTCTTAATTAAGGGTGTACCGTAAATTACGTTAATGCTAGGCTAGGTTTTTTTAACTCTAGGTTATAAGATAATAATTAAAATAATCGTTTGCGTGATATGTACCTACTAACTATCGCGGGCACCCAAATCACAAATCAAAATTCCATGCTCACGATGTCCACATTTGTTTACCGACAAAACAAACAAAACAAAAATCATTTATTTGCATAAATAAGGTACAGGAGGTTGGTAAAAACTTACAAAATTGTTCTCTTATTCTGCCTGCAAATACAAAATAAAGCAAGATATTTTATTTAAATTAATTTACCATAATCATGCAGTCATTAAACATAATACCATTAAAAACATTGTATTATTGAATTAAATAAATGTCGATTTATCAATGAAAAAATAATAGAAATAAAAATCATAAATGTCAATAATAATCATGTCAATAATATGAGATTGCCCACACTAATATAATAACAATAATAATTTAAAATGACCGTGCAGTTTACAAAACTTACAATTTATAATCTAAAAATTCATGCACACTATAAAAGCATTTTTCAATTAAAAACCTCGTCAAATTTTTTTTAAATCTAGAATCGACCCTTTTGCGTCGATCAATAAAACAAAAATACAGAGGAATATTTTGTAATAAATTTATCTGGCTCTGTAATATACCCTTTTTCGACCATTAGGAATTGCGACCGAATGCTGCAAGCAGGAATAGTCCTTACGGTGCCCGGTGGTCTGATTTGGATGCCCGCGATAGTACCTATGTAGATTTACCTAAACTGTTTATGAAGCAGGAACACCATGAAGATTTAGAAAGTGTTATATAATGTCAAGGGAACGGATTCTAAGGTTTAGGCAGAACTTTCATGGTTTCGAAAGGATTTTAAGTTATTAGCTGGCTGGTTTTATAATTACCTTTATTGTTTTAGCGTCAAACTTAACTTATGCATGCCTATTGGTAAAATATGGCTGAATCTATCTATTATAGCTATCTATTAATCAATTTATCACCATGTACTGTACCCATATTTGCAGAATAAACGACTTACTTACTTAATAGTTAAGTTAGTGAACTCGGGTTTTATTTTTCTTGGTACAAAAATATTGTTAGTCAGTTACATTATGTAGGAGGTACCTATTACATAATTGGAAGTATTTTATGAACGAACAATGTGACTGATATATTCCGAATTTGGTATGAAATATAATTCAATCAATCCACCTAGCCTTTTCCCAACTATTTTGGGGTTGGCTTCCAGTCTAACCTACAAAACTAAGATATTGATTTAGCAAATAAAGATTTTTTTTTTTTTTTTCTAACCGGATACAGCTGAATACCAGTGTTTTACATAAAGCGACTGCCTATCTGACCTTCAAAAAACAGTTACTGGGTATTACCATACCTCTTGGTAAGACTAGTTGTCAGACTTTCGGGCTTTTGACGACCCGTAACGACTGTCACAGATCCACGAATGACAGCCGGGACCAACGTATTTACGTGTCGTTCCGTTCCGAGGCACGGAGAAGTCTCAGTATGTAAAGATGGTCACCCATCTACGGGCCAACCCCGGCAAGATCGACCCGTGCAGCTGTGGTTACTAAACCACGGGTTCTTCGTATATTATTAAGCCAAATGAAACGCAACCTGTTTCCACCGTGTGAAACTGTGAAATTACGAAACCTATAATTTATGTAACGCAATCATGAAATGAAATGCAGCGTGTGTGTGTACGTGCCGTTTGTAATTAGTGGAATAATTTATTACTCATTTCAATATTATTTTATGGAAAGAAAAAGTATTTATTGGGAGTCGCATAGGAGATCACAAATTAAATAAATAAAATCTCAGCATGATGCTGCGGCACTTAAAAAAACCGGCCAAGTGCGTGTCACCACGCATAATGAAGGGTTCCGTAGTGGGGATTAATTATCCTACGAACAAACTTAACATTGCAGTTGAAAAACATGTTCCCTCATACATAATCAACTGCAAATGTAAGTTTGTACGCACAATATTTACAGATTTACTATGTTATTTTAAGATCTTAAACTTCTTATAGGTTTTCCTGTAATCTATAAGTAAATAAAATTAAGTAATTAAATTATTTTCTGTATTTTTTTCAAAATTTTGGGCTTAGTAGTTTCGGATATAAGGGGGGGGGGATGGTAATTTATCATCTATTTTCGTTAATAATTTTAAAAGTGTTTATTTTAAAATTATAATAAAAAAGTATCTGAAATCCTTACAAAAAGGCCCTTTCATTTGATGTATCGCACGGTACAGTTTGAAAAACTTTGCTTTTTAATTTTCTGATTTGCCCCCTAAAAGTGACCCCCATGTTCAAAATTTATTTATTTACGTTACACGTCCGAGAAGCCAAGAAGATACTCGTATGTGTAGCAAATTTCAACTTAATCGGTCCAGTAGATTCGGAGCAAATCTGCTGTGACAGACGGACAGACAGACAGACACACGACTGATCCTATAAGGGTTCCGCTTTTTCCTTTTGAGGTACGGAACCCTAAAAAAGTATTGCGATAGGGACCGCTGTGACGTCACGGATAGATACAGAAATTTATTTATTTCAGTTTCATTATTTAATGGTACACATTTTATTACAGTCTGTGGTTTTTCCTCTCGCTTTCTGTGTGAATGATTTCCTGAAAAGGGACGGAAGTGTGTAACAGGAAATGACAGCTTGAGCATGGATTAATTAAGTACTTACTTTTTAATAGCATGGAATTAATTCCTACTAATTCCATGATAGAGTACTTTATAATATTATGGAATTAGTGTACTCTCCTAGAATTAGTAAGTACTATATAGATTGTAAGTAGAGGGGGTCGAATTTCAACCACTGGGCGACTAGTAATAAATTCAAATAAACAACATTATTTTTAGTATATGCGAAACCTGAACATAGTTTGTTCAGAATAAGGAACTGAATCGATTTCAATAATTTTTACACCATGTTATATTTTTACACCATGTTATATTTTTACACCATGTTATATTTTTACACCATGTTATATTTTTACACCATGTTATATTTTTACACCATGTTATATTTTTACACCATGTTATATTTTTACACCATGTTATATTTTTACACCATGTTATATTTTGTCCCAAAAATATTTAGTGTGATGGAAATGTTATCACCATTTTATTACTTACAATACAATCGCCGTACGGTTAGGTACCTACTGCCAAATTATTATCAATGAGCGCAAGACGACCCTGGAGGCGCGGGGGCGCCTTTACCATGTTTTTGTACGGACAACCCGGTAACATAACGACCTTATAACTTTGTGATTTTTCATGATACAGTTTTGAAATGTTGTACATAGATTCTTTACATAAAAATACTAGACACGTGTTTCGGGTTTCGCATATACTAAAAATAATGTTGTATATTACAGTATTTAGCTTTTTTAATTTTGAGGTTAATTTCTGCCGCTGCTCAGTTGCTTATTACCAAGGTGAGATGTCAGATGTTACACATCATATGCGACTAGTGTAAGGCTATACATATACTGGAAACTACATTGTTTGTAAAATCAAATCCGCATTTATTTATTAAATGGTCAGCAGTTAAGAAGACCCCAATCCGTACTCAATATAAGAATCAGTTATGTAGGTACGACAAAATGCAATACATCATTAATGGAAAAGAGCTTCTTTGGTGTTGCTCCCAGAATTTACAATAAAACAGCCGAAATCATAAGATGTATGCCATTAAAAAAATTCAAAAAGTGTTTTCATAAATTATTAGTTGAGAAATGTTACTATACCCTAGATGATTACGATGATTATGATAAAACACTGTAACTGCTGTACCTATTAATAATCAAACATGTATTTTTCTTTTATTTTGATATTTTTGTTTGTTTTATATGCTGAATTTTGTTTGTCCTTTTTTTATATGTAATTTTCACTGATATTTGTATGTCATCAATGACAAAATATAGTGCAACATTATGATTAGTATATAAGACCTTGACCTTGAACCTATGTTTTACAAATAAATAATTCTGATTCTGATTCTGATTCTGCTTTTCCCAACTATTTGGTGTTATTTGGGATTCCAATTTAACCGAATGCAGCTGAATACCAGGTTTTTTACATGAACCCAGTAACTGGGTAATACGATACCCTTTGGTAAGACTGGTAGTCAGACTTTCGGGCTTCTGACGACCCGTAACGACTAACAAAGATCCACGAATGACAGCCGGGACCTTAACGTGCCTTCCTTGGCACGGAGGTGTCTTGGTATGTAAACCGTAACGACTGACAAAGATCCACGAATGACAGCCGGGACTTTAACGTGCCTTCCCTGGCACGGAGGGGTCTTGGTATGTAAAGGTGGTCTCCCATCCACGGACCAACGCAGCAAGCATAGCTTAACCTGATCGATCGACTCGTGTGGCTGTTATTACTTAGACACAAGCCCGTCCAACAAACTATAATTATAACTATTTAAAAAACCGGCCAAGTGCGAGTTGGACTCGCGCACGAAGGGTTCCGTACCATTATCAATAAAAACGGCAAGAAAATCACGTTTGTTGTATGGGAGCCCCCCTTAAATATTTGTTTTATTTTAATTTAATTATTTGTTTTTAAAGTGAATATATAACTAAATATTCTGCGAATATTTCAAGCGTCTACCTGTTGCCGTTATCAATATAGAGCAAAAACGATAAAAAAAAATCAAGTTTGTTGTATGGGAGCTCCCTAAAATATTTATTTTATTCTGTTTTTTAGTATTTGTTATGATAGCGGCAACAGAAATACATCATCTGTGAAAATTTCAACTGTCTAACTATCACGGTTCATGAGATACAGCCTGGTGACAGACGGACAGACAGACAGACAGACGGCGGAGCCTTAGTAATACAGTTCCCGTTTTACCCTTTGGGTGCGGAACCCTAAAAATGCGTTTATTGGGATTACAGCAAAAAATACACCTTATAACTATAAAAAAAGGACTTCTTGGCGGGAAAGTGAAGCGTCATGTTCAGCAGTTTGTTTAATTTTCCAAAACTTGTGTTTAGCCGAATATTAATGTGTAATAATGGTGGATTATTAACCATTAAGTGTTTGTGAACGTGCATTAGTGTAGGCAAATGAAACAAAACAGTGCAACTTCTCTTCAAGTTCTCTCAAGAAGTCCGCGTGAGGTCTCAGTAAAGTGCCACATCTTTACTGAAACTCAAGGGGAGTGGGCGGGGATATCATCATCATGCATTTAAAATTCATTTCATCAATACTATACAAGAACTAAAACGTGACATTGGCTAAATGCACAAACCGTGCGAAGCCAGAAGGAAAAAAAAAAAAAAAAAACTATAAAAAAAGAAAACAATTATTAAAATGCCAAAAGGGCCTTAGCTCAGCATAATGTCAGATGACAACACAAAGTGTACCACCTCCCAAGTTGACGGCGCGTTGTGTTCCACGCGCGCCTCAAAGAGATGTCAGCACGAATTGACGGGGTCCATTGAGGCCAATGCCTGCCAGGGTTACGAGTTTGTCTGAAAGGGATATCGTAGCCTTGGCACCCAGGCAACGGAAGGAACACGGGTGGGTTTTAGTCAGTAAAAGTCTGACACGCCCTCCCGCTCCGCCTAGAGCGGGAGAAGTTATTTGATAATTTCCCACCAAAAAAAGGTGTACCACCTGACGCTGATTTTCAGCCGCAACCTACGCGTGCCATACGCTAAAATAATAAACACATAGAGAAGTGTGTGTCCGTGTTTAATTAATTATGAGGATAAATTAAAGGTGATAATATAAAAAAGCTCATCCTACTTCCTACTACGAGAAACGCGAAAGTTTGTAAGTATGGATGGATGGATGGATGGATGTTAGTTACTCTTTCAAGTAAAAACGGCTGGACCAATTTTGATAAAATTTTGTATCGAGGTAAATGATAAATGATAAATTATTTTATTTCTGTAAGTAGGTTTGTACAAACACTTTTACACGTCAATCATATTTTAAAAACTAGATGAGGTCGGCGTTTCCTATCTGACTACTCTGAGAAGAAAGGCCGAAACAAACTCAGAGGTCATAGTCTCTTTTAAAGTCCAGACATAATCTTGGTCAGATCATGTGAAGACCATGTAGATTGGTGTCTGAAATGGTCTTTTGAGGAAAGAACCACACAGGTTGAGTGGACCTGATCAGTCAGTGCACGCATTTGTCAGTAATCGTGCAGCTCTACTCAGAATTTAAGGAGCTCAACGATGCGACGATCAATACCAAAGAAAGGACATTTGGGTAGGCTACTTATATGACTCAAACTGCCAGACCATGATTAACACTAACTGAGAATAAAAGAAAGGGAAAAAAATATTATGCAATAACCCACATAGTCTTCACATTCACAATAATTAAAATAATATAATACTTTACAAGTAAATATTCATGTTATTGTGTATAAAATAATAATTAAATGTCGCTGTTTATAAACTAGGTAGCTGACAGCCTGGCTTAACATATAGGCTACTTTTTATCCCTATATTCCCACGGGATCAAGACTTACGCGGGTGAAACCGCGGGGCGCAGCTAGTACAAAATAAAATAAAATGTTGTGACATACATGTGTGTGTGTGTTGTGTTATGATTAATGAAAAACTAAAATAAATACCCAACATCTGTGTACTAACTATATTAAAAAATTATAAATAGACCTCCTTCAATGCAAAATCGTGTGACTGCGTATTATCGGAAAGGGTGTGGCATACACACTGTTCTGTATTTGTGACGTTACGTTCTGAATACAATATTTGCGTACGTGAAACATGGCGGCCAAATTTGATTTACGGGCGTAAGTCGTCTGTAGTTTCGACAATATTTGTGCAGACATCAGTACCTATATTCACGACTTTTTCCCATGGAGGTAGGCAGCAACTAAAGTACGCCACCTGCTACGATCCTTAGGCTCAGCGCAGACAAAGAGGAATAATCCCCGCGCGGTTTCGGGCATTTTCTTTACTGATCGCGTATGATTCCCGCGTATCTTCGAGGACGCGCTAGCATTTTTTGTCAGGTTCAAGCATTTATGCTCTTAATTGTAATAATTTTCATAAAATCCTCTCCGTTGCGCTCCGTTCTGTCTGCGCTGAGTCTTAATAATATCCTTTTGCTTCGTTTACGCTCATATACATCTGGTCATACAAACACGCCGGTTGCGAGTACTACGCACCTGGGGGTCTACTCCGAACATAAATCCGGCTGTTCGGCTGTTGCTTGACGACGGCTAACTATGGCTGACTACAACGAAAAAAAAAACTATAGTCAAAGAGATATAAGCCTAAGTCAAAAGTGTGACTTTAAGTCGGGTAAGGATTCAAAGTCAAAAAAGGAAACTTTGGAAGTTATAAAACGACGTTCTTGGCGGGAAAGTGAAGCGTCATGTTCAGCAGTTTGTTTAATTTTCCAAAATTAGTGTTTAGCCGAATATTAATGTGTAATAATGGTGGATTATTAACCATTAAGTGTTTGTGAACGTGCATTAGTGTAGGCAAATGAAACAAAACAGTGCAACTTCGCTTCAAGTTCTCTCAAGAAGTCCGCGTGAGGACTCAGTAAAGTGCCACATCTTTACTGAAACTCAAGGGGAGTAGGCGGGGATATCATCATCATACATTTATAATTCATTTCATCAATATTATACAAGAACTAACTTGACATTGGCTAAATGCACAAACCGTGCGAAGCCAGAAGGAAAAAAAAAAAAAAAAAAGTTATAAAACGGCCGAACATTCGGCTGATACTTTGGAGTAACGCTTTGGAGTAGGGTGTTTCTGAAGAACATCACCAATGAATGGAGTGTTCCAAGGGACTGGAGTCTATGTCTCGAAAATGTCCCAGATTTGATGGAACGGAACTGAGTTATCACAGCAATAATTAACATCTTGTCCTGTAATACTCCGAGGTAGTAAAAGTATCTGAACAGTTTAAACGATGAAACCACTACCACCAAAATCCTGCTAATTAGCATAATTATAAGAATAGAAATACCATATTCTGTTGAGTATGGTAACTCCAAAGCGACCGACTTAGGTTCTGCGTTTAGATATTGCAAAAAATTGCGTTTTGACAGTCATATTTAATAAAATATTTGTTTTATATATTTTTTTCTTTGTGCAGTTTAATAAAAAAACCGGTCAAGAGCGAGTCGGACTCGCGCACCGACGACGGTTCTGTACGTATACATGATTATGATGATTTCTGAAAAACTGTGCTATTTAGAGACATCGTTTGATTTTTCCTGTAATCTTTACATAAACTTCTATCACCTATGTGATCCTTATCTCCGAAGTTTGCATAGATAAAACCTGAAATTATTCTATAATAATTTTAGATTTTATCTATGCAAACTTCGGAGCTATAGGGGGGAACGGTATTTTTTTTATATTTTTCATCAAAACTCGGAAACTCTGCTTCCTAAAAAAAATCCTTCTTACCATTTTGGTACGGAACCCTAAAAAGCATTTAGCATACAAAGTAGAGCCATGTTAACCGGTTTATATAATTAACATACTTTCATAAAAAACTGCCTTTGTTCTTAGACCAAACCTTTCTGATACATCCTGTATGACCTTATTTATTTAACCATTTAGGTATGTACACACATATATATAAACATACAAGAAGAAAGGAACAGAAAAATCCGTACAAAGGTGATGCTGATTTCTAAAAAAATCTCTTCCAGCATACCTGCGATAGGAAAGTCGATAAAGAGATGTAGACAAATACACTAATTAAAATACAACAACCTTTCAACCGACCTTCTAGGACGGGGGGGATTTGCTTGTCGTGTCGTGCAGTGAAACTAAGTAATGAGCATTTATGTGTCATTTTATGTGTGTGTAAGAGGTCAGTAATGCAGCAGTTTGGCATGGATACAATACATTCCTCATTCGGGCACAGGAAGCTATAGTAAGATTTTTTTACATAAAAACAGGAGGAAAACTTCTACGAAAAATCTCGTTTGCTTCTATATGTACGCTACTATTTACCATAGGTACACATACTGGCTTATTTACCGTTTCTCATATCAACAGCATGCACGCAAAAACTAGAGATATGTTTACATTTCACCGGCTCCATTAGCTGTAGCCAATACGTCACACCATCTTAAATATTTGCTGTTTTACCGCTATCTCTATTTCCAAATCGATATTCCTCTTTCAATAAACCAGTCTACCTTCAAGATTCGCTGCAATTTATCAAGACAAATGAACGAACAGATTTTTCATGTACAATTTGAGTAATAGGGCATAATAAATTGTCTGGTGTTCTTCTCTTTTGTTTTGTGAATATAATTTGAGTGAATTGCGGTATTTTGTTTTATTGACTGGGTTTGTTTTGCATTTATTGTACCACTAGCTTTTGCCCGCGGCTTCGCTCGCGTTAATTTAGAATTTGACAATCGTTTCGGGTTGTACTCTGCTTGTAATAATAAAGGGTTGTAATTAAACACATCCCATAATATAATTCAATTATGATTGGAAAGACACGTGGCGCCATCTAGTATCATAAGAACGTTATTGTTGTTTTCCTCGGAAACAAGGGGTCTAAAATGGACGCTTTGGCAGAATCATAATATGATCTGCGTACAATTCATACATCCCGCAATTCATCTGTTTGACAGCTGCTATTTGACATTAGACTTCACTAAAGCAATTCATAATTTGTGGACCATTTTACGAAACTACATACAAAACTGTCAAATAGATGAATTACAGGTTATGAATTGTACGCAGATCATATTATTATGATTCTGCAAAAGCGTCCATTTTAGGCCCCCAGTTCTCTTTTTCGGGATAAAAGCTACCCTATGTCCGTTTCTGTACATCTGACAACATAGATGAAAAATTTCAGGATGATCCGTTCAGTGGTATAGGCGTGAAAAGGTAACAAACAAACAAAAAAAATTACTTTCGCATTTATAATATTAGTTAGGACTGTAGCAACTCAAGGACACTGGACGAGCCACAATAGAAGGTTTAATTGTTATGACGCCTATGATGGGCATTTAGCGGTCCTGAACGAGTTAAAACTTGTGTTAAAACTGAGTTCGTGGGCATTTTACTATTAGTTGATATTATTGTAAAGCAGGGTAAAAAATAATATTTGGTAAAAATTAACAAATGAGAGTACCAGTCTCTTTAGATACCGTAATATTAAATTCATTTAATAGTACGGCACGGCATGGCGGCGGTACGGGAGATTTTTTTTAAATTTTTTTTCATGTTGAGAAAGGGGCCTTTTGGCCTCGTACAGGATTTTGTTTTTTTTTATAATATTTTGTTTTTTATGTTTCTAAGAGTGTGTTTTAGTTTAATTTGTGATCTCCTGTGTGAGTCCTAATGAATAATTTTTTTTTCTTTCTTTAATTCCCACAATACAGGAGAAATTCCTAGTGTGCCCCACACTAGGAATTTCTTTATTTAATTCAGACTAATTGATTTGTCCATAATTGTTAGTAACAAAGGTAAATATCAATCATCATATCAATCATAAAATTCAAAACTCTGATATCCTGCTCTAACTACAAACTATAAAGTAGTTTTGAGTACAATTCTCTGTAATACAAGATAGTAAACATCCTATCCTAACTAATATTATAAATGCGAAAATAAGTATGTTTCTTTGTTTGTTACCTTTTCACGCCTAAACCACTGAACCGATCATACTTATATTTTGCGTATATGTTGTCTGGTGCACAGAAACGGACATAAGGTACCTTTTATCGCGAAAAAAAGTACTGTTCCCGAGGAAAACAACAATAACTTTCTTATGATAATAGATGGCGCCACCTGTCTTTCGAACCATGATTGAAAAGCAGAGTTCAACCCGAATTGATTGTCAAATTCTAAAGTAACGCGAGCGAAGCCGTCGGAAAAGGTGGTTTCTCAATAAAAAATATATTAACTTCTTTAAAATTCTCTTAGATTGTGATATTATACGTAGTTATGACCGCATTGGATGCATGTGGAATAAATAATAAAGGAAATAAAATATGTATATTAATAGTTTATTTGTTTGTCTGTGAACAGTCCTATTTAGGACTTAATAATCTCAGTAGTTTGTATTTATTTTGTTTCTTATTTATAATCTCACTGTATGCTGCACCGATCGACGTCATCACGTCAACGCCGGCTGTCGCTGAAAACCAGCGCTGGGGCTCTGTCTCGCATAGGGTCGCAGCATTATGCTGAGCGGTGGACGTTTATCGTGGATGTGACGCACATTTTCGCCCTACTTGTTCTTTTTGTATTTATGTTCTTTCTTTGCGTCATGTTTACCGCTAATAAACGTATTTTCTTTCTTTTTTCTTTAAGCTTCTAATTAAATATTTCAGTTAATGATCCACCATGCTCTCTCACGACGTGATAGCGATTTCGGATGTACGTTTAGATTGTCCTAGGATGTTTTCCTTAGCCGTAAGTCAGTGTTTAGGATTTACTTTAAAAGTTAACTCGGTATATTATGTACCTATCGAACGATAAATTCAGTATCAAAGCAAAAGGATATAGTGAAATATGGGGGTCGCATACTTGTTTGACCCGACATAAATCCTATACGAAAATATATTCGACCGTCGAAAAATAGTGTGGTTTGGTTTCAAAGTCTGTTTCCGGGTTCATAGGGAATATTTATTTTTAGTAACAAAAATATGTATATTTGAAAAAAAACACAGAAATAATTATAGACAATAAAATACTGTGTCCATACAAAAAAAAAACATTAAAATATCTGAAGTAGTTTGAAAGTAATATGATTTTTTATGCTTTGGGTAGACATTACTTCCTGAATTTATTTCATAAAGTATTTTAATACTACAATACTTAAATATTCACATATACAACGTGTTTTTTTTGATATCCCATAACTCTAGGGTATGATTGAGGCCATATCAAAGAATCAACTGGCATATGAGTTATGTTCCAATCCTTCGTTATTTTTTTTTTTCATGTTTCATACAAAATAATTCGGCAAAGTCACGATTATTAATGTAAAACACCCTTACGTGAAATATGACAACGTCGACAAGGTAGCTTTCCCTTCACTAGCTGCCGCCGGGAAGCCCCGATACCAACATACCTACATATTTTATTTTACTATTTATTTTACTACACTACTGCGAAGTTTGGCAACCTCGCAAAAGTAAAGATTCGTCATACTGGTGACAATTTTTGACCTAATTTAATTATGATTGATGATATCTCCGAAACGATGCATTTTTGGACCACCTATTCTAGGAGTTTTAGTATTATTTTTACCTACAGAATATAACCCTAGAGTTATGGGATATCAAACAAAACAGGTTGTATAATTGATGTGTATGCTTTTTGGTTTAACATACATTTTTTGCATAACTTACTTGCAGTATATTTCGATATATAGGCGTAATAACAGATTTAAAAGTCACTAAAATCATATATCTGCGCCTTAAAGAACTTGTTACTCGTTATCAGAGCTAAGTGTATAAATTCACGATTATTAGAGATTAATAAAATGTACACAATATATGTTAATAAAACTTTCAGAATAAAACTTCTACCAAACTTTGTACTAGAACTTTTGTGTCTGTGGACTGTCTCCGGTGCCTTACGCTGATAGCTCTTTAGCGGCCTCAGCGTTGCCTGAATAAAACATTTAGCCGGTCTGATGAGGGAGATACGATGTTCGTAATTTGTTTTACGCACTTTATTTCCCGTGGGAACTTTAGTACAGATTTTTTGTATAGCTTCATTTCGTGATACAGAGATTTGAGCTTGCTAAAAGCTTTCATATAGTATTAAAAACGAGTTACAGATTTTTCATTGATCAATTTTAATTATGTTCTGAGTTCTACCCGCTATTTATCGAAGTATGATAAATAGTAGCTCGTTTTACCCCAAGAAGTTGTTGTAGCATTTGGTAGTAGAACGTTTAGAAAAAAAAGTTTATTAACAGTCAAGTTCTTTCATTAATAAATACTACATCGCCTATTTATGTACTTGAACAAAGAACGTAACCCTGCTAATGCTGCGTATTCAAAACCGACACAAAAATAAGACCAAACTTTTTCGCAGCCAGCGTAAAAATGAAAAGCCGGCTATTGAAGAGATCTTCTCCTTCTTTTTAGTACATTGCGAAGTTAGGCAGCCTAGTCGACGAGCTTACTCCTAACGGGACCTAATGTTGATAATATAAGAACTAACGACACTTCTTTGTGAAAAGTAAGTACAAAATTTTGTCTGGGTCATACTTTTTGCAGGTAAAATGATGTAATTGGATGTGTGAGAAAATTTTGGGCATTTGCCAGCAGTGGCTAGGTATAAACATATTTTTCTAGAAAGGCTATTACTTAATATGGTAGGTGTTTGTTATGACGTCACACAGACACGTGACCTTAAATCCCTTTACCAAAAACTTGCTTGGATTGAAACATTCTACACACAAAACGAAACGTTTATGACCTGCAAATTCACTGCCAATCATCTGCGACCATTCCTTCGCTTTATTTCGCCATCCACTGAAAATTTCAAATCGGGACACGTACGTCAATTCGGCGTGTTTCCGACGTGTTCCGATGACCACGATAAGGTTACGTCGGGGTGACGTGGCCCTCACTTTTGGGAATAAACCTTCTACTTGTCAGCTTTGGCGCTTAGTCCTCAACTCTTGAATAAAACATAGTACGGCTGAGTGTTTCAACGTAGTGTGACGGGTGTTTGGACTCAAGTTATCATGTTTGTAGACAGTTGGCCTAGCTATAATCTGTCTAGGAGTGGTTGTATCCCGGAGTACTTTTGTAAAGTACCTGAGGTATTTTAGGGTTTTTTGACAACTAGCTGTTGCCCGAGACTTCATATGCGATCCAGAGTGATAAGTAGCCTATGTCCTTCTCCAGGTCATGTTCTACCAGTGTGCCAAATTTCATTCAAATCCGTGCAGCCGTTTTAGCGTGAAAGCGTAATAAACAAACAAACAGACTCATTTTCGCTTTTATAATATTAGTTAGATTAGAATTAGAATGGTCACGTATTTATTTCGATACTGTCTTATAAGAATTACTGGCATTATGTGAGGACCATGTGAGGAAAATGTAGATCATGTGAGGACCATGTAGATCCGTATCTGAAATGGTCTTTTGAGGAAAGAACCACACAAATTTGAGTGGACCGGTGCCATCAGTGCAAGCATTTGTCAGTTATCGTGCAGCTCGACTCAAGACTTAAGGAGCTCAACGACTCGAAGAACAATCCCAAAGAAAGGACATTTGGGTAGGCCACATAAAGTGCTCAAAATGCCAGACCATCATAAACTAACTGAGAAGACGAAAAATATTTAAAGAAAAAAAAAATTACCCATATAGCGCTCACATTCACAATAAATTAAAGTTACTTTTCGAAGTAATACGTTTTAAAAGCGTGGATATACCTAATAACTTCTCGACCACAGAAGAAAGTTTAGCTTAACCTGGGTTAGTGGTTGGTCATGAGATATTACACAATAATATACAAAATCTCAGTGTGAAGCTCGGACGTACTCGAGTTAAGGTTGCAAACTTTGCTCCCTTCCATTTTCCACAAATGAGAAACTACTTGCACGGGATGATAAGTAGTTCATTTTCCTGGACTAGCTAGAAAATTCCAGGTATTAATAACAGTTTGTGGAAGCTTTACCTCGTGAAAGAGTGTGGTTTTTAAATTGCATACCTAAAAATAGTAGCGAGTGTTTTAAACCGCAGCAAAAATAGAGAAAATCGTTTCAGCTTTTCAGCCAAGCCATTGTTTGAAAACTTAAACTATTTCTAATAGTGCAATATTTAGCAAGTCAACCGCAGAACTTATGAAGCTATAACGATCAAAACCACTCGCGCGTGACAGAGACAGGTATATATTCTTTATGTGTTAGAGTGAGACGGTAGTGTCGAATTGCGGACGCGTCGATCGGAAGCGGAGCGGAGCGAGCGCGGAATTCACGGAAGTGGAACAATGCGGAGAGGCTTTTGTGAGGCGATAACCACCGCGTTATAATTTAGACGTAGCGTACGAATAGGTACGAATTCGTACGAGTGAGTGCGAACGGATTTCGTTTTGTAGCCGTGGAATTTGAATTAATTTCGCTGACTTTGCGAGTGTTTACGTGGTATAGCGTAAGAACGTGGTGCTCTTTATTTCGGTTGTGTTCAGGGAAAAGAGAAAATATTAACACGTTTCGTGTTAGAAAATTTGCATAAGATTTTATTACAGGAATTGACTTTAGTTTGTACTTTGGGCTACATATGAAAAGTATAATTGCAGCAGTTTAGTTCGCAACAGAGATAGGCGGGGAGATAGGGGGGGATAGGGTTATAGAGATTTTAATATTTGTTCTTCACTATAATAAAAATATATCTCCACCTTCCGGTCAAACTCACGACTAATTAATTTAAAATAAAACCATCTTAAATTCGACACATTAAAAACTACACAAAACACGTCAATCCAAAAACCATACAAACAGGTTATAAAAATATCATAAAAAAATAAAATGCACAGCGGGCCGCATAAATTTTCTCCCGTGCCACTTCGCAGCGAGATTCAAATGGTAAATTGCGAAACCGCAATCTTCGCGTTGGAAGTACCGTGTGAACGGACCAAGAACATTTGTCCAAGCCATTTGTTTTTTGAAGCCCTATTTTAAATGAAAATTATTCTTACGAAACGAGCTTATGGTAAGCGGTTAAGATTTTCAAGCCACTTAAGGGATAAAGCAATGGAATACTTATTACGAGGCGTTATTTAAATGGGTATTATTGTGAATTAATGGTACCTGCGTGAGAAATGTTTTCAATTTTGTTCGTTGTTTTATTTGGTTATTATGTGAGTTTTGCCGGAATTTTTTAACATTAGCTTGACACTTAGTGAAAAACACACATTTGTTTATTTCATTTAGAGGTGCCTAGGCATTCATATTAATCATGGTAAAAAAACCAGACGTATTATTTTTATCGCCCATTAATTATTAAGTGCGTACTTTGTTCACACTACTGTGGGCGTGAAAAACTCATTACTCCGACTAAGTGGAATAATTTAAGACACGTTTTTTGTAACAGTTAATACTAATTTATCGCCTGAAAGCCACCATTGAATTTGTATGTGAAATTATTTAACTTTTTGTTTAATTTTTTATAACAATACTTTAAAAAAATGGAAGACTCAAATCCATATCACCTGGCTAATAAAATATATGCAAAGTCAAAGGGTAGGCCATTAAAAGGCACTCCTGTGCTCGTCAACATTTACAAGAAAATAAAATTGATAAGTTAGAAACCTGTGCCCCCGTATAAAAGGTATAGTTTTGTACGGGAGAGAAGAATGTGAAGTTTTATCTTTACATTTAATATACCACATAATACTCAGCGGATACTAGAAGATAGTGCAAAGTCAACTAATTCACTGTCCCAATACATTACTTTAATACAATCTAAAATAAGCAGAACATGTCTCATCCGCTGTCCCAATTTTTTGTCCGCCATCATGTTTTTTCCGCTTTCGTAAATATTGCGGGTATAATAAAAATAGATGAGTTCGCCTGAAAACAGCCTTGATCCTCGTCAAAGGACCACTGGTATGTCTTGGGCGGTATTTCAGGATTTTCACGATATTTTATCTAAGAGAATCGTATTGGACAAATATTTAGTAGGACGGTTTCACTTTTCCATATGTCGGATTATTTGAGAAGCTTTTAAAGCCGTATCAATTTTGGAGGTTTATTGTATGATGGAGGTTGTACACCTACATGACAGTGTTAAGATTCGAGTAAAACCGTTTAGAATCTGTCACTACAATAAACTGTTACGTCAAAAAAAAAAAAAAAAGATGAGGGAAAGAAGGAGAAAAAGTTTTGGTGAATTATGTTAATTGTGGTGTTAATATAAATGTGTTCCAATCAAATAGCCTAAAGAGGCTATTTGATTGGAACACATTTATAAAAAAATCCAATAATAAAAAAAAAACAAACCAAAATGTATTTATTAAGACGAAGATCCTTAATGTTAGTAATACCGTATACTTAGCTAGTGTTAGTAAGTAAAGTAATATTATTATTATTTGAGTTTGAAGCACTTTGCACAGAAGATGACCAAGTAAGGTACAAGTTTCTCACTTAGCCATCCTCTCCACGAAATGCCTCAAAATGGGAGAATAGAAACTATCTCTCACTGTTTTCAGAATGGTGTATGTGTTCAATGATGTATTACCTTTAGAGTGTATTACAGAGTGTAAACTTTAGAGAGCTTTAGATGCGTTACCTGCGCTCAATAATGGCAAAGTAAATGCCAGGCAATTGCCTGACATTTACAATAATAATAATAATTATTACGTACGCGCCAATGAACATGCAGCAGCTAGTGACGTAACTAAATATGTATGTTCATCTCTTTCTAACAACAGATATCGATATAGGTCTTTCCTTTTCTTCACGCGCTGTATGATTGTATGCAAGTATGTAGCTACTATCATGGCTTACGCTGTTTTTGAGGGCACTAATGTTCGTGTATGACGCGTCTATTTATAATACGTTATTGTATGTGTTGCGGTGTATTCTGTGTGTGGATAATGTGTTCTTCTTTAACATAACCTTTCACTGCTTAAGGATTAAGCAAGTACGGGGTCACCCGTTGGTATAATAATAACACAGCTCAAGGATGGCGCAAGGAAAGCAAATCTCTGAAGCTGCGGTTCTCTTTCTGTTTATCTCAAAGAATAGGTACTGTCGGTATTCGCACTAACCGCAGATATGACCGCCCGGAGCCATTTTATTTTTAAAGCTTATCTTTAAAGTTACTTTCTAACTATATTTGTATTAGAACTACTTCGTTGTTTATCTTGGAATACATATCTAAGGCTTTATTGGAAGCTTTTTCATGAAGTATAAGGCTGCGTATCAGACGACACGCGCCCGCCCCGCTCACTTTGAAATTGGTTGTATATGTATAATTTGAGTCCTATGACACATCAATAGATCTCAAACTGCCCCACGCCTGCGGCTCGCCCCCCTCGCACCCGCTCCGCGCCCGCCCCGCATCCGTTCCGCGCCCGCCTTGTGCCCGCGCTTCGGCTAGTACCATATTGACTGTGATCAAGGGCGTTTTTTGATTAAATAATAAGTAGTATAAGCGGGTGCACGGCGGGCGCGTGGCGTGCGCGGCTTTGCGCGTGGCGAACGCGGTTGTATGGCGGGCCCAGCGCGTGTGCGGGGCGTGCGCGTGGTCGGCGCGGGTTATCTGAATGCAGCCTTAGGACCTAAACATGATCAAATTTTTCACGAACTAATGAACTATTTTATTGTACCTATGTTGACAAATGATTAAATGATTATGATTATGACAGACCTACAATACATAATCAGCCTATAATGTTCCCACTGCTGGGATACAGGCCTCCTCTTTCTGTGAGAGGGAGTGGGCCATAAACCACCACGCGGCTCCAGTGCGGGTTGGTGGATGTCACAAGTCTTTGAATTTTTAGTTCTAGGACATGCCGGTTTCCTCACGATGTTTTCCTTCACCGTATGTGGCAGTGGTGATGAAATAATTTACACAAAGTAAAGCACCTACCTGCCTGCCAGTTTCGTTTGGTGCCGGACGTAAAGAATAGCACCATCCCATTTCTTCCCGTGGGTGTCGTAAAAGGCGACTAAGGGACTTACTAGAGAATGGGCAGCAGCCTTCTCTATGCATTTTAAAAAAACCATTCTGCGATCGCCAACCCGCCTGCCAAGCGTGGCGATTATGGTAAATCCCCCTTTTTGGGGGAGGCCTATATCCAACAGTGGACGTCCTTCGGCTGAAATGATGATGATGATGAAAGCGCCTGCCTGAGTTCGAACCCACGATTACTCGGGAATTGAGGCCGTTACCACTGGGCCACCACTGCTCACAACACTAATTTATGTCTTTCTAAACACAAATTCTCAAGTTTGGCTATCAATAAATCTGCATTGCTTCCTGTCTGATAAGTTACTACAGAGGACAGGAAAATAGACCATAAATAATGATACTACGACACTTAACAATTGTTTGCCAACTCGAAAATATATAGCATTTTGATTCCGAGAAACTTCAAAAGTAAAAACTAAAAGGAATAAGTCCCGATCATTAGTCGACAATTACTGTGGGAACTTCATCCAGAAAGACGAATGGTATAAAGTTCTCAAAATAGGACTATTTATCAACTCAGTGCAGCTCACAGTTGCGCGGCCCTATTCTGTTTCACGCCTGTCCAATTTACGCTTTGACCCACCAATTTATCCTTTATGGTTGAAAAGTATTGAGCAATGAATTTTACGGTCATTTGGGCAGTATAAATGAGGCGAAAAGGAGTTGGGTCGTAGCAAGGGTAAATTAGATTTTTTATGTGATTTATTCGAACATTTTTGTGATAATTGCTCTGATTTAATTTATTTGTTTGTTTGTTTTTGTTACTGGCGGCTTACATGACATTTCCTTTTACTTTTTCATAATCGTTTTTGGCTTTTTGTTCATAAAGAAAATATACTTTTACAAGCTTTTATTTAAATTGACTTGTTAGTATGTATGGGTTAAATCTTGCAAGCTGAATTAAAACTACTTCCTCTTATCCTACGGCATTGATTTTTTTTTCAATGTGCAATTCAAACGGATACATTTTTAGATATAGCAAAAGGTGACCGTTTACTAAAGAAAACCGTTTATCCAAATCTTGTAACTATCAATAACTTAATGCGATTTATTGACGGTATAAGTATAATAATAGCTATGTCTGTATTTGGGGAAGCAGTGGTTAGCACTGCTTCCCCAAATACAGACATAGCTATTCTTATAAAACTACTCCAGAATAAGTCGCCAAAAAGTCGGACTCGACAAAGATTTATAAAGAGCAAGTTTGAAAAGTCGCAGGAAAATATCCGGAATGGGTGCAACAGAAGGCGACGATCGAGATTGTTGGCGCCATCGAGAAAATTAACCCCCGCTGTGCAGCTCGGGATTCCCCGGTTAAAAACGAACTCTTTTATTATGGCTTCATCCTCATAACAATACATCTTTATTTTCTTCTTCTACAATGTCTTGTATTGTGAGTTCTTTTGAAGATTCCGTTTGATTTATGATATCTCCAGTTATGTACGTAGTGAAGAGGTTTCCAAAATATTAAGGATTCTATAAATCATTTTTCCGTGTCAGGTGCGCTGAATTTATTGAACGCGCCCGAAGTGTTATTGTACCTAAATGTAACTTTGTGTTTAAATATTGTTTGTATCTTTGGGTTTTTCTTACAGAAATAATGGTAAAGTTTCTGCTGTAAGTATTCTTTGCATATACTTTTGTTGAGCCCCGCTCTTTGCTCCATTTAGTTTTATGTTTAAATTCCTTAGTTTGCAAGCTAATTTCTTAATATTTATATTTACATAGATTACAGTGTCCCAATTCGGTAGTGTAGTTAATTAATAGTTCATTAAATAATTTACAACATATTAATATACATGCCATACAAGAATGCTAACTCGGTCAGTGAGCATGAGAAAAGTCCATTCTGTCGGCAACCAAATTTAGTGTGCCTATTGACCGCATCATCGTTAAATAAAATCGTTAAACACTACTTTTACGCAAAATGTTAATAATACTTAGCCAAAAAGTTACCTACGGTACGTACCTATCTGGGTTTATCCATAATTTAAAATGACATTGCGCAACAATATTATGCTGATCGTACAATTTAGAAAATAAAAGAAAATTGTCTTCGGAATTGTCTACATTGTTTGTGGACATACAAAAACTGGACAAGTGCGAGTTGAACTCGCGTGGTGAGGGTTCCGTACAGTTAATAGTTTATCTACATGTTTTTTATCCCAAGAGCAAACTTAACATTGTAGTTGAAAAATATGTTCTCCCATACATTACAACTACAAATGTAATGTATGGGACATTACAACTACAAATGTAAGTATGTACGCACAATATTGAAAGATTTACCATGTATTTCCTATAGGTTTTCGTATGTAAAGATATATCTATATGTAAAGATCTATTTTCTGAATTATTTCAAAATTTTAGGCTCAGTAATATTTTAGATAGATTAGATAAATTTGTTTAGTTTTCATCTATTTTCTTAAATAACTTTTATTTTAAAATTATAAAAATATTTGAGACCCTCACAACAAGCCCTTTCATTTGTTACGTCTCACGGTACAGTTTACAAAACTTTTTTTCAAAATTTTATTTACGTTACACATCTGCGTTTGGGTCACAGAAATTCATATGTTTATTAAAGTAATTATTAGAGTAAATTTTAACTTAATCGGTCCAGTAGATTCGGATCAAATCGACTGTGACGGAAAGACAGAGTGATCCTATAAAGGTTTTTTTTCCTTTTGAGGTACGGAACCCTAAAAATAGCAATTGGTGTTATTTTTTTAACTGTTAGATTGAACATTCGTCTACTTTATTCTTGTTTTTATTTTCGTTGAATCAGGATAGCTGCTACTCAGAAGATTAACGAGTTGGAATAAACATCAAATGAAATGAGCAAGTCTTTTTATGCTTTTCATTAACTTAAGGTGAGGACAAAATAACTTTTATTTGAGTCTGACTGTATAAACTGGGTTTCAAATTGTATCAAAATACTAAAATTTTAAGTTAATTAAATGTTTATAACGCACTTATATCTACCATTTGAAGCAATTAACGGAATGAAAAGCGGATGAAAATGAATAAATTCATCTCATAATATAAAGCTATTACAGTCACCCAGTTTCTATATAATTTCAGTGGTAAGTAAATTGGAACTTGCAGCTGGCGTGCCTCAAGGCGGTATACTATCTCCTCTTTTGTTCTCAATTTTTATTAATCTTATCACCACCGAGCTTCGGACTGCGTATCATCTTTATGCTGACGATTTACAGCTTTACTGCCAGGCAAGTGTTGACAACATATCTGATGCGATTGAGGAGCTAAACGGGGATTTAGGTGTGGTTAAAAACTGGTCTGATCGTTTTGGGGTGGCGGTTAACCCTACCAAGTGTCAGGCTATCATTGTAGGGAGCCCTCATAGTATGAGGAAGCTGAATGGCTCGACTGTGCCGCCTGTGATGTTCGACAACTCAGCCATCTCGTTTGGCTCCGATGTTAAGGATTTGGGTCTGCATGTCGACACTTGTCTTGACTGGCGAAAGCAAGTCACGACTATCAGTAAAAAAGTCACCGGAACGTTGCGGTCACTCTATCGGTTGAAAAACCTTCTCCCTTCACACATAAAGGCAATGCTTGTACAGTCCCTAATCTTTCCCATAATTGACTATTGTGATGTATGTTACTATGACCTGAATGCAGATCTCCTCAATAAACTTGACCGCCTTCAAAACAACTGCATTCGATTCGTTTTCAATGTACGTAAGTATGATCATGTGTCCGCGCACCGTTTGGTTTTAAAATGGTTGCCCATTCGTCAGCGCAGAGAGTTGAGGGCTCTGTCTATGTTGTTTTCCATACTCGACAAACCCACTACTCCTTCTTACCTAACTTCTCATGTTCAATACTTGTGCTTTGCCCATAATAAAAATCTTCGTTCCACCAACAATCGTCTTCTACGATGTCCTTCTCACCGCTCTGGTTTCATACACTCTTCATTCTTTGTCCAGGTGGTTTTTCTTTGGAATGCGCTCCCTCTGAGCATCAGGATGGCAACTAGTAGGTTAACATTTAAGGTAAAGGCACGGGAATATATTCGTAAGAAGTTGGCAGAATCTTCCCAGCGCTGATCGTTTTCTCCTCCACCAATCGTTATTTCTCCTGACACTTTTTATTTTGTTTAAAAGTATGTATGTATCTATGTATATATTGTTGTTTTTCGAGTTATCTATCCCCATATTGCACCTACCATGTTTTGTCTCTGCATCACCCTAAGGTTGACTGGTAGAAAATGCCTCAGGCATTAAGTCCGCGTTTTTGTACAGTAGATTTTTTTACTTGTGCATAAAGTTTTAATAATAAAATAAATAAAATAAATTAAAAATGTATATCAACGTATATTTTCATATAGAACTTTAGTCACTGAAAGTAAATCCTTTCATGAATATTTTAGTTTCAATCAATGGCTGTCTGTACCTACCTGCGTATATTTTGAACTGACATATTCCGTAAATTTGCATGATATTTGTTTTGCAAACCCGTAGTGATTAATATTAAACAGAGTTATTCGAATGTTTTGGACAAATTGAAAATAAAAATAAAATAACAAAAAGCAGCCAAGTGCGAGTCGGACTCGCACACGAATGGTTCCGTAACACCGAACAATATTAAACACATTTTTTTTTAAATACGTTTTTTGTATGGGGATCGCCTTTAATTGTTGACTTTATTTTTACTATTTGTTGTGTTACCGGTTATAGTACTACATACACACTGTGAAAATGTCAAGTATCTATCTATTGTGGTTTAAAAGACACAGCCATGTGGCAGACGGCCGTACGCACAGCGGAGCCTTAGTAATACGGTAGCCTTTACACCCTTTGGGTACGGAACCCTAAAAACTATACATAACGCGTAAATCGCAATTTTTGGGTAAAGTTATTTGATATGGGTTATAGGCCGATGAGAAGGTAAACTTAAAATATTGGACGGACGTGACTCCGACTTTTAATGACTCGTAACCCTTTTTAAAGGTCACGTCTAAATACGTGCAGTTAAATTTTTGGAAATAACATAACATCACGCCCGTAATTCCCCCAAGGGTTAGGCAGAGGTGTACACCATGTACACCCACATTTCGCCAGTTATGTTTAAGTCCCATGTAATAGGGGGCGAGCCTATTGCCATCAACCGGGCACAAATCCAGACTCTGGGCTGCTACTGAGAAATTCCTTATAGAATAACCCAATAAAACTTTGTCCGACCTGTTGGGAATCGAACTCAGGACCTCATTGGTCAGCAGTAGCGCTTGCGACCACTAGAACAACGAGGCACTACAACTTTATAAGATCACTGTAATCTAAATACGTAAGATTAAAATATTTTAGTCTCGTCTCTAGAGATCATTGAGAACAAAGACAGGTACACTACCTATGTTAGTCTCGTCTCTAGAGATCATTGAGAACAAAGACAGGTACACCACTTATTTTTTTTGCTAAAAGTGAATTATAAAACCTAGATTTTTATTTTCTGTTTATAAAGGCTTCTACATACCAGCGCGACTTGCCGCGCGACGCGACACGGCACAAAGGCCCCGCGTGTCGCGGGACGTGCGGTGCCTTTGTGTCGCGTCGCGTCGCGCGACAAGTCGCCCCGGTATGTAGAAGCCTTAAGCCGTTAAAATGATGAAGGATCTAAACAATTCACATTACTCTTTTGATAAACCGTCGAAATAACTATTAGATAACGAAATATAAAAGTTATTTTACTGAGTTATTTCAACGAACCTCTTTTAAAATATAAATAAATAAACATAATTATGTATATAACCCTCTATCTTTGTGCCCGGTTCGCAGCAGTTAATGTTTCATTATAACTTTATTTTTACTGTTTATGAGGAAAATTAAATCAGAACAGCCAGCAAAAAGCTTTTAGAACAATAAAACGAACGTGGAAAATATATTTTTTTTCGTATCCACGAAAAAGTATTTATTTCAACAATTGGTTCTTAATTAAAATACACAAACTAACTCTAAAACATGTATAGTATGTACAAGTACATAATAAAAAAGAGAAAAGTGCTCATTGGGCATCAAAAATTCGTCCGCATCGCTGTCAACGGAAAAAGTGCCCAAAAGGCTGGCAGCATTGCCATGTTGTATGGCGATGCTGATTCTTTGGGCTAAACATAGGCCAGCTCTCTGGTTACGTTTGTACGATACAAGAGTCCTTGGCGATATCCCGAAATACTCGATGATCACTCGGACCCCAAGGCTCTAAGAGTTTCAACCCGAAACGGCTCAAACATTTAGCTATAGCTTTATTTAAGCGGGCACGCCCATTATGCCTATAGGCTATTATTTAGATACGTTTTGTTTACGTTATTTCTGCATGACTATAGTTTTCGACGATTATTATTATTATTTTTTTTTTTTTGTTTAGTGGTGTGTGCTACTAGCAAAGATTAAATAATTTAATGTAATGTTTTGTGTTTCGTAATGCAAATTATTTTACATTTTATTGTATAGATTCAAGTTTTATATGTGAGCAGACAGCTGTGCTGCTGGGGTGTTTGTTGCGCCACTTCTTCTTCCCAGCTAAAGCACTAGGAAGTGGTGAAGGTTGGGCGTTTTTGGGGGACTGTCTCATGTAATTTTTGACGTTCGAAAAGTGCTGATTCTCAGCCTAGTTTGAATAAATGACTTTGATATAGATACTTTGATTTTGATATAGTTCCCAATAAAGAAAATAAATGATCACACACACATAGATACATCACATAACATCACGCCTGTAATCCCCGAAGGGTTAGGTAGAGGTGTACCTATAACACCCACATTTCACTAGTTAGTGTAACGAAATACTCAATAAGCAATGTTGCCTCGTATGAACGAATAGCACCTTAACGATCCCTTTGAACATGAACACAAGTTTCATCAAAATTCTGAAAAGGCATTTGCATAAACCACTGAAGTGGTACAGGTTTCAAGTTCTGAGAACTTTCAGTTGCATTAGATACTGAAGCCAGGTATTAATTGTGTTTGCCATGATGATGGAAGCCATGGACTTTGATCAAAGACGTTGTTTACTCATCATCATCATCATCATTTCAGCCGAATGACGTCCACTGCTGGACATAGGCCTCCCCCCAAAAAAGGGGGGGATTTGCCATAATCGCCACGCTTGACAGGCGGGTTGGCGTTGGCGATCACAGTATGGTTTTAAAAATGCATAGAGACCGCTGCTGCCCATTCTCTAGTAAGTCCCTTAGTCGCCTTTTACGACACCCATGAGAAGGAATGGGAATGTCGTATTTACTGCTGACTGCAAATACATAAATTGCCTACACAACATGCAAAATGTTGTATAACTTAGTTTAAACAATATAGTGAAACAAATAACTCACATATAAATGTCCATACATTTTTTTAAACAATGAATTTTCTAAAGTAGGTAATTGTAAAATAATAAGTTTAAATTCAGTCAAGAATTTACGTTAGTTTTCCTTCTCTAGAAGGGTTTCTGATAGCATTCTCACGGGACTGCGATATACTAGGAGATAAGTCTGCTCGGAAGATCTTTCATTCAGGAAAGTCAATACTTACATTTTCATTCTGTTGGGTAAACTGTTGTTCGGTTTTTCTACTAAGAATTTCTCAGTAGCAGCACAAGTCTGGCTTTATGTCCGATTAGTGGCAAAAGGCTTGCCACCATTACATGAGATTTAAACATAACTAGCTATCTGTCTATGTACCCCTTCAGGGAGGGGTTCGCCCTTTTATAATAAAGTATCCACGAAAATCATAATCTTACACGTCTAAAACATTATGACTAAAAATATCGTGAAAGCTTGTCCTATTATACGTCACAAAGTGGATACTTGATGGGAAGTGCTCTTTGTAATAGAAGGACTGCTTACATTGCCAGTAACCGGACGAAGGTGCTTCAGCAGTAATTTACCATGTTTTGGAAGTTTTTATTCCGATAAAAGGATTTTCGGTAATAGGGGGAAACCGATGGATGGACTTGAAAATGAGGATTTTCGGTAATGGGGGGAAACCGAAGGATGGACGTGAAAATGTTATGTTTAAGGAGGCATACTAATTAACATGTAGTCAAAAGAGGAATACCGCCTCAGAGTAGTGATCTCTCGCGTTCGGCCCTGGTTCAGGCCATGCTTCGGAGCGAGAGTGCATGGGAGGCCATCACCTCCTTCTGCGAAGCAGTAATGCTTGCGAAGGAGGAGGCGGAACGCGTGAGGGAGAGGCAAGGTTCGCGCCCTCGCGCCCCTCGTCGGCGCAGGAGACGCCCCGGGCGTCGGGAGTCGCAAGCCGAATTCCGGCCACCGTAAGCGCGGGCCTGCGGACGGTGAGCGGTGGGTAGCTCACCGTCCGATCAGGACCAGGCCCAGGTCGACGGCGCGTTGTATTCCACGCGCGCCTCAACGAGTTGTCAGCACTGCCAGGGTTGCGAGTTTGTCCGAAAGGGATATCGTGGCCCTGGCACACAGGCAAATCAAGGAATACGGGTGGGTTTTAATCAGTAAAAGTCTGACACGCCCAGAGCGGGAGAAGTTATTTAATAATTTCCCACCCATAAAAAAAAAAAGTAGTGAATTTTAAGAGACGTTTTTGCGCGATGTCATTGATTGTCATAATTTTATACCTTTACCTAAAACTAACAATCCTTCTTTATTAACCAACTTTAGACCTATTTCTACTGTCCCGTTTCTCTCTAAAGTTTTTGAGCACATGATCATAGACAATATTATTATCATTTTTCATGACGTCGAACTCTATAATATTCCCTTTTCAATCCGGTTTTCTCTCAGGTCACAGTACAGTAACCGCGCTTTTAAAAGTAACTGACGACATCCGCTGGGCAATGGAGAATAAGTCCCACTGTTTCACAAATCTATCAATCTCTCTTGTTCCGCTCTAGCCTAGATTACCAACGAGATACATAACAAATTTCTTTTACAATAATAAAAACTTGTCTAATATACACTATCCCGTAATGCACACTCAATTACAGGTAACCACAGCTCACACATTATCGAGTACACATGCTCTGCTCATCTTCTGGGCCGCTCTCAGTGTTGTTCGTCGAAGAGTCATTCTCTGATTGTTTAATTATGTATTTATTTAAGTATATGATATTTTTTTATATTATACAAAGTGCCGCTACAATGGCGACATTAATTTAACACATGGGTAGGGCTAGTGGCCAGTAATCATAAAAAATATAATAAGATAAAATAATTCGTACATTGAAAAATTAAAATTTTCAAACAAACTAAATAATAAAGCTCTCTCTTTTCTTCAACTCGCCTACTATATTAAGCACGTTATTCGTCTTAATTTCATTGATGTAACCCCGGAAAATGACCTCTGCGCTACAGTTCTTTAAGTACAGGTTGCTTTAAAATACTATTTTAGAAAATTGATAATAAATAATAACGTTTAATTAAATTAAAGTAGGTATCTTTATAAAAAGAAAATGCTAAACTAAGTTATTAAATTAATCAAATCCATTTTTTTTTGTATAATTTAAATTAAAAAAAAACCGCCATTAATGCGGCATGCTGTATGACGTGTAATATTAAAATTTTAGTATAAGACGTTACAAAATCATATTCGTCTCTTCTTGTTCACGCACACTATTTTCTACATTTATTTTTCATTTCTCTTTTCGTAGGTCTGCTGGAAGAAATTTCTTAAGAAATAAGCAGTACCTTTGTACTCAATACTTTTTTTCAGAAGTGTCAGTGGGGGTGTCAGACTTTTACTGACTAAAACCCACCCGTGTTCCTTCAGTTGCCTGTGTGCCAGAGCCACGATATCCCTTTCGGACAAACCCGCAACCCTGGCAGGACTCAATACTTAAATGTCGTATCTGTATCTATTTTACTGTGTACACTGCACATAAGTCATAAAATAAAATAAATAAATAATTTGCCTAGAGATCGAGATTTAGGTACGGTACTGTAATCTCTGTGCATCTTACTTATTACAACACATTGCACTGTCATGTCAATACTTTATTTTTATTGCGTACACAGACTAGGCGAGTAAGCTCAATTTTATTTATCCAGTAAACCACTGGGAAGTGTGATTATGGATTTTATAGTTTTGAATTTCATCACAAATCAACACAAAAACGTCAGAATTAAAACAATAAACATCTGACAGCGAAAAGTAACATAAAAATTAAAATACGACTGCTTCACTCCGACCCAGCTTTATGTAATTGCCACGGTCTGATATTCATGTACCAGGATAACAGAAAATCAATGGCGTCGTAATTGGAAGCGCACGATTGTATTATTATCATCTCATGAATGTGAATTTATTCGGGGCTGTTTTACAGCCTTTATTACTTGGTGTTGGGTCGCCCTTCGAAACGACTAGGAGTGAAGTGGAATGTGAATGACGGATTCAAAAATATAGGTAGGTAACAAAATCGATTACAGCTGTAGGATATTTCGTAAAAAACCGGCCAAGCGCACATCGGACCACGCAGAATGAAGAGTTTTGTAGTTGGGATGAATTTATCCCAAACTTAACATTGTAGTTGACATGTTCCCTCATACATTACAACTGCAAATGTAAGTTAGTACGCACAATATTACAAGATTTCAATGTTATTTTATAATCATAGACTTCTTGTAGGTGTTTTGGTAATCTATGATCTAGATGTCAGCACCAATGCTAGGGTTGCGAGTTTGTCCGAAAGGGATATCGTGGCCCTGGCACACAGGCAACGGAAGGAACACGGGTGGGTTTTAGTCAGTAAACGTCTGACGCTCCATCGCTCCGCTCCATTTGATAATTTCTCGGCAAAAAAAAAAGGATCAGTAGTTTCGGAGATAAGGAGGGAAATGAAAAATTTTCATCTATTTTCTTAAATTACTTTAAAAGTATTTATTGTAAAATTATAAAAAAAATATACCTGATATCCTTAAAACAAGCCCATAAAACAGGTAATTTGATATGTCACACGGTACGGTTCAAAAACTTTTTTTTAATTTGTGTTAAATGTGATCCCTTTTTCAAAATTAATTTATTTACGTTACACGTCCGTGTTTGGGTCACAAAAATTCATATGTGTACCAAATTTCAACTTAATCGGTCCAGTTGATTCGGAGCAAATTGGCTGTGACAGATGTACAGACAAACACATGAGTTATCCTATAAGGATCCCATTTTTTTCCTTTTGAGGTACGGAACCCTAAAAATAGGAATTGGTGTTATTTTTTTAACTGTTAGATTGAACATTGGTCTACTTTATTCTAGGGTTCCCCTAAAAACAACAGATTTATGCCTTAGAACAAAAATTTTATGATTATGTAAAACACGGTCGTTTAAAAGTGATTTTTATTGTAACTTTACTGACCAACACTTTATAAAGATCAGTTCAGACATTTGTTTTTTTGACATTAAGCCTGACAAGAAAATTATTTTACCTTATTTTGTCTCTGCAACTAAACACGACGTATAAATTAAACATTCAATAAACTCACTTAATACACTTTTCTCAAAGACCTATCTGTAAATCCCAGGTTTAACCGCTCACACGCCGTGGTAAGCCCGTGAATACGTTGCTAATCACAGACTGCCTGGACCTACATCGTAAACACTAGCCAGTCCAAGAGTTTGCCTAATCCTCCACTCATATGTCGTTGACATGTTCTCTGTGTTCCCTAGAGTGGCGACCATTTTGACATTGTGACACGGCCATTATTGTGATGTCATGGGGGTGCGTCATAATTTCAGTGGTTTTGGCGGAATAGTGTGTTGGGGTATTCTTAAAGTACTCCATTATTTTGTTCTACAAAGATAAGAATCTCATACATTAATTCCCGAGGAACTCCAAGGAATTATTATTATTTAAAAATACTTATTATTTTGTTCCCATTCTGCTCTATAGGTATCTGGAATTATTCTCAAAGTACTCCATCGATTATTCGTTATCAATTCTCAAACTGCTCCATCTACATGATTACCTATAAAATACATATATATTTATATATTACAGTCAGTCACAAAAAATCTTAAAAGAAAGATTAAGGTTTAGAATTTTGATAAAATGTCTTAAATGATCTTTTTGATTAAAATGGAGTGGAGTACTTTGAGTACATTTTAATATTATTATGGAGTAGAATGAAACCTAATTAAAAATATTATATTTTTCATGGAGTAGTTTGGGAACTCTTTTTGGAGTACTTTGGGAATAACCCAATGTGTTTAGATATTGAGTTTTGGGTTTAATATGTTCTTTGTAAACGCTGTTTTTCTTGTGATTGCAATAGGCAATATTAAACTACTCTTTATTCTTGACCGATTGTAATATTGTGTATTTATTATATTAAGGTAAAATAATAGTAAAGTACTATAAAACATCACGCCTTTTATCTCCGAAGGGTTGGCCAGAGGTGTACCTATAGTACACCCACGTTTCGCCAGTTGTGTTGAAGTCCTATGTAATAGCGGGCGAGCCTATTGCCATCAACCGGGCACACATCCAGACTGCGGGCTGCTACTGAGAAATTCCTGGTAGAAATCGTAATAACACTGCCCGACCTGGGAATCGAACCCCGGACCTTGTCCTAAGCAGTAGCGCTTGCGACGACTAAACCAACGAGGCAGTCAAAGTTTTTCTATTATTAACAGGCTTTATTTGTGTACACTTAGTTATGGAAGAGGGAGGTCTTCTGTCACAGGTATCTATATACTTAAAAGAAGGCCTCTACGACTTATTTGTTAACCTGTTGAATAAGAAATACAAAACTTTCAAAAACTTTCAAAAAAAAAAATAAAAACTTTCAAAAAAGTACAGACGCCAGCATGTCAAGCTACCCGAAACTGTAAAATTTTCCCAATCAACCTTGAACCTTATGCTTTAACGATAAAGTTGAAAATCTTTTAAAGAAATTTGACAGAGAGGTAGTAGCTTGATGTGCTGGCATTTGTACGTTTTAATAACTTTATTTTTGTCGGTACAAGCTCTAGTGATAATTGTGTCTGTACGAACCAGGTTTCGCAGACAGTTTTTTTTTATAATTCAAGGTCTTAGTGGGTTTATACCCGAGTTTAAGAGTACTTAATTATACAACATAAAAGCCTTTTCAACATTAACTTGAAGTTATCTGACTTCAAATGACTAAAAGTATTCCTGAGAGAAATCCATCTATTCTGTAGGTAATCTTCAGACAAAGATCTAGATTTAACTAAAAAACTTACCTACCTACTCTACCAGGCTGTTTTTTAGGGTTCCGTACCCAAAGAGTAAAACGGGAACCCTTTTACTAAGGCTCCACCGTCGGTCTGTCTGTCAACAGGCTGTATCTCATTAACCGTGATAGTTTGACATTTGAAATTTTCACAGATGATGTATTTCTGTTGCTACTATAACAAAAAACACTAAAAGACAGAATAAAATAAATATTTAAGGGGGCTCCCATACAACAAACGTGATATTTTTTGCTCATTTTTGCTCTATATTGATAACGGCAACAGGTAGACGCTTGAAATATTCACAAATTATTTAGTTATATTTTCTCTTAAAAAATAGATAATTAAATTAAAATAAAACAAATATTTAAGGCAACGAACGTGATATTTTTGCCATTTTTATAGATAATGGTACGGAACCCTTCGTGCGCGAGTCCGACTCGCACTTGGCCGGATTTTTCGTGTAATAAAACCGTGAAAGTTTAATTATTGTTCAAGTACCACTTATATCTTCCAAGAAGAATTACACCCGCGAGTAAAATAAAACATTATAAACTTTTACAAAATCTACAATGAACTTATTATAAAACAAAATCTTCGTAAATACGTTTTTTAAAGCTTGAATTGTTACGCAAGTATGGAAAAGTTTCGAAAAAATATTTTAAGGAAAATTCACGCCAGAAACACGCTTTAACAAGCTTCGAAGAAAAATGTGAATATTTTATAAAGTTTTCGGGATTATGATACTTTTGTTACGCATCGGGCAAAGTGAAGAGAATTTACTTTAATAAACTGTTGCTGGTGCGTACATTCTCGTCAACGCTCTGGTGCCTAGAGGTTCTAATGAACACGTGGAAAGCACTCTATTTGATATTTTTTCTTGGACAACAAAGGACGACGTGCAATTTCCTTTTTCACAAATTGCTAAGTTTAGAAAGAGCGCGAAACTGCCTCAGTAATACAAGAGATTGCCAAGTTTTAAATTCCTTCATTTCTGTTTCTACGTAACAATTCTTCTCCATTGCGATACAAGACTCAGTGTTTAGAGGTTTATTAAAATGGTGGACTTTTAAAAATTAAGAATCTTTCACGAAGTACAAAATTCAATATCAATTGTGGCGTCCAAGCGAAAAGGATTCAGTAGTGGGGTATTGAGTTAAGACAGGATTCGGTATCTAGAATAGTCAATTGAAAATAAGGATTGAAAAAATATTCAAAAACTGGTACATTTTTTTTGAAACTCTGAAAAATCTTTTTTTGAGAAAATACATTTTCATATTTGACATGCCGCCGACCACTGGTAACGTTTTACTAAACTTTTCTCTTCAAATTTCTGGTACTTAGATACATCATACAAAGTCATTTACTATATGAACTTGTAGATAATTGAGCATGAATTAATAATCAATTAAAATCTTGAAATGCAATTTTTTCACCCAACTTTATAAAACTGCGTATATCTCGGAAACTTCCACAATTGGTCTCTTTAACGATATGATTCAGTTTGTTTCATTCGGACAACTACACAGCTACTGTAACTACAGAGAGGCAATTCTACCATACCTAAGTTTCAGTCATAAAATTAAAGTAAACCCTACCATTATCTGAGGAAATGTCAAACGTTTCTGCACAATGTAATTCAATGGAACTTAGTCAAGTTTAATTTGTCCACGACAGAATTCGGGATCGTTACTCCGAGCTGTACTTTTGAACATCTTGATACTCAAGTGGAAAGGGATGAGAAATTTTGATTTTACAACTTAAGGAGGTAAAAGGCTTCTAAATACCGGGGCGACTTGTCGCGCGACGCGACACGACACAAAGGCACCGCTCGTCCCGCGACACGCGGGGCCTTTGTGCCGTGTCGCGTCACGCGATTAGTCGCGCTGGTATGTAGAAGCCTAAAAACTTGAGTAGATTCTGCGTGAACAACAGTATTGGGTGTCGTAAAGTTGTCTATTTTATGCGGGATTTTTTTTTAAGAATTTCTGTTAAATACCTACACCTATTTGGTATCTACTTTTTTCTAAAATGTACCTTAACAGGTTATTAAAATTATTTTTTATTAAATATTTATTGCGGCTTCAGTTTTAGTGACTGCATGTGTAATGCATAATTACAAATCCAGAAAGAATACGTGAAACAGTTTCTGGATTAGTTTACTCAAAGTTCCAAAAACATTTTCCTGATTGCAATTAAATACTTATATACCATTAGCTTACACTTACCATTAGCTTATTCTACTCGTTCATTGAGCTGTGAAACTACGCTAGTACAAATCACAATAATATGTATGTCAAAACATGGCTAGTGTTGGTACTAAGTATAAAATATTGAATGAAATGTATCGGTATGTTGTCGGATACTACTTCATGCTTGAATAGTACTTGTGGATCTGAAGGACGAAGAGTTTAAAAAGGGGTAAAATACTGCTAAAATATGCTCGCTAAAGATGTATGGTAAAACCGATTTGTACAATAATGCTCGCTGTATGAGGCATTCTTGATCAAATCGTTCTGTATGTCATAATAAAAACGCACGATAATACATTATTCCTTTAAGAATATCTAAAAACTATATTGTTTGATTTGCTAAGTCATACTTGCACATCGATATTTTTTCAAATAGGTAGAGGTACGCTGAAAGCCAATAGAAAGAGAAAAATGTCGTGCTACGTGCTAATAAAAGACACTACACATGTTGCCAAAATAATGGGACACATATGTTGGGGGCGTGTTACACGACGTCACTATCGATTTGCAAGTAAGTGTATTAGAAATAGTAATTTGGGGTAATGTGTTCTACTGTCTGTTGGCACTATTAAAACTACAATCAAGGTATGTGTGACAGTGAAATATTACTAAATAATGGAGTCTCAGATGTTTGGTGTGAAGTAAAGTTCAAGTAGATGGTTGAAAATCTACAAGTACATGCTTAGTTCGGATTCTGGAGCTTACTTTCTGACTGCGCTGTGAGACCTGGGAAATATAGTAATGCGTTAGTATTGGAGGGGTACGCTACATTTTAGTCTAAATCGAATACATATTGTTAACATAGTGGGTGTAGAAATACAGTTAGTTATTCAAGAGAGTACGAGTATATACTACCTACTGGTAGGTTGAAAACATGAGTTAAATGATAATTATGTGACAGCGAGAACAATAAACCTATTGCTAATTGGAAAGTGGAAAGGTAAATTGATAAAACTGTGTACGAACATTGGTACTTATACTGTTTTATTTATCAGTAAAGTTACTTGTTCATACCGATACAGCTAAAGGTCATAGTTTCATACTGCAAAAAAAAAAATTAAGACTGAATCTGTAAAGTATGTTAATGTTCTTCTGAAAATACAAGCTATACAAATCCTTTAAAGCTCAGTTTCTGCCATAAATTGCAAAAACTCAAAATCCTTTTGATAAAAATACACACCCGTTCACATAAACGGCACCGAGCGTGAATTATTAGCTACATCAGTCAGCGGAACATCACTTACACGCTCCGGGATAATCGTCCACCAACGGTAAAATATTATCCGGATAACAATGAAAATAAGAAACATTGATATATGTGGGTCAATCAATCATGCACGCCAGTGTCCTTTGCTGAATCAATAGATCAAATGTTTGTGATCCCTGTTCATTAATCACTGATCAAATGACCGTGTTCAAGTGAAGTGTTGAAGAGGTTTGAATTAGTGGGTGAGTTATTTTGGGCTGAAGTGTAATATTGTTTAATACAGCGCGAGTTATTATTCACGTGAGAGAGAACAATGGAAGGGTTTTCTTCTAGTCAAAGATAAGGTCATTATAAATAATTATGTCGAAAATATACATTATACGATACAACTTATATAGCAACCGAAGGCATTCTTTTCTAGTTAAATAACCTATATTCCATTTGAAATAAGATTAGAAATTGAAATAAAAGGTTTATTTCAATTTCTAATCTTATTTCACAGTCCGTTCAACAGATTTTGACTTCTATTACGTTGGTGGCATGTCAAATGGCAGCTGTAATAAACAGTTGGTATTTTAACCACGTTTTTGCTTTTAATGCCATCCTTATACCTACGGAATAGTAGTCAAAATCGGTTGAACGGACTGTAAAAAAGGTTTATTTAAATTTCCAATCTTATTTCAAATGGATACTCCATTTGAAATAAGATTAGAATAGGTTGAATAAATATACTATACAACCAGTTACATTACCGCATGGTTACTTGGAAAAGAATATACGATTTATAGAGATGGAAGATACCTTAAAAGTATGAAAATCTTAGCGTTATAAAGTAAAGCGGGAAAGTAGAAGTTACGTTCCGCATTAGTTTAGTTTTTTCCCCTTTTCATCTAGCGTCGTTCCGAATCTGCGAGCAGAAAATCTACTCACTTTTTACTAAAAGTAGTCTTGTTCACTGTTTAGATATAACTGGAAGTCCTTGAGTAAGAATGAATTTCCAATGTTATTTCAACGTAAAAACTAGGTACAATGTCTTTGCTGCATGTTTACAAATGCTGCATATGTTGGGTTAAAGGAGCATACGTAGTTCATACTAATAATTTATCAGCCCAAAAGCTTCTTTAGCACACCCCGTAAAAGTTTTGGCATGAAGAAGCATTTTGTTAACACGTTAACGTACAAACAAAATGCATTTCCTTCTTCGGCTAAACACTGCTCATGTATTGGGTTAAATGAGCATACGTAGTTCGTACTTACAATTTATATACCCAAAAGCTTCTTTAGCACATCCCCGTAAAAGTGCTGACATAAATAAGTATTTGTTAACACGTTTACCTACAAACAGAAAGCAATTCCTTCTTTGGCTAAACACTGCTCATGTGTTGGGTTAAAGGAGCACACAAAACTCGTATTTACAATTTGTCTGGCCGAAAGCTTCATTAACACAACCCCATCAAGTGTTGGCATGAAGGAGCATTTGTAAACACGCGTTTTTGCTATACAGCGTGAACAACTTTCTTCATGATAGCAATATCGTAATCGCGTAAAAATACCAGGTGTCGCAATTATATTATAAGTAAAAAGAAGTAGATCTAGGTTATACACGCTCCACGTCAAAATTTGGCTAATTACCAGATTTTCTTCGTCTTGTCTCTGTTTCGCTCCCGATAATTACGACACGCCGTCCTACTTCCACGGTCATCTAATAGTGTGACATTGTGCCGTTTTTGAAGATCGAATGTTGAGTAGGTAACCTATCTACGTCTTTTTACTTATTATCATTGAGTTTTTTCATACATTGATTCATTTGGATCGAGTTGCAATTGAAGTTTTGTATGAGGCAGCTGTAAATATAATTCTTTCACTATTACGTTGTTGGTCCCATGGAGAAGGTTGTACAGTTTGATGGTCACATTTATAATACACGCTGTATAAATTTTACTCGGGCCAGTAACAATGCGAATTTTACGTGCCGTGAAAGTATTAAAAAAATTGTGAACTGTCACGGGACGCCTGGCAGATGTAAAACATCGAAATCAAACAAACAAACATCGAAAAAAGGTCAGGGTCGCGTAGTGGAGGGACCGCGCGCGCGGAGTGAGCGGTAAATCGCCACGCGGCATGCGTCGCCCCGCTAGCAATCAGTTTTACGTGTGTCTATAGATGTTTCACATCAAAAAAATATTGATAACGTTGGCGGAACCAGCACATTCTGTGGAGTACCTTTGACTTAAAGCATACGTACGCGTCGGTGGACCATTCAAACAGTTAATTGTTTAGTGATGTCATGTCAATCCATGTTATTCGAAATTAATCATCTGGAATAATAATTTTTATTTTCGGATATCATGTTAATAATTTGGTTGGTTTCTAAGTAAAATAAAAATAACCCTTATTATGAATTATCAACTCAAGGATAACATTAAGCATTGATGTAGGATAAGCACCTACGAGTACGTAATAGGAATCTACGGGAACGAAAAGCTAGCAAAAATAAATATTTAGTTTGTCATGAAATCCTCTCATGTTTTGTTGGCACGTCTAAATCTGATTTTGATATTTCTGTACAGGGAGGCCAGAGAAGTGACGTCTAAAGGTTATAAAAATTTAGATGCCTTTTATTTCGGGGCATCCGAATCACCCCCATGTATGTTCCGCAAATATTAGTAGTTCAGGAGATAGATTAAAAAAAAAAAAATTGGGATAATTTTCACCTGACATCGGTTTTGATTCTATTTCTCTTTCTTTTGCACGTTTGTGGATGTATTTTTTTGTTATATGTCATCACCATAATGTCAATTACCACCTTAAAAATTGTGGTTTACCTGGGCCTAACAAAAAAATATGAAAAAGGAAATTCAATCAACTCAGCCTATCGTAGTTCACAGCTGGACATTGGCCTCTCCCAGGCTGCGCGACAACACCCTGTCCTCCGCCTTCCGCATCCAGGCCACCATGCTGCCCATTACCTAGTATTTAATATAAAATTCATACAAATTCTAGAATAAACGTTGAATGACGTTTGCAAACTGCAATGTTTTGCATATTGAATCTGGAAAGTGATTGGCACGTTCAGTATTTGAAGTATTGAATTTTAAATTTCGAATACATTTTATTGGATCGAATGAGTAAGTAGTTTTGATTATTCGAATTTTGATTTGTTTTTGAAATGTCTACCGTAATATTTACGGAAGTAGATTAGACAATTTAGTGTTCTTTTCCTTCAGTAGAAATACGATAAACTATTTAATTTAAATAAACCCATTAACTAAATAACTAACTTCTAAAATCATTCCGATGGTGACTTACAATTTAAATAGGTAATACAATACTTATTGGATTTGGCAATTTGATCAAAATATGAATGAATCTAGATCTCCTTAATAATTATTACACAGCGATAATTTATACAGGTCTCTTTACATCCCTCTGTAGAAACAAACTTGACCGACAACGTATAAAACATAACGGCAATATGTCAAATGCCCTATATGGTGGAGCCACCCTTTTGTGCCACGACGTGACTTATCACATTTTGCTTTCCACCAAACGTGTTTCCTTTTCTTTGTGTACGATTTACGAGAAAACCTTTAATAAAATATTTATAGTTTTTCTATAAACCAATGTATGAAAATACAAAGTAGGACACACTCTCAGGAGTGTGTCCTACTTTTTCTTTATTGAATGCACGTGCGAAAATTGAGTTCAGCGAAGACTCTAGTGTTCACTAAACTCAATTTTCACGGTAACTGAATGTTACATTATTACCTGTATCGTGTAAATGAATTTTCATGGCTCTAAATAATTTTACAGGTTTACAGGCAAGAAGTAGAAATCTCTTTCCGTATCTGACTTAGAAGTAGTAAAGAATTGAAGTATGGTTCCGTTGTCAGTTCGATAAGGGTCGTTTCACATTTTGTCGTGTCAGAGTTTCTGACAGTGACAGATATAAATGCCACAACATACGTTCCGCGCTGGACTCGATCGACAATTGACGGTTGGTACAAACGCGCAGATAATTCACCTGGGCCTGTCATAGACAGGCGGTTGCGGTGAAGTGTGAATGGACCATAAAATTGAATACTAACAAAAAATGTTTTTGAAAAACGTCCCGCTTTTCGTCGTAAATGTATGAAATAATATTTATGATGTAGGTACTGTCAGCATATTCAATTGGATTTTTGAAATAATAATCACAAAAGATTTTTCACATTTTATAAAAGCATTGAATTCATTGAATTTCAATTTGTAGATGAAAATAATATTGTACTTCATTGACAGGTTGAAACTTATTAATAACATAATTATCTAGAACATAAAACTGTTAAATAATATTGAATAAATAGAATACCTAATCAAAAAAACAGTACTTCTGTTTAATCGGTAAGATTGTCTATAGACATAATGATCGTTTGATCTGTTGCCATATTTGTGGTCTATGGAAAAAATTGATTAAAAAATAAAAGTTCTTTTCTCTCTGGTGTCAAGCAAGTCATGAATCGTTTTATTATATCAGATCCTCACTGCCAATAAAACCCCTAAAATCTATAAAAACAATATAAAAAACTACTTAACTCATAAAAGGTATAATTTTCTGTTCTAACAAATAACGTTCTGAGTTTTAGAAAATAGTTATTACAAGTTGGTTATACATTGTTTCCATTAGTCCTCAATATCCTAATATTATAAATGCGAAAGTAAGTTTGTTTGTTACCTTTTCACGGCTAAACCACTGAACCGATCATCCTGAAATTTTGCATGTATGTTGTCAGGTGTACAGAAACGGACACAGGGTACCTTTCATCCCGAAAAAAAGTACTGTTCCCGAGGAAAACAACAATAACGTTCATATGATAATAGATGGCGCCACGTGTCTTTCGAATCATGATCGAATTATATTAAGTGTGTTAAGAGTTTTTAGCCGCCAAACGTCAAACAACAAGCAGTGTACAACCCGAATTGATTGTGAAATTCAAAATTAACGCGAGCGAAGCTGCGGGCAAAAGCTAGTTCTAAATAAATGCTACATATTTAGTTCGAGAACGTAGCTGAAAGCCGTCCGGAACAAAATATCCCTTCGTCCATTTTGTAGGCTTTCGCGACACAATTAACTGGGTACTGACATTTTCCAGTACGATACCATTACAGACCCTATAATTAACACATTGTGACCCCGCTTAAGGTGAACCCGCAGCTGTAACCCGCAAATAGATTTTTTTTACGTGTTATGCGTACGAGTATCATATTTTGATCACACAAACAAACACAAAACACATAGAACATTGAAACATGTTCTATCTAATATTTTTAATAACACCTTGTAAACCATGTTTTATCCAAATAAAATATCTATCATAACAAGATACTATACCTGACACTGACCAGCAAATTGCAAAAAAAACGTAAGAAAATTTGAATTTCTCAGCCGAATTTTCTCTGCCACTGCGGATCCACCTTAAGGGGCCGGCGTAGCATGCGTAGTTCATAAAAACGTAATAACTGATTTAAACAAGAGTTATGAGAAAAATAAGTTTTCTATAGAAATTTTAAATTCCTTATATCTCGTCTTCTCTCGTCATAAAATGTCCTTTCAAAATATATATTTGGGAACATAGATATTGTGTAATCCAATCGAAATAAAGACTTTAAGAATATGTTTGATTTACAAATTATTTTGGTATTATGTTTGTATGAACTACGCATCCATAGCCGGTCTCATTTATATTGTATGTCCGTTTATCTTGGACAATACTTTGTCCAAGATAAACTTAAGCTAAACAAAACTTTGTAAAACACTTAAGAAAAATACAAGAGGCAGTTTTTTTTAATAGAATGTTGTAGCTTAGAAGAAAAATCCGAGAATTAACGCAAATTTCAGATCGATCAGCTAACTTTTTATTTAAAATGAGTTTCCGTAGAAGCAAATCTGTTTTCTAACTTCGATGTAGCTTGTAGTTGTGTTGTGGATTATTAACTAAACTAGCAGCGTCCCGCGGTTTCACCCGCATTAGTCTCGATCCCTTGTAAATATCGGGATAAAAAGTATTCTATGTCCTAAGCCAGATCATGGTCTACGCATGTGCCAAATTTCATCTAAATCCATTAAGCCGTTTTAGCGTGAAAGCGTAACAAACAAACAAATAAACAAACAGACTCTCTTTCGCATTTATAATATTAGTTAGGATAACAACTATGTCAAAGTCTGGTTAGACTGGAAGCTGACCCCAACATAGTTGGGTAAAGGCGAGGCAGATGAGGATGATTTTGAACTATGTCAAGTCACATTGAATATTTATTTCAAATAGATATTTGACCGTCAAAATTTACAAAAAAATTGAATTTATTCTAGTCGCTCCTTCCAAAAGGCAGTTACGAATGCAGAAGAAAGGGCAACACATTCCACCGTTAATCATTTTAAAATGTTTTACTGTATTTTGTATAGATACATTAATTATTTATGATTTCTTGTGAACACCGGATACTGAAACTTAATTGAATTTTTCATGTTTTAGAGGCTTAACGTATTTTGATACTCGATACTAACACCGGTTACTGAAACTTAATTTAATTTCTCAGGTTTTACAGAGGCTTAACGTATGTTGATACTTAGTACTAACACCGGTTACTGAAACTTAATGTAATTTCTCAGGTTTTAGAGAGGCTTGACGTATGTTGATACTTAATACTAACACTGGTTACTGACGCTTTTAGAGAGGCTTAACGTATGTTGATACTTAATGCTAACACCGGTTACAGAAACTTAATTTAATTTTTCATGTTTTAGAGAGGCTTAACGTATGTTGATACTTAATATTCATACCGGTTACTGAAACTTAATTAATTTTTCATGTTTTAGAGAGGCTTAACGTATGTTGATACTTAATATTAATACCGGTTACTGAAACTTAAAACATTTTTTCAGCTTTTAGTGACACTTAACGTATGTTGATAATACTAACACCGGTTACTGAAACTTAATTTAATTTCTCAGGTTTTACAGAGGATTAACTTATGTTGATAATACTGACACCGGTTACTGAATCTTAATTTAATTTTTCAGGTTTTAGAGCGGCTTGGCGTATGTACGTAACTACTTAAATTCAACGCTCAATAGAACGAATGACATTCTACGAGTAGATCTGAATTTTTTCTCAGCAAACTTTGTTCTATGCAAGGCTTCCAAAGTGCTCAAATTTCGCCACTTCAACTTATAACATTTTTTTATGAGTCAAAGGGATGATCCTCGAACTCATAAAAATAAAAGAAGAATTTAAACTTGAACTGAAAAGCTGACACAAAGTTTTTTTATTTCTATACATTTTACTGAAGGGGACTGAAAATAAGAAAAATATAAGGAAAATGGTGACCCTATCACAATTTGCCCTTTTATTGCTTGTCAGAAGTTTCCAACGATCCAAATATGGTTCGTTTTAATACAGTTCTGGGTATAGTAATAAAGGCTTCGTATCGAAATTATGTACTGCGGGTTATGAGATAAAGTTAGGGAGATGGGGTGATAACTGCTTCCCCGCGGGAGTAATAAGTCTACCAGTTCTTGGTAGGTTTTTGGAAGCTTTGATTTAAAGCGTGACTTCATTATGTCTTAGTTGGTACCTATATTTATAGCGTTAAATTTGTAGGTATCATCGTTTATTAAGCTTGAAATTAATAATAATTTAATTATTTGTAAAATAAACTGTTAGCCAATATCAATTAAATTATTTTAAAAAAACATGACAGCCCTGCCAAAAAACGAACCAAAAAGTAAAAAACCAGGGTTCCTCCGACTACAATGATAATTTAATTTATGTGTTTATTCATCGAGTAAATGAGTGACCTTTCGCTTTGTACATAACGATTAACTACAACTTGTTTTTTACTTTTTAGTTCGATTTTTGGCAAGGCAGTAAGTGGTGTTTTTAATTTTTAAATTATTTATTTTTATTTTATACATATAAAGACAAGACAAGTTTTATTTTATAAACCATGTAATGCTAAGTGGTGGTATTTTTATTTTATTTTTAGCATTTTAGCCCTAAAGGTGGTTAAAAAAAAAACGCTCACGGCGAGGCTAGGCGTGGACGGCGTGGGATGAAATGTTTCATTTGTATGTACACCCTACCTATGTTAAATGTATGCTAATTTTATAGTCTTGGCATGTCCTTAACAAGGCCTTTAATTTGATACCCATATTGTGATAATTGAAGATTTTTATTGAAAACTGTTTTTTTTAATTCCATAATATTTATAGCCTATGCCACTCGGGGTGGTGTAAGGATTTTAACAATACATCTAAATTTGTTCAGGCATTTAAAAGTTATGGTGGCACAAAGAAGCTCACCTAGATACATACGAGTACATGAACCCTAAACACATTACACTCCTTTTTGGGCAGTCGTGTGAAAAATGAACTAGAAGACCTTTCTATTCGATTATTACGAAGAAAATTAAACGCCTAGTTAGTAGATAAATGTTTGTACACACACCGAATACCTTAGCTCTAAGAAATGAAAATTATTGTTTTCTCTTTCAATGTTTTTATTACTACTATAGAAGTATGAGGAACAGGGTGTAAAGTTCCCTTATCCTCCATAGAAAAGGGAGGATCTTCCGACCAGACGGGTGTTGTGTCTGGTGAGCAAGTACCCGACGTTTGATGTCGGGCCGTTCTATAAATACTAGTCACGCGGTAAACTCTGCTTGCGCGATGCAGGATTTTGCGTGACGTCAGTGTGACGCGTAGTTCGTATGGGGCGATGTTGATGCCACCACACTACCAATAATTGTCCGTTAATTATCAATATCGTATTATATCAGAATATAAAAAGTATAGTAGAAATGTTATAACGATAATTTCTGCTTGGCATACCTACCAGAAATGGTAAATATGAGTATCTTAATGTTAATTATGTAGATAACATTCATGTACCACCTATCTATAATTGCCACATTATGCGAATAAATTTAATATTTGTATGACCTACAAGTAGTTGTTCCGGATCTGGCTGTTTGTGTATGTGAGTTTAAATGTTTGTAAACGCACACACTATACAGGAGAAATTCCTAGTTTGGAGCAATGTTAAAATAAAAAAAAAATATTTTGATTTGACTTGATTCGACCCAATTACACTCGTTGGTGCTTTGCTTTTGCTTTGTATCAAAGATTAATCATTTGTATGCCGCATCTTGATAACATGATTTTATAAAAGTACATAAAACCTTTTGCAGCGGACTCAGAACCAAAAACAACTTATTAACTTTAATTAACTTATTACACTTTCCCATTAGCAGAGTAGATGAAAACATATCGCTGTGTACTAGCAGGCATGCACGTTAATTTAGTCCTTTTAGCAGAGTGGTTTGTACTCTTGTGCCGAAATGGACAAACTGTCAGGACTTGTACACCGTCCTTTAAACACAACACGTTATGACTGCAGCTTTAAGGCGAAAGCGTCTCGGTTGTCCGCGAAATTCAAATTCTGTTACACTTTTTGCATTTTACAGGTCAATATCAAGCATTTATTTTTCACCAAATATTTATTTATAGAATTATAATCATAAAAATCATCAATACAACTCTCTAAGTTCACATACCCTATTGAATGACTATTTCATGAAATCATGACATTTGAGGCCAATTCTAACTTAAGGAGTTGTATTGGTAATTCTCTTGATTATAATTCTGTTAAGCCGTATTTGTTACGGTCGCGAATTATATTTTAATCAACATACAACCTGACATGGACCTGCAAATTGCAAAAAAAACGTAAGAAATTTTTAATTTCGCGGCCTACCTTTGAGCATCCCCATGTGATAATACCCCTTGTTTTACTCCAAACTGTGAAACATTATAGTATTTTTACGCCAAAACTTCGATACTTCATCATCTAAACCCAAAACTTTACATAAAACCATTGATGTATTAAAATAGGAAGATATGGTACGCGCTCTCATTTACGAATATTGTTGATCTGTCACCATTGCATTTAATTTTATATCATTTCATATAATTTACAATAATGTTGCATGCCTACTAAAAGGTAGATTGTACAAGGATCACCCATATTTTAACATCTTATTTACTGTACCTACAATAAATGTTTACTTTACTTTCCTCCTCAACGTGGACCGCATAAATTAGGGGAAAAGGACATAATTGACCTTAGTCACAATCGAACTGGCGTTTGTGTAGCACGTATTAGTGACAATTATTGCTATCTCGTTCCCGCTATAGCCCGCGTACCTAATATGTCTCTCTATTTCGGTTGTCGAGCACATGACGCACGACATCGGGAAATGTAGTTGTGTGGGTGTGTTTACATGTAAGTGTTTCTAGTCCATTTAATATTTAGGTACGTAATGTTAGAGAGTGGCCTATCTTCTCATTTAATACATCAATGTATAAATCCAACAAAAAAGATAAAAGATAGGACGTACATCATTTTAAGTTACTCGTTAACTTACGTCTGATGTAGCAAAAAATTCCCTCTTCAAGAAAATATTAATTATGGCAGAAATTATCAAAGGGGAAAGAAACGCCTCTGGCCATGGAAAATTGGGATGTCTGGGGGAGCCGGCGTTATAATAATTTCGCAATTTCCTTAATTAAATTCATATAATTGTTTCAGTATGATCCGGGTATGAGGCGGGACTTGTAATGAAAAATTGAGAACGAGAATATGTTGCTTTGATTTTGTATAATGATAAACATACATACATATATAAACTCACGCCTTCTTCCCATGGGGGTAGGCAGAGACTATAGAACGCCACCTGCTACGCTCCTAACATACTCCTTTTGCTTCGTTTACAGTCATACATCTGGTCATACACGCATGCTGGTTACTAGCACTACGCTCTTGTCCTTTCTGAAGAACGACACCAATTAGGTCACTATAATATGTCCTTCTAGGGTGTCCCAGCGTTTCCACTTACTTCTGCCTTGTAAATATCTTTTGTTAATCGCCTTTCATTCATCCTATCAACATGACCAAACCATCTAAGCATACTATTTTCAATTTTTTATTTTTTTAAACACTCACCGTTACCTTATCACATCATTTTGTCAGCCTATCATTTATAGTCACACCACACATGCTTCTCAAGGAACGCATTTTCACAGCATTATTCTACTTTCATGCTTTGTATAACCATGTATCTCTAAATAATCTGAATTGGTTTCGAGAAGCGTACACTAGGTCCTACGGTATTCTGTATTTACAATTTAATTCCAATATAGGTACATATAATTTTGGTGCCCTTTTAACAGATTAGGTACCAAAATTCATAATAATTAAGTTATAAATAATATATGGCGCGGATGGGATGTTGAAATACTGGTTCTACATTAATTATGCTCATTTAAATTGGTTTGATAGGTAGTTTTATCCGACGTTTTATACAAAATATGTCAATCGGTAAATTACCATGTAAAAACGGTAACATTGTAAAATCTCAATGTCAGTGCAATTTATTACATTCATGAATGACATAATGTAATATCACGCCTGTAATCCCCGAAGGGTTGTCATAACTTTATTAATTTATATGATTTAATCAAATTATTATTATGTATTGTTTAATTAAATTATTATTATGTATTGTTTAATTAAATTATTATTTTAAATGATTTAATTAAATCATTATTATATATTATTTAATTAAATCATTATTACCAATTACTATTAATTATTACTAACATTAGTCTGTAAGCTCGTAGTTGTACTAACAAATATGGATGTAATCATAATGATGAATCTGAAATAAATTATGATTTATTTATTATAGTTTTTCTGAATAGCTATTGGTGTATGTTAGATTTGTGAGGAGAATTTCCGAGTACGGTAAAGCTTTAAAAAAACAATGAAATAGTCCAACAATAAATAATAACAACAATGAAATATAAATAATAAAAAACAATGTTAATACAAAAAGATGGCTAAATCGATCCCCAGATATTCGTTGGATCTTTCTAAAAAGTGGAAAACGTACGTGTTTGCTCTGTGTAAAAACAGCTAAAATTGTTGTGTTCAAGAAACGTGGTTATAACCACATGATTGTATAATTGTTGATCTAACATAGTCTTCTTCATCGTCAATCGTCAATATCGACTTCTATGCTTCTATGTATCTGTTTGTATATGACTCTTGAAATAAACTTTTTTTTTATGTGAAACATCTATAGGCGCACGTGAAACCGATTGCTGGCGGGGCGACGCATGCCACGTGGCGATTAACCGTTCTCTCCGCGCGCGTAATCCCCCCGCTACGCGACCCTGACCTTTTTTCGATGTTTGTTTGTTTGATTTCGATGTTTCATATCTGCCAGGTATCCCGTGACGGCTCACATGGCAGAAATGTTTTATATGGGGCGAGCCTATTGCCATCAATCGGCAACAAATCCAGACTCCGGGATCTTACTGAGAAATTCCTGACGCAAATAAAAAAATGTAAAAATAAGTTGTAAGCTTAGCGTGTTTTAACAGAAATTTGTAATTTCTGTTAAAACACGCGAACCATTTAAAGTGTACTAAGCCGCCTTAAAAGTCAAACTTAACCCTGAAAATACAATCTATAACAAACACGTCTGCACTGCATGCAACGTTGTTAATTCACAACAACGATGACATCAAGTTTATGTCGGCACACAACGACAAAATGGCGCTGATACACTTTGAAGGTCGTTAACAACCACGGTGCAGTGATATTGATGTTTTAATTATGCAAATAATTTGACAAAACCGCTTGGAGGTGATTTAACATGGGACGAAGCAACGTAAAATATGAGAATAAAACACTCGCTTCTTTTATAGCCAGTTTTAACATTATTATAAATATGTATGATCAATCATTACAAAAATAAACAGAATTCTTTAAAACGTTGCAGTCATTTGCAGAAATGTTGTTATTTCCCGCAGAACAATTTGTAATTTCAAAAATGTTTATACAATTCCCACTATCAAAATAAACATTTATTCAAACAATTCAATTACAACAACTACTCCACGATAACGACCGAACTCTGTTCTAGCATCAATAGGTAACATTTATAGGAATAGAATAGCAGAGTTTATTTAGCTGGGCCATTAATACATGTATCAGCACTCAATTATTTGCAGAATGGATAAACCCCGCCGTATGTTACAGTCCATATAAATACTCCTCTTTCCAATAAAAATAACCCTTCCTGCATTCGACGATGGAAAAACAGTGGAATTGTAGAACAAATGTTCTTGTGGCCGTATCTCGCTTTTGTTCAATTAGAAGGAGAACATTTGGAGTTTCTTAGGTATTGGGTGTAAGTCAGCGGCTCGGAATAATAGGGTTAAGTGGAATGTACGGGACAATTTGCTGAAAGACATTTCTTTTATTGGGATTTTTATGAAATTAAGTAATCACTTTTAAAACAAAGGAAAATCTAATGACCATTTTTGTACACAGTCTCTTTAATGGTAGGTAGGTTTTTTCTGATAGATTAGACGGGCCTACAATGGATAGGTTTATCAAAGCCCCATGTCCTGGCTTTCCTTTGTTTTGTTTTTTTTGACGTTTTTAATCGGAAAATGTTTTAATATTGTATTGTGTGCGTAATTTATTACTACTAACATAGTTTTTAAGTTACTTGTAAACTAACACGCTATGGGCCTACGATGCCTGCTAATAAAAGATTTTTATTTTTATTTAATGAAACATTAAAACATTGCAAAACCTTCACAACTTAAAAATGTAATACAAATGCTTTATAACTATGTTTATTATTACTGGAAGTTAACTCAAATTTGTTGAAACTTTAATTCAATATTTCTCTGTAGGTAGGAACGCCTACTGAGTAAATGGCGGAGTTCGCGAATTGTTTACTAGTTTTATTTACCTCACCTAAGTTTAATTAAACCACTATAGTACCTCTACTATAATACATTTGTATATAATTAACAATAGCTACACCGAAGCGGAGAGCAGTGGTGACACAGTGGTGTCGGCCGAGACGTACGAGTTAAAAAAGTATTTTTTGTAACAAACTCGCACCTTTAACTATTTTTTTTTAATTTCATAGGCGTGGCTCGTACAGCTTCGGTATAATCAGCCTGTAATTTTCCCACTGCTGGGACACAGGCCTCCTCTTGGTGAGAGGGAGTGGGCCGTAATCCACCACGCGGGCCCAGTGCGGGTTGGTAGATGTCACATGTCTTAATTTTTGTAGGTCGTAGGTTCGAACCCTGACAGGTGTACTGACGGCGGCGTTTAATTTATTAAAATTATTTCATCCCCAATGATCTCAAAACGGGGAAGGAAAAAATCGTGAGAGAAACCGGCATGCGCCTAGATTTAAGGAGGCCTGTGTCCCAGCAGTGGGAAAATTACAGGCTGATTATACCTGTACCTGTATCAACATCGCCACATGCGAACTACGCGTCACTCTGACGTCACGCAAATCCTGCATCGCGCAAGCAGAGTTTACCGCGTAACTAGCATATACAACATCTCGACATCAACCGTCGGGCAGTTGCCCACCAGAAGCAACACCCGTCTGGTCGGAGGATCCTCCTCTTTTCTATGGAGGATGAGTGAACTTTAGACCCTGTTCCTCATGCCTCTAAATACCGAAGCTGTACGAGCCAAGCCAACGAAATTTAATTAAAAAAAATGGTTAAAAGTAACAGTGCGAGTTTGTTACGAAAAAATATTTTTTAATTTAAATGTATCGATAAAATTATTTAAATCAACAACATGTTAATCACTTACATGGAGTTAGTGTGAAAATAATAAGGTAACATTGTTTGCTTAAATCTTTATGCTTTTTATTTTGCAGTAACATTAGGTACTTTCCTTTTTAACGTCCGCAGCAAATAAGTAAAACCTTTTCCTGCAACGCGTTAAGTAAACAACCCGAGACTACAAATTAAAGTCCACTGTCTTTAATTACCAACTTATCACCCTTTAATATATTTAAAGCTGAAACAGTTCGTAAATAAACGCCAACTCATTTTAAATGTCGCGCAATTTTTAGTGAAACGAACCGCTTTGTCGACAGATATAGACGGAGGGCGGAGCCAATGTGCGCTTTGGAAAAATCTCCATTCAAGGGAAAATGAAGGGTGCTCGGCTCCAAAACTGATGACGTGTAAAAAGCTGATAGAGCCATCGGGGGTTCATTTAAATGTCGCGAATGGGATGAGAATCTCTCAAGCTTTTGTATAATGTTGAGGGATAACCGCAATTCGGGCGACGAGATTGTATCTTTAGCAAAGATTTTTTGGAGTTTTTTTGGAGTGTAAATGTGACGTGATAATGAACGAAATCTTTACCCGACTGCAGAAGGGCGTTTTTGTCTACGTGTGGAGTTATATTATTAAATTCATTTAAAAATATATTATTAAATTTATATAAAAAATATAAAAATAAATTTATTAAATATATACATTATTAAATTCATTTAAAAATATAACCCATGCTATAAATCCTCTATAAAAGTTTCTGAAACAGTTAGCTTATTACCAACTTTAAAACAACCAGTGTCATAGTAACCATTATACTCGTATCATCCAAACGAGTGTTATTAAGTTGTACTAAATTTCATTATGAAACTCCTTTTCTCACTACTCAATTCGTGGTATCTTTATGAATTTCAGAAAAATAACATTGTCATGCACGCGTGTTTCACTACCACAGCACCGTACCTAATTGGGCACGCCACAATTGCGGCGGTAAGTCCCCTCTTTGAGGAGTGGCTAGAGAGGCGCCACGGCGTCCTCACCTTCCGCCTGACGCAGGTCCTCACCGGACACGGTTGTTTCGGGAGGTTCCTGTTCAGGATAAAGCGGGAGGAAACGCCCGGGTGTCACCACTGTGTGGATCGCCCGGAGGACACGGTGGAGGTCTGCCCTGCTTGGGCGGAGCACCGCCGTGTCCTCACGGAGGCGATCGGCGGCGACGATCTCTCGCGTCCGGCCCTGGTTCAGGCCATGGTTTGGAGCGAGAGTGCATGGGAGGCCGTCACCTCCTTCTGCGAAACAGTAATGCTCGCGAAGGAGGAGGCGGAGCGCATGAGGGTGAGGCAGGGTGCCCGCCCTTCCGCCCTAAGTCGCCGCAGGAGACGCCCTGGGCGTCGGGAATCGCAGGCGGATTCCCGGCCACCGTAGGCGCGGGCTTGCGGACGGTGAGCGATGGGTAGCTCGCCGTCCGATAAGGACCAGGCCCGGGTCGACGGCGCGTTGTGTTCCACGCGCGCCTCAAAGAGACGTCAGCACCAATTGACGGGGTCCGAAAGGGCCAATGCCTGCCAGGGTTACGAGCCTGTCCGAAAGGGATATCGTGGCTCTGGCACACAGGCATCTGAAGGAACACGGTGGGTTTTAGTCAGTAAAAGTCTGACACTCCCTCTCGCTCCGCCCAGAGCGGGAGAAGTTATTTGATGATTTCCCACCAAAAAAAGCACCGTACCTAATAAAAAAAAAACTTGTAGCTTAGACTTATGCTCTACGCTCTTATGCTTGTACTTATAGCTTGAACTTATGGCTTGGCTTATAGGTTATTCGAATTCACGTCGTATCCCGCCATTTTTGTTTGATATTAGTATTGCAAAAATGTATTATAGACGATTCATATCATGGGTGTAGATAAAGACTTGTATGCAACTATACATAATTAGGTATTAAAACACTCATGTGATACTTTTATCACACTTGGCTTCGCCTCGTGTGATAGACTTCGAATTCGTATTTTAATACTCCTTATTAAACAACAGTTGCATAAATGTATAATTATTACGGTTTAAGCATCCATTTTCTTTTTAAGAAGCAAACCTACAAGTAAATACTTGTAAGTAGATATTATTCTCCCATGTATCCCTGCTATGCTATTTTTTTCTCATTCATTTCATTGTTTAATTTATCATCATGAATTTAAATAATTAGAACAATTGATAAAAAAAAGTAACGAAGTTCACAAACAAAAACAAGCAATGTATTATTTACGCGATGGCACCGGTGTTTGAATTCACTTACAAATATTGAATGGGGAGCCTGAGCGGAGTTGCGACAATCTTTCACGTCCCTACACTGCCGGTAGTGTGTTGCCAACGCCAATAAGTCACGGCCTGAATAAAAAAATAAAATAGAAACGTGACATGAGTGGTCGAACTCGAATTCGAATTTCGAGTCAAAAGTTCTTCGATTTGAATTTGGAACCTATTTGTCACTTTTTTATGTAGCGACCGTCACTATCGTTCTTTTCTTAGCTAACTGAAACTTAGCACCATGTAAATGAAGCCGTGTTTAGACGTATTCTGATTTCTGTTTATTGAAGTAAAACTTCTTTAGGCAAGCTTGACTTGGGGAGTAAGCTGGTGAATGCGTGACGAGAGCGTTACGGAAGCGAGCAAATAGAAGTTGAGAGGGAAATATAACTTAGTGAAGATAGAAAGAGAGAGAGTTACGTTTCGTATATTACTGTAGGGGCAAGAGAGAGAGGTGCGAGTACACATTTTCTTTCTCTCTTTCTCTCATAGCCAGTTGCGTTTCGTAAATCTAAGACACAGTGCAGGCCTATTGTTGTAAGTAAGTAATAATAATAAATTATAAATAATATTAATTTTATTTGACATAAAAGTACCTACATTTATAAGCATAGAAATAGCCTGGTACAAAACCAATGATCAATGACCCCCATGCTAGGAAAAACCTGTGTTGGTCATCCAACCGTCCATTATGGATCTATAAGTTACTTACAAATTAGCAATGTGCACTTTTGTAAGTACATATAATTAGTATTACTATTTGTAAGTTTTACAAAGCTCACTCGTTTTTTTTATTCATTCATAGTTTAATAAACGCTCATAGTCAAGAAAATAAATACCAAAAACGTAAAGAAATTCCTTGAGAATATTTTTCTAACATTTGCATTCCCACGTTGGAAGCCCTGTCTTGGATGTAAGTATAATCCTTTTACCCCGTATTTCAATCTGGCAGTACCAGCCCTGCGGGCACTAGGTACTACGACGCGCGCAGGTTATTTGGCAAACGTTGAACTGTGCCATTGTTCTCATGCAGCATTGGCTGCAACCAGGCATAGACGGACTCACGTTTGTGTGCCTCGGCTTCGCCTCAGCCCACATTTACACGTTCATCCATCAATGCCTCTTTTGCTGGCCGCTGCAGTAATGTACTATTAAAAGAGTAACCGTGGAGTTTCTTGCCGGCTGTTCTCTATAGGAAACGACCAATTAGAACCGTGCACCTATCTTTTGACGTTTCATAAGTGCCCATGTAGGCTTATGTGAAATAAAATTGTAGCAGCATCAACATCGCCACATGCGAACTGCGCGTCACACTGACAAAATCCTTCATTGCGCAAACACAGTTTACCGCGCAACTAGCATTATACAACGTCCCGACATCAACCGTCAGGCAGTTGCCCACCAGACACAACCTCGTCTGCTTGGAGAATCCTCCCTTTTCTATAAAGGATGAACTTTACACCCTGTTCCTCATGCTACATGCGTCTATACTGGTGATCCCTAACAAGAACGTCAGCGCAGCCTTCGTGCAACTACATCAGCGTGACGTCATCCTCATCAGTTCCTCGAGCTTTCGAGCGGCGGGTCACACAGCCAGCCAGCACCCATGGCATCAACGGGTATCCTGACCACCACCAGCATGCAGCGATTTTGATTTTGAAATTAAAATTAATATTAGTATGAAATCGTCCATCCGCCTTGAGCAAGCGTGGTGATCAATGCTCATGCCTTCTCTGTAGAAGAGGCATTTGTTAGGCACTGGGACAATAATTGGCTGGTATAATATTTTAATAAATTTATTTATTTAAAGTGTAATATAATTATATTTCGTATAATGTTTTCATTGATGAATTAAATTATTAATGGTACTTAATGGAATAAGTGAATCAGTAAAAGGCTTTAATTAACTTCCATTACCTTTGATTGTGATATAATTGTGATAACCACGACATTCGGTATGTAGGTTGAAATATAATATATTCCTAGTGGTCGCACATTGGTCAAAATTCGACCCACTCTACTTACAATCTATACAGGTTGTTATAGAAATTGCGTGCCAAGGGGGTAGGGGGTAGGTTCAGTATCGATATCGGAACACAGAATAAAAAATGCAAGATCAATCTAATTTAGTACCTACTAACTTAAAATAGCAGTCGTTTAGAATTAAAATTATTTTATTTGTTTAAACGCTTTAATTACTTACCTACTATCGAGCGCCTTGTCATTTTGTGCTTCACTTCTCGCGTCCGAATACTAAGGGTCAGCGCATTATTTGCTACCTACTGACAACGGCTCGTGACAAATGGCGCAAGATGTGTGCCCCTAACGCTACTACGACGGTATGTAAATTACCGTTTTCAGTAGCAAATAATGCGCACCCTTAGTATTCGGACGCGAGAAGTGAAGCACAAAATGACAACGCGTTCGATAGTAGGTAAGTAATTAAAGCATTTAAACAAATAAAATAATTTTAATTCTAAACGATTGCTATTTTAAGTTAGTAGTAAATTAGGTTGATCTTGCAATATTTTTTTTATGTTCTTATTTTTTTTTCCTGGGTTCCTTTATCGATACTGAACCTTCCATGCTATTCTAAAGTGCCTACTAATTCCATGTTATTAAAAAGTACTTACTTATTCCATGCTCAAGCTATCACTTCCTGTTACACACTAATTCCGTCCATATTCACGAAATCACTCCCACAGAAAGCGGGAGTAAAGATGTTACACATCACATCACACTAATATTATAAAGGCGACAGTTTGTGAGTGTGTGTGTGTGTTTGTTTCTTCTTCACGCTCAAACGGTAGGACCAATTTTGATAAAATTTTGTATGGAGGTAGCTGACACCCTGGATTAACATATAAGTACTTTTTATCCCCATATTTCCACGGCATCGAGACTTACGCGGGTGAAACCGCGGGGCGCAGCAAGTCAAAAATAAATGAAATAGCGACGAAATTGTCTTGTCACTAGGGCGTGTTAGGTTAGGGGTCACGGGTTTTGCTCCGAAGCGTTAATCCGAAGTATCGGCCGTTTTATAACTTCCATAGTTTCCTTTTTTGACTTTGAATCCTTACCCGACTTAAAGTCGCATGTTTGACTTTGGCTTATCTCTTTGACTGCCTTTTTTTTTTTCGCCGTAGTCAACCAATGGCCGAACATTCGGCCGATACTTCGGATTTATGTTCTGAGTAGACACCCTGGCTTCTAATGTACAAACGTTGTCATCTCTCCATTGTAATGTTTTTAATTAGTAGACTTGGTCTCCTAGCTAATCAGCCTACAATGTTCCCACTGCTGGGACACAGGCCTCCTCTCTTCGACAGGGAGTAGGCTTTAATCCACCACGCGGGCCCAGTGCGACTTGGTAGATGTCACATGTCTTCGAATTTTTGGTTCTAGTACTTGCCGGTTTCCTCACGATGTTTTCCTTCACCGTTTTGAGAGCAGTTGTGATGAAATAATTTGCACAAAGTAAAGCGTCAGTCTGGGTTCGAACCTACAATTCGTAAGTCACGGCTGTTTCTACTGGGCCACCACTGCTCTCCTTGGACTTGGTCTCCTGCTTGGCTAAGTATGTACCACCGCGAACGTTCCCGGTCGACCACTTTTCACCCATATGCCCATAGTAATAAGGTTGAAAGTAGGAAGAAGGTATTGGTCGACCAGGAACTTTCGCGGTGGTACCTACCGTATTTCATCCAAGTTTAATTTACAGAAATATCTGACACTTTATGAAATGATAACACGAATACAAAACGAAGTGATTATAATACCTACGTATCTATAGAATAACTTCCCCATTGAAATCTTCAAAGACGATGGTAGTCTTCACTAAATTATTCTGTTAATTAATTAACTATTATCTTTGGTACGATAGTACCAAAGCACCAAAGCGCCGTAACGTCAGAACAGTTTAAACAGAATTCTGTGTAATTGAAAACATGGCGGTCGAAGCAATATATTAATAAAGACAGCAGCTCTATTGTTGGGAGCTAAGCTTACATAGTTCGTTCTTGTTGATCGAATTTTACATTGAAATTAATTGCTTGTTGATCTAATTTAGTTTCGTGTAATTTGTAGTCCACTTTCACGTTGTCATAGGGAAGAGTAACATAAAAGGGTAGGCAGAGGTGTCAAGCTAAACCAGGGAAATTAATTGTTTAGCAAATTGTGACTACCGTATAATATTCAAATCAAAACCGTCATTCTTTGAAAACTGTCAAACAATTGTGTTACATCTATGCTGGCCCGATAAGACCAGTTCAGTATTACCATCGAGTACGAAGACTATGCTTGTGCAGTCCTTAATTTCCCCCATCATTGATTATTTTAAGAAATACAAAAATCCCAGGGACAAATATGAATACCGTATATTGGAGGAACGTTCTAAAATCATGATCAAAAAGTGCTACAGCACATACGTCAACAACACTGAAGATAACATCAGACTGAATCCGAAGGCATTTTGGTCATTCGTTAAGGCCAAAAAAGCCAAGTCTAATGACATTCCATCTGAGATGTATTGGAGCGGGAAAGTGGCAACTTCTGGAGAAGAAGTGAGTAAACTGTTTGCCTCACACTTTTCTGCCACTTTTGCATCTCCAGCTGGTACAGTCGCGGTACAAACAAAGTCAGAAGAGTACCCTCAGCTTGCGCTAGGAAGCCATTATTTCACAGAGCGAGACGTACTCAAAGAATTAAAAAAACTAAATACCTGCAAAGGTCCAGGGCCTGACGGCCTACCGCCGCATTTCATAAGGCAATGTGCCAAATACTTATCATTACCGCTCAAACTTATTTTTAATAAGTCCCTTATGTCTTCTAAGTTTCCCACGCAGTGGAAAATCGCACACGTAGTTCCAATATTTAAAAAAGGGGAGCCTAATGATGTTAAAAATTATCGGCCCATATCTCTTCTTTAAATTTTCTCGAAACTGTTCGAATCATTAGTCTGTCCTGTACTAACTTCACTCATTAAAACACAATTGGCTACACAACAGCACGGTTTCTGTACCAATAAATCCACTACCACCAACTTAGTTCACTACATTAATGATATCAGCAGATCCGTAGACTCCGATGCACAAGTGGACTCAATTTACACTGACTTCAGTAGCGCGTTCGACAAAGTAAATCATGTGCTTCTACTTCAAAAACTTGAGAACTATGGTATGCATGGTCATTTGCTACGCTGGTTTGAATCATATCTTTCAGAACGAAAACAGAGAGTTGTTATAAAGGGTTATAAGTCGCCACTTTATTACTCAACATCAGGGGTGCCACAGAGATCGCATCTTGGTCCTATTCTTTTCCTGGTATTTGTGAACGATATCATACACTCCATTAAAAACTCAAAATGCTCTATGTTTGCGGATGATCTAAAACTATACAAGGAAATTCAATCAAGTACCGAAATTGCTTTGCTTCAGAAGGACTTGGACGCAATTCATGAGTGGTGTCATAGTAACATGATGACTCTCAATGCCGTTAAGTGTTATAATATAACATTTACAAGGAAAAAGCTGATTCAGCCTTCAGCATATCACTTAAGCGGCATAACTCTTCAGAAAGTCGATACCATTCGTGATTTGGGAGTCCAACTTGATCGTCGACTATCCTTTATCACTTTGACACTATTGTCGCCAAAGTAAATAAAATGTCGGGATTTGTAAAAAGAACTTGCAAGGAATTCCGGTCAATCAGCACCCTTAAGGTTCTTTATAACTCTTTGGTGAGGAGTATACTGGAATATGCATATCCTGTATGGAATCCCGCGTATCGTGTCCACATCGACAGAATAGAGTGCATCCAAAAAAAGTTTACGAGATACCTCCGCTACAGATCACAGACATGTGATCGCGAAGCGGATTATCCTCAAAGGCTCTGTCATTTCAGGATGAGCTCCTTGGAGCAACGAAGAAGTTGCTCAGACTTAGTTTTCCTTTATAAGTCCCTCCACAATTTGGTGAATGTACCGGAGTTGGTTTCAGAGATCGGTCTAAATGTGTCCCACCGTACCTCATACAGATCCAATTTTAAAACCGAAACATTTCAAATGCCTAAAAATAGAACTAATCTTGGTCGTTCAGCTCCTTTATACCGGTTTTTGTCTAGCTACAATAACCTGAGCACGCGTACTAATGACTTGGACATATTTTCGAACAGTCTGAATGAATTGAGGCGATACGTTCTCAGTTCTTGATCGATCTGTTTGTTTATTTCTGTTACAAAATGTTAATTGTGTATTTGCACAATTTTTTACACAATTATTATATTAAATTGGATGGTGTGTTGTGTATGTAATGTAATGTACAATTTCATTTAATTTAATTTAGCCTATTCTTATTTATAATTAATGTAATAATGATAATGTCTTAATTTATTTGTCATTTTTATAGTTTCAATTTATAATTGTTATAATATTCCAATTTAACTAATTTATTTGTATTTTTATAGTTTCAATTTATAATTATTTTATTAATTACAATTTTATTGATGTTTTTTTATATTAATTTTTGAATTATACTGTATTTCAATTTAACTACTTGTCATTTTAAATTCAATGTAAACTGTGTAAATTTTAATTTTCTTATGATCATATATTTCCATTAAATTTTTATTATTGATTATACAAGTGCTGTGCACACCTATAAGTGACAAATTCACCGCAAAGCTGTTGATATAGAATTTAATGTAATGATTTAGTGAATAAGTCGTTGGTGTGTCAATAAATAAATAAATTATGGTGATGTATGCTACTATGACCTGAATGCAGATCTCCTCAACAAACTTAACCGTTTTCTCTATAACTGCATTCAATTCGTTTTCAATCTGCGTAAATATGATCATGTCTCTGCGCATCGATCGCTTCTAAAGTGTTGCGCGCATACGCTAGCGCAGAGAGCAAAGGGCGCTAACCACCTTGTTTTCATTTCTTGACTCTCCCTCTTCCTCTAGTTATCTAGCCCCCCACTTTCAATACATTTGCGCCAACCATAAGAAAGAAAGAAATAAGAAATAAAATACGTTTTTTTGCGGTAAACATAACGCAAAGAAATAAAAACACAAACACGAAAGAACAAATTGAGGGAAAAATCTAATAATAATAAAAATCTATCTAGATAGATAGATTTTTATTATTATTCGATTTTTCCCTCACAATCGTCTTCTTCAATGTCCCACTCACCGCACAGACTTCATTCACTATTCCTTCTTCGTTCAGTCCATCTCTCTGTGGAATGCGCTCCCCCAGAAAATTAGGATGGCAACCAACCGATTTTCCTTTATATTCCTATAAGTTAAAGTTCGCGAGCACATTCGGAAGACGCTGGCAGTATCATCACAACGGTAATGTTTTCTCATTGTTCGTCTTATTTGTTTTAATATATTTATTTGTGCCTAGATTTATATATAATTAGGTGTATATAACCAGTGCGTCCTGCCCGTCATGACATACGGTGCCGAAACGTGGACACTGACAGTCGGGCTGGTCCACAAATTCAAGGTTGCCCAGCGCGCTATGGAGCGGGCTATGCTTGGAGTCTCTTTGAAGGATAAAATCAGGAATGAAATTATCCGGAAAAGAACCGGAGTTACCGACATAGCTTGCAGAGTAAGCAAACTGAAGTGGCAGTGGGCTGGCCATGTTTGTCGAAGGACCGATGGCCGATGGAGCAGACGAGTCCTGGAGTGGAGACCGCGTATCGGCAAGCGTAGTGTGGGACGCCCCCCAGCTAGATGGACCGACGACCTTAAGAAAAGATGGCTGGGTCAGACTGGATGCGGAAGGCGGAGGACAGGGTGTTGTGGCGCAGCCTGGGAGAGGCCTATGTCCAGCAGTGGACTGCGATAGGCTGAGTTGATTGAGGTGTATATATTATATTTATAGTTTTTAATAGGTATATGTATATCTTTATATTTAAATAATATTTATTTCTCAATTCTCGCTATTGCACCTACCATTGTTTGTCTCTGCATCACCCAAAGGTTGACTGGTAGAAAATGCCTATGTCATTAAGTCGGCCTCTGTACATTTGTGTGCTTAAAGTATTAAATAAATAAATCAAATTCATCAGTTATGTATCAGTCCCATCTGCCTTAAGGCTTAGCTGGCGAGTTTTATGTAGTGGTTAAGCACAACACCGTCACTTCTTACTGAATATAATAAGGCGAAATCTTAAGCAACGTTGCCATTTCCTAAAGTACCAAGATTACTTTGCTGTTCAAATTATTGTAAGTACACTCCCGGACTCCTAAATCGAGCCACCGTGCATTTTTATGTTCATGTAGCCGCGCAAGCTGTGGCACTTCTTTAGTCTTAGCTTAGTCAGCGAACGTAAGTGCATAACTTCATGCAAGTCGTTCTGTCGTTCAAAGAATTTACCATCGATACCTAACCTGGAGTCTGGCGGCTTCGTTCGCCGTCCAAGACGACCACGAAAACGGATCAACAAGCACAGCACGACAAGTTCGGTTTATCTTTACCACTAACCTGCGTAATCGTCACCTGACCTCAGTATAGGTCCAAGAACAGGTTCCGAGACTTTCATGAACTGACTGTTTGCACTCAAACTGTTAGAAAGAGACTCGAAGAACGTGGCCTGAAACCTCATAAGCCAGCTAATGGTCCCAAACTTACACGAGCTCATAGAATGGCGTGCTTACGGCAGTTTGCACGCGAACATTTGCATTGGACTCAACGTCAATGGAGCCAGGGGCTCTACTCCGAACAGAAATCCTAAGTATCGGCCGAATATTCGGCCATTGCTGGACTACGGCTAACTATGGCTGACTATGGCAAAACAAAAAAAAAATGACAGGCAAAGAGATAAGCCAAAGTCAAAAATGTGACTTTAAAGTCGGGTAAGGATTCAAAGTAAAAAAAACTGGCCTAGTGGTTTTCACAAACCCAAATATTTTTGAACGGCCTATCCAACGATACCCCATACCATGGAATAGACGAGAAAAAAAAATATCATCCCCACTTTACGTTCGAGCTACTCTAAAAAAAAATTATTCAAGGTTTTATTTTACGACTTTGTCGGCGTGATTAATATCTATACCCATGCCAAATTAAGGCTTCTACATACCAGCGCGCCTTGTCGCGCGACGTGACACGGCACAAAGGCCCCGCGTGTCGCGGGACGAGCGGTGCCTTTGTGTCGCCTCGCGTCGCGCGACAAGTCGCCCCGGTATGTAGAAGCCTTTACAGCTTTCTAGTACTAAGAGTCTCTGAGATAAGGTGGGGACAGACGGACGGACGGATAGACAGACAGACAGACGGACATGGCGAAACTATAAGGGTTCCTTGTTGACTACGGAACCCTAAAAAGGAAACTATGGAAGTTATAAAACGGCCGAACATTCGGCTGATAGTTCGGATTAACGCTTCGGAATAGCCCCCTGGTTCTTTTTACGATTGAAACCAAGACTATGCTGTATGTCATGGATGGACGTAGATTTCATAGAACGATTAGACAAATGTTCTTTTCAGGAACGAAATCAAATTAAATTCGTCACAAAAATAGGTTACCTTACAGAAACTGTAAATAAAATTCATTTTAATTGAAAACACGGCTGGATTCAGCAATATATTTGAGAGAATAGCCTGTATTGTTGCCCGTTAAGCTCCGTAAGCCGGCTCTGGCGCAGCGCTGCATTTGCTTGAAAATATACGGACGGACCATCTTCTGTAATCGATTGCCATGGGTTATATTTTTTATCGTGGTTGAGGATTTTGTAGTTTTATTATAATAATATTGAATAGGTTGAAATTAAAATAATTTAATATACTTAATCAATAATTATGTTCCGTTTGGTGCAGGACGTAAAGAATAGCACCATCCTATTTCTTCCCATGGGTGTCGTAAAAGGCGACTAAGGAATTTACTAGAGAATGGGCAGTAGCGTTCTCTATGCATTTTTAAAACCATACTGCGATCGCCAACCCGCTTGCCAAGCGTGTCGATTATGGCCCTTTTTGCAGTGGACGTCTTTAGGCTTAAATGATGATGATGATGAATAATAATTATGAAACAAGTGCAAAGAACGAAAAAAAAAAACAATTAATTGTCATGTTTAATTTATGGATAGACATTATTCTATCTAGGGACAGAAGCGTAATAGATATTTACAATAATATTATATAAGTAGGTATATGTCAACTATCCCCCTTTATTTATAAAAAAGTTGATTTTGAGTAATGATAAGTGTACATTTAACTGTACATTTTTGATGTTCATAAGTCTCTTTAAGTTTAATCATCCTAACTAATATTATAAATGCGAAAGTGAGTTTGTAGCGGCATCAACATCGCCATATGCGAACAACGCACCACACTGACGTCACGCAAAATCCTGCATCGCGCAAGCAGAGTTTACCGCGCGACTAGGATATATACAATATCCCGACATCAACCGTCGGGCAGTTGCCCACCAGACACAACACCCGTCTGGTCGGAGGATCCTCCCTTTTCTATAGAGGAAGAGTGAACTTTACACCCTGTTCCTCATGCCTCTGAAAGTTTGTGTCAAGCTTTTAAGCTAAAACGGCTGGATGGATTTGATTGTACAAAGTATTTAGTAACAAAACCTACTTACTCCTACGTAATTAGATAAAGTATAATCACCATACAATTTTCCCACTGCTGGGACACAGACCTCCTTTGAGTGAGAGGGCGCGGGCCGTAATCTACCACGCGAGCCCAGTGTGGGTTGGTAGATGTCACATGTCTTCGAATTTTTTGGTTCTAGAACATGCCGGTTTCGTCACGATGTTTTCCTTCACCGTTTTGAGAACAGTGGTGATGAAATTATTTACACAAAGTAAAGCGCCTGTCTGGGCTCGAACCTACGACCTACAACTCGTAAGTCGCGGCCGTTACCACTGGGCCACCACTGCTCTTCTAATTAGTCATGGTATTACCTAAAAGATTCAATTGCTTGGTACACATCCACACAATTATGTATGGACCACCGCGAACGTTCCCGGTCGACCATTTTTCACCCTTATGCTCATAGTAATAAGGTTGAAAAGTGGTCGACAGGGAACTTTCGCGGTGGTACATATAGTTCTCAAGCTGCTTGCTTAGTTCAAAATACTCTTACTACAATGATTTCAAAAACAGAGTATTCAATGGGAACACGAAAACGCCGACAATACTATTTTGTAACATTCGTGCTAGTTATAAAGCCTAATATGCCTATGGCGTTAAGTCCGCCTCTGTACATATGTGTGCTTCACGTATTAAATAAATATATAAATAATAATAATATCAAAAATATTTATTTCATAAAACAAGAACACATTGTAGATTATAAATTTACATTTGTCAGACTATCAGCACAATTATATAGACTCTATCCCTTAAACTAGGTCTAGCCTGAATTTTGCCATTGTATTTTACGAGATGTATGTTAGAAGATTTTCCGAGTAAAGGTAAGGAGAAGGAGGCAGGAGGTTGTGAGGTAGTCCTGCTGTAGTAGCCATTAAGTGATTTTGTGTTTTAGCGTGTGTCTGTTTAAATCAATAATGTATAGTATTTTGATTAAAGACACCGAGAAAGTTACTCCCCTCCCAATTTACTATATTCTTGCTTCTTAAGATCATACATATCTCTTTAATATTCCAAAGTGGAAGCCAGCATATTTGTACTTTATAACTTGCTACAGCGAACTATGAAACACGTTGGCATACTGTATAATTTTATTCTGTGGTGTTTCACTTACGTTCCTTGAGAATTGAGGAGTTAGCTCAAGTTTATTAGTGATGTGCCAGAGTTTTATACCTAGTTAATAAACTTCTTCGTAGTATGAAGCAAGTGACTCTTTGTTGAAACTCACACTATCTTATTACAAAACAAAATCTAAAGGACAATAGGCGCTAGCGTCCCCAAAATTTTAACTTATTCAACAGACTTGAGACCTATCTCATTTAATAGGGATATCATTATATTATAATTTTTATTATTTATTTTATAAACTACAAGTTCTTTATACTCAAACAAAGCACACAATTAGATCTCTGGGGTTTGTCGTAGCATGCCATGACTTGAGATTCGATCAACGCGCTATTAACAGTTAAGTTATAATCGAGTTGATGTAATGTTCTTTCAGCTTATGCTTTATGTTTTTACTATTCATTGAATCTCTAATGTGTACAGGTATTTGGTTTAGTCAATTGGGGATTGTTGGTTCTGCAATAACAATTTTCAATTAAAACGCGTGACGTGTTTTTGTAAACACTGACCTCACTGGACGTTTGTACCAAGACGTAGTAAGCCGAAAAGATCCCGCCCCACTCCCACACATGCCAAACCAATTAGGAAACGCTCATTGAATTATAGGTGCTTGGTAAGCTTTTGGTACCGGGTATACAGAGCATGCTGATCCCACACCGCTGCGCAGACGCACCGACAAACCAGAAAAGCACCTAACGCAAAGCTTCTTCCCAATGCACCTAGGATTAGACCATTTGGCAAGGGAGAGTATTCTTCAAAAGGAACCTTCTATTAGGTACTACGAGGCATTTTTAGAAATGATGAAAACAGCTATATTTATTTGCGATGGGACATACATGTATACTGTAAAAAGTTTCAACTTTTTACTTCAGAGAAATTCATACAGTCATCACAAGTTTAAAAATCTGTTAAAACCATTTCTGATTGTAAAATACGACGGCGACGGTTGCATAACTGACGTATTGGGTATTTTCTCTTCAATAACTTCCTATGCGTCAGCTATGAAATCCTAACTAATATTATAAATGCGAAAGTTGTTTGTTTGTTACCTTTTCACGCCTAAACCACTGAACCGATCATCCTGAAATTTTGCATATATGTTGTCAGGTGTACAGAAACGGACATTATGGTACCTTTCATCCCGAAAAAAAGTACTGTTCCTGAGGAAAACAACAATAACGATCATATGATAATAGATGGCGCCACGTGTCTTTCAAATCATGATTGATTATATTATTAAAGAAACTTTAAGAGTTTTTTGCCACCAAACGCCAAACAACACGCAATGTACAACCCGAATTGATTGTCAAATTCTAAATTAACGCGAGCGAAGCCGCGGGCAAAAGCTAGTCCATCATAAATAATTAAGAGAATCCGCTAATTGGGCGTTAAGATCTGGAGATGCTTTTACTTAGGGGCAGAATCGATGATATTCTGTCATTGGGTCTACGAAGCACATAATGCCACATGATAGGTATTATGTTAGTAAAATGAATAGAATAGATTACATCGCGAAATATAACATAAATTGTGAAATGTGAATTTCCCATACACTTCTGCCTATACTCTTTCGTGGAATATAGGCGTAATGTTTTGTTGCTTTATGTTCTATAATAAGTAGGTCGGCAATTATTATGTTTTATCTCTTTTATTGTGACGAAAAAAAGAAAACAAACATCTATATTTTCGTTAGATAATTAAGCTGGAAGATGTTTTTTCAGGCAAATCCATATATTTAAGACTTGAAACAAACGGTTTGTTATTTTCTAGCTCGTTACAAAAAATATGAGACAAAAGAGATATCTGATGGACCAACAAAAAAAATATTGGGGACAGGGTCTATAGTACGTTGCCATCGTTCATTAGCCCAAGCTCAAACCTTCGAGTCAGTTTTGCATTGTATACCCCGACAATCGTAAAGTTTTTGATACATCATTGACAACTTAGACTCCCGAGTCTAAGTTGTCAATGTTGTATTAAAAACTTAACTTAACTTTCATTACAAAAACTGAGTTTTAACCCGTTAAAACTCATTAGAACTAGACTACACTTAGAACTAGTCTTTTTGTAATTAGAACTTAACTTTAATTTTGTCGGAATGATATTCAAAATTCAAAAACTAGTCAATGCGTGTCGAACCACGCACAATGAAGGGTTCCGTAGTTAGGATGAATTTATCCCAAGAACAAACTTAAAATTGTAGGTAAAAAACATGTTCCCTCATAAATTCCAACTGCAAATGTAAGTTTGTACGCACTATACAACATTAGTATTTGTTTATACTAAACCCGAAAAGGGATCATTGTACTCATCATTTTGATTTTTTTTTATGGGATTTTTTTTCGCGATTTTACGGTTGGTCCCCTAAATGTTTTTTTCAAAATGATGAGTACGAAGACCCCTTTTCGGGTTTAGTATAAACAAAAACTAATGTTGTATAATTGAGTGATTATAGAACTATTTTTCGTATTTTTTTTTTTAATTCTAGCCTCAGAGTTTCGGAGATGAGGGAAGTGAAGAATGGTAAATTATGATTTTTTTAAATTAAATATTATAAAAAAAATACATCTGAAATCCTTACATAAGCCTTTTCATTTGATATGTCACAAGACACCTTTTCATTTGATAAGTACATACACATTGCAAAACTTTTTTTTAAATTTTCTTATTTGTCCCCCAAAAGTGACCGCATTCAAAATTAATTTAATGACTTACAGGAAAATGTGAAGTAAGTTGTTATAAAGAAGCTAATTAATTTACGTGACTTGCGTGATTTTTCACTTACCTACCTACTTTTTAATAATCTACATTCTACGGAAATGTTCTAATTAAAGCATGTTGTAATTTACAGTAGGTAATGAGTTACTGATATTTTTATTAACTTATGTACCTAATGAATTTATATTATGTGTAACTTCACAACTGTGTTACCCAAAGGTATTTCTTCGGGTAATAATTAAAGAAAAAAAGAAAGAAAGAAAGAAACAGCATTAATTGGGACTCGCACGGATCACAAATTAAAATAAAACACACTCATAGAAAGATAAAGAACAAAACTAAAAATAAAACAAAGACACAAAATGTGACAAATGAAGGCTTCTACAGACCGGCGTGACACGCGACGCGACACTAAGACCCCGCGTGTCGCGCGATGAGCGGTGCCTTTGTGTCGCGTCGCAAGTTGCGCCGCCGGTCTGTAGAAGCCTTAAATGTGACGGTCGTGACAAAATGATTAATGGTTTAATATAAATATAATAAGAACTTAATTAAGTTTTAATTCTCTAAATGATGTGGTCGATGATTTTGGTGCACGGAAAAAAACTCTAATGAGCTTGTTTGCACAAACTTATAAGTATGAAAATGTAAGTGTACTAATGAATGAATAAATAAATAAAATAAATAATGCCCATTTAGACTAACACAAGGCGCACCTAATGAATACCTGAGTAAAAGCGCGCTGCTTTTTTCAACTTTCGGCGCTGAACCAAGCGTTCAAAATCCAACAGCGCGATTTCATTCATTTCATTCGAATTTTTAGGTGTCATCTACACGGTTTATTAATATTTTGTAATTTACACAGAATTTAGATATAATAAATAATTTTCTTACATATTTCAAACTATTTGACGGTTCGTAATCAAAGGTGGTGTTGGTAAAAGTATAACGTGTCAAACTTAGTTTTTATAGAATTTTGCTATATTACGCTAGATGGCGTCACTGTGACATGGGATTACAATTTTTATATGACATTACTTCTGATAGCCTCTCTATAGTATCTATCTTAAGTCTCTTTGGTTATAGGTAAGTTTGTTGCCATGAACAGGGGCACAAATCCCGACTACGGATAATTTCTTAATGGAAAATGTTAAATTAGTTTTTCTTTCAATTTCCATTTTGCATCAGCAGCGAAGTTTAATTTAACTCAGCGAAATTAGTTAGCTGTTATAATTTATGCAAAAATATCGCATAGATCGAGCATCGTTCAATATGTAATTGGCCAATTTTAAGACCGTACCCTTCTTACTTACTTACAAGCGTAAAATCGATACAGTTTTAAAATTATGTTAAGAAATTCCATTGATTTTCTTCCAATTGTTATTAATTTTTTAACTTCGATAAACTTAGTAATTTCCTAACTTTTTATTTCTGCGTTTACAATTAACCAAAGACAACTGCTTTTTGTTATTATCATCAGCATCCATCATCATCATTTCAGTCGAAAGACGTCCGCTGCTGGACATGGACCTTCCCCAAACGGGAGGGTTTGCCATAATCGCCACGCTTGGCAGGCGGGTTGGCGATCGCAGTATGGTGTTAAAATGCATAGACAACGCTGCTGCCCATTCTCTAGTAAGTTCCTTAGTCGCCTTTTACACACGGGAAGAAATAGGGAAATATAATTTGTTATTATACTGATATACAAAAAAAATGAGCCTTCATGGGATGCCTGGCAGATGTGAAACATCGAAATTATTTACACACTACTTACTACATATAGACTATATAGTGGCGACGCGTCGCCACGGCATGCGTCGCGCCGCCAGCAATCGGTTAAACGTGCGGCTATAGATGTTTCATATCAAGTATCTGTAGCTATAATTATTTACGTAGAGTTTTCTCTATTAAAGACCTTACCTTTTTTGTTTTAGGCACCACTCATATTTTCCACATAATCAAAACTGTTTGCAATAAAGTAATTGAATCCATCTTTTAAAGGTTAATTCATGCTTCGAAGGGCAAAAGTACAATAACACAAATGATTAATAGATCTAATAAAAAACCTTTAACATTAATTAGATACAGAACATAAAAATAATCAATTACGTATACCTTAAGGTTTTCGCCTTTACGTCGCAATCTTTATCCAACGCAAAAAGGCTCATATGATAGATAAGAAATTAATTTTATTACATTACATAAAATATTAATCAATCACGCATGACGTCATTTCGCTCACGGGGGTAATTACCCATGAAAAACGGGTGGCGGGGAAAATGAAAGAAAACTGGCAGTACGATAAGGTTGTTTTCTTTAGGGACCCATTTTAGAGAGTGACTTATGAAAAAATATGGTTTTATCATTACTTTAAAAGTGTTGGGATACAGGTTGTTATCATTCTTAAAATAGGTCACACGATTTATTGTTATTTTTTGTGGATTTTAGACCAAGAATTACAACAAGAATAATGCATATTCTTTGAAGATACAGCCACGTAACCTGTTTCGTCTTGAAAAACAAAGGTAAAAAGAAACGAGCCGTGTGTTTTTTTAAGCTTTTTCTTTTCTGCTTACAAAATGCGGCCGAGCAACGAAAGAATTTGCGGCACACGTTTACTTTAAACAAATGAGGGCAGGAGAATTTGTTGCTTCTCTATGTTACTTTTGTCTAAACCCAGCATTCATTTTTGACAAAATCTGAGGCATAATACATTTTCACTCATAATCCATCCAAAAGGTTTACATACAGACAGACAAACAGAATTACTTTCGAAAGTACACATAGTACACTTTAATCCTAACCCTAACTAATATTATAAATGCGAAAGTAAGTTGTTTGTTACCTTTTCACGCCTAAACCACTAAACCGATCATCCTGAAATTTTGCATATACGTTGTCAGGTGTACAGAAACGGACATAAGGTAGCTTTCATCCCGAAAAACGTACTGTTCCCAAGGAAAACAACAATAACATTCTTATGATAATAGATGGCGCTACGTGTCTTTCGAATCATCATACAACCCGAATTGATTATCAAATTCTAAATTAACCGGAGCGAAGCCGCGGGCAAAAGCTAGTATTATATATGCGAAAGTCATTTTGTTTGTTTGTTACACTTTTACTCTAAAATGACTGAACGGAATTGGATGAAATTTGGCACATACGTAGACAACCTGAATTAGGACACGGGATACTTTTGATCCCGATATTCCAACGGGATCGAGACATATGCGGGTGAAACCGCGGGGCGCAGCTAGTAATTATTATAAACTAGCTTTTGCTTGCGGCTTTGCTCGCGTTAATTTATATTTAGACAATCATTTCGGGTTGTACTCTGCTTGTCCCATAATATAATTCAATAATGATTCGAAAGACAGGTGGCGCCATCTATTATCATAAGAACGTTATTGTTGTTTTCCTCGGGAACAGTACTGTACAGTTTTTTCGGGATGAAAGGTTGGTACCTTTCATCCCGAAAAAACTGTACCGTATGTCCGTTCCTGTATACCTGACAACGTATATGCAAAATTTCAGGATGATCGGTTCAGTGGTTTAGGCGTGAAAAGGTGACAAACAAACAAACAAACTTACTTTCGCATTTATAATATTAGTTAGGATACTAAAGTAACTCTGTCGGTAACCATTTCACGCCAAAACCACTGAACCGATCGTTATGAAATTCAACAGATAGATAGCCTGGGTAAATACTACTAAACTAAACTAGACATACCTAAACTGGCTTAATCCTCACATCATATACCGAACATCCAGACTCGTAACAAATCTAAAGCCTTTACAATTATTGGCCTAGTTTCGGGAATCGAATCTGGTGCCAGTCATTGTCTTATGTTCCACTCGTGCAACGTATTCACGGAAAACGGAAGTTTCACTAGTATTGCACTATTTAGGTCGCCTACCAAATGGACGGGCAGGCCCAAAATTAGGTCATCCTGCTGTTAGGAAACGGAAGCACGAAAAGTGAGATCTAAAACAAAAGATTAAAGAGTACTTGGTCTGAACTTCAAGCTCTGTGCTAAGCTTGACTGCAGCCCCCTCATCAACGCGCGCCAGGCTCTTAAAAGAGCCCTTTGCGCCCTTCGCGCCAGATGCGGCGTCGGACTCCGACTCCGCATCACTCCACTCCTCTCCTACGTCTTCTGGTTTTTGTTTTTGGTTTTTAATATTTTCCATACTTATTCCCACGAGTGTGGGGGATCTAAAAAGTCATTCCTAGGGTTACCCCCTGTGCCTAGGTAAGTGTGACATTTGTAACCCAACCCAGGGATTCCACTGGTCCCTGGCTGGGGGTGCGCTAACGACTGATGCGCCACCTATAACTACAAGTTACAGATGACACTACTCCTCAGCCATTCGTACCCTCGCCGCGCACCAAAACTTGGTATTAGAGGAATTTTTTATAGAGGTTTACATCCTCGCGATCCGGGCGACCAAGCCAAGATCCTCGTCCCGTTCCGAGTCACAAAACATGACCGTGATCTCTTTCCGGATTACGATTTCGACGCTGCTCGCTCGTTGGCAGGGTGAGTGCACAACGAGCACCGCCCCTGCTTCTCCTAAATGGAGAAACGTCCTCCTGTTTTGGCCAATATTGGGCCCGTCCTTCGCGGACTATCCCGTCCCCGACTAACCTAACTTACCCTAACCTAATTATATGTACATTTTTATTCTAACTCTAAACTTATAATATTTAACCTATCTTAATTATATTTACATAATATATATACAATATATATAAATATCTATCCTAACTTAACCTAACCAGTGGGCTCATCCACCGCGGACTGTACCGTCCGCCTTCCCACTCTGCGTCCGCTCGACCTCCCTCTGTTAACAGAGGGGGGAGTGGACGACCGCCGATTGGCCTCACGAGACCCAAGAGCCCTAGGCTCTCCCCCCCACGCAGAAATCCGCCGCAGTCAATACCCTCTCCGACATGGAGAGACTATTGGCCGCGCCCAGGGTGCACCGGCCCGACGACTGCTCTTTCCCCCGAACGTGTTCGCAAGGAACGAGCAGCAGAAAGGTAGCTTCGTATGGAGAAGAAACGGCAAGAAACTCCACCGAACAATAAACCGCTGGTATTAAAAAAAAAAACTTCAAATTAGATAATGAATCTTTGCATATTAAATGAACCAACTATATAGCATATTATATAGGTCTTATGTTATTTTTTTTTTAATTACCATTATTTTCACCGTAAAAAGAAATAAATTAAAATATCGGTGCCTTGGAGTCTTCTCCCTGCCACTTTGTCTGAGGTGGCGCTGAGGTAATATAGACTCTTAACCAATATGGCAAAAAGAGTCAAGTTAAGTGCCAATAAAAAAGCACAAAAGTCCGTGTCGCCGAAGCGTATCCGAAAAATTATATTACTTTTCATGAGAGTCAGAACGACTTGTTTCAATTCCTGTCGGTCTTCGTGAGAAATTCAACAAGCTCATATATTATAAAAGGTTGTTACGTCATCGGTTCTTTGATACTTGTAAAATGCAGTGTCATCCGGTCTGATATATACCGCCATCCATTCCTGTCTCCTTCGATTATGCAGAATGGAAATCAGTTGAGATCCGTATATTTGATCGGTTTGTGACTGACTGCATGTCTGCTTTGATTGCTGTTTGTGTTGTTATTGTTGTTACGTGTGTTTGGGATGTTCTGTAGCTGCTTTGCAAAAATCGCATCATTAGTAACTAGAAAAAGGGCAGTATAGCAACAGTATTCTGAAAACAGTGACAGAGAGTTTCTATTCTCCTGTTTTGAGGCATTTTGTGGAGAGGATGGCCAAGTGAGAAACGTATGTACCTTATTTGTTCATCTTCTGTGTAAAATGCTTCAAACTCAAATAATTATAATATTACTTTACTTACTAACACTTGCTTTATGGTATTATTATTACTAACATTATTGATCTCTGCCGTCTTAATAAATACATTTTGATTTGATTTAGATACGTGTTTAGACTGCTAACTATTACACATCAGACGAGATAATTTATTTTGCTAAATGCGTATTTGGAATGGGTTCTTTAATTTTTTGCGCCAGTTTTGGCATACCCAATGGTCTCAAAGAAAATTTTAGGGATCAGTCGCATACTGTAAGTCGCATAAAAAACATATTTTACATGTACAAATATGGGCGTTTTCTTTGAAACAGAGACAAACGTCAAGTCAGTAGCAAGATTATCATGTAGATTCAAAGAAAATATAACACTACAGTTCACTGCTTTCCCTTTGCTGGTCCATTTGCAATAACTTGCAGAAACTCGAGATCAAAGGAGCTTTCCTTTAGCTGTGCAACGTAGAAGAAACCTATCCCTTAACCTTTTTCAGACTAGACATAGGGTAATAACCTTTGAGAAATCAGGTCGAAAGCCAATTTAGTCGGCATTATTGTGTGCCAAATTAAATCTATCTAAAGTCGGCAACATAGCCTGAATCGATCCCCGCGAGAGAAGAGAGCAGTAAGCAATAAACGCCTAAGTAATCCCTAATTCGAGGTGATTTAAGTAAAGCGGATGAAAATTAATGGAGGCCCGTCTTCCCCCCTGTTATCCATGAGGTAGCTTGTGTAGAGGTGCGTCTGATTTGTTATTTGCGAACACGCAACGGAGGCTAATCCTTCAGCGTGGAGGAAGGCCGAGCAATTAATTCTGTGTGAACTCAGTAATTATGAACACGAGATCTTGAGTGGGCAGTTAGGTCTGTAAATGGATGTTCAACTATTTGTTTGTTATGGAACAGAAAAAGAAAAAAATATTAGGGATCAAAACTAGCCACGAAAAAGTTTTTTCACAGAAAAAGTTTTAATTCAAACTAGTGGTAGGCTTTGATCGTCTAGCCTACCACTGAAACCAATTACACCGCATCAGTGGCTCGTTAAAGGTTTTTAAAGCGGTTTAGCCGAAAATAGCTAAAAATTCCTAACGTCAAGTTTCACTCATCCGAAGTTGAAATGGTTGTCCATGGAACCGTGTAAAAGCGAAAAAATAACTGTTAGGCTGGTAGCCGTCCGAAAATTGGCCCCGAATGTCCTCGAACGAGCCCGTCTGGTTTTTAATTGGTTGGTTACAAGTTCGCGGATGAAACTGTGACGTGTTTTTCTACTAGTATTGGATAGGATAGGATGTTAGATTAAAAACTAGCCAAAAAGAAAGATGCGAACATGAATGTAAGCTGCCTTTTGTGAATTTTAATTTTACTTGTACTCGTACGGGGTCAAAGTTACGTGTTACCGAATATATTTTGAACAGAAAGAGTTTGTGTTCAGTGAAGGTTACGAATTTAGTTGCTTGTTCAAATAAAACAGAAGTGGCTTTAATAACGATATGAAGTAAACTAACGACGACGACTACCTAACTAATGATGATGACTAATACAGAAGTATGGAGTAAAGGGACATGTTGCGCCGACCACAAATAAATTGGGATAGGGGCAGGAGAATGATGATGATGAAGAAAACTAACGGCAGTTTCAGGCCATGGTTCGGAGCGAGAGTGCATGGGAGGCCGTCACGTCCATCTGCGAAGCAGTAATACTCGCGAAGAAGGAGGCGGAACGCGTGAGGGAGAGGCAAGGTTCGTGCCCTCGAAACCCTAGTCACCACGGGAGACGCCCCGGGCGTCGGGAGTCGCAGGCTGATTCCCGGCCACCATAAACGCGGGCTTGCGGACAGTGAGCGATGGGTAGCTCGCCTTCCGATAAGGTCGATGGCGCGTTGTGTTCCACGCACGCCTCAAAGACATGACAGCACCAACTGACCGGTCTTATAGGGCCAATGCCTGCCAGGGTTGCGAGTTTGTCCGAAAGGATCGTGGCCCTGGCACACAGGCATCCTGAAGGAACACGGGTGGGTTTTAGTCAGTAAAAGTCTGACACGCCCTCCCGCTCCGCCCAGAGCGAGATAAGTTATTTGACCATTTCCCACCCAAAAAAAAATACGTGTGCCCTATAACCCTAGAATCTGTGCCGTAAAAGGCCATCAAAGGATTATCAAGAGGAACAGTATGCGTTTAAGTTAGTTAATAACGAAAATGACGAAAGTCCTAGAGAGTTTATTGCGATGATAATTATTATTATTACACATATTGTTTATTGGTGGACCATGAAAAAGCGTGTCCCAAATTTTTTAAACAGATGATACAAAGAAAATTTGGTTTTATTTCATCCTTGCCAAAGAGCTGAAATCACACAATTTATTTAGGTATCTATTTGGAATACAAAATAAAGACTCGTATAAAAACTAAAGCTTATGCGAACAAGTCTCATTATTTACGAACAAGACGCTCAATTATAATAAATACTGAGAATGAGAAAATATGTATTGAAATTTGTTTTAGGGATTTTTGTCTTTCACATAACGTACGTTCCGTATAGTTTATGTTTAACGACTTATCCCGGAAAGATTAAGGCTGTATTCATCATCTAGATGTGTGTTATATTTTACATACATCTAGATGTATGTAAATTTCCAGATTGTAAACGCTTAAACCAAATTTGTGCTACTCTCACAGACACTGCACTAGGTCCATAAACATCGCAAATTTTTTTCGCGGCTTGCGTTGCATTTTTACCTTTTATGTTTTTTGTAGTAAAATTTTAAAATGTATCGAATTTTTTCATTAGATTCACTCATCTTGACAGTACGAAAAACAAATGAAAATCACACATTTTCCTAATTTGAAATTGGAATTATGTTCTTTAAAATTTAAACTTTCAATGATACCAAAACCAGCCAGATACAAATCAAAGCGATTTTATTACAAGTTCATACATACTATAATGCGAAAAGACTTTTTCCCCATTATATTTCGAGATATACGAGTATGTTACCTATGAAATTCTGAATGATAATTCAACAGGCAGTGGATTAAAACGAGGTAGAATATTTTCTAATTTTGTAAACATGTGAAAATCGACCGTTGTCGAGGTGTGAATCAGCAATGATTTACCTACTTTTAAAAAGAAATTTGCTTACGAATTTTTTGTGGTCACTTTAGTGGGGTTTGAAGAGAATTTTTGATAATAGCACTATAGTTGTACACACGGCTACACATCAAGCTATACATTTCCAGTACAAGCTGACCTCTCATTGTACGAAAATCCTATACAATGCGAGATCAGCCTAAACTGGATTTGTACAGCTTGATATGTAGCCGTGTGTACCTACCTATACAGGGTCAAGTTCAATAGATAGCAAAACTCCGCATCATCACTCATAATTTCAGCCGAAATACGTCCACTGCTGAACTTAGGCCTCCCCTAAAGGGGGGGTTTGCCATAATCGCCACGCTTGACAGGCGGGTTGGCGATCGCAGTATGATGTTAAAATGCATAGAGAACGCATTAACGCCCATTCTCTAGTAAGTCCCTATAGTCGCCTTTTACGACACCCACGGGATGAAATGTTATGGTGCTATTCTTTACGTCCGGCACCAAACGAACGAAAACCCAAAACTTTAAAGACCAAAACTCCGCATACGTGATGGTATCAAAATAAAAATGATTTGATGTATTTTGGGGTCAAGACCGCTGTTAGTGTTGTTACTTGAAGTATGAGTTAAGAAAAAAACAGTTTTTACTTTGTTTTCTCGTGTTTATATATTGTTGCCGATCACATCTGTGAAGATTACACAAAAAATAATATTTTTCAACTGATATTTTAATTGACTACATGCAGTTGAAGAGCTCGAGCTCGTGGCTACGTAATAATAGCCACACGGGTCGACCCATCAGGTTAAGGCGCTGACAAGAGGCAAATGATAAAAATAGGCTTGTCTTAACCAAAAACATTGCCAAATTTATATAGTTTGTGGTAGCGAAAAAAATATAAGTATGTTATTCTTGAACATATTTCTCAGAACTTGGTGGTTTTTATTTTCGATTACTCAACAAATTTTTCACTAAATAAATAATTGCTTCATATTTTGCAATAAATTACAAGCGTTGTGTCAACTCGCGCTTCTCTTGCTTTTGTATCCAGTCTGACAGTGACAGCGGTTTACCTGTTGTCAGCGTCTTAAGCCACGCTTGCCGGGGTTGGTCCGTGGATGGGTGACAATCTCTACATACCACAGACTCCTCCGTGCCTCAGAGAGCACATTAAGCCGTTGGTCCCGGCTGTCATTAGTAGATCTTTTACAGTCGTTACGGATCGTCAGAAGCCCGAAAGTCTGACAACCAGTCTTACCAAGGGGTATCGTATTACCCAGTAATTGGGTTGAGGAGGTCAGATAGGCAGTCGCTCCATGTAAAATACTGGTATTCAGCTGCTTCCGGTTAGACTGGAAGCTGACCCCAACGTGATTGGGAAAAGGCTGCGCAGATAGATAAAACTGCAGTTAAAGATTAAAAAAAAAACTCATTATTTTTTTTTTTGTTTCTGTCATGTTTAGATATCGTGATGATATACCCATCATGTCGAGCTTATTTAATTTGTGTCTGTATAGTTATGGCGATATGAAAATAAAAGCGTGTATGATGATGAGTGCATGTATGAAAATTAATGTATGATAATTACCCGCCTGCCAAGCGTGGCGATTATGGCAACCCTCCCCCTCTTTTTGGGTTTGGGGGAGGCCTATGTCCAGCAGTGGAGGTCTATCAGCTGAAATGATGATGGTGATGAATCGTCTAGAATATTCATTTCATAGATGTTCCGAGCTTACACAATTCGTACTTCTACGTATTGTAACTTTGAGATCGTGAAATTAACGGTGAAGTAAAACAACGAATTGCTTCTCGTAGCTGCTGAGAGACTATCTTTTCATTGTATAAACTCAATCTCCTTTGTATTATATAATTGCATAGCATAGGTGTGAGTACTATGTACAATAGAACTACCATTTACCGGGAAATATGTCTTTCATTGACTTGAATGTACCCTGGCGGCTGAGAGTATGTCATGCTCGCTCAGATGTCTCGCTGATGGTGGCGTGTGTGTTGGATCATTTTGCTCCCTTCAAAATGGTTGAGCTGAATGGTGCTGATCCATGCGTCATGTTCGTGAACGGGCGCTGTCAGTTGGGACTGGTCATCTCTTAGCTGCCACGGCTTATTTTAAATTATTTTAGTTTTGAATTGTTTTTTATCTTTTTATCACGGACGCTTCTGACGTTTTGCATCGTTCTCTCATGTATAATTTCAATATGAATGATGTAACCAATACTATGTATCAATATTTTAATTTAAAAGACTGTCCGTGGAGTTTCTTGCCCGTTCTTCTCCATAGGAACCTACTATTTGGAATGGGCAACTAGCTTCATATTTGTAACTGACCGACTTCTTGACAATTCAAAAGTGCCTGTAAGTGGTTTAATTGAAATAAATGGTTTGAGTTTGAGCTGTAATTTTAAGGAAAGCAGAATTGGTTTTAACGAGTTATGTGTTTATCTTGCAATTATATGAAAGTTAACTTGGAGCCAACAAATTCTAAGCTTCGTATCTACATTATAGAGGTAAAAGAGAGAAACGTGAGCCACATCATTATCTTGACCAAGTCAGAGAAAATAATGTTGCTGAGAACGTTAGAATATTCATGCACGAATGCACTGCACGAAATGTTGCATGCACGAATACTTTAACAGTAACTGATAGATATGGATACTGTACAATGTCACCTTGTGGTAGTACTTACCACCTGTGAGGTTGAATTGAAATTCTTGAGAACCAATCTCACTCACAGAATATTTACTACTGAGAAGCTGAAAAATAGATCATTCCAGAATGTCACACATGTGCGTGTGCCATTCATGAAGGCTAGTCAGAAGTCAGACAATCTGAAAACGATAAGCATTTGGATATCGGTATTTTCCAGTATTTACAAATACAAATACAAATACAAAAATGTTTATTTCAATATTAAACGATGTACATACGTTATACAGTTGGTGGCGTCCCCTTTTAAGCATATAGATGCCTGTGCCAGGAGGCGCCGCTCCTTTATATCTTACTATTAGTGTAACATGTTATTAAACAAAAGTTAAAAGTTAATGTTTTTTTTATTATTTTTATTATTATATATTTTTTATTAGTAGTATTTAGACTGCATTTTGTTAAATGGCGGTAGTTTTTTTGATAATTTTCTTCAGTCAAATCATGAAAAATTAGACGCCCCAACAACGATAGCTCAAAAGGCTACACCAAAGATAAGAAAACAACAGACAAGAACACAATGAAGATGAGAAATATTTAAATCCAGTTGGATTTTTATTCGGTGTAAATGAAAATATTTTAGGATCGCATTAAGGGCTGAAAGTCGAATACTTCGCGAGGTGTCCTCCGAGCTCCGCTCGTAGCGAAAGTTGTTCCTTTATAGAGCGCTGTAATCCTCTCGAACAGGCTTTCTGTCATTTAAATTCCGTCGGTACTCCCGTCGGATTTTTGCTTTGCTTACAAATTGTATGTATTGCGAGCAAAGACATTTATTATTTTAAAACGAATTATTTATTAGAGTCGATTTAAGGAAATTGGGTCAAGTGTTTGGTTATAATGATTACTGTTTAAACATTGTGTATTCAGTTCGAAGATAAGCGCTTATACAGGGTGTTAAAGAGACTGCGTGCCATAGCTTAGGGGTAGGTTTAGTATCGATAAAGGACGCCAGAAAATAAATAAATAAAGATCAACCTAATTTAGTACCTACTAACTTAAAATGGCATACAATTTAGAATGTTTTAGAATTAAAATTATTTTATTTGACGGTCCTAAGCCCGTTAAAGTACAAAGAGATTTTTTTTTTATGTTAAGTTAAATTTTTGTTTACATATATATATTTTTTTTCCTGGTTTCCTTTATCGATACTGAACATACCACTAAGCTATGGCACGCAATTACTTTAACACCCTGTAGTGTACCCAGACAGCGATAATTCACAAAAGAATTATTTAAAAAAAATACGCGTTTTAAAAGCTTTGACCCCTCCTGAATTAATTTAGCACATGCAGTTTTAGAAAAAAATCGGCTTGACTTCTTCCTGTGTGACAGTGAGTTCCTGTGTCTCTTTCGAAAACTGCATGTGCCATTTTAACGGGCGCGAAGTGTAGTTAGTATGTGATTAGGTACATATGATACGAAGTAAAATAAGCAGAATACATAGAAATATTGAAAAAAAAAATAGAATTATCGGCTTTTAAAACCGTTATTATAAAATTAGTTACACATAATCGTACAACTGTTTAAAGGGCAATTCCCGTGACTCAACCACGCAAAATGGTTTTCGTAACACGTAATTTTACGGTTACCTAATTACGATCGACTATTTATGCATGAATGCTAGTTAATCCACCATTTCACTGTGGCATAAAGCGATAATGATTCACAATGTTAGTGCTGAAAATACGTTGACCTGCTGAATAGCGATTGGAACACTGAACAGTGCCCCCAGCAGGAACTCTGTAGTAACATAGTATAGTATACATCATCGTTATTGTTTCGTTTGTGTTAATTTTGTTAGAGTATTGTAGTAGCGCCCATGCCAGCGAATTTTGAAATAATCAAGATTCAGGTAGCAAAGCATGTTAAAAGTCCATTGTTTTATGTTACGGGCTAGGACCCGCATGAAGTAATGTAGTGTTATACAAAAACAAATGAAAAACAAACATATAGTCTATAAAACCTTGTATACAACACTAGTTTTTAATTACCCTAAACCTGAAAGGGGGTCATTGTACTCATAATTTTGATTTTTTTTTCTATGGGATCAACCTTGAAATCGCGAAAAAAAATCTGCTGTTCCATACCATTTGTGTTCACTTAAATCGACAAAATGTATGGAACAGCTGGGTTTTTTTTCACGATTTCAAGGTTGGTCCCATAGAAAAAGTTGTTCAAAATGATGAGTACAATTACCCCTTTTCGGGTTTAGGGTAAACAAAAACTAATGTGGTATAGTAGCTCGAAATAAAAGACTACCTATGTTTGACTTCGACACAATATCGATTCGCTTATTTTACAACTTTACTTTTGAACATTTTCAATCAAGTATTGCTAAACTGAAAAGTATTTTTCTCTTTTTTTATGATGCTGCAACGTGTCTGGAGCGTAGCAATATCAGCACTTACTGTTGAAAACGATCAAGTACGAATAAAAGAAAATACTCATGACAATGGAGCTGAGACCCAGACATCATATTTAACTTTTGAGTGCCGTTGAACTAAAATTTTGTAAAATAGTCTTTATCTATCTTTTGTCCCTAGTAGTCCCTGAAATAGTACCTCACAATAGAACACACTGCGGTGAATGATCGACCTAAGTTAAATTTGGCCTCCACATTGAAAAGACCGCGGGCAGGAAACGCGCCAAATAAAGGCAGGCTTCGACCCGTATTGGCGAGAAATGGGGAAACTTCGGGCTATTTACAAGCTTCAACGATTATTGAGTTGAAAAAACGAAAGTTAGATGAAGTATTTATAAAAAGATGTAGAGTGTGAAAGTGAACAGAAGCTTTTAAAGTAAAAGAAAGATTGGATTGGGCGATATTTTTTATAAGTACTTACTTTACCTACTTGAAAAGGTTTATAGCCGATCGTAAATGTAAAAAGAGAGAGATCGGGGAAACGGTCGTTGTTTAATTATGTAATGTATTTTATTTTCGAACATGTTTATAAGTGTTTTAATAGTTTTCTGTAATAATAGTAGATTGTTGCACCGAGCGCAAAGTGGGCTATCAAGCGAGGGCACTAAATTAGCACGAGTGCATTAATTACTCACTTTAGCAAGATGCGTAATCTACTTTTCTTTCAACTACCAATCTACCGTTATAAAATATACCTACTCAAAACAAAAACTCAAGTTAATGAAAACTATTTTTTTCACCAAGTCGATTTTATTAAGCCGATTATTATTTTCAGCCAGTATCTTTTTGATCTAATGCATACATTTCATATTAAATCTTATTGGGAGACATTAAACCTCTGTGGTAAATTTATATCTAAATAAAAAATAAACACAGTGTAGAAATGTTGTATGAAATCTCATTGTTGCGCTGAAAAACAGTGCAACAATGAGATTTCATACAACATATCTGCACTGTTTTGGTACTAAGCTAAAAATACGTGCTTTGTCATCGGTTATAAAGTAATTAATTTAATTACATTACTACGTAAAAAAACAAATAATTATAGTTGTTTACGAATCAATGATAATACCAATCAGATATGTATTGCCCTGTCTTTTAGTGCCGGTAGTTGAACTTGAAACTATGTGCAGGAAACAAACATCTGTGAAATTAAAGCGATGATTACTGAACATTTAAAACCTTGTCTAATTTCAAAATGTTGTACAGCTTCTTGTGTACAAACATATGTCACAAAAGTAACGGAATACACATGAATATTTATGTAATTTAACTTGTAAGCGTGTGTATAATTCAATCTCTGCAGTCCCGCGGTGGGCGCCAGTATTTGCCAAACAAAGTTTGCGGGTAGCTAAATCACAACACAGTTTACACACTTGTGATTACTTAAAACTCCATTCGCAACAGCTGTAACTAGGTTGCAAGTATTCAGAATTAGAAATTCTTTAAAATTTGTCGTGTTACATGTCATGCCCATCTGGCAGTATCCGAGAATAAAGTCTATATTATTAAATTATGCATATAGAGCATTCGAAGGAAGCTTTTAACAAGCAAGGTTTATTTATGCAAATTCATTCTATGATTCATCAGAAACGGTCTGTGTAACATCAAATCAATGTGAAGAGACAATGGTAAGCCGCGGTTAATTTATAAACGTCACGATTGCCCTAGTTACTAAAACAGGTGCAACAAAAGATTGGATGATAAAACGTAACGAATTGTGAAGTGTTTTCTGTCTACAACAAACGATCGCTGGTTCTGACAAACAAGGGGCTTGAGAGGTTCTCGGAGAGTGACGAGACTGTTTGGGCGCGAGATGACAAACACAATGGGTTTTCTGAGCCCCTGAATGACACCTTCATTATAGAAGCTGACGTTTCGCAAATACTCGACGAATTGTTACCGCGCACTTTACCAAGTGTTTTGAAAAGTAATCCGCGACTCTAATAGTCTCCCAAGCTTATTTTCACCCTCCGAAGTTATCACGATGTGTAAATATTGAGTTTGCGTTATTAGAATTTGAATAAACGTTAAGGAAAATAGGTTCCGACTACCAGGCGCTGAATAAATACTTATAAAGTTGTGAAAATGTTGAATAATTAATGTGGTGGTAAACAAAGGAGTGAATCAAAGTAAGTTTTCATCATTAACTTTAAAATAATAACGTAATTTATACATTCACAACATTTCACACTATTATAATTAAGTCTATTAATATTGATGAGGTGGCATCGATATTCACTGATAACAATATTATGCAGCCAGTACGTTACGTGAATATCTATTCAATACAGTAGAATAATAAATCTAAGAAGTCGAGATATCGATTTGAGCAATCAATCGAATCTGTCTCACGCACTAAAATATTGCTCGCCTTTATATAAATACTTCAGAAAAGGCGACATAGCGACAAAAATATCATTGGATTTACAAAAGTGTTGTACCTACACCAAATAATAGAATTTGGAAGCACTCACTAGCGATTTGTTTGAGCGCCGTCACAGCCGATTTGATAGTGTTCAACGTACGACGCCTCAGATTCTTCTTAGCAGAAAAGTTCTCCATATCAATATTCACCGACATTTTGATTTGCACTGTATTTTGTTGGTTTTAGAAGCTACTTTGCGTTGTTTTCGCACAACACTGCGCACTGAACACCTTTTGTTTCGGGAGCCCGGAATACACTGCGCGTAAATGCATATCAGTAACAGTCAGTCCACGCGCGAATTCTAAAGATTTTATAACGAACAGCGGAATGTGTGGAGACGAAATACTAACGGTTTTGGTAATAATTCGGTGCTATAACTGTGATTACCGAATCTATGCCAAAGTCGTGTCGTGCTATGTTTATTGGCGTTGAAGTTCGGAAGTATATTATGTCTGAATGACGTCATTTTCGCAGAAGTTTCTGAAATGGGCCTTTGTTTCTTTACCGTCGTAAAAGAACCAGTGAACGCTGAGTTGTTTAGCTTATCTAAAATATCGTAATCTGTGAAATATGTTGCATGTTTCTATACATTTCAATGATCTTTCCAATAAAGAATCTCATGGAAAGAAAACGTCTATGAAAGAGTGTGATGTGCCTGAAAAAATATATCCGGAATTTTCCCAATAATTCCCACGACCGCGCCACCACTTCATCTCACCTACAATATTCCAACGCACTTTTATTAAATCATTCTTATACCTTACTCCAGACCTTCACAATTCATAAGCATATTAGCACCTGATAAATTTAAGACCCATCTCCGACAGATGAGAGTAACGCTCAACGTATACAATGGACGATGTGGTAAACAACTTCTATTCTTAACGCAGACAGCCGGCAGAGATCAGGTTCATTAACAAAAGACGACTTTACGAGACCTCGTATTGACGGGAACAATCAAATGAGGTTTTATGAAACAAATTACGATTTTGTTGTGTTTTGATAAGGTTGTGATGAAATTCTCGTTTGCGGGCATGATGTCGTAAAATGTATAACGTGGAGAAGCATGTAGGTGGCCAATTACACTCTTGCGATGATAATGACTTATATTTATGGGGCATAGTCCAGTGACATGATTTCAAATTGGAATAATTAGTTGATGCTGATTTGATCAATAATTCGGGATATAACAAAAAAGAACAAGAAAACGTTAATGGCAATCTGATCGTTAAAGATGTTAAAGATACACAAAACAGAAACAATGAAAAAATAACTAGTTCAAAGACGACCTTTATGTTAGGGAAGACTTAAAATAAACCAGAACAATTCGACAGATAATTTTATGAAGCTAATTAATTATAATATGTAAAACAGACACATCACGCCGTGATTATTGCTATGGACTTAAAACTACAGCAATATGTACTGCCCTTGCTGCATTCGTTTATTTTACGATTTCTGTTTTCATTTCTTTTACAAATCTGATTCTTTTGACGTTCCGTTATTTTTCCTTCAAGTTTGTTTGTATGTCCAATGTAATTATTGTCCATTCCTCTTCATCCGATTTGCGAAGAACGTGACTAATGTTAGAATTTGTTTATTGTAAAAGAATTTATGAATTTTAAGAAAGCTTTTTTCTTTTGATTGAATCGGTCGTCAGATGAAACACAATTTATAATAACCATCGAAATAAAGTTCAAAGTTAAGATGCAGTTATTATTTTCGGGCTTTTTTGCAGTTAGTGTACACTTGTCGACGTGATATTCAAAACAGACAACAATTTCTCTTTTTTTTCTGTCTTAAGATTTCGAAAAAAGTGACCTCTCCACAGAACCTTGCAAGACTCATGATGAAGCTTAAATTCAAAGTACCAAGAAGTAATAAAGCCAACTATAATATTTTATTTCGGCTGTGAAACATAAACAGAATCGCTTAAACATATACCTTGGACACAAATCTGCATGAATAATGACTATTTTGTGTCACAATGAGCTAATATGAAATTTGTGTGAAATGCATGTTATTTAGAGGTAAACTGTCCCACCATTTGGGAAATGAACCTTATTTGCATACCATTTAGGTTTAGAATTGCATTTGGTGTGCGGAATATGATTGATGAGACGTATTGTACGATGTAGCTGTAGTCTGAAGTATAAATTAAACTGTATGTTAATGGGCTGTAAATCTATTTGCGTATTAGCTTTTAGATTTGTTCTCCTGGAGAAGTGAACTTTGATAATTTTTTTGGTTACTCACTCATTACCTACTTGGTTTGTAGAAGCGTAGTTTAGACATGTCAATGGAGGGATTAAGTGTTAAGCTTAGGAAATTGCTTTTAAACCCTTCAGGTCTCCTCAGAGTTGGCAAATGAACAGCAACCTGTGTTCGGCGACTAAAGTTGTATATTCGACAGTTGGTAGATATGGCAAAGGATCTGAAGATTTTGCTAAAAATTGAGGCTATAAAGATATACCTACATATCTCTAGAGATATCGGTAGAAGATCGTAGGCAGGTACTTCCAAATGCAATGACATCTAGAACACATTTCAATAATGCTTATAAACCTTTATTCGTTAAACTTGTGCACAAACTAATTGATCTCTTCGTTATTACACCTTGTTTACACATAATTTTTTTGCAAATTCAAGCTAAAATCCATTTTCCACTCCATATATTAACAAATCGAACAATACCGCATCAGTCAAAAGTAGATTACGTGGAAATGATGAATAGCTTTAACAGCTTTGCATTTCGTTTCCTGACTTTTTTGGCAATACATTCGTTACGTTCTGCTGTCACTGCAGTCCTTTGATACGAGTTTAAAGCTCAGAATTGGTGAAAAGAGCAATTAAAAGTCCCTATTTTTAGACCCCTTTGAGAAGAACCATTCTTCAAAATGTCTTACACTCACCGTGTCGTCATTTTGACCAAGAACTGGAGAAATGTGGGTGACCGAAACACCTCTGGATACAAGGTGTGATGTTATGAGTACCTACTGACTACTGTCCTCTTGACCTAGCGACTGCCGCGATAAGAGATAAGAGACACGTCACGTCATTCACGACACTTATCGTGTCACAGTCACTGACAGTGACAAATTACGCTAACATTGACGTCATCCTTAATTGAACATCGGGGCACTGATTACATAAACTACCAAAGTGTTGAGTGAAATACATTACTATTACAACGACACATGTCATTGTCATGGAGATTTCAGTTGGTGATGTCATCCGACCAATGAGTTCGTAATGGGCAAGCTTACCGTTGTCAAATACTCCGCGCCGGATTTTACCGACCGACGGCTAATTCTAACCGTATTTTCGATGGGAATTCAATGTAGTCAGTAATGGTCGGATTCGGGCTTAGTGCTTTGTCTATTTTAGGAGGGAATTTAAGCAAATAGGGTATTGTTCTAAATGGGTTAGAGATGATCATAATTTGTTCTACTATATACCTTTATTGAGCGTACCATTTACGGGATTATGTGGTTTCCAGGTTTATTTGGTTATGATAAATGATTTTCGCTTTGGGACATCTCTTTCCGCTTTTACAAATATGATGGCAGACTTTTTGTGGACACTTAGATTCGCCAGAGTCGATAACAGGTTCTGAGTTTATGGTAACTGATTTTTTTGAAATTCAATGTACATTTTGGATGATTCGAATTTGTATGGCATTAAGGGTCTATACTACTTCAGCACCACCTCACTCTTTATCTCTCTCGCACAAGTAGCTGGCGGTCACGCGAGCAAGCGCGACAGGGTGGCAGGGAGAAGAGTCCAAGACACCGATATTTTAGTTTATTTCTTGTTACGGTGAAAATAAAGGTAATTAAAAAAAATACATAAGACCTGCTTTATAGTTAGTTCAGTTAATATGCAAAGTTTCATTATCTAATTTGAAGTATTTATTGAATACCAGCGGTTTATTGTTCGGTTTGGAGGTAATTTTTGTTTTTTTTTCTATGAAGAAAATTTTAGGGAATCGTATTTTCGTCAAACATAGTACATAACATTAATCCTCAACTTTACCATATATTTATTTCAAAATTAATGCTGCAGTATTTTTGACGTAACGGAGGATCATGCTAAGGCATTTGAGGTAGTATAGGCTCTTAATGATAGACCATTCATATTTACTAAAATAGTGGTAGGCGTTGGTTAATATTTCAAATGTGTATTTTAATTTTACAATAAGTACAACCACATTGGAGCAATAGATAGCCTTATGGAATTTTTGTACGTATTACTTATGCGGTGACAGCACCTATATCTATCTAATCCATTCTCAGTCCATTTCCGGAACTAGGTTGATTCCCTTACTTTCAAGTCCGTACGTTTGAGTTCTTAAAACGACTGGTTACAGCTCTACGTGGTTGAGAGATGCACTTACCGACGATACTGCTTTAGCTCGGCTCGCTTCGGAAAAGAAAGACTCCTTGAGCTCGGGCTATCTATTTAAGTGTCTTGTTGTATGAGGTTTGGGTTGAACTTTAGATGAAGGTTTTAAGATTATGTTTAATCTGTCCAGCAGAGATTTCATTGTGTTTGAATGTTTTACCGACGTAGTCTATTAGTTTCCTTGAAACAGTTGAGACTATCAAACACAAATTAAAAAGCTAGCAGAACTAACCTCAAACGGTAATTACTCGGTTTTTAATCAACAAATAAATGCGATCACTGAGATTACAGAAGCTATACAATTTGTCTATCATAATCTGCCTAGCATTTTGCCAAGGCTGTTCAAGGATAAATGTAGACAATTTGTCTTTATTCAACTAAATATTCTAATTTACATCTGACATTCGTACTTATTTATTACATTTAACCAGGTTATGTTAAAGGGTATGATTAAGACGATGTCGGTATTTCGATTTCCTAATGATATCAAAGACGGGAAATTGGAAGGGCTCGATTTGTGTCAGGAAACGTTATGATAATAGGCATTAACAGTTCGGCTGTTGCGACGAAATTACTTCCATGAAAAAAATCGTGTTATTATGTAGCTAAGTGGTGTTATATATTAGTTATTTATGCAACTGTTGTTTAATGAAATTTAGTACAACATCATAACACTCGTTTGGATGAGATAATGGTTACTATGACACTCTGGTTATTTTAATGTTTGCAATAAGCTAACTGCTAGGGAGGATTTGTGTTGGATTGGTGTTTGTGTTTTTGTGTTTGATTATTTGATACTAAACTTTAACAAGTGGAAGTATACTACTAAATAAAGTCTAGGGAACATGCCAACTGTAACAACTTTTATTTAAGAAAACTCTTCAGAAGATGTACTGGCCACAAGATTTCATGTTCATGCAAGATAATGCACGTGCAATCTCAGCCAGGCTGGTGATGATTGTGCTCTGCGAGAACAATATCACGCTATTAGAGTGGCCTGTTCAGTCTACTGATCTCAAACCCATACCCCCTTATTACAAAACAAGGTTTATCTTCAGACCCAGGTTTAAAACATGGAGCCATTATTGAATTTCGAACTTTATTCCGACTATGGTAAAGTTCTTAAACACAAAACTGTCAACTTAGTACCAAACTAAGTTTTCAGTTTTGTATAAAGAACGGTATTTCAATCACTGTTACGTTCTTTTTACAAAAACTGGCTGCATGGTTTAAGCCATGTCAAAATATAAATCTTGTTTTGTAATAAGGCGGATAGAGTATGCATGGGATTTGCTAGGGAGAGCATTCATTGATCTTCCCCAAAAATTGGACACGGAAGAAGAGTTTTTTGCACATCTTTCCAGAGTATGGAGCGATATTCCACAGGTGACAATAGACAACCTGATAGTCAGCATGCCACGTAAAAGAAGGTTTAAAAAAATCTCCAACAGATTATTAAAAAGTTGCTAGGATTTTTTATGTATTTACACAAATGTTCAAATAAAAATAATTACTATGAATACCCTTGTTCTCTAGACTAGTGTCTCTGACTCTGTTGATTAGTGTAGTACCTACTCAATCTTCGTTAGAAATTAGGCACGTTAATGTGTGTGTTCTCCACGTTTTATTGTATCAAATTATAATTCTGGTTAAAACACATTGTGAAACTGCATTTGTTTTTTGCAGTAAACCCGTCCAAAACATTTAATTAAAAAATTGGGTCGTCTATTTTGTAAGATAAATATAATATATCCGAAAACAAACTTAACATTGTAGTTGAAAAACATGTTGTCCCATACATCGATATAAGCCACCGTCAATTTTCCAACTGCAAATGTAAGTTTGTAATCGCAAAAAAGTATTTTTTTTGTGATAAAATTACAAATTACCGATTTTCGGACATTTTCCTTTACTTGTGCCTTAAGACCTTGCTACTTGCCAAATTTCATGATTCTAGGTCAATGGGAAGTAGCCTATAGGTTTTGATCGATTTGCGAGTATCAAAATATGTCGCATGAATCGCCGTATTTTTTATTGCGTTGACATAGAAGCTTGATTTTTTTAGAGCACCAAAGGACCGTAGGACCATATTAATTTCAACTTGATACCTCCACGCGTTCCTGAGATAAAGGGTCTTGACAGACTGACAGACAAACAGACGGACAACGAAGTGATCCTATATTTATTTATTTAAACTTCTCGCACACAATAAGGTACAAAGGCGGACTTAATGCCTTAGGCCTTCTCTACCAGTCAACCAAGGGTGGTGAAGAGATAAGATGGTGGGTGCTCTGATTGAGAGAAAATAATAATATTATAAAATATCAAAATATAACATAATTAATTACAAATAAAATAGGTACACAAGTACATAAATAGGTTATAAACTTAGTTAAAATACACATATATTTACTATAATGTATCAAAACCCCTATAAGGGTTCCGTTTTTTCCTTTTGAGGTACGAAACCCTAAAAAGAAACTGAAAAGAAAAAATATTACAATTTTCTCTTCGTAGTAGTTTGTGTGTAGCTGACAAGATAATAAAACAACTACTAAGCGTACTCTTACTACCTTGATCTCTAAAAAACACGCTAGTCTGCCGACATTTCATGCTTGGCTTAACTTGATTAAAAATTTATTGCGTAGGGTTTCGTTAGCTTATTTCTAAGCATAGTGCACGAATAGCCTCCAAAAAAATTAAGTCCAGTGGAATACTAGCTCTTCGTTACTATGTGCTGATATTTGGGAAAATATCTAGCTTGTCTTGGCTTTTCTATCAAAAAATGGAAACGCGGTCTTTCACAGTAAAAATTGCTCGCAGTACATTTACCCGTTACCTATAGGTAAGAAAGAAAGAAAAAATGTTCATTCTGCACAAACAAGACACACATTACAAAAATAAAATAAAAATTGACAAAATACACACTCTAATACAAAGTAGCCAAATTGCAATCATATTTTAAGACTATGATGTTTATAATAACCAGAAATAAAAATAAGAAAAAAAATATAATTGCTAAAAGCCTAGTATTCAAAACCTTAAAAGTTAAAAGTTTGACAATGTTGTCGATTGCTTGATGTCAGTGTCAGGGTAAACTGGTAAGGTCAGGGTAAACAGGTAAACTGTCTCCATTTAGCAGTAACAATACAATGCAGTGGAGGATTAAACTGGTACACATATATAGGGATCGCCTAATTTGTGGCAATATACAGTGATTAAGCTCTGTCGTGTAATTGACTGTTGATTGCAAACATTAATCCTGATGCTGACGATATTGGTAGGATATTTATGCGTGGGGTTGTTTGTTTAAATGTGACGGCGTAGTAAATGGCGCCACCTCGTTTTGATACGAAGTTACTGGAATTACCAAAAAGGTCGGATAAGAGTGACACTGGCTGGTGACAGTCACTCTAGCAAAGCGTTGCATTGATGGTTACGTGTTACGTCTTCTGATGACAGAAGATGATGTCAGGGGAGCCGCTGCCGTACCACGTCCATAACGAACATTGGTAGGATATTTATAATAATAATATTAATACCATTTATTTCAGGCGACACAGGCCCATAGACCTTAACCTAAACATACATATTGTATTGTTAGCGGAGAATCCCGACATTGATGGCGCGGCGACCGAATGATGTCACGAGGCGCAAGAGTGGGGCAGACGGACAGCTGCAGCGGCGAGCTCATTCCCTCAGTCATTTCATTTTGGGCGCTTAGAGTGATAGGACGGGTTTTAGCTAGACGTATTTAGTTATTTGTGTTTAAATTAAGATCTATTTTTGTTAATTATTGGTTTAAGAATTATAACTTTTATTTTGTGGTCGTTATCTTTTATTTTTAATTCTAACTTGTTCACTCTGTTTACAGTATATACACCAAAACTTGTGTTCAATACAATGTGAACATATATTTTGATATTCTGAATTATTATAAATTGTTGTAATTAATTGCAGTAATTCAGAATCAAATTTATATTTAATTAAGAATAATATTTTGGTTTCTTTTTATCTTGTTTTTTATGTATGGAACATTAATAATTATGTTTTAGGATATATTTATGTTGTGTGGCAACACAACAATCTTTTTTGTACTTCGGTAGAATACGTTCTAATGTAACTGGCTATTGAATTTTTTTATAATACAAACAATATAGTGAAATCCATATTTTACGTCTATCTTTGTTTTATTACAAACACTTGTGCTAATAAAAGAGTGAGTGTGTTGTGTGAGTGTTTGTTTATATGTAACGGCGTAGTAAGTGGCGCCACCTCGTTTTGTTACGAAGTTACTGGAATCACCATAAGGTTGGATAAGAGTGACACTGGCTGGTGACAGTCACTTTAGCAGAGCATCGCATCACATCGATGGTTGCGTGGCGGCTGTCTTGTAATGATTGAAGATGATGTCAGGGGAGCCACTGTCGTACCACGGCCATAACAAACTGCTGTATTCCGGCACACTCCAGATGATATTGAAGTTTTTTTTTTTTTTTTTTTTCCAAAAAATTCAGGCCTAGTTCAAAATCTCGTACTTACTGGAATACTAAATTGTTTTTAATAATAATAATAATTTTTAATAATAGTTGCTGAACCACTATTCGATGACCACTTCTGGTAAAGGCTATCCCGCGCCGTTATATGCAGTTGACATTAGGCTATTGTAACTTAGATAAATTACAAACTGACCCACTAAAAATATAATTATATAATTAATGTACCTATAAAAAATATTGTACAAGATTTTAAAAGAGTAACGGTGGAGTTTCTTGCCCATTCTTCTCCATACGAAACTACCTTTTGGAAGGGGCGACTAGAATCTATTCTATTTTTTTGTAAATATTGACGTTCAAAAGTGCCTTATATGTGCCTATTTGAAATAAACAATTTGACTTTAGAATAGAATAGAAACTTTATTTTCAGACACACAGTCCATAAATTACAAAACATTACAATATATAAACACAAAACACATCAAATAAAATAACATGCACGTTAAATAAAATAAACACAAATATAAATAAAATTATTTAAGGCACTGGAATGACGCTCTGTGAGTCGTCATCCAATGCCACATTATGGGGCTGACCATCCTGCTGGCCACAGTAGCCAAAAGACTTTGACTTTGAGTGAAAAATAAAAAAAACTTTTTCCAAAAAAAAAACAACCAACTTCCAAAAACCAGGCCCTATCAGAATACCTGCGACACTTATTTTTAAGTGCCGCAGCATCATGCTGAGATACGGGCCTTTTGGCCTCGTACAGGACTTTGTTTTTATTTTCTTTTTGTTTACTTTGTTTTATTTTTGGTTTTGTTCTTCTTTTGTTTCTATGAGTGTGTTTTATTTAATTTGTGATCTGTGCGAGTCCCAATAAATGTTTATTCGTTCTTTCTTTCTTTCTTTCAAAAAAACACTAACAAAGTGAAAAATAACTTTAAGTTCGGAAGTCGGTAGCAACAAGCTAAAATATAGATCCAAAGACGAAAAGTTTTACGGTTAGATTTTTTTTTTCTTGTCACAGTCACGACGTGCAGCTGCCGACTATTTCTGTTCTGTGCTTTTATTTTTTAATTATAGATTTGTTTTGAAGATATTTATTCGAGTTAACTTTTTTGTATGCACGCATTGATGTATTAAATAGGAAGATAGGCCACTCTCTAACATCACGTAAATATTAAATGGACCCGATGTCGTGCGTCATGTGCTCGACAACCGAAATAGAGAGACATATTACGCGGGCTATAGTGGGAGCGAGATAGCAATAATTGTCACTGTTACGTACCCATAACAACTCGGAAACAAACTACGATTCGGGTATTCCCCGCAAACCGGGAGTGATGTAGGTCGATTGTGTTCTTTCCCTTAATTTATGCGGCCCACGTCGAGGAGCGCGTACCATATCTTCCTATTTAATACATCAATGTATGCACGTGTTTCTGTGACAAATAAACCAATTTTTCTTTCTATCGATTTGACGTGGAGTTATATTTTTAAACCATATAATATTAATTGGATCTCGTTGTGAGTGATTTGATTGCTTTTTTGTTTATTTTTTTAACAGTACCTACCTATAAAAAAACTTTTTTTCTGATTTCAACTTGAAAGTTGCTATATCCTGTTGTTGAAGTTGTCATTCTTTTTCTTTGCGCCCGATCAGCATGCTTTCTAAAAATATTTCAGCCCAATTGGCCGAACAGCTTTTTCCTAACATTTTATGCGGGGTCCGTATTGAATAAATTGTTGGTTTAATAAGAGAAAAGTTCAACAGGAGAAAAAACGCTGCAGTGTAAATATTTCTCGGTTCGTTATAAAGTGAAAATTTATAAAATAAGCAGAGATATTATTGTAATACTGTACCATCATTTACTATAGCTGAAAGTCCCACAAGTCTGAAGGACTGTTCCGCAGAATATAGGTATTTTCCCAGTAATTGGGGCGTGGAGGTCGAATGCTAGTTGCTTTTTGTAGAATATTGATATTTAGTCCCATCTGCTTTAACTAAAAGGCGACCCCAATATATTTGGGACAGGTTAGGCACGCTAGGCGAAATACTCCTAATATAAAATATATTGACGTCATCTTTCTACATAAGTAACGTAACGTAGACAGTGACGACAGATTTGACATGTGGATGACCAGAAAAAACATGGGGAAAAGTTTCTATTGACTAAAAACAAAAGAAAATGCCGGTTGTTGGTACAAACGGCAACAACAACGTCTTTCTAATACATTTAACGACAATTAGGCAAATAATTTCCTTAATTTACGAAAACAGCGCAAAGCAGACATTCGTTGTAATAAATTCTGCGTAATGCCGCTAGGCGAAGTAAAAATGATTTAGCACCGTCATTACGCTCTGCTAATTCAGAAGTATTGTACTATAAATTAACACCTTTCTCAGTCACTCATTTGGTTATGAAAGTGTTAAGAAAATTATAGTGTTGTTGAATAAATTATGAATAATTTCATTGTCTGGTTTAAGTATAAGTTAAAGGTTCTGGGGCGGCTCAGCATCGCCACATGCGAACTACACATCACACTGACGTCACGCAAAATCCTGCATCGCGCAAGCAGAGTTTACCGCGCAACTAGCATATATACAACACCCGACATCAACCGTCGGGTAGTTGCCCACCAGACACAACAGTTGTCTGGTCGGAGGATCCTCCCTTTTCAATAGAGGATGAATAAACTTTACCCCCTGTTCCTCATTCCTCTAAAGTTCTATAATAAGAATAGTAAAATTAGATCGGTTTTGATAAATATATTGTTACCGACTTTAGTTTTTACGCATATTGTCACGCATTGCCTAGTTGGTCTAGTGTTCACAAGCACTACTGCTGAGCATGAGGTGGGTTCGATTCCCAGGTCAGGTAAAGTGTTATTGGGATTTCCCATTAGGATTTTCTCAGTAGCAGGCCGGAGTCTGAGTTTGTGCCCGGTTGATGGCAATAGGAGTAATAACAGCCACACGGGTCGATCGATCAAGTTAAGTTACGCTTGCCACGCTTGGTCCGTGGATGGGTGACCATCTTAACATACCAAGACCCCTCCGTGCCTCGGACAGCACGTTAAGCCGTTGGTCCCGGCTGTCATTCGTGGATGGGTGACCATCTTAACATACCAAGACCTCTAGATGGGTGACCATCTTAACATACCAAGACCCCTAGATGGGTGACCATCTTAACATACCAAGACCCCTCCGTGCCTCGGAAATCACGTTAAGCTGTTGGTCCTGGCTGTCATTGTAGATCTTTGACAGAAACCACAAAATTTTTATTTTTTATTTTTATAAGTTTTGTTTAATTTCGTTCTTACCTTAGGTTATCACTGTATTTGAGAATGCTGGTTCATCTGTTATTGGCAGCTGTATAAGCTCATGACTGTTATCTACTTTTATTTGATATTTTGTGTACAGCAGCTGTTGGTGTACCTTTATAAATAAATAAATAAAGAGACAGTTGTTATGGGTCGTCAGAAGTCCGAAAGTCTGACAACCAGTCTTACCAAGGGGTATCGTGTAACCCAGTAACTGGTTGTCGAGGTCAGATAGGTAGTCGCTCCATGTAAAATACTGGTATTCAGCTGCATCTGGTCAGACTGAAAGCTGACCCCAACATGGTTGGGAAAAGGAGTTATATGTTCGAACCGTTTGGGGTTGAAAAACTAGGTCCGAGTACCTACTTAGTTTTCCGAGATATCGCATCATCAAAGAATCAGACACGACGGACGATGTTGTTGGCGATGCAGACGAATTTGTTGAAGCCCTATCATTCTTTTCCTCCTTTTTAGGGTTCCGAACCTCAAAAGGAAAAAGGGTTTCTTTTTTCTTTTTGAGGTACGGAACCCTGAAGAAGTGACCTCTTCTTTTGAAATTTCATAAATTTCAACTTAATCGGTCAAGTAGATTCGGAGCAAATCAGCTGTGACAGACGGACAGACAGACAGACACACGAGTTATCCTATAATCATCTGAGATCTTTTTAGGGTTCCGTACCTCAAAAGGAAAAAAGAAACCCTTTATCCTTTTGAGGTCTTCTTTCAAAAGAAGAGGTCACTTTAAGAGGGCAAATAAAAAAAAAATAAAAAAAAGTTTTGCTGACTGTACCGTGAGACATATCAAATGAAAGGGTTTGTTTTAAGAATTTTATATATTATACATTTTGTATAATGTTAAAATACAAATTTTGAAATTACTTAAGAAAATATATGAAAAATTACCATTCATTATCTCCGAAACTATTGAGCCTAAATTTTTTATAAAAATACATAAAACAGATTTTTACTTATAGATTACAGGAAAACCTATAAGAAGTCTGTGATCTTAAAATAACATGGAAAATCACTCAATATTGTGCGTATAAACTTACATTTGCAGTTGGAGTGTATGGGGATCATGTTTTCAACTACAATGTTAAGTTTGTTCTTGGGATAAATTCATCCCAACTACGGAACCCTTCATTGTACGTGGTCCGACACGCACTTGGCCGGTTTTTTTAATTATTATTTTACTGTTACTATTTAAATTATGTAAATAGATAATATCTTGAAAATAAAAACTATATTTAACTTAGATAAAGCATAGAAATCTCGATGTTTTGACCTTGCCACATCGGTAGATTGCTCCCGTGCGTAGCATGGGTGGGTTTAATAAAAAAACAAACAACACAATACCGTATCAATTACATAGATCTATTTTGTCCGGAAAGAAACGAACTCTTGCTAAGAAATACCTTGTGCATTTGAGCTTGTATAAAGGCTAGTTACACTTATACTGAGCAATTGGAAGTCGGGGCAATTTCCTCTGTAGCATTATGTGCACGTACCCAGGGACTGGGCAATAACTACGGGTAAGGGAGTGGTTATACAAGATGGCAGATAATTGTTGATATTATTTGTTTTAAGTTAAATTGGAGGAGGGAATTTGGTAGACGTGTTAAGTTTTAAAAGGGTTATAGAAGATGTTGGTCTGAGTATTCGTCAGTAAAATACCTACTTATGTATGAGTCTGATAGTAGTGAAGGGTTAATGACATCTTTTAATTGGTTTGGAGCTGTGGTGTGGAGGTTGTTTCTATCACTTTTTGTGTGTCTGTGAAATTAAATGTATTACAAGATGAATTGGTCAAAGTGAATCTTGGAAACCAATGCCGAGGTACACATTCGTTCTTACTACTAAGTCATGTTCGTGAACGGGCTCTGTCAGTTGGGACTGCTTATCTCTTAGCTCCCACGGCTTATTTTCATTATTTTATTTTTGTTTCTATTTGCTGTACTATGGACGCGTTTTTTTACATTTCAACATAGAAGAAACAATATTTTTGTAACATTATAATTTAAAGTGAGTGTCCATGGAGTTTCTTGCCCGTTCTTCTCCACATGTTCCTACTAAGCTTTGGAACGGGCTTCATATTTCTAACTGACCGATTCCTTCACATGGTTTAATTGAAATAAATGCTTTGAGTCTGTGTCCACACTATTTATTACAATCTAAGTACTACTTAGTACAATAATTGTTATAACTTTGTCTCTTATATTTATGAACCGAGTGTATTTGTTTCATGTACAACCTTCTTTACCGTTAGTCTTTGATCGAGCCCTCATCACTTTTACTGACCGATCTACCGCCGTAATTCATGGCGTCACGTGCGTCTATAAGCTTAAGGCATAAACATACATTCGTCGAGATGAAGTTGAACGTTGTAATTTACGTCGGGCACAAACTCCAGGGAGTTGGAACGACTCAATTTGCGTGACGTGAAAAATGAGACGCGGGTATACTCGGATAATTCGTATATTCGGATACGTTTCCTAATAAATTATGTACTTTCGTAAAAATAGGTAGATATAAGTCCCGTTTCAGTTGAACGAGGGTAAGGTCAGTATTTTTGGGTTCTTATGGCGATGTTTAGGGATATTAATGGGGTCGATAAATGGTATTTCTGATGTAAATACACGTTAAGTTTTAGGCAAAAAACGTTTTATATGAATAAATCATGCATGTGGACTATCGGCGACAAGAGATCGCTTTATTTGATCATTGATCTACTTCTGGTCATCCTGTTGGGACACATTAAAAGAGAATTTGGTCAGAGGATACCAAATGGGGCACTATGAAAAAAGGACTTTAGGAGTGCGAATTATAATACCATGGATATCGGCTTATGCACCAACCTTGGATTGGTAATTTTTAACAGACTTAAAAAAGGAAGAAGTGGTCAATTCGACAAAATGTTTTTTATACTACGACATGAAATAATTTGGTATCACTAAATATGGGAGAAGAAGATCCAGATTATTGTGATGATTTTTTTACACATCTAAATGAAAAATTAGTAACTGTTCAAAGACATTGCTTAGAACAAAAAAAAAAAATTAATAATAAAAAGATGAAGCTGGTTTTTTATAGAGTAAAGGTTTCATATATTTAAGATGACGTTGTAAGAAATAACATAATTTCAGAATGTAATGAAAATATAGTCTTCCGATTCATATGAAAAGGGGAAGAAAGTTAGTGAGATCACCTGAGCGGTATGAGTAGTTGTAATTGATTAAAAAGTTTAAAAAAACCTATCTATCACCAAGCTTGGCGAAAGATTTTTGCAGGATATTTAATGTAAAATACTAACCCTTCTACACACATCCACTCATTTACACTCAACTCACCGGAGGCCATCACTATACAACTAATTTAAGATTGTTCTCCTATATTTGTCATTTCCTTTTATTTATATATATTTTATTTTATTTTTTTATTCTTTATTTATTTAGAGGCTTTTACCTTACAAAGGTACGTCAGCCTCATCATACCCTAAATTTTATCTCTATGTTTAATGTGTTGTAGATATATATAGAGGAGGAGGTAAACAAAGTTTTAATTTCTAGTGTCGCCTACAACAGGGGAAGAGCGCTGATGTCTGAAATACAGATATTTTATATCTAGTTCGGGCACAGATGTTCAATATCACATCATTGAATAAAAGTGTAATGTTGTGTATCACTTTAATATTTAAATGTCTGTATGTTATTGAACAAATAAATTATTCTTATTCTTAATGGGTGCCCATTATTTTCGATACAATATGTTAGTTTATTTTTTGACGGGGACGATATTTAACGTATTCAGTTCATCATACTTTCGCGTCATACTTGTTAAGATTATCCAAAGTGGACATTGAAGAGATTGAAAAATCGATACAGTTTACTTGCAGGCCTTGCACTACATGGCTGTCCTAAGGATTCCTGAGTCTACTTGCATATTATTATAATCCTATAGACCATGAACCCATATTTATTACAAATGAAATGAAATTAAATTGTTTATTCTGTAAATAGGATATCATAATCACTATTACACGTCATATAAAAAAAACCGGCCAAGTGCGAGTCCGAGGTCCAAGGGTTCCGTACCATTATCTATAAAAATGGCAAAAAAATCACGTTTTTTGTATGGGAGCCCCCTTTAAATATTTGTTTTATTTTAATTTGATTATTTGTTTTTAAAGTGAATATATAACTAAATATTCTGTGAATATTTCAAGCGTCTACCTGTTGCCGTTATCAGTATAGAGCAAAAACTAGCAAAAAAATCACGTTTGTTGTAAGTAGTATTTGTTGTTATACTCGTAGCTGCAACAGAAATACATAATTTGTGAAAATTTTAACTGTCTATCTATCACGGTTCATGAGATACAATCTGGTGACAGCCGGACAGACAGACGGTGGAGCCTTAGTAATAAGGTTCCCGTTTTACCCTTTGGGTACGGAACCCTAAAAAACCGGCCAAGGACATGTCGGACCACGCAAAATGAAGGGTTCCGTAGTTGGGATAAATTTATCTCAAAAACGTTGACTTAGAAGCTTGATTTTTTCAGAGCTTCAAGGGACCGTAGGCTTACGTATTTGTTATTAATTTCAACTTTATACCTCCACGCGTTCCTGAGTAAAAGGGTATTGACAGACTTACAGACAAACAGACGGACAACGAAGTGATCCTATAAGAGTTCCATTTTTAATTTTATGAACCCTAAATAAAATAAAAAAATAAGCTAGATGGAGTCGACATTTCCTATCTGACTTACCCTGAGAACACAAGGAGAAAGTCTGAATGCCCACCTTAATTTATTTAATTGCCTGCTTTAAAATAAATAAATACTAGGCTAATATTCCTCCACTGCAGGGCCTGGCCCCTTCTCGTACAGAGAAGGCATGATTGTAAGCTTTACCTATAAATATGTATTCATTGAAAACGAAAGTAATCGTTCTCTTATCAGTAATTTCATTAATGAGTGAAACTTGCTCTGTTGAAGTTGGTCCATGGAGTTCGTCCCAAATTGTTGATCAAATAGACGGCGGAATATGGCATTAGTTCAATGGCTCGAATGTTTCATTGAAATTAATTGGTATCGTGATAAAGCGGCTTCGGGTTGTAATCGAGTTGCTTCAAACTCAAACTCAAAGCATTTATTTCAAATAAACCTATTATACTCGTAGGCACTTTTGAATTGTCAAGGGGTCAGTCAGTCAGATGAAGCAAGTTGCCCATTCCAAAGCGGTATTTAGTAGGTTCCTATGGAGAAGAACGGGCAAGAAACTCCACGGACACTCTTTTAAATCAAAATATTGTTACATAGTATTGGTTACATAATTTATGTTGAAATTATACATGTGAGAACAATGTAGAAAGACGTGCACGTTAAAAGCGTCCGTAATAAAAATATAAAAAACAACTAAAATACTAAGTTAAAATAAGCCGTGGCAGCTAAGAAATGACCAGTCCCTACTGACGGCGCCCGTTCACGAACATGACGCATGGATCAGCACCATTTAGCTCAACCATTTTGAAGGGAACTTAATGATCCAACACATACGCCACCATCAGCTAGATATTTTAGTGAGCATGACACTCTCAGCCGCCATGGCACATTCAAGTCAATAAAAGACGTACTCAGAAAATGGTAGGTACATAGTGCTCACACATGTGCTATGCAATTATACAATACTAATAGATTGAATTTATACAATATAAGCATAGTATTTACAATCTTCAGCCGCTCCAACAATAGATTTGAATGCTATTCAATTAGTTTATGCGCCCTTGTGGAGCAGGACCAGCGTTAAGCCAAGCATTTTTGTCAGCAATGTAATCCCCCAACTTATAATATGCTTGGCTACATAGTGTGCGTTTTATAAAAGATTTAAATTTCATTTCATTTAGTTGGACTATGTGGGGAGGTATTTTATTGTAGCATTTTAAACAGCACCCCATGAAGGATGAGTCTACTTTAGCCAGTCTGAAACCTGGTTGAACTAATTCATCCCTATTTCTAGTCCCATCCATAATTGTGTCTTTCACCTCTTTTACTGAAACTATTTAAATTTTTTCTTACGTACATGATGTTTTCATAGATATATTGACACGGTACCGTCATTATCGGCTTGTCGGCATAGTCGGCTTGTTTCTGAGCTAAGTTCGGGTACGGTACTTCTTTTGTAAATATCTGATTACCTGAACTTATCAATAAAGGTTACTTGTTCTTCGGTGTCTGGCTCTTTTTGGGGTTACGTACTAAAATGGTAAAAAGGAACCCTTATGGTGAGACTAAGTCTGTCTGTCTGTCAAGAACTACTAATGCTATCAACTTGAAATTTAGAATAGTTTTAGATGACGTTTGCCCAACTATTTTGCAAACAAGAAAGAGATTAAAAATATATATCTTTTTTGCAAAAGGGACTGAAAGGGGGTCTTTTTGAAGTGGGGCTACTAGGGCATGTGGGGTATCATATGAAACAGCGCTGTTTGCACATTCTCAAAAAAGAATTTTTTTTTGGGGCGCATAGTTTCCGACTTTGGATGAAAAATGTAAAAAAATACCGTCCCCCCCCCTTATCTCCGAAGTTTGCATAAATAAAAATCTGAAATTATTCTGTGATAGAAGTTTATGTAAAGTTTACAGGAAAAATAAAAAGATGTCTCTAAATAGCACAGTTTTGCAGAAATCATCAACATCATATATACGTACGGAACCCTCAGTGCGCGAGTCCGACTCGCTCTTGACCGGTAGACCTTTCTGATAGGTAGTAGTTTACTAATTATAAGCCGACGTATATCAACCTAATTCAAGCCAAGACAAAACCATGTACTTACACCTCTATAAATCGTAAAAGTGAATAGCTACGATTAAAAGTGACATTAAATCCTCTTAACTACACTAAACAACCAACAAACAACATCAAATAAAACGTTTGTTTACAAAAAGAAAAAGAGCCACAAAAACAGGATATTATAAAAGGTGGGCGTTAACCAATGAAGGGAACTTACTTAGAACATTTTTCACGGATCCCCTCGTGTACTTCTTCCAAAGGAAATGAAAAAATCGGGCGAAACGTTCGCACAGGGTGATCCCGGCCGCCGGGGCCGGCTCACTGTCTGAGAACCTAACCCTTTTCTTGCTGCGTTTGCCCTTACTCGTTTTACCCGACCGTTTATTTTTCAAGCTAGACTTCATAATTTTCACTTCATTTGCTTCCACAACACTGACTTCGACGCTCGTTTGTTCGTGTTTTTTGTCATCGCGCTCTTCATCGACTACATTTTTACGGGTTTGGGTCTGAACGTTCAACGGTCTCACGCTGACTACGCTACTTCGCTTCCACTCTTTCAGCTCCGTACTTGTATTTTAAGCGCGACAAATATGTACAGTGTGTTTTGTTTACGCGACACACAATGATACTGAGAGTACTTATAGTTATGACGCGTATGATTTGCACGGCTAGAAGCTAGTCTACGCGATACTTGGCTTAGTTTCAATTCGCTACTATAAAACCATTAGAATATAGACTAACACGAAATCTATTCGCTGCACACACCAATTTGGTTACCCATTGAAAGGTTTTTCGATAGGGTTTGTATAAGCGGTTAAACAAACACCCATACATACGATAAGGGTAACCCTTATAAACGGCTTAAATTAAATTTTGGTAATCCATTGAAAGGGTTTTCGATAAAAACCCATACGGTTTGGGTAACCCTTTTGAACGGCTTAATTAAAGCCATTCAAAATTACCCACACCGTATGGGTTTTTGATTAACTGTTTAGAAAAACCCTATCGAGACCCCTTTCCATTGAAAGGGCTTTCGATAGGGTTTTTCTAAAATGGTTCCTGAGTAGAATAGAGATAGAATTGGTCATGCTACGCGTGCTGGGCGGATATCGAAATAACATAATATTATGATTTTTTCATGTTACTGGGTTTCAAGTAGGTATAGAACCCATTGAAATGGGTTATCATGTAACCCTTTCACTGGGTTTCAAGTATAAAACCCATTCAATGGGTTATCATGTAACCCTTTCAATGGGTTCCTAGTATAAAACCCTTTCAATGGGTTACATCATGATAAAGGTAACCCATTGAATGGGTTACCCCTTCGAAAGGCTTAACTCTTAACCGGGGTTGTACGGTCCCTGGTTGCACATCAATATGAGACATAACGAATTGAGTACTTGAACGGCTATTCACTCAATTCTATGTTAGTTATGTCTTTTTAGAAGGTTCGTTCGAGAACTGTTGCAGTTTAGAAGCAAAACTGACGCGTGTCTGGTCTTCTGCCAGCGTTTATTAAGAGACAATTCACGTTCAATGCGTTCCAATTATAGGTCAGTCTGATTGTCATGCAACGTAATTAATTATGTGTGTACGAAAATAGCGGTGCATCTGCGATATGAAGTTTAAACAGCATCTGTCACGGTCGGTTCAGAAGGCGTCGTTTACAATAATGTTACGTATTGCTGTTTATGTAATCGTGTGTCTAGACGAATGCAAACGAATCTGAATATTGAAACAGTTCGACGTCGAGGTAATTAATTAATGTGCTAACGGATTGGCAAATGTTTGTCGAAGCAGCTTGGTGACGTGATGCACACACCTCTACTTCTTTGCGATGTTGCATAGTTTGCGTAATTAGAGCGCATCGGACATTCAGAGAACTCGATGCAATTCAATACCATGACAAATATTTGGCAAATACACAAACCCCACGTTTAATAGGAACTCAGAGATGGCCGTCATGTTTACAAAGTTTTGCATTACACACCAATTTGATTGCTTTCCGGTACATTAATGCCTATAGGATGTTTATCTGATGACTAATGAAAAATACAAATGTTAAACACTAATGAATTTTCGCGATAAAAATTCAATTAAACACGAGTGCTTTGAAAAGGAATTTCGATAAATTGACAGAATTGATGAAAGAATTCACCAGCCTTTAATAACTTTCATTTCTCTGAAGATTCGAGGGTTGCGATAAAGGCATTTTTTTCATCGAAATCGTCTGCCAATTGAAAGGGACCGACACGGAATTCGTAAATGAACAATTTACGTACCTACCGTCAAATACTTTAGAGTACTTTCTTCGTGAAAATTAACTGATTCTTAACGACCCGTCGAGATTTCTCTGATGTGCAAACCTTAAGGCGAAATGTTCAACCATTTTCAACCATGACGTTGAAATGATTACTTAAAGCAATGTCTCTTTTATTTTACAATGTGCCTTTAGAAGATTCTGGACAGATATTAATATTAAACTTAATAGAGACGGAACATAAAACAAGAATACCCAAGTCTCTTGGGTATTATACATTATATTATTATACATTACCAGTCGATAGTGATGTGGATGATTTTTTCGACGCCATATTATAGTTAGTGAATAGTTTTAGATATACTTGTCAAAAAATAATAGGCCCGTTTTGACATTTAACTTGAATTGATTGACCATCGCGACGTAACTAGTGAAGTAACAATACGACTCGGTACTCGATACTCACGATAAATCGATTCAAGTTAAATGTCAAAACGGGCCTATTATTTTTTGACAACTTAGGATATAATTTGGTTATTTTTATTAATTAGATAAGTATAACTTGTCATTTATGTACATATCATTTTAATACCCCTGCAGAATTAATTTTGAAATAAAAAAATCACAAAACTATATTTAAAAAAAAAACCGGTCAAGAGCGAGTCGGACTCGCGCACCGAGGGTTCCGGTACGTATATATGATGTTCATGATTTCTGAAAAACTGTGCTATTTAGAGACATTGTTTTATTTTTCCTGTAATATTTACATAAGCTTCTATCACATAGAATAATTTCAGATTTGTATCAATGCAAACTTCGGAGATAAGGGGGGGGGGGACGGTTTTTTTTTTTTTTAAATTTTTCATCAAAAGTCGGAAACTATGCTGCCTGAAATAAAAATAAAAAATGTTTGGGAATGTGCAAACAGCGTTCTTTCATATGATACCCCACATTCTGCCCGGCTTGGGTGGAGCACCGCCGTGTCCTCACGGAGGCGATCGGTGGCGGCGATCTCTCGCGTCCGGCCCTGGTTCGGGCCATGGTTTGGAGCGAGAGTGCATGGGAGGCCGTCACCTCCTTCTGCGAAGCAGTAATGCTTGCAAAGGAGGAGGCGGAACGCGTGAGGGAGAGGCAAGGTTCGCGCCCTCGCGCCCCTAGTCGCCGCAGGAGACGCCCCGGGCGTCGGGAGTCGCAAGCCGATCTCCGGCCACCGTAGGCGCGGGCTTGCGGACGGTGAGCAGCGATGGGTAGTTCACCGTCCGATAAGGACCAGGCCCGGGTCGACGGCGCGTTGTATTCCACGCGCGCCTCATAGAGTTGTCAGCAGCAACTTACGGGGTCCGTTAGGGCCAATGCCTGCCAGGGTTGCGAGTTTGTCCGAAAGGGATATCGTGGCCCTGGCACACAGGCAAATGAAGGAATACGGGTGGGTTTTAGTCAGTAAAAGTCTGACACGCCCTCCCGCTCCGCCCAGAGCGGGAGAAGTTATTTGATAATTTCCCACCCAAAAAAAAAAAAAAACCCCACATGCCTTAGTAGCCCCACTTAATTTTTTTAAGTCCCTTTTGCAAAAAATATATATTTTTTTTAATTTCGTTCTTGTTTGCAAAATAGTTGGACGTCATCTAAAACGATTCTAAATTTCAAATTGATAGCATTAGTAGTTCTTGAGATATCGAGGTGTGACAGACAGACAGACAGACTTAGTTTCACCATAAGGGTTCCTTTTTACCATTTTGGTACGGAACCCTAAAAATAATTAGTTTTAATTTTTTAATCGAGTCGTTTGTGGTTTTTGGGCACACTTGCTCGTATGCAATTTGAGGTACATTTTTGATAGTTTGCTGAATTGGGAACAACGTAAAACTTAGTTTACTGCGACAGGTAAACTGCTTATCTCCTCGCACGAGTTGTGGAACTGGCATCCATTAGTGCTCACACACCGCTGATTTTGGTCCAAAAACAGTTTTAATAACGGCTGGAGTATAGGAATTGTTGTTTTACCTTGTTAGGCTGTAGTTTTTTTAATGTGTTTTAAACCCGGAGGAACGTGTAATGTTTTTCTCACTCATATGCTTAGTAACGTTCGTGATAAAACTTAGGGATGTAACGGAGGTCATTTTAACGGAGGCGGAGGTGGAAAAATAGGGATAAATAATATAATTTAAACATTTATTAGAGAAATAAAATTAATTCGATTTAGAATAGAAGAGGAAAACTATTCTTCAAAAAAACAGTTTTGCGGCTTCAATTCACAATTCTCAATTCTTTATTGCGTACCATAATGTATATAGTTGGTAAGGAAATAATTATTTTAGTCACAATTATGGACCCTGTCGGGCACAGCTTTGACACTCTCTAGGGGTTTTTTTAGTGGTACGTGGCACCAATAAACAGATGCTTACTTGTTACTGATCCTGGGGGCGGCTATGACATGGGAGCAAAAACTTGAAAATTCAAGATTTGTATCCAGCACAATAAAGGGTCTCCGTTTAGTTGGAGCTGATTTTCTTTATTAGACCTCCGGTAAAAACTTAGGAAGCGGATGCATCCGCAGATGCGGAGGTTTGAGTTGTGCACTTGTGGAGTTGGAGGCGAAGTTCCGTTACCACCCTAGTAAAATTACCTACATAGAAGATGGGAACAACAAATATATTAGTAAGTAGGTATACAGAGTGATGCTTTAATTTAATACACCTATACGGTTTCGCGTTTTATTTTTATGAAGATATTTTAATTTCATTACACGTTATTATTTATTGATTTAATAACAATTTTCTAAAATAGCATTTTAGAGCAACCTGTACTTAAAGCACTGTAGCGCAGAGGTAATTTGCCAGATTCACGGATAACATCGCATCAATGAAATTAAAACAAATAACGTGCAAAGAGTGAGGTGAATTGAAGGAAAGAGAGAGCTTGTATTATTTAGTTTGAAATTAAACATTTTCTATGTACGAATTATTTTATCTTATTATATTTTTTATGATTACTGGCCACTAGCCCTACCCGTGTGTTAAATTACGACTTACGGCATTTCATACAAACTTTCAAGCCCTTGTTTTTCGAAATGACTTAACTGATTTTACTGAAACTTCATACACATACGCAGGATACAAAGGTCTAAAAAATTAGTAAAGAACATTTTCAAAATGTCTTATTTAAAAACAGATAACTGAAGATCTGTTTCTGTGGAAAATTTAAAATCGGTCTAATTTAGCTGTAACACTATTTTTTGAAAATGTTCTTTACTAACTTTTTAGACCTTTGTATCCTGCTTATGCGTATGAAGTTTAGAATCAGTTCAGTCATTTCGAAAAATAAGGGCTTCAAAGTTTGTATGAAATGCTATATGTAAGGTGTAAACGCTCATAAGAGCCAGCTTAAAAAGAGACTTGTAAGTAAGACACTTACAAATTTCTTAATTTCGTACTATGTAAGACTTTCGATGTAAATTACCCGACAATGACAATATTGCTGGCGTACGAAAGTAATTTATCACTGACCGAAACTTGGGAAATTTCTCGAAGGCACCAAGTATAGTAAAGTTTGTAAATTAAGTATCTACCCGCTGTTGCAAGGACATTTGGCAAGATGTTTACCTGTTCTTATTACTACTTATTTGTAGATGTTACGGAAGCTTATTTTATTTAAATAATGATTTCGCCTTTTCACTTAGAACATGGTCTTATGAAAACACCAATTTCATACCAAAGATCGGTATGTGCAATCATTTTGTTTATTAGTTTAGAGGTATATTTTTTTATTAAAATAATATTTACATAATGTATATACGCTAACAGACTTTAAATAATAATTTATACATGATATAAAAAAAGAGGGGTCAGAATCATAGGGCATTCAAAAATTCGTCCGCATCGCTGTCAACAGGAAAAGTGCCCAAAAGGCTGGCAGCACTGCCACGTTGTATGGCGATGCTAATTCTTTCGCCGAAAAATAGACCAGCCCAGGTCACGTGAAGAGTCGACCAACCGCTTGGCGATATCTTGAAAAACCAAGTGGGCGCTCGGACTCATGGCCCTAGTGTTTCAACCCCAAACGGCTCGAACATATAACTCCCAATAAGATTGGAATATTTTCGTCGTTTGAGGTTTTCTGCACCTGCAGCAGCCGCCCCGGCACAAGGGTGTCGACAAATGTTTCATCCCACACCAAAGGCCGACCTAACTTCCAAGGCATTATGGTCATTCCATCTGGTCTCTTCCCATCGTCACGTGCCAAGCCATGGGGTTCTAAAACAGCTGGCACCCCGACGGCGACAAGAGCACGACAGATGATGTCATTAATGCTGGCGTGCCATGCTATCCAGCCTGCGCTCTTACTGCAAGAAAGGCCATGGTGTCCAAGGCAGTCGACAGCTTCTCCGCACGCGATGCGGAGCCCCGCAAGGAGCGCCCAGACGCAGACAAGTAGCGAATAGACCGGTATTACTTAACATAAAATCACGGCTGTATTCCCCAAAAGGTTAGGCAGAGCGTGTTGCACCTGTAGCTAAGGTTGCCAACCATATTTTAAGGCTTCTACAGACCGGCGCGACATGCGACGCGACACAAAGGCCCCGCGTGTCGCCCGACGAGCAGTGCTTTTGTTTCGCGTCGCGAGTCGCGCTGGTCTGTAGAAGCCTTTATAATAACGTATCCTACTTTATTATGCTCCATTATACTTTTTACTTTTGAATAAAAAATAAGTATCGAAAATAGTTTATTTTGACATAAGCGAGGAATCAAATAAAAATAAATTGTGGGGAATTATATGAAACATTCGAGAATGATAACAAAATATTACAAAATGCTAAGAGTATCAAAAAATATGTTTTCAAACATTTTATTTAATTTTGTTTGCAAATACATATTTTTATTCGTCACTGAGGAATATTCGTAATTTTCCTTAAAAAAAGTTGGCAACCCTTAATGCACCCATGTGTATGGGTATTGATATATTGACTGTCATTAAAGCGTCATTCAATTATAAATTCTCTCAAATTAGAAATATTTCAGCCGCTTTTAGTGTTATTCTATAAGCCAACCTATATTATGTTAGAAAAAAGATGTAATTAAGCTCATAATCACGTTACTAGTACCTACATTGATGACATCTTAATGCTAACGTAAAAATAAACTTAAACTTTATGTCCATTCACCAGTAATTTACGAGCTTTGATTATTTAAATGATGTACTTTAGACATTTTTATTACTATTTCCTTTTTATTATTATTTTTATTAATTTGACTTTATGATTTTTGTACTTTGAATTATATTATTATTGTATTTGTACGCTTTTCTAGGCAAAGATGCAGTTTTTTTTTTGTAGTCGTTCCAACTGATTGTGTCAAAAACACGTGTAGGTTACACGTGTTTTTGACAAATACATACCTATATCTTATCGATATTTTCGTCAATTATGAATTGATTTTCCAAATTCGTTCTTCATTTGGTAGAGAAAGTTTGCGCGGTGTTAATAAAAATGTTCTACACTTTGATTTGATAGTTTTAGCCACAGAGTACATTATAATTTTATAATATACTGACAGTTTTAACTTCAATAAAACGTTTTTTTTTGCAGTTAATGTAATGTTGATGATGATATAATAATTTACTGTCAGTGATATTTACACAGCAAGCAGTGGTATACGAATTTGTACAACTAAAAAGTTAAAAATAAAACGTTTTTCCAAAAAAAAACCGACAAAGTGAAAAATAACTTTAGTTTCGGAAGTCAGCGACTACCGACTAGCGGTTGTTTTTATTTTTTTTGTTAAAACAGTTTATTTGTTTAGTTTTTTTTCGCAAACTGCTGTTGTGTTGCTGTTTATGTTTTTGCTGTAAATGTTTGTGTTACTGTTTATGTTTGTGCTGGAAATAAAAATTACACCGTGCATTCTGATCTGTGCTTACTCTACGTAGAAACTAACAGATTGTTACGTTATTCAGGAAAACAAACATTTTTCTAAGAACAGAAGGAAAATGATTCTTGTTCGTTCGTAACATTGATAAAATACAATAATAAATTTAAGAAACCGGCTCGTTTACGTATTTCTTAGCAGAATGCTCGCGCTAATACATTATAGGTTTATTATTTTTATCTCACAATATTATAAAACGTATTTCACATATGTATTTTTTTTTTTTTTTAACTAATAAGGGTACTTTTTTGTTTTCCCAATATTTGGTACTACAAAGGGCACTTAGATCCGTAATCAAGCTAAATGTTATGCTATTTGACCATGACATTAATTTTAAACAATATTTATAAGCTAAAAACTCTCTTCTTAAAAATAAAGGCGGAATACTCAAATCAGATTCCATTACATGGATTGGGGAACTTCTGATATAGCCACCTATAATTCTCAGAGCTTGATTTTGTAAAAAAAAAAAAAAACATCTGTATTTATCTTACAATACATAAAATCTCAGTCTTTTACAGTTCAAGCAGTGCGGTTATGGAATGCCTTGCACGTGTCGGTCAGGCGTGCTCAATCTTTGTCCACTTTTAAGATTCAGGTAAAAAAACATTTCTCCTCTCCTTAAACATCATCATTACAATAATACAGTTCCCTGCTCTTGTTTCATGTGTATTATTGTATATATTTATTAGATAAGTGTATGCTTTGTGTATGTATGTATTTATTGTAAATGTTAATGGTACACCACTGACTACCTGCAGTATTATCTCTCCTGCTCCCTTTAATCCATCCAAAGGTTGTCTGTAAAAGATCGCTTTTAGCGATAAGACCGCCCATTGTGTCACCCTATGTAAAATTTAAACATTTATACCTGTAACTTTTATGGTGTACATAATAAAGAGTACCTATTCTATTCTATTCTAATCTATTCAATAAATTTACATTTGTTCAGGATTGATTTGAAACTATCGCATTGATATAAAACCGTTTAGTTTTGAAGTCCCGAGGCTCACAATATACACGCAGTAAAACTAGTACTGTAAAACTATTTTAAAGTTTTGATTGGATGCTGTAATTTCATGCTACATACCTATTCTCCACAAAACGTGGCCACAGTCTACGTTAATTCAGTATTTCACAGCTGTCAATGTTTCAAGCGTTATATCACTGCATGACATTTATAGTTACTCTTTGGTCACATATTCATAAATATTGGCATTATTATTGGTCTACCGCAGAAATATTAAACATGGAGTGAAATAGTGCACATATTTTAGTTCGTTGCCGTAACTGCGCCATTGAAATTTTGTCATCGAAATGCCGTCAAAAGAATTTATAGCCCTGTACTATATTGAACGTTTTAAACTTGATACTGATGCGTAAAATTTGACGGAACTTTTTGCTTTTATTGTTTCCCGTTTGGCTGATAATAAATATAATGTTTTAGATTTCACATCGAACACAATGTAATTTTATTAAACCTTAGGGATGATTGATGGCAGTTTGGAATTGGGCTTTAAACGTGGAGTCTAATGATAAGCTACGGAATATATAGGTACTCAGGTACATATAAATAGGTAGAGATAAACTACGATAAACGCTTCTTCATACTGGCGCAACTTGTCGCGCGACGCGATACCGGTAGAACAAAAATTCAAGAAAATTGTTCTAGAAGCCTTAACATGGCGCGCCCCTTACTGATTAATGTTTCAATGTGTGTAATCATATCCTTACTAATAAATAAATCCTTGGATTTATTTTTGTTTAACGGCTGTCTCAGTACTCACACATGCGTTATGAGTCTTGGTGGCGCTTTGTAAATACTTTAGCAAATACTTTACGTTTTGAATTTTGGAGGGGTGCGCCATGTTATCGTAGTTTATCTCTGAACTGCTCTTGTGAGAAATAAAGGTATTTTGTTCGCAATAATTATCGAGTTAGTAGGTTCTATTTTAAGGTTATGATTTTGTATTTCTCTATTTTAAACATTACAACCCGAAGGGTTAGGCAGAGGTATACCTATAGTATACCTACATTTTGCCAGTTATGTTTAAGTCCCATGTAATAGGGGGCAAGCCTATTGCCATCAACCAGACACAAATCCAGACTCCGGGCTGCTACTGAGAAATTCCAGATAGAAAATCCCAATAATACTTTGCCCGACCTGGGAATCGAACCCAGGACCTCATTCTCAGCAGTAGCGCTTGCGACCACTAGACTAATACCTTTTCATCTCGATGTTAAATACCAAAATAAAAAGGTTAAAGATCATTTTTATCAAACTCAATCTATTAAGGGGAAACCCAATATTCTAGAACTGATTCAAGTTTTCCGAGTGAATCTAGTAATCACTTAGATGCCTCGGAGGTAACCTAGATATTTTGTTACTCTGTGTACCAGCCAGGGCTCTTCAAAAAATTTTTGTGCTCTTTTCGATAATGATAAAAATATTTGCGACTTTTTAAGGCATAAAAATGATGGTGTGGTGGTTTTATATGTATGCCTTTTTCTACAAAAATATATAAAATGATAGAGACAAATTAACGAAAAAAATCGAAAACTAGCGATAACGCTTGTCAAAAATTAAAATAACGATAGCGATTGTATAGATCGCTCCGAAGCGAATGCCATTTGTGTAGGCCCTCTGGTCCGTAATAATAACGATTTGTGGTTTCCACCTTTCCTATGGGAGATACGTTCCACGCTACCATCTGGGCTCAATTGCCCATAATACCCTGAAATCCTCTTGATTAACCCCCGAACGTTTCACAGTATATTATTATTTCATATAACAGCCAATAACATTGAAAATTATGACCAAGTAAGGCCGGCCGAGTTTACTATTTCACCTTTACTTTTTATGGTTATGAGGGCCTAATGTAACAATGATGAAAACGCTACGTTTGCTGAATATATAGTTATTTTAATACTTCATGTTACCTCGATATTCAGTAAGCGCGTTTTATGGTAGCAATTGTAAGTATACGCATAAAGTTAATCGTTTTGGTGGTATATTTAGTGAGCATTATCTTAATCCATGTTTGGATTATTTGGTTTCATTTAATTTCCGTCTGTGTGTGAGACGGATAGGGTTTATTTTATTAATAATAAAAAATATATATACAACATTCGTTTTTGTTTATACTAAACCCGAAAAGGGGTCATTGTACTCATCATTTTGAACACTTTTTTTCTATGGGATCAACCTTGAAATCGCGAAATAAAAATCAGATGTTCCATACATTTTGTCGATTTAAGTGAACACAAATGTAGGGAACAGATGATTGGGCACGCCACAATTGTGGCGATAAACTTTCTAGGAGTGGCTAGAGAGGTGCCACGGCGTCCTCACCTTCCGCCTGACGCAGGTCCTCACCGAACACGGTTGTTTCGGGAGGTTCCTGTTCAGGATAAAGCGGGAGGAAACGCCCGGGTGTCACCACTGTGTGGATCGCCCGGAGGACACGGTGGAGCATACGGTGGAGGTCTGCCGGGCTTGGGTGGAGCTCCGTCGTGTCCTCATGGAGGCGATCGGCGGCGGCGATCTCTCGCGTCCGGCCCTGGTTCAGGCCATGGTTCGGTTCGAGAGTGCATGGGAGGCCGTCACCTCCTTCTGCGAAGCAGTAATGCTTGCGAAGGAGGAGGCGGAATGCGTGAGGGAGAGGCAAGGTTTGCGCCCTCGCGCCCTTAGTTGCCGCAGGAGACGCCCCGGGCGTCGGGAGTCGCAAGCCGATTTCCGGCCACCGTAGGTGCGGGCTTGCGGACGGTGAGTGATGGGTAGCGGGTTTAGTATAAACAAAAACTAATGTTGTATATGACGGCGCCTGATGATTTACTCGATTTATTGTAACATTTAAAAAAAGTTGTAATCGATTATTTTTACTTTGTTGTTTAGAATTTATTTCTTTAGTGGTATTGTTATTTAGAGCGGTTAACACCGAACGGGGATGTGAGTGTCATGGCGGCGAATGTTACGCGGTGCATACACACAAATCCATTGGCTATAAATGCAAGCTTAACAAACTATTGTGAATTGACTTACGGCCGAACCCAATAACCTATATATCACCAGTTTCGGCCTACTGGAGATATAAAAATATATCTATCGATGGTTTTAACGTCCCAATAATCTAGGAATCTTACCGGCCCACGCTATCTACTGATGGGAGGGTGTATCGCCTACAACAGATATCTCTTTGTATGAAAATACCAAAGTATGCGTCCCAATATACGATTTGTTTGACAGGACAGTACTACAGATGGCAGATTTGGCTATTCCCGGAATTGCAGGGATAAACGTAAAGTAGCCAAGCTAAAATGAACTCTTTAGTACTTGCAATAATGATCATAGATGTTTTTTTTTATTTAAAGTAATAAAAAAAAAAAAAACAAATATCTCTAAAACAGTGCGCCCAAGGCAAAAAATAACAGAAATTTAACCCCCCCCCCCCATACTAACACCCCCCGTGCAAGCACCATTCCTACATGAATTTAAGTAAAAAAAAAAAAACATTAATGCGCTAAGATAGCCCGCGAAATTCAAATTTTATTACGTTTTTTGCAATTTGCAGGTCAGTAACAGGTTGTATTTTGATTCGCGGCCATTACAAATATGGCTCTACAGAATTATATCTTAATCCAGTAACTTATTTAGAAGTAAGAAACAAAGAAGTTTTTATATAACCCTAATTACACATGTTTTTTATAGTGATGTTGGTTGTAATGGAACGCACGGGAGGGCGAAGTAGAGAAACCTACTTATTGTTTTCGTTAGATAGATAGCCTTTATCAATGATTGTGAGACGCCATCCGAGCATAGATATAATAATTATACTGTCTATCATCAATAGCGATCTTTCTTTAACTGAAAATAAGTTATTGGGTTCGGCCGTAAATCAGTGACAATCATTGTAATCGTTCTTTTTTATGGTAAAATTTTGTTGCGAAATTTGTTAGTAAATTAAGTACGTTATTTTGCGAGTATTATTTTTCAAACATCTGCACGTACACGCCCATGATGAAGGACCAACAGATTGCGATTCAACAACAACATGTGGTGTCTCAGCCGCTCGGACATCCGTCATATACGTTATTACGTTAACATTATTTTTAGTATATGCGAAACCCGAAACACGTGTTTAGTATTTTTATGTAAAGAATCTATGTACAAAATTTATAAACTGTACCATGTAAAATCACAAAGTTGTAAGGTCGTTATGTTGCCGGGTTGTCCGTACAAAAACATGCTAACGGCATGGCGGCACCCCCGCGCCTCCAGGGTCGTCTTGCGCTCATTGATAATAATTTGGCAGTAGGTACCTAACCGTACGGCGATTGTATTGTAAGTAATTAAACGGTGAAAACATTTTCCATCAGACTTAAATATTTTTGGGAAAAAAAAACATGGTGTAAAAATTATTGAAATTAGATACTTAACAATGTTAGTCGTCCACATAAAGGCTTCTACATACCGGGGCGACTTGTCGCGCGACGCGACGCGACACAAAGGCACCGCTCGTCCCGCGACACGCGGGGCCTTTGTGCCGTGTCGCGTCGCGCGACAAGTCGCGCTGGTATGTAGAAGCCTTAATACGTAAGCATCTTATCAAATGATCTGACAAATTGTATTGCCCGCAGGCTTAGCATGACGTTTTCTATTTCTACTCTACTATACGAGTAGAATAGAAATCGCTTGTCTACCGAAAAAATATTTTTTGTCTACTCTTCCGTCGATAAAACTCTTCTCTTCGGTACTCCTGCTAAGCCTCCTGAACTTTAAAAGAGATGTTGAACCCTAAGTTTGTTTCGCCATTTCTTCTCAGGAGTGGTCAGATAGGATAATTTTTGTGTTTTTGCATGTGTATCATCTTTCCTCTGGCTTTCTGTGGGAGTGCAGATTACGTGAAAAGGGACAGAAGTGTGTAACAGGAACTGACGGCTTAAGCATGGAGTAAGGAAGTACTTTTTAATAGCATGGAATTAGTAAGTAATTTATAATGTAAGGATTGCTCGTTTTTAGGGTTCCGTAGTAAACAAGGAACCCTTATAGTTTCGCGATGTCCGTCCGTTTGTCTGTCTGTCCGTCCGTCTGTCCCCGGCTTAGCTCAAAGACGCCTATTCCTATAAAACTGTAATTTGGCATGGGGGTACATATTAATCACGCCAAGAAAGTCGTAAAATAAAACCATGAAAACTTTTTTTTTAGGGTTAGAAGCACCCTTGCAAGTAAAACGGGGATGATATTTTGAATTCTCGTCTAATTCATGGTGTGGGATATCGTTGGATAGGCCTATTAAAAATATTGTGGGCCTGTGAAAGACATTTTTCAATTCTGAGATCCGTTTGCGCATTAAGCTTTAAAGTGCTATTTTTTGTTAGTCAAGTGTCCCCCTCCCTGAAAGCTAAATGGTTGGTTTTGGATATGTGGAAAAAATCATGAAAGTAGTATATATAACGAAATTCAAAGAAAAGCTATCACAGCTAAGTAGGGTTTACAAGTTAACGAGTAATAGTCGACCAACTTAAATTTGCAGTTGAAGAATTGACCGTAACCTATATCGATGTATGGGAGAGCATGTTTTTCAACTACAATGTTAAGTTTGTTTTTGGGATTAATTCATCCTAATTACGGAACCTTTCATTGTGCGTGGTCCGACACGCACTTGGCCGGTTTTTTTTATTATAATGTGTAGGTAAAAGTGATTCCGATATCCTGTTTACAGAATAAAACATTTCATTTAATTTCCCTAGTCCACTACTACCTACATCATTTGGTTAGTTTCGCAAAGAATAATAATATTCTTAATAATATTTATGCATTTATTACTGTACATACGCACGAATCATTTACCTAAAGTATTTCTGCCTACGAAGTAAACGACTTTCCCCGAACTAAGACGAAGTACGTAGCGTACTTTACACGTACAGTAATAACGCGTTACGACCCCGTAGGCCAATAACTATTATTAGCCTTAGTATCGGTCTAATCCCGTGGCATTCGATATGTGTGCGACCTACGCCATTATTTTACGCGCCAAGCAGGTAACAGGTGGCGACACCGTCATCGTTTTAAGGTTACATCTTACGAATTCTCATGTGGCGTATTATGTTTTTAAAACGTATTCGTTTTATAGTAGTACCTAGCTACGAAAGGTATAACGACTATTAAATGGACAACGCGTTCACACCAAACGTGTCGTCAGCTGCTGGCTGTGAGCGTGAAGTTAAAAATGTTTGGAATAACAACTTCAGCCGCAGACTGACAGCTGAGAGTATGTGACTGAGCGAGCGTTACGTCTGGTGTGAACGCGGCTTTACCACAGCAATCATTCTTTTTTCAAAAACGTTTGTTGAAAAACACATTCCGTTCTTATTACAAAATAATATTTATATTTTGACATGGCCCTAAACCATGGAGCCAGGGTTTGTAATAAGAACGTAACAGTGATTGAAATACCGTTCTTTATACAAAACTGAAAACTTAGTTCGGTACTAAGTTGTCAGTTTTGTATTAAGAACTTTACCTTAGAAGGAATATAGTTCTAAATTCAATAATAGCTCCATGGCTTAAACCTGGGTCTGAAGATAAACCTTGTTTTGTAATAAGACGGAAAATGTTATATACAACACTGAACTTTGGCGACTTCTTGGCGGGAAAGTGAAGCGTCATGTTCAGCAGTTTGTTTAATTTTCCAAAATTTGTGTTTAGCCGAATATTAATGTGTAATAATGGTGGATTATTAACCATTAAGTGTTTGTGAACGTGCATTAGTGTAGGCAAATGAAACAAAACAGTGCAACTTCGCTTCAAGTTCTCTCAAGAAGTCCGCGTGAGGACTCAGTAAAGTGCCACATCTTTACTGAAACTCAAGGGGAGTGGGCGGAATGCATCATCATGCATTTATAATTCATTTCATCAATATTATACAAGAACTAAAACTTGACATTGGCTAAATGCACAAACCGTGCGAAGCCAGAAGGAAAAGAAAAAAAAAAAAAAAAAAAACACTGAACTTTAAAAACAATTGTATCGACCGTTTTAATCGAACGACAAAGAAAAACACGACTTTTAGTAACCAGGAAAAATGTTTTATACTTTGCCGTCTCATAATTTTCTATAGGACCATATTTTAGTAAGTTTATTTCTTATAAAAGTATCTACCCGGTTATTGTACTGTGTATAATAACGGGCGGGTTCTCCGATAACAAGGGACCAATCGTAAGTAACCGTTGATATCTTATATTTACCAGATGAATAAAGTTGTATTCGGTTAAGTTGGTCTGACGTTTTAATTTTCGTGCGTGTTTGGGAAATGTTTGATGTTTTTGTTCTATTAAATTAATGTTGTAATTTTCCTGCTTTTTCTTCTTTAGTAATGATTTTCAGCAGAAGATGCGGTAGGTTAAAGAATTTGGTCGCTGAATAGGTTTAGTTATCCCACTTTGTATGTCCTAGTCTGACTGTCAATTTTCTGATAACGATAAAAAATAATGATTCTGATGATTTTGTGACTAAGTGTAGCTAAATGAAATGAAATGAAATCGTTTATTCTCTAAATAGTATATTAGAATCACTTTAACACGTCACATAAAAAAATAAAAAATAAGCTAGATGTAATCGATATTTCCTATCTGACTACCCCTGAGAAGAAATGGCGAAACAAACTCAGGGGTCAAAGTCTCTTTTAAAGTCCAGACATAATCTTGGTCAGGTCATGTGAGGACCATCTAGATCCGTGTCTGAAATGGTCTTTTAGGAAAGAACCACACAAATTTGAGTGGACCTGTCCAGCTCTCTGAATCACCCTGAATTATTTATCAGTAGTGTATTTTATTTTTAGGAACATAATACTTCTTGATACTCCTAGTTTCCTATTTCCTTACAGTAGCAAACCATAAACGTTCCCATGTTGCTAGTTTATGTTTCACTTGATAAGTGCTATCTACCTTCGCGGGACATTTAACAAGTTCAATTATGTACGCATAATAAATTCTCCTCCCGGCTTCCAACCTGATAATAAATATAATCTTGAGGTGTACCATCTCGTATTTCTACGTACGAAATTTTCAAATTATTAAACCGTACTCGGAATTAGGCGTCTGTGTAGTAAATATAAATAAGCGATTATGTACAGAACACATCTAAACATCATCAATTTTATGTTCTTTTTTTTATTATTATGCATGTTGGATTACTTTTAATTTTATTATTTCGATTTTCTTTGACGTCTTTGGATGACATAAATAACATGTAACATAGTAACTAGGGGTTGTCACTAGCTCCTGTAATACAGTGTATACTAGCGCAGGAGCTAGGGAATTTATAAAAATGTATAACTTACGTCAATAAAGATTATTATTATTATTATGTTTAAAAAATATATGATTACAGCCAGTTTGTAAGAGTCTTCTGACATTAAGTATCTGTTACTTTTTAATGAAGTACTGAAAGTTACTTAATAGTTTTTTTTACGGCGTTTTTTTTGTTTCATTCGAGCATAAACAAGATGACAAAGAATTATAAGAAAGAGAATAGTTACAAAAATAACTATGACACTAAATTCAACGCCATATTCTGTGAACCTTTCCCCATTGGACCACCGTGATTTAAAGTTGTTTATTTATATAAAACCAATATTTTATCAAAGGAAAAGTTCTCAATATTATCCCAAACACGATTTCCACAAAAAGGACATAAAAACTCAGAAGTTTGGTGTCAAATATAATACATCCATTTAGTAAAAGTTACAGCTCCTCAAAAACTTAGTCGTCCTTATTCTCAAGCGTACAGTAAAAGCAGAAAAGGGGCGCTCTGAACATCAAAGACGCCGACGATTCTTACGCTAATGTTCGTCGTGACCTTACGAATATTCGTTTCATTTCGAGAAATTTCGGCTAAATGCTTAGGTAGCTTTGTCCCTATATTACGGCGGCCCGAATAACTTTTGTTCGGAGGCAGTTTTGTACCTACGCCTGAGTTTTATAAACAGGCATTCTAAGTTAATTTACGAGGTTCCCCGAATATGCTTCGTTGAAGTTCGGGTTTTATCAAGTAGGAACAGAAAGGAAGTTTCTCAGTTTCGTAGTGCAGAAGATTGACGTATTATACTATGCATACTTTGCATAACTGTTATGGTACAAGAGATGCACTCTGTTCTGTGAACTATTTTAATTACATTGAAAAGTTTATTGTTTGAGTTTGTTTATAATGTGATATAATGCATGTCATACACAAAGCCAATTTCTTTGCTACTGGGATACTTGGCTAAGTATAAGATGAGCTTGTTATTATATAAAGAAGTTATAGACTAAGGCCACTTGCACAACAATAACTAAACTAAATTAACGCTAAACATAATTCTGTCTGTGTCATCTTAAAAAGATTGACAGAAATAGAACTATGTTTTAATTCGTTTAGCGCTAAATACATTCAACTGATCAAGGTTCTGGTGGCGACCGCATATTGGAAGACGTAGCGTTGGAAGGCCTCCCACAAGTTGGAGCGATGACCTTGTGAAGGCCGCAGGAATCCGCTGGATGCGGGAAGCACAGAACTGGTCAAAGCGTCGGTGCTTAGGGGCCTATGTCCAGCAGTGGACGTCTTTCGGATGTTGATGTTTTGTGGTACAAGTGGGCCTTAGAGCATAGTTGCACATACTATAAGTAATGAGTTGATGTTCTTAAAATTTAGGATTAGAAAGAAACCATACCTAATGCAAACTTGACGCCAGTCCATGCGGTACGAACATAGTGGAAGAGGCGGCGATAAAGCGGGCGGTGGCGGCGCCGGCGCACAGGGGCCTCCGCGTCGGGCGCGGGCGAGGGCGCGGGATCGTCCGCCCCGCCCGCCCCGCGACCCTCCACCGACGACGCCGTGGCGTTCCACACCCAGCTTTACTCAAAACGCTCCCGCTGCGCTAGTGAAACCGCACTCTTACGCACACAATCCGAACACCCACATGCATTTCACTTTTCACTGTACACTGAAATTAATTTTAGTCGGTTATTAGTACTTTAGGGTTGATGAAATTCCATTAAGTAAGGATAATCACGAATGTTTCAGCCGCAGCTTTGAGGGTTTTGAAATAGATATTTAGACCGCCTTAATAAGCGGTCGAATACTAAGCGTCTACTAAACTGCTTTTCAATATTTACATTTGCCTCAATTTTCAAACTTTGAGAAATTAGTTTGGAATTTCATCGAATATTAAACACAAATCACTGCGAAGGCGAATGAAAAGTAATTAGTGAAGCAGTTTTAACTTTATAGTAACTTTTTGTTAAGTTGTCCAATAAAGCAAGCGTTAGAGAAGAAACCGGGAATCTGTGAACAAAGAAAGGACGATTGTTAGTCTTGTTAGTAGCCGGTGACAGGGTGAATTAGTCCTTGTTAGGCGAGCGCTCGGTCGGTCCGTCAGTCAGAGATTTATTATTTATAGCTACGTCGCTCTCGGGCCAATAAGGAAATCAGAGAAAAATCGCAAATCTCGACCTTTTCTATATACATTTATCGCGCCAGTTTTTCTTTGAATTGCAGGCTTATGTATCGATTGTTTGGATCTTTTTGTGTTCTCCGTAATCCATTCTTTCGTTTGATAGGCTTTTTATAGCAGTCATCGTGGAGAAAGTTAAATGGGATCAGGTTTTTGCTGATTGTCTGTACGGTATCAGTTTACAACACCATAAAGACTGTTGTTGGTAGCACATTTTTTTTAGGGTTCCGTATCTCGAAAGGATAAAACGGAACTCTTATAGAATCACTCGTGTGTCCGTCTGTCACAGCTGATTTGCGCCGAATCTACTAGACCGATTAAGTTGAAATTTGGTACACATATGAACTTCTGTGACCCAAACACGGACGTGTTACGTAAATAAATGAATTTTGAATATGGAGGTCACTTTAAGGGGGCAAACTAGAAAATTCTAAAAGTTTGACAGACTATGCAAGAAAATTCTAAGATCTGTGGTACCGTGTGACATATCAAATGAAAGGGCTTGTTGTAAGGATTTCATATATATATATATTATAATTTAAACATAAATGCTTTAGAAATTATTGAAGAAAATAGATGAACATTTACCACCCCCCCTTAATCTCCGAAACTACTGAGCCTAAAATTTTGAAAAAATACAGAAAATAGTTCTTTACTTATAGTTTACAGGAAAATCTATAAGAAGTCTGTGATCTTAAAATATCACGGCAAATGACTCAATATTGTGCGTACAAACTTACATTTGCAGTTAGAATGTATGGGGGATCATGTTTTTCAACTACAATGTTAAGTTTGTTCTTGGGATAAATTCATCCCAACTACAGAACCCTTCATTGTGCGTGGTCCGACATCACATGGCCGGTTTTTCAATGTCGAAGGAGTTTTAAATCTTTCCGTTAGTGTTAATTGAATTTATTGACACTATAGCTTTAGGTTAGCTTCGATAAAGTATTCTTGGAGAAAATGAGTGAGAATATTTGAAAAAAGCATATAGCAGACTTATCATAGAAGAGTAATGCCTTAATGTTAATTAATACATCTTGTTATACATCACATTTACATAAACTTATTAATAATGATTGATGATATATAAATATTAATCTTAATTATGTTAGTTTGATGTTATCTACAAGTAATCTAATGGTGTCACTATCTATTATGTTTACCAAGTAACCCAACCAACCAAGCCGCACTGGGCTCGCATGAAGGGTTAGGGCCCGCGTGGAAGATTAGGGTCCGAGTGGTGGATTAGGGCCCGTGTGGTGGATTAAAGCCCATGTGGTGGATTAGGGCCCGTGAAGTGGATCAGGGCCCACGTGGTGGATTAGGGCCCGCGTGGTGGATTAGGACCCCCTCCCTCGTTGGTCTAGTGGTCGCACGCGCTACTGCTGAGCATGAGGTCCTGGGTTCAATTCCCAGGTCGGGCAAAGTGTTATTGGGTTTTTCCATCTGGAATTTCTTAGTAGAAGCCTGGAGACTGGATTTGTGGCCGGTTTATGGCAATAGGCTCGCCCCTTATTACATGGGACTTAAACATAACTGGCAAAATACAATAGGTACACCTCTGCCCAACCCTTCCGGGAAACAAGGCGTGAATGTTATCTTGGAAAAGATTAAATTATCTCACAGACCTTTTACATCTATTCTAAATGGAATCTATAACAATGTCACACCAGCCTTATTAGTGGTTTGACTTTGCCAGCTAAGTTCAAAGCTTAATCCAAACGGTGTGGAAACTTCAACATAAACTTAAGGGAGTTTCATTCGGCTGTAATTACTAGAAGGTCATGAATAAGGACGTTGGTACATGCGCTATTTACTTTGGATTTACATTAGTGGTTAGTATAATATTAATAGTTTTGCTGGCACACTAGATGTTACTGAAACTAATGAAATTAAATTGATAGGTAAATTAACTTTGTTGTTTTATAGATTGGATTCTGCTAAACAGTGAATGACGGCACGGTGGGACACTGTAAAGATGTTAAAGGTCCCCGGAACGATCAATTGCAATCGTAGTAATATTGTCAATAGCTTCATTTGTATTTGGTACCCGATCAATTTGCGCATCAATGTGTATCGATCACGTAAACATTGGTAATTGCAAGTGATCGTTTCGGGGACCCTTTAAGAAGAGCTTGACTCTTAACGAAATAATTGCTATGTATACTCGTATATATCTTACAGTTTGTGGAGAAGATAGACGGAGGCCTTTTTCTTGCAATCGGGCAAATAGAGACTAGAAATAATAATAACCTGTTGAAATTAAGGCGTCTTCACAAATGTTATGCTACCTGCCTCTTCCTTTGAATACAAACAGCAACCTTCCATTTAACCTTATCAAGGATGAAATTGTCAAAATTTCCCTTATTACACTTCCTATTATCCTAATTTTATGTTTCTATCATAATCATCATCATTTCAGCCGAAAAACGTCCAAAGCTGGACATAGGCCTCCCACAAGCCCCACCACTTCAACCGATTCTGTGCTTCCCGTATCCAGATCTTCGTGAGAGTGGGTGTGACATGGGCATTTGACATGACCTTTGTCTTGTCCATGTTCATTTTAAGACCCACTCTTTCAGAAGATCTACTGAGGTCATCGAGCATTGTACTGATGTCCTCCATAGCTCTCAGCCATGACTATATCGTCAACAAATACCTCACATCTCGCTGCAGAAGGATAGGTTTCAAGGTGTGGTCCTGAAGTCGATCTGACATAATGGCGTTTTTGTACAGACACTCAGCACCTCGATGTACCGATAGTCGATCTGGCACCGTTGTTTCTATCTTCCAACCAAAAATATTTGAATTGAATAGAATACTCTTTATTATGCACACCATAAAAATTACAGATATATGTTGAAATTTTACATAAGGTGACACAATCGGCTTTCGGCGGTCAGGAGGTCTTATCGCTAAAAGCGATCTTTTACAGACAACTTTTGGATGGATTAAAGGAAGAAGGAGAGACAATACTGAAGGTAGTCAGTGGTGGACCATTTGCATATACAATAAATACATAAATAGGTACATAAAGCATATAATTATCTATATAATTATATATAAAATAATAAACATGAACAAGAGCAAGGGACCTAACGTAATGATGATTTTTAAGGAGATAGGATGTGTTTTTTTTTTTTCAGAATTTTAGAAGTGGACAAAGATTGAGCACGTCTTATCGACACGGGCAAGGTATTCCATAACCATACTGCTTGGACAGTAAAAGATTTGTCATAAAAGCTGGTGAAATGCATCTGTAGTCTCAAGGTTTCCGATGACTTCAGTTATATCCATTATGTGAACGTTTTTTAAGATAAGAGGGCGTTGTAGAATTGAACAGAATACTGTAGAGCTGAAATAAGATATGAGAATTCCAGCGAAGACTTATGTATGGGAAGCCACTTGAGCTTTGTACGTTTAGAAATATGATCCTATTAACGAAATGTGTATTGTCTGGGTGGTGCCGGACGTAAAGAATAGAACCCACGGGAAGAAATAGGGTGGTGCCCCTATTTCTTCCCATGGGTGTCGTAAAAGGTGACTAAGGGAATTGCTAGAGAATGGGCAGCAGCGTTCTCTATGCATTTTAATACCATACTGCGATCGCCAACCCGCATGTCAAGCCTGGGAATTATTGTGAACACCCTAATTCCCAGGTCTATGCCAGACGTCTATCGACTGAAATGATGATGATGATTTGCGCAATCTGATAAAATTATTTACCATAGACTGCAGATATCACTACAATAATCCATATATTCGTTTTCTAGATTTAGATATCAGAACAATGCTTCGAGATCGCTCGAGTTGGAAGTCAGCCGAATGCAAAAATATTGTTATTGTGTGGGTGTGTTTATTTTACTCATGGGAGTGCAAATAAATCGAGGTTTATCGAAACGTGATGATCAACTGTTTCGTACCGTGTGACGTCACATGGAATGTTTATTCTGCTCGTTGTCATGGGAATATACCTAAGTATAGATATTTATTTCAAACTAAATAATAATTGTAGAAATAAAATAGAAATAGAAAAGCTTGGGATTGAGCTGCTCCAATGAATTTACAATGACATGAATATTTACTTGGTAAAGTATTATGTTAGTTTAATTATTGTGAATGTGAGGACCATATCGGTAATTGTTTTTTTGTCTCTCCAGTTTGAGTACTTTACGCGGCCTACCCAAATGTCCTTTCTTTGGTATTGTTCGTCAAATCGTTGAGCTCCTTAAATACTGAGTTGAGCTGCACGATTACTGACAAATGCGTGCACTGACTGGATAGGTCCACTCAATCTGTGTGGTTATTTCATCAAAAGACCATTTCAGATACCAATACACATGGTCTTCACATGATCTGACCAAGATTATGTCTGGACTATACTCGTAAAAGAGACTGTGACCTCTGATTTTTTTCTGACTTCCTTCTCAGAGTATAATTATATGAAATGCTAGTGTATAGAAAACGCTGTTGTCACCTAGTTTTTAAACTATGATTGACGTGTGTTTCTACAAACCTACTGCATCATCATCATCATTTAAGCCGAAAGACGTCCACTGCTGGACATAGGCTTCCCCGAAAGGAGAGAGGGGGAGGGGGAATTGCCATAATCGCCATGCTTGGCAGACGGGTTGGCGAACGCAGAATGGTGTTAAAATGCATGGAGAACGCTGCTGCCCATTCTAACCTAAAACCCTTAGACGCCTTTTACGACACCCATGGGAAGAAATGGGACCTACTTACAGAAATGAAATCGTTTATCAATAAAAAATAAAAAAAATTGTTTATTATCCAGGTATTATAAGCAGGTACGCAAGTTAAAGCATGGCCAATTGTGATTGAAAATACTCGTACATTGCTAGAGAGATAAACGGAGCAATCAATGGAACAAGAAAAAGCATGTTGTAACTGCAAAAAACTGCTGTTCCGTGTGGTGCCGGACGTAAAGAATAGCACCATCCCATTTCTTCCCGTGGGTGTCGTAAAAGGCAACTAAGAAACTTACTAGAGAATGGGCAGCAACGTTCTCTATGGATTTTAAACTGCGATCGCCAACCCGTCTGCCAAGCGTGGCGATTATGACAACCTCCCCCCCCCCTTTGCGGAGGCCTGTGTCCAGCAGTGGACGTCTTTTGGCTAAAATGATGATGATGATGAGGTGGCGAGTCACCTGTAATCAAACGATTACGGGCTGTTGATGACAAATTCCAAATGGAAAAATTCAATGACAATCCATTTCAATGACATTTTGCCTGATTTAGAGATTGAACCAAGGACTCCATGGTCAGCTTCAGGCGTTCACGATCACGACCAAGAATTTTAAAAGGCTAATTATTTTCCAGGAGACTAACAACTTAAAGGGCAACTAACTATTTGGTACTAAAAATAATTTGGGAGCGATAAATATTATTTTTTAATCGCTTCCAAATCATCTACTGTTATTGAACCATTTGGGTTAGGTTAGAATGTCCAGGAATGGGTCCACGGATGGCGGACTTGGGGACGTACGCTGCTCCCTATCACACTGGAACCGAATTGGCGGCGCGTAATATTCCACGCGCGCCCCTTTCAGACGTCGCGGGGGGGTATACACCTCCCCCCCAGACTTGAGGTGGCCCGCAGAAGAGGGGATCTAGCCGGGGATCGCGGAAGTAATACTAGATCCCAAGATCCCCGGTGCAAGTGTGGGAAGGGACCACTGGGGTAGTTTTTAGTCAGTAATAGTCTGAAAGACCCCTCCGCCTGCCCCAGGGTGGAGGACATCCATGAGGATTTACCACCCCGGAAATAAAAAAAAGGTTAGAATAGTGACCATTAATGCCAGATCCCCCCCTCTATTGTTGGTAAATTCAGTTACCAAAACAAAAACTCGATGCCAGTTTTAATTAAACTTTTCTATTTAAAATTATTCTTCGCTGTAGCTGCCAACCTACTATTTTTGATACCAGCTTTAATTATTTTTTAATGCCAAATACAGATAAATTTGTCGCCGCCTTAAATACATGCCATTTAAAAATACGTGGTTGAATTGACATAAATAAACGGTTGTTATAAGCATTGGCAGAAAGCTTGTATCGAAAATATAAACGATATAAAAGCTCAAACGCAAGGGCATGATGAAAATATTTCAATTACATAAATTGTGTGGGCGTCCGCATTTTCCGATGGAACAGTTAAACTTTGACCTGCATTTAGTTTTAAACAGCTGCTAAATATGTTTTCAACCTGATTTCTCAATTTAGATGATCGATTTCAATGCAGCTGTGTTATTTCTTCAGAGAAGCGATTCTATATTTAAAGCTTAGGTTATATGATGAAGTAACGGCTTGAAATATACATTGTATGTTGATTAGTATAATTTGCAGAATGTAATGAAACATTAATATTTAAGTAAATTATTGAACTCTATTAAATGGACCTATAAAACAAAACTAAAAACATTTAACTAATATTAGAGAACCCAGAGGCGCTACGCGAAATGCTACGTAACGCTCGTAGCTATGTCTACGGCGTAGACGTTTGGGGTTGAGTTGCTACGCCGTAGACATTCATAACTTAGGTCTGATATTTTTTTGGTATTCAAAAATATACCTATCTTTCATAATGAAAATAGATGTCATGCATTTTACGAGCCCTTCCTCCTAAAAACAAATTATCAACACATGTGTGGCTTAATATAAATCACGGCGTGAAGAACTCTCTCGACTAGCCGCCTGTCGCAGTTTTATATCTGCGGGGACAATGGGCTCGCTGAGAGCGGCATACAAACTGCTACCTCCACTTAAACAGGCAAAAATGGGCTTTATTCCACTAGGGTTAAAGATGTTTTGGACCGCAAAGTAAATGTTGTGAGTATATAAATTAGACCATGCGTCACTGTCGCGGCAGAGCGGCAAATGAAAGGATGGTTCGTAATAACCTGTGAAATGAACGTTTGATGACCACTTCGGGCCAGACCATAGAGCATAGAAGTTCTAAGTCGCTCGTATAATTGCGTGCTTCGGCAAATCACTTGCAATTAAAGTTGCTTGATTAATGGCGAAGGGTTAATTGTGGGAGTTGGCGAAGAAATATTGAAGAGATGGAGGTCTGTGTTAGAGCTGTGAGTTTAATTTGTGTATTAATTAAAAGGTAGGTTTTGTCATGAGATTATTGTGGTGTTTTTGTTTTTCAATAAGGAACTAATGAAAAAAATTGAGTATCGCTACTTATACATATAATAATATTCAAACAAACAATCAACTCAGCCTATCGCAGTCCACTGCTGGACATAGGCCTCTCCCAGGCTGCGCCACAACACCCTGTCCTCGGACTTCCGCATCCAGTCTGACCCAGCCATCTTCTTAAGGCGACGATAACCGACTTTTAATGATTCTATACTGAAGATCACGTCTAAACGAGTAGTGTTAATGATTTGAAAAAAATATATGTTAAATTAAAGCATTTTCTCAATAACTTAATATGTGAATATTTTAGATTATGTTTATATTACATAATTAAATTAATTTGTAAAGTAAGAGAAAAGAGTAAGATAAAACACTGAGAATGGCGCAAAATCACTTCACCAGTTTAAAGATAATTTAATTGTTGATCTTTTAGTATACTCGTTTTATTAAAATACCTTTTTATTTGTGAATAGATTAATAATGCGTCAAATTGGGGACAGCGCTCCTTGATGGGCAAGTCCTATTACTGGCTGAACGTACGACGCGTTGCGTGAGCTCAGTACAGAACACGCAAGCTAACAACTCAAGGTCACCGGCATATATCTCCGTCTTAAGGTCGTTGGTCCTTCTAGCTGGGGGGCGCCCCACACTACGCTTGCCGATATGCGGTCTCCACTCCAGGACTCGTCTGCTCCATCGGCCATCGGCCATCATAATAATATTGTTGTTTGCCAACTTGAACTGCTTATAAAAATATACAATAAACATAACATCTCATGAAAGTTCTCTTAATGAACGTCTACGAGAGCGGCATTAATCATATTAAAATCCCTGAACAACATTAAAATCGAAAGAACAATAAACATGAAATTCCTGTCGATGAACAAACAGCGCTTTGATTTAACTTCGCCGAACTTTGTTCCTCAATAAAATTAAATGTAACTCCTCCTCTAACTGTTTATCAAGATAACTGTGCCTCTGATCGCAGCATGTCATAATTGTATTTAATTTCCTATTTTCAACATGTTCTTGAATTAATGGAAAGGTTTTGTTGCTTTTAACATGTCTTCTCTTAAATTCTGTGTATGGTTTTGGTGAAATTTATGATTCAAGAAAAACAATGTTTTGTTATGTAAATTCACTTGTTCATTGTCTTACAACGGCAGCCCACTTCATGTATACAATGACTACTAATCATTCATAAAAGTGAAAAAAATATTTATTAACATATGATTTTTTATTTTATTTTTTATATTATTCATTAAAGGCATGATGTACGAGCGCGGTGTGAGCCTTGCGCTCCATTCCGTGCCGCCCTTGGAACGCAAGGCTCGCACCGCGCTCGTAACAGGGTGTTTCAAACTACGTCATGCGTCATAATGTTTTTTTTTAAATTATTCAGTTGTTAATTTAAAAAAAAAATGAATGATTAGTAGTCATTGGATACATGAAGTGGGATACCGTTGTAAGACGATTAAAATGCCACGATGTATAAAAAATATATAAAAATAAAATATAAACAATTTACACTATGAATTCAAAATAGATCTTTGAAATGACATTATACAAAGTAGGGAAATAGCTTATTTTATTTATTTTTATGGCACTTCAACGACTTACTCACTAAGACATACAAAATCTAAAATCGTTTTTGGAAGGCAGTTTTAGGAATTGTGATTCCGTTATTTACGTGCACAGCACTAGCGCAGAAATTAATACTACGTCGAAGATATCGTTAGTTGCATTACATATAAGAAGAGAGACATTATATTTACATAAACGAAATACGTTCGGAAAGACAAAAAATAATTAAAAAAATAACAAAAAAGGCTTATCATCATCATCATCATTGCAGCCGAAAGGCGTCCACTGCTGGACATAGGCAAGAGGGGGTGCCATAATCGCCACGCTTGGCAGGCGGGGTGGCGATGCTTTCATAAACTTCAGCTCGAGGCTGACATCATGGTGTGTGCTTTGTGTGTGTCAGAATAGAATAAAATAGAATACTCTTTATTATGTACACCATAAAAATTACACATATAAATATTGAAATTTTACATAGGGTGACACAATGGGCGGTCTTATCGCTAAAAGCGATCTTTTTTTTAAAGAAAACCTTTTGATTGATTAAAGAGAGAAAATGAGACAATACCGTCACATATTAGCCAGTCAGTAAAAATCTTAGTTGGCCTGGCTAATTGATTGCACAATATGTACCTGCATTGAAACTTATTTCACTAATTCAAGATGACTTAACTAGGTTGTAGCTATTGCGGATTTTTTGGGTTTGTTGATCAAGATGTTCTCTAAGACGAGCATAATAAAATTATTTTAAAGACCATTTCAGACACGGATCTACATGGTCCTCACATGATCTGATCAAGATTATGTCTGGGCTTTAAGAGAAACTTTGAGCCCTGAGTTTGTTTCGTCATTTCTTCTCAGGGGTAGTCAGGAAATGTCGGCTGCATCTTGTTTTATTTTTATATGACGTGTAAAAGTGATTCTAATATCCTATTTACAGAATAAACAATTTCATTTCATTTTATTCAAACTTCACAGAATTTCTTATTCGTCTATTTAACATCTCACACTATCAGAACAATAGAACTATGTAGTTTGTAATCTCAATGCGTTGTACGAACTTTCCTGCTTTCTATGTCAATGTTCACATTATGGTATTTGACTGTTTTTTTTCATTTCGATTTTTCTAAACCAACAATAAATTAAGCCACAGTAAAAAAAAAATCTTTAAAAACGCCGAAGATGTATGCGATATAAAGTCTATTGTAGACAGAGACAGCACTGCTGCGATCTGACGTTACAACACAGGAGCGCCATAGTAACTTCGCGTCATTCAGTACAATGATCGTTTTGCGTGACAAGGATAGTAGAATAATTTCAAAAGCGTGTAACTTCTCCATTTTTCCACCGATTTTATTTATTTTTTCACTACTTAACAGCTTGAAGCCGTGGGTGCTGGCTGGCTGTGTGACTTGCTGCTCGAAAGCTTGAGGAAGTGATGATGATGATGACGTCACGCTGAAGTAGTTGCACGAAGGCTGCGCAGACGTTCATACTCGGGGTCACCAGTTTAGAGGGATGAGGAACAGGGTGTAAAGTTCACTCATCCTCCATAGAAAAGGGAGGATCCTCCGACCAGACGGGTGTTGTGTCTGGTGGGCAACTGCCCGACGGTTGATGTCGGGATGTTGTATAAATGCTAGTCGTGCGGTAAACTCTGCTTGCGCGATGCAGGATTTTGCGTGACGTCAGAGTGACGCGTTGTTCGCATGTGGTGATGTTGATGCCGCTACACTTACACAAATCTACAAAAATAATCAATAATTAATATGGATGTTTCTCCCGTTAAGCAAGAAGGTTGGAAGATTTAATGTTTATTAAACTGTTAAGTCATTTAAACTGTCAATTATTAGGACTGCTACCTCCAATGTTATAATTACCATTGCCTTTTTTTTCCAAGCTTGAATTCAAATTGAATTGCAAAATATTGTTTACTAGCTGCGCCCCGCGGTTTCACCCACATAAGTCTCGATTCCGTGGGAATATCGAGATAATAAGTATCCTATGCTCTAATTCAAGTCATGGTCTACCCATGTGACAAATTTCATCCAAATCCCTTCAGCCGTTTTAGCGTGATAGCGTAACAAACAAACAAACTGACTTTTGTATTTATAATATTAGTTATGATTATTAAATTGATGTTTGCATTTCAACATTAGGTTTAAGGCTTAAAAGAAATGATTTACATCAAATTACAGCAAAAAGAAATAAGTCACTCCCCAAATGACATAAGTATTTATTGCTCCGAGCATTTTACGTATCGCTCAAAAATCTGATTCAACGGAAAATAAATTAAAAAACGAATCAGAACATTTAAATACCGAGGACAAATTGAATTCACTTCATGATGTCGTCAGTTAATTCTTTAAAATGGGAAGCATTTAAATTGCTTCAGTTTCCCGTATTCGTTTCAAACTATCGTAATTGAAAATGACTTTTTAACGAGTTTCATTCTGGTTCCATGCTACAAAAGTTAAGTAAGGTGACAAATTCAAGTTTAATGGAATTATGATGAAAGGATTTAATCATCGTTGTGCGCTAAAAGAACACACATACTACACATATATTCGCCCGGAGGACACGGTGGAGCATACGGTGGAGGTCTGCCCGGGTTGGGCGGAGCACCGCCTTGTCCTCACGGAGGCGATCGGCGGCGGCGATCTCTCGCGTCCAGCCCTGGTTCAGGCCATGGTTCGGAGCGAGAGTGCATGGGAGGCCGTCACCTCCTTCTGCGAAGCAGTAATGCTCGCGAAGGAGGAGGCGGAACGCGTGAGGGTGAGGCAGGGTTCGCGCCCTCACGCTCTTAGCCGCCGCAGGAGACGCCCCGGGCGTCGGGAGTCGCAAGCTGATTTCCGGCCACCGTAGGCGCGGGCCTGCGGACGGTGAGCGATGGGTAGCTCGCCGTCCAATAAGGACCAGGCCCGGGTCGACGGCGCGTTGTGCTTCACGCGCGCCTCAAAGAGATGTCAGCACCAACTGAGGGGGTCCGTTAGGGCCAATGCCTGCCAGAGTTGCGAGTTTGTCCGAAAGGGATATCGTGGCCCTGGCACACAGGCAACGGAAGGAACACGGGTGGGTTTTAGTCAGTAAAAGTCTGACACGCCCTCCCGCTCAGCCCAGAGCGGGAGAAGTTATTTGATAATTTACCACCCAAAAAAAAAAAAAAATACACATATATGTGTCGATAGTTATGTACATACGGCGAATTCTGAGCTGTCTTTCCCGCTTCCATCTTAGCTAAATGGCTAAATATTATAATCACAACATCACAATAAGTCATGATCACATTGATACGAGGGAAGAAAAATCATTAAATTATTTTAGTTTAACAAGTAGTATCTAAATACTACCATGACTTTATGGGCCTTATTACAAAACTAGGGTTATCTTTAGACCCAAGTTTAAACTATGAAGTCATTATCGCATTTCGAAGTTTATTCCGTCTACGGTAAAGTTTCTAATACAAAACTCACAACTTAGTACCGAACTATGTATTCAGTTTTGTATAAAGAACGGTATTTCTATTAGAGTTACGTTCTCATTACAAAAACTAGCTCCATGGTTTGAGCCATGTCAAAATTATATATAAATCTTGTTTTGTAATAAGACGGTATGTGTTTATGATTTACTAGAAAATACTAAAATTCTTGTTTTGAATGCAACCGAGCGGTAAAACCACAAGCAGCAAAATGCAGGATTTTAAGTTTATGTTTGTGCATAAGCTTTGTGGTCGCGGTCTCGACTGCCAAAAGATATCAAAACTTTTCCATAAAGAGAAGACTTTGTTGAATTTTCGATGTAAGTATTTGTAGTATATTAATATTATACATAGCATTAAGACGCTGACTACAGGTAAATCTCTGTCACTGTCAAACTGCGTACAAAAGAAAGAGAAGCGAGATGACACAACGCTTGTAATTTATTGCAAAATATGAAGCAATTATTTATTTACTCAAAATGAGTTGAGTAATCGAAGATAAAAAAACAACCAAGTTCTGCATACAAATAAGACGTTCTTGTTTTTAATTTAATACCAAATGTCTGTTCATATTTAATACAGATATTTTGGATTGAAACTCAAAGTAAAGGGTTAGTTTACCGTTAATTTGTATCGAGATTTTTTTTCTATACTTACGTGGTTTGGTAACAACCAAGTTCTGAGAAATATGTTCAAGAAAACATATATTTTTCAATACACTTCCTCTTTATTTTCCAACACGTGTGCGGGAATAAAAATTGCCACAGATAACTTATACCTATACTTAGTCCAAATTGGTTCAATGCACAGAGCACTATATAATATTGGTAGTTCAACGCCTCTATTCACACCATCTCGCGCCAGTGACGGTCCTCTCTATTCGAAGGTGATCTTTTTTTTAAATTTCGGCAAAGTTGCTTTTTTACGGCGTTAATATATTTGGAATATTTAAATAATGTTTATAAATAGAATACCATGATTATTACAATAAAAGAACGTTTATGAACAAATTAACATTTATTTGTGTTCTAAACTCGAAAATATTTGAATTTTCTATTGTTCATATTAGGGTGTTTATCGGCTTTATATCTTTGCTTCTCCTTCAACCTGGCGAAAGCAAAGCGCGGAAAAAAAAGAAATTAAATCATAGATTCCTAATAATTCATGACAAAAATATTTTTCGTTATTTTATTTCTTCAAAAGTGTATTGAAAAACGTCGTTTGATACACGTGGACATTTGTTATTGCAGTTGTCGGCTCAAAAATAACCTCGCCTACGGCTCGGGTGTTAATTCCGCCTCGAATGCAATAACAAACATCCTCCACTTGTATCAAAATGTACTATTTCCAACTACCACAAACTATATAGGTTTGGCTATTTTTTTGTTTAAGACACCAACTTTTGGTGGTTTTGGTACTTTTATCATTTGCCTCTTGTCAGCGCCAAGAGCGTTTACGACGTACGGCATTTCATACAAACTTTCAAGACCTTGTTTTTCGAAATGACTGAACCGATTTTAATGAAACTTCATACGTATAAGCAGAACACAAAGGTCTAAAAAGAAGAGAACGTAAGAACATTTTCAAAAAATAGTGTTACTGCCAATTTAGACTGATTTTAAATTTTCTATAGAAACAGATATTTCCAGTTATCTGTTTTTAAATAAGACATTTCGAAAATGTTCTTAACTAACTTTTTAGACCTTTGTATCTTGCTTATGCGTATGAAGTTTAATTAAAATCGGTTCAGTCATTTCGAAAAACAAGGGCTTGAAAGTTTGTATGAAATGCCGTACGTGGTAAACGCTCTTAAATGCATTTCCATGTTTGGAGATAATGGAACAATGATCCCACAAACGTCTATTGATCGAATTTGAAACAGACCAGTTTAATCATCTCTAAGAGCCGCCGCGCCCCTTGCCTGCACGATTAAGCTGTTGTGCTAGTTTAGTTGTATGACAATTCACTTGTAGATATGCTTGACTTGATTTTTATACAAAACAAAAGCAAACATCTTCTCCGTGTTAATTTATCATGATCTATGTGTCCTCCACTGTCACTGTGAAAAGATAACTTTTCACGAGAAAACGTTTTTCTCCCAGCATAACTCCCGTAGTATGAAATCAAGCTGTCACGCCATATTTTTCCTGTTTTCCCAGATCAACATGTCCTAAATAAACTCTTGTATTCAGTCTGCATAATGCAAGAGATACTCTTTATTATTATATTTACAGACGCGCACGGAACCATCTTTATTCGTCGTAAAAGATAAGGTAGAAAAAAGTAGAGGGTCGTAAATCTTTGCAAAAGATAGTGAGTGAATTGTAGAAAATTATGGAAAGCAGTCCTCTATGTAAAGATAAAGGTTTCTTCTTTGGGACGAGGGTCCAACTAAAGTTATTGATTTCATTACCAATCTGCCGACCTTCTGGGGAAACAAGAATTCTGATTCAATTACTCAGGTAGGTATTAGAGGTGATTTTCACTGTGTCGGGACGGTGGGTGGACTTAAGGATGTCAGAAGTGTTAAAAAGTATTGTATCGGTATTTTTAAAATGTATTGATAACACATTCGATGTATTCCAAAAAAACCGGCCAAGTGCAAGTCGGACTCGCGCACGAAGGGTTCCGTACCATTATCTATAAAAACGGCAAAAAAATCACGTTTGTTTTATGGGAGCTCCCCTTAAATATTTGTTTTATTTTAATTTAATTAATTATTTTTAATTGAATATATTGATAAAGATTCTGTGAATATTTCAAGCGTCTACCTGTTGCCGTTATCAATATCGAGCAAAAACGAGCAAAAAAATCACGTTTGTTGTATGGGAGCCGCCTTAAATATTTGTTTTATTCTGTTTTTTAATATTTGTTGTTATAGCGGTAATAGAATTAAATCAACTGTGAAAATTTCAACTGTCTAACTATCACGGTTCATGAGATACAGCCTTGTGACAGACGGACAGACAGACAGACGGCGGAGCCTTAGTAATAGGGTTCCCGTTTTACCCTTTGGGTACGGAACCCTAAAAATACCGATATTAGCAAAATTTTGTAAGAATATTGGTGTTTTATTTGACTTCTATTTAGAAGTCTCTTTAGAATAAATAAATATAAAAACAGCATTCTTTTGTTTTCTATTTAGTGAGAAGTACTCAAATTAATGCTATTTTTATATTTATTGAGTAAGGGCATGACCACACCACGTTTTTGTTTTGTTGGCACACCAACGAAATATTTACAATGATAGTATCTAACAGTAGGTAATTACGAGTCTTGTTCTGTGCAAATACGTCACATACAGGCATGCACAACATTCTTATTAAAAGATGAACAACTATTCAATAAATTTTATTTTATTATCATATTTGCAAATAAAATTTTGGTACTTAATAAAATTACCAATCATGATTAGATTATAAAATTAAATTATAACGATAATTATACATCCATACAAAATCACAATAAAATATTCACACATAATTAAAGCAACAAAATTAAATATGGAATAAAATAAAAGCTAAGTATGAATGACGTGACGAAGTTAAATGATCCAAAGGTCTAATTGTAAGTGTAGTTGTGTTGTAAAGTAAACTCAAATAAAATTATGATTAAGGTTTATTATAAAATAAATGATATCTTCATCATTTATATTTTACTTTTTTTGTAGTGACTAATAATCATGTGTGATAGTGATGCCTAGCCTTTTGAGCTATGGGGGTTTTGATTGGTTTCAAAATATCGTTCTTGATACTCTTTATTTGATATCGACATATCGATGTCTTTTCGACAACCCTAGGTGGACTGCGGTTTAAATCTGGGCTATTATAACACTCGGAGTGTAACATTGTAGACAGAGAATACATTGTTAATAATAGTTGGAATGGATAATATGGGACTTTAGTTAATGTTCTCGAAATTGGTGCTTTAAATGACTAAGTTCATGTTTTAGAACATTTCGAGATTTTGATTTTCCAAGAAAGTTTTTTTACCTCAGCACAACATCACGCCTATGTTCCCGAAGGGTTAGGCAGAGGTGTACCTAAACTACATCCAATTTAGCCAGGTATGTTCAATTCCCATGCAATAGGGTGCGAGCCTTTTCCCATCAACCAGACAAAAATCCAGACTCCAGGCTGCTACTGACAAATTCCAGATGTAAAAACTCAATAACAATTTACCCGACCCGGGAATCGAACCTAGTAAGTAGTACCTCATGCTCAGCAATAGTGTTTGCGATCACTAGCTAAAACTGATCACAATTTAAACACTACTTATTTATTTTGATGACGGCAATCTTGGACCTTAGAAAATGGCCAGCCAGTGCGTAAAAGCTTAATGGCGCAGGATAGCCTTTACCAGAAGTGATCGTCGTATTAGTGGTTCAGCAGCTTCAATATCATCAGAATTGTGGCGGAATATAGCAGTTCGTCGTGGACGTGGTACGGCATGGGCTCCCATCACCTCTATTTCTTCTGTCATCAGAAGACAGCCGCCACGTAACCATCGATGCGACACTGCTAGAGTGACTGTCACCAGCCAGTGTCACTATTATCTGACCTTTTCGGTGGTATTATCGGACATCTAGTCGCATTGCAGGTTACCATCCCTTCCTGGTTACTATTCCATCAATTCGCACTAAGCGTTTCCAAATGTCTTTTATAATGCGCACAGCAAAAGAGTGGAAATCTCTACCTGCGTCTGTGTTTCCGACCGCATCCAACCCTAATCTCTTCAAAGTTAGAGAGAACAGGCTTCTTCTGGGTAAGCTCACTCCATCGTCGACTTTGTCTCTGTCACCTCTGCCCTAGACTAAGGTCATAAGCAAACCTATCCTAAATAAAATTAAAAAAAGATTCCAGGAGTTTTATAACAAAAATAGACAGCGCCACTTGCTGCGCCGTCAAGCTCATAATTTTTAACAATGTCTGAAACTTCCAACTTTCCCAAATTAATGACGCACCTTTCCTCCATGATTCTTTGCAGAAAGTCACGCAACGCGCATACTAATTGACTTTACAAAAAATATAATCCTGCCTAGTTCTCGAGTTACCCTCGTTATGTCCCAATTCCATTCTTTACCCGAAGACAAAACGTTTTAGGAGTTTTAATTAAAATTAATATAAGGAACGAGCACCAAATGTTACTGGCTTAATTACGATCTGCTACACAATGGATTCTGTGCACAGGGTAAACCCTTGTTACCCTCCAATTTATAGCTTACCCTTATAAAAGTGGATATTAAAAAGTATGGAGCGATTAAGTTCATGAGGGGTTGTAAGTGATATTAGTATGTGAAGCGATTTTAATAACGTGTCTATAAAATTCGAGAGTATTTTGTACGGAAATACGTTATGTTGACATCGTTTTATTGATATGGTCCTGGGAGATATTATGTTATTATGTACATTTATATCTTAACATGACTTTGTTTTATAGCGATACGGAGCGGGTAGTATAGATTTTATTTGATACGGTACATGCAATCTAGAATCTGGGATATTCTTATAAAACCTATTATGATAACAACTTAACATTTACAAGTTATTACAATGATAGTGACAAGAATATTCATTTTATCTATTAGAAAAGCATTTGCTTACATTACAGTAAAAGAAATCTTAGCCGTAAGCGTAACGTCTTTCCAATTCCGAAAACCATTAACGTTTCGTTTAAAAATGCCATTAAAAAGTGAATAAAAGAAAATGCAGCGGACTATAAAATTGTATTTTCTTTACTCCATAATTAAAGTTCAAGCGGTATGACTAAACTATTTAAATATTCTCCATACATAATGTATAAGATAGCATGACTTTCCCGTCTCATGTCCCTTAAAATTTCTAGCTTTAATTGTTTTTTTTTTATTTCACCTTGGTAGTGGAATTATTCTAGATTTACATATTGAACTTGCATTTAAAGTTATTTAAATAAATGTATGTATTGTATGGAATTTGAATTAGAAAACCGTTTGGAGAAAGAAAAAAAATTGTCAGCGGCAAAAGTCAAGTAACAATTCAGTTATTTTTTTTACAATTGGTTTCTAATTAAATAAATATTAACTCTTAGCTATTAGATGAAAAGCTGATTTTATAAAATGTATCGAATATAATTTTGTGTCAATTTAGATGTGTAAATGTAGCAGTGTTCAACAACCAAACAAAGTGTCAAACAATCAAACTTTTACCAGATTGCTGAAAATGTATTTCGTTTGTATTTGTTTAAAAAGATAAATCTTCTTTATTGTTACAGACAACACTATAACATGCATTACATGTCAAAATGTCGTTAATGTACATGAAAATCAAAACTGTCAACGACAAATGCGACTCAAACGACTAGCAAAAAAACATCAATTATTTTTATTTTCATCCTTTTGAGAATCCAATTTAAAAAACGTGCAGTTTCATAAAGAGAAATGACAAACTTGTCACAACTTCTCAGACTTGTAATGCCAACTTCTTTTATTTAAAAGTATTTAAGATTTTGGCGTCGAATATAAGTGCTTTTTTTGTAGATAACATTATATTTAAAAAGGTTTGTTTACTTACACTCAAGATAACTGGAGCTCATTTGTAGACTTTATGAAATCTGAAACAAAAGAATAATAATTAATTATTTTTTTCAAATTTTTTAGCGTGACTGTTAGGTAAGTTTACCCTGATAAATTTAAGTAATATGATGTAGAAATAATGTTGAAATGTACCAAAAACGTATTTTTGTGTTGCAGACAAATTCAGCAAAAATCTCACGCCCGATTAACCCCAATAAATAAACCTCACCGAACTGCTACGAGTATTCATCAATACAAAACATTTTTATTTCGGAAGCAGTTCAAACCAGATGAAGCCGGTATCGGTGTCAATCGCGTTCGGGCCACTTCGGCAACTCTCGGCGGTCGATCCTACGCTCGTTATTGCATATACCCTCTGCGGTTATTGCCTTATTGCTCTGTTCAGCTCTGATGCAACGACGTGGAACTTATGTTGAGCTATTTCGGGATCAGTGAGTCTTTGATAGGGTACTGACTACAGACAAATTTATAAAAGTTTTTTGTAATAACTTTTATTTATACCTTAATGCAAAATTATTTTTTTTTGCTATATAATAAAATTAAAAAGTTGGATTTATATTTATCGACAAGAAAAAGGCAATTTTTTTATTGAATTATTTTCTACTCAAAATCAAGTATACTTTTTCAGTGATGACCTGTGCAGGTAACAATGTTAGTTTCCAACATCAAGCTTCATTAGAATAAACAACGTTGAAAATTGTAATAGTTGCATTGTAAACACTCGTTTATTTAGAAAAGCAATTACGTTTTCTACGACCATGTAGTGCAAATTACAATAAAAATAACAGTATAAAAACTATGTAAATATAAAGCCACTACTACTATTGGCTTATTCTAGGAAATATTGTAAAACCTAATGTTGGGTTTGCATGTGCATGAGTTTTTGTATCCTGTGTGTTTCTTCATTATTTGACAATCCGAAATTGGTATCGGCAATAAAATTGGCTTTTGATAAATCAAGCTTTTTTGTTGATTGTATTTTTAGGTCAGAATTTAATTGCGGGATTATTTTATTGTTTATTGATTATTTTTTTTATAATTGTTCTAAATGAAAATTACGGATGGATAAATTTACTAATGAATGTCTGGCTCGTTCTTTGGCCAAGGAATTAGCATTGCCATTCAACGTGGCAATGCTGCCAGTCTTCTGGGCACGTTTCCGGATGACAGCGAAGCGATTTTTTTTTCTTGTAATTTTTTTTTGTCATTAGTATCTTGAGTTATTTTGATAAATAATTATCAAAATAATAAATTTTACTAATAAAAAAAAATTATGAATTGGGTGTCGTGTGGATCCAGGTGCTGCACCTGTTTTTTTATTAACATCACCAACATCTATGACGTCTCTGAAAAATAATTTCACAAGACATAAATATATCCACACAAACGAACAATCAAAACGATGTTTATCTTACTACCGTTCAGTATACCCGATTACTCGGATGTATATTTCAGGTTTGGACTGATGCATGTCACATCACATCGCCCTGAAGACATGTCCGACATAGCTGATGTCTATCCTCTCACTGATTGACATAACTATTCTGGGCCACTGCATACCAGAATGTAGGCTGAAATTCTAAGTATTCCTAATTAACAGACACCTAGGGCACTCACTGGTAAACTGTAGGTACATGACAAGTGAGGCGTGCCTTAGCGTTCGATGCTCATGTTGTACAGTTATGTACGAGATACAGTCATGAAATAACAGGTTACCCACCCATAGATCACTTCTTCAAAATCCAAGTAATGTGTCCACTTGAGTGCAATAAATATTTGAATTTGACATATTATTTTTTCCGACTGTTCGCTAAGCTTCAGGACTAAAGTATACTGTAGTGTTTTTCTGATGAAAATCGTCTTCTGTGGAATTTATACAGACCGTTCCTAAACATAACTTAAACAAAAAAAAACATACTCGCAAGTCCAATTTGCAGAGATCTTCTAATTGTACATACCTAAAATTTTATACCTATTATCTTATACATTCTGAAGGTACAACATATCTCGAGATCTGTGTCAAGCAACTGTGGTGCACTTAAACCGCCACCGGCCAATTACGGAGCAAACTTCAAAAGTTTACCAAAATGGACTAACTGAATACATACTATTATTTTGGTGAAATATTTTAAATTAAATTATTTATAACTTAAAAAAGTTCTGAGTGAAAATTTACGTTAAGTTAGTTTAGACGTTAAATTAGATAGCCCTTACCCCTATGTATACTATGTTATCATTTTGGTGAAATATTTTAAATTAAATTATTTATAACTTAAAAAAGTTCTGAGTGAAAATTTACGTTAAGTTAGTTTAGACGTTAAATTAGATAGCCCTTACCCCTATGTATTCAAATAGGTATAGATAATATTGAATACCTTAGAAAACCTAGTACCTAATCGTAATCCGACGTGTAATAAATTGCAAGAATTTTGAAACTAATCCTTTTCTAAGTGTTTTTCTATGAGAATAATTGAATATGTATAAATATAATTATTTCTTAGTTTTGTACCACTTCGTGGAATTCACCAGAATTTATTTACGTACATTTTATATACCTATCTACTATCTTTCTAGCTCTCTCACATACTTCAATAAGTACACATTAGTATGTATCCGGTATCTCGGGATCTGTGTCAAGCAACTTTGGAACTCTCAAGCCGCACTCGTCCAATTACAAGAAGAAGTTGCGGAGAATCGACGGGGAGTTGGAACTGGCTAGTTTTTGTTAACATGTTGTTTGGCATACTAAAGACATTGCGAGCTTACCTCGGGAATCGAGAAGTTGACCAACATCTCAAACTTAGCCGCACTAATTGGGCAAATGTTCACGTTGCAGTGAAAATAAGAATTTTAGACAGGTGCTCAGGTACTTTACCTATGGCAACGATATAAATATGTCTAGATAGACAATCGAACTAGTAGAAAAATATTGCATCCAACTGTTGGCCGCAAAATGCACGCACACTAGAATAACACAATGACAGCACAATGAATGGAAGCGAGTGTAAGACGTAGCTGTCACGCACAACAAAGTTGGCCTGTTTGTTTTATTATTGCAGCGTGACACTCTATGTAGACATATAAATAATCAAAGACCAATGGTTTATTTGGAGAAAGATACCTACACTTAGTTACTCCAACACCACTAACATAGCATTTTTTTTTTGGGTGGGAAATTATCCAATAACTTCTCCCGCTCTGGGCGGAGCGGGAGGGCGTGTCATACTTTTACTGACAAAAACCCCACCCGTGTTCCTTCCGTTGCCTGTGAGCCAGGGCCACAATATCCCTTTCGGACAAACTCGCAACCCTGGCAGGCATTGGCCCTTACGGATCCCGTCATTTGGTGCTGACATCTCTATGAGGCGCGCGTGCCGGGTGCTTATCGGACGGGGAGCTACCCATCGCTCACCGTCCGCAAGCCCGCGCTTGCGGTGGCCGGAAATCGGCTTGCGACTCCCGACGCCCGGGGCGTCTCCTGCGGCGACTATGGGCGCGAGGGCGCGAACCTTCTTTCATCTCCCTCACGCGTTCCGCCTCCTACTTCACGAGCATTACTGCTTCGCAGAAGGAGGTGACGGCCTCCCATGCACTCTCGCTCCGAACCATAGCCTGAACCAGGACCGGACATGAGAGATCGCCGCCACCTATCGCCTCCATGATGACACGGTGGTGCTCCGCCCAAGCCGGGCAGACCACCACCGTATGCTCTACCGTGTCCTCCGGGCGATCCAAACAGTGGTGACACCCGGGCGTTCCTCCCGCTTTATCCTGAACAGGAACCTCCCGAAACAACCATGTCCGGTGAGGACCTGCGTCAGGCGGAAGGTGAGATTGCCATGGCGCCTCTCTAGCCACTCCTCAAAGAGGAGACTTATCGCCACAATTGTGGCGTGCCCAACCACTAACATAGCTGGAAGAACAATTTGAAAACTTCCTGAATCAGTTATCTTCATTTTGCCAAATTACAGTTAGAATAATGTCATAAACTCGTGACTTGACTACCGACTGTTTTGGTATGCATTGCTCGAACAATGAAATTGTTAGATTTCCGAAATATTCTAGTACAATCCACACATGATAATAAAATGCCTACAAACTTAAATAAAATTATGTCATCTTCCAGGTGATGATAATGACTTAAAAATAGCCAGCATTATCTCGTACAGTTCAGGTACAAGGTTGTATCGCGGATGTGTGTCAAGCGACTGTGCCTCTCGACTTGGCGCCCAATTACAGAGTCTGCGGATTGAAACTGACTATTTTTATTAACATGCGGATTCAAATTATTCCCGGTGGTGTCTCAAGCTGCGTGAATTTCTCACGAGGTAAAACTAGTAGCTAATTATCTACGAGAAATTGGAAAATCAAGAAAGGTGTTGAAAACTGTGGAACATTAGCGAAGGTAAATCTGATACAAGATGGAGGAGATTGTTTTGTAGTCTGCTAAGCTTGTCAGTGATTTTTGGACCCGCCGAAGCGTTATGCTAAAATTACAAATACTATTATGCTTGTACCAATGAGAATTATTCAATGTCATCATTGTAGATGTTAGAAATACAAATATATTGTTCGTGAACGGGTGCCGTCAGTTGAGACTGGTCTTCTCTTAACTGCCAGGGTTTATTTGTAATCTTTTAATCTTATATCTTGTATTGTTTTTTAAATAAGTAATTATTTTTTTTACATTGTTCTCACATATAGAAGCAACAAGAATAATGTACCCAGGATTTTGTAATATCTTGATTTAAATAGTGTCCTTAGAGTTTCTTGCCTGTTCTTCTCCATAGAGATCTATGTTTTGGAATGGGCAAATAGCTTCAACTTTCTGACTAACTGACCGACTCTTTGACAATTCAAAAGTGCCTGTAATAGGTTTAATTGAAATAAATGTTTTGAGTTTGACTTTGACCTACAATCGTCAAGAAACTTGGAATAAATGGTCTTAAATTAGTAAATTACAGTAGTGAGGATGCTGATTCCTTGACGTCAACCGTGTCTGTTCGCTGTACGCGAACAGACACGGTTGACGTCATGGTTAAGCGATTGACTGCTGCGCTGTGTGTTGCGGGTTCGATTCCCGCACGGAACAAATATTTGTATGACCTACAAGTAGTTGCTCCGGGTCTGGCTGTTTGTTTATGTGAGTTTAAATGTTTGTAAACGCACCCACGATACAGGAGAAATTCCTAGTGTGGGGCAACGTTTAAAAACAGACATTTACTATACAAAAAATGTTCAATGTTTGTCCTTAACTTCGCATTTCTCAACCGCAGTCCAAACACGGGCAGTATCGTTATCAAGACCATTATGTCCTCAGATCTGTCTGATCTAAGAACTTTTATCGCGAGGTTACCCAGTGGGGCAATTACAGACAAGCTTATCGAATCGACGCGCGAATCGGAACCGTCGACTTTTTGTTATGCAACACTGAATTGAAGTTTTAATTACATGATTAGGGATGTTTCGGTTTGAGAGCGTCCTTTGTTATTCGCGACCCCTTTAGAAATAGAAAAGGTCTCGGTAGTGAAGTTTATGTGGGTTGTGTTGAAGTAGATTGAGGGATAAATCTGTTAAGAATTGTTTGTTTTGAAAGTGATGGTCTTCTATTGAATTATAAGGCATGATCCACACTTGTTTGGGCGTGATTCGGCGCGATTTGACAGTGCCGGGCGGCAAAATATACATTCGATTATGTCGGCCGGCTTGCGCTTATCATGCCGAACATGTGGGTAGCACCTCTACGTTGTATCATCTACCTACAGTTGTCGATACATTAGATTTATTTATTTATAGTTAATTATCATGGTACAAATAATAAAATTGCAGAAAATTGCAAAATTGCTATTAGCAATTGCAAAATTGCTATTAGCAATTGCTTAATTGTAGTTAAGAGAATTGCAGAACCTGTCTATGGGTGTGAGCTACGAGCTACTCTATATATATATATATTAAAAAAATAATTATTTTTATTTAAAATATTCTTCAAACCATTTTTAATAAATTTGCTTAAACTTGACGGATGTTCGAGCGGCTGAGACACCACGTGTCGCTGTTGAATCGTCATCTGTTGGTCGCATCATGGGTGTGTACGTGTAGGTGTTTGAAAAATAGTCCTCGCAAAATAACGCACTTAATTTACTCACAAATGTCGCAACAAAATTTAATGATAAAAAGTAAGGATGACAATGATTGTTACTGATTAAGTCAATTCACAATATTTTTTTAAGCTGCATTTAGAGCCAATGGATTTATGCGTACGCACCGCGTAACGATCGCATCAAAAAAGTGATCCTTCCGCCGCCATGACACTCACAACCCCATTCGGTGTTAATCGCTCTAAATAAAAATACCACAAAAGAAATAAATTCTAAACCACAAATTAAAAATAATCGATTACAACTTTTAAAAAAGTGTCAAAATAAATCAAGTAAATCATCGCGCGCCGTCATACTAATAAAAAAAAATAAGCTAAACTAAGTTTTTGGGTTCATTAGGGTAAAGGTAAGATGAAATCCTAGTGAATAGGGATCAATCTAAAATTGTAGATACTTTTATATCTGTTGAACCAATTACTTTGAATACCATAAACGTATCCGATCATTATTCCAATAACCCTTTCAGCTTATTCACACAAAACGATGAACATAATCTTCTTGGGACCAAAGGTACAGTCATCACAATACAATATGGCTGAATACGCAAAACGTGAGTCCATCCGGACGGTATCCGAGACTTATCTCCGATTTATTGGGCAATCTATTGTGTCCGCATTACATTTAGGTATATATCGGATCTTCAATATAATCCGCTTTGTCGAATAATGTATTAGATATATAGGAGAAGTGTTTGACATTGTTACAGTTTTGTCGGTTTTTGATTAGTTGACATGGAAAGCTACGTACATAATTTATCCGGGGTAGTAATATCAACACACCATTTTTTGCCACCAAGCATTTATTGCTTCGGTCCGATTGAACCGTTAAACATAGGTGCTAATGAAATTGCAGGTACATGAGATATTTAAACGATTTTCTAAGATCGGTAAAGTATTAGTAATTTTCTTGGTATACCTAGTGAATTTTACAACAGGCAATTTTCAAAACCGTAGTAGGCCGTCAAATCACGTTTTAAAAGTAAAATATCACTATTGTGCTTGTAACCTTTATTTTCAGATATGTAGTGTGTAGTTATCAGCTTAGTACAAATAGCGGCTTTTAGCCCTCGAGGTTATTGTAACAAGAATAAGGCTATAGAGGTCAGGTTGCAAAGGTTTCATATAATGCAAGCAATGCTAAAGATTGAAATGAAAAGCTAGCTTCGAATAGAGACTAGAATAAGGACTCATCATCGAATGATGAGTCCTTATTCTAATTCTAATTGAGATAGGTAAGTGCAAGAGAATTCTTGCACTTACCTATCCCAATTTACATATTTGGGGTCGGGCATAACATTTATTTTTCTATCATACCTCTCTAGAATAAATATAGTGAAGATTCATGAATTTTGTCTGAGCACTGTTTAAGACAACAAGGAAGTACATATGGATAATAAATCCACTTTGGAACCGGTTCATCCTTTTGGGTACCACGATGTCAGAGATAGACAAACGCCAAACCAACGCTGGGGCTCGGTCTCGCATAGGGTCGCAGCATTATGCTGAGCGATAGCCGTTTTATGTGGATGTGATACATATATTTTCTCCCAAAGTGTTATTTTTTGTAATTGTGTTTTTCTTTGCGTCATGTTTACCTCAAATAATCGTATTTTCTTTCTTTTCTTTTTCTTCTGAATTATAACACCCCTCTTTATAATACAGCAGCGACAATTTTTTATTTTTATAAATCATCTCCATTTTAAAATAAGCTCTTCTTCCCGCGATTATGGTTATGAGCTGTGCTGCGTACCTTTCGTAGCTCAAGTGGCATTTTGCGCTCAAAGAGCACAATTGTGCTCAGTAATAACAGCTCGCCCGCTATAACTCGTGACAACAAAGGATGACGCAACACTATAACAAATGAGGATATTTCTACTCGTAAACTTTGCATCTATGTGTTCATGTACAGAGGAAGCCAGTTATTATAATCATTGGGTTGAACCGCGTACTCACTACTATCAAATCGAAATCATTTATCCAAACTAGGATTAGAATCAGCACTTTTCGAACGTCAAAAATTACATAAGACAGTCCGCCAAAAACGCCCACCCTTCACCACTTCTTAGTGCTTTAACTGGGAAGAAGTGGCGCAACAAACTCCCCACCGTTAAGTAGTGTTCGATTTTGAAATCAGTTATGAAAACATTTAAAAATTACTTGTGTTGCCAAACACCGATATCTGAAATGGAGCCACTGACAGAGACTTGCTTTTGAAAGCTAACTTGAAAGTATCCACTGAAAAATCGAAAAACAGTTCAGACAATTGAAATGTTGAGACTGACTGAGATTAATGCACAGAGCGATCGTATGAAGCTAGTCAACATTCCACTTGGGCTCACTTGTTAAAATTATAATATTTGGAAGAGATGCTTCCCCCTTTTTTATGTTCTGACATTACAATCATATTTATTATTTAATGTAATCAACTTTTAGTTGTTGAATGCTTCAATAGGTAATTAACGTTTTTCCTTTTGCTAGTAACATTTTATTAATCTTTGAATTGCATTGCAAGCTATAGTTTTGTATAATTTAAAAGCATTTTTTTCCATTTTTGTTGTAAATGTGAGTACCATGGAGCCGTTTATTGTGTTATGATGTATGTTGACTTAAAAAGTTTGGCAGTTAAGAGTATGTCATGCTCACTTAAATGTCTCGCTGATGGTGGCGCGTGTGTTGGATCATTCGGTTCCCTACAAAATGGTTGAGCTGGATGGTGCTGATCCACGCGTCATGTTTGTGAACGGGCGCCGTCAGTTGAGACTGGTCATCTCCTATCTGCCAGGGGTTATTTGTAATCTTTTAATCTTATATTTTGTACTGTTTTTAATTTTTTTTTTTTTACATTGTTCTCACATATAGAAGCGACAAGAATAATGTACCCAGGATTTTGTAATATCTTGATTTAAAAGAGTGTCCTTGGAGTTTCTTGCCTATTCTTCTCCATAGAGATCTACGTTTTGGAATGGGCAAATAGCTTCAACTTTCTGACTCAAAGTGCCTGTAATTGGTTTAATAGAAATAAATTTTCAATTAAACCAATTACAGGCACTTTTGAATTGTCAAAGAGTCGGTCAGAAGTCGGAATTCAAAAGTGCCTGTAATTGGTTTAATTGAAATAAATGCTTTGAGTTTGAGTTTGAATTCTGTCATCCATCGTGAGGGTTACCTAGTGCTTGGATCTCGAGGTTCGGTCAATTTGCGGGTGGACCATAATGTAAAAACGATGACTGCCAAAAACTGAAGATCTTGAGCTGTGGTCCGAAAGATCGGCTCTCTCTTCATCAGAAAAAATGAAACTGATTGCTATTTAATTGTATAATTTATTATTTTTATGACATTGATTTTACATTCTGTGATTAGGTACTTTAACTCACACACTGACTTATTATAAATATGTGAGCACCATTTATCGATCACATAATTAATTTATCTGTCATTGTTTCGATTTTTGTTCTTTTTGCATATTGTGGTTTAAAGTTGTCAAAAAATAATAGGCCCGTTTTGACATTTATCTTGAATCGATTTATCGTGAGTATTGAGTACCAAGTCGTATGGTTACTTCACTAGTTACGTCGCGATGGTCAATCAGTTAAATGTCAAACAGAGCCTATTATTTTTTGACAAGTACCTATAGTAATTTTATTCTAGGTGTATCGTCTTCAGATCTAATTGTATAATTAATGTATACAAAATATTGTAAAACATTTTAAAAGAGTAACGGTGGAGTTTCTTGTCCATTCTTTTCTTTTCGTCTTTTGGAAGGGACGACTAGAATCAATTTTTTTTTGTTGTAAATTATGACTTTCAAAATGCCTTTGCCTATTTGAAATAAATGAATTGAGTTTGATCAGCGATATTTTGCACAGTGGGTCCTTGGCTTTACAACCAGTCACCTCGCGGTAGTATTAGTTTTAATGACGGCGTGTAACTAGGATGTTTATAGCCGCAATTTATTATTATTCTATAATTAAATGAACAATGGATTTTGACGTTAACGATACACTATTTTAGTTGCTATCTTTCACGAGGTCAATGGCTACGTCATATTAATTATTGTGAATGTAAAGACTGTGTGGGTTGGAGGTGGAGTTTTTTTTTTTTTTTTTTTCTCAGGTAGTTTTAATCATGGTCTAGCAGTTTGAGTAATTTATGCAGCCTAACCCCCCCCTGGTCCTTTCTTTGGTATTGTTTGTCGCATCGTTGAGGTCCTTAAGTTCTGAGTTGAGCTGCACGATTACTAACAAATGCGTGCACTGACTGGACAGGTCCACTCAATCTGTGTGGTTCTTTCCTCAAAAGACCATTTCAAACACCAATCTACATGGCCTTTACATGATCTGACCAAGATTATTTTGTTTCAGCCTTTCTTCTCAGAGTAGTCAGCCGACCTCATCTAGTTAGTTTTTAAAATATGATTGACGTGTAAAAGTGTTTGTACAAACCTACTTACAGAAATAACAATCATTTATCAGGCCAAAAAGTGCAAGAAGACCGTGAAGATGAGAGTTGGCTACCTCTTTACAATTTGTGCATTTTCGTCGTGATTTTCCTGTAGAAAATAAATAAAATGTATTAAAACCTACTCTGATTTCTGCTGACTTCACACCCATATGCGATAAGGGTTAACAGAGTTTACTATAGCTACGCAAGCGATTGGCTTGCAATCTCTCAGCACGTATGTATTATTCATAGTTTCAATGCACTCAGTGGCTCTCCCTGTGTTCTGTACACCTGGTATCTACGCAATGGAAAATATGGTGGCGACGTGTGATGTTAATACCTAGATATGCAAATAACGTTCTATAGCAGTCATTTAAGTTATATACATAGAAATCATAGGTTACATAAAGTTAATATGTACCTCGTACGCGTGTCGTGCAGAGTTTATGTCACTGGGTATTCAGCGTTATAAAAAGCAAAAACTTTAAGCACACTACTCATGATCCAAATCTGCCTTACCTTTGAGTAAAAAGTTACTCTCTAATGCAACATAACCAAAACTTTAGACTAAGAAATTATGCTTTTAGTTAGTTAATAATTCACTTTATTGTGACCGACTAATCGAAACATCCTTCTAAAGGCGGCTTCCCACGATCCGTGATATTGCGGATTATCACGCACCGCCGACGACCATAGACAGCCTCGCACTGCACACCAAGGCTCTACCAACGGTGCGTGTCGGTCGGTGTGGGTCTTGAGATTGGATCCATTTTCATTCCAAAATGCAAAGTAAAAGAGAACTCGTAAAGAGAGCTCACACTGCACCTTTGCACCGCGTCGGATGTGTCGGCGCTACCACGGATGATACTCTTCCCATGGTGCGTCGGTGCGGGTTGGTCCGCGTCCGAACGCAATATCACGCACCGTGGAAAGCCAGCTTAACTTGCCAGATTTAATATTCTGGCTAGTCAAAGGTAACAGGAGCATCTGTGGCAAAAGCTTTGATGTCACTAGTTTGCTCAGCTTTGTGACTACACCACCCCCTTTTCTGCTTACCTTTGCGCGTAGAATATTCTCTCCAATTTTCAAGACTACAAGGGATAATATAAGCACCTAGATTCTGTTTCACTCAAAGATCGGCGACTGTGAAATGCTTGAAATAGTCGCTAAAAGAAAACGGTAATTCACCGACAATCTCTTGGAAGTAAAGCTTTTACAATTTAAAGTGCCGTAGCGAATTCGTTGACACACTACAAAATGGATGAGAAGGAGGAACCTCGATCAAATCGCTTTTAAACTGCATCCCCGTCTTGGGTCGATATGCATACAAAATGTAAGTTCTTCACACACAAAAGATTCTATTCTGAAGGTACAAAGACTTGCTACACTATGTTGTAGTCAGAGGTGAGAAAGTCCTGGGGAATTGGTCAGGGGACTTCGCAATATTTCATTAATATAAATTATGTTAAGGTTATCTTTTACTCATCGACAACAGTCCATTATTTTTTCTTGCCATAACAGACCCATACCATTTTATTTTTTTTATTTCTTAAACACCACTCATAACTATAATTATTTTTATTGTAGATACTTATTTCTTTTTTAAACAAAATATATCTAATGGTTTATATTATTATTTGTTACACATATCTAATTTTATTTAAATATTTACACACTATAAAACTGATTTACATCCGTAAGACGTCCTCTTAACATAAGGTCCAGTTGAAAACCAGCGTCAGGCACTAGTTGTCTGGCATTAATGCTGAACTGGGCCTATTTGGCGCAGCCGTGAGGCACTCAATACTATTTTAAGCATTTGTTCTGTTTTTGTTTTTTGTGTGAATATTGTGTGCCTTCCTGTGTCAAATAAATTTATTTTCTTTCTTTCTTTCTTTCAATAATAGGGTCAGGAATATAACGACTTCAAGGAATATCGACGTGAACATTATAAGGACATTAGCTGTAGCAGCGGCTTTGCTCACGTGACTGTGTTATTCTATTGGCGTTTTAAGTTAATGGGAACGTGAAGAAGTGTAGTGTGATAGTAAAGGGTCAATTAAATAAGTTAGCGAAACTCCCTAGACGTTAATGGTTTTGAATATAAACAGGATAAAACAAAAAGTTAGGAATTGTATAGAAAGGAGTGTACGGAATTAATAGTCCTCTACAACATCAGGTTATTTTATTATTTTAAACTAATACTTGTTGAGACATTATTTTTGCTCAGTTAACTAGTCACATTTTTCTTGCCGTAGTTTATTAATATTAGGAACACCTGAGAAAAAACCGTATAACTATGAACACATTCTAATTGTACAGGAGTACAACTAATTAGTACCTGATGTTGTCCAAATAGTTGATAAATAAATAAATAAATAATTGTTAGACAATACAACAGGATGTCTATAGAGAAGCAAAGGCTCGATACGATTCACAGAATCATCCCACATACCGTATTTGTACTGACACAGTAATTGCTGAACAAAGACAACCGTAAATACCAACCCATATATTTAAAGCACAGCGCTTAAGGTGACGAAGAAATTAAGTGTCATTTGCAACGCTCACGAGAACTGTTCCGAATCGGTTATGTTCTAAACTTCGTACGCAGCCTGCCGACGTTGTAGGGAAGTAATTGGACTTTAAAATTAGGATCTTGCTGTACGGAAATCTGGTATATGTATGTATGTACGTATGTATGCTGGAATTTGGAGCAGGAGATTGCGTTGCGTTGGGAATATTTACACGAGTTGTGTTACTGGTACTTCAACGCTGTATTTTTACAGAAACTTTTGTAGGTTTTAACATTGTGTGTGGGCACATAAACCTGGTTCCCTAAAATAACAGCATTTTTTTGATTAATCATTTTCCAAAAAAAGAATGACCGATGGATGACAAATGATGTATGAAGCAAAAAGAGAGTATGTAGCGCTAGTAACAGGGGGGGGGGGTCTATAGTTTCTGCCTACGGAAAGAAGGTTTGAGTTTATAATTATATGGGTGTATACAATATTAGTTTTAGTATGTTGCGGCAAACCCGAAACACGTGTCTAGTATTTTTATGTAAAGAATCTATGTACAAAATTTCAAAACTGTATCATGAAAAATCACAAAGATATAAGGTTGTTATGTTACCGGGTTGTCCGTACAAAAACATGCTAACGGCGCCCCCGCGCCGCCAGGGTCGTCTTGCGCTCATTGATAATAATTTGGCAGTAGGTACCTAACCGTACGCGGCGATTGTATTGTAAGTAATTAAATGGTGATAACATTTTCCATCACATTGAAATATTATTGGGACAAAATTTATCATGTTGTAAAAATTATTGAAATCGATTCAGTTCCTTATTCTGAACAAACCATATTCAGGTTTCGCATATACTAAAAACAATGATTAAAAATCTTCTTTGTAATAGGCACCAACAAAATCTTATCTCCTATATTGCATACACAAAGATGGACATAACATAAAACTATTGACCAACTGTAAAGCGATATAAAAGTCAATTCGCCTAACTTGTAGTTTTAACGACAACAATATAAAGTTCCCTCCGTATCAAAAAGTCCTAAAAGCAAATGGTCCTGATAGCAAAACGACTTATAATCAAAACTTCGTATGAGCAAATCATCCTAAAAACAAAAGAACGGAAATAGTACATTGAAACTTTTAGGGGAATCATTTTATTTATAATTCACAATATTTTATTATCTTCTGCTCGTGACAAGAAACTTTCTAATAAAATACTTTAAAAAGTAAAAACCGACCTTAAAAATGTTTCGTTTAATAACGGAATAACGATTAAGTTCCTATAAAAAATACGATACTTAAGGCGCTGACAAGAGGCAAATGATAAAAGTAGGCTTGTCTTAAACAAAAAATAGCCAAATCTATATAGTTTGTGGTATCGGAAAAAATATATGTTATTCTTGAACATATTTCTCAGAACTTGGTTGTTACCAAAACACGTTTAGAAAAAAAATCGCGATACAAATTAACGGTAAACTAAACCATTACTTTGAGTTTCAATCCAAAATATCTTTATTAAATGTCAACGCACGGTTGGTATTTAATTAATAAAAAGAACGTCTTATTTGTATGCAGAACTTGGTTGTTTTTATTTTTGATTACTCAACTCATTTTTGAACAAATTAGTAATTGCTTCATATTTTGCAATAAATTACAAGCGTTGTGACAACGCGCTTTTCTTTCTTTTGTATGCAGTCTGACAGTGACAGCGGTTTACCTGTTGTCAGCGTCTTAAGTACATACATACACAATATGTTTGTGAGGCATACGACAATAGGCTTTTGACAAGCGACTGCAGTAATTGTTGCTACTTTGCTGCCACACATTGTTCCAATCCCTAGCTTCAAAGACTTTATAAAGGAAGGCCAGGTTATTCGGGCCTCTAAGCATTTGAAACGCTACCTCCGCACCCGTGAATTTAACACGACGTATTTATTTACTTACAATCACCGCAAACCACTCATCGTCAACCCTTCTAATTTGCGAGCCACGTGTACCTATTAGTTGTTCTCGAGGGCCGTCACGAAACGTCTCGCCAGGATACTTGGCGCCGGAACAAGCCAGTATTTGATAAATCTTTAGTACCGCAGACAAAATCCATGCTGTTCGGTAAATTGTACAGAAGACCGGATAGTACAACCAGCCGCTGTATATGGCATTTGTGGACTACGAAAAGCCTTCGACCCCATCGAAATATAGGCAATTCTGGCCTCTCTGCAACGATGTCGAATTGACTGACGCTACATCGAAGTGTTCAGATGTTTGTATGACGATGACTGTCCAGTTCCAGAATAAGACGATCAGCCGCATTCATCTGCTCAGAGGGGTGATACAAGGGTTTGTGATATAGGGTTGTTAAAAGGTTGGCTGGGACAGACTGGTTGCGGAGGGCAGAGCACAGGGTGTTGTGGCGTAGTCTGGGAGAGACCTACGTCCATCAGTGGACTACGATAGGCTGAATTGATTTATTTACTAACAGCCGCCGACCGACAACTACACAGTGTGCAAGCGGTTGTAAAATGTGTGGGATTATCTGTTCGCTCCGATATCGTCATCATTATATTAACAAATCATCATCATCATTATATTAACACGTGAAGCTAAAACTTTGTAAAAATTACGCGGACGGAGGAGTATGAAATTTGGCACAGTTAAAGTTTATATGGAGGAGCAGAAAGCAAATACTTTTATATATGTAGTATGCATTATATTAATTACTAACGTAGAGCCTATCAGCCTACCAGGGTTGCGAGTTTGTCCGAAACGGATATCGTGGCCCTGGCACACAGGCATCTGAAGGAACACGGGTGGGTTTTAGTCAGTAAAAGTCTGACACGCCCTCCCGCTCCGACCAGAGCAGGAGAAGTTATTTGATAATTTCTCCCCCAAAAAAAAAGGATAAGTTTTACTAACAAATGAGTCTTGGTCTTGGTCTTGGTCTTGGTTAAATAAATAAATTGAATTGAATTAGAAATAAATTAATAATAAAAATATTACACTCACTACCATATGTTTGACACACACACATAGTACTAGGGCCTCATAATTTAATGATAGATATGAAGCTTCTGCATGAGTAAGTACTTTATAATAGCATGCTCTTTATAATAGTGTACTCATGGAATTAATAAGTACTATATAGATTATAAGTAGAGGGGGTCGAATTTTAACCAGTGGGCCACTAGTTTTATTAATTAAACAAAGGTTCGCTAAAATTTAATTTTATATATAACAACACAAGCAGTAATAAACACAACATGGAAAGAGCCTGGCGTCATGGCATACTTATTGGATTCTTGCAAAAGCAACAATAATTATACAATATTAGTTTTAGTACATGCGAAACCCGAAACACCTATCTAGTATTTTTATGTAAAGAATCTATGTACAAAATTTCCAAACTGTATCATGAAAAATCACAAAGTTATAAGGTTGTTATGTTACCGGGTTGTCCGTACAAAAACATGCTTACGGCGGCGGCTCCAGGGTCGTCTTGTGCTCATTGAGATTCAGATTATGCTCAAACTGAAATGCTTCTAAGTTTATAAAAGTAAAAAAAAAAAAAAAAAATTGTTGTCGATTATATTTTTCCCCATTATTGTATTTATTTTCCTCTTTTTTATTTTAAGTTTTAGATAATGTAGCTAACTTTGTTTATTCCTCATTAGTGTTTGAATTTTAATTTTTAATGTTATGTGTTGGAAGTCAATTGCTAGGCTGCAAGGTTGTGTCTATGGAAGTCCTGCATCCTAAGAACCACTAACTCCCAAAATATAAGCTTGACTTAGTTTGGGAGTTGGTAGATCATTTATTATGTGCTGCTGTACAATCATCAAACATCTTTTTACATTGTTATCTATAGATTAAGGTTTTGTTGTATTTTTAGAGCGGAATAAAATTATTTTTTTATTATTGATAATAATTTGGCAGTAGGTACCTAACCCTAGGGCGATTGTATTGTAAGTAATTAAATGGTGTTAACATTTTTCATCACACTTAAATATTTTTGGGACGACATATAACTTGGTGTAAATTTTTTTTTTAAATCGATCAGTTCTTTATTCTGAACAAATTATAACTAAAAATAATGTTGTATAAATGGGACAAACATTAATAAAACATAAAGTACTATTTCAAACAAAGCAAATAAATCGAATCAGTGCATATTTGTTAAGATGGTAACTGGCGAATTAAGAAACTACTCTTTTAGAATAGGTTAAAAAAAATTAAGTCTTCGTTTTTTGTCATTTCAATGGTACCTTTCAACTTTCAAATAAATGATATAGTGAGCCATAACGATAAAAACCGATAGTGATTTTTCAGCGTTACTGTACAGACATGAGGTCCTGGGATCGATTCCCAGGTCGGGCAATGTTATTGAGATCTTCCATTAGGGATTTCTCAGTAGCAGCCTGGAATCTGGATTTGTGCCCGGTTGATGGCAATAGGCTCGCCCCCTATTACATGGGACTTAAACATATCTGGCGAAATGTGTGTGTACTATAGGTACACCTCTGCCTAACCCTTCGGGGATTACAGGCGTGATGTTATGTTATGTACTGTACTTTACAAAGTTTTACTGTACTTTAGGTTCTATTATTAGGACAAACTGCTCGTAGGACGATTTGCTAACAGGACATTTTACTAAAGTGTCGTTTTGCTATCAGGACCATTTGTTTGTAGGACTTTCTGATACGGAGGGGCGGTTTCTATGTAGAAAAGTCTGTGCTGTATCAGCATACAGCACAGACCTTTGTACATATTAACGACGGTTAATACTGGAATCACACAGCTGTGATTCCAGTATTAACCGTCGTTGTTTAATTCATATTTATAATCGTAACCATTTGTTTTAGCATTAACTAAGTAGGTATTGTATAATGCTAATATACTAGTGAGGCAATCATTTCAGCCGAAAGACGTCCAATGCTGGACATAGGCCTCACCCATAAGGGGGGATTTGCCATAATCGCCACGCTTGGCAGGCGGGTTGGTGATCGCAGTATGGTGCTAAAATGCATAGAGAACGCTGCTGCCCATTCTCTAGTAAGTCCCTCAGTCGCCTTTTATGACACCCACGGGAAGAAATAGGGTAATGCTATTCTTTACGTCCGGCACCACACAGAATCTTTGAGGCAATAAAACTGAGATACCTATTATTAATTTTATTTTGTAATTAATATTAATTTTACCCCGTATTCACGAAAATGCTGCATAATGTTTCCTATGTAGCGTATACACAAACATTATTTTGAAGATAAGTTTTATGGATGGGTAAATAAAAAATATATAAATAATAATACCTATTATGTCAAGAATTCAGATCAAGTAGTTCTAAAAGCCAGTAACGTGAAGAATATTTATTCTATTTCAGTGCAGAAAATCCATCTAACGCGCATCGATGTGCATCGGAAAGCCGGAAATACTTTTGACTCATATTCTCCGGCAACTCGAGAGCTAACAAGTGCACCTATGTTTTTGCAACAAACATTTACTTCTTCTAGGATAAATTATGGATACACGCTATCTCAACCCGAGATATCTTGTTCCAGATATCGATGTCTGAAGTCCGTTTTATACGTTGTGGCAAGATTTGAAAATCCCAGTTCCTTTGAAGTCTAAACTTGGGCAGTTTTTACAAGCCCTGGTGGCGATAAACGATAGGATCTTGGTACAGGCCTCAATCACTACAGCTGTTCCACAATTCAATCAATAATCAACTCAGCCTATTGCAGTCCACTGCTGACCATAGGCCTCTCCCAGGCTACGCCACAACACAATGTCCTCCGCCTTCCGCATCCAGTCTGACCCAGCCACCTTCTTAAGGTTGTCGGTCCATCTGGCTGGGGAAGGTGTCCCACACTACGCTTGCCGGTACGCAGTCTCCACTCCAGAACTCGTCTGCTCTACCGGCCATCGGTACTTCGACAAACATGGCCAGCCCACTGCCACTTCAGTTTGCTTAAATGCAAGCTATGTCGGTAACTCCGGTTCTTTTTCTGTTCTCCGGATAATTTCATACCTGATTTTATACTTCAATGAGACTCCGAGCAAAGCCCGCTCCATAGCGCGCTGGGCTACCAATAATCATAATTACCATAATCATTTTGGGTTCACCAATTATCATTGCCCTAATAATTACGAAAAAAGATAGCCAATGACTAAGTATTCTTAGTATTGTAGCGTTTCGTACGTGACAGTAAAAACATACTTGAACACTCATACTGATACTCTCTGATATTCTCATGTATAAGCAAATAATCAAAGAGTTCAAACCAATGCAGCAATGTTATGTTTAGGCCAAACTTTTATGTAATATTAATCTTATTACATTGGGTCGTCAAAATGTAATTTAGTGTAGATGTACCTAATTGGTTTCAGATTAAAGCACCTATGTCTTGACACTTAATTTTGGTTTTCGACATCCACGCGGACGTAGTCGCGGGCACAGCTAGTATGCTATAATCTCAGTGATCACAATGCAACAAGCCATCTTATTTTCTTCGGACAATAGATGCCAAACTTGAAGACAATGACAGAAGACAGTCTTTTGTTTCGTCATTTCCTGGTATCGCATTACTCTAAAAGTTCTTGCAGAATTTTGGAAAGATAATAACTATTGTAACGTTTTCAAATAAGTCGCCTTTTATCTGGCTCTATTATATTGTTTTGTTGTATTTATGTATATAAAAACTATATATTATTGAAATAAATATTTATTAAAAAAAATAACTATGAAAGAGAGGTCGATGGAACAGATTTCGTGTTCACTTGTCAACCAGATAGATAAGTCAACCATCACTGGAAAATACAGTGTATTGTCAACTTAATCACTGTTGGTAATACGAGCCTCTGTCGCCAAATAAAACAATTATTATTTTACGGATATCCATAACTCTCAATACCTATTCAACGAACACAGGCATCTCAATTACCCTTTCATATAAGTACTCAGCACTACTCGGCACTAGTTCCACCAAACCAGGTCTTGTCTACCCATGCATTACAATTAGAACAGCCAATGGCGGCGTCTAATTCGAGCTCGGTACTCCTGAGCCCATTTATTAAAGGCTAATTGGTACCACGGACTGAAATTAGAGCTGGTTTGCTATTCAGTCGGATACCATCTATGTTTGTCTTTGGAGGACGAATATATGGGACACTGCATTAATGTCGATTTGTAATAAAGTAGTTTGGTTGGTTGTGTCTGTCTATTTGTTTTGTGTGTTTTTAGGGTTCCGTACCACATAAGGAAAAAACGGAACCCTTATAGGATCACTTCGTTGTCCGTCTGTCAGTCTGTCAAGACCTTTTTTTCAGGAACGCGTGGAGGTATCAAGTTGAAATTAATATCAAATACGTAAGTCTACAGTCCCTTGGAGCTCAACGAAATAAAAAAAAAAACGGCGATTTATGCGACATATTTTGATATTCGCAAATAAATCAAAACCTATAGGGTACTTTCCGTTGACCTAGAGTCATAAAATTTGGCAAGAAGCAAGGTCTCACAGCACAAGTAAAGGAAAATGTCCGAAAACCATACATTTATAGTTTTATAAAATAAAAAAAATAAAAATTGGGATAAATTCATCACTACTATGGAACCCTTCATTATGCGTGGTCCGACACGCACTTGGCCGGTTTTTTGAATTACATACACAAACATAAACTCACGCCTTCTTCCCATGGGGGTAGGCAGAAACTATAGAACGGCACCTGCTACGCTCTTTACATACACCCTTTGCTTTTGGAATTAGAAAGGCGATACTAGAAGTAATGGACAAAATTGTTGATGAATGGAGAGGAATACAACGTGTTGCACCGACCCCAGGTAATATGAGAAGGCAAGGAAGGAAGCAGGAAGATGATACGTGTATAGATCATCATCATTCTCTTGCCCTTATCCTATTTTTTTCGGGGTCGGCGCCACCTTTTTTTTTTTTTTTTTGTGTGGGAAATTATCAAATAACTTCTCCCGCTCTGGGCTGAGCGGGAGGGCGTGTCAGACTTTTACTGACTAAAACCCACCCGTGTTCCTTCCGTTGCCTGTGTGCCGGGGCCACGATATCCCTTTCATACAAACTCGCAACCCTGGCAGGCATTGGCCCTAACGGACCCTGTCAGTTGGTGCTGACATCTCTTTGAGGCGCGCGTGAAACACAACGCGCCGTCGACCCGGGCCTGGTCCTTATCGGATGGCGTGCTACCTGACTTTTACTTCCATACTTCTCTATTAGATGTCATCTCGGTAGTCACTCCCTTTCTAGCAATATCATCGTTTACTTCCATACTTTTCTATTAGATGTCATCTCGGTAGTCACTCCCTTTCTAGCAATATCATCTTTTACTTCCATACTTCTCTATTAGATGTTATCTCGGTAGTCACTCCCTTTCTAGCAATATCATCTTTTACTTCCATACTTCTCTATTAGATGTCATCTCGGTAGTCACTCCCTTTCTAGCAATATCATCTTTTACTTCCATACTTCTCTATTAGATGTCATCTCGGTAGTCACTCCCTTTCTAGCAATATCATCTTTTGCTTCCATACTTCTCTATTAGATGTCATCTCGGTAGTCACTCCCTTTCTAGCAATATCATCTTTTACTTCCATACTTCTCTATTAGATGTCATCTCGGTAGTCACTCCCTTTCTAGCAATATTATCTTTTACTTCCATACTTCTGTATTAGATGTCATCTCGGTAGTCACTCCCTTTCTAGCAATATCATCTTTTACTTCCATACTTCTCTATTAGATGTCATCTCGGTAGTCACTCCCTTTCTAGCAATATTATCTTTTACTTCCATACTTCTGTATTAGATGTCATCTCGGTAGTCACTCCCTTTCTAGCAATATCATATTTTACTTCCATACTTCTCTATTAGATATCATCTCGGTAGTCACTCCCTTTCTAGCAATATCATCTTTTACTTCCATACTTCTCTATTAGATGTCATCTCGGTAGTCACTCCCTTTCTAGCAATATCATCTTTCACACAGTCCATCCATCATTTATTTGTTTGGTTTTGTTGGTCTCCCCCTATTCGTATAGCCATCCACTTGCATATTCAAAACTTTCCTGGCGACATTTCCCTCATCCCTCATAATAATACTAATAAATAATAAAAGTCTGGATCTGGTATCTGGTAAATAAAGATCTGGTATGTTACGTTATAACGTAACAGATACCAGAGTAACGGGTAACGTTATTATTGACACATATTCACGTTCTTATTCTTGCAATTAGTCGTAACGAAGCGATATATACTTCATCTTGTTATTATAAAGATATTGTTTTATTTGTGTGTAGTATCATTTTATTGTTGACCGAACGAGCGAAGCGAGCGACGCGTCTCTGCTTCAAGTTTGGCAAAATTTGGTTTCCTCTGTCAGTTTGTTGGCACAGGAGTACCAACAAACTGACAGAGTAAAGCAACAATGTAGAGGACCACAGGTCGTATTTTAGGACCTATCTGGACGAAACTTGGTGTACAGGTTTAACAACTTTATGGTTTTTTTGCCATCGCGGATTTTTGATTGGAGGGGTACTTCTTAGGTGCAAGAAGAACTACTAGTTAGGTAAGATAGTCCAGTCATTTGGTAGTTTCACCTGGAAAGTTTTCTGCGAACAGCAAAGTGAAATTTCAAAAGGAGCACGTTGCAATCAATAAATTATCAATTTTCAAAACCCCCGGAAAACTTTCCAGGTAATCCTATTTTTGAGCGCCAAAAGACTGTATTTATTATGTTTCTTGAATTATTATTTCTGAAAATAAAGGTCAAACATTCTGAAGACCTGTTTGGTAGTGCAAGCACGGTGATTACAGCTTTATGTATTCTTACCTAATGCTTTGACTGCCCATCATTCGAGTGGTCTTTGTGAAGTCTACGTTCAAGTTTAAGTTTAATGACAATTTTGTTATATAAACTGTTAGCTTTTCTTCTAAAAAAGATAGCATGCAAAAAGTCATGTATAATATTATGTTTAGCAGATACAAAATGTCACTTGCATAACATCTATCTGAAGCCAACCACCCAAATATAATTTGTCCTATTCTTCTTGAAAACCCGTTCCTAGTCAGGACTACGATGTAAATCATACAACGCTTTAAAATTCCGCTGTAGAAGTAGTTCAGCATTAAGCATGATTCACGGCTGCGGCTTCGTAAGAATAATTACAAAACATACCGGCCATTCTTCATCTCTTAGAAAAAAGGAACTTTATTTGCTCGGAGCATACTCCATGCCGTATAACTGGAGCTTCGAAATATACTGCGAGTACATGATGTATTGTGGTGCAGCTCTTAGACTATAAAGTCTAAATAACTCGTCAAACTTTTTCAAAAATAAATACGCGGAATTCAAAATATACTTAATTTAATATGCAATATCTTATTCATGAAAGAAACAGAGAGACAACATGGAAAAAACTTGAAAACCTATGGTTAAGACGCAGATACATGCCAGTGACCTTGAGTGGTTAGCTTGCGTGTTCTGTACTGAGCTCACGCAACGCGTCGTATGTTCAGCCAGTAATAGGACTCGCCGATCAAGGAGCACTGTCCCCAATTTCATGAATTATTAATTTATTATAGACAAAACAAAAGGTATTTTAATAAAACGCGTACTAAAAGATCAATAATTAAATTATCTTTGAATTGGTGAAGGTTTCAGAAAAATACGCTTGGTAGATTCTCAGTTTTTTAGCCGCTTTAGACAACTTTACAAATTAATTTCACTATGTAAATATAAACATAATCTAAAATATTCACATATTAAGTTATTGAAGAAATGCTCTTACTTATCATATTATATATTTTTTTCAAATCATTAACACTACTCGTTTAGACGTGATCTTTAGTATAAAATCATTAAAAGTCGGTTATCGTCCCCTTAAGCACAAGTGCTTTACCATTGGTTTTCAAGTTTTTTCTCTATCTCTACTAACTTGTTAAAGACCAATAATACCAGCACATATAATTGTCCTACTGTAGGGCAAAATTCTCTTCTCATACAGAGAAGACATGAGCATTGACGACCACGGTTACTCACGGGTTGGCGATTTCAGATTTATATTGACTACTTATACAAGTATACACCGTGGACTTTTAGTCTTACAACGGCAGCCCACTTCATGTATACAATGACTACTAATCATTCATGAAAGTATTTTTTTAAATTAACATTTGAATAATAAAAATAAATTCATTATGTATGACGCATGATGTAGTTTGAAAACACCTGTTATGAGCCTTACGGTCCATTCCGCGCCGACCTTGGAACGCAAGGCTCGCACCGCGCTCGACCACGGTTGCTCATGGGTTGGCGATCTCAGATTTATTTATATATTTATTAACTATGGAAGACTAACAGCTAAAAACAAACAAAAAAAAGTATGTGAGACTGACAGCCAATTACAAGTCTTCACTTCTAAAAACAGATTGGAAAGAAGGAGTGTGAACAGCACAACACAACACACATACCAAAAAAAGAAAAAAAAAAAAAAAGAGAGTATAACATTCAAGCTTAAATTAAATTTACATTTCGTATTCAATACAAGAATAAAAAACCTGGACATACAAAATCTTAATTAAAAAAGTCAAGGCTCAGGCACTTTCTGGCCGAGGACACACCTGTTATGAAAGGATCAAAATCATGCCGTTTACACATGCTATTAAAGTTGCTACTTGCACGCACTATAAATGAAGACATAAATGATATTGACTATAAAGTCCAGGTTTCCTCAGGATTTTTTCCTTCACAGACAGAATAATGAGCTTAATTGCATTTATTTTACATCATATTTTCTAAGATCAATAAAAAACATACGACGATCACATAAAAACCCGACACTCAGTACAGTAAAGTTAGTTACAGAAAAAAACTCAGTAACATTCCTCGGAGAGCGAGAAATCCATGTTTGTTTGCCGCAAGCACTTCGTGTATTTTGAGTAACAAATAAGTGCATATAAAGTGTGAGTGTCGATGATAAATGAGCGGCTGTTAGACTAAATAAATGAGCGGCTGTTAGACTAAATAAATGAGCGGCTGTTAGACTAAATAGCTATGACAATAATTCCACTCTCACGTTTATTGATTAAAAAAGGCTTGTACTTATGACGTTGTTTGTGTTTTCTAACTATTAGATTAGATATTTTTAACTGGATCTAGGTATAGTTCTGACTCTCTAGTTTATGCATATTTAAAATTGCTCTTACTTGTTGGTTTATGGGTTTGGTTTGGAAGGAAACAATGTATGTATTCTTAGAAGTATTTATGTATTTGCACATTACATTAAAATTTCCTATCTATCTTAGCAAGAACACCGGGGAGCCATAGATAAAACAAAAACGGAAGGCGCCATCTAGTGGCAACACTGAATAAACACTATTGTGGCCACTGTTAAATTTTCTAATAATCATAACATTACTTTACATAATATCTAAGATACAAAGCATTCAACGATCACATAAAACACAAAGCACTCAGTACATTAAAGTTAATTAGAGAAAAAAAACCCTGCAATATTTTTCGGAGAGAGAGGAAACCGTGTTTATTTTCCACAAGCACTTCGTATATTTTGAGTAACAAATAAGTGCAAATAAAGTGTGAGTGTCGATTATATATGAGCCGGTCTTATGGCCGTTTTCACCATCGTTCCTTAAATTTAGGGAGGCACCTAAGAAATTTTAAGTGTTAGTTTCGTTTTCACCATCACATAAGGGACACCTATGGTCCTAAGGGGTCCCTTAAAAATAGGGGCCCGATACTTGGCATCTTAGCGCTAAGTGACACTTTATTTGTTGTTGAACGAAAATAGTTGAGACGAAATGGAAGATTTTATTGACAGTTTAGAAGCTATCGAAACTGTGGATTTAGTTACGAATCAAAGTTTATTCAGACGGCCACTTATTTATCGCGAAAGACCGGATTTTTTCACGAAATATGACCATGATGATTTATTCTAACAAAAATGACCATGTGTTATTTTAGTTAGAATAAATAGAACACTATTTATAATACACAGATGACATGATTTTTTTAGCTACCTAATATCTACATAAAAAGTATTTACTTGTTTACTTCTATTTGTTTTTCAAATGTGTTTTAAACACAGGTACCTACTTACATAATACATTGGTGATTAATTGATTATTAATATTACGATTCGCAATACCAAATTTTTATGTATTTAATATTTGCAGGAATAAGTCAGTACCTCCGATATGGGTGTGGGTGAATAAAATTTATTCAAAAATATAAGAACAGCACAACGTTTACAGTTTTCCTTAAATCTACGTCAAGTTCACGATGATTTGTGCCTGAACTAGGAAGTCCTGTGTTTCAGGCGATTGGAGGTACTAATCTGATTGGAGGTTGGTGGTTGGGGATTGGTGGTAATATGTATGAAATAAATGATTTAATAATAATAGGTATGCCCCTTGCATTTCCAAATATCAGCAATGATCGGATCTCTAGTATTTATGTTATCATCTAGTATTTGTGTTTGTTTTACTTATGTTACTATGTAAACTATGTAGTTTGTTATTACATCAAAGTATAAACATAATCCCAACTTTAAATTAAGTTTTATCACATATCAAAAATACTGAAAAATTATCCTGAAGACTAAATTTATAGCAGCTGGAAGCAAAATAAGATTATGAACTCAAAATAGAGTTAAAAGGCTTGTAAGACTTCCTTCGCAAATAACAGGGGAACAAGTGTAGAGTTAATATAAAATAATAATTTAGAAAAAGCCCTGTTGAACTGGCACTTATTTCTCGAGTTTTACTTGCATAATATTTTACATTCAGCAACCGTAATTTATATGCAAAACGAGGCTTTCTTGCGCATATATTTTCATTAATATTTAAATTGTAAATGAATATGTACCATTTAGTTTTGACTTGCGTTGTAAAGTGAAGTTTCAAGTTTTAATGACACTTAATATAAATAACTTCCTACTAAATGAAACCTTTGCGTATTAACAGTGTGGTTATTTTATAAATATTTATAACCTATATACCTACGCCAAAATTTTTAATTTTTTATACGTAATTGTTTTTTTGACGCCTTTGATGTTTGAGTAAAATAATATCGAATCAGATTTATTAAAAAAAAAAAAAAGGTTTACCTAACGTAAAAACAATTGCCTTGCATAACATCAAATTAAATTACCACATAAAACAAAAACTCAGCTAGTTTGCAAGCCAAGCCAAGAAAGCTGGAATAGATAACGTGAAAAGTGAAGTGCAAACAGGAATGGCCCTCTAATCAATCGTCCAGCCCCAACGCTCACTTTAAATGTATCGTGAACATACAACTTACAGCAATTTTCACACATCAACATTTATTTACCTTTTCCAAATCTCCGGGAAAAAGTAGATGTATTATTCAATAAAAGCCAGAAATAGGCGCCAATAACATTAACTCAAGAAGGCACGGACCTGTAGACGTGAATATTGAAGTGCAAACTCGAATGGCCCACTCATCAATCGTCCGGCCCGAACGCTCACATTCAATACTACGCGGTGTTACAGCATTTTTACAAATCAACACCTTATTACAAGCTTTTTTTTAACTTCAATGTTCGTATGTTAGTTTGTTTAGGTCAAATCTTGCAAGCTGATTTAAAACCACTTTCTCTTATCCTACGGAGTTGATATTTTACGTGTTAATTCAGTTCTAAAGACAATGCATTTTTATAATAAGCATGACTTGATTCTACACCCAGGATTGGCTCCAGATGAAGGGACTCCTCAATGATCAACAGTACAGACACAAAAATACGCTTTAATTATAATAGTCCGTTCAAAGTCCACCACAACTTGGCTGTGCTCTCAGAATTGGCTCCAGACGAGGGAACTCCTCAACGGTCCACGGTACAGATACGAAATTTTATATACGCATTTAATTATTATAAGCCTCAAGCTTTTTAAAAAATATTATAGTTCTATGTTTACGTAAGTTTTAATTAGTACTTTTTAGTTCAATAAAAGCTTGATTTAAAAAATACTTTTTACTTATATTTTGTTTGATCCTAAATCTAACGGGAAAAAATAAATATATCAGATAAAAATTACAAACACTCTAATAGCATTAACTCAAGGAGATACGGACGTATAGACGTGAACATTGAAGTGCAAACTCGAATGGCCCACTCATCAATCGTCCGGCCCGAACGCTCACTTTCAATTTAACTTCGCAAATTCACTTGGAGTTTGCTTCGGGCGCTGCGAGTAAGATTCAATATTATCTACGTGTTGGAATAGTGCCATTTTGTTGACATTAGAAGTAATGTCGAAGTTCGGCATCGTAGTGTGGGTAGACCTTTGGTTGTTAGAGAATATGGAAACATAATTTCAATTGGAGTTATGTTGGATACGTAATTGTAGGTTCGTTTACATTTTCACTGTTACCTAATGAAGTTATGAATTTAACATAAGGAAATTCCTTTTTTAAGTTGTATTATTTGTTGCGATTTAAGCACCCATCTTGGCCGTTTAGTGCCGGACGTAAAGAAGAGCATCATCCTATTTCTTCCCATGGGTGTCGTAAAAGGCGATTATGGGACTTACTAAAGAATGGGCAGCACCGTTCTCTATGCATTTTAATACCATACTACGATCGCCAACCCGCCTACCAAGCGTGGCAATTATGGTAAACCCCTCTCCTTAGGGGGAGGCCTATGTTGTATGGTTTCGGCTGAAATAATGATGAAGATTTGCGCAATGTGATCGATTTATCTACCATAGACCGCAAAAGGGGGGGGGGGGGCTTTTGGGGAAGACCTATGTTCAGCAGTACCCAACTTAATTCCCAAATCTGTCCCCCCTCCCGATATTCTTCAAATATGTTGTATTCGCTGAATCGTTGATTGGATTTTCAGCAAATTCAGGAAAAGTTACACTGTCCGAAAGTGAAAAGTTTTCCTTTTACACTATATCGGGCAATATGTAACATAGTAGATAACAAATTGTAAAAATAGCAGGTACATATATCGTAGTTTTTAGATAACACAGGACAAGATTAAATAAAATCTCTTACAAAGACCATATTCCTACATCACAATATTTATGATAACAGCATTATTCAGTCACGCATGGTAAATTAAACTCGGGTTCCTTATGATCCTTTTAGCATTTTAATAAAATAAAAAATGTTACGTCACTTTGTGCACGTATTCTCGGTGTATGTAGATAAATTCTGCTTACTTTCCTTGCTGAGTGCATTGCCCTATTAGGATAATGTTGATCATTTGTATTTTGATGTTTATTTTACTCGCGGTATGCTAATCAGATCACTCATGACTACATTACATGTACTGTGTCATCATCACCATCTGCCTAGCTTTGATACTATCTTGAGGTCAGCTGCCAGTCCTACCGGATGCAGCTGAACATCAGTATTTTACATGGATCAGCTGCTTATCTGACCAGTTATCTACTGGATAATATGATACTCCTTGGCATGATACCCCTTGATACTTAAATGATATCGCGACTACACACCTACAAATAGATACACTTTTATGTTAGATTGTTTAGTCTAAAGAGTTTCAATTTAATTCATTTATTGCATTATTTATGGTAGGTACATGAAGTTCTTAGATAAAATATTTAGTAACACACATTTGGCCAATATTTAGCATGCAATAGTACAAGTTTTCAAATTCAGTTAAATGTATCTTAACGTATAAACTTTACAGGGACACTTTTGAAAGAACTCATCTATTGACTAAAACATTTCTCAACACTGATAGTAATTTTGTTTATATTTTTAAATAGTGTTCAAAATTACACAATATTTTATTTTATATCCTTTATACTTGCCTCATAAATCTGTATAAAAGTGATTATTCATAGTTTTGCAACATGTAAAAATTACTGCAGTCATCCAAATAATATTTGAATTATGGGCGCTGTTTAATAATTCACGTTTATTATTTCAATTTCAATTAAAATTGTTACTGGACATATTTTTGTAGGTATTTAGGTAATATCCTTTAATGGTGTCGCTGAGTTTTAATAGGTGTATGTTAGTCAAAGTCAACATTACCCTAACTAGAGCACAACCCTTTTGTCGAAGACAAACCTTCAAGTTGATCAATCGATGGAACCTTGCTTACCTTGCATATTTAAGTATCCAATCTGAACGTAATGACAAGACAAATAAGGAAAATAATGTTGAACTTGGAAAGGATTTCAGAAAAATCTTTATGTAAATAATATGTGAAGGCAAAAATACTTTCGGCGTTAATAAATCTTTCGTTCACCTTTTTTAGCAGAATTCAATTGAAATCGGAACATAAAGTTTTGGTAGTTAATAAATTAGTTGAGAAGCTAAATAAATGATCTATATTGATAGGTATTTTAATTATAATCCTCCATCATATACCGTGGTATAGAGATATAATACAATAGATCAAATGTCTAAGTTCACAGTTCTAAGATCTTCTAGACCATGTCAAAGCAATGCCATGTCAATGCAGCAATTGCTAATTTCCCTCCCGAGCCTTTTTTTTTTTTTGAGTGGGAAATTATCAAATAACTTCTCCCGCTCTGGGCGGAGCGGGAGGGCCTTTTACTGACTAAAACCCACCCGTATTCCTTAATTTGCCTGTGTGCCAGGGCCACGATATCCCTTTCAGACAAACTCGCAACCCCGGCAGGCATTGGGCCTGACGGACCCCGTCAGTTGGTGCTGACAACTCTTTGAGGCGCGCGTGGAATACAACGTGCCGTCGACCCGGGCCTGGTCCTTATCGGACGGCGAGCTACCCATCGCTCACCGTCCGCAGGCCCGCGCCTACGGTATCCCTCCCAAGCCTGTGGTAGACATTGCTGTTCACAAATAAGCTGTAATCCTAGTCGAATAACATATGTAGTGAAGGCGTATCGTATTATTCAGTAACTGGGTTGAGGAGGTCAGATAGGCAGTCGCTCCATGTAAAATACCAGTATTCAGGTATAATAGGTAGGCTGGAAGCCGACCCCAACATAGGAAATGGCTTTGCGGATGATGAAATGATGATGAGAACAGAAATGGCTTGAAAAGACGCTCCTTAGTAATAAGTTCAAAAGAAACATTGATGTCATGACATTGACATTCCGTTTGGTGCCGGACGTAAAGAATAGCACCATCCCATTTCTTCCCGTGGGTGTCGTAAAAGGCGACTAAGGGACTTACTAGAGAATGGGCAGGAGCGTTCTCTATGAATTTTAACACCATACTGCGATCGCCAACCCGCCTGCCAAGCGTGGCGATTATGGCAAACTCCCCCTTTAGGGAAGGCCTATGTCCAGCAGTGGACGTCTTTCGGCTGAAATGATTATGATGATGACGAAACATTGATAGCAGTCTTGAAAGAAACCATAATCTCTATAAAATCAAAACAAAATACTTCAGCTAGTTCCTAGGTATTATAATTTATCCTGAACGTTTTGCTTACAGAAGCAATCTACAATGTTTGCAGCGTTAAAACAAATGGCTACCAATGCAGACACAAAGCAAAGTTATATTTACTAGATGTAATAACATTATGCGTTCAGCAAATGGTTTGCTGTCTCCATCAAATGAATGCAACTGTTACCACCACAAATGCAATGCATTTTCAATCTTAAAGTTTAACAGATAAAGCCCAATATTGAATAAAAGTGCCAACATAACCCGTCACAATTGATATGTTTTAAGAATATTTGACGAGGTTTTAAAGATAACTGCCTTGAAAAGTTTATTTTGTAAAATCAGTCATTGTTTCGCCTAGAAAACTGAATGAAAACTTACATTTTTGTTTTGGAAAAATAGAGATATTCTTTTGTCTCAGGTGTTGGTATTTCAGTGAAACTAAAATGGATGTGGGAGCCCCTAACTAACTGTCGGGGAACACATGTCTACGGCTGTATAAAGAATGAGTCTTTAGATATAGAAATAGCGAGGAAACTTGTACGATATTTTATGAAGAGAACAATTTATAAAAGGAAATTCTTCTTGAGGCAGTCTTCTTTGTGGGGTGGGCAGAGCGCTCTAACGCAGTAAGTATATATCTTCAAGTCAGAAACAGTAATTCGTTGTGTATGATAAGCTTAATTGGTTGATTTTTTTAAAGGATAAGTACTTATTAAGATCTTAGGTTTACATGCTTGTCAGAAAAACCATATCCGTCTTATTACAAAACAAGATTTTTATTTTGACATGGGCTTAAACCATGGAGCTAGTTTTTGTAATAAGAACGTAATAGTGATTGACATACCGTTCTTTATACAAAACTGAAAACTTAATTCGGTACTAAGTTGCCAGTTTTGTGTTTAGGAACTTTACCTTAGTCGGAATAAAGTTCGAAATTCAATAATGGCTCCATGTTTAAACCTGGGTCTGAAGATAAACCTTGTTTTGTAATAAGGGGTATAAGTTTTTGGAGTTATAATAAACTGTAATCCATAATCATATTATCGTCCATACACACACACACACCCCCCACATGCACATATACACGCATCACATTAAAACACTAGGGAAACCCAAAAGCCTTCGATTTTTTATTCTGGTATGGCAGAATCGAAAATCGTATGGCTCATATTGCATTTCATACCACACATCGTTCGAATCGCGGATGATACGAGCACAAAATGAAAGATTCCATGTTGCCCACTCGTGTCAATTTGGCAAAAAGTGTTTTTTTGTACGTACACAACGTCATACCAAGCGTTTTATTATCCAGTACACAATTTTTTTTTTTTTTTTGCAACCATTGGTATAGTCCATCTGTTTATTATACACACGACTTAGAAACTAGTGTTAGCACTTACATCTACCAGATAAAAAGTATTTTATTTTTCACTTTTTAGTGGATTAGTTTGTAATCTATCTAGCCTAAGGTCAACTGATCATCACCTTTTACAAAATAGTGCTTTTCCTGATGCAGGGACGTTAATGGTTGGGGAGGTCTCCTAGTAAGAACCAGGAGAACTGGCCAATAGTTTGTATTGTGATGAGCATAAATTGCTTGGCAACCATATTAAAGTAGCTAATCGAATCGCAACCCGTGAAGTACCTAATTATTAATAAGTAGTGTTCCGGTAGCCAACTGTGGTCTTCATCATCAGTTTCACTTCACCAAAAGGTGTTTTCCGAGTAACTATAATAAATACCCAAATTGCTGCCTTGGTGACAATGGGACCAACTCGAGAGCATACTCTTTCAAACAAAAAAAAAAAAAAAAAAACAGACAAACATATTATAACCTCCGCCATTTTGGAAGTCAGTTAAAAAAAAAAACAACACTAACTATTCATTACTTCGCTAGAGTGGCATGTAATCCAATGTGCTAGTATTATGGAGCTATAGTTTTCATGATGCTGTTGGGGCTGGCGCGTACCCTGTGCATAATGGACGCGCAGCGCTTGCGCATGATGGCGTGAGAGGCATAAACATATTCTCTCCTCTGCAAACGTGCTGGAAGCACTGCAGTGGCGTGGCAACCCTGAAAGCATTATTATATTGTATGCGCAGAGCGTTTTATGCCGTGTGCGTGTAGTTGACCCACGGACTGCTTAAATAGAACGACTGACAATACGCTGTAGACTGACAATGCCTTTATTTCAGTCGTGCATTTTGCAAATCTGCGAGCCAACATATTGCAGCGGACAGCCAACGCCCTGCGCTCACGCTCACTGTCTAGGATGTCTTTTAGGTCTTCGGAAACCCAGTGGTCCAGGTACTTATTTCTCCAATGCTTTTAATACCGTCAGTCACGAACTCCTTTTGTCCATCCTTTCCTATCTTATGGTCTCTCAGGATGTACTGGAATGGTTTTCCTCTTATCTTCAGGGGCGTCAGCAGTCTGTTCGTGCTGGAGACTCTTTATCGAGTTGGCGTGAACTTGCAGCTGGCGTGCCTCAAGGCGGTATACTATCTCCTCTTTTGTTCTCAATTTTTATTAATCTTATCACCACCGAGCTTCGGACTGCGTATCATCTTTATGCTGACGATTTACAGCTTTACTGCCAGGCAAGTGTTGACAACATATCTGATGCGATTGAGGAGCTAAACGGGGATTTAGGTGTGGTTAAAAACTGGTCTGATCGTTTTGGGGTGGCGGTTAACCCTACCAAGTGTCAGGCTATCATTGTAGGGAGCCCTCATAGTATGAGGAAGCTGAATGGCTCGACTGTGCCGCCTGTGATGTTCGACAACTCAGCCATCCCGTTTGGCTCCGATGTTAAGGATTTGGGTCTGCATGTCGACACTTGTCTTGACTGGCGAAAGCAAGTCACGACTATCAGTAAAAAAGTCACCGGAACGTTGCGGTCACTCTATCGGTTGAAAAACCTTCTCCCTTCACACATAAAGGCAATGCTTGTACAGTCCCTAATCTTTCCCATAATTGACTATTGTGATGTATGTTACTATGACCTGAATGTAGATCTCCTCAATAACCTTTCAGTAATAACTCCTCAATAACTAACAGTAGGCCTTGACCACCTTCAAAACAACTGCATTCGATTCGTTTTCAATCTACGTAAGTATGATCATGTGTCCGCGCACCGTTTGGTTTTAAAATGGTTGCCCATTCGTCAGCGCAGAGAGTTGAGGGCTCTGTCTATGTTGTTTTCCATACTCGACAAACCCACTACTCCTTCTTACCTAACTTCTCATGTTCAATACTTGTGCTCTGCCCATAATAAAAATCTTCGTTCCACCAACAATCGTCTTCTACGATGTCCTTCTCACCGCTCTGGTTTCATACACTCTTCATTCTTTGTCCAGGTGGTTTTTATTTGGAATGCGCTCCCTCTGAGCATCAGGATGGCAACTAGTAGGTTAACATTTAAGGTAAAGGCACGGGAATATATTCGTAAGAAGTTGGCAGAATCTTCCCAGCGCTGATCGTTTTCTCCTCCACCAAACGTTATTTCTCCTGACACTTTTTATTTTGTTTAAAAGTATGTATGTATCTATGTATATATTGTTGTTTTTCGAGTTATCTATCCCCATATTGCACCTACCATGTTTTGTCTCTGCATCACCCTAAGGTTGACTGGTAGAAAATGCCTCAGGCATTAAGTCCGCCTTTGTACAGTAGTTTTTTTTTACTTGTGCATAAAGTTTTAATAAATAAAAAAAATAAAAAAAAAATACTTGAAAGTACTACTTGCTCTAAGGAAGTTCCGCAAATTTTCAACTGTGGTTTAAACCGACCTCTAATTTACAATGAGAGGTCAGGTTATACTGAAAATGTGTAGCTTGGTATATCTTTGTAAGTTCAATCACATCCTAAATTTATTCGTCACCTTAAGGGCTATTTTTGTCTGCTCATTGCGCGATAGAATCTCCTTTATCGACTTAGTTCCAAAATTGCAAACGGTACCGCATAATAACTTTGTGCCATCTTTTGTACATGTCATACTGAATTAAAAATGTAACACTGATAGACTCTGACAATTAAATTGTAAAAATTGATTAAGATTTCGTCAGGCAATTAAAAAGGTTTTAGGTTGATGTCAACTCGAAATTGGTCAAAGGTTCCTTGCAAATACGTCCGGGGGAAAGAGCAGTCATCGGGCCGGCCGGTGCATCCTGGGCGCGGCCAATAGTCTCTCCATATCGCAGAGGGTATTCACTGCGGCGGATTTCTGAGTGTGGGAGAGCCTAAGGCTCTTGGGTCTGTTTAGGCCGATCGACGGTCGTTCACTCCCCCCTCTGCTTACAGAGGGCATGTCGAGTGGGCGCAGAGTGGGAAGGCGGACGGGATGCTCCACGGAGGGGGGCCCAATATGGGCCGAAGGAAGACGTTTCTCCATGTGTGCTATTTTGATCTTTGGTATCAAGTTATTAAATCTAATCTTCTATGCAATAGTCTGCTCAGTGCCATAGCTTAGAAATGTATTATGTGTCCTGACTTGATAAAGGAAACAATTTTAATACTGACGAAGATATAAAAGAATAGACTGTACATTTAGAGTATATTTGACTAAGGACTCATTGCGCTGTTCCGCTACACTGATTGTCAAAGCTGGTGTAAACACTGCTGTACACGATGGAAATAATCATGTTATATTTATTGTTTCCGCGCGGATTTTGGCGTCATTTACAGAAGTTTGATATTGAGCCCCTTCCTGGAACTTTCTGAAGATTATGGAAATTGTCATCTACACTTCTTGCTCTTTTGTTTTCTTGTCTATAATTTTTTGCTTTGAGTATCAAGCGATGGCTAATGTGTTCGACAATTAGCAGATAGCCATTAGACATTATACTCCGTCGAGTAAAATCATGAACTAGTTAAAAATCGTCTGTTTTTCCTAAAGAAACTGCCACTGTAAGAGAGAGACATAAATACACGAATATACATATCATCACGCCTTTATTCCCCGAAAGGGTAGGCAGAGATGTACGTATAAATAGTACACCCACATTTCGCCAATTATGTTTAAGTCCCATGTAATAGGGGGCGAGCCTATTGCCATCAACCGGGCACTAATTCAGATCCGTGCTGTTACTGAGAAATTCCTGATGCAAAAATCCTATAACACTATTAAATACGTACCTACGTAATAGAACTCAAATCATCATTCATCATTTCAGCCGAAAGACGTCCACTGCTGGACATAGGCCTCCCCCAAGAGAGCCGGGCTGCCATTATCGCCACGCTTGGCAGGCGGGTTGGCGATCGCAGTAAGGTGTTAAAATGCATAGAGAACGCTGCTGCCGATTCTCTAGTAAGTCCCTTATTCGCCTTTTACGACACCCATGGGAAGAAATGGGATAAGTCAAATACTTCCATTAAAAAGGCACACTAAAAAAATGCGAGCTAACTACGATACATTTTCTCTTAGTTGGCATTAAAATGTTTGGAATCATTATTTATCTATTTACTCTAAACAAGATAACATATTTGCCAGAACAAATTCATTTTATTTATATCGACAATGTGACATGTACAGAATAATCACCGGTCTTTGTTACATCATACATGCCTTGTTTGATTTTACTTCTTCAATTTTGTATATCAAATAATAATTTAAGTTGATCAAGGTCAAGCAAATTGTTAGCATTATATCTTTCTTAAACTGACCAAGGTTTGAGTTAAATTAAATAACTACCCTAAATTACTTAGTTGACGGAACTATGATAATTTAACAAAGTTCTCCTAGCTTCAGAAATCAAGATCTTGTTAGGCTCGTATGGAGTCAATATGCGTGATCGCATTAAACAAGATTTTTGTTAAAGCAAACACTTTTTTTTTCAGTGCAAGATTACCCAGAAAAGCTTAAAGTAACAAGCTCAAAGTAATTGGCTCAAACGTTCATTACCGACAACTCTAGCTAATATTGTAACTGAGTAATAGCGAAGATGCATACAGAGAGCGAGATGAAAATTCATGAGCTTGAGCCATGATCGCGCTGTTAACCTTATTGCTTTGTGAATAATTATTATCTTGTTTACTGATGCGAGATGTAAGTAATAGGTTGGTGGAATAATACCTAACTACCTACGCTAGGGATGAAACTGGATATGAGTAATTTTAAATAGGAGCCTGTTCCGTGTAGTACCAAACGTAAAGAGTAGCACCATCCTATTGCTTCCCGTGTGTGTCGTAAAAGGCGACTAAGGGACTTACTAGACTGGGGTGATACTCCGCTGCCACGAGAAATCATGGCACAGCGGACGGTGCTCCGGCGGGATCTCATGACGGCATGCAATTGTCGCAACCCAGCGCTGGGCACGCCACAATTGTGGCGATAAGTCCCCTCTTTGAGGAGTGGTTAGAGAGGCGCCACAGCGTCCTCGCCTTCCGCCTGACGCAGGTCCACACCGGACACGGTTGTTTCGGGAGGTTCCTGTTCAGGATAAAGCGGGAGGAAACGCCCGGGTGTCACCACTGTGTGGATCGCCCGAAGGACACGGTGGAGCATACGGTGGAGGTCTGCCCGGCTTGGGCGGAGCACAGCCGTGCCCTCACGGAGGCGATCGGCGGCAGCGATCTTTCGCGTCCGGCCCTGGTTCAGGCCATGGTTCGGAGCGAGAGTGTATGGGAGGCCGTCACCTCCTTTTGCGAAGCAGCAATGCTCGCGAAGGAGGAGGCGGAACGCGTGAAGGTGAGGCAGGGTTTGCGCCCTCATGCCCTTAGCCGCCGCAGGAGACGCCTCGGGCGTCGAGAGTCGCAAGCTGATTTCCAGCCACCGTAGGCGTGGGCCTGCGGACGGTGAGCGATGGGTAGCTCGCCGTCCGATAAGGACCAGGCCCGGGTCGACGGCGCGTTGTGTTTCACGCGCGCCTCAAAGACATGTCAGCACCAACTGACAGGGTCCGTTAGGGCCAATGCCTGCCAGGGTTGCGAGTTTGTCTGAAAGGGATATCGTGGCCCTGGCACACAGGCAACGGAAGGAACACGGGTGGGTTTTAGTCAGTAAAAGTCTGACACGCTCTACCGCTCAGCCCAGAGCGCGAGAAGTTATTTGACAATTTCCCACCCAAAAAAAAAAAAGGGACTTACTAGAGAATGGGCAGCAGCGTTCTCTATGCATTTTAACACCATAATGCGATCATTAACCCGCCTGCCAAGTGTGGCAATTATGGCAACCCCCCCCCTCCTTGGGGGAGGCCTATATCTAGCAGTGGACGTGAAATTTGGCACATGGGTAGACCTTGACCTGGAGAAGGACATAGGCTACCTTTCATCCTGGATCGCAGACGATGTCGCGGGCAACAGCTAGTAAAATATAATTTTTGGTTGAAAAGGCAAGGCAGTTTTTGAATATGAAGATATAAAAGTAGTTTTTGAAGTGAAAACATCTTTAGGCGCGTTGTGCCCTTTTTGGGTGAACGACAATCACGGAACTCACGTCATCGTACCGAACGCTTTCCATGAGCTATATGTATACTGTTTTCACTTATATCGGCAGTCCCCAAAGTTTGCCCCGCATGTTTTTTTTAATTGGATTTTGAGATGCTTACAGAGCGTCTACTCCGAAGCTTTAATACGAAGTATCGGCCGAATGTTCGGCCGTTTTATAACTTCCATAGTTTCCTTTTTTGACTTTGAATCCTTACCCGACTTAAAGTCACATTTTTTACTTTGGCTTATCTTTTTGACTGTCGTTTTTTTTCTTTCGCCGTAGTTAGCCATAGTTCATTATCATCATCATTTCGGCCGAATAACGTCCACTGCTGGACATAGGCCTCCCCCAAAGGGGGGGGGTTGCCATAGTCGCACGCTTGGCGATCGCAGTATGATGTTAAAATGCATAGAGAACGCTGCTGCCCATTCTCTAGTAAGTCCCTTAGTCGCCTTTTCCTTTAGCCTTAGTCAAGCAACGGCCGAACATTCGGCCGATACTTCGGATTTATTTTCAGAGTAGACCCCCTGGATACAAAAGATATTCCCATTTTGATTACAGTCACCCACTGCACCTCAAGTATGAGTTTGGTTTTGTTTGATCATTCAAAATATTTGCTTCTAGTCGTAGAAACCTTGCAGATCAAAATGTATTGCGCGCGGTAGCTAAAAGTGCTAGATTTTGAGGCAGATATCTTTAACCTGTTAGAAATATTGACGTAAACCACAATAAAACCATTCTAGCGTTAAATCCTAACACCCAACAAACCATCAAATAATCTAAAACAAGAATAAGCAATACAATAAAAATCCAAACATCTAAAGAAAAAGTGAAAACAAGACACGCCAAGATAAGCACTATATACGGCTTTATGCAACCGTAAAACAATGAAAACCAAACAAATCCTATTGAATAAAAATTTACAGCAAACTCTTCATTATTGCATACATTTCCACATCTATGAACAAGAATAACGAGTTTGCCTGTGTCTCGCGTGTGTTCGTAATTAGATATCGATTCAAAGCCATTCGATTTTACGAACAAATTACCGAGTACACAGTATCGAGTTGTGTTTTGTTTTATCATTTGTTTAATCTTTTGTTTGCGTATGATTTATGAATCGATGACGTGTTGGCTCTTGTAGTAGTGATGTCAGGTTGGTTTGTTGTTTTGGATTACCATTGGAATTATGTTGATATGTAGACATTATTTATTATTTATTGAGTTTGTCACATTATTATTTATTTACTTATTTAGAAGCATGAAAGTAGAATACATGCTGTGGAATTGCGTTCCTTGCGAAGCATGTGTGATGTGACTATAAATGATAGGGTAACATTATGTGATAAGGCAACGGTGTGGATTAAAAGAAGATGTAGGAATAAAAATTGAAAAGCGTATGCTTAGATGGTTTGGTCATGTTGAGCGGATGAATAAAGATTAACAAAAGGTATTTATTTACAAGGCAGAAGTGAGTGGAAATGCCCAAGAAGGACATATTATAGTGCCCTAATTGGTGATGTTCTTCAGAAAAGTCAGGTGCGTAGTACTCACAACTAGCGTGCGTGTATGACCGTAAACGAAGCAAAAGGAGTATGTAAAGAGCGTAACAGGTGGCGTTCTACAGTTTCTGCCTACCCCCATGTGAAGAAGGCGTGAGTTCATGTATGTGTGTATGTGTATTTACTTATTCAATTATTCAGTAGAACTACATTTATAGATTCAAGTTGATGCAATCATAAACTCTTTGGAGTTTTACCGTGTAGCAAAATCATCGACCACATATTTCAAAGGATTCTTTTTTTGTTTTTTAAACGTTGCCCCACACTAGGAATCTTTCCTGTATCGTGGGAGCAGTTTGTAAACAACATTTAAACTCACATACACAAACAGCCAGACCCGGAACAACTACTTGTAGGTCATACAAATATTCGAATTAAAACAACACAAAGAAATTGCAACGAGGAATAAAACGTAAGGAAAATTAAACGATTATTTACAAATGCCAGACTCTTCTAAGACCAAGAGTCTTCTAATATTTAATGCGAATATTGTTGTAGTGAATAACTGAAAGCCACCAATAATTATAGAAAAAAAATTACACGCTACGCTCGAGACAGGCAATTTTTTTCGCTAATTGGTATCGCTTCGGGGGGCCTATTCCGAAGTGTTAATCCGAAGTATCGGCCGAATGTTCGGCCGTTTTATAACTTCCATAGTTTCCTTTTTTGACTTTGAATTCACATTCTTTCAAGTCACATTTTTGACTTTGGCTTTTGCATCCTAAAAACATTATTTGACAAAGTGGACAGTCCCTTCGTAAGGCACTGGGTACGGAGGCACGTGCCAACGTGTGTTGGGCCACGTAGTTATTAGTTGTTTTCGTTTAATTTACTAACATAGTTTGTAAGTCATTGTTACTAATACTACTCGTATATGGATTGTGTGTACATGTATGTGTAGTCCAAAATAAAGAATATATTATTATTATTATTTTATCTCTTTGACTGTCGTTTTTTTTTTCGGCTTAGTCAGCTATAGTTAGCGGTAGTCAAGCAACGGCCGAACATTCGGCCGATACTTCAGATTTTTGTTCGGAGTAGACCCCCACGTTACTAAGAGAATATCAAATCGTTCCAATAATTGAAATCTTCGTTGAAGTGATAAGGCCACTCACCCGTCAAACAGCTAATGCCGCGTTGTAGAATGACAATATCTGCCTCGTGTTTAAGCCACTTACGGCTAAGCTTTCACGGCGGGCACAAATTGGGCACATTTATCATTGTGACTTACATGAAACGTTTAGCATTCGGATATGTTGTTTACATTCTGTCAGGACTAAGTTAAGCTGAAGGGTGCAAATTTTAAATATGATTTGGACCAAATGTGACTTTTTTAATAATTTATACATACATAAACACCATGGATTTATCAAGAAGAAAACATCGTCAGGGTCTCTGGAAACATTAGTCTAAAATCCCTCGTATGTAAAGTCCATTTCACGAAAGAACTCCCGCAGACGTGGCGCTGCAGGCATGGGTTATTTTAGGAATGTTGCTAACTTAGCGTATAATAATAATTAGTTCCACTTATTTCCGCGGGACTTCTTTCGTGAAATGGACTTTATGGTCCACTGGGTGCCTGTGACTTAGAAATAAACATAAACATACGCAAGGTTATTGGCGACTCTATACGCCTTAAGACGCTGACAACAAGTAGGTAAACCGCTGTCACTGTCAGATTGTATACAAAAAAGAGAAGCGCGATGCCACAACGCTTGTAATTTATTGCAAAATAAGAAGCAATTATTTGTTTACTCAAAAATGAGTTGAGTAATCGAAAATAAAAACAAACAACCAAATTCTGCATACAAATAAGACGATCTTGCTATTAATTAAATATCAACCGCACGTTCATATTTAATACAGATAGTTTGAATTGAAACTCAAAGTAAAGGGTTATTTTACCGTTAATTAAAATAATTATTAATTAATTATTTTTTTATCAATATTTAATTGGTGTCGAGATTTTTTTTCTAAACGTATTTTGGTAACAACCGAGTTCTGAGAAATATGTTCAAGAATAACATATATTTTTTTCGCTACCACAAACTATATAGATTTGGCAATTTTTTTGTTTAACAAAAGCCTGCTTTTCTAATTTGCCTCTTGTCAGCGCCTTAAAGAGGCGTCCTTTCCTGTGTAGGGGCCTTTACCCTAACTTGGGAAAATTACAGGCAGAAATTATTATTTCATTATCCTGTCAATGTTTAGTAGGTATTGTGCGAGTACCGAACGTGAAAATTAACAATATTGATCCCATTGTACGCGTAACAATGGCATAATGACCAATATTGAAGGCTGTTTCAATAGGATCAGGGCTGTCTACGGACAATGATATCACTGTTAAAACAGAACTATATTCAGACCCAAACATGACCCTTTAAAGCTCGACTTTATTAAAATTGAAACCACTTATTATACATGGGCATCTCTTTACAATTCAGACGAATTTATAAGCGAAGAGCAGCAAGACCAATTTCGGGAGTAATTTGCGATAGAACCTTGATAAATGATGTTCTTTTATTTATGATAAATGGATCGTTTAGTCAGGAAAAGAGATACATCAATCAATATTCGTTTATTCATTGAATGTTAGGAATAATGGGACCTAAGAGCTGACTAATGAAAGGAGACATGAGACTGACAATTTACTGGGAACGTATTAATACTCTCTGGCTGGTCAATTGTAATTTATTGTAAAATGTGTGATGTGCATGAGAGCAAAAAAATAAATTATCAGTTACCACTAAGTCAATTGTCAATCTTTTCGACGAGTCAACTATTACCCAATAGGGTAAAACCGTTTTAGTATGAATAACGTGATCTCTAAGCATTTCAAGCAAGCTAGAGTTATCTGGGAGGAAAATGATTACCCATACGTATACTGATAGGAGCAGCATAGCTATTCACAACCAATCGACAGGCTATCGTGTCGAAAATGACACATTTCGATTACCTGATTTGCCTTGCACCCGACTGCAAACAGCTGTCAGAAGGATTCAGGTCGACTATTTGATTTAAACTGACAAAATTTTCGGGTTTTCGATTTGTTCAGAAGACTCCTTCGATATGAATGATGTTCGATTCGGGACGGAAACGTATCGAATGGTTGTGAATAGCTATGCAGGTGTAACTTAACCTAACAGATCAATCGATCTGCGCGGTAGTTTTTGATTCACGGTGACATTAATAACATTTACTTTTCGGAACAAAATTGGAAACTGTTCCGTCATTTAATGCACACTAAACCGCGTGTCATTCGCGTCAACAACATTCGCTTTTGTTCCCGACGCACGTCACCAACAGTTTTTAGCTACAAGCAATGAAAACGACTAAAACAAACACACAGTTTTAAATACACGTTGGCAGAAATCGAAAATATTTTTACAATGGAATTGAAACAAAAATTAAAGATTAAAAGATTTGCAGGGTTCACAAACAAATGGGTCGAATTTCGATGCGATGTTTGGTAACGGTGATCATTTAGAAGAGTTAGTTGTTTGTGCGAGGCGTACGTGCATTTTCGACTTTTAACAGAATTTGCTGTACATGTTTGTATTGGTTTCCATTTACTCGATACGTGCATTCTTTTATATACAACATTAGTATTTGTTTATACTAAACCCGAAAAGGGGTAGAAAAATTTGCTCAAAATGATGAGTACAATGGTACTCATCATTTTGAACAAATTTTTCTATGGGACCAACCTTGAAATCGAGAAATAAAAATCAGCTGTTCCATACATTTTCTCGATTTAAGTGAACACAAGTAGGGAACCGCAGATTTTTTTTTCGCGATTTCAAGGTTGGTCCCATAGAAAAAATTGTTCAAAAAGATGAGTACAATGACCCCTTTTCGGGTTTAGTATAAACAAAAACTAGTGTTGTATATATTAATACCCCAACTGAACGCAAACAATATTTTGTGATACCAATTTTGTCTCTGTTAGTTACTGACCTAGGTACCTTTTAAGAACGAATTATACCTTTTCACTCGATTGGGATACTAGTACTTTAGATTTGAAGGTTATGTTAGCTAGGCTTTGGATTTCATATATCTTGTTACGATATAGTAATAAATAGATAAATTCATATTTTCTTTTCTGTTGACACGTGCAAGAGCTTAACCTCTCTCCATTTTGGACAAAGTTTTTTTTATCAGTAAAACCACAAACGGGGGTCTGCTAAGCCTGTGTTTGTTTGAAGAATTTTAGGTGTTCATGAATAAAATATTCACAGTTTCACACTCAGAGGTCCTGTGGGAGGGTTTACGGTCACTCTAGCGCTTAACGCGAGACGGAGGTCGCATATTGAGGGTCGGAGTGACGAGGTCGCCATACGAAAGAGGAAGTGTCCGATAATTTTTGGGACCATAGATATTTTAGAGGCAGATTACCACTTGTTGTATAGTTATAATATAGAAGATTATTCATTAAGGGGATAATGTAGTGTCTTAATGTCACGGGCGCTATTTTGAATCCCGAACGCAACGAATGATTATAAGGCTCCCAAGCGCAGCGAGGGACCTGTGAGATAACTTCTGAGCGATGCGAGGCAGGAGAGATTCAAGCTCGCCCAAGACGAAGACACCTTTGTCACCAAGGAGAATACTCTACTTTTCGCACCTACTGCGAGGCAATAAAAACCAATATGATTTTTGAATTAAATCCCAAATCCAACATTCTAACGCGGGGGGTACGCGCCACTGCAACCGATCAGCTGTTGCGATGACATGCCGCCATTATTGCCACAGGTAATGTAGAAACAGCGGTTGGCGAGTCTAGTATGCACATTATTCAATAATTTTGGACTTTGTCATTTATGCAGAAAACAATTGTTTTTTATTGTTGTAATTATTTTTGTTTGATCTATTTAATTAATGTTTATTATCGTTACTTATTATTCCACTGTATACTAAGTTCTAAGTCTCTATTAAGATGCGTATTTCAATTATTTTGTATACCATAGAAAATTGTTTTTTTTTATGGTATACAAAATTCTCATACGAATATTTTAGTTGAAATTCTAAATTCAAATCACATGGACCAGCGAGCATGTGGTGTAAAAAAAATATATAATTAATGTTAATATGGTGATTAATAATATAATATAATTAATGTTAACATATTTATATGGTGCCACCATGAGACTTAGGATAAGAAGTCATACGGTAGCGAAAATGATTTGCCAGTCAGCAAGAGCGGCCACCGTTGCGCCAGATGCACTGAAATGTTGTAATTAGTAGTGAAGTCTTTCAATGCAATTAAAATGGGGTAAAAAGACAATATGTACCGATAAGTTAGAGATAAGGTGTATCTGTAGTAGCTTGAAACCTGATTAAATGCCAGCTAATTGCCAAAAAACTCAAGCTAAGTTTAATATGTTGAATTCACGATCGAGAGCTAAAGAACATAATTCAATTTGTGACAGTAAATTATATAGAACGTTAACAAAAAATCATAAATAAAGCTACTTAAATAAGGGACGAAAAACTTTACAGGTACCTGTACTTAGGTTACGATAATGATCCCTGAACGAATAAAAAAGAAAGTCAGGTGTTGCCGATATAAAAATTTCTGGCAGTAAAATGAAAAATACATTTTATTGTCTTACCAAACTTGTTTTTTCTCGCTATTCTACTTGTTTTGGCGCGTTGTTCGGATATTATTTGCGCATATTTTAAGTTGTTTTAAACTTTTAAGTACTACAACTACAGTATTAAGGCTTCTACATACCAGCGCGACTTGTCGCGCGTCGCGACACGGCACAAAGGCCCCGCGTGTCGCGGGACGAGCGGTGCCTTTGTGGCGCGTCGCGTCGCGCGACAAGTCTCCCCGGTATGTAGAAGCCTTTATGGCTGTTTGAGCATCGTATATTTTTTTGTTATCGCTACGGCCTGTAGAATTTATAAGTTCCCAACTTTTTTTGCGTCATAAAGGCTAGTCGGTAATTATGGTGAGTGTTCCTTCGGAGCTTAGGAAAAGTTTTAGACAAAACAAACGTCAATAAGGCTCGCCTTTTCTCTAAAGATTGTCATCGAAGTAAATACCAAGTCTTGTATGTATTATAAGTTAAAGCCATGCTAAGAAATAAAACGTGGGTGTCGGTGGACCCCCGTCAGGAACGAAGAAATAGAAATAGAGAGAGAGACAGAAAATCGCATAAAGGCTTCTACATACCGGGGCGACTTGTCGCGCGACGCGACACGGCACAAAGGCCCCGCGTGTCGCGAGACGAGCGGTGTCTTTGTGTCGCGTCGCGCGTTGACGCTTTCCCTTACGTGACAAGTTCTACTAGTCAACTCCTACCGCAAACCGCGTTAAGGTGCAAATATAATGATTTTAGTGACTTGTAAATCTGTTATTCTGCCTTCATTTAATGCAAGTAAGTTATGTAAAAAAAATGTTAAATTAGAACGCATACACATCAATTTGTGAATATTTAAGTATTGTAAACACGTGAATATTTAAGTATTGTGGTAAAATACTTTATGAAATAAATTCAGGAAGTAATGCCTACTCAAAGCATAAAAAAACGATATTACTTTCTAACTTTTTTTTTGTACGAGTATGAACAGACTATTTTGTTATCTATAATACCTACTGTGATATTTTTTTTAAATATTCATATTTTTTTATTACAAAAAATAAATATTCCTTATGAAACCGAACGGTGGCGCGGCATGAGCGCGCATTTGTATGGCGAAGGTTAACAGCGATTACCCGACCCTTAAGGAACTTAATGTCCGCGTTTCCCTTCCACCACCCCAAACCAAGTGGACCATACACTATGTTAATTTACCTTTTATCTACCCTACAGGTGATGGGAATTCACTAGCTTTTCCAGTCCGTTACGCTGGGTAACAATGGCCATTTGTGAGCCCACACAATGAACGCAGTTATCACCTCGGACAGATAACGACACAATGCAATATCGCGGTGAACGAGCATAACTAGCTATAATATTATGTACGGAGGATTAAAAGTTAGTGATGAGTAGGTAGGTACGCACATAGATAATGTTGGGCTATGTAGTTAGTGGTATTCCTTAATCTAGCCCCATCCGCCGCGCGCTTAGCCGTATCTGCTAAGTTGAAATGATGAGGTTCATAATTTATATATTTTTGTAGTAGTAGTAGTAAACACTACATATTAAAAAAACGGGTTTTTTGATTTTTTAATTAACTTTTTTTATTTTACACTTTTTTTATACTTAGGTATTTAAAATTATTATTTTTTTATTTCACATTTTTAGTTAGGATTAGATATTAATTAGGTTATTTTTCTCTCACTGTAGGTAGGTAGTAACGCTTAGGGTAACGGTCGATAAAATTATTTATTATCTTTCAAAGCAAGTTCATTCTTGGTATGTCACTCGATTTTAAGCATTATTGTTATATAGTTTAGGTTTGATCTATGGTATTGATAATCTGTCATCTTGACTTGTAAATAAACGTCAGTGTGCTACCAGCTATCCGTCTCTTATTTGCTCCTTCTTAAGTCCAAGGGCTTCGCCCTCCGCAATATCCGCATATCTATCATTGCCGACGAGGACCCACGACAAGATAAAAAAAAACATGGCTCACTTCGGTATTTTGTCAAGTTTTGACCATATCAACCAGACATGGCAAAATTATAAGCAGCGGATTTTGCAATGGTTCATTGCGAATGATGTCGACAATGTGAAGGACCCAATAGGTGTGAAACGACGGGCAATACTGCTGAGCGCACTCGCCGACGGCACATATAAGCTGGCGGCCGATTTGGCTTTGCCAAAGAATATATCGCAGGTGCCTTTCGAAGACATTCTCACTCTTCTTGACAATCACTTTACGCCAAAAAAATGTGGTTTTGGCGAGCAGTATAACTTTTATGCCGCTACTCAAGGTCTGGAAGAGACATTTTCGCAGTGGGCTGCTAGGCTTCGCGGTCTGACCACGCATTGCGGATTTCTGAATGTAGAAGAGGCGCTGCGCGACCGTTTTTTTATGGGTATGCTGCCGGGACCGGAGAAAGATAAGCTTTTCGCGCGTGACCTTCTAGAAACTACTCTGGCTAAAGCAGTGGAGTTGGCGGAGAGCGTGCATAGCGCACGCAAGGGAGCAGCAGCATCGTCGTCGGCAGCGGCACAGGCGCAACCGTCGAGTGAGCCGTTGTTCAAAATCGAAACCAACTCAAAGGAATCGAGTGTCCACAACGACAAGTGTTCAGTTTGCGGCTACAAGAACCATAAAACGTCTCAGTGTCGGTTTGCAAGCTATACTTGCAAAAAATGTAACATAAAAGGCCACCTACGTCGCATGTGTAAAAAGATAAATTTCGTAGGAACTGGCGGGTCGGACGAGAGTGGCGATGACGGTAAGATAAAAAAAATATGTTCATTTAGAGGAGAACCTATGACTGTAGTAGTTTCGATTCAAAGTATTAAGCTAAAGTTCGAAGTAGATACCGGATCGGCAGTCACAGCGATATCAGACAAAGTATACAAAAAATATTTTAAATTGTTGCCATTATCACAAACGACGGATCAATTGTTTACATACACGGGGTGTGTTATTCAGTGTTTAGGAATAGTGCAATTGCCTGTTACATACTTGGACAAGACCTGTGTCTTGTCCAAGTATATGTATTGTTTAATTATATTCCTTTTACTAATTATATTTCACGTTAATAAGATCCAATATACGAATAAATAAGAACTACCACAGCTTTAATATAAGTTTTGAAAATTTAAGTGAGAATGGTTGCTAACCAACTTTAAATAGTTAGAGATCCTAAATGGTCATTCAAAATAAAAAATGATTCGAGAAACCTAAAAATGATATATACCTATCCAATGATAGTACTATCGGTAGGCTAGGTATAGTACTTGATGTAGTTCGTCGACTTTGTTTTTTTTTATTTTTCATAGTATGGCGTGTGGTTGTGGGTGGTCACCATATTGACTTTTGATTACTGTTGTCTTTAGTGACACACAAGATTAAGACAAATCGATTGACGTAAGAATCATTAAAATCGGCCCACGCATTTGGTCTCTAGAGTACCACAAAGGAACAAACATACATACATACATGCACACAAATTTCACAATTATCTCGGTCCTAGCCTTTACAACAAAGTAAGTAAAGATCTAATATTAAAGAATCTTGATAGGCAAACATGCAAAAAAACTATCGATATTTTTTTGAAAACACTACACTACAGCACTGAAAATCTACTATAAAAATTGGTATAAACAAGGCACATAAATAATAAAGCGCACATAATAACTGTACACATGCAGAAACATACATTAAACATAAACACATATACTATACTCATACCTAAACACAAAACAACAGACACTTCCAATCATGTAACTTAATTAATATAACTGTAAATGTACTGATTTTTGCTTATACAGTATGTAAATAATTCTAAACTATTGTGACTCGTAACTGGAACCTTGTGGGAATCCGTTATTCTTAGGTTGAGGAAGACTATCCGCTCGTGATACAGTTTTATACTAGTACGAGGGGATAGGGCGAATCAATCCTAAAAACCACCAATCCATTATTTTATTCCACCATTTTACATTCTCTAACTGTTCACCTGCCTAAGTTGTATTGTAAAAATAACTTTAAACTATTTTTGGCTATCTTGTGTTATTATTAAGTTACTTTGTATGGTTGTCTCATATTCATGAATAAAGAAAGATACATAGGTACATAGGCTGATAAACACATTACCCTCCTTTGCGTCACGCAGTCGGGTAAAAACCATGTCCCCCACCGCGCCGAGTCTGTCTTTCTGTCTGAACGCGATAAACTCAAAAACTACTGAACGGATTTTCATACGGTTTTCACCAATAGACAGAGTAATTCATGAGGAAGGTTAAGGTGTATAATTCATTAAGGTGTTGAGTAAACTGGATGAAATATGATGATGTTTGTTGAAGATGTTGGAAATCATGCCGACTGGGAGCTTTACTGGCATGCGTCGCGTAAACCAATAGTTATATAAAAACAATGTATTACGGAATTATTCCTATGCTAATGCTATATGTCTATGTGTATTTTTCATTTCTCTCTGGACCCAATTCTGAAGTCCACGTAGACGAAGTCGCGGGCAGAAGCTAGTGATTTATATTTTCTTCCAACTAACCTATAATCCATTTGAAATAAGATTAGACATTTAAATAAACCTTTTTTACTGTCCGTTCAACCGATTTTGACTTCTATTAGCTGAACATTATGAATTTCATCAGAATTAGTTTAAAAAAATAGATTCTTCTAGTGAAATCCAATTTTTCTTACTTCCTACCAACTTTTATTGCTTTAGTAGTTGAAAGAAAAGCAGATTATGCGAGACTTCTTGTTGCTCGATGCAGTAATCTACTATTGTGTCTTAATTTTGAAACATAATTATCACTTCAACCTAAACGACACGGCACGACACGGTTGGCGCAGTGGTTAAGCGATTGACTGCTGCGCTGCGTGTCGCGGCTTCGATTCCCGCACGGAACAAATATTTATTTGTATGACCTACAAGTAGTTGTTCCGGGTCTGGCTGTTTGTGTATGTGAGTTTAAATGTTTGTAAACGTACCCACAATACAGGAGAAATTCCTAGTGTGGGGCAACGTTTTTCTAAAAAAAAAAAAAACGTGGAAAGTGGATGATTTTCTACTACTTAACTTACTACTTAAGTCAAACTAACTGTCAATGTTACAAATGTCATTAATGTCACTCTTGTACAAGATAGCATTAAATGAAGCACACGTTTTTGCATCCAATCTGCATTTTGTTTTTATAAATAAAAGCTTAGTTATACAAGTATCCCAACACCACTACTGCTTTATATCGTTGGCCTAATCATTGCTTATATCTAGTCCCAATTAAACAGGTAACAGCCAAGAAATAAGAACTGTTTATTTTAAATTACCTGCTTATATGACGTCAAGCTTGATATCATATTATGCTTGCGTCTAGCCACCGGACGACAACACAAAGGAGCGTGAAAGGTGATTCTTGAACGCTCCCCTATCTTAATCAAGATGAGAAGTACTATGTGTGCTATGATGTGCGTGTTAGATTCGTCAGAATACTTCAGTTTTATATTATTGTAAAATACATAAATAATTCAGTGCTTTCTTTAAAAACTCCATTATTTTCCACGATGATCCCTTCGAGCTCATGTTCATGTAAGGCCGTGTTTCCTAGATATTGTTTTACCATGGCCCGGTAATCAAACTCAAACTCAAACTCAAAGCATTTATTTCAAATAAACCTATTATAGGCACTTTTGAATTGTCAAGGGGTCAGTCAGTCAGATGAAGCAAGTTGCCCATTCCAAAGCGTAGTAGGTTCCTATGGAGAAGAACGGGCAAGAAACTCCACGGACACTCTTTTAAATCAAAATATTGTTACATAGTATTGGTTACATAATTTATGTTGAAATTATACATGTGAGAACAATGTAGAAAGACGCGCACGTTAAAAGCGTCCGTAATAAACATATAAAAAACAACTAAAATACTAAGTTAAAATAAGCCGTGGCAGCTAAGAAATGACCAGTCCCTACTGACGGCGCCCGTTCACGAACATGACGCATGGATCAGCACCATTTAGCTCAACCATTTTGAAGGGAACTTAATGATCCAACACACACGCCACCATCAGCTAGACATTTTAGTGAGCATGACACTCTCAGCCGCCCTGGCACTGGTAATTTTCATACTGCCCCTTCATGACCCACTCAATAGTTACATGTATATATTACACTAGAATTATTCCAACTGCTGACAGAATAATATTTTTTGTTATAATCAATGAGTGTCAATTTATCAGATAATACAGAAGTTAGAAGAAATTGATATAAAAAATGTGTTTTCAAATATTTTTTTTAAAAGACAATCAATAAACTGTCAAATGTTTGCTAACTTTTGTATCATAATGTGGGAGACATTTGCGAGTTTTTGTATAAATAAAAAACATGTTAAAAATAAAAAATATGCATTACAAATAAAAAATGTTTTTACTATAACTTTTCAGACTATATTTCGGTATCAGCTATTTAGTGCGAAGTAAGGAGCAGGTTATTTTTTACCGAAGAATCCAAGTTCACCGCAAATGAATTTGAATTTTTTGGGTGAGAAATTAACAAATAACTTCTCCCACTCTGGGCGGAGCGAGACACACATTTACTGACTAAAACCCACCCGTGTTTCTGCAGTTTTGTGTGTGCCAGGGCCACGATATCCCTTTCGGACAAACCCGCAACCCTGGCGCATTGGTCCTACCGGACCCCGTCAGTTGGTGCTGACATCTCTTTGAGGCGCGCGTGGAACACAACGTGCCGTCGACCCAGGCTAGGTCCTTATCGGACGGCGAGCTACCCATCGGTCACCGTCCACAGGTCCGCGCCTACGGTGGCCGGGAATCGGTCTGCGGCTCCCGAATAATAGTTTTATCCTGAGGTCTGGTTCTACTTCAAGTCGGTTTCTATGTTTATTTTTAAGGTACAAGTAAGCTAGTGTTGAAAACCTATCTTCACATAAATATAGGTTGTGTCAAAAGGCTTTAAAAAAGCTATTGCTTGATTAGCAAATTTTGAGTATTCTTGACGACAAGATAACCAAAAATCTATCAATGGTCTTGTCTCGAATATATCCTTGAGTGCTGTGTCACATGACAGTTCAATTAACGCGAAACGGCGCGGTGTGACGTCGTCTTGTCAGTCAGCGGCGGCGGCGCTTACAAAACGTCGATCGATACTATTATTTTAAAACAAGGGTGGAATGCTGCGACCCGGTATTTTATTTTGATGGCCCGGTACCGCGTCGCGACCCACCGAATGGGAAACGCTGAATTGTAAGGTATGGCTATCATAGTGTGAGTGGTTAACACAGTCAGAATCCGAGTTAAAACAAAAATTCTCTCTAGTGGTACTAGTGAAGGACGTGAATTCAATCGAACTGACCGTAAAATATTCACTGTTTTCCCATAGGTTCGCAACCAAGTATTGATTTTACTCGTACAATTTTTCGTTTAAGCACTGAAAGCTATGTCTCTACTTAAACTTGTAGAACAAACGACGGGGATTTATCGTGTGGCCAGCGTTTACCACATTGACTAACGTGTGATTTACTGGCTCTGCTTTAAAAATGGTACCAAAAGTAACTACTTTCCTTTCACCGGGATCTAGATATAGTTGTTATTTTATGTTGTCTACCTACTGCGTCTATACTCCATTTGTAATAAGATTAGAAATTTAATTATACCTTTTGTACAGTCCGTTCAACCGATTTTGACTTCTATTGCGTTGGTCCCATGACAAATGGCAGCAATCCCCACTAGTGGGGATTTGTGGGTGGAGAGTTCTGGAATTAATCTAATAAACAGTATTGTAACCATGTTTTTGCTTTTAATGCCGTCCTTATGCCTACGGAATAGAAGTCAACATCGGTTGAACCGATTGTAAAAAAGGTTTGTTTAAATTTCGAATCTTATTTCAAATGGAGTATAGGTAAGAAGTAAATGCGTTGGTGGCATGACAAATGGCAGCGATCCCCACCAGTGGGGATTTGTGGGTGGGGATTTCTGGAATAAATCTAATAAAAAGTATTGTAACCACGTTTTTGCTATTAATTCTTGCTGCTGCCCATTCTCTAGTAAGTATTTTAGTCACCTTTTACGACACCCACGGGAAGAAATAGGGCGGTGCTATTCTTTACGTCCGGCACAACACGGAACCTGTTATTCAGTGAAATGATTATCACGCATTCCAATTTATATTTTGATTAATTGGAAAGCTGGAATATTATAATCATTTAAAACAACAAACCAAAATGGCAACTGTAACTAATTTGCGTTGAGGTAGAAGCCACTTAACTAATTAAACTACATTTTTGCATTCATTTATCCACCGAACGAATTGTCTTGCCCAAACTATTTCATAACTAAGGACTGTAAAAAATGTTTTTAATATTTTCGTGACAGCCTCATAGGTCTAGTGGTCTCAAACGCTACTGTTGAGCATAAGCTTCTGGGATCGATTCCCAGGTCGGATAAAGTACTATTGGGGTTTCACAGTAGCAGCCCGGAGTCTGGATTTGTGCTCGGCTGCTGCCAATAAGCACGACCATAATACATGGGACAAACATCTGGCAAAATGTGGGTGTAGAAATAAACTACGATAACATGGCGTGCCCCTCCAAAACTCAAAACGTTTGAAAGTATTTATGACAGTATTTACAAAGCACTACCAAGACTTACAACGCATTGTGTGCGTACTGAGACAACCATCAAACAAAAATAAATCCAATTTATTATTTATTCGTAAGGATTTGACTACACACATTGAAACAGTAATTTGGAGAGGCGCGCCGTGTTATCTTAGTTTATCTCCACTATAGGTACCCCTCTGCCACACCCTTCTAGAAAAAAAATCGTGATGTTTTGGATTCACTTATCAAACCAACGAATTGCCTTGCCCATACGTTTCCATAACTAAGGACTATAAAATATGTCTGTAATATTTTCGAGACCTCACCTAGCCTTCTTTATGGGGGTCAAATCTCAACGAGCAATATATTGTAAGGCCTGGCCTAATGATAACCGACCGTAATTACTTATCGCTTATATTAACCCTTGAATGTCCAAGTAGACTATTAATTCACTGTCAGAACAGACTATGTTGCCGTCTCAAGGTTGTTCTTTGTTAGAAACTGAATGTTATAAGAAATATATTAAAAGCTTTTATCAGATATTGTCTGAATTATAATGTTCGTGTAAAAATGCTTAAAGGTTAAAGAGAAAAATATTAAACGTAGGCAGGTAATTCCCAAAAAACCTTTTTATACCCAAAGGCTGCCAACGGCAATCTTTTACTAATGCTCGGCTGTCCGTCCGTCCGTCTGTAACAGGGCTGTATCTTTTGAACTGTGATAGGTATGGTTATAACAACAGATAATATAAAACATCCCATACAAAAAACGTGTTATGAATATGTACCTACTTGGTCTTAGTATTTATAAATAATCGTGGTAGAGCCAGTAAATAAAAAGCGGTGAAGTGCGAACCCGACTTGCATATGGCCGCTTTTTATTAAGGCTTTTTTTAAAGGTTTATATTGAAATATCAAAATAGTATAGTATTTCTACACACCAAAATCCCAAACCCTTTAACAAAATACAGCAAAAAATATGCTAGTTTAAGTCAACCTAACACTACCATTTTTTTTTTCCGAGGTGGAATATCCTCATGGACGTCCTCCGCCCTGGGGCGGGTGGAGGGGTCTGTCAGACTCTTACTGACTAAAAACCACCCCGGTGTTCCCTTCCCACACTTGCACCGGGGATCATGGGATCATGTGCGACTTCCGCGAACCCCCGGAACCTAACCCTACTATAGCCTAAACTCAATACATTTAATGCGGAATCCGATCGGGATACCCGATTATCCCTTCATTATTAGAGGTAAATTATCTTTACCTAGTTGATATGGGGTGGCACAATGGGCCGGGATGTCACCCAAGATGTGACCGCGAGCCATTGTCGATACTACACCCGTTCCGTATCGACCGCTTAATCATGCTAAGTGGTTCGAGGTCAAGTACTGTTAAGTATATGGGTAATTAATTATTGGATTAACTGTGATTGTTGATTCGAGATTTATGATCTGTAGAGTATATTCGAAACCTGGCTCTTTCATGCACACTCAGTCAGGAACCATTTTGGTTACCCATTGAAAAGGTTTTCGATAGGGTTTTTCTAAGCGGTTTGTTTAACAAAAACACATACGATATGGGTAAAACCCTTTTAAACGGCTTAAATTAAATTTTGGTTACCCGTTGAAAGGGTTTTCTATAAAAACTCATACGGTGTGGGTAACCTTTTTGAACGGCTTAGTCTAAGTCATTTAAAAATACCCACACCATATGGGTTTTTGGTTAACTGCTTAGAAAAACCCTATCGAAAACCCTTTCCATTGAAAGGGTTTTCAATAGGGTTTTTTTTAAATGGTAATCAAAATGGTCCCTGGGTAGAATAGAGATAGAATTGGTCATGCTACGCGTGCTGGGCGGATAGCGAAATAACATAATATTATGATTTTTTCATGTCACTGGGTTTCAAGTAGGTAAAGAACCCATTGAATGGGTTATCATGTAACCCTTTCACTGCGTTTCAAGTATAAAACCCATTCATTGGGTTATCATGTAACCCTTTCATTGGGTTTCTAGTATAAAACCCATTCAATGGGTTCAACATGTTAAAGGTAACCCATTGAATGGGTTACCCCTTCGAAAGGCTTAACTCTTAACCGGGGTTGTACGATCCCTGCACTCGGTGCATGAAAGAGCCAGGTTTCGAATGAGGCTCTGCTGTTTTCACAGACCTACTTACCTATCAATTTCCTACCTTAACTTAATGAGGGTTTTTGAAATGCCCTTCACTAGGTGGCAGCACTGAAATATTAAGTCCGGGGCACTTGTCAAAAGTGTCAAAGCGCTGAATGATTAACAAATGAATGAAACGAATGAACTGATCCTGATGATGATATTTTTCATGTTCATTGTCAAAAAGGAAGACCTCTTGTCAAAGTGTCGCCAACTGCTGGCGTAAATTTTAATGAAAACCTTCATTGTCCTTTTTATGTGACAGCACAAACCAGCTGTCACCCACAAACATTTGACAGTTCCAAGAAATAAAATGGCGATGTAGGGACTACGACTATATTACAAATGTTGCAACGTGAAAGTTACATTTTTGCGATTACTTATTATTAAGGCGCTGACAAGAGGCAAATGATAAAAGAAGGCTTGTCTTAAACAAAAAAATTGCCGAATCTATGTGGTTTGTGGTAGCGAAAAAAAGATATGTAATTCTTAAACATATTTCTCAGAACATGGTTTTTACCAAAACACGTTTAGAAAAAAATATCGATACAAATTAACGGTAAACTAACCTTTTACTTTGAGTTTCAATCCAAAATATCTGTATTAAATATTAACGTACGGTTGGTATTTAATTAATAACAAAAAAAGCGTTTATTCGTGGTGACACCCAAGTTTAAAAAAAAAGTTTGCTTCTGCCAAACTGAAAGGCAGTTTGTTGGCAGATGTAGCTCCCAAATACAATATACAAGAACGAACAAGAACAAGACCGTCTTATTTGTATGCAGAACTTGGTTGTTTTTTATTTTCGACTACTCAACTCATTTTTGAGTAAATAAAAAATTGCTTCATATTTTGCAATAAATTACAAGCGTTGTGTCATCGCGCTTCTCTTTCTTTTTTATGCAGTCTGACAGTGACAGCGGTTTACCTGTTATCAGCGTCTTAACAAGTTATACTTCACACATATTTATAACTAGCTGTTGCTCACGACTTCGTCTAATATTCAGGATGAAAAGTATCCTATGCCTTAATCCAGGTCCTGGTCTACCCATGTGCAAAATTTCATCCAAATACGTTCAGCCGTTTTAGGATGGAAGACTAACAAACAAACAAACTCACTTTCACATTTATAATATTAGTTAGGATTGAATAGATAAGTTGTATAAATATGCATATATTCAGCATTCTTTTACAAAAATACTTTTGTTAAAATTTTTAATAACAGAGTAAAATAGGATCATTAATACCAGTAGCGAAGATCAAACAGGTTCAGTGTATTTTAAAATAAAAAATAAATCTAAAATTTACGCCTCAATCCGGGCAATAAACAGGAGTACGGATAAAATAACGTTGTGGAGTAATTGGAGTAAAGTTACAAAGTGTAATCTGGACCGCATCGCACAGCCCGCGTGATTGATGTCGCTGCAAGGCCTTGGGCTCAAATTAACTGTCACTTGTCAGACAAAATATGAAAAGCTTTCAAAACGGAAACTTGTATGACAACATTTTACATACAAAACACGGGGTCCATTTTAAACGTATCCGCTCTGACAGGGTTAGATTGATGTTGAATTTGTACAAAAAATATTTGTAAAAAATTTAAAATGCCTTTCATGAAATTTGAAGTACTCGTTGCAACTGGAAATGCATTTTTTCTAAAATAACGTTTCATATTCCTCACTTCGTTGTATAAGGTACCTATTGATTCTCGATAATAAACATGTATTAAAAAGTGAAGTAGTTATGATCGGGATAAATCGAGTTTTTACTGGAAAATGAAGCACGTATGAAGGACAAGAATTTTCAAGATTAACTGTTGCGAACGACTTTCGCATACAAACTCCTACCTTAATCGAGAAGAACGCAAAAATATGTAACTACAATTCTGTTTACCCTTCCCAGCTAACATACGCCTAAAGATGGAGTTTTTAGGGGTTTATATCCAACTTTTTCAACTTAAAATGCTGAATGTGGCTTAACCAACAAATTTTGACCATTTGGTACACTTTCTCTACTGAAAAAAGTATTTATACATTTTTATTTATTTATTTATTTAACAATTTATGTACACACATATAAACAGACAAGAAAAAAAAAAAGGAACAGAAAAATACGTATAAAGGTGATGCTTATTTCTAAAGAAATCTCTTCCAGCATACCTGCGACAGGGAAAGTAGACGAAGAGATGAGAAGAGAGACAGAGAGAGACAACGTGTGTAAGATTAAAAGAGAAAACATAAAACATAAAAACAAAATAAAAAACTTACTAATATTATTACTATACTAATCAATAATTTAAAAATAAACACACAATAAGAGAATATACTTACATACATACTTCTAAAATAAATATCACTAAAATATATACTAAATAATAAATACATAATATGCAACTATGACGAAGTGGAAAGATAGTGTTCTTTGACTCTTCTTTTAAAAACTGCAACGGTTTGGCAGTCCCTAATTTCAGGCGGGAGTGAATTCCACAACCGAACCGCGTGCACAGAGAAGGAGTAGGAGTAAAAGTCGGTAGAGTGTGGAGGTGATTTAAGGAGATTTCTAAGATGGGACCTGCAAGGCGCATCAGAAGGACGAGCGTAGGAAAAGCGTTCTCGCAGATAGGATGGCGTTCTAGGGTTGTGAAGGATGTTAAATAGCAAACACAATATCCGAGAGTTCCTGCGAAGTCGAATAGGGAGCCACTTGAGTATCTTGCGGAAGTTAGAAACATGATCATACTTTTTAAGGTTAAAAACAAAACGAATACAGATATTTTGCAAACGCTCATGTTTATTTAAAAGCTCCTCGGTGGCATCCAAATAACAGGCATCAGCGTAGTCTATGATGGGCTGTATGAGAGTTTGAGCAAGGGAGATTTTGGTATTCAAGGGTAAGAATATCTGGAGGCATTTTAACGAATGGAACGTGTAGTGTACCTTGCGACTGACTTGAGCAACATGGGCAGTCCACGATAGGTAAGAGTCCATGGTCACCCCCAGGTTTTTAACCGTATTTGCGTATTCAATCTGAACTCCATTCAGACAGAGTGGAGACAGCGACGCAACATCGAGCCTATTCCGCATATACCTTCCGCCGATAATTATGGCCTGGGATCTCTTAGGGTTGATCTGCAGTCCAAAGGACCGCGACCACTCGCTAATCAAATCCAGGTCACTGTTCATGGCAGACACGGCTGCTTCCGCATCCTGCCTCAAGAATTGATTGTAAAGCTGCAGATCATCGGCATAGAGATGGAAGTGAGAAGAGATGACTCTGGTGACGGAGTTAATGAAAATAGAAAAGATAAGAGGAGAGAGAACGCCACCCTGGGGCACACCCGCGATAAGAGAACACCAGTCAGACAAAGTGTCATCGAGACGAACTGGCTGCGAGCGGCCTTTAAGATAGGAGTCGAACCAACTAACAGTAGAAGAAGAGAAATTGAAAGCCTTAAGGATCCCTAGAAGGATGTCGAAATCGATAGAGTTAAAGGCACTACTAAAGTCCAGAAGTACAAGCAAAGTTAGAGATTTGTGGTCCATAGCCCAGCGGATCTCGTCAGTAACCTTCAAAAGAGCCGTTACTGTGCTATGACCAGGTCGAAAACCAGATTGAAAAGGACTTCATTCGAACGATTGACGAAGTTCATTCGAAGATAGAAAGGCAGAAAGTTGCTAATGAACAATGTGCTCAAGGACCTTAGAGAGATATGGGAGGATAGAAATGGGTCGGAAATCGGTCGGAGAGACCGGGTTAGGAATCTTGGGTAAGGGGATGATATTGGCTTGTTTCCAGGCCTCAGGAACTGTACAAGAAAACACGGAGAAATTAAAAATGTGGGTCAAGATGGGAAGTAATGTGGGGAGGATAGGAGAAATCATTCTTGAGCAGAGATTGTCATTACCAACCGCAGAGGAGGAGATAGCACAAATAGATTTTTTGATTTCACTTTCACCTACAGGTTTTAGGTCAAAAGAAGGACACTGCGGCATAGGCAAACATGAAAGTTTATTCAAGGCAACTGATTTGACGTGCGGATCCAACGTAACAGGGGGATTTAAATGTATGAAGTAATAAGGTCATTAAAGTAAGAAAGGGAAAAACCACTACAGTGGCCACAACTCTATACCTACTCCAAATGTCCCAAACAGTACTGACAAACAAACACTGACTACAAACTGTAGACAAACTGAAATTCAACATTTCAATCCTTGGAATCGAATCGAAGATCTTTGCGACCATCACACAAATGAGGCGGTAAGAATATTCCAGTTCTACAATAAGAAATTCATAGATTCTTCAACGTTACCACTGGAAGAGTGATTTCAAAGTCTATAAAACTGAAATATTCCGAAGATATTCCATATTTTACGAGTTTCGTGTTCCGATCTCTCTGAACTTAGCAATGGATTGACATAAACTATTTTGAATAAAACTAAAGAGAGAGAGAGAGAGAGAGAGAGAGAGAGAGTGCAAGCGGAGCTTTTGTTCATGAATAACAACAAAATATTTATATTATTTTAATTAGCTTGGTAAACTCCTAAATTGAACAGATTGTTTTTAGGGTTCCGTATCCAAAGGGTAAAACGGGAGCCCTATTACTAAGGCTCCGCCGTCTGTCTGTCTGTCCGTCTGTCACCAGGCTGTATCTCATGAACCGTGATAGCTAGACAGTTGAAATTTTCACAGATGATGTATTTCTGTTGCCGCTATATCAACAAATACTACGAAATAGAATAAAATAAATATTTAAGGGGGGCTCCCATACAACAAACGTGATTTTTTTGCTCGTTTTTGCTCTATATTGATAACGGCAACAGGTAGACACTTGAAATATTCACAGAATATGTAGATATATTTTGCCTTTAAAAATAAATAATTAAATTAAAATGAAACAAATATTTAAGGGGGGCTCCCACACAACAAACGTGTTTTTTTTGCCATTTTTATAGATAATGGTACGGAACCCTTCGTGCGCGAGTCCGACTCGCACTTGGCCGGTTTTTTATAATAAATATATATTATGAGGCGACGCTTTGCATGGCTTTCTCATGAATTGGCGAGAAGAAGCACAGCATCGAGTGAAGTGGTAGGAATGGGGGGAGGCTTATGCCCAGGAGTGGAACTGACCAACTTCCAAAAAAAAAATCGGGGTGCGGTTGTGTTGTGGACCCGGCTGTGTGTTTTACGTAAATACGTGGACGTAACGGTTAATAATATATGTTCTTTGTTACGATTTCATTGATCCTTCAGCTATCGAGAGGTATAATTACATTTTGGGTGTAGATGATAGATATGTAGCTGCAACGCCAAACTGTATCCCCGATTTTGTTATCATCAGTTTTCTGAACTGCCTCCCACTATCGAAGCAAATTTAAAGACGTATTCATGTCAAAAAGTGTTAAAATTTGCGAAAATAGAATCGATACTAAAAGAAAGAAATACTGTTCTTTCTTTGCTGTATTTTTCATGAAATGCTTTCAACGTTACAAATTGTTATAGCAATAACGAAAACTGTGATAATAAACGCCAATAACATATCAAAAAGTTGGTGTTTGCTTTGCAATCTACGTTGAAAGACAGTACCTAGATTATAATCACAATTCTGTTATTCCAAACATCAAGGCAAACTAATTTTACCACAACGGAAAATATTTATAGTAACAAAACAATATTGTACATACCGTATCGATGAAACACCAACACAAATCGATTACTAAACAAAATATCCCGAGCTTTATAACTGAACCGATTGTAGGATCGATGAAGTAAGAACTGTAGTCTCGACCGAAGAAATCGGTATAAAAATCGAGATATATCGTTTCCGTTTGTTTATTGCATTTGGAACTGTGGATAGTTGTTAAAATGTGTATGTGTTTGTGTGTGTGTCTTCTTTGTGTGCTATGACAGTCGTTATGGCTGTTCTATAAATGTGACTTAAGTATAGTTTCATTATGATGGAATGTTTGTGTGTGGCCTTAGATTGCATTTAGAGTAGCTATTTTGAGAGAATCGGTCCTCTCTACAACATGTATTTTGCATATTGCATTAAATACAGACCATGTAATTATGATAAAAATAACACACTATATAATCTTCTAGAAAAAATCCCATAGGTATTAACAGAGTCCTAGGATAGAATAGAATAGAATAGAATACTCTTTATTATGTACACCATAAAAGTTACAGATATAAATGTTTAAATTTTACATTGGGTGACACAATGGGTGGTCTTATCGCTAAAAGCGATCTTTTACAGACAACCTTTGGATGGATTAAAGGGAGCAGGAGAGACAATACTGCAGGTAGTCAGTGGTGTACCATTAACTTATACAATAAATACATACATACACAAAGCATACACTTATCTAATAAATATATACAATAATACACATGAAACAAAAGCAGGGAACTGTATCTTAAAAGTGGACAAAAATGAGGATAGAGTTGTGATGATGTAGAATGAGGTAGATAAAAAATTAAAATATTTTTGTTCAGTACATAATCAGCCTATATGGGAACTGCTGGGTGTGGCCTCTTCTTTCTGTGAGAGGGAATGAGCCGTAATCCACCACGTGGGCCCAGTGCGGGTTGGTGGATGTCACATATCTCCGAGTTTAGTTCTAGGACATGCCGGTTTCCTCACGATATTTTCCTTCACCGTTTTGAGAGCAGTGGTGATGAAATAATTTACACTAAGTAATGCGCCTTTCTGGGGTCGAACCTACGACCTACTACTCGTAAGTTGAAGCTGTTACCACTGGGCCACCAGTGCTTTGATCAGTAAATGGTTAGAAATGCATAACAGTCAAACCAAAGAAAGAAATCAAGAAAGAAAAATCAAGAAGAAGAATTAATCAAAGTATAAGAGGTAGGAGGTAAGAAGCCAATAAATTAATAGCAGATATCAACTTCACTGTGGGCAGGGACAAAGAATTCTAATCTGGATTTATCGAGGCAGCAGCAGTCGGCCACGGATCGAACCGATCGGAAGACTTAAAGGATTTGCAGAGTCCCGAAGATTAATGTACAAATACCTATTGTCTAAGCTCCGGCAGTACTTCGGCTTTTAACCGGGGAATGTTCCATTCTTTCTGCAAGATATGGGTTGGTTATAAATTGTTGGTCAGTTCCAGAAGTTTATTTTCTTTGACGATGAAATATTGTTTACGAGTATGTGCGACTTTATTTACGTGTAGTTATGTTATCGGGGTTGTTTAACCCCCTGTTTAACCCGCTCGCGTGAATAGTTCGTGATTTAGAGCTACCGTTGACTTTAAACTAGTTGAGATTTGAGATAGTGTCAAGATTATGTGCATTGCATCGTATGAATTTATTACATCAGGATTCTATGCGGTAAATTATTCCGGCTTTCTTACTTTATATACCTATTATTACTATCTGATTTGATTATTAAATAAGGCAGCTGTTTTTATTGAGAGTAATTTTAAACTATTTTATTGTTTTATTATTCATCTTCTTACATAACATTAGAACAATAGTTCTGGCCCATTGCTGAAAATGGTTGAATGAAGATAGTTTAATGAAATGTTATTGAGTTATGTATTACATACTTCACTTAAACATTATATCAAAATTACAATCAGTGAGTGGAAATGCCGGGACCCCACGACCTAGTAGGACATAAATAGTGACCTAATTGATGTTCTTAAGAAAGGTCAGGTGCGTAGTACTCTCAACCCGCGCAACGTAAGCAAAGCAAAAGGAGTATATAAGGAGCGTAGTAGGTGCCGTTCTATAGTTTCAGCCTACCCCCATGGGAAGAACGCGTGAGTTATGTATGTATGTTTCAGGAAAAACCCTCATTATCCTTCAGAAATTTAATAAGTGAGAACCAACACAAAACTCGAGCGTCCGTTTTAGAAAGACCGGGTTACAAAAGAAAAAAAATCCGTTAAATTAGTGCAAAATAAATTAGACCACGATTGTGGATGTCAGTGAATAGCGAATCTTCGGGATTTTCACAAGGTTAGTTACATTGACACTCTTTCCCCAGAAGACTTTTGCACGTTCAGCTTACTCAAAGCCAGTGTTAAAATGTTCTTTTTGCGAATTATACGGTTAGATTCAATTAATAAATTTCAATTTACCTTTTCATCGTCATACCTATTAAGCCATTTTTACTCACACAACTTGAAACCTAAAGATCCAGAACCAGGACATTACGAAGAAAGAATTAAAGAAAGAAATAAAATATATTTATTTGCGGGTAAACATGACGCAAAGAAGGGGGGGGGGGGGCTACAAACACAACAGTTGAGGTAAAATATTCGTCACATCCACGCAAAACGGCCATTGCTGCGACCCTATAGAGAACAGAGCCCCAGCGCTGGTTTTCAACGACAGCCGGTGTTGACGTGATGACGTCAACCGGCAACCATCAGTCTTTTTCAATGAATTCCTACGATAGAACTCACCTAATTAGACCAAAAAGCGTAACTGTCATTAAAAACTCATCCAAATTAAAGAACTTAAACTTTAACTTCTTGAATAAAAACGAACATTAAAGTTGAAGACACTTGAATGCTTTCAGTTTCAGGGGCCAATTAGCGCGCTTCCGAAAGTTAATTTATACTAACAGTATTTAAATTAATCAGCCGATTCATTTTGGTGAGCTAAGTGAATCTGGGCTCGTTTTAAAGCTTCTGTAATATTTTATGAGCGGTTTTGAATACGGTTTTCATTACTCGTGTTAATTATTTTGTGATTCTTAGGAAAATATGATACTATACCTAATGGCAAAATCAACATCGAATAAGTGCGGTTTTTGTATTAATTCCGTTGATGATGTTTATTACATATTAACCGAGGAGTGTGTCCGCAACGAGGAATTTAGGAATAGCTTAGATTGTAGGATTAGAGAGATAGGCTACTGTAATAGTGCTCTAGCTGTGCTACTTCATGATGGAGGTTATAATAGTAGTATAATTTTGTTTAACCAACCAGGGCGGCATAATCGCATGTGCGACAAAGCCTTTTATTTTTGAATAAAATAAAATAAAAAATGAACATCTTCCGTTGTCGTTGTAAATGTTAAATAACAAAATCTTGCTGTATTTTCTAACATTAGATAATATCATGCTTTTTTTCCCCGAAGAGATAAGCAGAGGTGAACCGATAATACACCCATATTTTGATAGTTATGTGTAAGTTCCATGTAATAGAGGTAGAGCCTATTCCCATAAACTGGGCACAAATCCAGACTCCTTGCTGCTACTGAGAAATTCCTCATGAAAAACCCTATAACACTTTGCCATTTTGTTGGGTGGGAAATTATCAAATAATTTCTCCCGCTCTGGGCAGAGTGGGAGGGCGTGTCAGACTTTTACTGACTAAAACACACCCGTATTCCTTCAATTGCCTGTGTGCCAGGGCCACGATATCCCTTTCGGACAAACACGCAACCCTGGCAGGCATTGGCCCTATCGGCCCCCGTCAGTTGGTGCTGACAACTCTTTGAGGCGCGCGTGGAATACGACGCGCCGTCGACCCGGGCCAGGTCCTTGCCGGACGCTATATATCGCTTGTCGGATAACACTTTGCCTGACCTGGAAATCGAACCCAGGACCTCATGTTTAGCCAGGATAAACACAACTATGTATACTGCTTATAACAAAAAAGTAATAACAATGTATAAAAAAACAATGTAATTTACTGAAAAACAAAGGCCAGTACGTTTTCAGTTCTATTTTTAAACTCCGACGAAAAAGGAGGGGTGTTACAAGTTTGACCGCTATGTGTGTGTGTGTGTCTATTGCACCGTAGCACTTAAACGGATGAACTGATTTGAACGTGTTTTTTTATTTGAAAGCAAGTTTTCTAGCGGTGGTTCTTAGACATGTTTAATTAAAATCGGTTCAGCCGTTTCAAGGTTATCCACTCTTTTGTTAGCTGTGGTAGGGATCTTAGACGCTTATTGGGTATTTACTTTACTTTCAAACATGTAGGTGTGACCTCAAATTTGAAACACCTATGTATGATATATAACTATGCAAGATTATGGAATTCTTGGTCTGATGCTGTAGCCAGGATATCCAGCACGGTCAGTCTTGAAAAAAAAATAGCATATATGTTGTGTTTGGATTCGTTTTGATCAGTATTTGATTCTACATACAATGCAATGGTGGCAACACGATGAGCTGATTCTGCAGCCAGGATCCAACACAATAGTACACTTTTTTTTCTGATTTTTTGCTGATATTATGAAGTGTTGTGGTGTTGTTTGAAAAACAAATGCCAGTGCGTTTCCAGTTCTCTTTTTATATTAAGTCAGCCATTTTTCGTGCCCCTAGCAACAGGGCCATCACTCTTTATTTCGTCCAGTGTTTTTAATGTCTTATGTTTACATACGAAGCCATGTTTCTACTTAATTAAGGACAATTTACATCAGGGTCGCTTTTAAAAACATGAGCCATGCGGATTTAACAGCCTTTTGTTATGGAGGCATTTTTAAATAAGAATATTTTGGAGGAAATTTTAATATTTTTGAATTAAGCGTATAAACAACAGCATGTTTTAAATAGCAAATTAGGTTATCGCATAAATGTATTTTTATGCAAATTGGGGTAGTGATAATTTTAGTTTTCGTGTGATTATTTTATGTAGATTGGCTTAAAATTATAGGATAGGAATTGTGATGAGCAGTTTAAAAATATTTTGCAACTATAACCAACTGCCACAAATTACTACAATTTTACGCTATGACATGACTAGAATATGATATACACACATGACATAATTATGATCTTACTAGAGAATGGACAGCAGCGTTCTCTACGCATTTTAACACCATCTGCGATCGTCAACCCGCCTACGCGCCTGCCAAGCGTGGCAATTATGGCAACCCCCTTTGCAATGCCCTCCCTTTGAGGGAGGCCTATGTCCAGCAGTGGACGTCTTTCGGCTGAAATGATGATGATAGTAGTATTATATTGTTTATTGTTGTTATGAAGCTTTCCTAAAGAAACTGAAAGCGAAAGTGGGTTTGTTACGCTTTCACGCTAAAGCGGCTAAAAGAATAGTTATGAAATTTGACAGAGAGGTACTCTGAGACCTGGAAAAGGACATAGGCAACTTTTCATCCTGGATCGCACATGAAGTTGCGGGCAACAGCTAGTCATATAACCTCTCTTTCGCCGAGCGGCCTTAATGAGGCCGATGAGGCCGATGTCAATTATGCGGGATTCGCCAATCGGTCTGATTCAGTCCGACTGATTCAGTTCGTTGGTGCCGCACACCCATTTTCGCGCCAAATAGGCTGGTTCAGAAGAGGTTACCCTCTCATCTGTCAATTGACCTACATTAGGCCGATGTCAATTATGTCGGATTCGCCATCCGATCTGGTTCAGACCGACTGATTCAGTTCGTATAGTGGCAAATCCCCATTTTGCGCCAAAAAGCCGACACGAGAGAGGATAATAATTTAATCGTAGTTTTTCCCAGTACAAATGTATGGAGATTTTCCACTTAATATCGTGTTTTCATCTGCAGCCATTGAATGTTTCATTGGGCCAAAGAATAAGTATGAAAGAATATATAAAGATTTAACACATTATCGTTCTGTTTTGGATGAAGTTACAAATACAGATCATACTTAATTAAGGCTGCGTGCACAAAAAAACTCTGTGTAACCCTAAAAGTACAGTTTTCGTGGTGCTAAACCATGAATCGTGTCAGTCTCAGCACCTGTTAATGTAGTTTCATCACTTTTGCGTTCTCGAAAATATAGTTTATTTTGCTGTTGATTTACTTAATAAAGATATTGTATAATCATAAAATAAAATTTTCATTTTATCTCAAAGATAGCTGAAGCCTAGTGTGTGATTTTTAAATTTCTTGATATGGTTTGTTAAATAATAGGAAAAAAATACATTACCAACAGGGTTTTTAAAAAAAAAATGGTTTTTTTATCAATATTTTTCTGCTGTATTTTGTATGGAAGTTGAAAAAAGTGCTTAATCCACATACAAGTACACTATATTATAATGAAGTTGATGATATTTTTTAATGTTCAAAATAAAAAGTAGTTTCTTTTAAGGCTTCTACATACCGGGGCGACTTGTCGCGCGACGCGATGCGACACAAAGGCACCGCTCGTCCCGCGACACGCGGGGCCTTTGTTCCGTGTCGCGTCGCGCGACAAGTCGCGCTGGTATGTAGAAGCCTTTAAAAAGATGATCAAACGTCAGTCTCGCGTCATTTTTTGGAAAACTTGTTGCCAGTATTTAAAAAATCCTTTGACCCACATGCAAAACAAGAACTCGACTTTGCAAGTCACAAATAATTTTGTTTAAATTGTTTTTCTCTTTCTCACAGCCAATGAACAAAATTGATCAAAATAAGCCGATTTCGTGCACGGCCCCTTAAACGGATGATGATTATACCTAGCTAAATAAAGGGGCAATTGAAGAACTTTGATCAGTGGATGCCAGCTGCTGCTAAACCAGACAGTGTCGGCAACGTCGCAATATCCCTTGCCTAAAACTCATGAGTTAGTTCCCTAGGATAACCTGTATCATCCAATCAAAGGAATCCTGTCATCCTTATCTCGAAATCACACCCTTGGAGATTACAAACAAAAACCAAATCTGTTGCAGCTGCCGAGATTACGTTTTCAATCGACACCGCATTACAGTAATTTCCCACCATCGATTGGAGATTACATCGAGCCTTCATTTGCCATCTAACAGAATCCTGGAGGCGCACGTGATGAGAATCCCGATAGAACATCCTTCCAACTAACTTTTTCAATACATTCGTTAGTACCCTTTTATCTGTTTTTATTACTTTTGCCCCAAATTTGTTTTTATACAAGTGTAGTGGGGGTGAATAAGTACTTATAAAGTCGCTTTTTACGGCTGTCTTAAATTTGATGGTTTTCTTTGTGTCCGGGTAATGGGAAGTAAGGTTCTGTGTTGGACAGTTCTGGTTATTTCGCGGTGTTGTATTTATTTTATTTTCTCTAGATATAAATTATTGTTCCTTTTCTTCAGATCCTCAAGGAAGAGACACACTTGAAATACTTCCGGACTTTTATGGATTCACGATGATAGTGTATTTTTTATGGGATTCTTATTTTTTTTTAACTGTTTTAGTGGAATCTTTATTATGTTCTAACAAAAGGTATTTATAAAGCAGAGGTGAGTGGTAACGAGGTATTCCACTCAGAGCACTGATTTCAACAGCACTTGTCCGAACCGCACCTGAGCACTTCCACTAACCGCACTGAAACAAAATTTTGATAAGTGAGGGGACGCCGTGGGAGGACATCATGACCTAATTGGTGATTTTATTTTATTTATTTGGGAAAATAAACAGTTACACATTATAATATTATTACATGACATTTGAGCTGTAGATTGAGTAAATGTATAACCCACGACATTTTCCTCATATTATAAAAACAACTTATAAAACTAATGAAAGAAAAAGAAAAATTGTTTATTCTGCACAAACAAAACGCACATTTCAACAAATTACACAATTATAATACACACATACAAAGTAGCTAAAACCCTCGTATCCAATACACAAAAAAAAATTGACAATCATTTCCATTCATCATTTCATTTCCTAATTGTATGCGATGTGCGCTTACAATTAGGTACGTACAATTAAATTATGCTGTTAATGTTAAAACTAAACACTAAAAAGGCATGCAAATAAAAAAGAAAAACAAGAAATTACAATGATATAGACTAAGAGTTAAAAATATTACGGAGCAACATCCAACATAGTTCCACGAACAAGGCCTCTAAAATTATCAGTTGGCAAAGCGAAGATGTGATGTTCTTCAGAAAGGTCAGGTGCGTAGTACTCGCAACCGGCGTGCGTGTATGACCAGATGTATGAACGTAGGCGAAGCAAAAGAAGTATGTAAGGAGCGTAGCACGTGGCGTTCTATAGTTTCTGCCTACCCCCATGGGAAGAAGACGTGAGTTTGTGTGTGCGTATGTGTTTATTCTGTTCTTGTTAACCCGTAGCCTCGTTTTAGGTAAAAAATTGTTATTACCTCGTAAGTTAAGAGTATTGTTAGAAAACTAAAGCACTTTAAAATAAATAAATGTTAAGTACCAACGTGCTATTCTAAGAAGGTTATGACTTTGATCCCTATTGTTGCCGTCAGTCTTAATCATCTTTACAGTCATTAACAAATCCAAGCTTAACCAAAATAGTACTGCCAGCTATAATTATTATTTCGGAAATCTGAGGTTTAATTATCGTTTCAATTAAATTAACGAAGAGTTATTTAAGTCAAAATAGAAAGACGTGGTAATGCCGTCAAAAGCTGGAGATAGGGAAGACGTAGATCTATATTTATTTAGATATAGGGGGAGATGTAACGAGCGCTAATGAAATATTCGACGACACCGAGCTGCGTCAATTTTTCATCCCGTCGCGAGGAAATACAGAGTTAGAAATATGTAGACTTATTTTACTACAATTGTTACAGAAAACTTATGCCATTTCTTTTTACTTATTTTAAACGTGACAATAGAAAACAGGCCAAGTGCGAGTCAGACTCGCGCACGATGGGAGCCTCCCTTAAATATTTGTTTTATATTAATTTAATTATTTATTTTTAAAGTCAATATATATCTACATACTCGTATTCTGTGAATATTTCAAGCGTCTACCTGTTGCCGTTATCAATATAGAGCAAAAAACGAGCAAAAAAATCACGTTTGTTGTATGGGAGCCCCCTTAAATATTTATTTTATTCTATTTTTTTGTATTTGTTGTTATAGTGGCAACAGAAATACATCATCTGTGAAAATTTCAACTATCTAGCTATCACGGTTCATGAGATACAGCCTGGTGACAAACTCAAACTCAAAGCATTTATTTCAAATAAACCTATTATAGGCACTTTTGAATTGTCAAGGGGTCAGTCAGTCAGATGAAGCAAGTTGCCCATTCCAAAGCGTAGTAGGTTCCTATGGAGAAGAACGGGCAAGAAACTCCACGGACACTCTTTTAATCAAAATATTGTTACATAGTATAGCAGACGGACAGACGGACAGACAGACAGACAGACGGTGGAGCCTTAGTAATAGGGTTCCCGTTTTACCCTTTGGGTACGGAACCCTAAAAAACTACACTAAATACTCGACGCTGGAAACCCCACTAGAGAAAATGAATAAAATGGATGAGAAACAAAATAAACATGCAATACAAATGTTTTAGATAGGTACGAGTACCCACTTTATTTATTCATGGTGATGCCAGCGGATTAATTTTTATTTTATTTAATCATATTTATTGTTATAATTGGTTGTATAGGCATTATATTCTAAGTACTGTTTATTTTATTTTGTTACCTATTATGTACAACTCATTAAATCTGACTTGGGTTCCGTTCGTATTTTTCGGGTGACCACTTAAAATCAGCGCTGTGTTGTGGGTCCCTCATAGCACAGCATCATGCTGAGTGCAAGCCTTTTTGTCACAGTCATGACGTGCAACTGCCGACTATTTGTTTTTTTTTTGTGCTCGTGATGAAATGTAGATGTATTTTGTGTAATGTTTACCTACTCGAGTTTATTTTCGTATGCAAGTGTTTCTGTGACAAATAAATAATTTTCTTTCTTTTCTTCTTTCTTTCTTTTTCTTCAATATAAAGTGTTTCTTTAGAGTTAAATATTTTCGGAATACATAGATAGGTACTAGTATGTCTAAATGTATAATACCAGCTCAAAGGCTTAGGAGGTAAGATAAATCACCTATTACGATCTACAAAGTTTATGATCCGTAATTACAATAAAATTTTATGTAACTCTAAAAATTTATCGGTAAAAATTTTCAGTAAAATGCGGGATAGAAATCAAAATTCCATTTACATAATATCCACATAGTTGGATGAAAAAAGAAGAAATAACATGAAGGAAGCATCGTAAATCTGTTTATGGATATTGCTCACTTTTTATTATTAAAATATCTTTATCAGTAAGATTAATTTGTATGCAACATGCTGAACAGTCAACATAAAAATTAAAATATTCAAAACGTTTTATGATATAAAAGGTACTAATGTATACCTAACTATTTTGCCCGTTTATAGTAATAGAACATAATTATAAGACTTTAAAACAGTAAAATGACTTCAATGTAATGAAACTAAAAGAAACCCTAAATTATATAAGTCACACGTACAGAAAAAAAATGTTTAAATTTGCTCTCCAAAAGTGAGCCCACTATTCAACATTCATTTATTTACGTTACACGCCCGTGTTTGGGTTACAGAAATTTATATGTGTACCAAATTTCAACATAGTTGGTCCATTAGATTCTGAGCAAATAGGCTGTGACAGACGGACAGACAGACAGACACGCAAGTGATCCTATAAGGGTTCAGTTTTTTTCCTTTTGAGAAGCAGCACCCCAAAATACTAAAAGTTTAAACTCACTATTGACCGTACAACGCTGCATTTTCCACTAAACCCGTCCATTCTACGCGATTCTTGGCTCTACATCTTCGACGCGAAATTTTTTCTTTACAGCTGACACCAAAGGCCTTTAATTCCTATCGCACGACGCGTTTTCTAAAGCACGACATTTATCATTTAACCCTTGCTTAAGGTAATTAACTTAATATACAAGGATACAACATTAATTTTAGAAAAAAATGGGTAGTCGTAAAAAAAGAAGGTTTTACGAAGGCAATTGGGACATTAAGGTCCATTTTATAGGTCTAAAATGCGCCAACTAGGCATTTAGACATAAATAAAAAGGACAAGGTTGAAGGGTTTATTTTCAGTCGTCTGCTTTCACACAAGCCTGTTTACCAGACTTGTGTGAAAGGCACAAGTTTTAATTTATTCCTTACTCCGCCATTTTGTTGACTGAAATTGTGTCGTTGTAACATACATATTAGGTAAGCAATCTGTTACTGCTTTTATTACTTAATTTTCGTTCGTTTTCGTCAAACAACACAAATCCAATTCTGATGCTAGTAAATACAAGTGAGAGCCATGTGGAAGGTGACTAAGGACTAGAGAATGGGCAGCAGCGTTCTCTATGCATTTTTAACACCATACTGCGATCGCCAACCCGCCTGACAAGCGTGGTGATGGCAAACCCCTCCTTTTATGTGGGGGGGGGGGGGCTATGTCCAGCAATGGACGTCTTTCGGCAGAAATGTAAAAAAGTATAACAATTATGTATTAGGTATGTTCAAACTGTTTGTACTCGCCGTCACTTGCCCCTAAAGGTTCATTAGAAAACCAGCGTCAGACAGCATGCGGCCGTGAGACACACTATTGTTATTAAAACATTATTTTTTATTTAGTTATTTGTATTTTGTGTTTCACGAACTGTGTCCACATATACGTTATTCTTTCTTTCTTTACCTACAATAAATTGCTTCAATAGATTTCTATTTCTATTTAAGTCGTGTCCTCGACTTAGCATAATAGGTTCACACTAGTAAGGCCTCAGTTTTGCACGCTGCACGTGAAATCTTAAGTATTAAATCTAACAGCGTGACGGTTTATGCTTCTAAAATAAACTTTATCGGTATAAATGTTATTAATTTAAATACTTAGGCTAAGCTTCTATTACATTACGGCTTTATTTCATTACGTGGCAATGAAAATTAACATAGGAATTAATAGTAATGTTACCACGTGTTATTTATAGACCGCATAGTTTTACAGAAATACTGGCTGTAAAATTGTTTTGTTTTAAAGTAACGTTATTGTAAGGTGTAAAGAAATAGTATTATCATTGAATGGTCTGTGATGTCGATTATAAATAATACCAACATAACATTTTTTTTTTTAATTAAAATGTATTCTCTGAAAACGGTGAAGGAAAACATCGTGAGGAAACCGGCATGTCCTAGAATCGTCTATGTTTTTAATTTTGATTTTTATTATTATTATTGATGAATGTATACTTTTAGAATTTATATTAATATTATTAATTAGGATGGATGTGAATGTATCAAACACAATATATATATTAGATAAGATAAGATAATAATCTTTATTGATATAAGTTATGCATACATTTTTGTGAATTCCCTAACTCCTGCGCTAGTATACACTGTATTACAGGAGCTAGTGTCAACCCCTAGTTACATGATTCATGTTATTTATGGCAACCAAAGATTACATATGCTTGTAATCTTTGGTTGCTGTAAAAGAAACAGAAATAATAAAATTAAAATTAAAAGTAATCCAACATGCACAATTTAAAAAAGGAAAAAGAAAAGAATACAAATAAAATTGTTTCTGTATATAGATGTGTTGAGTGGGCGGGCAGTATGTGCTCGCTCATGTTAGTTGAGGTGTGTATGGGTGTGAGTGTGTAAGGGGTAAGGGAAGTGGTCTGTGTGTGTGTGTGTGTGAGTGGTAGTATGAGTGAGGGTGTGAGTGTGTGTGTTGGCGAGTGTTTCTCTTCATAATGACTTAATTAGGTTTTGCTGTGGCATCATAGTCAAAACTTTTTAACCAAGGCAGTATAATCTTTTTAGACTGATTTAGGTTCAGTTTCCTAATTTTGAATTTTTTATTAATAATTTTATAGATGCGGGGAGCCAGTACAATAAAATGTCTTTGTGCAACTGATGTTTTATGACGGGGTACAGGGCACCATTCTACTCTTTTGGACAGTACAGGAAGAGTAGGTAATTGTTCCTGTTAAATAAATAAATCCTTGAATATAACTGGCGAAATATGGATGTACTATAGGTACACCTCTGCCCTACCCTTCGGGGAAACAAGGCGTGATGTTATGTTATGTTATACAATCTTTAAAAAAATATTGTGTGAAAGGACAGAACAAGTATTCACCTTAATACCTAGGAGATTTAAGTGTACCTAAGTAGATTCATGGTGAGGATATGGTGATTTTGAAAAATAGGTAACAAATTTCAAAATTGCTTTATAACCCACATAACTTTTCATAAAGCAGATTGCTAACAAGACCCAGAAACTATATTCTTTTTCCATAAGCCAACAAAGAAAAATCAAATATGCCTAGAATTGGTACCTAATATACGAGTAAAGAGGTATGTTATAAAAACTCCGTACCGCAGAAAACCGATAATATGGAAACCAGATAATGCTGCGGCCATTCTACAAATGAATCAAATAGATATGAAAAGGTACTTCAGTTTATGAATTTAATTAACTAGAGAGCAAAATTCATGCTTTTTAGGGTTCCGTACCCAATGGGACCCCATTACTAAGGCTCCAATATCCGTCTGTCTGTCTATCACAGGGCTGTATCTTTTGAGTCGTAATAGGTTAACACATGAAATCACAGAGTGCGAACTACTATGGCCGCTGTAACAACCAATAATAAAATAAAACCAACTTAAAACTTAAATATTGTACGGTGGTACGGAACCCTTCGTGTGTGAGTCCGACTTACTTGGCAGCTTTTTGTAAAATTAATTTTATTTTGTTCAAATTAAAATTGAATTTTTATTTAAGAACAATACACATTGTGTTTGAAATAACAAATAAAATAAAAAAAACACGTTCATTAAAATTATAAAACTAACACATTCATATTACAATAAATTATAGAAAATTAAACATGCAATACAATTAATAATTCAATAACATTACAAGCTTCTACATACTAATACTACCCAGTCTCACATTAACTAATTAAACGTGTATATGCCATCGTCTATCGAATACCTGGCAGACATTTCTCCAATAGGAACGCTTTCAGTCTTGACTTAGAGCTCTTTTTTTTTTCTTTTTTTTTTTTTCCTTCTGGCTTCGCACGGTTTGTTCATTTAGCCAATGTCAAGTTTTAGTTCTTGTATAATATTGATGAAATGAATTATAAATGCATGATGATGATATCCCCGCCCACTCCCCTTGAGTTTCAGTAAAGATGTGGCACTTTACTGAGACCTCACGCGGACTTCTTGAGAGAACTTGAAGCGAAGTTGCACTGTTTTGTTTCATTTGCCTACACTAATGCACGTTCACAAACACTTAATGGTTTATAATCCACCATTATTACACATTAATATTCGGCTAAACACAAATTTTGGAAAATTAAACAAACTGCTGAACATGACGCTTCACTTTCCCGCCAAGAAGTCCGACTTAGAGCTCTTGTAAATTTCAATGGCAACCTGTCATCCGAAGAAAGCCACCACGCAACCATCGATGCGACGCTCTGCTAGAGTGACTTTTACCAGCCAGTATCATTCTTAACCAACCTTTTCGGTGATTCCAATAACTTCGTAACAAAATTAGATAGGTGCACTTGCTGTGCCGTCTTATACAACATTAGTTTTTGTTTATACTAAACCCGAAACGGGGTCACTGTACTCATCATTTTGAAATTTTTTTTGTATGGGACCAACCTTGAAATGGCGAAATAAAAATCAGCTGTTCCATACGATTTCAAGGTTGGTCCCATAGAAAAAAATGTTCAAAATGATGAGTACAGTGACCCCTTTTCGGGTTTAGTATAAACAAAAATTAATGTTGTATATTTTTTATGGTGTACGCACCTTTAGATGCGTTACTCACGCTCAATAATAGCAAAGTAAAACCAAGGCAATTGCCTGACTTGGAATTAGTCACGCGCCATCCCGTGCCGCGGCTACTCGTCACTATCACTCGCAATTTTCAGTAACTATTTGTAAAGAAAATGCCTTCCCGTGTCTATACACGATATATAAATTATATTACTACTGTGAGTTTAAAGAAAAACGTCTCATTTCATGCGTAACTACTGTATTTTTTTATTAAAACATATTAAAATGTTTTTTGTTTTATAATTTCTCTGACTGCTGCGACCCACGCGTACGTGCCAATGAACATGCAGCAGCTAGTGACGTAACTAAATATGTATCTTCATCTCTTTCTAACAACAGATATCGGTATAGGTCTTTCCTTTTCTTCACGCACTGTATGATTGTATGCAAGTATGTAGCTACATTCATGGCATACGCTGTTTTTGAGTGCACTAATGTTCGTGTATGACGTAAAAAGTATTCTATTCTACTCTGGCGATTAAGTATTTCAATTTTGTGTGTGCTTAGCGGAGAGTGAAAGTGTTAACGTGTGTTAGTGTGGGGTAGTGAGTGTGTTGTGTTAAGTGTTAGGGTGTTAGTGGTATAATTAGACACAACCGATTTCATAGTGATTTTTCTACAGAAATAAAGAAATGATTCTGCCTTAACGATTTTATTCAACCGCTCTGCTGTGGTTGATATGCAAACTTGGTTTCTTAAGATTTCTCTTAACTTTCAATCTGCGAATGCTTTTAGAATCTGTTCAATGTTCAGTTGAATTTGCTTGATGTTGGAATGCAAGAATAAAACGATTAAAATTTCGTTTCTGTTCATAAAAAGTTTGATATTAAGAAATTGACTAGTAAAATAATTTATTAAAAGCTGTGATTATTTTTAGTTTCTTTTATCATTCAGTTGCATTATGTATGACCAACCCAGTTAAATAATACAACATATTATAACATAACATTACGCCTGTAATCCTCGAAGGGTAAGGCAGAGGTTTACCAATATTCTGTTAGGTCTGGAAATTAAACTAGGAATACTTTTTTATTATGGGTTTGCTCTTGACCTTAGTCTAGGGCAGAGGTTACAGAGACAAACTCGACGATGGAGTGAGCTTACCCAGAGGAAGGCTGTTCACTCTAACTTTGAAGAGATTAGGGTTGTATACGTTCGGAAACAGACGCAGGTAGAGAGTTCCGCTCTTCTGGCTTTATAACAAATTATGTTGTATTAAAGAAACAACACGTTACTCTCCCGTGCACTCCCGAATATTCGTAGAAACCCCGTCAATTCGTGCTGACATCTCTTTGAGGCGCGCGTGGAACATAACGCGCCGTCGACCCCCCTGATCCTTATCGGACGGCGAGCTACCCATCGCTCATCGTCCGCAGGCCCGCGCCTACGGTACCCGGAAGTCAGCTTGCTACCCATCGCTCACCGTCCGCAGGCCCGCGCCCACGGTGGCCGAAAATCGGCTTGAGGCTCCCGACACCTGGGGCACCTCCTGCGGCGACTAGGGGCGCGAGGGCGCAAACCCTGCCTCTCCCTCACGCGTTCCGCCTCCTCCTTGTCCTAAGCATTATTTACACTGTGGACATCTTCTGAGAATACAGGCGTTATTATAATATAGTATGATAGAGATTTGAAGGACAATGCAATGTCTTATATTATTGTATCAAAGCTTCTTACCCGACTGCTCCAGAAGGAGGTGTCGAGTGTATGTATGTATGTATGTATGTCCATTTCTTTGGCACGTTCTGTAGGCTAAACGGCTTGATGGATTTTAACATATGAGGTATCCTTAGACTCGTTTTAATTGTGGAAGTGACTGATTCATCACCTAATACAATACTGCGGTATCTAAAAAAATATATCTGTTAAAATACATCTGTCCCACAATAACATACTACAAAAATCTACATTAAGTATAGCATAAAATAAATAACAAAAACCGTGCGAATTCACACAAATTACATGTGAATAATATAAATAAATGTTGATGTGAAGATCATTTGACGTATTAAGTAACATTAAAAAAAAAACGAGTGAGCTTTAGACCACACGACTGAAGTAAAACTTCTTTAGCTCGCAACTGGCTATGAGAGAAAGAGAGAAAAAAAATGTGTGCTCGCACCTCTCTCTCTTGCCCCTACAGTAATATACAAAACGTAACTCTCCCTCTTTCTATCTTCACTAACTTATATCTTCCTCTCAACTTCCGTTCTCCTCACCAGATCACACTTTTCGTAACGCTCTCGTCACGCATTCACCAGCTTACTCCCCAAGTCAACCGTGCGTAAAGAATTTTTACTTCAAAAAACTTTCTTTCACAAATGACAGCTTGATCATACAGGTGTGATCTTTACCTTACTAACCGCCCCTCAACTACTGCTACTAGCGGTCACACCAATTCGCCTTCTACGTCCCTTTGAAATTCAATAGGTGACAGGCAAGTGATGGACCTTTCATTTAAGTCTGTATTAAATAACGACACGCCTTGGCATTAGAGGTGCGGCTTTAACAAAAGAGGAATAAATATCAGTCTGATGGCAGTGTGTTGGATGACAGGTTGTACTGGAACTATTTTGTTTAAAGTCTTTGTCTGGGGTAGGACTGAAGAAAAATGGGAGAAAGAAACGACGTGTAAAGATCGTTAAGTAGTTTAGGTTGTAGGGAAAAATATAGGGATTAAAATGGCTAACTGAAGAAGATTCTAAAGCATTTTGGAGTAGATTATTATAGTACAACTTAAATCGATATTTTTAGGGTTCCGTACCCAAAGGGTAAAACGGGAACCCTATTACTAAGGTTCCGCCGTCTGTCTGTATGTCTGTTCGTCTGTCACCAGGCTGTATCTCATGTACCGTGATAGTTAGACAGTTGAAATTTTCACAGATGATGTATTTCTGTAGCCGCTATAACAAAAAATACAAAAAAACAGAATAAAATGAATATTTAAGGGGGCTTCCGTTATCAATAACGAGCAAAAAAATCTCGTTTGTTGTAAAACGAGATTTTTTTGCTCGTTATTGATAACGGCAACAGGTAGACGCTTGAAATATTCACAGAATCTTTAGTTATATATTCACTTTAAAAATAAATATATAAATTAAAATAAAACAAATATTTAAGGGGACTCCCATACAACAATCATGATTTTTTTTTCAGTTTTTATAGATAATGGTACGGAACCTTTCGTGCGCGAGTCCGACTCGCACTTGGCCGGTTTTTGATTATTGAAGATAGTCAAGGATCTTCCGTGACTACATGTTCAATTGGAATCACAAATAGCATATTGCTAAACTTTTCCCAAGGTTCTGTCTAGACAGCTTGCAACGGAATTTATCGATGAAACAGAAGAATACATGATCATAACCTCGGAGAACCTATAAGTTTACGAGGCGTCCTGGAAGACAACAAAGAAAATATCTCGCGTAAAATACGAGTGTCGGTAAGGTTTGAATAATTTTCAAATTTTTCTAGAGCGTGTATCGGAAAGGTGTGGTCATATTTAAGGGTGTGGTTTAGACCATCAAACTGAACAACTGTCTCGATGGGACCAACATCGTATTCGCGCAAAAATTATCATACATCATTCATCATCACCATCCATTCATTTTATTTTTCATTTTTAATATTTTTTTTAATTTTTCATTATTTTGTAGTTTCTGTTACTAACCCATCACTAAACAACCTATGGATTGTTCATGTATATGTGTTCATGTCATAAATAAAGTTTTTTTTTTTATTTTCTTTTTTTAATATAATCTTTATTTATATAAAACCGGCCAAGTGCGAGTCAGACTCGCGCACGAAGGGTTACGGTTTAAGAAAATTTATTTCACTCAAAAATAATTAAATTATTAAAGAAAGAAAGAAAGAAAATACGTTTATTTGCGGTAAACATGACGCAACAAAGAACATAAACACAAAAATAAGAAAAGGTTGGGGGAAACATGCGTCACATCAACAAAACGGCTATCGCTCAGCATTATACTGCGACCCTATACAAGACAGAGCCCCAGCGCTGGTTTTCAGCGACAGCCGGTTATTCACTTCTATGAGGAAAAACAAATAATTAAGATTAAGATAAGCGACGGTTTTGCTGGGTAATAAACTAAAAACTTACAATTCAAACACCATTCAGAACATGGTGCTTTAATAGCCTTTTAAAAGTTGGAAGTGATTTCGAGTCCCTAATTACTTTAGGTAAAGAGTTATAGAGTTGAGCCCCCTCATATACAACAGTCCTTCTACCGTAGTTTGTCCTCGGTGCTCTTAAAATTATATGATTAGCCTGCCTTGTCATACGCTCCGTACCATTATCTATAAAAACGGCAAAAAAATCACGTTTGTTGTATGGGAGCCCTTAAATATTTATTTTATTCTGTTTTTTAGTATTTTTTGTTATAGCTGCAACAAAAATACATCATCTGTGAAAATTTCAACTGTCTAACTATCACGGTTCATAAGATACACCTTGGTGATAGACGGACAGACAGACCGACAGTGGAGTCTTAGTAATAGGGTCCCGTTTTACCCTTTGGATACGGAACCCTAAAAAAGTACATGCAACAGTTTTCACAAAGCAGGTGGTATTAAATCTCTGGAAATCAAGTGAGTGCCGTGCTGTTCTCCTTGCTAGGCTATGAAATAGGAGTAACAGTGTCGATCCCCTCTACGTGTATTACTACAATTTGAATTTACAAGGTATTTTTTTTATCCAGATATTAGTGGGCGAGTGCATTTGTGTGTGTGTGTGTGTGTGTGTGCGTGCGTGTATGTGTCTGTGCGTGTATTTGTGTGTGCGTGTGTATGTTATCTGTCCCATACATGTGAGTCAAGTAGCTATTGAAGTTTTGTATGGGATACTTACGATCGATTCGCATTACATGTTGTATAGATCCACGATAGGGATAGTCTACACAACAGTAGTGTCGCATAGAATGACATGCAACAGTAAGCGTGTCACCCATTTCCATACTTTTGCCGAGTCATGTGTACTGTGCTTTATTTTTCTATTGTCCTCTATGACAAACGGTTTCTAAATGAACGTCGGTTTTACATGTTCCAGTTTCAGTATTTTGTAATTCAAATTCCATGTTGTATGTGACTAGTTTGGATTTATAGAATGTATGAATTATAATTATATTAGTAAGGAAAATTAATTGTTTATCTAATTGTCACACTGAGTCAATATGCTGTGTTAAGAATCGTGCAGACTAGCGCGACAGGCAGCGCGACCTCTGTAGCGCTCGCGATATCGCACCAGTCTATACGACGCACGCTTTTTAGCAATTTTATACAACTGTCAAAGAAGATGACGGTTATGATTTCAACAAACGGTCAAGTTGGTAGTCATTATGGCATACAATTAATTTCCCTGACTTTACCTACGTTATTTCTGTATATTGGATAGAAGAACCTAATGTGTAAATATTGCAATTATTTATGGCAGCAAAAAACCATTGATGGATGGTTTTTTGCTGCCATCAACCTTCAACTGACTGATGAGGCACTGATGAACCAACACTTAATGGAATAGCTATATTACTTTATATTCCAAGTGTTTCAGGTAATTTACTTGTAATGGCCTGCACCTTTTCCCATTTAATGGACATGAGGAACTTATGAAAAATAAAAACCATGAAATCTTGCTTTAACCTTGATAGTTTATTTAGAAAACGAACAAAAAAACCGGCCAGGTGCGAGTCGGACTCGCGCACGAAGGGTTCTGTACCATTATCTATAAAAATGGAAATAAAAAAACACGTTTGTTGTATGGGAGCCCCCCTTAAATATTTGTTTTATTTTAAATTAATAATTTATTTTTAAAGTGAATATCTATCTAAAGATTATGTGAATATTTCAAGCGTCTACATGTTGCCGTTATCAATATCGACCAAAAACGAGCAAAAAAAATCACGTTTGTTGTATGGGAGCCCTCTTAAATATTTATTTTATTCTGTTTTTTTTAATTTGTTGTTATAGCGGCAACAGAAATACATCATTTGTGAAGATTTCAACTGTCTAACTATCACGGTTTATGAGATACAGTCTGGTGACAGACGGACAGACAGACAGACAGACGGTGGATCCTTAGTAATAGGGTTCCCGTTTTATCCTTTGGGTACGGAACCCTAAAAACTAAGTCGGAATTAAGTATCAAAACCAGACATCTAACACCTTAAGCGTAAAAACAACCCATCCAAAGTCTTTGAAACTCACACATAATACCGACCATCTGACACCGTCTTTTTCTTTCAACGTCACATAAAAGGAGGTTTTAGCTAAGCGAATAAAAAGGAACGATCCTTTATCAGCCATTCACGTAACTGCTCGGTTATTAAGAAGTCAGTTCTTCGTTCACGCGTTTATTAATTCATTCGCAAGCCTTTAGTTTTTGGAAGCGTCTCAGTTTTACTTAATAAAGTCAGATTTGTAACCGTCTACCATCTAAGAAAGAGCTGTGCGAAGTAAATTATACTGTAATTAAGCATGAAGAGTGTTACTGGGGCTATTTCGTTCATAAGGAGGGTAGTATGTCGAGATTTTGAAAGTGGTTTGGGAAGGGAGTTAGGCTGATTTAATTAGTATCAAGGCTGTAATGGAGATTTGGTTCGAATTTGCTACGTTATTTGGTGCCTCAACTCAACTGTTTTTAGGAAAGTTAGTAAAACAATCTTCTTAGCACAACCCGCCATAGTAACAATTAAAACATTATTTATAAGCTTATTGGTTTTACTTTGACCTACTACTACTGTCATAAGTTCACTTACACAGACTAGTCGATTACTAAGGTTAATTTATTTAATAATATCGGTAGGTCCCTTCATCCACCTTCATCTTTAATTAAACATAATTATGAAAAAAAATTGTTATACAGCGTGCCGCTACAGTGGCGACATTAATTTGACACACTGGTAGGGCTCATGGCCACTTAACATAATATATATTTTTATTAATATATAATTTATTTAAAAATAAATAATATTATATAAAAAAAAAAATGTCGGATCCGGTCATTAGTATGGAGACGTAACGAATCAAGCGCGCTACTACTGGCGGACATCGCGTGATCTACCCACACCTCTAGCGCGATTCTACAGAGTCGTGATGTTTTGAGCCGATGGCGAGGAGAACATTCAAGATTCAGTGTCTGATCGCATCGGAGTAAAGGCTTCTACATACCAGCGCGACTTGTCGCGCGACGCGGTTCGGCACAAAGGCCCCGCGCGTCGCGGGACGAGCGGTGCCTTTGTGTCGCGTCGCGTCGCGCGACAAGTCGCCCCGGTATGTAGAAGCCTTTAAGAAGTCACGGAAATGTACTCGATTCGCTGTGCTCAGTTATTGTGGTGATTATAATTTGTAGTGATTGTGTCAATTTGTGATCTCAATAAACGCTGTGTATCGCACCCAGTGTGTTTTCATTGAACGAAACCTAACTTCTGCCCACATGAAGACCGAATCTAACGGAGTAAACCCTGATGATCCGAAATATATATTATATTAAGATAAATAATTATAAATTAAGAAACAAAAAAAATCAAGCATACTAAATAATAAAGCTCTCTCTTTCCTTCAATTCGGCTACTCCTTGCACGTTATTTTTTTAATTTCATTGATTTGATATTATGATCCATGACCCGGGCTAATTACCTCTGCGCTATAGTTCTTTAAGTACAGGTTGCTCCAAGATGCTATTTTAGAAAATTGTAAATAAATCAATAAATAATAATGTTTATTGAAATTAAAATATTTTCATAAAACGTAAAGGCGAAACTATATACTTGTGTTAAATTGATGTCGCCACTAAAGCGGCACGCTGTATAAGCAGAACGCTTGAATAAAGTTTTGAAGTGATTATGAAAGGAATTTGAGTTAGTCCGTTATTGACCTTTGCGATAGGTCACGATGGGGAACGTTATTAAAAGTCAACACCATAGCTCGAAGCTCGTAGCACTTGTAGCAGAGTTGCTACGAATAATTAGTTTCGTAGACGTCTCGTAGCTCCCTGAGTTATTACTGTTTTTTCGCTTGCTTGCATGAAATTGGAAATACTTTGACGTTTTGCTTAAATGATGTTATTTTTTTTCGTTAAGTATTTTTGCCATGTAGTTAGTCTGGGTTCAAAGAAGTTTGAAGAACGTTTGTGCCTATTTCAAACCCAAAATTCGGCTGGTAAAAATGTAAAAAAATGGATTCCGTTAGACTGAATGAAACCAGTATCAAAACTCTTCCCTACCACACTTTAATGGCAGCTTTACTTCCATTCTTGTCCAAGCTAAACTTAAGGTATAATAATATTATAAAAAACTGCTCTAATACCTGCGATAGCCATTCTCTACCTCATCCCCATTAAAGCTCTATTAAGAACACTGTCTAACTCTACTAACAGTTCAGAAACTAATTCTAGAACTTTCCCAGCTCTAGGACAAGTAGCTAGTAGAAAAAAACTTCATTTTATAACTAGCGGAGTGAATTACATAGGTAAAGTTTGAGGTAAACTTGCTCTCGATGTATATGGTGACTTTTAATGATGATGGTATCTACAGACAGGTATTTAAGGTGAAGATAACCGACTTTTAATGATTTTATACTGAAGATCACGTCTAAACGAGTAGTGTTAATGATTTGAAAAAAATATATGTTAAATTAGAGCATTTTCTCAACAACTTAATATGTGAATATTTTATATTATGTTTATATTACATAGTGAAATTAATTTGTAAATTTATGTCTAACGTGTTTAAAAACTAAGAATGGCGCAAAATCTACCAACCGTATTTTTCTGAAACCTTCACCAATTTAAAGATAATTTAATTATTGGTCTTTTAGTATAGGCGTTTTATTAAAATACTTTTTGTTTTGGGTATAGTAAATTAATATTGCGTCAAATTGGGTACAGCGCTCCTTGATGGGCGAGTCCTGGCTGAACGTACGATGCGTTGCGTGAGCTCAGTACAGAACACGCAAGCTAACCACTCAAAGTCACTGGCATATATCTGCGTCTTAAGATGTGAGTGGTAAGTAGGATGTAATTTAATGTATGACGTTGTCGTTTTAGAAAAGGCTCTTTTAGTTAGTGTATTAAGGTGTTGTATGAGTGAAGAAAGAATATTGTTGAAATACTTTTTTGTAGGTATGTTAAGGTTTTATAAAGAAACTAGCTGCGCCCCGCGGTTTCACCCGCGTAAATCTCGATTCTGTAGAAGCATTGGAATAAAAAGTAGCCTATATGTTAATCCAGGATGTCAGTTACGTCCATACAAAATTTCAAAAATAGTCCAGCCGTTTGAGCGTGAAGAAGTAACAAACACATACACTCACAAACTTTCGCCTTTATAATATTAGTGTGATAATAAATATTTCTCTAGTAAGTCCCTTAGTCGCTTTTTACGGCACCCACGGGTAGAAATGGGCGTTCTCTATGCATTTTTAAAACAATACTGCGATTGCCAACCCGCCTGCCAAGCGTGGCGATTATGGCAAATCCCCATCCTTTTTGGGGGAGGCCTATGTCCAGCAGTGGACGTCTTTCGGCTGAAATGATGATGATGATGAATAAATATTTTTAAGTAAATAATTATGTGAGGGTGCGTAATACTCGCAACCGGTGTGAATGTATGACCAGATGTATGAACGTAAACGAAGCATAAGGGCTATGGAAGAATCGCAACAGGTAGTTCTGCAGTTTCTGCCTTTCCTCGTGGGTAAAAGGTGTGGGTTTAAGTATATATAACATAATCAGCCTACAATGTTCCCAGTGCTGGAATGCAGGCCTCCTCCCAGTGCGGGTTGGTAGAAGTCACATGTCTTCAAATTTTTGGTTCTAGGACATGTCGGTTTCCTCACGATGTTTTCCTTCACCATTTTGAGAGAAGTGGTGATGAAATAATTTACACAAAGTAAAGCGCTTAAAAAAAAGAAAAGAAAGAAAATACGTTTTTTTGCGGTAAACATGACGCAAACAAAGAACATAAATACAAAAAGAACAAGTAGGGGGAAAATATGCGTCCCATCCATGCAAAACGGCTACCGCTCAGCATAATGCTGCGACCCTATGCGAGACAGAGCCCCAGCGCTGGTTTTCAGCGATAGCCGGCGTTAACGTGATGACGTCGATCGGTGCAGCATACAGTGAGATTATAAATAAGAAACAAAATAAATACAAACTACTTATAACTAATTAATTTATAAAAATAACAAAATTATATACTAACTAAACTAAAACTATAAAACATTAAAATATAGCGTCGAAAAATTCCTCCGCATCGCTGTCGACTGGTAATGTACCCAAGAGACTGGCGGCATTGCCACGTTGTATGGCAATGCTTAACCTCTGGCCAAGGTAAAAGCCAGCCCTTGGGTCACGGGAAGTGTCAACCAGCCGTTTGGAGATATCTTTGAACAAATCATGAGCACTCGGACCCCACAGCCCGAGGGTTTCAACCCCAAACGGCTCGAAAATATAGTTACCGATAAGGTTATTATACTTTCGCCGCTTGAGATTTTCCGCAGACGCAGCAGCAGCGCCAGCACAGCACGCGGAGTCAGGAAGATGGGATGGCGCAAGAGTATCGACACACGTTGCGTCCCACACTAAAGGCCTACCCACCTTCCATGGAAATAAAGACATGCCGTCCGGTCTCTTGCCATCGTCACGTGCCAAGCCATAAGGTTCTAATACAGCTGGAACGCCGACGGTGACAAGAGCTCGTCGGATAATGTCATTAATATTCGCGTGCCGCGCTAAGCGACCTGCACTACGGCTGCAAGACAGGCCGTGGTGTCCGAGGCTGTTGACAACTTCGCCACATGACAGCGATGAGGAGAACAACAAGGAGCTCCTAGTCGGAGGGAAGCAGCGAGGCGGAAAGTAGCGTCGTCGAACAAAGTACCTATGTTCGACGATGGTAGTGCATGAAGCCACAGACCCGACTCCCATTTACCCACAGCCAGCAAGCGCGCACGCTCCGCAGTAGTAGCAGACGTGTCAAGTAAATTATTCTGTACTACTCTGCAGAGCTGCTCATCCCACCGTCTCTGGGAAGATGGATTGTCGGGTGGATCTGAGTTTGGGCAAGCGAGTCTCCAGGCATCCATAGCCTCGGAGAACCACGGCACATCAAAATCAATCAGTGTGGGGGCTAGGATTTTCCTGATTAATTTCTCAGTGCCGTGGACCGAGGATATGAAAGCCGGTAAACTAATACTTGAAACTTTGCGGACGCCGAGGCCTCCCATACGAATGGGAAGAGTAGCTTGTGCCCAAGCTCGGTCGTCCGTGGCGGAAGATATTGTATGCCGGATAATTTGGTCCATTTTGTCTAATAGGTGAGTGTGCTTCCATAAATGGGAAGCGCGAAGGAAATATGTTAATTTAGGGCCGAAACAGCAGTAACGGATTAAGGTTATAGCCGAATGCATGTTAATTTGGAACAATCTTTCCGAAACGTCACTGAAATTTTGTATTTTTTCCTCAATAAAATCGGGAAAGGAATTCTCAAAGATTGGAGACCCAAGGAGACGAAGAGAGGTTTTTTCAATAATTTTGATTTCTGGGGCTATTGCGTTAAATTTAGGAAGTGTCAGATGTCTGTCAGTACTGTCCGCTAAATAAAGCTCACATTTAGAAAGGTTGAGATTAAGGCCAATGGAAAATAGTTTATGTTTTAAGAATTGAAAGTCTTTTAAAACAGTTTCTACATCGCCTCCCAAAGTTCCATCATCAAGATACCAAACGTTAAATTTGGAATTTAGCTGTCGAATGATTGGGTGAATTGCTAAACTAAAAATCACTGGCCCGAGAGGGTCACCTTGTGGACAGCCAACAGCAGATTCCAGAAGGTTGTCCCGATAAAGTAATTTAGAAGAGTGTCTGTAACATTGCCAAAGGAAACTATAAATTTGAGGTATTTCTTTTTTAGTTTCTGCCAGCAAGGTGTCCCTATTAACAGAATTGAAGGCATTCTTTATGTCAACCTTCAGGATGACCTCTCCTTTGCCAGAATTTAGGTAGGTCGACAAAGCGTGTACGGCAGCCTCACAGCCCCCTTTCGAGCCGTAACCTAGCTGCAGGGGCTGAAATTTTTCCTAAACAACCTCACCAAAAAATTTACAGCAAATCTTGGCTGCCATACGACGGTATGTAGTTCCCATGGCAATAGGACGAATGCCGCCATCCCTCTTACGCAGGGCGCATAGATTGGCCCCGTACAGAACGTCGATGACGGCCTCGTTCACCTTGCCGGAGAGCATAAGGTTAATCAAAGCCGTAAGCTCCTTCAAGAGCAACTCACCAGCTGCCCCAGCGCCTGAACTGATAAGGTCCTTAAGGTGCTAAGGACTCAGGCCGTTGAGGCCGCCAGCGGAACCGCTCCGGAAGGAGCAAACGGCTGTGACCAACTCTCGACCTGTAATGGTGAGGAAGTGATTATCCAGATCAGGGGGGTCGGGAAAAGAAAGACCATCCGCTGGGGCAGGGTCTTTGCTCTCTAGAGCTGCAAGTGTTTCTGGAGAACACGGTGCCACCACATCGCTACTAAAAAGAATCCTGGCTGCTCCACTTATGTCACCTTCCTCTAACTTAGATTCAACAAGATGTGATATACCTCTTGAAGAGGTGTATATCTGTGTCGGTAATTTTGAATCTAAATTATGAGCCGAAATATTACAGTTTTCTTTAATTTGTGCAGTCAATGTCTTTTTGGTTGCCAAATTCTTTTGTACGTGTAGAATTCTGTAAGGGAAGGTGAGCAGCTGTTCCCAAGCACTTTGCGAGTTCTCCCTGGCGGCAAGACGAACGCAACCTGCTAGGTGTTGTGCCACAAGAGGTCGGGCGCCGCGGGGAACTCGCTTCAAAACAGGTACAGAATTGAATTTTGAAAGGGTTTTCCAAAACGGGTCAAAAGTGGATGTAGCTGGTATTGTAGGTGTAGCTGTTGGTGGGTCTGAAGTGAGTGAATTTTTGGGTCTGTGTACCTTTCCAATATGCACATTCAGACCCCGCTTACCTTTAAAAAACCGTGCCTGGGTACACAGCGAACATCTCTCCAGGATGCTCAGCGATGTTGAAGGTTGACTGGCACTACCACTACCATCCAACACATCGCTGCTGCCACTAAACATCTATATCTATAGAACGATTTTACTTAAATAATTAAGTTAATATCCATTCGCTCACAGACGTGAATATGTTTTGGATATTTCTAACGATTGTATGTATGCAGGTAAAAATGTTCAGTCATAATATTCTTGAGTTTATCCATATTTCAATTTGTATTTAGTATCACAAAAAAACATCTAGCAATATTAAGATGGAGATATGAGAACATTTTAACCAATTCAAAATCACCTCCATAAAACGTTAGTGATTTTGGCTTGAATATCCTCAGAAAGGAAGACATTCTTTTGTTTTCGTTATTCAAACTCAAACTCAAAGCATTTATTTCAAATAAACCTGTTACAGGCACTTTTGAACTGTCAAGGGGTCGGTCAGTCAGAGAGATGAAGCTAGTTGCCCATTCCAAAGCGTATAGTAGGTTTCTATGGAGAAGAACGGGCAAGACACTCCACGGACACTCTTTTAAATCAAAATATTGTTACATAGTATTGGTTACATCATCTATGTTGAAATTATACATGTCAGAACAATATAAAAAGGTGTGCACGTTTAAAGCGTCATAAAAATATAAAAAGCAATTAAAATACATCAGTTATAAGCTAATGAATGCTAAGAAATGACCAGTCCCTACTGACGGCGCCCGTTCATGAACATAACGCATGGATCAGCACCATTTAGCTCATTTTGAAAGTGTTTGCTTTAACAAAAATCTTATTTAATGTGATCACGTATCTTGACTCCATACGAGCCTAACAAGATCTTGACTTCTAAAGCTAGGAGAACTTTGTTAAATTATCTTAGTTCCGTCTACTAAATAATGAATTAGTTTAATTACGGGTAGTTATTTAATTTAGCTTAAATGTTGGCTAGTTTAAGAATGATATAATCGCGGAGTCACCTAACACAAGCAAGTCATTGCTTAAAAGGTGATCTCCAAAACATGTCTGTTAAACATTATGTAACTGAAATATATATTTTTTTTATATATATTAAGTTGCTTGTTACCACGAACTTAAATTATTATTTGATATAAAAAAGAGAAGAAGTAAAATCAAACACAGCATGTATGATGTAACAAAGACCGGTGATTATTCTGTACATGTGCACATTGTTGATATATATAAAATGAATTTGTTCTGGCAAATATGCTATCTTGTTTATAGTAAATAGATAAATAATTATTCCAAACATTTTACACTCAACAACTTTTAACAAAATTTTTTGCTAACTAAGAGAAAATGTATCGTTAGTCTGGATTTTTTTCAGTGTACATTTTCTATTCATAGACAGCCTCAAAAAACATGTACACATCGACCATAATATTCATTAGATTGTGTAAAATTTGTGTTATATTATGTGTAGTAATTAAGAACTCGCTGTGTAATATGTTTTCTGGCTACACATTGACACAATATTATGGAACAAAGATTCTAGAAAATTAAATGAATTCTCGTCTATGTTTGCATGTTTTGTGCCAGACTGTACGTACATATTTATAGCAGTACAGAATTTTCTATTTATTTTGAAAGCAAAATTTCATCAGTTTTTACATTGCATTGAAGTTTGTGTAGAAACATTGAATGTGGACGTACGCGTCAGTGAAGATATGTTTTTTATTTTTTTAGAAAAATATTGAAACTTTATTAAGGTTTTAGCTCACTTTTACATTTTATTTGTAAAAGCAACATTTAAATTCTGTTGGCAGTCCAAACATCCATCTAAACTGAAAAAAATAAAACACTTTTACTCTGAATTTCGACATCAAACGACTTTATAATGTTTTTTTTTTCTACAGATGGCACATAATATATCAAGGCACTTTTAAATATTTCTTTATTTACATCATCCGCAGATAAATATTAATAACGACGATGTGGCCATGCCATATTACATAGCGGGTTGCCATAATCGCTACGCTTGGCAGGCGGGTTGGCGATCGCAGTATGGTGTTGAAAATGCATAGAGCGTTGCTGCCCATTCTCTTCTCAGGTCATTCATTCTCAGGTCCCTTAGTCGCCTTTTACGACACCCAAGGGAAGAAATAGGATGGTGCTTTTCTTTACATCCGGCACTAAACGGATTATTGTTTACTTAAGTTTATTATAATCTTTTGATATTGTTAAGCATGTTAAGTTTTATATTGCTTTAAACTATTTTTCTTCTGTAAGTACTAAGTTTATATGTTGTGTAAGTTGCTTTAACCTAATATTATTTTAGCTCGCTAATATCTGTACTTTGCTGTCTGCATATCGTTTCTCATTAAGAGTCTACAATACCTCATTTTGCTTAGCAAGATTCTCCGTTTTATTGCAAATGCTGCAGCATTACTTTTTGAAATATATATATGGTAAAGTTGAGGATTATTGTTAAGGGCGTCCATAGTCTCAGTGACCTCGAGCATCGAACAGTTTCTTACCCCACCGACCTTTCCGGTCCTTCTCTGTATTTACGTAAGATTTGCCATCTACCGGTCCTTGCTAATACTAAAGTTCCCCGTGTGAAGGCTGTGAGCCGACTGCCGCCAATCGCCCGCGCATGGACCTGCCGCTTGCGTTCGCGTACAAATATACATTGTTTTAACTTTTTCACGTAATATACAATAAAATAAAAAACGGCTAGATGAAAATAAAGAATATATGATTATCTGTTATACAATAAAACATTGTTTAGCCAGATATAGTATTCACCTATTTATAACGAGATTCATTTCAAGAATAGACCTTTACAAAGTTTTAATATTCTCGTTAACTACGCATATTTTTTAAATTCTGGTTTATGAAAATGAAGAACATATATCAAACTCTTACATATATTTTTTTAGATTTTTCATCTACCTTTAAATCGTTGTTATTCTTGGATGAAATTCACTATTTTATTCATGGATGCCCTTAAGTAGTACGATTTCAAAAAATTTTCTCAACAGAAAAAAATTACTTAGTACCTCCAAACCGAACAATAAACCGCTGGTATTCAAAAAATACTTCAAATTAGATCATGACACTGCATAAAAAATAGTGTGCGCTTGCGATAAAGAGTAAGGTGGCGCTGAGGTATTGTGGACTATTAAGACTGAGATATATGCCAGTGACCTTGAGTGGTTAGCTTGCGTGTTCTGTACTGAGCTCACGCAACACGTCGCACGTTCAGCCAGTAATAGGACTCGCCCATCAAGGAGCGCTGTCCCCAATTTGACGCATTATTAATTAATAATGCACAAAACAAACAATATTTGAATAAAACGCGTATACTAAAAGATCAAAAGCCTTTAAATTGGTGAAGGTTTCAGAAAAATACGCTTGGTAAATTTTGCGCCATTCTCTATTAGTTTTTTATCCGCGTTAGACATAACTTTACAAATTAATTTCACTATGTAATATAAACATAATCTAAAATATTCACATATTAAGTTATTAAAAAAAATCTCTAATTTAACATATTTTTTTCGTTTCGTTTAGACATGATCTTCAGTATAAAATCATTAAAACCTGGTTATCGTCGCCTAAAGTATTGACTCTCCTTCTCCCTTTAATCCATCCAAAGGTTGTCTGTAAAACATCGCTTGTAGCGATAAGACCGCCCATTGTGTCACCCTATGTTAAATTTCAACATTTATATCTGTAACTTTGATAGTGTACATAATAGAGTATTCTATTCTATTAAGTGTTTTTTTTTTGTTAATTTGTTTTCAGTGAGTATAAATATTCCGATTATTAGTGCGAAATGTTAGTATCTATTTCGCGATCTACAGACTTTGATTATATGTGAATTAAAATTTGTTCCCACAATAGCAACTTAATGATCTCCTAAAACAGGGCTTCCTCTCTCGTACCCTTTTGCTATGCCCTACAGGGTCCATAATGATCTAATTTATATAGTTACCACCTAAGTACACATCCATCATCATCATTTCAGCCGAAAGACGTCCACTGCTGGACATAGGCCTGCCACAAAAAGGGGGGGTATTTGCCATAATCGCCACGCTTGGTAGGCGAGTTGGCGATCGTTGTATGGTTTTAAAAATACATAGAGAACGCTGCTGCCCATTCTCTAGTAAATCCCTTAGTCCCCTTTTAAGACACCCAAGGGAAGCAATAGGATGGTGCTTTTCTTCACGTCCGTACGTCAGAGTCGTACACATTATAGTAAAGCAATAAAGATATTGAGTATTGAGTATTTAACATTACATTTAGCTATAAAACGTTGTAAATCGTAAAAAACTACAGAACACAAAGAATTGGGATTTTCGCATACTTTAGTCATTTCCAGACCAACATATTATTATTCCCTTAAAATATTCACCCATCATATAAACTGAGGTCGAACATTTATATCTATCACATAAAGATTATAAATGTTCGACCTTTACTTACGGCAACCATGCAACTAAAGTTGCTCATAAAATTAACCAATACAAGCTTCTGCCCGCGACTTCGTTCGCGTGCAGTTTGTCGTTTTAACATAAAACATATCCTATGACACTCACCCTTTTAGCTTCCTACTGGAGACAAAAAAAATCGGAATTGGATCAGTAGTTCCGAAGATTACCCTCTACATACAAACATACAAACTCACAAATTTTATCTCTTTATTTTATTAGTATAGATTTTAAATGTATCCCTATGTAACTTTAAGAGTGGAGCACTCTAACGTTCTCAATTTCTGCATAAAAGGGTTAGGTAAATGTTCGTTAAAACTTTTTAATTTTGTTTCGAATTTACATGGAAAGGTGCATGTAGTAAAGGGTTAATAGCCATGGCGTGTATTTATCATTCGGTGAGGTCGACCTCCTGCGTCTTGAATAACACGGTTAGCTTTTTGGAAAGAGGGCGTGTCAGACTTTTACTGACTAAAACCCACCCGTATTCCTTCATTTGCCTGTGTGCCAGGGCCACGATACCCCTTTCGGCCAAACTCGCAACCCTTATCAGTTTTAAGAATTAAAGGAACAAACTATGAAAATAAATTAGTGTGAACTTAATAGACTGACAATCAGTAAAATATCCTAATCCTTTTTTTTTTGTGTTGGAAATTATCAAATAACTTCTCCCACAAATAACACACCCGTGTTCCTTCAGATGCCTGTGTGCCAGGGCCACGATATCCCTTTCGGACAAACTCACAGCCCTGCTGGCAGGCATTGGCCCTAACAGGCTCCGTAACAATCACTAATATTATAAAGGCATAAGTTTGTTAGTGTGTGTGTGTGGGGGTGTGTGTGTGTGTGTGTGGGGGTGTGTGTGTGGGGGGTGTGTGTGTGTGTGGGGGTGTGTGTGTGTGTTTGTTACTTCTTCGTGCTCAAACGGTTGGACCAATTTTGATTATGCCTGGATGCTTTTATTTAAGTACGTTCTGTTTATGTTTTTTTTTATTTCTGTTTGAGTATAGTTTTTAACTATTAGTATTTTTTTTTGTATAGTGGCGTGTGCTAGATAAGATTTGGCAAATAATTTAATTTTAATGTTTTGTTTTGCGTAATGCAAATTATTTTACATACTACGAGTATCAGATTCAAGTTTTCGAACTATTTTATATTTACTTTAATTTTTAGTTAATTTAAATTTTTAATAATATAATTAACATTAACATTATCTAAATAACTACTAATACCTACGTCATTTATAAGTTCACAAGATTTTTTATTTTCTACATTTTATCTTTGAATTTGAATTTTAATTGTAAGTTATTACTATGTTGCTGTGCCCTAACAGGTTCCATAATTTTATTGTACTTTAGCTTTAAGCCTTATGTAACATATTTTATGCACATTATGGTATGCAAATAAATGAATTAAATTGAATTGAACTGAACAGACAGCTGTGCTGCTGGGGAGTTTGTTGCGCCACTTCTTCTTCCCAGCTAAAGCACTAGGAAGTGGTGAATGGTGGGCGTTTTTGGGGGACTGTCTTATGTAATTTTTGAAGTTTGAAAAGTGCTGATTCTCGTCCTAGTTTGAATAATTTACTTTTTTCTGCCCTTTTGCCGCACCAATCATATTATTTTCTTACGATTGGATCTAATTTCTTCTTCTGTCCCATCCACTTTGCGCCAAAATGGCATCTTTAAATTACCACTCGGCTGCTTCTGAAGTATTTTTGTTCATTTAGGTCCTTCCGCTTTTATTGGGAAAGTTAATGGAGTGTTTTTCCGGTTAATTGGAATAGGGCCAGGAGCCGAGTAGTAACCTTTCGTAAGTTTATTGGGGTTAAAGGTAAAGTTCGGGAGCCGGAACAGATGTTATGGTGCGCTTAGTTCAATTGACTGGGAGAATATAATCACTTTTGATTGTATATTGAATTAATTTTAATCTGTCCATGCCTCGGAAAGCACGTTAAGACGGTAGTCCCGGTTGTGATTCGTGGATCTTTGACATTCGTTAGAGGTCATCGGAAGCCCAAAAACTGACAACCAGTTTTACCAAGGGGTATCGTACCAGTTACTGGGTTACCCAGTTACTAGGATGTGGAGGTCAGATAGGCAATCGCTCCATGTAAAATACTGGTATTCAGCTGTACCCAGTTAAAATGGAAGCCGACCTCAACGGAGTTTGGAAAAGTCTAAATAGATTGTTGTATAGGTGGCCTATCCATGATCATTAGTAGTTGATTTTGGTATGCTAGGGTCTGCCTGCGGACGGTGAGCGATGGGTAGCTCGCCGTCCGATAAGGACCAGGCCCGGGTCGACGGTGCGTTGTGTTCCACGCGCGCCTCAAAGAGATGTCAGCACAAGCTGACGGGGTCCGTTTGGGGCAATGCCTGCCATTGTTGCGAGTTTGTCCGAAAGGTATATCGGCACCCAGGCAACGGAAGGAACACGGGTGGGTCTTAGACACGCCCTCCCGCTCTGAAAAAAATGGGTCTGGTTCTGCTCAAGTAAAATGCAGAGCTTCATATTGACGAAATGGCATTGAATTTCTACTCTATTGGTAGTTTGGGAAGCAAGGTAAATATGTCCTGCAGTCATACAGATATTTAACAGATGTATGACGGCGTGTCTTTAAATCTGCCTTTCATAATCCTAAAAGCAAGTTAGTTACTGTCCACTGGTGGCTTTCAATTTGACATGAAGTCTGAATTTGGATTGAAAATCCATCAAATCCAATATTAAACTTGACCCATACAACTTTTACAAACTCAAACTCAAAGCATTTATTTCAATTAAACCAATTACAGACACTTTTGAACTGTCAAAGAGTCGGCTAGTTAGTCAGAAAGTTGAAGCTATTTGCCCATTCCAAAACGTAGATCTCTATGGAGAAGAACAGGCAAGAAACTCCAAGGACACTCTTTTAAATAAGATGTTACAAACTCCTGGGTACATTATTCTTGTCGCTTCTGTGAGAACAATGTAAAAAAATATATTTAAAAACAATACTAAATATAAGATTAAAAGATTACAAATAAGCCCTGGCTGATAGGAGATTACTAGTCACAACTGACGGCGCCCGTTCACGAACATGACGCGTGGATCAGCACCATCCAGCTCAAGCATTTTTTAGGGAACCGAATGATTCAACACACGCGCCACCATCAGCAAGACATTTAAGTCAGCATGACATACTCTTACCTACTAAAGTTTTTTAAGTCAACATACATCATAACATATAAACGGCTCCATGGTACTCACATTTGCAATGTTTCAATTTCATATCGAAGAGTATTGCATCCACTAAACCACATCCGACTTTCTGTTTTCCATCTAGTTCATGTCATAATGCGTCATCCACATGATATCGAGGTCGCCACCGTAGTAAATGAATGTACGAGTTAATTCGCAGACCCATTGTGTTGCTCACACAATAACACAAGTCTTTTATATCAGTTTCGGGTCAGTTGTAATGAAAGGACCTTATGACTTTAATTAAGCATTTTATAGGCATCGTTGAGATTTAGTTGCTGGCATTCGGGATAGTGTTTTGTTTTGTTTTGAAGGTATTTTTGGGAAATTGCTTTGTTGACTGAAGAAATACATTAAAGTGTATGAACAATGTCAGTAATGAAAATAAAGCGTCCATCGTCCCTATAATGTATTAATTAATGTTAAACAATTTTATTTCCATAGAGCTAACATTATACTTTTATAAGAAATCACAGCTACTGATAGTAAGAAAGTAGCAGAAAAAATAAAACAGACATCATAAATTAAATACCCAGAAAATTTACTGAAAAAAAGGTTAAATGCCAATAAAGACTTAAGAAAATAAATAAAATGACAAAAAGCTATGTTTCCGCCCGGGATCGAACCGGGGGCCTTCTGCGTGTTAGGCAGATGTGATAACCGCTACACCACGGAAACTTGAAAGTGTTAGCCGAAAGGAACGGTCATACGCCGTCCTCGGACGTGAAAGTAATCCAGCTTATATTGACACTGAGATAATTATCAGCGTTTCTTCAAAACCGGTATCAGGTGTGTGTGCCACATATTGTGGTCTTTATTCTTATAGAGATAAGCCCGTTATAAACTTAAATAAATTCCAATAGTGATAAATTCGTAATATGAATAATATGACATGATACAATTTATGATAATTTAAACTTGACCTTGTAGCTCTTCTAGAAATATAAGACATTGAATAAGAATTATTAAATCATAATTAATAACTTGGATTGGGGCCTTGAATTTAATAAAGAAAACAACAAATTTAATCCAAGAGTAGTTGCAGAATATAATTATACATAACATTAAAATAACATATCATCACGACTGTATTCCCCGAAGGGTTCGGCAGAGGTGTACTTATAGTACATCTACATTTCACCAGTTATGTTTAAGTCCCATGTAATAGGGGGCCTAATTATAATTAGTTAAGTATAAAACGAACAGGTCTATAATATTGTTTCGGCATCAGTAACAGTACCTACATGCAGCCGTTTTACTGGTCCGTTTTATCGGATACGTTTTTAGGGTTCCGTACCTCAAAAGGAAACCCTTATAGGATCACTCTTGTGTCTGTCTATCTGTCCGTCTGTCACAGCGGATTTGCTCCAAATCTACTGAACCGATCAAGTTGAAATTTGGTACACATTATGAACTTCTGTGACCCAAACACAGACGTGTTACGTAAATAAATTAATTTTGATTAAGGAGGTCACTTTTGGGGGGCAAATTAGAAAATTAAAAATAAAAGTTTTGCTGATTGTACCGTGTGACATATCAAAAGAAATGGCTTATTTTAAGGATTTTATATATTTTTTTTTTATAATTTTAATATACATACTTTTGAAATTATTTAAGAAAATAGATGAAAAATTAATATTCCCCCCTTATCCCCGAAACTACTGAGCCTAAAAACTTGATAAAAATACAGAAAATAGTTCTTTACTTATAGATTACAGGAAAACCTATAAAAAGTCTGTGATCCTAAAATAATGTATGGGGATCATGTTTTTTAACTACAATGTTAAGTTTGTTCTTGGGATAAATTCATCCCAACTACGGAACCCTTCATTATGCGTGGTCCGACACGCACTTGGCCGGTATTTTTTCATCGATGGCGTATGGATTTGTAAGAGCGACTTCACATATAACACAGTATTCAGTATACAGTAAAAAATATCGGTCCGTTAAATTATGACATTCCGTTTTGTCATCGAATACTGGATGAACGGAATACGTATCCGTCATGTATCTGTTTGTGGGGTGAGGGGGGCCATCCTGGTTGAGTAGAGTTGGTATACTGCGAATTTGCTTGTGAACATCGTATTCCGAGATGACGGATACGTTGAACGTTATACGATGCCTATGTGTGAACAAAACATAATTTTTTGTCGTATCCGTTAATGCGGGTACCGTAAATACGGACCCTGTGTGAACGGGCTGTAAGTAGGTTTTACTTTAACTATAATATTATTTTTAATACCGTCTATACACTTGGCGACCCATACAGTTAAACATTTTACGCTAATATTTATTGTATTATTTTCGGTTCCGGGTCGCTCTAGTACATTCATCACGTTTCTCTGCCAAAAGTAACTCCTCAATCTCATATACCTAAAAGCTAACACAACTGTGGACCATAGTAAGGGGTAGTGGGAATAATATTTTTTTAAGATCCATCGTCCATCCATTAAACATTGATAATACTTTATAAAAAAAAACAAATAACATTAATTTTAAATATAACATAACGTAACATCACGCCTTGTTTTCCCCGAAGGGTATGGCAAAGGTGTACCTAAAGTACACACTCATTTCACCAGTTATGTTAAAGTTCCATGTAATAGAGGGCGAGTCTATTTCCATCAACCGGGCACAAATGCAGATATCGGGATTATTTTTTCAACATTTGTTATAGTATAAATACTTTACAATCTAAGCCACTTGATCCACTGCTCCCGAGATTCATAATTAAGAAGTGCAGTACGATAATGTGAGTTGATTTGTCCCAAAACTCCAGATAACTTCGTGCTTCTTAGAAAATACATAAATTATTATCTTTTTGCAAAATTAAATCTGATATTTACGAAACTTCGTTCTACAAAAGTGAAGGTCAGACGTACCCAAGGGTCAATTAAATAGAAATCTAACCCAGCTAACGTAATCACTCTCTCTACCTACATTTAGGGTATTTATAGCACTACCCTTAATAATTGACACTGTAAGCACTAAATGACGGCACGGTTGGCGCAGTGGTTAAGCGATTGACTGCTGCGCTGCGTGTCGCGGGTTCGATTCCCGCACGGAACAAATGTTTGTATGACCTACAAGTAGTTGTGGCGGGTCTGGCTGTTTGTGAATTTAAAGGTTTGTAAACGCACCCACAATACAGGAGCAATTCCTAGTGTGGGGCCATGTTTAAAAAAAAAAAAAAGCTTCTAATTTAACTTTAGCCAATCCGACCGACAGTCCGACGACACTCCATGTCAAGGGACCATGGAAGATTTATTGGAAAGTTCGAATCGAGAGTATTTGAGAGTCAACTCTTATCGGGGACGCACGTCACCGTATAAAGGACTTTTGGTAACTAAAATCGATACCGATAGCGTTTCACAATATACCCATAGGGTATTGTATAGGTCGGTGCTTTCAAAGAGAGGTTTTTCTCCACTTTCAATTCTGGTATTTTGCTTTTTATTTTGGTTATTGACTGTACTCAGGGGGCCTAAAATGGACGCTTTGGCAGAATCATAATATGAAACTGCGTGCAATTCTTAACCCGCAATTCATCTGTTTGACAGTTTGTATGGAGTTTCGTAAAATGGTCCACAAATTATTAATTGCTCTAATGAAGTCTAATGTCAAATATCAGCTGTCAAACAGATAAATTGCGGGATGTATTAATTGTACGCAGATCATAATAAGATTCTGCTAAAGCGTTCATTTTAGGCCCCCTGGTCACAATTTTTTCCTTCGATGTTTTGCTGCCGGCGCGTGAATTTTCTTTTTTCGTCATTTGTCATTATTTGGAGTTTTTAAAAACTTTGTTTTTAGGGTTCCGTACTTCAAAAGAGAAAAACAGAACCCTTATAGGATCACTTCGTTATCCGTTTGTCTGTCTGTTTGTCTGTCTGTCAGTCTGTCAAGACCCTTTTTCGCAGGAACGCGTGGAGGTATCTAGTTAAAATTAATATCAAATACGTAAGTCTACGGTTCCTTAGAGCGCTAAAAATGTCAAGTTTCTAAGTCAACGCAATAAAAAAATACGGCATAATTTATGCGACATAATTACTTTGATTCTTGCAAGTAAATCAAAACCGATATATGGTACTTCCCGTTGACCTAGAATCGGCAAGAAACAAGGTCTCACAGCAACAGTAAAGGACAAAGTCAGATAATTATTTATTTGTAGTTTAATGGCTTAGAAAAAAAAGTGCGATTACAAACTTACATTTGCAGTTGGAAAATTGACTGTAGCGATCGATGTATGGAAGAACATGATTTTCATCTACAATGTTAAGTTTGTTTTTTTGATTAATTCATATCAACTACGGAACCCTTCATTGTGCGTGTTCCGAACTTCCGATACGCACTTCACCGGTTTTTTTTACCCCTGACAAGGCGGGCAGAAACTTTTTGTGCTATACATCGATGAGTATTAGTGTTAGTACTCGCGGTATCGCTTTTAAAGTGCACCTAGATTTTGCGTTATCGAGATTTGATCTCATGGTACAGGGGAAGAACACGTCTATTTACTCTGAAAGTACAGAGAGCTCTGTACTGGTACCCATAGTTTATCGATCTCAATGAATATTTTGCGTCATGTTAAGAATAATTGTCCTTTCAACATTTTTTTTAAGTACATATTTACCCTACATCATATTTCTGGCATCAAGCCGTTCCTTAACCATTGGTGGATTCACGCATCCCTTGTTACGCCTTTTTGCCAATAAATTTCCGATAAGACAAATCGTTTTAGGTCCCAGAAACTTACGTATGAATTCAAGGTTCCTTTATCAATTTATGTTCCCTGAAAGCTTTTGTAAAACCGTGCTTCTACTGGCAAAATGGAGTCTGGTATTTAAAGTAAATACTTTGTTCTTTGACAAACAAAATACGGATCATTAAATTAAATGATATTAAACTTCGTCGGGTCTGTATTGTGTTTCTATTACTCTGTAATTGTTGAGGCGTAGTTTGAAAGACAAATGAACTTGTACCCTTTGATTAAATGAATGGACTTTGCAAGAATATGACAGGTTGGAGAGAAATGTTGAAAAAACATGTAAATTACCAACAGACTTTAAGTAAATACTTAGTAGGACTTCGGAACTTGCATGTGTGATCGATGAATGGTATCCCTGGACGGTGAGCGATGGGTAGCTCGCCGTCCGATAAGGACCAGGCCCGGGTCGACGGCGCGTTATGTTCCACGCGCCACACCTCAAAGAGATGTCAGCACCAACTGACGGGGTCCGTTAGGACCAATGCCTGCCAGTGTTGCGAGTTTTTCCGAAAGGGATATCGTGGCTCTGGCACACAGGCAACGGAAGGAACACTGGTGGGTTTTTTGTCAGTAAAAGTCTGACACGCCCCCCGCTCCGCCCAGAGCGGGAGAAGTTATATCCAACCCAAAAAAAAAAATTGTATCCCAGTAAAAGACCCTTTAACGAGTAACTAATAATTTCATTGACTATATTGTGATGACTTCTGCCTGACTATTTTAAGCGTTCGTATTTATCAGCCCAGCTTTTTTGTGGGATGCTAGCTGTGCATAATACTATTAAAAGGTCACTAATTTATAAAGCTTTCCACTGTTTTAACAATAACTTCGTAGCTTTAGCAAGTGGAGGTTGGTCCCAAAAATCCACTTATTTGAGGTGTCGAAATGCTTCGCTGCAGACGCAGATAAGCTTATTAAGAGCTATTCCGGCGTCGACTGAAATTAGCGCCATCTTCTTATTTTATCAACTCTCTTCAGATTCTCCCAGAACATTTAGCTCCTTTTTGCAAAAATATATTTCCAAAATAATGTATTTTATCGCCAGTGTTTCAGTATAAATGGGACATAAAATTTCTTTTTATTATGGCGGTTAAGCTGAGCGGTGAAGCTTAAAACATCAAGCAAAAGTTACTTGAGCAAAAGTTGCGTTAAATTGACTGAAGTAAATGTTTCCCGCTCTTTATTAATTATATTAATATTTGAATATAGCCTCGAAGGTTCATGTACCGTCGGTGATGCAAAAGATTTAATGTTAAAATTTCGATAATGTTAGGTAACGGTTTAACCAGCTGAGTCCATTGATTCAGTTCACCTCAGACACCACTGTATTGTTGACGAATGTTTTAGATAATCACATACAACACTGACTTACCGTGAAAAAACCGACCAAGTCAACAAACTTAACATTGTAGTTGAAAAACATGATCCCCCATACATTCAGACTGCAAATGTAAGTTTGTACGCACAATATTGAGTGATTTCCCATGTAATTTTAAGACCATAGACTTCTTATGGGTTTTCCTATAATCTATAAGTAAAGAACTATTCTCTGTATTTTTATCAAAATGTTATGCTCACTAGTTTCGGAGATAAGGGTGGTCATTTTTCATCTATTTTCTTAAATAATTTCAAAAGTATGAATTACAATTATAAAAAAAATATATATATGAAGTCCTTTAAACAAGCCCTTTCATTTGATATGTCACACGGCACAGTCAGTAAAACTTTTTATTTTTAATTTTCTAATTTGCCCTCCAAAAGTGACCTCCGTATTCAAAATTAATTTATTTACGAAACACGTTTGGGTCACAGAAGTTCATATGTGTACCTAATTTCAACTTAGTTATCTTACTACTTATCGGTCCAGTAGATTCGCAGAAAATCAGCTGTGACAGACCGACAGACAGACAGACAGACACACGAGTGATCTTATAAGGGTTCCTTTTTTCCTTTTGAGGTACGGAACCTTAATGAGCGTGGAAAGAGTAAGGAAACATAGATGATCAGACATTGGCCAACACGCAATACGCAAACGTAGATAACAATAATCAATGCTCTCCAATCCTTTGTATGAATAACTTTAAAAAAGCCCATTGCTTTGGAGTGGTACAGTTGTAGGTCATTAGACTACTTTGCTAACCATATTTTCACTTAGTCGGTAAATAAACTTACCACTCTTTCTCTTATTAAAAACTTCACCCTCATTTATTACTACTAATTCAATTGCCAACATAATCGTAGCGCTTAATAAATGTTTTCACGGCCTCACAAAAGCTATGGAACTAAGTAAACGAACTTCGGGTTACAGACAATGGTTATAAATTGTGATAGCGACGGTTTTATTGGTACCCTAATAAATTACATTAGCGAATTCTGCGCAGACGACGAAGACGTAGTCGAAAGCGGTCAGAAATTCACTCTTTGGACGAATGCCTCCGATAAACTTCGTTCCCTATCTGTTTGACCGAAGTTCCTTTAGTATTGTGCTTCACAAAGCTGATGTTATCGGTCGGACGGCCATGAATATTTTCGCACTCTTAATTTCTTACTTATCTATTGGGGAATCTGCTTTGAGCGTTGCCTTATCTTTATAGAAATCGGGATTCGTGGCTGGTAAATTATTTTAAGGTAATTTTATATTTTATTCAAAGTCAAAGTCAAATTGTTTATTTTAAATAAATCATATATGGCACTATTGAACGTCAAAATTTACAAAAAAATAGAATTGATTCTAGTCGCCCCTTCCAAAAGGTAGTTTCGTATGGAGAAGAATGGGCAAGAAACTCCACCGTTACTCTTTTAAAATGTCGTACAATATTTTTTATAGGTACCTACATTAATTATACAATTATATGTGAAGACGATGCACCTAGAATAAAATTACTATACCACAATAGGTAAAAAGAGTTAAGAATGAAGCAATGACAGATAAATTAATTATGTGAAAGATACAAATGGTGCTCACATATTTACATACATCGTAAAAAAAAAAATATACGTTTTCCTAAAAAATGTGAGTGTGAGTTAAGGCTTCTTTCTACATACCAGCGCGACTTGTCGCGCGACGCGACACGGCACAAAGGCCCCGCGTGTCGCAGGACGAGCGGTGCCTTTGTGTCGCGTCGTGTCGCGCGACAAGTCGCCCCGGTATGTAGAAGCCTTTAAGGTAATCAAAGAATTTAAAATAAATGTCTTTAAAATAATAATTTATAGAATTAAAATAGCAACTCTATGATTTTGTCTAGACTCTAGATTGTCCTATGGAGCTGGACCAGCATGTTTCCAAGCCTTACTCTAATTTGTAATAGGCTTATTTACAAAGTGTACTTTAATATGAGTTTTAAATTTTCTTTCATTTAGTTGCAATATATATTATCACAAGGTATTTTGTTGTAACATTTAACACAGTACCCCATAAAAGATGTATGTACTTTAAGTAATCTGAAAAATGGTTGATCTATTTTATCTTTATTTCTTGTATTAAAATGATGTCTTATTTTATTAAAAAGATGTAGATTTTTCCTTACATACATAATATTTACATTTTTTTTTTATTGGCGATAAGGATCCTTTTGTTAGCAGTAGATAAGTGACAGGCTGAGTTAACTGAAACAAACTATAAAGCTTGTAAACTTTGTAAAAATCTTATTAGTCTTATTATGCAAATTGATTAAAAACGTTATTAGTTTCACTTTGACTTCGTAACGAGGACAAAACTATATCAAAAGTGAATTTGCTAACGAATAGCATTAAGCGTGTTTTATCCCATAGGTAATCATGTTAGCTGCGAGGCTAGATGTACTTTTATCAATTTTCTACTACTCGATATTTTCATAAAACACGTTGACGATGCATAGTGCATATGGAATATAAGTAGTAATATGTGACAGGCGAGTTAACTGAAACAAACTATAAAGCTTGTAAACTTTGTAAAAATCTTATTAGTCTTATTATGCAAATTGATTAAAAACGTTATTAGTTTCACTTTGACTTCGTAACGAGGACAAAACTATATCAAAAGTTGCTAACGAATAGCATTATGCGTGTTTTATCCCATAAGTAAATAACGTTAGCTGCGAGGCTAGATGTTCTTTTATCAATTTTCTACACGTACTACTCGATATTTTCATAAAACACGATGACGATGCATAGTATGGAAAATAATACTCTTTACAAACTGTAGGTATATCTTTGCGAGCCTTGTGGAAGTTAATAACCAAAGTGTTTTGTTAGATGGGCGTTGGTATTGTTGCTTAAATCTAGACAAAATTAACTTCGGGATAGCTAAAAATAAATGATCTCCTATGTGACATTCGCCGAGTAGTTAGAATTAACAGCAGCGTCAATAAAGAGGTAAGAAGTCGTATGTTGATTAAAGGTGGGTGCGTTTCATATCATATAAAGTTATTTGGTATATTTTAATTTCAATAACGTTCATTATATATAGATATAATAAACGTGAGTTATACCAACTGTTGATATAATTTCTTTAGATATAACATTTATATCCTCTAAAACTTATTTAGTAAAACGTTATTGGATAAAACGTTTATTGAATCGAAAATCATTAGGCCTACCGTTTAAAATATATAATATTGCGATTAATTTGATTGAGTGTGCTGCGGGACCGGCGTGACAGAAACGAATCGCTGCAAAACCGACTCCACGTAGTTTTGTCTGCCCTAGAGTGTTATTTAAAATCACGTAGGCGCAGAGGGGCGACGAGGCCCGTGATTTTCCGGCCAAGCAAGCTGAAGCCGTGGTGGTGAGCGTGAAACACATTTGCATGTTTTTTACTAGGCGTTGTATCATATTAGACTAAATAGGTTTTATGTCTTTTGAGTGGTATATCAAACGGTTTTATATTCAATGTATGTTAAGCTTATCAAAATTAGTTGCTTTAAAATTATATCAATCGTTTATTATATTAACTGGTCATTATATTAAAAATTATATCAAATAAAATTATATATTCAGTTGTAAATATTAGAGTTTTTGTAATTATATCTTAAATTACTTACCCATTAAAGGTATTGTAAAAGGTTTTATATTTCTACAAATAAATAAGGTTTATTTTACCTCATGTTAGTTAAAAAAAAGCCATCGAATAAATTTCTTGTTTTTTTTAATAACCAAAGTGCGTACCGTAAATTAATGTTGTCACAGTCTATTAAATAAATATTCTCCCATGCTTTAACAAATATTCTGTATAAAAGCCACTCACCATATTAGAGCCTACATGACGTAGCATCCCTTGAGGGTTGTAATTACCTGTAAACATGAAATTGGTAACATTAGTTAACAATGTGTGTCAGTAGGTTATCTGGGTAATTATTTCCTTTTAGTTGATGAACTCAGTTGCTCCATGTAAAATACTGGTATTCAGTTACATCTGGTTAGACTGGAAGCTGACCCCAACATAGGTGGGAAAAGACTAAACAGATGGTGATTTATTACTAGAGATCGGATATTTGGATGCATATTTACCTAAGCTTTGACCCCCTTATTACAAAACAAGGTTTATCTTCAGACCCAGGTTTAAAACATGGAGCCATTATTGAATTTCGAACTTTATTCCGACTATGGTAAAGTTCCTTAACACAAAACTGACAACTTAGTACCGAACTAAGTTTTCAGTTTTGTATAAAGAACGGTATTTCAATCACTGTTACGTTCTTATTACAAAAACTGGCTCCATGGTTTATGCCATGTCAAAATATGAATCTTGTTTTGTAATAAGGCGGTGAGAGTTGACTAGTATAGAGTGCGCTTCGGTACAGGAAAAGTGTCGGTTTCCAGGACCGACGAATTTTTAACAACCACTCTTTTGTACTGTGTATGCGGGCCAATCAATATATTTCATTTTAGATAAAAAAGTTTTGAAGAAATTTGAATAAGTATTTTTTTTTTTTACGTGTTATATTTTTCACAAAATTTTTGCCTAGTTCTAAATATATAAGAAATATTTGTTATGCTTAGGAATACAACATTTTCTACATCACCATCATTTCAGCCGAAAGACGTCCACTGTAGGACATAGGCTTCTCGCAAAAGAGGGGGTTGCCATAATCGCCTCGCCACGCTTGGCAGGCGGGTTGGCGATCGCAGTATGGTGTAAAAATGCATAGAGAACGCTGCTGCACAGTAAGTCCCTTAGTCGCCTTTTACGACACCCACGGGAAGAAATGGGATGGTGCTATTCTTTACGTTCGGCACCACACGGAATCAAATTTTATACACATTGTTATTAATGAAACCCCGCGATCCCGGGAAAAAAACAATTTTAAGAAGCCGTTTCCATACTTTGTATTCGTTGCCGGAAAAAAAAACGTACTTTAGGTAAATATGCATCCGAATATCGGATCTCTAGTTATTACTTAATAGTATTCTTTATACGTACTGTCAAGTCAAAAACAGGAAAATGTCTGCGTGGTGCCCGACGTAAAGAATAGCACCAACCCTTTTCTTCCCGTGGGTGTCGTAAAAGGCGACTAAGGGACTTACTATACAGGCTGCCTTTGAAAACATGCGACAAAATTTGAAGGAGTGTTCTAGCCATCAATATGAACAACTTTTATTATGGGACCAAATAAGAATTCGCAAAAAAAAAAGTCAACCTTCTTATACAAAATGGTCCATTCGGTTATGTACCTTTATAGGAAAGTCGACTTTTTTTTTTGCGAATTCTAATTTGGTCCCATAGTAAAAGTTGTTCATATTGATGGGTAGAACACTCCCTTAAATTTTGTCGCATGTTTTCAAAGTCAGCCTGTAGAATGGGCAGCAGCGTTCTCTATGCATTTTAACCCCAGACAGCGATCCCGCCTGCCAAGCGTGGCGACTATGGCAAACCCCCCTTTTCGTGGAGCCCTATGTCCAACAGTGGACGTCTTTCGTTTGAAATGCTGATGATGAGTCAAAAATTATATACTTACATGTTAGAGAATTTGTGAAGTAATTTTCTTCTTGATTTTTGAAATGTTCAAGGAAGACAGTTCTACGAGAGTCAATGGAATGAAATGGAATCACACAGGAACTTAGTTATTAGGGCCCGTATTTATAGAGCGTTACTCAGTACTCAAGCATTACTTAAGACTAGTTTCAACCAATCCAATGGCTTGAATCTAGTCTTAAGTAATACTTGAGTACTGAGTAACGCTCTATAAATACGGGCCAAGGTATATTAAGACACTGTTGAAAAAAAGAAATCAGAAATACTTACTAAAAATGTGTTACAGACCTACTTTATAAATATTTTTCAGCTATTTTTTCATACTTACTGTACATTTTTGTTTTTTAACGACCCGTATCAAAGATTGCTGAAATGCAACAGATATCGAGACTTCGAAAGACCATTCGTAGAACAGTCTGGTCTATTAACTCCATTATTAATATTACCCATAGATTCACCCAACATGCAACAAGGAATTGTATACATATAACATTGTGTTCTAATGAGTGTGTCATCATCATCATTTTTGAAGAAAGACGTCCACTGCTGGACATAGGTCTCCTCCAATGGGGGGTTTGCCATAATCACCACGCTTGGCAGGCGGGTTGGTGATTGCAGTATGGTGTTAAAATGCATAGAGAACGCTGCTGCCCATTCCCTAGTAAAGTCCCTTAGACGCCTTTTACGACACTCACTCAGAAATAGGGGAGTGCTATTCTTTACGTCCGGCACCAAACAGACGAGTGAGTGTGTGTGTCTACCTAACCCCAAATCTGTGAAAATCTAATCTTGTTCCTCTGGCACGGTGCGAATCGAAATATCGAGACTTCCAACGACAACTAGTATTGGTACAAGAATGCTCTACTTACTCCATTATTTATATTTCCCGTCTATTCTTACTATATCAAACGGGGAATTATATCAGAAGTGTATCAACCTAACAACAAATGTGAACAATTCTAAAAATCTAAGCATGAACAACAACATAACAATGAATGAAACAAAAAAAAAACACCAAATGTGTGAAATCAAATCTTGTTCCTCTGGCACGGTCAGTATCATTCTTCTGCCCTTATACCAATTTATTTCGGTTCTGGCACGGTGCGAAACAAAATATCGAGACTTCCAAAGACCTTTTGTAGTTTAAGGTACGCTATACTAACTCCATTATTAATCCATTGTTATTTGTTTTGGAATATTTTTACATTAAGCTTTTGACATTACACATTACGACTTATATTCTTGATTGTATAATTTGCGAGAGATTTATATTTAATTCATTTTTATTTTTTTTTATTCTGATCTGTTCAATTCGACTATGGCTAATAATAATTGTAATAGCTGTATCTATAATATTATTAATTCAAACCCAATATTTTGCATGCCGTAAGGTAAAATTTACCGGGACACTTAATAAATATTCCAACTTATATGTATACCTACATTATCAGCAAATAAATAATTTATTTCTTTCTTTATTAATATTACCCGTCCATTCACCTAATTTCGAACAAGGAATTGTATCAGAAATATAGCTAAGTACCTAACATCAAATGTGTGAAAATCAAATCTTGTTCCTCTGGCACGATGCCAAAGGATCATGTTGGGCTTGCTAGTCGGCTAACCGCGGCTCCGGCCTAATATCCGATTTAAGTCTGGTTACCCACAAGGACGCGGGAATGCTTCGACCAATATACTGCGCTTAGGCCCGCGACAGATATGTAGGGTGTTATGCGTTTTGTTGTGTTATAAGCTGTGGGATTATTCGGGGTATTTGTTTGAAATGGAGTGTTAATGAGAAATCAATAGCATATTGTAGAACAAGATTCATTATTGACGCACCAAACTTTCAGTCTCTTTCACAATGTCCCACACTTTACAGACAAATGCTCGTAGTACTAGGTATTGCTACTTAAGACGCAGATATATGCCAGTGACCTTGAGTGGTTAGCTTGCGTGTACTGAGCTCACGCTACGCGTCGTACGTTCAGCCAGTAATAGGACTTGCCCATCAAGGAGCGCTGTCCCCAATTTGACGCATTATTAATTTATTTTACACAAAATAAAAGGTATTTTAATAAAACGCGTATACTAAAAGATCAATAATTAAATTATCTTTAAATTGGTAACGGTTTCAGAAAAATACGCTTAGTAGATTTTGCGCCATTCTCAGTTTTTTATCCGCGTTAGACATAACTTTACAAATTAATGTAATATAAATATAATCTAAAATATTCACATACTAAGTTATTGAGAAAATGCTCAAATTTAACATATATTTTTTTCAAATCATTAGCACTACTCGTTTAGACGTGATCTTCCGTATAATTCATTAAAAGTCAATTATTGTCCCCTTAATTAAAGACAATGAATTTACCTCTTTCTAAATCTCCAGACGGTACCGTCTAGTGCCGGACGTAAAGAATAGCACCACCCTATTTCTTCCCGTGGTAGTCGTAAAAGGTGACTAAGGGAGTTACTAGAGAATGGGCAGCAGCGTTCTCTATGCATTTTAACACCATACTGCGATCGCCAACCAACCTGCCAAGCGTGGCGATTATGGTTCTTCCCTCTTTTGATGGAGGCTATGACCAACAGTGGACGTGTTTCGGTTGAAATGATGATGATGAAATCTCCGGTCACCACATTCTGTCTCGTTTTACTAAGACCCAAGGATTAAACAATACAACGGGTAATGAGAACAACGATATAATTATGTGACAACATGCGAATACAATCCGATTACAAATCCAATTACACGAGTCAGGATCTTTAGCTGTGAGGGAAAGACTATTGTACTATTTAGAAGGGCCGTATTGAAATACCAACAAAACCTCCCTCTTTATAAAAAGCCTTTACAAACTTTATTCATTTCTGCATGACGTCAGTTTGCAGCGACGAAAACACAACTTTCCTTATCTATATGCTTTAAACCGGGCTAATTAGGCTCCAAAACTTGCTCAGGCTACGTGATGCTACATACATTTTTTAAATTCGCCCTCTTGGCTAGCAGGTGGCCGGATAAAAAATACCGATCTCGCTACTTTCAAAGATTTTTTATAAAGCATACAGAGTTGTTTTTTGATAGTAAATTATGGTAAACAGGAAACAGAACAGTTTAAAATGTTAATGGATAGTGTGTGGTTAATGTCCTAAAAAGACAGGGTTGTAATAGATTTTTGGTTGTAAAAAGTATGTGTCCCGATTCATTTACATACAAGTGTAAATTAATCGAGACACGTACTTTTTTATTTTAATAATATTTTATACTAGCTTTTGCTTCGCTCGCATTAATTTAGAATTTGTCAATCATTTCGGGTTGTACTCTGCTTTTGAGTGTTATTTAATACATCCCATAACATAACTCAATCATGATTCAAAAGACACGTGGTGCCATCTATTATCATAAGAACGTTATTGCTATTTTCCTCAGGAACAGTACTTTTTATCGGGATGAAAGGTGCCCTATGTCCGTTTCTGTACACCCGACAACGTATATGCAAAATTTCAGGATGATCGGTTCGGTGGTTTAGGCGTGAAAAGGTAACACACAAACTTACATTCGCATTTATAATATTAGTTAGGAAGTTAGGATTTCAGCCGAAAGACGTCCACTGCTGGACTTAGGCCTCCCCAAAGGGGGGGGGGTTATCATAATCGCCACGCTTGGCAGGCGGGTTGGCGATCGCAGTATGGTGTTAAAATGCATAGAGAACGCTGCTGCCCATTCTCTAGAAGTCCCTTAGTCGCCTTTTACGACACCCACGGGAAGCAATAGGGTGGTGCTATTCCATATGTCAGGCACCACACAGCCAGCATTTATAATATTAGTTAGAATTTTCTGTTGTAAAAAAAACATGACAGCGTTCATTCCGATTTTGGCCTCACGCGAAAAGACCTGGTTCAGCTATATCTTCATACTAGCTTTCGCCCGCGGCTTCGCCCGCGTGGATGTCGAAAAAAAAACAGCTTCTCTATCAGCATTCCCCCAAAACATTATACCATATCTTAGTTGGAACCAACGTAAGCGTGGTAAGCAGATAGGAGTGCAGTTTGAAATCAAATCAAATCAAATCAAATTTATTCGTTAATGTAGGTATCAATACAATAGGTTGTTATAATATAATGGTTAGTTCGCTACATTTTACTCGAGAGCATACAAATAATAATACAATTCTAATTGTGTCGAAACAACAGACACACATTTCAAATAATGCAATTACTTACACACTAACACACAATTCCTTACGTACTAACACACAATAAATTACCAATGTCAAAAATAATAATAATCTAAATGTAATAATGCAAAAATCTAAATGTCAGTGGTGTCCTCCATAAACTGAGTTGTGGAGATTGGTGGGTTGGGGGAGGTGATTTACAACTTTACGGAGGATATAGATAGCATATAAATATCAACTTCGTTTTGTACATACTTGTTCAATATACGTGTCCTCCATTTCATGTCTAAGTCTATTTGTAAGAAATTTTGTATTGTTTATTTTTTCTTCGTTTTTGTTCTTAAATAATAATGTTTATATACCAACTTTTGAGTTATTCAAGGTACTCAGTAAAATTGTCCCGAAAACTTAATTACCCCTTTTTCCGATTCTCGAAAACTCCATATTTTTTTATCTTTTTTTTTTGTAAAGTATGAGCATTGAGTTTCGAGTTAATCGGACCTCGCGTAAAGATTCTTAAAAACAAACTGTAACACTCCCTAAAATCCTTTTGAAGGGTAGTTTTGAAAAACGCAACCGTCATGACAAACTTTGTTATTTAAGAACGTATTCTTGCTATGATTCACGTTTACTAACTCAAAAAATATGATTGTTCATACAATCTAAATCCCTTTTCACCCTCATAATACAGATCCAATTTTCAAAAACCGAATCTTAGAGTTCGCCTACAATGTATGGAATGTAAATAGTATATTCTCAAATGAAATTAGTATTATAATAATAAAAAAATTCTGATGTCAGTCAGTCAGGACTTCGCCCACGACTTCGTTCGCTTGGATTTCGTACTTTCCCCTAAAAAATATTTCAGCAACACCTCCACCTCCTTTTAATGATGTGGTATTCATTATTACGATCTTTATTATTAAACAGTATTCTCTATTTCTATCAAGTAACGACTGCCTCGTTAGTCTAATGGTCACAAGCACGACTGCTGAGCATGAGGGGTGGGTTTGATTCCCAGGTCGGGAAAAGTGTTATTGGATTTTCGAATTTCTCAGTAGCAGCCCGAAGTCTGGATTTATGCCCGGTTGATGGCAATAGGCTTGCCCCCTATTACATGGGACTTAAACAGAACTGGCGAAATATGGTTGTACTAATGGTACACCTCTACCTATCCCTTTGGGGATTGCAGGCGTGATGTTATGTAATAAGTACTCGGGTCGAATTTCAAGTTAATATATCAAAAGAAATAAGATCTGTTCATACAAACTATATCGCCTCTTTTTACGCACTCAAAGGGGTAAATTGTTGAAACATCGTTTTTGACGTTTCTATTATTGGACTTATAGGTTATTTATACCAATTTTCAAGTTAATCTAGCCAAGCAGTAAAATCCTTCCTTGTAAATTCACTAACCCTTTTCACCAAATTAGGGGCAGATTTTCAAAAAACCTCATACAATTTATTCTTTGTATTCAGTACAGATACTGAGTTTCAAGTTAATCGAACCGTGTGTTTAAAATCTTCCATACAAACTTTGATATCCCCCAATCCCCCTTTAGGGGGCAGTTTAAAAAAACAAAAAAATGTTAAACTTTATAATTTACTTAGGTTAGTATTTATGCCAAGTTTCAGGTTTATTAACTCAAGGAATAAGATTTTTCATACAAACAAAATCACCCCTTTTCACCCCCTTAAAGGTCTAATTTCCAAAAACCCCTTCTTAGCTGATGCCTACGTGATAATTTGGAGTTAATCAAGCCACACAGTAGAATCCTCCTCTCTTTTTCTTTTTTACCCCTTTTCACCCCGTTAGGAATAAATTTTCTAAAAACTCTGATCAATTTTATTCTTTATATTTGGTTTACAGTATAAATACTGAGTTACAAGTTAATCGGACCGCGCGTTAAAATTCTTCCATACAAACTGACATCCGCAAATCCCCCTTTAGAGGGTAGTCAAAAATAAAATGTCACACTTTATAATTTACTTAGGTTAGTATTCGTGCCAAGTTTCAGGTTTGATAACTCAAGGAATAAGATTTATCCCCCTTTTTCACCCCTTAAAGGTCGAATTTTTAAAAATCCCTTCTTAGCGGATGCTATGGTTTCCAACCACAAGTCGAAATATTAGTGATTTTAACTTAAAAAGAACTTTCATTAAAAATAATATTTTGTACCGTTTTTTACCCCTTAAGGGTTGAAATTCTATCAACACCGTTGCATTAGCTTCCAACCATAAGCCTAGATAATAAATTTAGTGATTTTTACTGTGAAAATTAAGGACTTTGATACACAACTTCATCCCCCTTTTTAACCCTTCGGGGGTAGAATTATCAAAAACGCTGACATAAGTATAAATTAATTTTTAATTGTCAGCCTATACACTAAATTTGAAGATCCTAACTTCAAAACTGACGGACTTTCATATAAACTTCCATCCCCTATTTTACCCTCTTAGGGGTGGAATTTCAAAAAACCCTTTCTTAGTGGATACCTACTCGTTACAAAGAACACACCCTCCAAATTTCATGTCTCTAAGATCAGCGGTTTAGGCTGTGCGTTGATATATCAGTCAGTCAGTCAGTCAGTCAGGACTTTGAATTTTATATATATAGATAGATTTAATTATAAAGATCAATAGTATAATCTGTTCAGTTATGTGACATTGCTTCGTAGACCTTTGCAAGGAGCAATTATTGACTGCTTCTTGTGATTCCTTCACAGCTGAAGACCGTGACTCAAATAATACTATGCGTCTACAAGGTATGTGTTTTTATGATCACAATATTCCTTAAAATTCAACAACTGGCAAAATGTTTTTTTTATGTTAAAGAAGATGGGTAGGTATAAAAAAGTCCTTGCACAAGAAATTACAAAAGAATTATTCTAGGAAACTAAAAAAAAAAAGCGGGAAAAGGGTCTTCTATAAGTACGTTTTTCTATACTTATTCTTTGACGTAAGGAAACAAAGAAACCCTGCAAGTAATTGGCCGTGAAATACATTGCGCACGGACGCGCGACGAGACGTCTGCTGAAAACCAAGTGTTAGGCACGCACCAACTTAAATAGGTTCTGAGATTGTTCTTATTCTTGATAGCTGAATTAATTTTTTCCGAAGGCGTTTTTATACGCTCGTGTAGACGTAAGGCCTTCAGGGAAAAGTTAAAAATCTGTCGCTTTCCTGAAAATTTTATTTTAAGAAATAACAAAAAAATCTGAATTTATTTTTATTTTGATACCAAAGACAAAGTTCGCGTATAAACTTTATTACACTGCAGAGCAAATACTTTTCATTCAGAGTAGACACGACTTATGTGCAATGATAAATCGGTTATCGCTCCTTGTTTGGCGACTCATCGCCAAACAAGGAGCGAAACAAAAGGTATTTTAATAAAACGAGTATTTTAAATAATCAATAATTAAATTATCTTTAGATTGGTGAAGGTTTCAGAAAAATACGCTTGGTAGATTTTGCGCCATTCTCAGTTTTTTATCCGCGTTAGACATAACTTTACAAATTAATTTAATTATGTAATATAAACATAATCTAAAATATTCACATTATTGAAAAAATGCTCTAATTTATCATATATTTTTTTCAAATCATTAACACTACTCGTTTAGACGTGATCTTTAGTATAAAATCATTAAAAGTCGGTTATCGTCCCTTTAAGAGATGACTAGTCTCAACTGATGACGTCCGTTTACGAACATGGCGCGTGGATCAGCACCATCCAGCTCAACCGTTTTCATGAATCAACAACATCAACTCACACGTTAATTGTTACGAATAATCAAATTGGTGTTTTAAATCTGAACCACCACGACGTGATACTAGTTCTTGTAGCTACTAAGAGCTTCAAGAAGTATGTATGGTTACTATCATAAGATTAAGACCAAAAAATTCAAGGAAAAAATCAAGAAACCTGTTACATTTTAATCGTAACAACCATGTTCGTTTACAGTGAGACATTTTATATCCACACTAGCTTTCGCCCGCGCCTTCACCCGCGTTAATGTCGGAAAAAATACCACGGGAACGTACTACCGTGATGAAAACCTAGTACCCTATGTGTTTATCCAGATTATAAACTATATGTGCGCCAAAAATCATCTAAATCCATTCAGTCGTTTTTGCGCCAATCTGAAACATAAAATCCCCTCTAAAATTGACTACCCCTTTTAGAGGTAGACTTTTTGAAAACCCTGATATAATTTTTCCTTTATTTCCGATCTTAAATAGACACACACAGATAGATAGACGGAGATAGTACAGAGTAGAGTTAGTTTAACGGCACGTTAAAATCTTTCCCCCACAAAATTCAACCCCCCCCCCTTTAAAAGTTTGTTTTCTAAAATGTATGTACGTAGTTACGGTCGTTTCAATTATTAAGAATATCCGGGTAAATTATCAAGTTTATTAATCAAAGTAAACATAATTTTGATATAAACTGTATTTCGCCTTTTCAGGAGGTTTTTGAAAAATCTTTAGATAAGTGTTTTGTGATATTATGTTTAAAATACTTCAGAGTTTATCAAAACGCGTAGTAAAATCCTTCCCTAAAAACGTGTGGCGTCCACCACTATGTGGCGTCCACCGCTATGTGGCGGTTACCACTATGTGGCGGCCACCTCTATTTGGCGGCCACCGCTATGTGGTAGCCTCCACTATGTGGTGGCCACCGCTATGTAGCGTCCATCGCTATGTGGTGATCACCACTATGTGCCGGCCGCTGCTATGTGGTGATCACCACTATGTGCCGGCCGCCGCTATGTAACGGCCACCGCTATGTAGCGGCCACCGCTATGTAACGGCCACCGCTATGTAGCGGCCACCGCTATGTGGTGGCCACCGCTATGTAGCGTCCATCGCTATGTGGTGATCACCACTATGTGCCGGCCGCTGCTATGTGGTGATCACCACTATGTGCCGGCCACCGCTATGTTACGGCCACCGCTATGTTACGGCAACCGCTATGTAACGGCCACCGCTATGTAACGGCCACCGCTATGTAACGGCCACCGCTATGTAACGGCCACCGCTATGTAGCGGCCAACGCTATGTGGCGGCCTCCGCTATATCTTGAAGGCCACCGCTATGTAGCGGCCGCCGCTATTCAACGGCCACCGCTATGTAGCGGCCGCCGCTATGTAACGGCCACCGCTATGTAGCGGCCGCCGCTATGTAGCGGCCACCACTATGTTACGGCCACCGCTATGTAGCGGCCGCCGCTATGTAACGGCCACCGCTATGTAGCGGCCACCGCTATGTAGCGGCCGCCGCAAAGTAGCGGCCACCGCTATGTAGCGGCCGCCGCTATGTAGCAGCCACCGCTATGTTACGGCCACCGCTATGTTACGGCAACCGCTATGTAACGGCTGCCGCTATGTAACGGCCGCCGCTATGTAACGGCCACCGCTATGTAACGGCCACCGCTATGTAGCAGCCACCGTTATGTTACGGCCACCGCTATGTTACGGCAACCGCTATGTAACGGCCACCGCTATGTAACAGCCACCGCTATGTAACGGCCACCGCTATGTAGCGGCCAACGCTATATTTTGAAGGCCACCCTTGTGTGGCGGCCACCGCTATTTGGCGGCCTCCGCTATATTTTGAAGGCCACCCTTGTGTGGCGGCCACCGCTATGTTCCGGCCGCCGCTATGTAGCGGCCGCCCGCCGTTATGTAACGGCCCCCGCTATGTAACGGCCACCGCTATGTAACGGCCACCGCTATGTCACGGCCGTTGCTATGTAGCGGCCACTGCTATGTAACGGCCACCGCTATGTAGCGGCCACTGCTATGTGGCTGTCACCGCTATGTAGCGGTCACCTCTATTTGGTGGCCAACGCTATGTGGCAGCCAACCCTATGTAGCGGCCAACCCTATGTGGCGGCCACTGCTATATAGCGGCCACTGCTATGTGGCTGTCACCGCTATGTAGCATGTAGCGGTCACCACTATTTGGTGGCCAACGCTATGTGGCAGCCAACCCTATGTGGCGGCCTCCGCCTTTTGCCCCGTAAGGGTTACATTTGAATAAACCCAAAAACATGTAAGGCTTTATATTCTGTGTTAGGTATTGTATCGTAAAACACCGAGATTCGAGTTAATCAGACCGCGCGTTAAAATTCTTCCATACAAACTTTGACATCCCCATATCCCCCTTTAGGGGGTAGTTTAAAAAAAAAACTTTATCATTTACTTAGGTTAGTATTCGTACCAAGTTTCAGATTTATTAACTCAAGGAATAAAATTTTTCATACAAACAAAATCCCCCTTAATCACCCCCTTAAAGGTTGAATTTCAAAAAATCCCTTCTTAGCGGATGCCTATAGTTTCCAACCATAAGCCAAAATATTGGTGATTTTAACTTAAAAAATAAAGAACCTTATTACAAACAAAATTTCATCCTCCGCTTTACCCCTAAGGGCCCGTTCCCACATAGACAGACCGTCTGTTTTCTCGGTCCGTCTAAGATGGATCGAGAAAACAGACGGCTGACGCACGTCACCGTCCGCCGGCCGGTGGCGGCGGACGGATATGCCAGTGGCAGTACAATTTATATGACAATTTTCACATTTAGACGGACTGTGTTAGTGAAAAAAAACAGACGGTCCGTCTAAGTGGGACCGGGCCTTTATGGGTTAAAATTCTAACAACATCGTTGCGTTAGTTTCCAACCATAATAGATACTTAATTTTGTGATTTTTAAGGACTTTCCAAAAATAACTTCATCGCCCTTTTTGACTCTTCAGGGGTAGAATTATCAAAAACGCTGAGACACGTGTAAACTAATTTTCAATCGTCAGCCTAAACCCAAAATTTTAAGGTCCTAACTTTAAAACTGATGGACTTTCATATAAATTTCAATCCCCCGTTTCACCCCTTTAGAGGGTGAATTTTAAAAATCCTTTCTTAGTGCACCCCTAACCTTACAAGAAATCTACGTGCCAAATTTGGAATCTCTAGACCCAGCGGTTTGGGCTGTGCGTTGATATGTCAGTCAGTCAGTTTCTTCTTTGAGAAAAAGGGACTTGACAGACTGACAGACAGACGGACAACGAAGTGATCCTATAAGGGTTCCGTTTTTTCCTTTTGAGGTACGGAACACTACAAATAAAGAACTTTAATTAAAAATTAAATTAAATCCCCCTCTTCATTCCTTAAGGGTTGAAATTCTAACAACACCGTTACGTTAGCTTCCAACCATAAGCCTAGATAATAAATTTAGTGATTTTTACTTCGAAAATTAAGGACTTCTCATAAACAACTTCATCATCTTTTTTAAACCTTCGGGGATGGAATTATCAAAAACGCTGAGACACGTGTAAATTAATTTTCAATCGTCAGCCTAAATCCAAAATTTGAAGATCCTAACTTCAAAACTGACGGACTTACATATAAACTTCAATCCCCCGTTTCACCCCTTTAGAGGGTGAATTTTGAAAAATCCTTTCTTAATGCACCCTTAGAACTCACAAGGAATCTACGTGCCAAATTTGGAATCTCTAGACCCAGCGGTTTGGGCTGTGCGTTGATATGTCAGTCAGTCAGTCAGTTTCTTCTTTTATATATACTTAAAGATAAGTAACGTGCTTAGACGTTAGAGCTCTAGGAATACATGTGTTCCTATTCCCGAAGTCTTAGAATGTGCTAGGTATTATACAGTACAATTAACCGAAGCTGGTTGTTTTAAAACGGGCTTCACGTATAGTTTTGTTCTTAGGTGTTCTGAAGGGTGAGTAAGTTTGTTAGTTTTAATAGTGTTTAGAGGTATGAGGTGTAAAGTTCACTCATCCACCATGGAAGAGGGAGGATCCTCCGACCAGACGGGTGTTGTGTCTGGTGGGCAACTGCCCGACGATTGATGTCGGGACGTTGTATATACATATATCGCAGGCAGATTGTATGATACGTCATTCCCGTGTAATAAAAATGTTTTAGGTAGGTACCTACTTTATTTATGCATGCGGATAACTTTGTATGTAATTTAATCATATTTATTCTTATAATTGGTTGTATAGGCATTATACTATAAGTGTTGTTTATTTTATTTTATTTTGTTGTTCAACTCATTAAACCTGACTTGGGTCCGTACGTATTTTTCGGGTAACCACTGAAAATCAGCGCTGTGTTGTGGGTCCCCCATAACACAGCATCATGCTAAGTGCAAGCCTTTTTGTCACGGTCATGAAGTGCAGTTGCTGACTATTTGTTATTTTTGTGCTCGTGATTATAATGTAGATAGGTTTTTTTTTAATGTTTTGTATGTGTCGAGTTTATGTTTTCCTAAGGACGTGTTTCTGTGACGAATAAAATTGTTTTTCTTTCTTTTCTTTCTTCATTCTTTCTTTCATTATACATACGGCGTCGACCGTTTACAAACACGCGCAGTTTTGAAATATGTCGAAGGCATAATGTAAATCTATTTCTAAAGGCGTACGAAAAACGGAACCCTTATAGGATCACATCGTTATCCGTCTGTCAGTCTGTCAAGACCCTTTTTCTCAGGAACGCGTCGAGGTATCAAGTTGATTTAATATCAAATATGTAAGTCTATGCTATCTTGAGGCTCTCAAGCTTCCACGTCAACGCAATAAAAAAATATGACGATCTAAGCGACATATTTTGATACTCGCAAACAAATCAAAACCTATATGGTACTTCTGGTTGACCTAGAATCATGAAATTTGTCAAGACGGAAGGTCTTACAGCACAAGTAAAGGAAAAAGTGCGAAAATCTATAATTTGTAGTTTTACGAGTATCACTTAATTTTTTTTATGTACGAGTAATTACAAACTTACAGTTTCAGTTGGAAAATTGACCGTGGCGTATATCGATGTATGGGAGAACATGTTTTTCAACTATAATGTTAAGTTTGTTTTAGGGATAAATTCTTCCCAACTACGGAACCCTTCATTGTGCTTGGCCGGTTTTTTTTATATTGTCCTCACATTTAGTCATAAATTCAACATTAAAGATATAACAATATTTTTGTAACATTATTATTTAAAAGAGTGTCCATGGAGTTTCTTGCTCGTTCTTCTCAATATGTATAGGTACTTAAGGAGAAGAACGCTTTGGAATGGGCAACTAGCTTAATATTTCTAACTGACCGACTCCTTAACAATTCAAAAGTGCCTGAAAATGGTTTAATTAAAATAAATTCTTTGAGTTCGAGTTCAGTTCTGAAAACCAGCTTCGCTATCTTCATTCAAGCATAAATTTACACTCATAAAACTCAAACATTTTTATCACATAAAACAATACGAGTACCTTTAGCAAGTAAGTAATTGTAAGTGTTAGGTTGTCTTTTGTGTTTAAAACTTCTAACTGAATGTAATTTAATATTTTGCTGACTGAAAAGACAGCAATTTGGAGTTTGAAATGTTTCAATGGCAGCATTTTATTATAATTGGACTTAATTAAGGGGTCCCTTGTCTGTTTTTCATTAAGTTTTAAAATACATTCTATTTACCTTTTCACGGGACTTTGATCCCGGATTGTTATAGGAAAATCATTGGGTATTATATACTTGTCCTTTATTTAAATTAGAGCTTCCTCTGAAAGGATCAATCTGGGTAGGACATCACCGTAACGAACGAACCCGACTGAACGTCACTGTATTTTTTGTGATATGTAGGTACCGATAAATATTGCTAGTTTTCGGTTTGAACGGCATGGAAGTCGGTGACTTATAAAACTTTCAATTGTGTGTCTTGATGATATGAATATTTTTATTTTGCATAAAATATGATACCAGGTCTGAATACATATAAAAGGTCATACACATGAAGGTCTTATTTCAACTATTTTATTTACTAACATAGCATGCAAGTGGCTTTATACATGGGTTACAGTCGCTAGCACATCAAAATCTCATTCGATTTTGAACGAATTCGCTGATAGTTATCAACATTTTAAGGTCCGAAATCATTTGGAGAAAGACAGCTTGGTATAACCTGATTTGCTAGCGACTGTACATCCTAAACTGTACTGTCTTTAAGGCTCTGTGCACGAAAAATACCTTTTTTCGCCAATTTGTTATCTATTTGTTAGAAAGCTTGAAATAATTGAAACATTAAGTTTGTGTAACTATAAAAGTACAGTTTTCGTGGTGGTAGGCCATTCGTGTCAGTCATAGCACCTGTAAATAGTTTTATCACTTTTGCGGTCTCGAAAATATAGTTTATTTCGCTTTTGATTTATTTAATGAAGATATTGCAAATTCATAAAATAAAATTTTCATTTTATCTCAAGGATAGCTGAAACCCAGTGTGTCATTTTTAAATTTATTGATAAGGTTTGCTTAATAATAGGAAAACATACATTACAGGCTGGGTTTTGAAAAAAATATAGGTTTTTTCAACATTATTTTTCTGCTATATTTTATAGATGTTGAAAAAAGTCCTCAAATAATTATTAATATTTAAAATAGCTATCAAGTAGAGATGTTAATATTTTGTAGATATAAAAAAGTGATGATAAATAACATAATAATTCGATACAATAAAATAAAGGCAATATTTTCATTTTCATTTGCCAAAAATTTAAATTAAAACCAGAAACAAAATCAAAACTAAATGTAAAATCTGGATAGACTGTGTGTTTTCTCTGTTTGTGTAATATGATAATGTGGGTGCGTGAATGTCAGAGGCTCTGTTTGAATTATAGAAAGTTTTAATTTAATTTCAACACAGTTTTAGAAACATTCCGTAAGTACTTACGAATAAATAGCCATGTTATCTTCGAGCCCCAGACCCAAACAAAATTATAACTATAACATGGTCAATTACAATAGCCTAGTCTCCAAGGTATGTTCCACGGAGTCGCTGGCAATTTAATTTCGATGCTGACCGTACAGCGCTCGGTAATAATGAGCAAGTTAACTATCGCTACCGCCGACCCATTAAGAGGTTGGCAGTCTCAGAAATGTGCCCAATTATTTTGCCTTACTTGTGTACTTTCCTACGTGGAAATTTGAACGAATGGGCTGGAGGCCCGGCGTTTTGTTATGAATAGGTGTTTAATGTCTGGGAACATTTTGATGTAGCCTTGGGAAATCAAAGTCAAAGTTAAATAATTTTTTTCAAATAGCCACATATAAGGCACTTTCAAACGTCAAAATTTACAAATAAAAATGATTCTTGTCGCCTGTGATTACAATAAGATGTGCTGAATAATGTCGCAAATTTTATGAAAGTATCATGAAGTTTTGAAATCGTAATTTTTTTGTATTCTCAGGTCGGTTGGTATGTGGTTCGTGTCTGGTATCTGCGAACACTTCTAACTTTTATGTAAATTTAAATTGAAGAAAACAAAAACCTTCCAAGTGCGAGTCGGACTCGCACACGAAGGGTTCCGTACCACCGTACAATATTTAGCAAAAAACGCCGAAAGAAACACGTTTCTTGCATTATTAGTAGTTTCTTATAATATTGATTCGCTTTAATTTTTAACTTTATTTTATTTTTAACTTTATTTTAGTTTGTTGCTATTGCGGCAATAGAAATACACAATCTGTGAAAATGTCAACTAGTAATAGGTAAAAACCTATTACGGTCCATGCGCTATAGCCAACTGACAGACAGACGGACGGATAGGAACAGTGAAGGGTTCCGTAGTGGGCATGAATATTTACGTATGCACAATATTGATTTTAACGGCCGCAAAAATAAGTTTGTATTTCCAATTATTTCTCGAAAAAATCATCATCATCATCATCATTTCAGCCGAAAGACATCCACTGCTGGACGTAGGCCGAAAAAATTGGCTCGAAAAAATACTAAACTAATTATGGTTGTAACCATAAATATCCCATTTTTATTTTCTGTATATTTATCTGGTGTATATTTGTGTGCCTTTTAATCTGTGCAAAATAAACGTACCTATTTTCTTTCTTTCTTTCTTTACATATCTCAAAAACTTGACTTAGCAAAGTCTCTTAGAAACATTATAATCTTTTTAATTATGGGATCCAACAACCCCCCACATGGGTATTGAGTTTTTCTTCATCCCTCGGTTACATGTATGGGCAGTGCACCCCTAATTCTTTTCTTTCTACGTTAAATGGCTGTGTGACTATCGGACATGACGAAGTTATAAGAAGAAGAACTTTTAGGAGAAATAAGAATATTGAACTTTTAGGGTTCCGTAGCTAAGGCAAAAAAAGAAACCCTAAAAGTTCAATCTGAGTGCATAAATATTGTCAGGTTTTTTGTTTGATTGTTCATAAAATCTAAGGGTTCCATGACCGCTGATGCATATTGCATGTTCAGCGTGTCAGCAAACTGAAAGTTATCACTTTGCATGTGTAAGATGTTCACAAAGTGATATAAATTCAAAGATTATATGATGCAGGTAAAAGATGATCGAGTAATGTAAAATCAGTTTGATATGCTGGCTAGAAAGACACATTCAGACGAAGGATGTCAAAGACTTTGATTTTTAATCACTCAGCACACGCTCACGACGAGTAATAAATTGCAAAAAGTTGTAATTGGCTCCCCTCTATACAATATGTGTTCCATATTATGTAACTTATAACCTTTTTTTTATGGGTGGTAAATTATCAAATAACTTCTCCCATCCATGTTCCTTCAGATGCTTGTGTGGCAGGGCCACGATATCCCTTTCAGACAAAGTCGCAACCCTGGCAGGCATTCGCCCTAACGGACCCCGTCAGTTGGTGCTGACATCTCTTTGAGGCGCGCGTGGAACACAACGTGCTGTCGACCCGGGCCTGGTCCTTATCGGACGGCGAGCTACCCATCGCTCACCGTCCGCAAGCCCGCGCCTACGGTGGCCGGGAATCGGCCTGCGACTCACGACGCCCGGGGCGACTCCCGCGGCAACTAGGGGCGTGAGAGTACGAATTTTGCTGCTCCCTCACGCGCGCCTCCTCCTTCGCAAGCATTACTGCATCGTAGAAGGAGGTGACGGCCTCCCATGCACTCTCGCTCCAGACCATGGCCTGAATCTTGACTGGACGCGAGAGATCGCCCCCGCCGATCGCCTCCGTGAGGATATGGTGGTGCTCTGTCCAAGCCGGGCAGACCTCCACCGTGTCCTCCAAGCGATCCACACAGTGCAGTGGTGACACCCGGGCGTTTCCTTCCGCTTAATCCTGAACAGGAACCTCCCGAAACAACCGTGTCCAGTGAGGACTTGCGTCAGGCGGAAGGTGAGGATGCCGTGGCGCCTCTCTAGTCACTCCTCAAACACGGGTTGACACAATCGCACTCTCCATGTTGCCATGAGATCAAAAAGTTGTAATTGACTCCCTATATAAGTGTTCCATATTATGTAACTCATAACCTACCTAGTCTTTTAATTGGCTCCCTTTATAAGTGTTCCATATTATGTAACTCATAGCCTGCCTAGTCTTTTCCCAACTGTGTTGGGGCCGACCCCCAGTCTAATAATCGGATGCAGCTGAATACCAGTATTTTACATGAAGCGACTATCCCTATCAGCCTATCTGACCTCCACAACCCAGTAACTGGGTAATACGATACCCTTGGTAAGACTGGTAGTCAGAGTTTCGGGCTTCTGACGACCCGTAATGACTGTCAAGGATCCACGAATGCCAGCCGGGATAGATCCCGGCTACCGGCTGGCGGTTTACCTGTTGTCGGCGTCTTAAGCTAGGCCTTAAGACGCCGACAACAGGTAAAACGCTGTCACTGTCAGATTGCATACAAAAGAAAGAGATGCGCGATGACACAACGTATGGCGTAAAAATGCCAATAAAATCGTATAAAATTAGATATAATTCATTAAACTAATTAATTTAAAAAAAACACAAAATAAGTATGCACAAAAGACTTGAAAATATCACACTGTTTTTTTTTTTGGAAAAATTATTTATGGTTTAAGAGATACACTGCTTTAAGAAACCACGATTTTGACCATTTTCAGAAATCTCTGCCATAACCTAATCGATTGACCCGTGCGGCTGTTATGACTTACTTGACTTAGTCACAAGCTCCATATTATGTAAGTACGCATAAATATTATTTATAGATCAATAAACAACTTGAGATATTACTTATAGATCAATAAACAACCTTCACCGTTCTATTTCAGACACCTACTCACCTAAGGATTATTTACCTCCACGTCAATAAACGAACATAAGGGAATAGCACATTATCGGAACAAACAATCTTTATTTAGCCAACCCTATAACAATTGACGGTCAAATTGCGACACTATCTATTAGTACCGTGTAGACTGCCGGCCATGTTTATGTAGCACAAGAGAGACAGTAATTAAAGCTGCAATGTAACCGTAGCGTGTTGTAGTCCCTGCGGGCGAGTCGGCGCTAATTTTCCATATAGTTAGTGGCTCATCCACAGGGCATGGCAATTTGTGTAATAGCTATTGTGCCAGAAATGAGGTTGGTTACTTCCATAAGTACTCGTATGCCTTTTTTTAATTATAAAAATCGTGTTTGGAGGTTTAGTCTTAGAAAGAAAGAAAGAAAAATAGATTTATTTTCACAGAAACACGTGTATAAAAAAAAAATTAAAATAAAAAACAAAACAGATTTATACTTTAACAGAAATAGTCGGCAATTGCACGCCGTGACTGAAGTAGTCGCAAGTCTTGAGCAACTTTGTTCATTAACTATTTTTGCCGGGATATTTTTATGGGACAGTGATAGAAAATACATTGCTAGAGAATTAAATGGAGCAATCAATGGAACAAGAAAAAACTCATGTTGCACCTAACTGCTAAAAACTGCATTGTTGTCTGATGATAACCTGCACAAAATCACCACGTTCATATTTTTAAAAGACGTTTCACAAAAAAAAAAAATCTCATTAATATTCACCTTTGCATGTAACTATATCCTTTCTACGATATTTCATCTCATTTCCTTCTCACGGGGCGGGTGAATCTTAGTAATTGTTTTTCTTGTGAACAGCTACAGCAAAGTGGAATATCGTGTTGTTTTTATTGCGTACACCCACACACACACACGTACACCCCCTCCCTGTTGACACGTATGTTGTAAGGATGCAAAACAAAATGTTGACCTAGTTTTTAAAGTTTATACGTGTTAACCTTCTAAATCTAAGGGGATTTTATGGTTACGTATTACATATACTATTTTTTTTTTTTTTTTGGTATAGTGGCGTGTGCAAGCTAACCTAATAATTTAATGTAATGTTTTGTGTTGCGTAATGCAAATTATTCTACATTCTATTGTATAGAATCAAGTTTTCTAACTGAACAGACAGCTGTGCTGCTGGGGAGTTTGTTGCGCCACTTCTTCTGCCCAGCTAAAGCACTAGGAAGTGGTGAAGGGTAGGCGTTTTTGGGGGACTGTCATAAGTAATTTTTGACGTTTGAAAAGTGCTGATTCTCAGCCTAGTTTGAATAAATGACTTTTTATTTTGATTTTGATTCATACATAAACTCACGCCTTCTTCCCATGGGGGTAGGCAGAAACTATAGATCGCCACCTATTACGCTAGTTTTCTAACTGAACAGACAACTGTGCTGCTGGGGAGTTTGTTGCGCCACTTCTTCCTAGCTAAATCACTAGGAAGTGGTGAAGGGTGGGCGTTTTTGGGGGACTGGCTTATGTAATTTTTGACGTTTGAAAAGTGCTTATTCTGAGCCTAGTTTGTACATGACTTTTGATTTTGATTCATACATAAACTCACGCCTTCTTCCCATGGGGGTAGGCAGAAAAGTATAGAACGCCACCTGCTACGCTCTTTACATACTCCTTTCACTTCGTTTACTTTCTATTCATCTCGGTATCGTATTAAAATTGATGATATACTTACATAATCTTCTGAGAATTTTGTGAATAAGTTTGAACTTAAATTAGATGTAACTTTCCATTTATCATAGATCAAAAATCGGGTTCACAAAAAAGCTTACAAAATGAAGGCACGTGTAAAAACACATTAGTCTTACTTATAAATTACATTTTCCAGTAAGTAACACTAGATATTTACTGGCTTCTTTGAAACGAAGGTAAATTTATTTCCAGAACTTTTCGAATTTATACTTAATTTCTTCCCGTGGGTGTCGTAAAAGGCGACTGAGGGACTTACTAGAGAATGGGCAGCCGCGTTCCCTATTAATTTTAACATACTGCGATCGCCAACCCGCCTGCCAAAGGGTGGCGATTATGGCCACCCCCCCCTCCCTTTGGGGGACGCCTATGTCCAGCAGTGGACGTCTTTCTGCTGAAATGATGATGATGATGACTTAATTTGGTGCCAAAGTGCCATCAGCCACAAACGGAAAAATCTTAGTTTCCAATTCCTAAAATACATAAATGATGTCTTCGGCAAACCTAGAAAGCTTGTCACTACAACGCTAATCCCCTTATTACAAAACAAGGTTTATCTTCAGACTCAGGTTTAAAAAATTTACCCATTATTTAATTTCTTACTTTATTCCGACTATGGTAAAGTTCTTAAACACAAAACTAACAACTTAGTACCGAATTAAGTTTTCAGTTTTGTATAAAGAACGGTATTTCAATCACTGTTACGTTCTTATTACAAAAACTGGCTCCATGGTTTATGATATGTCAAAATATTAATCTTGTTTTGTAATAAGGCGGTAAGAGTTTAAGACGCTGACAACAGGTAAACCTCTGTCACTGTCAGACTGCATACAAAAGAAAGTGAAGCGCGATGACACAACGCTTGTAATTTATTGCAAAATATGAAGCAATTATATATTTACTCAAAAATTAGTTGAGTAATCAAAGATAAAACAAACAACCAAATTCTGCATACAAATAAGACGTTCTTGTTATTAATTAAATACGAACCGTACTACGTTGTTCTCTATTAAATAATACAGATGTTTAGTGCAAATAAAGCGATCAAAGTGAAAGGACGGTTTTTTCTTTCGCTAATCACCTGCATTCAATAGTGCACCTTATTCACAAGAACATATGGTCCATCGATCGGATTAGTATAGCCGTGACCTATTTTAATTACGTGAATATTTGCAAAAGATGTAATATTGGAATCGAAGAAATACGGACAAGTTGTAAACAAAGTGAATAACAGTGAAATAACTTTCAAAACGTTTCTAGGATTGTGATGAACAGTTTTAAAAGTGATTCTGCGGACAAATAAGTGTGTTTTAAATAACGAGCTGCTGTTTTAACGCGATCATTGAACATTTTGTTGCACACACTATCAATCTACCTACGGGAAAAAGTTAAAAAGTTAAAGTTTTCGTCGTAGTTTGCGATTTACGTCTTTTATACATTTTATTGGAAAATCACAAAGTGTAAAGGATGGAGATCATAGAAAAGCGAATGTTGCTTCAAGCTGATGTGTTTGAAAAAGTGCAGAACGCCTACACGAATTACAAAAAGTCGCCCAAGGACAGATTGACCGAGGGTTATATACAAGGTAGGATTGATACTTTAGAAACGTATTGGAAAGAATTTAAAAGTGTTCACGAGAAATTAGTAACTGATGTTTCTAAGAAAGACAGACAGAAGTTAACGTATTTTGCAGAAGATAGGTGCGATAATTTTGAAGAGTTGTATTTTACTTATAAGGGAGAAATGAAAACTGCATTAAACAAGTTGAAGCCTGACATAAAAAAATCGGATAAACTGGAGATATTAGACGAGACTAGACCAACTGCTTCCAGTAGTGATGTTAAATTACCACGAATTTCGATACCTATTTTCGAAGGAAATTATACGGAATGGAGATCGTTACACGACCTGTTTATGGCATTGATACACAGAAATGAGTCATTGGAAGATGTACAAAAACTTCATTACCTTAAGAGCAGCTTGAAGGGAGACGCAGAGGTTCTTCTGCGCCAGTTTGCCATCACGGGTGAAAATTATGCCGATGCGTGGTCAATTTTGAAAAAACGATATGATAACAAAAGGTACATTGCTAATTGTATATTTAAAAAGTTTTTTGGTCAAAAAACAATATCTCAAGAGTCAGCTTTCTCTTTGAAAAACTTGTTAGATACGTCGGTCGAATGTGTTAATTCTATGAAAAACCTTGGCTTACCGACAGCGCAGTGGGATGCAATTGTGAACTATGTGGTTGTTTCAAAGCTGGATCCGGTAGCACATAAACAATGGGAGATTATTATTAGTGAAGATTGTTCTGATGACTTACCTGGTTTTGAAAGGCTGAAGTCCTTCCTGGAGACTCGGTTTCGTACGTTAGAAATGTTAGAACCTGAAAATAAAGTTAACAAACCAATTAAGTCGAAGACATATCACGTGACTGCCACAAGTGAAGAGAAGCACTGTCCTGTCTGCAAAGAAAACCATTATATTTTTAACTGTAAAGAATTCGCAAAAAAACCGATAGAAGAAAGATACAACTTCGTACAGAAAAACAACTTATGCTTCAACTGTCTCATTCCAAATCATTCCGTATTTAAATGTAGACAATCAAATACATGTAAAATATGCAAAAGGCGGCATCATTCCTTATTACATCGAGAAGTTACGAAACAAGCAGGTGACACAATGTCAACTAAAGAAGAAACTACAACAAATAAGCAAGAGGTTAGCAAGGTAACAGCACATGTGTCAAGAGGAGAACAACCTGGTCAACACATTTTGTTGGCAACAGCATTGGTAGACGTGACATCGAGGACAGGACAATCACACGTCTTCCGTGCTCTGATTGATCAGGGCTCAGAGGTTTGTGACTGCGAGAGTAGTCGAGTTATTGGGTCTGAAGAAGACTCAAATCAACGGTGAGGTCTCTGGTGTTGGCGAAGGTAACAAACTTTGTATTAATCATTTAGTTAGCTTACATATTAAGTCGAGGTATGAAAGTCATTTCTTTATTGATGTTAAAGCGTATGTATTAAGGTCATTGACTGTTAGGCTACCTTCTAGAGAAATAAGAGGTTACGACTGGCCTCAACTTAAAAATATGAAATTGGCTGACCCTACTTTTAATATTCCGGGTAGAATTGATATCCTTCTCGGAGCTGATGTTTTTGGCACAATAATAGATCATGGTTTGTCAAGAGGACCGGGCAGCATAATTGCTCAGCATACACACCTAGGTTGGATATTGTCAGGGGATATGTACTCAAATCCTACTTGTGCACACAACATTATTAGTTTACATGTTACCAGGCTCATAGAAGAAGACAACAACCTTTTGAGAAAATTCTGGGAAATAGAAACAGAAGACTACACAACCAAGAAAGTATGGACAAAGGAAGAAGAAGAATGTGAAGAACACTACATAAAGACAACAACAAGAGATGCATCAGGAAGGTATGTAGTACACTTACCTTTGAAACAAAGTATTGAAGAAACCGTGAAGGCGTGCGGTGAGACTAAACAACAAGCTACAATAAGATTTAAGCAACTGGAAAGGAAATTTGCAATACATGAAGATTTGAGATCAGAATACAAGAAGGTCATACATGAGTACTTGAAGATGGGTCATATGAAGAAGGTTGAAATAGAGGATAAAAGTGAAGCAATTTATTTAGCACATGATGCTGTCATAAGGGAGGATAAGGATACAACAAAGGTAAGAGTTGTTTTCGATGCTTCAGCCAAGGGATCTAATGGGCACTCCTTAAATAGCACCATGATGGTCGGCCCTACGCTACAACCTGATCTTCGTATTCTTATCATTCGCTGGAGGTCTCACAAAATCTGTGTTGTCGGCGATATTATAAAAATGTATCGTCAAGTAAGAATGACAAACAAACACACAGATTTACAACGCATAGTTTGGCGAGATAATACGTGTGAAAACATAGAAAGTTATCAACTACTTACAGTGACCTTTGGGACCGCATCGGCACCTTATCTAGCGGTACGATCCTTGATGCAACTAGCTGATGAGGAAGTGGAAAGATACCCTCGTGGAGCTGCTGTCGTTAAGAGTTCGTTGTTCATGGACGATTTGATGACTGGACATGAAGATCTATCTGAAATAAAACAAGTTTGTGAAGAAATAAACAATCTGATGAAGGCGGGTGGTTTTCAAATGCAGAAGTGGTCCAGTAACTCTGATGAAGTTTTGACGTTTTTACAGAGAGGCACGGAAACTCCGGAATCTGTGAACAAAATAGAAATTAAATTAGATAAGCTCATAAAGATACTTGGACTTATCTGGAACAGGAAAAATTACACTTTCCAAGTTACGGTCAATCTACAGGAAACAAGGATTCCTGTAACAAAAAGGGTAATATTATCTGATGTGGCGAGTCTCTTTGACCCGTTCGGATGGCTCTCTCCAGTAGTTATCACAGCCAAGATTATGATACAGAGATTGTGGCTTAACAATCTCGGCTGGGATGATGAATTGCCCTCAGAGCTAGTAGCCGAATGGCTTAACTACAGAGAGGAACTTAAAGAGTTACATACCATTGAAATTCCACGCTGGATAAAGAGGACATTGCACTGTAAAGAAGTTCAGCTACATGGGTTTGCAGACGCCTCGTCTGTTGCATATGCAGCAGTAGTTTATATAAAGGTGATAGATGAAAATGATATTGTTCATGTCACAATGGTAGCATCTAAGACCAAGGTCGCGCCACTGAAACAACTGACAATTCCAAGATTAGAGCTTTGCGCTGCAGTGTTGTTGGCAAAGCTATTGCATGAGGTATCTAGCTTATGGGATATAAGTATGCATCAAGTGTATGCCTGGACAGATTCCATGGTGGTTCTGTCCTGGCTACAGGCTCAACCAAGTCGGTGGCAAGTGTTTGTTGGCAACCGAGTGTCTGATATAATTCAATTAATAGACAATGACAGGTGGAACCATGTTCAATCAGCCGACAACCCTGCTGATCTTGCGTCAAGAGGTGTAGCGCCGAGTGAATTGGCAAATAATGATATATGGTGGACTGGACCCAAGTGGCTGAAAAATAAACAAATAGATATTACAAAAAGTTCAATTCCTCAAACAGATTTAGAGAAAAAGAAATCATTTAATGTTACATTAGAAGAAAAACCTGTTTGGGAAAGGTTTTCATCCATGTCCAGAATGAAGAGAGTTTTAGCACAATGTTTAAGATTTTTAAAACCTAAGGAAGAAAAAGAGAAATATTTAACAGTTATGGAAATTAATGAAGTTGAAGAAAGATGTGTAAAATATTACCAACACTTAATATACGTAAACGAAATAAAATATCTGAAGAGGAACGGCAAGGTTAAAAATAGGAGTTCTATAAGTAGTCTTACACCTTTCTTGGATAAGAAAGAGCTGATGAGGGTTGGAGGGCGACTGGGTAAAGCAAATATACCAGAAGATGCGAAACATCCGATTATTATACCTTGTAAACAACATGTTACTCGGCTTATAATAAATGAAGCCCACACAAGAACTTTGCATGGAGGTTCCCTTCAGATGTTGACATACATCCGTAGCAAGTATTGGGTAATTAGTCTCAAATCAGCTGTTAGAGAATTTATTCGTAATTGTAAAGTATGTGTCATACATAGAGCGAAAACCAGACAGCAGCTGATGGGTGAGTTACCGGCGTCAAGAGTGACTCCTAATCGTCCTTTCTTCAACACTGTAGTGGATTATGCCGGACCCGTACAGCTACGAACAGCTAAAGGGCGTGGGCATAAGTTTACAAAGGGCTACATTTGTGTCTTTGTCTGTATGTCTACCCGAGCCATACACTTAGAAGCTGTAACAGATTTAACGTCACAGGGCTTCATTGCAGCATTTAGACGATTTGTTGCAAGAAGAGGTCACTGTGGTCACTTGTGGAGTGACAATGGCACGAACTTTGTGGGAGCCGACAAAGAATTGAGGAATATGTTTGAAAAGGGCAAGGCCAATCTGGCGGCAGAGGTAGCTAAACTGCTAGCAAATGATGGCACAACATGGCACTTTATTCCGCCGAAAGCACCAAATTTCGGTGGTTTATGGGAGGCTGGCGTCCGGTCAGTAAAGAAACATTTAATGAGAGTAAATGGTTCCACAAAGTTGACTTATGAAGAGATGGCTACGCTGTTAGCACAGATAGAAGCCTGCCTTAATTCGAGACCTATCTGTCACTCAGATAATACAAAGGAAACGTTGGACCCGCTTACCCCGGGTCATTTTTTAATTGGTGAGCCATTAATCAATGTGCCTGATATAAACTATGAACACAAGAATATAAGTATACTATCTAGATGGCAATTTCTACAAAACAGGACACAAGATTTTTGGCGAAGATGGAAATCCGAATATCTTAACACATTGCAGCAACGTCATAAGTGGCAAAACAGCGTGCCATCCCCATGCGTTGGAGATATAGTTATCATAAAAGAAGAGGATCTCCCACCTGCAAGGTGGTTGCTAGGAAAAATCATTTATCTACATCCCGGTAATGATCAATTGGTTCGAGTGGTAACAGTACAATGCAAAGGAGATAACACTCTTAAGAGACCGCTATCTAAGTTGATATTACTGCCCAAAACATCAGATGGTAACTAAATAGTTAACGAGATGGTCAGTTAATGTGTCATGTTTTTATTTTTTTATATAATGATGTAGTACAGGTAGACCTGCGATATTTACTTTAATACATTATAGCACAAAAAGGCACTATATTCTGATCACAGTAAACCAGTTATCTAAAGAAAAGGGTCGCTAAATATATGTATTCTAAGTTCATGTTAATTTACTTGTGTTAACGTACTTGTTTAGGTACACAACATTATTGTTATCGTCAACTTTTGTATGAAATTGAACCCTAATCCTTTAGTATTTAGGTTCATTTTTACTTGTTGCTTCCTATGAGACGATAAACGTATAACATACAGTCCACTTAGTTATTACCTAAATGAATACTTTATTTTGATGTCATTATTTTAGTTTGTCGAAGGTAAATTTTTTTGATATGTACCCGTTGTTTGTTCATTATAAGCAATCCAACAACGACGCGTAACTTCCTTTAGGAATGTAAGGTATGCCTATAATATTGTAGGTGCTATTATTGTTAAGTATGTATTTACGTACACTGTGTGCAATCTTTCAATAATGTGTATGTAATTTATTAGTAGGTAGATAATGAGTTAAGCGCAGATGTTTCTTTAGACAATACAATGTAACGGTATCGATTATATGTAGGTACCTACTTATAATGTTAGTGGTTACCTATGCTCATTAAGCAATTAGTGTAAGTTGTTTTGCAATGTATTCACATTTTATTTGTTTGAACAAGATAATACACTGTTAGAATACTGTCATTAAATATATTAGTAAAAAACTGTTGTTTTTGGAGGGCGGTATGTTTAGTGCAAATAAAGCGATCAAAGTAAAAGGACGGTTTTTTCTTTCGCTAATCACCTGCATTCAATAGTGCACCTTATTCACAAGAACAACAGATATGTTGGATTGAAACTCAAATTAAAGGGTTAGTTTACCTTTCATTTGTATCGAGTTTTTTTTTCTAAACGTGTTTTGGTAACAACCAAGTTCTGAGAAATATGTTCAAGAATAACATGTATTTTTTCCGCTACCACAAACTATATAGATTTGGTAATTTTTTTGTTTAAGACAAGCCTACTTTTTTCATTTGCCTCTTGTCAGCGCCTTAATGGACAACGGAGACCACAAGAACGAACCATTCGTCGAATAAGTTGAGTCCGGTTAGTGGAAGCCTCGCGCTGACAAATGCCAAACTAGTGAAGCGAGTGAGCGTAGGCCGACGAGCACGTGCCTCGAATGCCGACACGACGAATTATGTAGGCTTATAGTTATGTGGAAATATCGTGGACCAGGCATTAAGGTGGTGCCTTGATATGAGTTGAGACTCGATTTTCAGTTGAACTTCATTATTATTAGCTATATATTTTTCTAAAGCAGAGGTGAGTGGAAACGCTGGGAGGCGACGCCCTAGAAGGACATATAGTGACCAAATTGGTGATGTTCTTCAGAAAGGTCAGGTGCTTAGTACTCGCAACCGGCGTGCGTCTATGACTAGATGTATGAACGTAGGCGAAGCAAAAGGAGTATGTAAGGAGCATAGCAAGTGGCGTTCTATAGTTTCTGCCTATCCCCATGGGAAGAAGGCGTGAGTTTATGAATGTATGTATGTATGTATTTTTCTAAAATTAACGCTTTAGTTACTTCTTATAGCATCAGAAAAAAAAACTCATCATCTGCCAGTGAAAATTGGTTCAGCCGTTTCAGAGATTAGCCGGAACAGGCTGACAGACAGACAAAAATGTTTTAAAAAAAAAATGTTATATGTACCATATACGTAGGTATATACTTTCGTATGCATTTAGTAAAAAGCTGTCATTTTGAAATTACAAAAAGACCCTTCAAATTTATTTATCATTATAAAGGGATACAAAGAAAAAAAAAACTTTGTATCCCTTTTGATTTTTTTTTATACAACGTCCCAGAATTAACGCTCAACCTCTTAAGGGGTCATTGTACTCATCATTATGAACAACTTTTACTTTGGGACCAAACCTGAAATCACGAAAAAAAAACAGCTGTTTCGATTTCAGGTTTGGTTCCAAAGTAAAAGTTATTCATAATGATGAGTACAATGACCCCTTAAGAAGTTGTGCGTTTATTATGGGACACGTTGTATATAAATTTGGCATAGTTAAAGTTTATATGGAGAAGGAGTGCAGAAAGCTAATAATTTGAAACATGGAATTAGTAAGTACTACTTGTATAGATTGTAAGTAGCGGGGGTCGAATTTCGACCAGTGGTCGACCACTAGTTTGTATAGATTGATTATGGAAACTGCGTGGTTCATAATAGAATATATCCTAAACCATTTTACCCCCTATAATAACCCGAGTTATTGAGCTAATTTCAGCTGCATAGTGGAGCTGGTTGAACTGATCGATCTATGTATGATTCTATTTTGCACATAACCTTGGTCAGTGGTAACATTGCAGACAGAAAGTGCGGAATTGAAACGTTTACGGTTAAAGATTTCGCAAAATAATTTCAAATTCACTTATAAAGAAAACATACACATTCAATAACTACACATAACCTATTGGTTTATAGATAACATTAAACTGTATCCCCTTTATATAAAAACGCTGCTTAAAGTTAAGTAATGATTAGTGAATGTTGAACAAACATTTTTGACGTCATCGTTTATAAATAAACCCAAACCCCCTTATTACAAAACAAGGTTTATCTTCAGACCCAGGTTTAAAACATGGAGCCATTATTGAATTTCGAACTTTATTCCGACTATGGTAAAGTTCCTAAACACAAAACTGTCAACTTAGTACCGAACTAAGTTTTCAGTTTTGTATAAAGAACGGTATTTCAATCACTGGTACGTTCTTATTACAAAATCTGGCTGCATGGTTTAAGCCATGTCAAAATATAAATCTTGTTTTGTAATAAGGCGGTTAAAATCAAAATCAAAAATATTTTTATTTCACATAAGCCTACATGGACACTTATGAAACGTCAGAAGCTAGGTTCCAATTGGTAGTTTCCTATGGAGACGAGCCGGCAAGAAACTCCACGGAAACTCTTTAAAAAAAAAAATGGCTTTTACAATATTTTCAAAGTATGAGAGGACAGCGTAGGCCCGTCAAAATTACCAGGTACTTAACAAAATAGAAAATGGTCTACAGATCTACAGTATATTAATCGTCCTCACATTAACAAAAAAAAAACTATATAAAATATGATTAAAATAATAAAAGTTATGTTTGGCTAGATGATAGATGATTTTGATAGATGTTTAAAATATATAAGATACGGTTTTATTTGTAGGTACTCACAATGTAAAGATATGAGCCATGAAATAAAATGTGATAAAACTGGTGCGTCTTCGCGTAGAATCTACATAGTATAATATTTTTATGGGTAGGAAAGGCACACAATTTAGTTAAAACGTAAAAGTGCTGCGTTTAAATCATTTGTATGCAGAAACTACAAAATAACGGTTTATTATTACCAGCTATAAACAACCCCTTATTTTTACCTTTTAAAATTTCGGTAAAACAAACACAGAACTTAATTACACAAAGAAAACAAACTACGGAACTTGAATAACAAGCACTTTGTTGTTTAAAATTCTTTGGCGGAAATTCTGTTTCCAATATTTTTGGCCCCAAACGAACCTAATGACCGGCTTTGTTCTAGTATCGGTAAAGTAATTTAGGTGAGCTCGCTTTGAATTGGCTTAGTTATAAAGTTGGTATGGATACATTCACATCTTAATTGTAATTATATCTAGCATCTACATTTTAATTAACAACAAAGAACACTCTTTGCACGAGTACAAAGTACGTACGCGTTGCAGTATTGTCCTTCTCCCTTTAATCCATCCAAAGGTTGTCTGTAAAATATCGCTTTTAGCGTTAAGACCGCCCATTGTGTCACCCTATGTAACATTTCAACATTTATGACTGAATTTTTTATGGTGTACATATTAAAAAGTATTATATTTTATTCTATTCTATTCTACGCACCTACAAGCTTTACTGGACAGGTCCAGTCAAATCTGTGTGGTTCATTCCTTAAAAGACCATCTCAGACATTATTCTTCATGGTCCTCGTATGGCCTGGGCAAAATGATGTCTGGAATTTAAGGAAAATCCACAAGTACGCTCCTCTCAGATAGAAACACGCTGACGATAAATTTCAACAAATTCTAAGAAAATTCATCGAATCTCTTGAACGGTTATGAGTCCGGTAAGACTGCAAGCTGACCCCACCATAGTAGGGAAAAGGCTAGCAGATGATGATGATTATGAATTTGATAACGAAAATCAATAGAGCTCAACCGAAGAATGAAAGAAAACTTATAGGTAGAAGAAGATTAATCCATTGTATGTGACGACGTGAATCGTGACGACAGACACACACATCCCAACGGAAAGTGTAGTACTTTGCATGCATAATGCACAATGCATAATGTAATTTTTGTATTAAATTTGTGACGACAAACACACACTTTCCAACGGAAAGCACTACGCGTAATGTAATTTTTGTATTAAATTCTTGACGACAAACACACACTTTCCATCGGAAAGCACTACGCGTAATGTAATTTTTGTATTTCAATCGTGACGACAAAAACACACTCCCCAACGGAAAGCACTACGCGTAATGTAATTTTTGTATTAAATTCGTGACGACAAACACACACTTTCCAACGGAAAGCACTACGCGTAATGTAATTTTTGTATTAAATTCGTGACGACAAACACACACTTTCCATCGGAAAGCACTACGCGTAAGGTAATTTTTGTATTTCAATCGTGACGACAAAAACACACTCCCTAACGGAAAGCACTACGCGTAATGTAATTTTTGTATTTAATTGAGAGTATAGAAACGATTTTATGTTGGAAAAATTTGTCAAGGCGACATAATATCGAGAGCGATGTGAGGCTTGCGAAAAAACTCTGTGACCTCTGAATTTGTTTCAGTCTTTCTCTTCAGGGTAGATAGGAATCACCGCACTCATATTGTTTTAAAACATAAGTTAATATACAGAAGTAAACATCATTTATTTTTAAATACAAAACGTGCATTTTAGGGTGGGAAATTATCAAATAACTTCTCCCGCTCTGGGCAGAGCGGGAGGGCGTGTCAGACTTTTACTGACTAAAACCCACCCGTATTCCTTCATTTGCCTGTGTGCCAGGGTCACTATATCCCTTTCGGACAAACTCGCAACCCTGGCAGGCATTGGCCCTAGCGGACCCCGTCAGTTGGTACTGACAACTCTTTGAGGCGCGCGTGGAATACAACGCGCCGTCGACCCGGGCTGGGTCCTTATCGGACGGTGAGCTACCCACCGCTCACCGTCCGCAGGCCCGCGCCTAGGGTGGCTGGAAATCGGCTTGTGACTCCCGACGCCTGGGGCGTCAGCTTTGACTTTTCAATACAAAAAGCCTTCTATTATTTATTCAGTGCCTACTAGCATGTTATAGCCCATTCATTCTTAAAATATATACATACACTAGCTGCGCCCCGCGGTTTCACCCGCGTAAGTCTCGATCCTGTGGGAAAGCCACCCTTAACACTTGGGGTATAAAAATTAGTTATAAACCTATTCTCATACCTACTGATTATACATATAAAATTTCATCAAAATCGGTCAAGCCGTTTCGGAGGAGTATAAACACTAAAACTGTGACACAAGAATTTTATATCAGATTAGATACATAACCAAAATTGTAAAACTGTTCCCACAGAAAACCCGTGAAAACGGTTTTGCGGGGCAGGTAATGATTTTTTGTAAACGTTTTTTATTTTTAAATAATAATAATAAACTCACGCCTTCTTCCCATGGGGGTAGGCAGAACCTCTAGAATGCCATTTGCTACGTTCCATACATACTCCTTTTGCTTCGGTTATGTTCATACATCTGGTCATACACGCACGCCGGATGCGAGTACTACGCACCTGACCTTTCTGAAGAACATCACAATTAGGTCACTATATGTCCTCCTAGGGCGTCCCCTCCCGGCGTTTCAACTCACCTCAGCTTTGTAAATACCTTTTGTTAGTCGCCTTTCACTCATCCTCTCAACATGACCAAACCATCTAAGCATACTCTTTTAAATTTTTTTCACTACATCTTCTTTTAAACTGCACCGTTGTCTTATCACGTCATTTTTCAGCCTATCATTCTTAAAATATTTCTTGTTTAATAACTATCTAAATCTGAAACTACATAATATATGTACGTTATTTGGAAATACGAAGACTCATTAGATCCGAGCATACATTTACATTTTCTATCTGACCCCCGAGAGTTCTTGCAACCTGATTTTATCAGTATCTAGTTGTGCCAGAACATGCATTTAGATCTGATTCATTTTAATTGGAATGCTGTATTTTAATTTACTGTATTTATTTTGGTCCATGGATACTGACCATATACCAAGACCCCTGAGTGCCTCGGAAAGTACGTTAAGTAAGCCGTTGATCTCAGCTGTCATTCTTGGTATGGTCTTGACAGTCGTTACGGGCCGTCAGAAGCCCGAAAGTCTGACAACCAGTCTTACCAAGGGTATCGTATTACCCAGTAACTTGGTTGTGGAGGTCTGATAGGCAGTTCATCATTTACTCCCTTCTCTATCATATCATTCCTATATCCAAGAAGGATGGATTGTATCCATCCTTCTTTTTCCATTTACGATGTTTGGCAGGGAACTGCCAACCATCGCGCTATCATTTACTCCCTTCTCTTTCATATCACTCCTCAAACAAACCATCCATCCTTCTTCTTCCATTTACGATGGTTGGCAGGGGACTGCAAACCATCGCGCTATCATTTACTCCCTTCTCTTTCATATCATTCCTCACACAGTCCATCCTTCTTCTTCCATTCACGACCTTTCTCTTTCACATCATTCCTCACTTGTACGTATAAGAACATTATTTTGCAATTTTGTGGTCGCAACCACTACTGCTGAGCATGAGGTCCTGGGTTCAATTTCCAGATTGGGCAAAGTGATATTGGGATGTCCCATTAGGAATTTCTCAGTAGCAACCCGGAGTCATGTCTGGATTTGTGCCCGGTTGATTTCAATAAGCTCGCCCCCTTATTAAATGGGGCTTAAACATAACTGGCGTTATGTGGGTGTACTACAAGTACACCTCTGCCTAACCCTTCTGGGATTACGGGCGTGATGTTGTGTTATGTATGTCTTTTATATCATTCCTCATCATCATCATCATTTCAGCCGAAAGACGTCCACTGCTGGACATAGGCCTCCCCCAAGCACCTCCACTTCGACCGATCCTGTGCTTCCCGCATCCAGCGGATACCTACAGCTTTCACAAGGTCATCGGTCCACCTTGTAGGAGGCCTTCCAACGCTACGTCTTCCGGTACGCGATCGCCACTCCATAACCTTTCGGCACCATCATTCCTCACTTGTAGGTATTAGAACATTGTTTTGCAATTTTTGCACACTTTTGGCAACCATCGCAGAAACTCGGGGCGCCTATTCGCGTCCAGTATAAGCGCGTAAAACACTTTATCTGGACAAGGCCTTAGTTCGTATCTAAAAAGTTGAAACATTGATGAGATTCAGGACAAAGTTAAGGTCGTCTTTATCGCTTGTGTAATGAAAGGCGAAGGGCTTGTTTTATCCCCTTTTTTTATAGAACTATCTAGATAAAGAGAGCAATTTCGTTAAAGGAACGATACTATTTTTATGACGTTAGTTTTTTAGAGCGTTAATGGTACTTTTAGGGTCTTGATAAGGCTACTTAAGACGCAGATATATGCCAGTAACCTTGAGTAGTTAGCTTGCGTGTTCTGTACTGAGCTCACGCAACGCGTCGTACGTTCAGCCAGTAATAGGACTCCCCCATCAAGGAGCGCTGTCCCCAATTTGACGCATTATTAATTTATTATACACAAAACAAAAGGTATTTTAATAAAACGCGTATACTAAAATATCAATAATTAAATTATCTTTTAATTAGTGAAAGTTTCAGAAAAATACGCTTGGTAGATTTTGTGCCATTCTCAGCTTTTATCCGGGTTAGACATAACTTTACAAATTCATTTAGTAAGTAATATAAACAGAATCTAAATTATTCACATATTAGACTATTGAGTAAATGCTCTAATTTAACATATATTTTTTTCAAATCATTAACACTACTCGTTTAGACGTGATCTTCAGTATAAAATCATTAAAAGTCGGTATCGTCCCCTTAACGTCAACATGCTAACGCAGATTATTTGTTTCTATGTATTTTTATTTTAGATTAATCTGTGGTGAGTACAAATATTACAAGTAGATCATTAAACGTCACATACTTGTCAAGTCATCAAGTAGTCAAGTTATTTACTATTCAAGCTACGTGAAGCTTAAATTATACTATTTCTTCCCGTGGGTGTCGTAAAAGGTGACTAAGGGACTTAGTAGAGAATGGGTAGCAGCGTTCTCAGCCTGCCAAGCGTGGCGATTATGCCCCCCCCCCCCTTTGGGGGAGGCCTATGTCCAGCAGTGGGCGTCTTACGACTGAAATAATGATGATGATGAACCTTAAATTACTGAATTCTCACAAGAAGATCCTGGCCAGGCTTACCTACTAATTGAAGCATTTTATTGGTTTTAATGACCATCGCATAATTGTTATATTTCTAATTAACAAACACTAAACAGCCAAACGTAACGTAATTTCAAACAACATGGCCACAAAAGTATCTCACTTACATGTTAGCAAATTAACAAAATGGTATTAAAATAATTATAATTAAGCAATTTCCGACCGAAGGCTCCAATATGAATTAACAGAGTGGAGGAATCCAGTTGCAGTAGTACAGTCACGAGCAACAATATGTGTACGCTTAGCAAAGTTTAAAAGTGATAATACTGATTACCTCTTAAAAACGAGTGAAACTTTGAGATAAGGCCTCATCATAATTATCATCATCATCATTGGCAGCCCTGTTCCACCACTGTTGAGTATAGGCCTCTCCCTTTTGTGCCATGCTAAAATAATCATAATAATTATAAGGCCTATTTCATAATAAATATTATCAGGGTTCAAAAATTCTATAACAGTAACACCATAAAACTCAAGGGTATGCTGCAGATACACTTTTTTAATTTTGATCAAATTTATTTATAACCTGTAAACAACAACAAATAAATAATATTCTATTATATTCTAAAATGTCAACCAATTAAGGGGCCGTGCACGAATTGAAAATTGGTGATTTTGACCAATTTTGCTATTTTTTTTGTGAGAAAGGGAAAAATAATTTTAATTATTGCTTTTAATGATTTGAAAAGTTGCGGCTCACTGATTTGTTTTTACTTGTGATGTTGAACATGAAAAAATATCATTATGTAATAAGTGGTCTACCTACTTGCACGTGGCTGGGGACCACTTTTTTCAACGTCGATAAAAAATATACTTAGCCGAAAAATAATTTTGAAAGAAACCGACAGAAAAGAATTTTTTCCTATTATTTAGCAAAACTTTCACGAAATGTAAAATTACAATTTAGTCTTCAGATATCCTTAAAATAATTTAAAAAAATAATTTTATGAAAATTCAACATATTCATTAAAGTAAATCAAAGGCGAAATTAACTGTCGAGAGCTCTAACGCTCTCAAAAAAATAGTTCATTTTATGCAGTGCAGTGATGAAACTATTAACAGGTGCTGTGACTGACAGGAATGGTTATGCACCACGAAAACTGTATTTTTATACTTGTGCATTAAATATTAAAAAGTTGTACAATAATAGTGGTTTAAATAAATTTATTATTATTTTTTTTTTTTTTTTAATAATTATTTAAGCTTTTTCACAATCACTTAGGAAATGGACAAAAATAGTGATTTTTTCGCGCACGGGGCTTTAGGGAGAAAACAAATCACTTTAGGATTTTGCTAAGTGTATAGATATTTATGTTCGGGTCTGTACAACGAAGCTCCGACCTCTGGGAGTCAAAGTCCCGGGCTACTTAATGAGTTCACTTTAAATAGACTTTTGTAATAAGCTGGATAATTCCGAGCTAGCTAAGCAGGCGTTTATTAGAAAACCTAGTTTACATTTAATTGATTGATATTTTAAGTTAGATTCATGTTAAACGTTTTGCTATAATACAATATTGGCTGACTTTTAATTCATTAGCATCTTTCTATGGATTAATAATAATAAAATGAAAAACTTTACATTTTTTTACAGTCGGACCCTGTTGCACGGATGTTTCGATTAGGTACGCAGTAAGTATTGCACGTTGGTACAAATCAACAGAAAATAATTGTTGTTCAATATAAGTTGTAGTATTTTGTTTTTATTCATGAGTAATTTGATCCCCTGAAAAGATGTCAATAAATTCAATCAGAATTTTTTTTTTTATTTTGTCTTTTTTCCAGACTACAATGTGGTCTATAATAGCGTTAGTAACAAAATAAAGCTTAGTCTATGTTGGTACTTAATAACTAAGACGGATCAGGTGCGGTTTGCAAGCGGCCGCACTAGCGGGCGCGGGCTGTCTGCCCGGGCAGCTGTCGATTGCGGGATTGTGTTGGAATTTAATAACAATAATTTGACATTGAATACAAATCTTCCGTAACTATAAAAAGTGCTTTTTTTTTAAAGAATGCTTCTTGTTTTATTCACAAATGCAGACTTTATTATTAACAGTGTATTTTGTTTATTTAAAAAAAAAATCTTCTCTTCTACTCTGGAAAGAGTAGTAGAGAACATAAAAATTAAGAAAAAGACTAAATCAAAATTAAGAAAAAGACTAAATCAAAATTTCAAAGAGGCTAAATAAAAATTAAGAAAAAAACTAAATAAAAATTGTAGGCATCTTTTAACCCCCAGTCCCAAACTAGTTAATGGATTCACTTATACAGCTCTTTGTTATAATCCTTATAATTTCTAGGCCAATGTTATCGGTAGTTACATAAATGTTTATTAGTTAGGATATAAAAGTAACGTTCATAGGTTTTATGTAAATAGGTTTAGTACTTTCAGGAGTATTTTCTCCGAGAATATTGGAAGGGTAAGCTCGAAGTTTATTAAGCTTCTGCGTTTTATAGGTAGCAATTAGTCTAGACAGCAATTCGTTCTAGAATTTTTCTTTGTTTTTGAGCCTAGAGGCTGTTTTGTTTAAAAACTGCATACAAATAAATTACAGGGAATAAGGGTTTCTAAAAACATTATATTCGTGAACCTCAGGAAAAATGAATGTTGTCTTGTTTTTATTTCTATCCAATAATTAGCAGTCAAAACTAATGAGCAAATTACTTGTTTTGAGTTAAAACATAGTTTGTAATAAACAATACGCTGCCAAGAAGTCAAAAATATAAAAAAGAGAATCCCGCCAATTTAAAAACTATTAAAATAACAAGCAACTTTTTTCTGGCAACACAAAATGTTTCCGGCCACTCCTAGCGCCACGGATAACAAGATTATTTCTTTTCATAAAGTAAAACCTTCTTGAATAAAAGAAGGAGGAAGCATTTTTGAATTGTCACCCCCTAGGGTTGGGACCGCTGAATTGTCGTTTTCCGTCACGTCCTTTTTGGGTCGCTTACGAACCAAGGTGTACGTGTCTGCGAAATCCCTAGGTTAGGGTTCCTAATACATCTGTTGTCAGCCTTATACATTATTTATTCTTTGATTAACCTGATTCTTCTTTTGATTTAGTACCTAAATGGTGGAAAAGTATTTAGGAAAAAAATAAAAAAGAGTTTATTTCGTAGATTAAGTTGTCATTGGAAAAAGGGTCCTTTTAACATATCGTAATTCATTGTTAAAAATAGGTTGTCTTGAAACACTTACGCTACAAAATGATTAACCCATTCGAATTTAAAAACATTTACGAGTAGTATTATTTAAGTTTTTGTTTTTTAACTAGCTTTTGACCGCGGCCTCACCCGTGTTTATATCGGAAATTATCCTACAGGAACGTTCAACTGGAATAAAAAGTATTATTTGTCCTAAACCCAGGTCTATCTTTGTGCCAAATTTCAGCGAAATCGTATGCACGGATTTCGCTGTAATTTGGCACACAGGAGTCTACGTGCACAGGTGTCACGCCTCAACGTGCAAGCGTAAGGTAAGGTAACAGGCAGACCAACAGACGGAGTTTTTTGTTTTCTGGGTGGGAAATGATCATTTAACTTCTCCCGCTCTGGGCGGAGCAGGAGGGCGTGTCAGACTTTTACTGACTAAAATCCATCCGTGTTCCTTCCGTTGCCTGTGTGCCAGGGCCACGGTATCCCTTTCGGACAAACTCGCAACCCTGGCAGGAACAGATGGAGTTACTTTCGCATTTAAGGTAATGATAATAGCCTGGATTTAACATTAAAACAGTGTGTGTGATCATTAAAATACAACGCACTTATTAGATATACCAAACCCACGGTAACCAAATACCAATATATCACCGCTGTATAAACCCAAGTTTAGCATCAGTGCTTAGTGCTCTTGATTTATAGCGCTGCCTTAAATAATCACAAGTCTAAACGGAGTGTTTGTTAATTGAATTACCGTTTGAATTAACACGAATGATAAGGTTAAAGATGTACCGGAATAATACTCGAGATTTAACAAAGGGATACAGTTTTGAAAGGTTTGTGGTCCTTAGAGTCACGAACATGAAATATCTTACGTCTACCCAAGATTAAAAAAAAAAAAATCTCCTAAGTATTGATAGAAATGTGGTGTTACGAGCAAAGTATTTTAAAAACCATGCTGTATTATAAAATATTTGAGTAATAAATATATAAAATAGGCAGTCATGGGCAGGGCTTGAAACCGGTTAATTTTTATTTCTGAAGATACAAATTATTTTTGATACAATTGATATTAGCTTCAAAGATTGCTTCATCACATTAAGGTCAGCATTGATTTTGTAACACAATATTATTATAAACTTTTATAATAACGGTTAAGGTTACATGGAAAATTAACCGGTTTCCGAGCCCTGGTCATGGAAACTGCCGAAAAAAGTGAAAACGTCAAATTATGCGTACCTACAGTTATAACTTTAAAGTGTTAACATGAGCATGTCGGTGACGTAACAGCATATCGGTGACGCGAACCCATAAGTTTTGCCACTACCAAAAATCGCTCAACGCGCCTAAAGAGGTTTTCAGTTAAAAAAATATCGGTAACACTACATCTGCGATAAGCGGCCATGTTGGATTTTATGTGAAGTCATGTATCCTACAACCCGCAGAACAACATGACGCTTCCAACGAGATCTCGTTTGCCAATATACTACTAGCAGTTTAGAAGTTACAAGGGAACAGATGAACAAACATACATACATTGCCTGTTAAAATCTTAACCCTCTTTGGTTTTTCAAACTTTCAACTTCTTTTCTCAAACTTGCAATCTTTATTTCATGAGAAAATTGCTTTTAAATTTTGCGTATGTGTTTAAGGTATTTATGCTTGCGACTGAACAACGTGGTAAAGTGGAAAGAGGAATAATAATCAGTATTTTTTATTCCGAAATAATTATGTATGGATACCCATTCGTCTAGCGTGGCAATAGCGGTCATTGCCTTTTCCCTAATATCCTTCCGAAGGAAGCCTAAGAATAATAACTATGTATTGTTTGTTATATTGTCTACGTATAGTATTGTCTATGTAATAACGAAGGTTTTTCGTTATTGGAACATGTTGAATATCACGTAAGATTTCAGTTTTTGAAATAAAGAATGCAAAAAAATGTAAGTAGGTCAATGACCGCTACTGCCACGCTAAAGCGATTCGGTATACTTAGTAGAATTTCTTCCACTAGGGTGAGCAATAATCCTACTTCTCTACAAGTGACGATACTTAGTTATAGGCGCGTCTAGAGCACTAGAAACGTGTGATTAATTAGTCACAAGTTTAATAAAAATTATTTTCAGGACACAACAATAGCTCATATTGTTGTGTAATTCGAGTCGACGTGAGGAAAGGGAATGTAAAATGGCTTTAGTCTTTATTTCTGACTCCACTGTTATGGTAGCTTTACACGTTACGATATACTTGCGCAAGTTTAGACTTGCACCAGTATTGAAATCACACAAATCTAGAAGTTTGTGCTGAAATCTTCCAACACACGTTATTGTGTACTTGCGCAAGTCTAAATTTTGCGCAAGTAGGTATATTATCTAAGTGAGTACTTCTATTATTTAATTTTAGTAATTATAATAATTGTGGTGTGTATTGGAAGAATTGGTTACTAACATAATTCTTAAGTATAATACTAACAAAAATATGGATCACTTGTCTAATATAAATCAATTACATTTTAAATAAAATATTGTAACGTGCAAATATAAAAATATGTCTAGATAGACAGTCAAAGCTGTGGCTATTCGAAAAAAATGCGTCCAACTGTTGATCGTAAAATGCACGTACACTAGAATAACACAATGCCGTGGCGCGAGTGTAAGACGTAGCTGTCACACACCTGCCTATCAAAGTTGGCCTGTTTGTTTTAGTTATTTTGCAGCGCGACACTATCTAGACGTACAATTATTAAAGGTAACGTGTTTAGAGGCATGAGGAACAGGGTGTAAAGTTCACTCATACGAGTACTCTATTGAAAAGGGAGGATCCTCCGACCAGATGGGTGTTGTGTCTGGTGAGTAACTGCTTGACGGTTGAAGTCGGGATGTTGTAGGTATATATGCTAGTTGCGCGGTAAACTCTGCTTGCGCGATGCAGGATTTTGCGTGACGTCAGTGTGACGGGTAGTTCGCATGTGGCGATGTTGATGCCGCTACACGTGTATGGCTACCATTATACTTGTGCTGGGCACCACGTGACAGGAAACCTAGCAACACAGAGGCTAACAGTAAAAATCTGCAACTTATAGTGACTTCTACGTTATCTAATTCAAAAATTAAATTTGACCTTTTCCTCCTACCACACTAATGCTAGAGTTCACGCACCTCTTCGTCATATAGCAAAAAAAATCAACACTGTGGTCGCAAATTTGGATTTGTTAACATTATCTGCTAATAAGTTTAGAGGCTCTTTGATAAAATTTTAGTGACTCGGATTTTTAAAACAACAACTATAGTTTTGATATTTTCTTTGTTATTGTCTAAAAATGATTATGGCTTTTTTTTTCTTTTCTTTTTGTTTGACAATTTTCTTTAAAATTTTACCTTTAAGTTTCACTCGGTTCCTTAACAAATATGTAGTATTTAAGATATGGATAACGTCGTAAGCTACACATGTCATCCCTTTTTTCTCACTACCTGTTCATTAAGATCTTTTGTAACTGTTTGTTTTCCCGAAGTAAGAGGGTTTACACCTTACAGCATTTCATACAAATTTAATGAAACTTCTTACGCATACGCAGGATACAAGGTCTAAAAAGTTAGTAAAAGAACATTTTCATGAATAAGAAAAATAGTGTAACAGCCAAATTAGACCGATTTTAAATTTTCTATAGAAACAGATTTCCAGTTATCTGTTTTTAAATAAGACATTTCGAAAATGTTCCCTACTAACTTTTTAGACCTTTGTATTCTGCTTATGCGTATGAAGTTTCATTAAAATCGGTTCAGTTATTTCGAAAAACAAGGGTTTGAAAGTTTGTATGAAATGCCGTAAGGTGTAAACGCTCTTAATGTAAACCTAATCTAGTTAATTCAAACACATGCAGTACAAGCCAAGCATAGCCCCGATTCAATAATAATAAGTTTCGTGATCAATGAGCTACATTAAACGGTATAATTAATAAGTATGTTGGCAGTGTTCCATTCCGTTAGTTCAAATTGTTTATCTGATACATTGCAGTTTCAAAACAAATTGTGTTCGAACGCTTGTTGTTATAACTTTATGATAGCTTTGTCTTATACTAGGCTAGTTATGTCACTTCAAGACATCAACAAATACAGGGTTATTTTTAAAACGTCAATAACCTCTTAAGGGGTCATTGTAGTCATCATTATGAACAACTTTTACTATGGGACCGGTGCCGCGGCAGCGGCCGGCGAGCGCTACCTCGAAATTGGTCACAAAATTTTTTAAAGTATTTTTTTCATAGTGCCCCCAAGACAACACTGACCTGAATTTCATTCATTTAAGACAAGAATCAGTGAAATGACCTTTAATCATTCTAAACAGTTGGCTTTTTAGACATAATTATCTCAGGTATAGTTATAGTAATAAGTATGTAACAACAATAACCAAAAATAAAATGGTTAAATTTAAAAATGTGAACAGTTGTTTTGTAATCACAAAAATAGTTTAAAACAAACCTGTTCCTTTAAAGCATCTGGTTCATGATTATGTTCTTGGTGTGGTCCTTCCAGTAATTTATACTTATTGACTTCCTTATCGAAAGTGGTGATTAATATACACTTATACTTTTTGTTGCTTTTTAATTTACACGCCCAATATTGTTTATACACTGTTATTCGGTTTTTTCATGTAATCCATGTACGTCTAATTTTAATCCTCCGCGACTGGTTTTAAATGATTTTAAATAATTTTCCTCCTTAGCAATAGACACAACTCAGTTCATTATGTAAAGCATACCCCCAAATAATAATCATACCCTCAAATTAAAACTATAAATATCATCTTCTACCCACATATATTTTTTATTACACTTGGTAAATGTTTTTTTCTGAGTATGAGTGAAAATATTATGGTAATTATGTTTAGGGATAAAAGCGTTATGATAAAAAACAGTAACCCTCTTATTCCAAAACAAGGTTTATTTTCAGACCCAGGTTTAAAACATGGAGCCATTATTGAATTTCGAACTTTATTCCGACTATGGTAAAGTTCCTATACACAAAACTGACAACTTAGTACCGAACTAAGTTTTCAGTTTTGTATAAAGAACGGTATTTCAATCACTGTTACGTTCTTATTACAAAAACTGGCTCCATGGTTTAAGCCATGTCAAAATATAAATCTTGTTTTGTGATAAGACGGTAGGAGTTTAAATATATTTACATTAATGATATTATTAATTACAATTTTCGGAAACATGAGTGTTATGAACATCGCCGGTAGCATTACAAATAGTATGAATGAAAACTTTAGGATGAAAAATTTTAGGAAGAGTGATCATTTGGATTACAAATCATTAGGAAGAACAATTTCGGGTAAAGAACTTTAGGTGAGCCAATATGGACCCCTGTTTAATACTATAGTACTCGTATAACATAGTAACAAATTCGTTTTTCTTTACTGTCAAATAAAATGAAATTAAATAAAATTGTTTATAATAAAAAACAATTTCATTTCATGCCATGTAAGTGTGACCGCTTACATAATTAGCCTGCAATGTCCCAGTGAGGGTTGATGGATGTCACATGTCTTCGAATTTTTAGTTCTAGGACATGCCGGTTTCCCCACGATGTTTTCCTTCACCGTTTTGAGAGCAGAGGTGATGAAATAATTTACACAAAGTAAAGCGCCTCTCTTTGTTCGAACCCTCGTAAGTCGAGGCCACTTAAGTGTGACCGTTGTTAGTTCTTCTAAAATTCACAATTTTGATGTGGTTTTCATCATCATTTAGAGAATTTATTACAGAAAATTTATGTGTAGTTTTTATTCAACTTAGATATAGCACAGAAATATTGATGTTCTGATACGTCGCTACATCAGTACATTGCACTTGGGGAAGGACGCTAGTTCTGCATAAAAATATACCTTTTTTCAAGTAAAGATAATAATTGAAAGGATACGCTGGCATGAAGACAAGTGCGTTTATTTTAAAAATACCAGAGTAAATTAAAGAACATTGGTAGAACTTGACCCAGCAGTAAAATAATACATTATTTTACCAAAAAGAACTAAAGTAATTTGGATCCGTGCTATCAACAGGCACCGTCAGATGTGATACTTTTTGAGCTTCCTATTTAAAATAACTCCTTGGCTCCCAGCCAGTGTAAGTAGCCGCTTATCTTGAAGCGGGTAAGCCAAAACATGTAGCTTTAGATTAAGCGTACTTCACGCGTTGGCAGCGTTGTCGGAGCCGCGGGCTGATCAAGACCAGACATGGGATAGACGGAACACAAGTAAACTGTGAGAGCAGCTGAAGATCTGAAGGCTAATTCCCGTAATTAAACATGTTCAAAATCTCATCTCATCAATCTCATCTCAGTAAATTATAAACAATTTTTGACATAATGGTGAAGACTGACATTTGAATGTGTCTGTCCTAAAAATAAAGACACAACGCAGTGCTTGGCAGTTGACTGTGAGAAGAACTAAAGATCATGTACCTATTTAAAGTTATAGCCCCAGGTTTTGACCAGGAACGAGATAGAGATTTATTATGTATTTAATACTTTAAGCACACAAATGTAGTAATGTACATAGGCGGACTTAATGCCATATATAGGCATTTTCTACCAGTCAACCTTTGGGTGATGCAGAGACAAGCAGTGGTAGGTGCAATAACGACAGTTGTGAAATCAATATTTATTTCAATATAAGGATATACATACATATACCTATTAAAAATTTTAAATATTAATATATATACCTAATCGCAACCAAGGCTGACTGTCAATTTTTTTTTGTGTATTGGATACGAGGGTTTTGGCTACTTTGTATGTGTGTATTATAATTATGTGTAGATTTGTTGAAATGTGCGTTTTGTTTGTGCAGAATAAACAATTTTTCTTTCTTTTTTTTTTCTTTCTAATTATACTTATATTTATGACCAAATAAATACACATAAATACACGAATATACTATTAACCAAACAAACAATGGGGAAACTTTACCGTTGTGATGATACTGCCAGCTTCTTACGAATATGCTCGCGAACTTTAACTTTAAAGGATGGTTGGTTGCCATCCTGCTTTCCTGGGGGAGCGCATTCCACAGAGAGATAGACTGAACGAAGAAGGAAGAGATATTGCTTTATGTCATACGAGTATCAGTCGGCTTCCAGTCTAACCAGATGCAGCTGAATACCAGTATTTTACATGGTTCAACTGCCTATCTGACCTCCATTGTCACACTTTCGGGCTTCTGACGACCCGTAACGACTGTCAAAGATCCACGAATGACGATCACGGAGGAGTCTCGGTATAAAAAGATGGTCACCCATCCATGGACCGACCCCGGCAAGCGTAGCTTAACCGGATGGATCAACCGATGGAGCTGTTATTACTTAGCCATGAGCTCATGTTAAATCTAAATCAGGGGATAATTAATATCCATTTCAAGTTTAATGTCATTTCGTCAAGTGTTCGGGTCTTTATAGAATTATATTAACGCGAAGACTTCTTCACGAAACTTTAATGTTAGTTGTAGATGTTAGTCGATACAATGTAACGAGTTTCTTTGTGCGAACGACATCGCTGATACGATTGTAAGTTTCAGACATTCGGTTGATTCTATTTTGGTACGAGTTAAAGACGAAGTGCTTGTGGCAAATTAGTTATTACTTTAGTCATTTTAGTTTAGCTTCATCGTCAAACATAAAATCAACGTATTTCGTTATTTAATAACGGTTAGTAGAAAAAAAAACAAAGATAGCGAGATGATGCGCTTAGCCTTAACTCGTTCAGGACCGCTGAACGGCCATAATAAGCGTCATAACAATATAACTTTCTATCGTGTCTCGTCCTTGAGCTGCTACTATCCAAGTTTATCTTACTAACTTTTAGAATTCTGAAAAGCAACAAGATAGTTTTCATAATAAAATTCTAAGCATCGTATTTGATACTCAAGTAAGTTGTAATGCTCGCGAAGGAGGACGCGGAACGCGTGAGGGAGAGGCAAGGTTCGCGAACTCGCGCCCCTAGTCGCCGCAGGACACGCCCTGGGCGTCGGGAGTCACAAGCCGATTTCCGGCCACCGTAGGCGCGGGCTTGCGGACGGTGAGCGATGGGTAGCTCGCCGTCCGATAAAGACCAGGCCCGGGTCGACGGCGCGTTGTGTTCCACGCGCGCCTCAAAGAGATGTCAGCACCAACTGACGGAGTCCGACAGGACCAATGCCTGCCAGGGTTGCGAGTTTGTTCAAAAGCGATATCGTGGCCCTGGCACACAGGCAACGGAAGGAACACGGGTGGGTTTTAGTCAGTAAAAGTCTGACACGCCCTCCCGCTCCGCCCAGAGCGGGAAAAGTTATTTGATAATATCCCACCTAAAAAAAAAAAGTGAGTAATTAACATAACGGCGCAGGATAGCTTTTACCAGAAGTGATCATCGTATTAGTGGTTCAGCAGCTTCAATATCATCAGGATTGTGCCAGAATATAGCAGTTCTTCGTAGACGTGGTACGACAGCGGCTCTCCTCCACATCTTCTTCTGTCATCAGAAGACAGCCACCACGCAACCATCGATGCGACGCTCTGCTAGAGTGACTGCCACCAGCCAGTGTCACTCTTATCCGACCTTTTCAGTGATTCCAGTAACTTCGTAACAAAAACAGACGGCACCACTTGCTGCCCCGTCAAATATAAACAGCTCGTGCAAACGTCTACCCACCTAAAATTTAATATCTTCATCACCAATTATTTCGCTCTCAACACACGCTCCCCTCTTCAACTTTAAACCATATAACGTGCACAAAGTCGCCGTAAGCGACTTGTCTGGTTTAATTAAAGTCTCAACTCCGTCTGAAGGTAATACAACTGTAATTAGATTGCTGCTACTTAGCATTTCAATTACGCCGCCACTATGATTTTATATTAATACTAAACTTGTTGGCCGAGTAGAACCTTGATGAAGTTGTACTCTTAATATTTTGATATCGAATTTGACATTGTGTATTTATTTTTTTAATTCGTTTCAGCCGAAATTCTTTTGTTTTGTATTCAGCCATATTGTTGTTGCACTGACAGTAATATCGTACTTAAATATGATAAAACACTTTAATTATTGTACCTATTAAATCCAACGTATTGCATGCATGTATTTTATATTGTTTTTTTATGTTTTATATGGTGAAATTTGTTTTTTTTTATTTGTTTTAAAAATAAATCATTCTGATTCTAATTCTGATTCAGATACTGATTCTTCAGTCATCATCATTTCAGCCGAAAAACGTCCACTGCTGGACATAGGCCTCTCCCAAAGCGGGGTTTGCCTTAATCATCACGCTTGGCAGGCGGGTTGGCGATCGCAGTATGGTGATAAAATGCAAAGAGAACGCTGCTGCCCATTCTCTAGTAAGTCTCGTAGTCGCCTTTTACGACACCCACGGGAAGAAATGGGATTTTTCTATTCTTTACATCCGGCACCACATCGCCGACTTTTTTATTGACACTTGATATTGTATTGTGTACATTGATACAACAAATTATTTTGTACAATATTGTAAATAAACTTTATTCAAAATAAGAAACAATTTTACGATTTTTTTTATTTAAAAGAGTCAATATATATAAAATAATAAATGAATTGGCGTACAACGGAATCAACCCACACAACGATAGTTTTGAGAAAAAGCCGTTTTTGTCATAATTTTGTGTACAATAAAATTGTTTGTTATTTTGAATAAAGTTTATTTACAATATTGTACAAAATAATTTGTTGTATGTATACAATAATATAATATTAAGGTGCATTTTTGAAAGCTTTTTGTAACTTATCTCGATTTTGGCAATTGGTTCCTGTTTGCATAAGAAGGTCCAATTTTACGTTTGTTGCCCGTGGTACTACCAGTATTACCAGTTGTACCACGGGTAAAAAAAAACCCGTAGAACTACCAAGCGATCCAGTAGTACCACGGGAAGATAATATGAGTGGGGTGGATGACAAACATAGAAGCTAGATCAGGGATTGTATAAGCTAGTGAGAAAAACACAAAAACATGTTATTGTGCATTGTGCCAATAACAAGCTAACCCGTCGTATTATTTCACTTTGGAAAGTCAAAATGTTATTGCGTAAGTGAGAACTTATCAGATATCATTATAAAATCTTAGGTATCTACTGGTAATGAGTACCTAATAGACGTTAATCTCAGGAACAATCGAAGGAAGTGTGAAAATCAAAACTAGGCATTGATTTTTTAGGTTCCGAACTTCAAAGTAAAAAACCGGCCAAGGCGTGTTGGACCATGTACAATGAAGGGTTCATTAGTTGCGATGAATTTATCCCAAGAACAAACTTATCATTCTTCCATACATTCCAACTACAAATGTAAGTTAGTCAGTCAACTATTATACTCTTTAACTTGTAATGGAATAGCAACGAAGGCCATTCATGTTGAGAGCTTACGAATATGGCGAAACTTTATGTGTTCTTTGTTTACTACGGAACCCTTTGAACGGATCCTTTATAATTTCACTTTTTTGTCCGTCTGTCACAGATTTTCTCGAGATCTATGCAACGAAGGAATTTGAATTTTTGACACAATGCTTAGGGCTCGGTGGTGTCTCCTAGATTTCTAAAGATAAAATTATGATTTTAACAGTGTTATTATTAGATATGGATCCACTTTTTACAGGAAAATAATAGTGGTTTGCGAAACTGTTTAGTTAACTTTAAATTCGGAACTAAAAAAAAAACTTTTTACAAAAAAATAGTAACCGACTACCAAAAATAACACTACAAAGTGAAAAATAACTTTAATTTCGGAAGTCGGTGTCTTTGGATCTGTATTTGAGTTTTTTGCCACCGACTTCCGAAATTAAAGTTATTTTTCACTTTGTAGTGTTATTTTTGGTAGTCGGTTACTATTTTTTTGTAAAAAGGTTTTTATTTTTCACTTTTTAGTGGGTCAGTTTTGAATTTATCTAAGTTACAATAGCCTAATGTTAACTGCTCATCACCTTTTACGAAATATTGCTTTTCCCGATGCTGGAACATTGATTGTTGAGGAGTTCTCCTGGGAAGAACTAGGAGAACTGCCTCTCACCATATGCATAGTGACGAGCATAAATTGGTTAATCGCAACCCCTTAAATAGGTACTCATTATTATATTGTTTCGGTGGCCATCTGTGGTCTCCATCATCAGTTCCACTTCACCAAGTGGTGCTTTCCGTGAGCAAATGCACGAGTTACTATAAAAAATACCCAAATCGCTATAGGTTTGCATATAAAATTTGAGGGTTTCCCTCGATTTCCATTGGATCCCTCATCAGATTCTGTTTTGGTGGCAATGGGACCACTTGGTATTTTCCTTTCAAACAAAAAAAGAATTTTCAAAATCGGTTCATAATTGACGGAGTAATCGCGTAACAAACATACAAAAAAAAAAAATTAAAAAAAAAACATACATTCGAATTGAGAACCTCCTCCTTTTTGGAAGTCGGTTAAAAAAGCCGGCCAAGTGCGTGTCGGACCCCGCACAATGAAGGGTTCCGTAGTGGGGATTAATTATCCTACGAACAAACTTATCATTGCAGTTGAAAAACATGTTCCCTCATAAATTACAACTGCAAATGTAAGTTTGTATGCACAATATTGACAGATTTACCATGTTATTTTAAGATCATAGACTTTTTATAAGTTTTGCTGTAATCTAATAAGTAAACAACTATTTTCTGTATTTTTTTCAAAATTTTATGGCTTAGTAGTTTCGCAGATAAGGGGGGGGGGGAATGGCCAATTTTCATCTATTTTCGTTAATAATTTTAAAAGTTTTTATTTTAAAATTATAAAAAAAATATATCTGAAGTCCTTACAACAAGTCCTTTCATTTGATGTGTCGCACGGTACAGTTTTATTTTTTTTATTTTTTATTATTTGGCCTAAATTTTTTTTATTATTTCCCCTAAAAGTGACCTATTCAAAATTCATTTATTTACGTTATACGTCCGTGTTCAGGTCACAGAAGTCTATACGTGTACCAAATTTCAACATAATCGGTCCAGTAGATTCGGAGCAAATCGGCTGTGACAGACGGACAGACAGACAGACACATGAGTGATCCTATAAGGGTTTCTTTTTTCCTTTTGAGGTACGGAACCCTAAAAATGCCAATAATTGGTGCTTACTTGCCTTTTGACGTAAGACGTACTTATTAATTTTTATCAAATAAAAATTGTGAGCTGAATCATATAGTGCAGATAATTTTGTTCGATGACAATAACTTAGTTGCCATAGTGGCCGACAGGCATTATTATTATTATTTATTTATTTCGGACAGAATCCTTACAGTGTTAGTAACTGTTTTAGTATTGTTGGTGAATTTAAAAAAATATCTGTTTCACTATGAAACAGATGAGAAGAGACAGTTGAGGGAAATTACGCGCAGGAAAGATTTTAAAAGCAAAATAATACCCCAACTTAAGATTGTTCAACATAGTCCTCAATATCAAGCAGTGCGGATTTTTAACAGGTTGCCATTGGACTTAAAAACTATAATATACAAGAGCTCATTTAAGTCAAGACTCAAGGCGTTCCTATTGGAGAAATGTCTCTATTCGATAGACGATGACATATCCACGTTTTAATTTTTTTTATTAGCTAATGTGAGACTGGGTATTATTAGTAGGTATGTAGTAGCTTGTTGTGTATTGGATTTTTTAATTGTATTGAATATGAATGTTCTATTTTCTATAATTATTGTTTTGTTAATGTGTTGGTTTTATATTTTTGATTATCGTGTTTTTTTTTCTTGTATTTTTGATTATCGTGTTTTTTTTATTTTATTTTTTATGATTTCAAACACAATGTAAATTGTTCCTGAATAAAATTGAATTGAATTGAACAATTTTCTTAAGATCTATGTTAGTAGGTACATAATAAAATAAAGTTAACAAATATTTTACAATTTCCCCGTAACTATACCCATCCAGTGCGCCTGTATGGGACAGTCCTGTCGGGATGCAATCATTTGCTGAATGCTGATTATGTCAGTTAATTAGGAGCTAGCGTATGTTTATTAATAACGCGTAGTCATTAATTACGTCGACCAGCGATCGTTCCACAGACTGTTCAATGGAATTTGGTTTGGAACCTTAATTGTGTGAGTCCGATTCGCTCTTGGCCGGTTCTAATTAAGTACTGACGAATCGTACTTAATTCGGCTTATGTAGGTAATGTATAGATACCTACAGATTTTCTTTCTTCGTCCTTTCAAAGATGAAGATAGGACAGCTCAATCATTATATTCAGATTTTTATCGAGACATGATAGAAGAAAAGTCAATTAAGACTGATTCCATTGATGCTATGAGTAGGGTACAATTTTCCTTAAACATTTTGAAGTCTTTCTTTCTTTTTCGTGTGGTTAGGACTAACCTGGTGACAGAGTTTGTATGCCGCCCATGGGTCTCTGACTTGGCTCCACATGCCGTTGATAAACATCTCTCAGGAATGGTTTTTCAATATTTCGATGGCCGTCGATAAACATCTCTCAGGAATGCCGGGTTTTCAATATTTCGATGGCCGTCGATAAACATCTCTCAGGAATGCCGGTTTTTCAATATTTCGATGGCCGTCGATAAACATCTCTCAGAAATGCTGGTTTTTCAATATTTCGATGTAAAAATAACTTTTAACCGGTGGTTGTTCTTTAGGTGGTTTCGTTTCTTTTTATTGGATAATAGTAATGTTTGCTTTCATTTGATAAACTTTATTATAGCCCTAAAAGGTCGTAGAGGCCTTTTATCAACATAAGATGTGACCAACACCATGACCATGATGATGATGTCGTTACCGAGTCGTAGTCACACCAGATTGTCACACCAGTATGACAAACAGGATTTTTTTTCTCGTTTGTGATGTTGTGGTGATTAGGTCAGGTGCGTAGTACTCGCTACGTGCGTGTATGACCAGATGTATGAACGTAGGCGAAGCAAAAGGAGTATGTAAGGAGCGTAGCAGGTGGCGTTCTATAGTTTCTGCCTACCCCAATGGGAAGAGAAGGCGTGAGTTTATGTATGTAGATGTTACCGATATAGACAGGGCGCATTGATCTCATATCCTAATTGAATCGTAAATAAGTAGATCCCTCCAAAATTCCAGATGTTTCCTTACAATAAAGGCCAACTGACAAAGCCATTGATCGGACACAGTTTCTAAGATCTAAAGTCTGCCGTTTGCAATCCACTAGAAATAAATTTATACGCCTATCCAAAAATTGGCCTAATAAGGGGAACACTGACCACAGAACCTTTTACTGTATTCCTGATAAAATCTTGAACTACAAAGAACCCTAGAAACATAAGAGAATATTTATATCTATATATCTTTATCGTAATGTTACGGATTCAAAGGTCAGACTGCTTTGTTTACATTATACCCCAAGGGACAATTCAAAACAACAGAAAAGTACAAAGATGTAGATTTAATACAAACAGATGTGAGGTAAACAAAAGAAACTGAATAACTTAAATAACATACGTATCTTTCTTTGTCTTTGAATTATTATATTTATAACTTGGACTAAGTTTAGACGTATTCCTCAGATTGGGTGGCAAGTAAAGTTCAGAAAACTTTTCCCAAGATACGGCCTATTGCAGACACAGGTCCTTGCCATAAGGGGGGCACGAACATATGTGTCTCATGGACAACGTGGCAATCCGGTGTATATACACCAGGTTGCCTTTTCTGGAGTTGCTTATGATACGTTTTAAAAGCTAGAGCTAGTCTTCTGTAAACTGAAACGTGAAAGGATTGGAACAAAGGATTTGGACGAAAGGTAATTTTAGTTTATTCCCTAGGGCGGAGGATATCCATGGCGGATTATCTCACGAAAGTAAAAGTAAATCCATGGACTACAACAGGTAGAGTCAATAATAATAGAAAAAAAACAAGCGTGCCTTACAGTAGTCGCATATGCGGATATTTATTCGAATAATTATTCATTACTAGTGGTCACAATCTATATTATTATAGTACTTACTAATTCCATGAGTACACTAGTGCAATAAAAAAGTTACTTGCTTATTCCATGCTCAAGCTGTCACTTACTGTTGAACTCACCACCACAGAAAGCGAGATGTAATACTTACATCTAAAATACTTTATACACAAAAAGAATATAAGTACCTAAACTAAGTCCAACAAACACCAACTCGATTATGACACACGAATTCGATTTGTTTACTCGTACCAACTCATGCGTCATCTAAGTTTCCAGCTTCACTTATACTCGATATTCATACTTAAGGCGCTGACAAGAGGCAAATGACAAAAGTAGGCTTGTTGTAAACAAAAAAATTGCCATATCTATATAATTTTTATCGATATTATATATATTTTTTTTTTTTGTTTTTTTTTTATGTGAGATCCGAAATAAATGTGAATATATATAGTTTGTGGTAGCGGGAAAAATATATGCTATTCTTGAACATATTTCTCAGAACTTGACCAAAACACGTTTAGAACAAAAAATCTCGATACAAATTAACGGTAAACTAACCCTTTACTTTGAGTTTCAATCCAAAATATCTGTATTAAATATCAACGTACGGTTGGTATTTAATTAATAACAAGGACGTCTTATTTTTATGCAGAACTTGGTTGATTTTTATTTTCGATTCCTCAACTCATTTTTAAGTAAAAAGATAATTGCTTCATATTTTGCAATAAATTACAAGCGTTGTGTCATCCGCTTCTGTTTCTTTTGTATGCAGTTTGACAGTGGCCGTGGTTTAGCTGTTGTTAGCGACTTAACCGATACAATTAGCTTCGAAAACGTGACCAAAGCCTGGTCTACTCCGAAGCGATAATCCGTATCGGCCGAATGTTCGGCCGTTTCTTGACTTCCAGTTTCCTTTTTGACTTTTAGTCCTTACCCGACTTCAAGTCACATGTTTGACTTTGAAATTATCTCTTTGACGATCTTTTTTTTTTATTTCGGAGTAGTTTCATCCGAAGTTTCGGCCGAATGTTCGGCCGTTTCTTGACTTCCAGTTTCCTTTTTAACTTTTAGTCCTTACCCGACTTCAAGTCACATCTTTGACTTTGAAATTATCTCTTTGACAATCGTTTTTTTTTTCTTTCGGAGTAGTTTGCCATAGTCAACCGTACTCAGAAAACGGCCGAACAATCGGCCGATACTTCGGATTTATCTTCGGAGTAGACCCCGTGCATAAAATAGCAGTGTCTATGTATATCGTGATAGCATGTCCAAATATAGGCCAATATCTGTCTCATCTTGGAGTAATAACACGGTATTGCTCGATGCTCGATCGAAGCGACGTTGATTAATTTTGTTATTGCTCTGTGATTCATTGCTCTTATTTGGAGTTTGACGCAATGTTTAATACGAAAACATTCATAATAAACAACTAAATGTAATGATAAAAGTGACATCTTGCGAAGCTGGTAAAATGAGATTTCGATCAAACGATTAATGTAGAACGATATTTCCCATAATGGAACCCAGAAAGTTGGATTAATATTTCGTGTTTTATATAAAAGAATGGGGTTGTCAAATGTTTGACTAATAACAATAAATTAATATGAACCAGACGGTCTATATTTGGTGACAAATACGTATAAGTAATATACCTACGAGGATTTTCAGACAAAAAGGTTGTTGTTGTTGTAGGAAATTAGGTTACGGGCGTGAATTAAAAAGCAGTACTTTGAATTTAAATAACGGTCATTATGTTGAACGTTTCACAGGGAAGGTTTTATGTCTGTCTCCTATCGCAGCAAATATAAAAAAGGAACTAACTGAAGTTATAACTGAAGTTATAACTGAAGTTATAACTGAAGTTATAATTGTTTCATTATTTATTAATAATACATTTATTTGACATTATTTACTCGAACGTGACTTTGTATTGTAAAGATTCAGTTATAATACAAAAAAAAACGAATATAGTTGTACATCAATTTAATTGGTAGGACATAGAGTTCGACTAACATGTATATCTACATAAGACCTTTATTGTAATACCTATGTTCACAAATAAAGATTGATTGATTAATTGAGGGCAGTTGTCGGTTTTATATTAAACACTGAGTGACAGTGTTGCCATTATCAGAAAGTAAGAATCAATTCATTTTTGCACATTCAAATCGACTAAATACCAACAGTTGTTGTTGTAGAACTCTAGGGTTACTAATCGGACACTACTGTTGCTCGCCCTATAACTAGCGACATTAAATTTTCCATCTACGACAACCCTAGGAAGCTCACCAGTTCTATTTATAGCCGAGAGCAGGCTGCAATCTGTTTAGAATATTACTAACGAATGTTACTTGATTGGGTTTCTAGGTCAGTCAATATCCTAGTTCAACAACCTATCTCAATTTAGGCGCCATTGCGATCTATAAGCTGATCCGTCAATATTCTCTTGTTGCAGTTGTTTGAATGGGTTCTAAAATTAAGTTTGATTTGAGTGTGGTATTAGTTTAGTATAGGTAGTTGCTTGCGGAGGGGCTTTGGCTAAGTTATAACAGCCACACAGAAAGCGTCCGAGCAAAGAAACTCTTCACATTGTATCGACTAACATCTAAAACTAACATTAAAGTTTCGTGAAGAAGTTTTCGCGTTAATAATAGTAGATTTTCGCACTAAGCGCAAAGTGAGTTATTAATGCACGAGTGTTATGTTGGTGCCCGAGTGCAAGCGAGGGCACTAAATTAGCACGACTGCATTAATTACTCACTTTAGCAAGGTGCGTAATCTACTTTTCTTTCAACTACCAATCTACCTACCGTGATAAAATAAAAGCTCAAGTTAATGAAAACAAAGTTTTTCACAAAGTTGGTTTTATTCAGCCGATTTTTATTTTCAGCCAGTATCTTTTTGATATAATGCATACATTTTATATTTAAACTTAATGGGAGACATTAAACCTCTATGGTAAATTTATATCGAAATAAAAACTTAAAACAGTCCACAAATGTTGTATGAAATCTCATTGTTGCACTGAAAAACAGTGCAACAATGAGATTTCATACAAAATTTCTGCACTGATTTGTTTCTAAGCAAAAAATACGTGCTTTTTGATCAGTTTTGTAGTGATTAATGATAACAGTACCTGTTCATGAGCATAACGCAAAGATCAGTCATCGCCCCCCTCGTCATATTTGAGGGACGGAGGCAACACGAGCCCCGACGCTACCACAAGCAGTGACATCTAAGGGACCATGACGAACTCGCTGCCTGTTGCTCAGGCAAGAATAATATGATCAATTGTCGAGGCCACTAGCTAACCACTTATTGCAATACAACTCATAAAAAAAAACCATTGTAATGAGTATAATATGTCATTATTAAATGAAAATTATAAAAATAGGTTGACTTTTATAGTAAAATAAAATAAACAATTTTATGAACTGTATATAACCTGTCAGTAGGTAAGCTAATTCTGGAGAAAAAACATAAACATTGTCTTGAGTTAACACAGCGACCAAATAATCTTATAAATTAAGTAGTCGTTGATAAAATAGTATGCCTTTGAACAAAGGTTGGATTTTACTTTAAATGTGTTGAAAGGCAAATCTAGCAAAGAAGAGGGTAGCTTGTTACAAAAAGTTATACCAAGACCAACAAATGAGCTAGGAACTTATGAAGCCACTGAAATGGAGCACGTAGGTAATTTGTGCGTAAAATTAAGCACTTTGAGATATTGTCAGTTGAAAATGGTTGAAAAATTTTACTTTTAAATTACTTATCTTGAAATAAAATGTCATAGTTGCTTTTATCACCTCAAAAAATAATGCAGTCCGCAAAGAGACTATTGATTGTGACAAAAAGACATCAACGATAAGATCTTGACTTGTCTTGTTTTACTAAGCTAGATAAAGTAAGGTACAACATTTAAACATACATAAATATCAAATTACAAAGTTTTTCTTCCCCTATCGGCTTAGTATAACTTTCAGGGCTTAAGTGTTGAATCCGAAAGGCCTGGGGCCTATGAGATATGTGGCTGGAATCGTATGTAAATTTTGAGTAGCCCATTAAATATACATGCCGTTGTTTCTGTTGTCCCATTACTTTAAGTATTACGTTGTTTTAAATGCTAAACTGCGTACGTGTTTATAATTAAAAGATCGCATTCATTTAAATATAAATTAGTTTAGGATTGGAATAGTTTTGCTCTTGCATGGAGCTTCCCAGTTGTGGTTAAAATTTTGTATTCAACGTATGGATAAAAGTTGGCATTTGGGTTTGATAGCAAGCAGTTTGTTTGAAGACGACTTTCGTCATTTTCCTCGCATAACTCAAGAATAGTAAGCTAGGAAAATGTTAAAAGTAATGCTAAAGTTAAAATGATGCCATAAAGCAGAATGGCAGTTTTGGTGTCGCTTATGTTCAGAAGCGTTCATGTATGAAAGTATGAACGTTATGTGAAACAGTTCCAGGGCTTTACGTTGTATATATTACCTTTTTTAATAAACGGTACAAAGAAAAACAAGAAAAAACTAATATTTTATTCAATCGCAATTAAAAAAAAACGCAATTATTTGCAATCTCGAAATGCAGAACTTGGGACGACAGCTATGGAGTTATCATACTCACCAGAATATGATAACTCTGACATTTCTGTAATTATGCAAATAAGCAGGACTTTGGTGGTAGTGCTTTCATCGTTTAAACTATTAAGAGACTTTTACTACCGGGTCTGTATAAAAGGAGCCACCGGCTCCTTTTTTGGGAAAACCCAATATTAAAAAAAAAAATATGCTCTGATTACCTTTTTCTTAATTTGACCAAGATCTATCTTCTGGGGGTATTTGTGTCTAAGTGCGACACCCAGAGTCCAGCCATTCTTCTTTAACAGAACCAACAGCCTCGTAAAATTACTTTCTGTGTTATAAATTATGACTATATTCGCCGAAATTAAATTACACCTGAGATTTGTTATATTATATCAAAAATATTTTCTGGTTTTAGTGCAATGTTCTATATGCTGAACTAGATATTTGCAAGATCTCTTCAGATATCACAAGCAGCTTGCAAGTACAATTTATTACGGGCTTATTTTTATTACTTTGGAGATAAATAGAAAAGGAATAATTGTAAATTAATTAAAATATTATTATCTTATTTTTCAAACTGCTGAACTGCTCGTCACCAAATAAAATTCAGCCCATTTTAGACGGTGCGTTGCTGTTTTAAAGCGATTAAACTATATAAAATAGGCTTAAAAATTCCGTTCATCGTTTTTGCCACTAAATCAGAATATAGCCGAATGAATGCATTTCCACAAATGGGACGGTATTAAACAATTATTCAAATGACTACAAAATGTGTATGATATGCAAATTGCGAACATATATACCATTCAGCGACGTGTATAGAGAAAATTCAAATTGTTTCCCTGATAATAAATTCATTAAATAATTTTCTACAAGTTATGGTGCTAAATGTAATAGCTAGCATCATGTAGTAGTTATTGAAATAGTAATAGCGTAGAAAAAGTTACGAATTAGTCATTAGATTTGTTGGACTGATTAAATTACTTTTGTATTTGGTAAATCGGGGATTTTATTATCAGCTTTGTTTAAAATAAAAGTCTTACATGGAATCTGTATCATTTTAAAATAAACTACAAAATGTAGTCTCTCTTCCAGTGCTACGAATTTGCTACGCCACGCGCTACAGATAATTGCTACGGTCATGTGCTACGAGCTACGGTTAAGTGTTTGTATCGCGTAGTCGACCGGATTTTCGAATCTAGTTATGGGAGTCGCAATCATACATAAACTCACGCCTTCTTCCCATGAGGGTGGGCAGGAACTACAGAACGCCATCTGCTACGATTTTACATACTCCTTTTGCTTCGTTTACATTCATACACCGGTTGTAACTACTATGAACCTGACCTTTCTGAAATACCTTGTCTTGCCGGCTTTTCGAAGTTTCTTGCCGGCTTTTCTCCATAGGTAACGACTAATTGGAATCGTGCACCTAGCTGCTGACGTTTTATAAGTGCCCATGTAGGTTTATGTGAAATAAAATATTGTGATTTGTTTTGTTTTGACCTCACCAATAAGGTCACTATAATTATGTCCTTCTAGGGCGTTTCCTCCCAGCGTGCAGCGTTTCCACTCACATCAGCCTTGTAATACCATTTGTTAGTCGACTTTCATCCAGTCATGCATAAACAAATATATTTAAAATGTTTCCAGTAAGATGAATCTTATTTAAAACTCGTAGGAAAATGTAATAGAATTTTACATGGAAGAATATTTCGCGGACCACACAACTAAAAATCTGTACATCTAATGAAATAGTAACGATGTCAAAATTGTACTATGAATATTTTTGAAAAAAGTTATTACTACGAGGTGTGGGAACGAGTCTGATGCCGAAAATATAGTTTTGTCCGTTTATCTGTTTGCGTTTTTTTTTTTTTTTTGTTTGGATGAAATAACTTATCCCGCTCTGGGCGTAGTGGGAGGGCATGTAAGACTTTTACTCACCATCCGTGTTCCTTCAGTTGCCTGTGTGCCAGGGCCACGGTATCCCTTTCAGACAGACCCGCAACCCTGGCAGGCATCGGCCCTGACGGACCCCATCAGTTTGGGCTGACATCTCTTTGAGGCGCGCGTGGAACACAACGCGCCGTTTATCTGTTTGTCTGGATGTATGTTCCGGATCCGGATCCTATTTCTTCCCGTGGGTGTCGTAAAAGGCGACTAAGGGATATATTAGAGAATGGGCAGCAGCGTTCTCTATGCATTTTAACACCATACTGCAATTGCCAAAACGCCTACCATGCGTGGCGATTATGACATACCCCCCCCCCCCTTTGGGGGAGGTCTATGTCCAGTAGTGGACGTATTATGGCTGAAATGATGAATGATGATGATGATATTCCGGATTGGCGCAAAAACGTCTGAACAGATTTGTATGAATGAAATTTGGCACAGATAGTTTATAACCTGGATTAATATTATAGGATACTTTTAATCCCTGTTATACGTTTCCTTGGGATATTTCCCGACTTCCACGAGGGCGAAACCGCGAGAAAAAGCTAGTTAACCATATAATTTAACTTATATTTGAGCTTCAACTTCAATTTCTAGGAATAGGAAACAATCGAATACTCGTATTCGTCTAGAATTGAATTGGCACGAACCACGATTTTGCGGCAGTTTTCAGAGTTCCGTACCCAAAGGGGGAAAATAGGACCGTATTAGTCTGCCTTCGCCGTATGACCCTCCGTCTTTCTTCAGTCATAGGGCTGTACACTAACTATTATTGCTACCTATTGCTGTAACCGCAATAGGTAGGCATCTTGAAACACAGAATATATGTTTAGGATTTTATAGCCTCTATAAATGCGAACTTTAACCGCCTTATTACAAAACAAGATTTATATTTTGACATGGCTTAAACCATGGAGCTAGTTTTTGTAATAAGAATGTAACAGTGATTGGAATACCGTTCTTTATACAAAACTGAAAACTTAGTTCGGTACTAAGTTGACAGTTTTGTGTTTAGGCACTTTACCATAGTCGGAATAAAGTTAGAAATTCAATAATGGCTCCATGTTTTAAACCTGGGTCTGGAGTTAAACCTTGTTTTGTAATAGGGGGGTTAAAGTTTTGGTGGTACTTAACCTTTTTTAGTGTGCGAGTCATACTCACACTTGGACGGTTTTTTATGAAGAATTTAATTAAAATGCGCGCACGAATCTAGGAATGTAGGCAACGTTGGGATCCTCATTGTCATATTAATGAGAGAACTGTTTATTTGTTTGTTGGATCATGTGTGGGGAATGTGTGGATTTCTCGGTTAAAGATAAACCACCGTGTTTCGTAACGTGGGTATAATAAAGGCTATTTTATACATGTGGGTGGGCTTTTACTGACAACTCTTCGTATGTCGGAACGTGCGTTGACCAACCCTAAATAATAAAGGCATTATCGTCTTTGTTTTTTTGTTTGTTCCGTTTGGTGCCGGACGTAAAGAATAGTACCATCCCATTCTTCCCGTGGGTGTCGTAAAAGGCGAGTAAGGGACTTACTGGAGAATGGGCAGCAGCGTTCTCTATGCATTTTTAAAACCATACTGCGATCGCCAACCCGCCTGCCAAGCGTGGGGATTATGGCAAATACCCCCCCTTTTTGGAGGAGGCATATGTCCAGCAGTGGACGTCTTTCGGCTGAAATGATGATCGAAGTCTTTGTTATTCATTCCGTTGTACTAAGCTAAAATATTCATAGGAAAGAGTTAATTATTATAACTCAAACTTTTTATAAAACAGTTTATTTAGGAATCCGAATAATTTAGAATGTAATTAATTATACAAATGAATTGATTAATATTTGATATTATAAATTGTTATATTTCAATAAAAATAAATAAAAAAATAACTTTACAATTAAAAAACTTCAATTGAAAGTGTCAAGTAACTTATTTTTAAATTTTTGATTCTAAAGTGTTCAGTCAAACAAACAAATTAGAAATAGAGTTCCGTGAATAAATTCGAATAATATTGTCTGGAATTACTCAAAGATAAAAATAATTTATTTGTCCAAAACATGAGTATACATACACCCACAGGGCATGCCATGCAAGATGTTTTAGTACAAAAGGGTTTGAGTGTAAACTTTAATATTAAATGAACAACAAAATAAATGAATGTAAATCATGAAAGGATTTGCGACATTCGTGTGTGACTGATACCGAATTTTGAACTGTTTCGTGTAAATAACATAAACATTTCATAACATCACGCTTGTAGTTCCCGAAGGGTTAGGCAGAAGTGTACCTATATTACACCCATGTTTCGACAGATTATGTTTAACTCCCACGTAATAGGGGGCGAGCCTATTGCCATCAACCGGGCGCAAATTCAGACTCTGGGCTGCTACTGAGAAATTCCTGGTAGAAAACCCCAATAACACTTTGCCAGACCTGAGAATCGAACCTCGGACCTAGTGCTTGGCAGTAGCGCTTGCGACCACTAGACTAACGAGGCAGTCAATATAATGGAAATAATGTTTATAGTTTCTTTAAAGGGACGTCTAAATGAATCAATATTGATCTAGCCTGATATATTATAATACTTATCACAAAGGGAAGATCCGAGCTAGGTTAAGCTAGCTTATCTTTTGTTCTCTGCTGCTATAACCCTGTTTTTTGCAACAAAATTCTCTTGTTATTTTATTTTTCTCCGTGAGTGGTTCAGAAAAAACAAACTGAGTACATATTTTGCAGAACTAACAAAAACGAAAAACTTTAAACAAAGTATTAATTTGAAAGGAAAATATGGTGTACTAACGCTGAACATAAAAAGTAAAGATAGCCTCAAGCTTTGAAACTTGAAACGCTAAACAAACTTTGTATAAAGTAAAATAGCAAAAAGTTCAAGTAGGAAAATAATACTACTGTTAGTTCAACCTATTAATATTAAATTATAAGGAGAAAGTTTTGTTTTCCTTCTAAACAGATAGCTACTATTTATATTGAGATTGTGTAACTTACATAACTTCTATGGGTAACGTCTGTAGCTATGTGTTTGCTCTGTGATTTTTGTTGTTTTTTTTTTGTTTACGTGTTGGCTTCTTAAACAATAATGTTGTATTGCATCCGAATGTAAATTAACCACTTTTTGACAGATGAAATATGTGACTACGTACATATTTTTTCGAAAAACTATGTATACTTACTTTCATTTCGTTGTTTTCTGCGATGTTCCCGAACTTTATTATCTGTCAAACTAATTTCTCAAAGGAATACTTATAAAGCCTAAACCCCAGACTGACTACTTTAAACAACAAAGAAAGACAACTTCATTAACACTACATTGTACTTTTATTAAAACCAGTCGCAATTACCTTAGAAATAAAACCTAAAATGCAATGTTTCACACACCTCGTACTTGTATGCTCCACACTATTTCGTACCAATATGAGGTATTTAATATCCGAGACAGTACGTGGGAACTGCTTTGAAGCAGTTTGCACGTACATATTTGAGGTGTGAACTGAACTGGTGTATACAGGATGAACTGTAATTTGAAGTATTCGTTTCAGGACGTGGTAGTGCGACCTTTTAATTGCAACAGTTAAGCTTCCCATAATAACATAGCCTAGGCGAAAATCCATGGGATTTAGCTGGAATCCTTAAAATTTATCTAAATAGACAAAGCTCTGATAATGTCATCATCATCATTTCAACCGAAAGACGTTCACTGCTGGACATAGGCCTCCCCCAAAGGGGGTGGATGGTTGCTATAATCGCCACGCTTGGCAGGCGGGTTGGTGATTGCAGTATGGTGTTAAAATATATAATGCACGCTGCTGCCCATTCTCTAGTAAGTCCCTTAGTCGCCTTTTACGAAACCCACGGGAAGAAATACGATGGTGCTATTCTTTACGTCCGGCACCAAACAGACAAGCATTACGCAAGGTATTACGCAAGGAGGAAAAGAGCGAATTAAATAACCGCCTTATTATTTTTCCTTCACTTTAAAACATTAATATTTCATAACATGGAATAATTACTTTGTTAATGTATTCGCTACCAAATAAAAAAGGATTGATGGCATTTCAATTTAAGAGTTTAAAGAATAATGATACTTAATGACTAATTTTAGGAAATTTTCACAAATCTACGATTTTCTCGAATACCATGGATTTTCGCCTAGGCCATATGGGGTGCTTAAATGTTGCAAACGGGTCACACTTTCACGTCCTGGAAGCAATACGTTGAATTACAAGTCACCCTGTATAAAGTTTATGTGCAAAAGCGCAAAAAGGTGTAAATCGAATGATAAGGCAAAAAAAATATTATTATGATTTATCGCGCATAATTCTTTATTAGTAGCGTACAGGTAATGGGAAAGTAATGTATGTATTTGGTTTAACGCGTTTATTTTCATGTTTGCTAAAACCGTTCTTGTGTTATAAAAAGTTTATTATTTATTTATTTATACTTCTCGCATACAATAATGTACAAAGACGGACTTAATGCCTTAGGCATTCTCTACCAGTCACCCAAAGGTGGTGAAGAGATAAGATGGCAGGTGCTGAGAGAAAATAATAATAATAAAAAAATATTGAGCAGGAGGAGGTTCCTATCTCTGGAGCCCTAACCACCGGTAGCTTGGACCCTGCTCCCGCTACCAGCGGACAACTATTTTTAAATACTTTTTTATATTCTAATATTTTGAAATATAATTTATATGTATATCATTATATATCATATCATAAAGGAAAAAATATTAAAATATAACATAATTAATTATAAATAAAATAGATGCACAAGTACATAAATAGGTTATTAGACTTATAATACACATACATAAATAATTACTGTACTATAATATATCCCTATAATATTTAAAAGTTTAAATTTAAGACCCAGATTTCTGATGCAACTCTCTTTCTCTTTCTCTTTTTTTAAAAACGTTGCCCCACACTAGGAATTTCTCCTGTATTGTGAGTGCGTTTACAAACATTTAAACTCACATACACAAACAGCCAGACCCGGAGCAACTACTTGTATGTCATATAAGTATTTGTTCCGTGCAGGAATCGAACCCGCGACACGCAGCGCAGCAGTCATTTGCTTAACCACTGCGCCAACCGTGTCGACGCCGCCGCCACCGCCGCGCCACCGCCGCCGCCGCGTGCCGTGTCGTGTCGTGACCATTACTGATGTTGACGTCTAAATGAATTGCTAATCGCAGATTCTATTATTAGGTATTCTGTAAAGAATCCGCTGTCTGACCACCCATCCGAACTACACATTATATCCTAACTAATATTATAAATGCGAAAGTGAGTTTGTTTGTTACAATTTCACGCTAAAACGGCTGAACTGATTTGGATGAAGTTAGGCACATAGATAGACCATGACCTGGGGGTCTACTCTGAACATAAAAATTCAAAGTATCGCTTGAATACGGCTAACAAAGGCTAACTACGGCGAAAAAAAAACCGTTCAAGAGCGAGTCGGACTCTCGCACCGAGGGTTCCGTACGTATATTATGCTGTTGATGATTTCTGAAAAACTGTGCTATTTAGAGACATCGTTTTATTTTTCCTGTAATCTTTACATAAACTTCTATGGTTCTTCTTGTTGGTTCGACTCCAAGGCACGGCGAACAATCTGTGCCTCCGTAGCAGGAGGCACAGATTGTTCGCCGTGCCTTGGAGTCGAACCGTCGCTAGAGCCCAGTCCCCTGTCCCTCGCACGCTCTCTGCGCTCAACGCTCTCTTGGACGCTACGCCTCACTGTGATGTGTTCGCTGATGAATGGAAGAAGATCTTGTCAACATGTCTGGTGTATTGTGAGATGAGCGTATGACTGTCGAGTAGCTGTATTCTTTTTTTTTGTACTAATATAGTGTGTTGTGTCTTTAACTAATGTAATTGGCCTTTGGCCGTTTTATGTTAAAGTAAAATAAATAAATCACATAGAATAATTTCAGATTTTTATCTATGCAAACTTTGGAGATAAGTCTAATCATCCAAAGTCAAAAACTATGCTGCCTAAAAAAAAATGTTTGAGAATGTGCAAAGAGCGTTCTTTCATATATGTGTACCCTACGTGCCCTAGTAGCCCCACTTAAAATTTTTAAGACCCCATTTCAGTCCCTTTTGCAAAAAAGGTATATTTTTTTTATTTCTTTCTTGTTTGCAAAATAGTTGGGCAAACGTCATCTAAAACTATTCTAAATTTCAAGTTGATAGTATTAGTAGTTCTTGAGATATCCAGGTGTGACAGACAGACAGATAGACTGAGACTCAACATAAGGGTTCCTTTTTACCATTTTGGTACGGACCCCTAAAACGACAGTCGAAGAGATAAGCCAAAGTAAAACACGACATAAAAAGATTCATCGCTCGTGGCTAAGTACTAGCTGCCGCACGGGTCGATCCATCAGGTTAAGCTACGCTTGTCGGGGGTGGTCTGTGGATGGGTGACCATCTTTACATACCGAGACTCCTCTGTGCCTCAAAAAGCACGTTGGTCCCGGCTGTTATTCGTGGATCTTTGACAGTCGTTACGGGTTGTAAGAAGCCTGAAAGTCTTACCAAGGGGTATAATAGTACCCAGTTACTGGGTGGTGGAGGTCAGATAGGCTGTCGCTCCATGTAAAATACTGGTATTCAGCAGCATCCGGTTAGACTGGAAGCCGACCCCATCATAGTTGGGAAAAGGCTGGGCAGATTCACATATTCGTTTTTTTTTTAAACGTGGCCTCACACTATGAATTACTCCTGTATTGTGGGTGCGTTTACAAACATTTAAACTCACATACACAAACAGCGAGACCCGGAACAACTACTTGCAGGTCATACAAATATTTGTTCCGTGCGGGAATCGAACCCGCGACACGCAGCACAGCAGTCAATCGCTTAACCACTGCGCTAACCGTGCCGTCAAATATTGACTGACAATAATTTTCATCATAGATACTCTATGTTCTATGTTAGCGGGTTTGGTTTCCGCACTTAGTCCTTCATGTGGACCATTGTGCGTCATAGATACTATCAACAAAAACTATTCGATCCTATTCCGAAACCTCACGTCCACCCACCCAACACGAACCGATCCCCATCGAATGTTACTTATGTAGTATCAATAACCCAAGTTTAATGAACGTCCCCCAACTTTTGCTATCACAGTTTACGACTCATTTTACCGACACGTGTCCGGTATTCCAGTCGCCATCTGTGCGGTATTGGTAGGACATCTAGAATCTAAAATCTAGGACATTATAGCACATTAACGTAGTACACGTTAATGTACTACAATGTCCTAGATTTTACGGGGTTAATTCTTTGCGATTATTGGGATTCGGATGTCGCTAAATTATTAACGCTGATAAACTTGCAAAAGGTTTTGAAAATAATATTGCACTTACCCTGGTATTTATCTTATAATTTATATATAGCAGAAGACTTCTGTTCCGTGTAGTGCCAGACGTAAAGAATAACACCATCCTATTTCTTCCCGTGGGTGTCGTAAAAGGCGACTAAGGGACTTACTAGAGAATGGGCAGTGTTCTCTATGCATTTGAACACCATACTTCGCAGCATGGTGTTAAAATGCATTGCCAGATTTGACCTCCCCCCAACTTGAGGGAGGCCTATGTCCAGCAGTGGACGTCTTTCGGCTGAAAATGATGATGATGATGAGAAGAGGTTCCAAATACATTAACCACTACCATATAAAATTGTCTTGACTTAGTTCTTAATAATTTTATATTATATTTTTATAGATTAAACTATCGCTCTATATGAAAACAATGATGGCGTTCATACTGGCGACTGTTTTGTTTTCGGAGGTACGACAACACTGTTCTATCTACTTACAACATATCGACTCCAGTGCGCACACTGCCGGCAAGCTTAGTGTGGGATGCCCCCCAGATAGATGGGCCAACGACCTTTAAAGGTTGGTGGGACAGACTGGATGCGGAAAGTGGAGGACAGGGTGTTGTGGCGCAGCCTGGGAGAGGCCTATGTCCAGCAGTGGACTGCGATAGGCTGAGTTGATTGATTAAATTATTGATTGTGCGTATTGCCTAAAGTATTATTATGCCCTCTGTGGTTGGTCAAACCTGTTTGACATTGATGGTTAAAAGACTGATACGAGTACACTGCTACAAGTATTTTTTGGCGCTCGAATGACGTTGGGCTGACGTGACGTTGATGGGGGGCGCTGTTGGTAAACATTTGTGCAATGGGGTTAAAAACTGAAAGCTCGTCATAGGTGGCAGCACAATTGTCCGTCTACAAACCGCCATTGTTGAAGTGAAAACTTCTTTAGGCACGTTGAGCTCTTTTTAGGTGAAAAAAAGTCATGGAACTCGCGTCATCGTCACCGAACGCTTTCCATGAGCTCTATGTATGTATACTGTTTTCACTTTTATCGACAGTCCCGAAAGTCTGCTCCGATTTTTTTTTGTATAAGTTTACTTTTGTGTCGATCACAAATTAACGAAAACTAGATAATCATGTACGACTTGGAGTTTACCACTAGTAAAAAGCAGCTGCACTGGAAAAGATAATAAATTATGAATGTTTTATAATTAATAGGTTATTTTGTGTTTGTTGACTTTAAGTTCTTTTTTTGTTGAAGACTGGAAGCAATAGAAATTACCTGATCAGAGTTGAAAACCAACTCAAGGATGATCTTCCTGACTGAAAAACTTCAGAGATTTATTATTTATTCTAGCACTGATCTAATATGTTAATACAAAACAGACATACACCTTTACTATAATTAACATAATATTACATCACGAGTGCCTGTAGGTTAAGAAAACAGAATTAGTTCTCTTGGGAGCAACACGTGTATACGAATTTCTCCCTTATAAGTCTTCAGGTTTCAACAGGTTTTCACATAGTCTCGACGAAATATCGGGTTTCCATTTTTATTTCCGAGAGCTTTCTTCTACAGTTTTCATCTTTTAAAATCTTTGGCAAATATTTATGGGTACTCGTATTTATGCAGTCAACAGCTGTGCAACAGGGCATTATTAATTAATTAAGTATGTGTAAAAGAAGTCGCTTGTTTACAAAAAAATGTATGGATGGTGACGGCTACCTGTCAAATTCTTTGACGTTGGATAGTAGCGACATCTGAACTGTGGCAGTTTTTATCCCCATTGTTTTGTTAAAGACTGGCCGAAATGTCACTTGAAATGTATAAAAAAAAGATGGTGGCATTAGTTCCAATTTTGGCCACGCACCAAATAACTTTGTAGCGCTATACGTATATGAATTTAAAAGTTTGAATATCGAATCGCGGTCAACCACTTTACTTTTTCTACAATCAGTAGGTATCAGTATAATTATACAAAATCGTGGATGTATCGGGTAGAGTACAAATGTATGTAATGTAGTAAGCTCAGTCCTCAGCTCTTTTATAAGACCTAAGCAGTTTCCGGCTTGCCTTGTGAATTGCTTTGTTTGTGAATGTTCCCGTTCTTTGTAGCTACAAGTCTCGTTTTTTCTTTTAGAATTCCGATTGTCTAGAGGAAATTGGAAAATGCTTTGCCTATGCCTCTTGCTTTTCTTTTGAGAATAATGTTCAAAGATTCATTTGATTGTTTTATTTTTAGTAGTTAAAGGTTTATTGACGAGGTTCATTAACGTAGTTTGAAGAAGTGAGGTTGGGTATTGTCAATTTAATTGACAGTTAGTTTGACTCTGATGAGTTGATATTTTACTGTATATGTATCGATCTAATGTAGGTAGTATGACGTTATTTGTGCCTGTGCCTTACAGTGAGACAATAGTGATATTATAAAACTACTTTTTCACAACTTTCGCATAGTTTAGCTGACTTTAAAAGTGAGGTTATTTGTATGTGTGTTAATAATAATTCTCCCAGTACATTTCTACATAAAAAACTTTTTACAAAAAAAAAAATAACCGACTATCAAAAAAACACTACAAAGTGAAAAATAACTTTAATTTCGGAAGTCGGTGTCTTTGGATCTGTATTTTACTTTTTTGCCACTGACTTCCGAAATTAAAGTTATTTTTCACTTTGTAGTGTTTTTTTTGGAAGTCGGTTATTTTTTTTTTGTAAAAAGTTTTTTATTTTTCAGTTTTTAGTGGGTCAGTTTTTAATTTTTCTAAGTTAGTAGCCTAATGTTAACTGCTCATCACCTTTTACAAAATATTGCTTTTCCCGATGCTGAGACGTTGATTTTTGAGGAGTTCTCCTGGTAAGAACCAGGAGACCTGCCACTCACTATATGAATAGTGACGACCATAAATTGCTTAGCAACTACATTAAAGTACCTAATCGAATCGCAACCCGTTCAATACTTCTTATTATATTGTTCCGGTGGTCTGTGGTCTCCATCATCAGTTCCACTTCACCAAATAGGGCTTTCCGAGAGCAAATGCATGAGTTACTATAAAAAATACCCAAATCGCTGTATGGGTGCTTATAAAATTTGAGGATTTCCCTCGATTTCTATGGGATCCGATCATCAGATTCTGTTTTGGTGCCAATGGGACCACCTCGAGAGCATACCCTTTCAAACACAAAAAAAAGTTTTCAAAATCGGTCCACGATCGATGGTGCAATCGGTGAACAAAAAAAAAAAAAAAAACAGCCGAACGTATAACCTCCTTCTTTTTGGAAGTCGGTTATTTAACTTCTTTTTCGGATTCATTAGGCTGCGGTCTATCTGACCACACGCCGACCGCGACTGATGACGATGTGTAGCCGTCCGTCACCGACGACAGCCGAATGCTATTTTCGTAAAAACACGGACGCGGTCGTACTCACATGCCGCCCGCGACGGACAGTTGCGACGGCGGCAACGAACGTTTTGGCAACCAGCGGCGTGTCCGTCGTCTGTCGTGACGTCACCGCTCTCTGTCGGTAACATCTGCCGTTTTAAAGAGACTCTAGCCTTGGTAGAACTACATCTACGCCTCTACGGTAAGACACGTCGCATAATAGAACTCTTCGCAGGTCGTCGCCTATCGGGTAGAAGTGTCTTTGTCTGGACACTTCCTATGATGTTTTAGATATGAACAATGCCTTTACCGTATCGATCCTATCTGCTGATTCTAATAAGACTGCTTCACTCCAGTGTAGGTATTTATTTCAGTACTACAAATTATGCCGTGAGTTGCCATGTGGTGCCAGACGTAAAGAATAGCACCATCCTATTTCTTCCCGTGGGTGTCGTAAAAGGCGACTAAGGGACTTACTAGAGAATGGGTTGCAGCGTTCTCTATGCATTTTGACATCATACTGCGATCGCCAACCCGCCTGGCAGCCGGGCCCGGCAGCCCGGCTCTCTTGGGGGAGGCCTATGTCCAGCAATGGACTTCTTTCGGCTGAAATGATGAATGATGACTACAAATTATAACAATTCTGACTTATTTATTATAATGTAGAATATCTAAGTACCTAGTAATAATTACCGCTACATGATATCCAAAATTGCAACAGAACTCGACGAGCGCCAACCGAACAAAAAAAGTTTTAAGTTAACCTTTTTCCGACAGACAAAAAGAATCACACAAACTGAATTAGTCGATTAGACATAATCGAAAACAAAAATAAGTGAAATTAAAAACAAGATTACAATAAATTGCGTCTAATAGTCCAAATAACATAACAAAACCTAGAATAAGATCAAGGGACAAAAAAAGGAAAAGGAGAACATCGTAAGGAAACCGGTATGTCCTAGAACCAAAAATTCGAGTACATGTGACATCTACCAACCCGCTGGGTCCGCGTGGTGGATTACGGCCCACTCCCTCTCACAGAGAGGAGGCCTGTGTCCCAGCAGTGGGAACATTATAGGCTGATTATGTACTGTATAATGGCTTGTGACGTTTGCACGTTTTCATATTTTTTTCCCGTTAATATGTATTAAATAAATGTGACTAATCAGATGACTATATTGTTGTAAGTTTCGCAATTATAAAGTACCGCTAGAACCCTGCCAGGGTTGCGAGTTTTTCAGAGAGGGATATCGTGGTCCTGGCACACAGGCAACGGAAGGAACACGGGTGGGTTTTAAAAAAACCGCTCTAACTATACTTTATAGAGTGGATAAAGGCCCCGCAGACAGGCACGCGACGAAGCGACGCGATTCTGGTAGAACAATCTCCATAAAGTTTTCATAAAAATTGTTCAACTTGAGTCGCGTCGCGCTGTGGCGTCGAGCCTGTCTGCGGGACCTTAAGACACAGATATATGCCAGTGACCTTGAGTGGTTAGCTTGCGTGTTCTTTACTGAGCTCACGCAACGCGTTGTACGTTCAGCCAGTAATAGGACTCGCCCATCAAGGAGCGCTGTCCCCAATTTAACGCATTATTAAATTACTATACACAAAACAAAAGGTATTTTAATAAAACGCGTATACTAAAAGATCAATAATTCAATAATCTCTAAATTAGTGAAAGTTTCAGAAAAATACGCTTGGTAGATTTTGCGCCATTCTCAGTTTTTATCCGCGTTAGACATAACTTTACAAATTAATTTCACTATGTAATATAAATATAATCTAAAATATTCACATAATAAGTTATTGAGAAAATGCTCTTATTTAACATATATTTTTTTCAAATTATAAACACTACTCGTTTAGACGTAAACTTCAGTATAAAATCATTAAAAGTCGGTTATCGTTATCGCCTTAAACTGCATTTTTAGAATATGTAAGTCTGTCACAGGTGCCATCATATACCTAGTGCTGCTGGTTTAGGTATACTAATGTCCTTTTCCATTAAAATATTATAAATTGTCTTCTTTTTTGACTGTCCTAAGTACACAGTGCTACTTATCAAGCTATAAATTTCCAGTATAAGCTGACCTTTCTTTTACGGATATCCTATACAATGCGAGATCAGCTTATATTGGAAATGTATAGTTTGATATGTAGCCGTGTGTACAATAGCTTATTCAGGACAATATTCTTATATTGGACCAATTATCTGTCGCTGGTTTTCATAATAACGATTATAGAAAGTAGGCGTAGGTAGTCCTTTAAAAGTTTAACTTTAGTCGTAGCTTCACGTGGAACTTTACCTGAAAGGATTTTCGGTACAATAGAGAACTTTTTAGGTCGTCGCCTTTATCTTAAATTATGTCTACAGCCAGACATGTTTTATGACGTAACACAGAAAGATTTCCAGAGAAGATACGTTTGAATTGCCTTATGAGAATCATGTAATACTCGTATAATATCATAGCGTATTTTCTATAATCGAATCTATGAATAATCGCAATAATCATATTATTATTTTGTGTTTTTCTATGTAATTTATTTTAAATATCTACGACCCTCGCCTATCACACAACTCTACTATACTTCTAAGCAATAATCATCATTTCAGCCGAAAGACGTCCACTGCTGGACACAGGCTTCCCCCAAAAAGGGGGGGGGGTTGCCATAATCGCCACGCTTGGCAGACGTTGGCGATCGCAGTATGGTGTTAAAATGCATAGAGAAAGCTGCTGCCCATTATCTAGTAAGTCCCTTAGTTGCCTTTTACGACACCTACGGGAAGAAATAGGGCAATGATCAACATTTTACCTAAATTACCTATTTCATTACACGTGTTATTTTTCAAGTAAGTAGTAAGTATTTTTTAAGTATTTTTATTTTCCTACAGATAGAATGATCAGTGGTCAGGTTTTCGTAAAGATGAGAATCAAAATACGATCGCGCGTAGGCGGCACATTGCAGATAGGTACGGTAGGGGTATAAAATGTCAACGTGACCTTTCGGTACATACGAGTTGGGGAATATCAATTAAGACGCTGACAGCAGGTAAACCGCTGCCACTGTCAGATTGCATACAAAAGAAAGAGATGCGCGATGACACAACGTATAGCGTAAAAATGCAAATAAAATCGTATAAAATTAGATATTAACTAATTAATAAAAACTAATCCATCACCGGATGCAGTTTGGCATTTGTAATTTTATGGTATACTTTTAATTATAATTGTTAACGAAGGGATAAACTGCTTTTAAAAACAATTCAGAATTGTCTTTAAAGATTTTTTTGGTGTATTAAATTATGTTTAATTATGTTTTGAGTTCCATAACCGTATGCACAAAAGACTTGAAAATATCATACTGTTTTTGTTTTACTGTTTATGAGATACACTGCTTTAAAAGCACATTTTTGACCATTTTCTGAAATCTCCGCCTTAAATGTTACATCGATGTTTTATGCCTCTATTGAGTTAATGAATTACGTTTTAAATAAAAGGTAATCTGATGACCAAGTGATTGATTGATTGTAGTAGTTCAATTGCTGGGTACCTAATGGTTTAATTCTTAATCACATTATGTCATCGTATTTAAAGTATGTTATAAGCATAATATTATTTCCTGTCGCGGGTTACTCCCAACTTTGAGCACCATAGGTCGGACCTGTGTTCAGACGAAGTTGAATTTCATGTGTCTGAAACTTTAGTGGTGTCCACTGTTCAAAATAATTGAACACAGCAATATACAGCATTAGGTTAAATCAATAAATTGTGTTAGCGTACGAATTCAAAAGGATACAAATCGAATACCATTTATAACACAAGTAACACAAGTTAAACACAAGTTAAATCTTACTCTTGGTGCCAGAGTTCATCGAGAACACTCTTTCCCTTAGTTGTTACGCTGCATAGTGTTTATTTAAGTGTTTTTGTACAATTGAAGATAATAAAAAACTTTTTTTTTTTTATCATCATCGGTTTATTGTTCATTAAAGCGTGTAATATTGTACAACAATCAATAGCGGCAATCAATTTATAAACTCAGCTAACTCGTCAAACATAGACATCACTAGCGTGTTCCCATTCTCTACTAAATGCTAGTTTGTAACAGCTGGTAATTTCATTTGGTGGGTGGCCGCTAACCGAATTCGTTGTCGGTTCGATCCCGACCAACCTGTTGGTGATTTTTGTACCTAAAACATTCATGAACGGGAATTGGCTAAGACTTAAACGGGCGTAATGTTTGTACGGTGCCAATTAAATGTGGAGAACTGGGAAGTAAGTTTCTTTGTTGTACCTGTTACGCTAAGAAAACTGTTTTAACTGCGTGTTGATTAATTTAAACCAGTTTGAATGTGTTCTCGAAATTGTGAGCATTGTTTTATTTATTTTTTCTTTCCAATCGTTATTAGTACATTGTGATACAAGGGTGGAAAGTAGATAATAACCTACACACCCGTGTGTCACACGACTTTTTTCAATACACTTGTGGGAAATAGTAAAAAAAATCATAAAAATAGTCAATTTATCACACAAAAAATTAGAATTGTCAGAAAATGGCGCGTTTTTTTACAATGAAAACAGCCTTTGCAGCCTATTCGATTTCTAACAAATGTTGATGTGAAAATAATTAAATTAAAATTGGCAATTAAATATATTAAAGAATCATTTAAAAGACTTTTGAGAATTCAATGCTAAGACGTACGGACTCATTCATTTTTCCTCGTATAAAATCTATCCCATTTTATTCTATGTATGAAAACTCCTTATGCTACTAAACTTTTTAAATTGACTTATAAATTTAAAACTCAAATGTAAAACTAAAGTCCATTTCACGAAAGAAGTCCCGCGGAAATAAGTGGAACTAATTATTATTATACGCTAAGTTAGCAACATTCCTAAAATAACCCATGCCTGCAGCGCCACGTCTGCGGGACTTCTTTCGTGAAATGGACTTTAATCATAGAGCTCGTAAACAAAAGTCACGACCGCGAACAACAGAAAGATGCCTGTGCAAAAGATTTAATTTTCGAATCATAATCATAGCCTCTGAAAGTACGACATGTTTAACAGCTGTATTGAAAATGTTTTTTACTCTTTAGTTTATTTAGTTAAAATGAGATAGGTTGTTGATTTTTGAAGTGTTACCTTTTAGTTATTGTTATTGATGACAGTCATTTTTACATTGGATATGACTGTCATCTTATACCACTAGATGTCGTTACTTTTGGTATGGTTAGGATCTATTTATTTTGTTAAACATTGATTTTACATTTAAATGTATGCATTAATTAATTCCTGTATTTTATAAAACGTTAAAAGTAATATTTAAAATTGTTTTGATTTGAATTCAAGATGTCAATTAATGATACTGTTTTACCAAACAAGGTGGCGCGCTACATCACGGGGCCTAAAATGGACGCTTTGGCAGAATCATATTAAGATCTGCGTACAATTCATACATCCCGCAATTCATTTGTTTGACAGCTGCTATTTGACATTAGACTTCAGTAAAGCAATTCATAATTTGTGGACTATTTTACGGAACTCCATACAAAACTGTCAAACAGATGAATTGCGGGTTTTGAATTGTACGCAGATCATATTATGATTCTGCCAAAGCGTCCATTTTAGGCCCCCTGGTCCCCATTCTTGTTGGTGGCCGGCGGCGGCGGCGTAGCGTAACTGTGGTGCAAGCAAGTGATATAATAAAAGTATTAAATGTAGCCGTAGCATAAAAGTGAGTTTTATTGGAGCAGACGCAACATAAGTAATGGTCTTTTGTCAGACAGAATAATGTAGTTTCATCTTTTATGAAAAGACTTCTTTGTTCTGTGGCTTACACACTGGTAACGTTTCGGCACATGATTTTTACAGAGACTTGGAAAGAAAGAAAGAATGAAAATACGCTTATTTGCGGTAAACATAACGCTAAGAAAAAAACACGAAAGCGAAAATTGGGGGAAAATATGCGTCACATCCACGCAAAACAGCCATAGCTCAGCGTAATGCTGCGACCCTATGCGAGACAGAGCCCCAGCGCTGGTTTTCAGCGACAACCGGCGTTGATGTGATGACGTCAACCAGTGCAGCATTTAATGGGATAAATATAGTAAAATAAAAGATAAAACAAATACAATACATAGTTCTAAATGTTTATATATGATTTAATATTTAAAAGGGCAGCACTCCGTACCGTCGTAATGCAATCTGTGGTGCACTGATATGCACTCAAATGCAAGAAAGCAAGAATGCAGATGCAGATGCATGTAAAACAAAGCTATTTGTTTGACATTTTGCCATAATTAATACTTGATTTTGATACGAGACAATTTGTCATGCACACTTGTTTTCTCAACTCACTTTAGACATTGGAAGAATAGTCGACACCGGCTTTGCTTGTCATACAACAAAAATATAATTGAATAGATATACGACAATTAAGTCCAGATGTTTTCACTTTTTCCTCTATTGAATGTCTGCTGCGGTCAGATTAACACTTTAGACATAATATAGAAAGATAGAATACTACTTTTTGTACACCATATAAAGAATCACCAAAATAAACTTTAGAAGTTAGACACAGTCTTAATTGGCGGTCTTATCGCTAAAAGCGATCTTTTATAGACAAAAAGAACTCAAATAAAGAAGTAATTTTTATCCAATACTTCCGCTTGTATCCCTTACTGTCTTCATTAAACACCGACCCGTATCGGAGATATAAAATTGTATCAATAAGGACTCTTTGGTCCACAAATAGCGCAAGTTTGTGAAAGTCACCTGTATTGATGTTTGTAACATATATTAAAAAGTTGAAATGTGGCTCTGCAACCGAACAATTTGGTTGAAAACATTTCGTGAAAAAAAGTTCATTTTTTACTGCCACACTCCGAGAAATTCGTTTACAATTTTTTTTGTTTGTTTCACAATTAGTAGCTGTTATTGGAACGCTGTCAGTCAAAACTATGACAGATTGGGATGATTTTGACATTTTAAGATTATTATGCTAATCAATTGAATTTAACAAAAAACAGAACATTTTTTTACACTTTGTATTTGTTTTCTTTTTTTTACTTGTATATGTTGTGTTGTGTGCCTTTTAGTCTGTGCTAAATGTATTTCTTTATTAAAATAACTTTCCTGAGTGTAGCAGTTAATTTCTGTATTTTTTGGTCATCTTGCTTTTTGAATGCATTTTCTTTTAATTACTACTTCTATATAATATAACTTGGAAAATTCTGGTCAAATGCTTCCCAATTCAAGGCCATATAAAAACTAAGTTTTGCTGTATCGAATATCTTCTGGTCAACTTGTAATCCATCAGCGAATAATACTTAGTAAATATCTGCGACGTTCACAAAGTTTCGTTACACGTCGACTGAAGAGTCCTTGTTGATACTATTTTTGTATACTTGATACAGGATGATGTGAGCACACAGTAAGGGTCGCAGACAGCGGTTACGAGTGGCAATGGATTGTACCATTTTTCTTATTTTATTTTTTATTTTGAGTAGTATCTATTTTTGAAGTAAAACTTCTTTACGCATGCTTGACTTGGGGAGTACGCTGGTGAATGCGTGACGAGAGCGTTACTGAAAGAGGCGAACGGAAGTTGTTTCAATTTTAAACATGGAACACACCGCGTCACCGCCGCCGGCCGTCACGCTCAATAGATATGTTTTTAAATTCACACTGGCTGTTTATACACTCACAAGACCGCAGCTTTTTTTAAGTAAAAATTCTTTTGCTAGCGAACGGTGATTTCTGTTTTACATCAGTCGTGTGGTCTAAAGCACACTCGTTTTTTTTCTCAGGTATTTGTACGGAGAGTGCACTCAAATAATACAGGCTAGGTATTTTAAATCATCATAAAAGTACCTGAAATGAAATGAAATGAAATCGTTTATTCTGTAAATAGGATATTAAAATCACTTTTACACGTCATATAAAAAATAAAAAAAAAATCTAGATGTAGCCGACATTTCCTATCTGACTACCCCTGAGAAGAAATGGCGAAACAAACTCAGGGGTCAAAGTCTCTTTTAAAGTCCAGACATAATCTTGGTCAGATCATGTGAGGACCATGTAGATCCGTGTCTGAAATGGTCTTTTGAGGAAAGAACCACGCAAATTTGAGCGGACCTGACCAATCAGTGTAAGCATTTGTCAGTAATCGTGCAGCTCAACTCAAAACTTAAGGAGCTCAACGACTCGACGAACAGTACCAAAAAAAGGACATTTGGGTAGGCCGCATAAAGCGCTCAAAATGTCAGACCATCATTAAAACTTAACTGAGAAAAGAAAGGAAAACATTTAAAGAAAAAAAAAAAAAATGACCCACATAGTGCTCACATTCACAATAAATTAAAGTAGTAAATATAATACTTTTCAAAGTAAACATTCATGTAAAATTGTATACAATATTCTGCAATGTCAATATGTATATAAAATCATGCATAATAATTAAAATGTCAAGTTTTATCACAAGGCTAGCAGAGCGAGCAGCTCAATCCCAAGCTTTTTTGTCCTCTAAATAATCAGAAATCTTATAGTACCCTTTTTTACAAAGTTTAGTTTTAATACAGATTTTAAATCGTTTAATGGGTAAGTTCCGAATGTCAGTAGGAAGTTGGTTGTAAAAGCGTATACATTGACCCATGAAAGAGTTGCCTACTCTGTGGAGGCGAGTGCGATGTACAGCAAGATTGTGTTTATTCCAGGTATTTAAACTATGAATATCGGACATTTTCTTAAAATTTGATTTATTTTTGTGTACATATAATAGATTTTCAAGTATATATTGAGAGGCTACAGTCAGAATATCTATTTCTTTGAATATTTCACGAAGTGAATCTCTTGGACCTAGATTGTAAATGGCTCGAACAGCCCTTTTCTGTAAAATAAAGATATTATTAATGTCCGCACATGTTCCCCAGAGAAGGATCCCATACGACATAAGACTATGAAAATAACTAAAATAAACAATTCTGGCAGTATCTACATCAGTAATCTGTCTAATTTTTTTAACAGCATAGGCGGCCGAACTAAGCCTTCCTGACAATTTTTCTACGTGTGGGCCCCATTGTAATTTACCGTCAATAGTTATTCCAAGAAATGACCTACGACACTGAAATGGATATTATGTTTATCAAATAACTTCTCCCGCTCTGGGCTGAGCGGGAGGGCGTGTCAGACGTTTACTGACTAAAACCCACCCGTGTTCCTTCCGTTGCCTGTGTGCCGGGGCCACGATATCCCTTTCGGACAAACTCGCAACCCTGGCAGGCATTGGCCCTAACGGACCCCTTTAGTTGGTGCTGATATCTCTTTGAGGCGCGCGTGAAACACAACGCGCCGTCGACCCGAGCCTAGTTCTTATCGGACGGCGAGCTACCCATCGCTCACCGTCCGCAAGCCCGCGCCTACGGTGGCCGGAAATCGAGAAATGCGACCCCCGACGCCCGGGGCGTCTCCTACGGCGGCTAAGGGCGTGAAGGCGTAAACCCTGCCTCACCCTCACGCGTTCCGCCTCCTCCTTCGCGAGCATTACTGCTTCGCAGAAGGAGGTGACGGCCTCCCATGCTCCGAACCATGGCCTGAACCAGGGCCGCACGCGAGAGATCGCCCCCGCAGATCTTTTCCTGTGCATGTTTTTGTGAAAAGTTAAAAAGAACCTTAATTAAAAACAACATCTTAGTCGTAATTTTTCAACTGAGCAAATTGTAATAATTCAGAACAAGCCACATTCGTTTTCAATGTTGAACGATGAGTACCCGTCAATCCTACTATTTCATTACCTACTTTGATGTAAATTGAAACTGTAGTGATCTAAATAATTAATGGAACCAGCCGGTTGATCTATTATTGCCCGTAAGCTGCGCAGTCTGCCTTAGATCATTAATATTCCGTTTGTGAATCTAAGGACTGCCAATGTTACGCTACAATTGAGATACGCACCGAATACTATAAATATTTTATGAATATAACAATTTATGTAATTTTGCTTTTCAAGGACAAAAGGGTTGCTGCCAAAATGAAGTATAAAGTCGACTACAATCTTCTCTCTAGTACAGGGTCCGTACAACCCCGGTTAAGGGTTAAGTCTTTCGAAGGGGTAACCCATTCAATGGGTTACCTTTATCATGGTGTAACCCATTGAAAGGGTTTTATACTAGAAACCCATTGAAAGGGTTACATGATAACCCATTGAATGGGTTTTATACTTGAAACCCTGTGAAAGGGTTACATGATAACCCATTTCAATGGGTTCTATACCTACTTGAAACCCAGTAACATGAAAAAATCATATTATTATGTTATTTCGATATCCGCCCAACACGCGTAGCAGGACCAATTCTATCTCTATTCTACCCAGGGACCATTTTGGTTACCATTTTAGAAAAACCCTATAGAAAACCCTTTCAATGGAAAGGGTTTTCTATAGTTTTCCTAGGGCTTTTCTAAGCAGTAAATCAAAAACCCATACGGTATGGGTAATTTTGAATGGCTTAAACTAAACCGTTCAAAAGGGTTACCCACACCGTATGGGTTTTTATCGAAAACCCTTTCAACGGGTTACCAAAATTTAATTTAAGCGGTTCATAAGGTTTACCCATATCGTATGGGTTTTTGTTTAACAGCTTAGAAAAACCCTATCGAAAACGCTTTCAATGGGTAACCAAAATAGTCCCTGCTCTAGTATCTGCTCATGCTGTGTGTGTGTAGTAGTAGTGCTCATGCTGTGGAGAAAAGAATAGTCAGTTTGCAAGGTTGAAATAGGGCTAAATATAATAGAGCTGACTGATGGAACTAGGATCGAAGTCCAGCCCAACATGTAGACGTTTCGTGTGACAAGTGCCCAATCAGAACAAACCTTGAAAACCGTCCTGCGAGTTGAATTCGCGTGGTGAGGGTTTCGTACAATGAATATGTTGTCTACCATGTTTTTTATCCCAAGGTAATTTATCCCAAGAACAAACTTAACATTGTAGTTGAAAAACATGTTCTCCCTTAAATTCCAACTGCAAATGTAAGTCAACTCAATCATCTATTTTGCTTGAAAGGACATTCCTAAAAGTAAAAATGTAACTAGTTGTATGTTATTGCAGCAGCATTCTCTATGCATTTTAACATCATACTGCGATCGCCAACCCGCCTGCCAAGCGTGGTGATTATGGCAACCCCCCCTTCCCCTTTGCGGAAGGCCTATGTCCAGCAGTGGACGTCTTTCGGCTGAAATGATGAAATACACATTAATATTATTTTATTATTATTATTAAGTTTGTACGCGCAATATTGAGATATTTACCATATTATTTTAGCAGCACATAGACTTCTTATACGTTTTCCTGTAATCTCTAAGTAAATAACTATTTTCTGTATTTTTTCAATATTTTAGGAAATTTCAAGAAAAATTCAAAATACTTTTTGAAAGGTCAGAATAGAAACGTGAGTTACTACTACTTCGCACTAAGTTGAGTCACGGTCAGTTGACCTGCAGATCCTTGAACCTCTTTAACTCAAAAGTTTTAATAAAATAAACTAAAGTCAAACTATGCAAATCTGCTCTCAAAAGTGCCTAAATAGAACATTAAAAACTTTTGTGGTTCTAAACAAAAGTTTTTAATACACTCAGGTGAAAATATACCTGGTATAGTACACACATACATATATTATATATTACACTATGTTTTTACATTCGAGTTGAGTAAACTAATTTATTACTTTAACTTTATTGACATGAGGTGCGTTGACAGACATTAAATTAAGTATATAACATGTCCCAGAATTAACGCACAACCTGTTAAGGGAGGGGTCATGATGAGTACATAATTATGAACAAATGATTTTATGAAGTGGCTAGTAAACAAGAAAAATAAAACATTTTAAAAACCCATTTTTTTTTTACTTTGTTAAATTAGAAATGAAAGGTAGAGTGTTTAACACGGGTGAAAGTCACCAATTCCTACTCGGGATATAGTCGCCCTCGCTATGCTCGGGCGTCGAAATATCTCGTATGGGAATTGATTCCTTTCGACCCTTGTATAACAATCAACTATTTTATATATGTCCCGAAGTTAACGCTTTCCACCAAACCCCACAATTACAATATTATGTTATAATCATAATACATACATTTAATTTTTACTATTATTTATAAAACATTGTTTATTTATTAAAGTTATATGGATTGTGGGAGAAAATTGTGGTCACATTACAAATCCACGCACGCATACAGTCGCACACGTATATGGGTCTACCGTAGTAGGTACCTACTTGTTCCATTTTGGTTTGTTTTGACTGTACAGCGGAAATGTGATTGTAATTTACGTAGTTTTAATTATTTTTGAGATAAAAGTTATTAAAAATGTCAGAAATCAATTCAGTAAACGATTCTGAATAAACTACTTTCATAATGTGCATTTATTCAGGTATTCATTGTATATAATTATATCCCTTGTAATATTATGATAATAAGTATTTCCACCCGCATATTCTCTTGAGGGTCGAGCTGAGATATTTCATAGAGTGTGAATGCACCTCGGGTAACACTGGATGTATTCACATTATTCACATCTATTTTAAAATAATCATTAAGCTTATTTCCCTTGGGGGGTGAAAGTAATCAGTTTGGCGACTTCTGGGTGAATATTTTCAGTAAAGATAATGTAGTTTTGTTTTGGATTTTGACCTACTAATGTCCTTTTCTTGAATTTGTGTATCTCATCATCAACAATATACTACTTATTCAAATTAAGTTTATATCTTTTTCATCTCTAACGGCGATTGAAGTACTTATGGCCTTAAAGCATCACCTTGCCCGTATTCTAATAAGCAAGGAAAAAGATATGATAGACATTAATATGATGCGTTGTAGGTGGCGTTCTATATTCTGTATCGTTTTTGCCTACCCCCATGGGAAGAAAGCGTGAGTTTATAAGGTTTGTGAGGTTACGTGTGTTATGTTAAATAAAACATTCTTCTTAACATTTGTTAATTATTAAAAAAATCAGACGGCTGTATTTCTTTTTGTTTTGTACCAATAATTTAGCTACTCTACTTTTTTAAGATTATAAAGAATATACAGTAGCTAGCTAATAATAAGAAAATGCTCTATTTACCTATAATTTTTTATTACATTTAGTTATTTATTTTCTGTTGCTTCCTGTTATTTCTGTAATGTATACAAAGCAGGGACCGTTTTGGTCACCCATTGATAAGTTTTCGATAGGGTTTTTCTAAGCGGTTAACCAAAAACCCATACGATATGGGTAACCCTTATGAACGGCTTAAATTAAAGTTTAGTAACCCGTTGAAAGGATTTTCGATAAAAACCCATACGGTGTGAACTTTTGAACGGCTTAATATAAGCCATTCACCCCAAAGCCATACCCCACACGGTATGGGTTTTTGATTAACTGCTTAGAACAACGCTATCGAAAACCCATTCCATTCCATTCCATGAAAGGGTTTTCGATAGGGTTTTTCTAAAATGGTAACTAAAATGGTCCCTGGATAGAAAAGAGATAGAATTGGTCATGACGCGTGCTGGGTGGATATCGAAATAATATAATATTATGATTTTTTCATGTTACTGGGTTTCAAGTAGGTATAGAACCCATTGAATGGGTTATCATGTAACCCTTTCACTGGGTTTCAAGTATAAAACACATTCAATGGGTTATCATGTAACCCTTTCACTGGGTTTCTAGTATAAAACACATTCATTGTGTTATCATGTAACCCTTTCACTGGGTTTCTAGTATAAAACCCTTTCAATGGGTTACATCATGATAAAGGTAACTTACCCCTTTGAAAGGCTTAACTCTTAACCGGGGTTGTACGGTCCCTGATACAAAGGTTGGTAAATCTAAATAGATAAGTATATTTAACAAAATATACCTTAACAACTATTTTTGCGAATAAAGAAAGAAAGAAAGAAAAATGTGTTTATTGGCATTACAGCAAAAAAATACACCTTAAAAACTATAAATAACACAGAAAACAATTAATTATAATGCCAAAAGGGCCTCAGCTCAGCATAATGTCAGATGACGACACAAGGTGTACCACCTGACGCTGATTTTCAGCTGCAACCCACGAGTGCCATACGCTAGAATAATAAACATATAGGGAAGTGTGTGTCCGTTAATTAATTGAGAGTAAATAACAACATACATCATGTAGTAATAACATACATCTACACTCAATTTTGTTCGAGAAAACTGTATTCAAATCATCGCAACAATGTTCGATATCATAAATTATCGCAATATCTATTCACGAGAGGTATTCAAGTTACAATGAGAAGTTCTCAGAACATTTCCATTTACTTTTGAAAGAAAAGAATAACGTTTATTTGGACAATGTTCGTGAAACACAAAATACAAATAACAAAATAAAAATCGGCCAAGTGCGGGTTTTACCACGCACAATGACGGGTTTCGTTCTTGGTCGATGGTCGATTTATTTATTCCAAGAACCAACTTAACACTGTAGTTGAAAAACATTGTATTAACCACCTAAATCTTTCTCATGAATAACTCCGTCCATTGGCGAAAACCGTTTGAAATCCCGTTCGGAGTTTTTGAGCTTATCGTGTTCAGACAGATAGACAGATGCGGCGGGACTTTGTTTTATGGATAATAATTATGTAAGGACTATCAAATGTGTGTGTGAACCGAGGGTCCACACTGGGAAATTTCAAAATGAAAATCCTAGGATTTAGTAGCAGGTTTAAAACATTGTAGAATGAATCTGGGAGTTTGTAAATAAATGTATTAATAACTACAGCCCTTAAAGTGCGGTCCCTCAGTTCTCACTGAGGGATCTTAATTTTTAACATCAGCCAGATATGTTAAAAATTAAGATTTTATAATTACAGACATTAAGTAAAGAATTTGTAAAGATATTTACTAAATGACTGACCACAAAGCATTAAAGATAAAGAAAATATATGAACATAATTGTGGTCCCTCAGTCCAGACATCAAAGATATTTTAGTGGGTATTTCCGAATTAAAGCAGCTGTGTGGCCCAGTAATAACTTACGAATAAAGGCTTCTACAGACCAGCGCGACTCGCAACGTGACACAAAGGCACCGCTCTTCACGCGACACGCGGGGCCTTTGTGTCGCGTCGCATGTCGCGCCAGTATGTAGAAGCCTTTATGTTTGTCGTGAGTTCAAATCCAGGCAGATGCTTTATTTTTCATCAAACGGTGAAGCAATACATCGTGAGGAAACTGGCAGGTCCTAGAGTCAAAAATTCGAATACATGTGTCATCTACCAACCCGCTCTGGGCCCACGTGGTGGTTTACGGCTCACTCTCTCTCACAGAGAGGAGGCCTGTGTCCCAGCAGTGGGAACATTATAGGCTGATTTTCATGTCTATTCTATGTACACTACCACGACTGACATCATATCTATTCTCACGATTTCTGATAGACGAATGAATTATCTGGTTACCGTATTTTTAAGACCGTTCGTATTCAATTTTCTGTCTCAATCAGTGAAAAATACATTCCAATTTCCCCACAATTTTGACAAGTTCAGACATAAATTGACCCCGAGATAGGCTTAAACATTTATTTTTATCTTCAACGGGGAAGCTCTTGGGTTTCATCTCACCTGATGGTAAGTCATGATAAGGCCGACGGTTGAAGCGAGCTTCTTCCGGGATCTTCAACCACAGAGGAACTGGCATTGTTGTTATGGCGACAGCATTAGATAAGATGGTGGCAGCTAGCCAGGCGGACTTAGAACCAGCCCTACCACTAACCAATTCGAGCAGGAATTGTTGTCCTCGCTGGGAATCGAACCTGGCACCTCCGGGCCTGAGACAGGTGGTCTTACCACTAGACTACGAAGGCGGAAAACTAGTGGTATATAGTACCTAATCAAATCTATGGCTTCAAACTCAAAACTCAAACTCAAAGCATTTATTTCAATTAAACCAATTACAGGCACTTTTGAATTGTCAACGAGTCGGTCAGTTAGTCAGAAAGTTGAAGACCCATTCCAAAACGTAAAACTATAGAGAAGAACGGGCAAGAAACTCCAAGGACACTTTTTTAAATCAAGATATTACAAAATCCTGGGTACATTATTCTTGTTGCATCTTTATGTGAGAACAATGTAAAAAAATTAATAAATTAAAAACAATTCAAAATATAAGATTATAAATAAGCCCTGGCAGTTAAGAGATGACTAGTCTCAACTGACGGCGGCCGTCCACGTTCACGAACATGACGCGTGGTTTATCTTTTTGGATAACCATCGATAACCATGTTGTCGTTCTTCACATGAATCAGATAGATACCTAGTTTATGACCGTGCTACCACCATGACCAGAAAGTGTTTTGTTTACATTGTTGACAACGAAAGTCTTGTAGTTCCAATTACTGTGTTTAAAATAAACAGTTCAGTTTCCAAATGACTCAACGAATGACCTCGTAAATTTAAAATGTCAAAACGGATCGATCTTTTCTCTACAACAGCGTTTCTTAACCTTTTTTAGCCACGGACCCCTATAAATTCAAGCGCAAATATCAAGGACCCCATAATAAAAAAAAACAGCAAACAGACCATTTATTTTAGTACCTAGTTATGTTCCCAGCCTAACGCTGTGGTATGTGGTAGAGTCTAGACGCTGACCTGGCACCTTTTGTGATTAGGCGTACGTGACAGGATGTGTGGCGCGACCGCGGGTGGGCCGACCACCGGTCTATGAGAAAGTTTTGCGATGTATTAGAATAAAGATAGGCTAAGTTAGTCTTACATGAACTTCTGTAAAGCTCGGGTCGTAATAAACTCTTACTTCCCCACAAACTCCGTTTCATTTGCGCTCCCGAAATCTAACTGGCGCAGCCGGTAGGATTGCCGCAAACAGTTTTCCTCCGCGAAAAGTCAAGTGCGAAAATCTGTGAAATACATGAGAACGCGTGGACTGTGTTTCGCGAGTGGTTACTGATTATAGACGTATAGTCGTCGTGCTTAAAATCAGTGAGGCGATCTATATTGGGCAATCTTCGAACCAAATAAATAAGTTTAGATAACGCGCAAATTACGTGGGTTAGCAGAGATGGTGATAATATATCAAGCGGTTGGCATGTGAGTAACCTTCTACATCCTTCCTCATTCCCGACACTATTATTGTGATAGACGTAATTAGAATTAGTTTAATTTAGTTTTTTTTTTAAGAGTAAAGTAACATTAATGTTTCTGCCTATTTTTATTAATTCTACGGTGTAATTTAACATATAAATTGAGGTTTATCTTTTAATTTTACAATTTAAATTACATTGTTAATTTAAATTTTGTCTAAAATGAATCAAGGTCAAATTCCTTTATCTGCAGCGACGGCGGCGGGGGCGACCCCTTCGGTTCGCTCTGAAACTCCGCTTCTGATGCAATTGCCAGATTCTTTGATACCTCAAGATGTTTTAAAATTAATTCCCGAATTTAATGGTGAAACTAATATACTTAGTTTATTTTTACGAAAGTGCGAATATGTTATCGGAAAATATCAAGGGACTTCAGAGCGAAACGAATTTTTAATGCAGAATATTACAAGTAAATTAAAGGGTAAAGCAGCGGCTCTTTTAAGTGAAAGGGGTGACCTTGAAACTTATTCTGAATTTAAATCTTTAATGATCCAACATTTTGGCGATCCCAGAAGCGAGGAATGCGTGGCAATTGAGCTCGAAACCCTAAAAATTAAATCAAATGAGTCATATTTAGAATTTTGCAGCCGTATACAAGATATTCGTGCTATTTTAATATCTAAGGTTAATCAGAACGGTTCCGCTACGTTAAGAGAAGCTAAGAAAGTAATTTATAATAACACTTCGCTTAACGTTTTTATGTACAATTTACCGGAACATATGGTGCGGATTGTTCGATTGAAAAATCCTAGTACATTGGAAGAAGCCTTACAATTTGTCCTTGAAGAGGTTAATTTCCAGGAACAATATAATTTACGCAGCAAAATGTTACAACATCGGCCACAAGGTCATCAGTTATTGCCATCATCTGAAAAAGGCGTTAATTCAAGTTCAAACAATCCGAAACCTACCTTTACAGCACCTCAATTGCAATATAATTACCACAGGCCGTCTGCAAATCAAACTCAATTTAAATTCGGTATACCTAACCAAGTTTTTGTACGTCCGAATATCAATCAACAAATAGGGTTTCGACCGCAATTACCGCAGCTTGGGAATAAACAACCTCAACAATTCGGTAATAGACTTCAAGCAGCACAATACGGTTATGGACCCCAACCAGCACAATTCGGTTATGGACCCCAAGCGGTACAATTCGGTTATGGACCCCAAGCAGCACAAATCGGTTATAGACCTCAAGTAGGACAATTCGGCTATAGAGCTCCACAACCTTCGAGCCACCGCCCCCCTAACAATTTATTGGGTGATCGTGACGTAACAATGAGAACTGCTCCAGCACCTGTTAAGCAACCACAAGGTTTTCCTATTAACGAGCTTTATACCAGTAATGAACAGTACTATTATGACCCCAATTACAATGATTATGGTATATGTGATCTAGGATACTGTGACTATGACTATACAAATATGTACATTAACAACGATTGCGTGGATCAGAACCCAAATACTGAAATTCCCAAAGCTATTGAAAAGGCTGATAATTCGCATTCAGCTGAAAATAAAGTAGACTCTAAAGATGTCGCAAAAGATGTCCCAAATTTTCAAATAAATTTGATTCGTGTTCACCCGAAATGATAGAACTTAAGTTTGACGCTAATCTTAAACATCCTTATATAACCATTCCCGACATAAACGGTAAATTTATGTTGGATACAGGAAGCACTAGATCTTTCATAAGCCCTGGAAAAGTTAGTGAATATTTCCCACAGTCAAAATTCTACGAACCATTTACAGTTACCAGTACACATGCTACGAGCGAACATAATGAAGTAGCTAATATTCCCCTTTTTTCAATTTTTAAAGTAAATGGTTATCATAAGTTTTATATTTATGATGTGGATTATAGATATGATGGATTGATTGGAATGGATCTTATGTCTCAACTTAATGCTAGTATATGTTTTAAGAATAGAATTTTAAAGATAAACGATATTAATATTCCTATAATTTATAACATTGACCATGAACTTAAACTTGAACCTCGTACAGAACATAAAGTGAGGCTACCCGTGAATAAGAAAGATGGCTATGCCATATTAGATTACACGCAATTTCACGAAAATGTTAGAATGCCAACTGCAATTGTAAAGTGTGAAAATTACCTTGCCTCCACTATAATTCAGAATGCTACTGACCTTGAAGTAAGGCTAACTATAACCGCTCCTTTCAAAGTTACCAACTTCTCTGAAGAGTGTATAGTAAATAACACAACTGGGTTAACTGACATTGACATTGACTCGTTACTGACAGTCAACCTACAGAAATTGAGACCTCATCATCTCAACCAAGAAGAAAATGAAATGATTAGTAAATTATGTTTCGAGTATAAGGACATATTTTACTGCGAAGACTTGCCTTTGACTTTTACAAACCAGGTAAAGCATCATATTCGGACTATTAATGAGGATCCAATCTATATTAAACCTTATAGGCAAGCTCCAGCACAGGCTGAAGAAATCAAACGACAGGTCGAAAAACTTCTCAACGACAATGTAATCCAAGAATCACATTCACCCTGGAGTGCACCTGTCCATTTGGTACCAAAAAAGGCAGATGCCTCCGGTCAGGTGAAATATAGAATGGTAATAGATTACCGCAGACTCAACGACATAACGATCGATGACAAGTACCCACTTCCTAATATATACGACTTATTTGACAAACTTGGCAAAAGCAACTACTTCACCACATTAGATTTAGCGTCCGGATATCACCAAATTGAAGTTTCTGACAGTGAAAAAACAGCCTTTTCTACACAAAATGGACATTATGAATTCCTCCGTATGCCATTTGGTCTTAAAACAGCTCCGGCAACCTTTCAGAGGACTCTCGATAATGTCTTGAGAGGCCTACAGGGTATACATTGCCTGGTTTATTTAGATGATATACTAATATATTCAAATGGCATAGTAGAGCATGTTCAAAAATTACGTTCCGTCTTTGATAGACTTCGTCAAACTAACTTGAAGGTTCAGTTAGACAAGTCCGAATTTTTACGTAAGGAAGTGCAGTACTTAGGACACACGTTAACTAAAAAGGGACTACGACCAAACAACGACAAAATACAAGCAGTTCTTAAATATCCTTTACCACGGACACAGACTGAAATCAAGCGATTCTTAGGCTTTGTGGGTTATTACAGACGGTTTATTAAAGATTTCTCCAAAATCACACAGCCATTGACAGCCTGTTTGAAAAAGGGTAAAAAGGTAGTCATAGACCAAAATTATACCGAAGCTTTTGAAAAATGTAAGGAACTTCTGATAAACGCACCGATATTGCAATACCCGGACATGAATAAACCATTTTTATTAACGACAGACGCCTCTGAAGTTGCAATTGGCGCGGTTTTGTCACAGGGCCCTGTAGGTAGTGACAAACCAATAGCATATGCCAGTCGGACCTTGACAGATACGGAAAAAAGGTACAGTACTATTGAACGCGAATTATTGGCAATCATGTGGGCCACAAAACACTTTAGACCTTATTTATACGGACATAAAATTGATATTTACACTGACCATAGACCGTTAGTCTGGCTGTATCAACTCAAGGAACCCAATAACAAGCTAACGCGTTGGCGCTTGCGGTTGCAAGAATATGACTTTAATGTCATATATAAAAATGGTAAACAGAATGTAACTGCAGACGCGCTATCTCGAATTCAACTTAAAGCACTGGGAGAAGCCAACGTTTCCGACGACATTTCAATGATTGTTAATATAGACGAAAAAGAAAGTAGACTTCAAAATTATTTAGAAGACGTGGCCACACTAAATTCTGATGACTCAAGGACTATTTCTGTTTCCGACTCTGAAAGAACCGCGACAGCTAGCCCAATGACCATAGATTTAGATTTCGATACTCGTACAGACTTGGAACAATCACCTAATAATTATCCTATACCCTCTGAACCTTCTAGTATACAAACAGTTCATTCAGCCGAAGATCTCGAATCCCATGGAATACCGATATTGAAAGAAGCAATAGACACCAAACCTAATCAAATACTAGTTTTTAGCTGGTTTCGTAATGAGCTCCACGTAAAAGACTTGTCTAGGGACAAACAAAAGGTGTTGGAAGTATTTTTGCCTCTTCATAATCAAGATCATATCAAAACATTTTTAAAAGAATATATAAAACCCAAAATTAAGTATTTCATTTATTTTGAGAATCCAGAACACAGAAAAGACTTTAGTAATATTATAATTTCATTATTTAAGAAAGATACGGTTAATTTTTATGAATGTACCGAGCGCGTTATTTACGTCGAAGATGAACAGGAACAGAAAGCCATTGTGATTAAGTTACATGAAGGCAAGACCTGTCATCGCGGCATTACAGAAACTGTTAAAAGAATCCGTCGTAATTATCATTGGCCACATTTATCTGAAACCGTTTCCGCCATAATTAACTCATGTGATCGTTGTAAAACCTCTAAGTACGACAGAAAACCAATTAAACCTGTACTGCAGCTCACACAAACCCAGAACGCCCCCTTTCAGGAAATATTTATAGATCTGTTCAGTATAGAATCAAAATACTATTTAACTTTAATCGATGCCTTTAGTAAATTAGGACAAGCGATAGAAATTACATCTCGCTCCACACCCGAAGTGGTCAGAGCATTAATGAAATACTTTTCTTTTTACGGTATACCACAGAAAATAAGTTCGGATCCGGGAACCGAATTTAATAATGAATTATTAAAAGAACTGACGGACTTGCACAAAATTAAACTACACATAGGTACACCTAATAATCCCAATTCTATGGGGCTCATAGAACGTTTTCACTCTACAATTATAGAAATATATCGATTAGCGAACTATGAAAAGAAATTTACAGACGCAGCATCAGTGATGACTTACGCCGTTATGGCTTACAATAACACTATCCACAGTACTACTGATTTAACACCGTTCGAAGCTGCGTTTGGTCATACGGAATTAAACTCTATTTTTAACTCTGAATTCGATAAAGCATACAATCAGCAACTAATCAGGGATCATAAGAAAAGAACACGGGCAATTTATAAATATCTTTCTGAAAAGGTAAAAAGTCATAAGGAAAGAATTATAACCAAGCGGGGAGGCGAATCCAGACCAGCCTTAGAAATAGGCCAACCGATTTTCACTAAAGCCGTAAATAGAAGGCAAGCTAAAGATAAACCTAGATTTCAAAAGGCCATGGTTACAGGTCAGATAGAACGTAACATCGTACCAATAAAAGTAAAAAATAGAGATACTAAAGTTCCGGTAAAAAATGTAAAACGTCCTCCACAGGTGGTGTTGGATCCTGGTGATATGGACAACGACCAGTTGGAGTCTTCCAAGCCAGGCCCTTCAAGTGGTAAAGATTAATCAAAACCCTGGGATTCTTCCGGTGAAACTAGGTCAAGCATTTATGCAATATGATAAATGGTCTATTGTTAAAACAATCGACCTCCAATGCATTGGTACAGATCTTTCCTTTAATATTAAAAAATATTCCGAATTTAGCCAAATGTTACGCCCAAATAAATCGTATGCGGATGAGTTCGGGAGCCTTAAGATACAGGTGGAGTACATAAAAAATGAGACTCTAGAAAAATTACAGCAATTAATTCCATCTAAAAGATTCAAACGTGGTATTATAAACCCTCTTGGCTCTATCATCAAAATTATAACGGGTAATCTTGACCATGAAGATGCAGTCAGATATGACAATATAATCAGTAGTATTCAGACCGAGGAACAAGCAATTTCTAACAAATTTACAATGATATCTAAAATGTTGGATCATTTTCTGAATTCTACCGAAGTAATCAATGAAAATACAAAAATAATAGACGCACGCATTAAATTACTTGAGGGTCTTGTAACCGATCTCACTAAGAAAGATAATCACTCAATTTATATGACCTATGTCTTCGGATTACTAAACCAATTTATTGTAAACTTTAGAACACTTTATATAAAACTCAGCGAACTTGAAACGGCCATTGCATTCAGTAAATTATCAGTATTACATAAGGCCGTAATGAATCCTAGCGAACTGTTGAAAGTGTTAAAATATATAAGCCAATATGATAATCTAATGTACCCTGTAAATGAACGAAATTTAATAAACATAGAAGAATCCTTATCTGTAAAAGCTTACATTAAGAATGAAGAATTAACTTTTGTAATCGAAGTTCCACTTATTTATAATACAACTTATAGTTACTATAAACTGTATTCCATTCCTATCTCAGATGATTCCTCAAATCTTACCTTTGCTGTTATTCCTGAATTTCCCTACCTACTAGTAGAAGGGTCAAGGTATCGACCAACTGATCAACCGTGTCAAGAGATAACCGCTAAAGAATACCTCTGCTCTGAAGATAAACTAATTCAATATGCGGAAGAAACTTGCATTGAGCAACTAATGAAATACCACGACAATCTGTCGCGCTGTTTCCCACGTAAGATACTATCTGAGTCCCTGAAACTTCAAAGAATTGGTCCCAATAGTTGGATAGTGTATTCAAAACACAACCAAGTCATATCACAGACTTGTAATAATGATGAAACAAGAGAACGCATACGAGGAACATATCTGCTAACGGTACGAGGCCAATGTGATGTCTCTATAGATAATATTCAAATACATAGACGGCGCTCTTACTCACTACAAACGGATTATATGCCTGTTCCCTTATTGAACTTACCTGACTTGATAGATCTAACTCGTGACGCAGCAAGGATCGAACCTATAAATCTGAAGGGAGTAAATTTGGATGACATACGCCAACTGAATAATATTCTGAAGAATAGTGCAAATACAGTGAAAAGTGAAACCACAAGTGAAAGTGTTAGTGTCGCCCTTTATGTCTTATACGCGGTAGTCATTTTATTGTCAGTAGCTGTAATTATATATAAGTATTTAGATGTTGTAAGAAAATTCTGTAAGAAGCGGGATAGAGTTATTGAGGATAATCCCCCACAACCTGAGGACGGTCAAGTTAATCGAAGACCTATACTATTAGTTTGATTGACTTTACAATTTTCAATTTGTGACTTTATTATAGGAATAGTTTGATCATTTTTTTGTCATAAGTAATAATTGTAGTTTCTAATTTGTAATTATACAAAGCTCTCGGAAAACCCCTGTTTTTCCGATAACTTTGATTTAAGGAGGGAGGAGTTATGTTCCCAGCCTAACGCTGTGGTATGTGGTAGAGTCTAGACGCTGACCTGGCACCTTTTGTGATTAGGCGTACGTGACAGGATGTGTGGCGCGACCGCGGGTGGGCCGACCACCGGTCTATGAGAAAGTTTTGCGATGTATTAGAATAAAGATAGGCTAAGTTAGTCTTACATGAACTTCTGTAAAGCTCGGGTCGTAATAAACTCTTACTTCCCCACAAACTCCGTTTCATTTGCGCTCCCGAAATCTAACTACCTAGTACAAATAAAACAACAATACTTTTTTTAAATAAAAAAATACGTATTTTGTTTTTGTTATTATAAATGCTTCCCTCTCGCAGAGAGGAGGCCTGTGTACCAGCAGTGGGAACATTATAGGCTGATTACGTAAATGCGTTAGCATACGATTCTTAATGTGAAGGTTGGTGTTGCTTTTTTGCAACTAAATTAGTGATATTCGCGTGGATATTATTACAAAGTTGTATTCTGAAATCGGATTCCGCCTGCTGGCGCACATTGGTCGTGCTTAGTAAGCGTAGCGAATACGAGACTTTTGTTGGCATTTATTTAGAAAGAAAGAAAAGAAAGAAAGAAAAATAATTTTAATTGTCACAGAAAAAACGTGCGTACGAAAACATAATAGATAATAAACTCGAAGTTTACACAAAACAGATCTAAGTACTACGAGTATCACAAACAAACAAATAGTCGGAAGCTACACGTCATGACTGTGACAAGAAGGCTTGCACTCAGCATGATGCTATGCTATGGGGGACCCACAGCACAGCGCTGTTTTTCAGTGGTCACCCGAAAACCCGTGGTCATTTATTATTGTTAAATATTCCAGAGATGAGACTGCGGAATACTCGCCGACCCCAAGGGGTCCGCGGACTACATATTAAGAAACACTGCTCTACAAATACTGTCAGCATTTTTTTATATTCTGACCCATCGGTTCATCAATAGCTACTGAACATTAATTTTAGGCTTTACTTACCTTAGAAACGTTGCTTAAAGTTAAGACACGCTTAAACGCTCAAAAATGTATGGTTAAGCAGACGCTAATCATTCCTTAGCTTAATTTTATAAGTATGTAAGTTAGAGGTATCTACTACTAGCGTAGAATAGATCCATTTCCACAAATAAAGAGTTGTTGATTCGACCCGCGAAACCATTTAGTTAGCATCGAGATATTCTTGAATTTGGAAGCAGCCTCTTCAGCCTTAATTCCAACATTAGTAGGTAGATATGTAATACCTTTGCCTTGCCATACCTTTACTAACACACACAAGTAGAATATAATTCTGCTAGTTCTGTTAACAGCTCGTGACGTACGGAACAATATGATAAATCCGCCCATACATCATATTTCGTCTCAATTGTGTCCACACTACGCAAAAAGCATATACTTTCGTTTTTAGGTAAGTCTTTTTCTTCAATTTACCTATAACAGGTAAAATGCTACCCTCTTTTCTCCTACGAATATTCAGAAAAAGGTATAATTATATCACCAAGGCGGCCGAGTTATCGAAATTCAACCCCCGAAGCTAATTACAAAACGAGAACCTTAGATGAAATAGAATTAAAATAAACTATGTATTAGAAAAGTTTAATTGAAACAAATATATTGGAGCAAAAGTAAATTACATCAAGCAATAAATTTTAATTCCGCTTGGGCGTAACAAATGACGACATTAAATACGCGTACTTAGATAATTGCGGACGATAACAAATTATGCGGACGACGACGTACGGACGAACTAAGTACAAAAGAGTATGACAATTAAGGAGCAAAAACGATGCAAGAGATAAAAATCCAATCACAAAACTCACCAACTGACGAAGCAGTTGAAAAGACCCACAACGGTCCGTCAACTCCGTGGCAGGCTTATCTCACGCCGATAATCTCAAATCCATTGCAATTAACACATTAACCATGGCATAGAGTTATGAGGTACACAGTCAGTAGTATGAATAGCATGAACATTTTGGTTGTCACTGCACTGAATTTGAATGGAACGTTCGTGTAAGGTTCGTTCAAGTTGAACGGAGTGGAATGTCAGGGAGGGGCGCGCGGGCGTTCGGCACGATCGTCGGGAGCGCACTGAGAGGGATGCTGTTCGTTGCTACGATACGACACCCATACCTACCCCCCTGCGGCCGCCGCCCTACGAGTGGCGCGCAACCTAGTTTTACGTATAACTGCTACTGTCTGCGTAATAGCTCTTCAGCAATTTCCTGATAAAATGCTTTTGATATGCTATTTGTATGTGATTGAAATGTTATTGGGATCGATCAAAATTGTCGTTTTGATGAATATCACGGAGACATTACGTGTAGGGAATGTTTGAGAATGATAATGGGGACGCAAGGGAGTCAAGCAATTAGGGAATGTGGGCGGAATTGATTCAGTTCGCGTTGTTTTAAAATAATAAGTTCCCAAACGTATATTCCTATTTTTTTTTGTCCACTTTCATTTTTTGCATAAAAAATCCAAATTATTAATTTAATTTTAAAAGATGCCCAGAACTCTTATTGCTTGGAAAAAATAATATTGACTTATCCAAAAAGCGTGTACATTAGTGATAGGAGAAAATTCTGTTGACTCATAATATCAATAGTAAACAAGTGAGCATCGTTCATCGCTACTACGATGCGATGGCAACACTTTGGCGCCGAGATTGCGTCAGGCAAATCGGATTGTGCTCGGACGTAAATAAATTGAGGAAAAAGGACGTACCTTCAATACAACGTTGATACCAAGGTATGTAGTGGAATTACATCGCCGCTGCCGCTGATAAGAAAAAGGATAGAATAGAATAAACTTTATTTCCAAATTTTCAATTTACACAAATGCGATAGGTTAGTACTATGACAATATTGATTTTTAAATTGCACAAATCACTGATTCCTCCAGCACCCAAGCTAAGATAAAACTTTTGATAGGGGTGCCAGGACTCTCTCTATTACAAAAATTTGATTTGATTTATGGAAAATTAGGAAAAAATCAAAGAAACAGCTAATAAATCGAAATTTTGCCTCACCATGAAGTTCACCGGGTCATCTAGTTTAAAATAAATACCGAAAATATATGTTTTCTTGTGAAATTAAATATCTAAAAATGTTATAAATATTAAGTAAATACTTATTTTTAATCAGAATAAGACCACCGAATAAGACTACCGATCATAAATAGAAAAAAATAAAAAAATATATTGGCGTTTGTAAAATGTGTATTTTCCAAAAGTTCATTTTTCAAAAAACCGGCCAAGAACGTGTTGGAACACGCACAATGAAGGGTTCCATAGTTGGGATGAATTTATCCCAAGAACAAATTTAACTTTGAGTTGAAAGACATGTTCCCCATACATTCCAACTGCAAATTTCAGTTTGTACGCACAATTTGAGTGATTTACCATGTTATTTTAAGACCATAGGCTTCTTATAGTCTTTCCTGTTATCTATAAGTATAGAACTATTCTTTGTATTTTTTCAAAGTTTTAGTATCTGCAAGCAGTTTCAGAGATAAGGGGTAAATTAAGGGTGGTAAATTTTCATCGCCAACCCGCCTGCCAAGCGTGGCGATTATGGCAAACCCTCCCCTTTGTGGGAGGCCTATGTCCAGCAGTGGACGTCTTTCGGCTGGAATGATGATTATGCTGAAATTTTCATCTGTTTTCTTTAATAAAATTATAATGAATCCTTATAGTGAACTCCATATTGAAAATTAATTTAAGTAATTAAGTTACACGTTCCAGTTTGGGTCACAGAATATAATTTATGTGTACCAAATTTCAACTTAATCGTCCAGTAGATTCGGAGCAAATCGGATGTGGCAGAAGAACAGACAGACAAACACGAGTGTTCCTCTAAGGACCTATAAGGGCTCCATTTTTTCGTTTTGACATACGGAACCCTAAAAAGGTGTGGTGATTGCGTGTGGTGGGGTGAGTGTGGGTGTGTGGGTGTGTGTGTGTGTGTGTGTGTGGTCATGTATATTGCGAATTTATAAGATGATAGACATACATACATAAACTCAACCTTTTTCCCATGGGGGTAGGCAGAAACTATAGAACGCCACTTGCTACGTTCCTTACATACTCCTTTTGCTTCGCCTACGTTCATACATCAGAAGGCCAATTCTCGTAATTTAAAACGTTCAAAATCTAGTCGCAATCTCATCTTGGCGACAAACAAACGTCAAAAAATTGTCAAAATGTAGGGAAATAAGAGGTATTTTTGACAGATTGAGACTGAGATCAGACTGTGAACGTTCTTAAAATTAGTAGAATTGCCCCTCAGGTCATAGACGCACGCCTGTTGCAGACCTTTCTGAAGAACATAACCAATTTAGTCACTATAATATGTCCTTCTAGGGCGTCCTCTCCCGGCGTTTCCACTCAGCTCTGCTAAGATGATAGATATCAGAAAAGAAGTCAATTGCAACGTAAGTTTACTACTGATAGTGTATAGGTACCTACAATATACAATACAGTATTAAGGCTTCTACAGACCGGCGCGATACGTGACGCGACACAAAGGCCCCGCGCGTCGCGCGACGAGCGGTGCCTTTGTGTCGCGTCGCGAGTCGCACGTTGCAATTGACTTTTTTTCTGACCTTTAACATTTCCACATACACACACTATATAAAGGCTTCTACATACCAGCGCGACTTGTCGCGCGACGCGACACGGCACAAAGGCCCCGCGTGTCGCGGAACGAGCGGTGCCTTTGTGTCGCGTCGCGTCGCGCGACAAGTCGTCCCGGTATGTAGAAGCCTTGAATCGTGTGTGTATATAACAAGGATTTATCAATTCTCCTGAATTAAGTTAGCATGTCTAAATCATGTCTAAAGTCTATATACCGAGCATAACATGACCTTATATAATCTCTATGTGGTAAGTGTAGAATTCGGCTTCGCGTAGAGATAATTAACATTTGTAATTAAGAGAGACGATCTAGACTCACTGGTGGTGAAAACTTTGAACCAAAATATCTGGATAAAGCCACATTCGTTCGGTATTAATCTAGAAAATCTAGTACCGTGGTAATGTAAATACTTAGCTTTTATTATCAACAGTTTTAAGATGTTAATAGGAACCCTTATATTAATGGTCTAACAAATCGTCAGTGAAGTTCTGACAGAGCGTAAGTCATTTTATGAGTGTTTTGAGACTTGAATTTCATTGGATAAAGCTTAATGGCGCGCATCGTATCGACCAATCAAAACACGATAACCTTATCATCACATAGTTCATTTGTATTAATAATTAAACACAATATGGCCTTAAGACGCAGATATTTGCCAGTGACCTTGAGTGGTTAGCTTGCGTGTTCTGTACTGAGCTCACGCAATGCGTCGTACGTTCAGCCTATAATAGGACTCGCCCATCAAGGAGCACTGTCCTCAATTTGACGCATTATTAATTTATTATACACAAAACAAAAGGTATTTTAATAAAACGCGTATACTAAAAGATCAATACTTAAATTATCTTTAAATTGGTGAAGGTTTCAGAAAAATACGCTTGGTAGATTTTGCGCTATTCTCAGTTTTTTATCCGCGTTAGACATAACTTTACAAATTAATTTCACTATGTAATATAAACATTATCTAAAATATTCACATATTAAGTTATTGACAAAATGCTCTAATTTATCATATTTTTTTTTTCAAATTATTAACACTACTCGTTTAGACGTGATCTTCAGTATCAAATTATTAAAAGTCGGTTATCGTCCCCTTAAGCGTAAGTTACATTCATTTCATAGGTACATTTTTTTCACTCTCCTGTAAAGTAGGCATTTTTGACTTCCGTGCTGTAAGAACTTCACTGACGAAATAATCATTTTAATCAAAAGATTAAATAGATAAAAATATATCCACTTTCTTAATGAGATCAGTTCTTTGATATATTTTTAAATTATGTCTAGATAGAGTGTCGCGCTTCAAAAGAACTACAACAAACCGGCCAACTTTGTTATGCTGGTGTGCGTGACAGCTACGTCTTACACCCGTTCCACGTCATTGCGCTGTCATTGTCAATTTTTTTTTTACCTATTGAGGTGGTTCATTTTTATTGTTTGATGTTTTTTTGCTAACTTTTATTATTTTATAAACAGTGACATTTTATTATTATTATATACACAATGACATGAATATTTACTTGTAAAGTATTATATTATATTGGGATATTTTTTTTCCTTTTCTTTTATTCTCAGTTAGTGTTAATCATGGTCTGGCAGTTTGAGTCACATAAGCGGCCTACCCAAATGTCCTTTTTTTGGTATTGATCGTCGCATCGTTGAGCTCCTTAAGTTCTGAGTAGAGCTGCACGATTACTGACAAATGCGTGCACTGACTGGTCAGGTCCACTCAATCTGTGTGGTTCTTTCCTCAAAAGACCATTTCAGACACCAATCTACATGGCCTTATGTCTGGACTTTAAAAGAGACTATGACTTCTGAGTTTGTTTCGGCCTTTCTTCTCAGAGTAGTCAGATAGGAAACGCCGACCTCATCTAGTTTTTAAAATATGATTGACGTCTAAAAGTGTTTTGTACAAACCTACTTACAGAAATAAAAATCATTTATCAATCATCATCATCATTTATCTTATAGTGTGCGTGCATCTGCGGCCAACTGTTGGACGTTTTTTTTTTCGACGAGTTGTGAGCTAAGCCTTACACTAAATCGATCCTGCACAATATTTTCTCCAATAACGTAGTTCTACAAACTAGTACGTATTTCTAGAAAAATCTTGCAGTTAACACAGAGTTTTTTACGGTTCCGAACCCAAAGGGTGCCACACGGAACTCTATTATTAAGCCTCCGCTGTCCGTCCGTTCACCCGTCCGTCTGTCTCTCAGTGGGCTGTGTCTCATGAACTGTAATAGGTAGACAGTTGAAATTTTCACAGATTCTTTATTTTTATTGCCGTTTAATAATAAAAATGTAATAAAGTAAATAATTAAAGGGGTTCCACATACAAGAAACGTGTCATTTCGGCGTTTTTTGCTCCATCTTAACACGGTATGGAACCCTTCGTGTGCGAGTCCAACTCGCACTTGGCCGGTTTTTTTGTGTAAGTAAACATTGTTGCCAACTTTATTTAAAGTTGGTATTAATATTTAGAGTTGTGCTCAATATTTTCTTACCATGAACACGTTATGACTTGTGTGTTTGAATTGTCTTTTTACAATGTAAAATGACAGCAATGACTATGAGATGCGGGCTAATTGCGTAACACACTATCAGTAGGAATCGGTTTCAATTTGATAGTTCAACAACATTCATTGCGTTATTTACGTTGTTGAGCAGACAAATTTTCTAACACATGAAGCAATGGGTTAGCAATATACTTCAAAATCATTCCGATTCCGATTCAAACTGTGTTACGCAACTAGGGTGCTGAATAATATCAAACCATCGTCATCTGTATTCATTTATCGAATTCATCTTCGTCGTGTTCTTTATCTTGCAGGTGCCGAGGCGCGACCAGGAGATCGGACTGACAAGACACTCCATCCATCTTCGTCGAAACCAGCTTGAGAGGTGCAGGCCACTCCTTCGAAGTTTCTTTAAGACTAGCAGCTTATTAGGCTACACTATACAAACGAACACGTATCTATGTAAAAAAGGTAATGTTTGGAAAAATATATATTGAATTAACATAACTTACAATATCATCAGACCTTTTTACTTGAAATCGAATGATTAGGCAGAGTGTATGGTACACCCATATATCACACATAAAAAATAAAAATAACTGTTTGGATAAACCTATTTTTTCTATATATTGTATATTATATACAATATTAGTTTTAGTTTATGCGAAACCCGAAACACGTATCTAGTATTTTTATGTAAAGAATCTATGTACACAATTTCAAAACTGTATCATGAAAAATCACAAAGTTATAAGGTTGTTATGTTATCGGGGTGTACGTACAAAAACATGTAAGTAAGTAAATGGTGATAACATTTTCCATCACACTTAAATATTTTTGGGATAAAATATAACACGGTGTAAAAATTATTGAAATCGATTCAGTTCCTTATTCTGAACAAACTATATTCAGGTATTAGTATATTCGCATATACTAAAAATAATGTTGTATATCTATATATTGATTGCTTTAGTTTAGAGGATCGCTATTAACACACACACGACCAATCCCTTTGTGTTGTAATATGACGCCGTGCGGCTGGCGCAGTGGTTAAGCGATTGACTGCAGCGCTGCGTGACGCGGGTTTGATTCCCGCACGGAACAAATATTTGTATGACCTACACGTAGTTGTTCCGGGTCGGGCTGTTTGTGTATGTGAGTTTAAATGTTTGTAAACGCACCCACAATACAGGAGAAATTCATAGTGTTGGGCAACAATAAAAAAAATAATTCATAAAGTTTTTGATAATCGTTTTTATTTTTCCTTATTGAAGGCCGTAGTGGAATGATGGCCGAGATTTACCAACTATATATAGACCAACCATTCGTCAGTCAGAGAACATTATGAGACTTGCTGGAACGAAGCAGCAGGTTGGTGGATAAAAGCGTTATAGTTTGACTGATACCGCTGTACCGCGCCTTAGGTATGTGCAGGCCGCTCATTCGTCAACGCTCCCGGTTTCCCGCTGCTCAAGTGCTCATTCGTCAACGCCGCCCCCCGCCTCGCCCCGCATTCTTCAGCCGCGGTACAGCGGCATCGAACAAACTACAATTAATACTAATGTAATTTATTATAATGATCTGACCTTAGACATATTCTAATCTACCCTTTATTGTTTTGTGGTTAAGTCAGCGTTGGTAAGCTACAAATGAGTGATGATAGCGAACAGAGATACCTCAAGGCAATAAAATCTGTCAGAGTCAAACATCTCAAGTCTAAGACCAATAAATAGCCCGCGACAAGTTGCCAGGCTATTGTAGCGTATAGTCTACAAGTGCCATAATAGCCCGCGTTTCTCAACGGGCTCTTATAACTTGTGTGAAATGGCAGCCGGCCAACTTGTACGTAATTGAAATACTAATCTGCTTACCAAACGCTATCGGAATAGCTATTTCTTGTTATTTTAGTTTGGTATTTTGTTACGGAATGTAGGTATGCGAGTAATATGGCATTTTAATTAATAGGCTGTATTTTTTATCCACTTAACAGCACTGGGCCCACGTGATGGATTATAGCCCAGTCACTCTTACAGAGTAGGCCTGTGTAAAGTAATCGCAACGAGTTGGATTGGTGTGATATTGTCGAGCAAAAGGTGCTTCTAAGTACCGTGTCATGATGTATTGTTCATCCCCATGGGAACAAGGCGTGAATTTATGTTAATCAACAACTCAGCTTATCGTAGTCCACTGCTGGACATAGGCCTCTCTCAGGCTGCGCCACAACACCTTGTCAGTTTCAGGGATATCACATCCTCCTATTTCAGCCCTCTGAGCATTTAGATGGGGCTGGTTTTCTGTTCCTTGATCTGGACAGTCATCGGAGTAGCATCATACAAGCATCTCAACACTTTAATGTAGCGTCAGTCAATTCGATATCGTTGCAGAGAGGCCAGAACTGACCATATTTTGATGGAGACGAAGGCTTTCTCGTAGTCCACAAATGTTATACATAGCGGCTGGTTGTACTAATTGGTCTTCTGTACAATTTTCCGAACAGTATGGATGTGGACTACGGTACTGAAGTCTTTTTTTTAAACCGGCTTGTTCTGGTGGCTGAAACTTGTCAAGTCTCCTGGCGAGGTGGTTCGTGACAACCCTCGAGAACAGCTTGTATACGTGCTAAGAAGAGAGATGGGTTTATAGTTCTTCAGCAAGGTTTTTTCACTGGTGTCCGGCTCAGTGCCATTTGAGTTTGGCTGCTTTTTTGGTGACATCAGCGATTTGTGTCTTAGAGCGGAGTATCGTGTTCCGTATCCGGTTGGTAAGTTGAACTCCAAGGATACTGCGCTCCATCACTCGCTAGCAAACCTCGAGCTTGGTCCTTTGTTGTACTGTCAAAGACCAGGTTTGAGCTCCGTATGTAAGGATAGGGAGAACAGAATATACTCGTTAAAATCCTCGACTTCCTCGAGTATCTAGAACTTTGAAGTTACGGTTCTGCCATCCACGGTTCTTATTTCGTCAGCTGGGACCTCCCTAATTACGGAGCCAACACTTTCGACCCTTCGGCTCTGCTCAATCGCGACCTTAATGTCGCGGTTGTTACTCGTAGAGCACCGAAGGTCACGTCGCGTCAGCTTTCTAATCTTTAGGTTTAATGCCCTCTTATCTGACGAAGACGGCTGCGTGGATGGCAACTCTCGTCTTTCCCTCATAAGTCCGAGAGTCTCCGAGGAAAGTTTGGTCACCTTACTGTTTCGCTGTGACGGGAAAAGTCTCCGGGACACGTTGTGTAGTGTTTTGACCACCTCGTCAGCTTTCTCGTTAACAGTGCCTGTGGTTTCCAGCAGGACGAATCGATTTTGAAGTACCAGTTAGAACTTTTTGGATCCTAGATTGGCTTGGAGCTGCGTAGGTCAGAGGGACCTCATCATGCGGATTCTCTCAGCTCGAAAATTGATATTTAGAGTGCCTTGGACAAGCCTGTGATTGCTTCGCGATATTAAACCTACTGATCACTATACAGAATGCATTCAAATAAGTAATAGTTTGTAGGAATGCTACTGATAAATATTATTTGCTTCGTGGTATGTGGTATGCTATCACTTTATTATCTCTCAAATCTCCATCGGAAAAATTATTCCTTATAGTCACGTGTGACTTGGCTATTCTATTCCATAAATGAAATATTTAACGATGTACGCTTTTTTAAATTAAAAAGCCTCAAAAAAAATATGTTTTTTGAATGGTGCACACATTTTTGAATAAATGAGCCTCTTTATAATTTTCTGGCTTAAGTTGGTCGCAGTTACTAAAATATTTAGTATTCATTATTTGACGTTCACAAAAAGAGGCGCATTCATTATATTATAGTGTTCAATAATATTTAAAAAAAAGAAAATGAGAATTATTTGAAGTTTGATTAAATACATGCCATTCTGTAATGAGAACGTTAGGTTGTCATCATTACTGTTTGGCTTCATCATTGTTCTGTTTATACAGTTAGCTAATTTGGTCATGAAATGTAAATGCATTAGTCTAGAATTGGATTACCGGCTGAATTAATTGAACATGGATACAGATTTGTAATGATCAGTACACTTAGGTAAACCCTAAATTAAATGAACCTTTAACCGCTTTAGCCATTTAAAACCGATACTGACCGTTTTTACCCGACTATGGCAAAGCCAAAGGAGGGTAATGATTAAAATAGGCTATGAATGTATGTATGTTTGTATAAAGGTGCCTAAGATACAGGCTGTGCCTAGTTTGGGACCAACGCTATCTCAATATTGTAATTTTAACGATGTTTATTACTTTTACTTGTATGTATGTCTGTTCATCTGTTCCCTCGTAACTCCTAACCTAATTGTCGTATTATGATAAATGAGGTATCGTTGTTAGCATCATGTTGTTCCGCGGGTTAAAGGCTATAATGATGTCACAAAAAATCCAACATGGCGCCTTATAACCGATGTAAAGCGTAACCATAAATAAATAATTAAAGATTGTTTGTAGGTAATTTATTGACTTTAAAAGCAAAAACAAATGTTCTCATTGAACAAAATAGTTTGAGGTTTTTGACACAATCGGCCAATTCAAGTCAACATCGTTCCAATAACAACACTTAACAAAAGAATCAATTCATTGAGTGATTATTGAATCGGAATGGAATAAAAAGCCTTTAAAAGTACTTCTCCCCTTTTAATAACCATTCCTTTCATTTCAGACGAGCTTCGCAATTTACATCACACACGATCTTCGTCAAAGCTTGTCGAAGTTTTAAAGTACTATTGGCAAAGTTTACTGCTGACTAAAGTATGTTGACTGACGAGGAAATAGGCCAGAGAGGCGAGGAGAGAATGAAATTGGAGATAACGGAAATTATGGAATGGTTATTAATAATATACGGACGGATGTAGCCGAGAATTGAGCTATGTGGTGTGCAAGGGAATAGGATGTTGATACTAAAAATACTATTTTGTTTAGTTTATATACAACCGCTTGCACCACGAAATACAATTTTTTTTTAGAGCTAAACGTTATATTTCTGTCAATCGTTTGAATATGACAGAGACAGTATGATGTTTTAATTTTATTTATTTATTTATAGTTTATTAAAACGGCACAGGTCCAATTACATTAATTAACATAGAATTATAAAAATTACAATAAAATAAGCATTCAAATAACATACAATACTAAAATTAAATTCAAATATACAATTCGTGGATAAAATTATTTATAATTATTTGAGTAAATGGTTAAATGGTTAAATAAATTAAATACATTATGACTACATAAACTAACATGTAACAGTGGACACCCTCGCATATTGTCTCTCACAAAACACCAGACAAGCACGCATTATTTTCTTCCAAAAAAAACTTTTAGTGCTAGTAAATTTAGTGCTGGGGCTGTCTCGAATAGGGTCGCAGCATTATGCTGAGCGGTGGCCGTTTTGCGTGGATGTGACGCATATTTTCTCCCTACTTGTTCTTTTTGTATCTATTTTCTTTCTTTGCGTCATGTTTACCGCAAATAAACGTATTTTCTTTCTTTCTTTCTAGTGATTCGCGGTGCGAGAAAAATCATTCATCAACAAATATAATGTTTTACATCTTAACTGGTCAAGCAGGAAATTTGTAAAACTGCCGAAATCTAAAAGTCCATATATAAAACTTGTCTAACACATTGACCGCCTTATTACAAAACAAGATTTATGTTTTGACATGGCTTAAAACATGGAGCCAGTTTTTGTAATATGAACGTAACAGTGATTGAAATACCGTTCTTTATACAAAACTGAAAACTTAGTTAGGTATTAAGTTGTCAGTTTTGTATTTAGGAACTTTACCATAGTCGGAATAAAGTTCGAAATTCAATAATGGCTCCATGTTTTAAACCTGGGTCTCATGATAAACCTTGTTTTGTAATAAGGGGTGTAAGTTTACGAAACGTAGCCAACTTTTTGTAATTCCTCAATCAGTACTTCTACATAACATAAGTTTAGTTCCTACTGTAAACTAGAATGTGATAATAACTCGCGTACTTTGTGGTTTGTTATTTCATACAAATAAATAGCAAGAAGTCGGATAACTCTGTAAAAATATAAAAAAAATATGCGATCATCGGAATTTTTTTGGTCGCTTAGTAATAATATTCTCAAGAATTCTTATTCCATCATTAGTTTTTCTTTTACCCCAAAAAAAACAGAACCATTGAACTGGAAAATGAAGAAAGAAGAAATTTAATTACAAAAATCAGAAGACAGCGTTAGCATCTTGTCAAACAGTACCGACACCGTGTTACGCCGAAATTACGCAAGACGGATAGAAGGTTGCGCCAAAGTGACGTGTTTAAATGAGATTTTGATTGATCACCATCGATTGGCCTCCCTTTTCGGTGAACTCTCCGTGTTTGGGCATGCAAAAATATGTATCGGCCGACCTAGATACTGTGTAGATGTTGGTTCAAAATAATGTGGTTTGTTAGGGTTCCGTACCTCAAAAGGAAAAAACGGAACCCTTATAGGATCACTCTGGACCGATTAAGTTGAAATTTGGTACACATAATATGAATATGATATCATAATAATTATGTGACCAAAACACGGACGTGTAACGTAATTATATGAATTTTGAATAATATTTTTGGAGAGCAAATTAGAAAATAAAAATAATAAGTTTTGCAAACGGTTCCGTGTGACATAAAATTTTAATAAAAGAGATAATTTTAAAATAAATATTTTTAAAGTGTTAAAAAAAACAGATGAAAATTGACAATTCTAACTCCCCGCTTGTCTCCGAAATTGTTGAGCCTAAAATTATGAAAAAAATTCATAGAATAGTTCTATACATAGAGATTACAGGAAAACCTATAAGAAGTCTTTGGTCTTAAAATAACATGGTATATCACCCAATATTGTGCGTACAAACTTATATTTGCAGTTGGAATGTATGGGGGAACATTTCAACTACAACGTTAAGTTTGTTCTTGGAATAAATTAATCCCAACTACGCAATCCTTCAGTTTTTAAGGAAGATTGGCAATTTTTTTTTCATATAGCGTGTGGTTCAGAAACCTTCTTGACATTCTGATTTAAATTCTGTACATTTTAGGACTATTTACCCGACTACGGAAAAGCCAAAAGAGGGTTATGATTTTAACAGGCTATGTTTGCATGTGTGTATGTTCACCTATTCTCTTATAACTCCTCGGAAGCGTTAAGGCTTCTACATACTAGCGCGACTTGTCGCGCGACGCGACACGGCACAAAGGCCCCGCGCGTCGCGCGTCAAGTCGCCCCGGTATGTAGAAGCCTTTATTTAGATTGAATGTCAAAGAGCAGCGCATCTGCTACTTAGATTTTTAAAATGGGATGGTTTTTGTCTATTCTACCAACGACTTTACCATTCTTCTTCCAGTTCGGAACACGCACGACGAACGCTATACGTACGGTTATACGTAACCGGAGTCACACGTGTGACTCCGGTGGCAAATGTTCTTTACTAACTTTTTAGACCTTTGTATCCTGCATATGCGTATGAAGTTTCATTAAAATCGGTTTAGTCATTTCGAGAAACAAGGGCTTGAAAGTTTGTATGAAATGCCGTAAGGTGTAAACGCTCTTCAGTAGGTCCTACAGATTACGTGTAAGCCCGGTTATACTAAAACTGATGTTATTTTGTTACAATGACTTGTTTATACCATTTAGTTGGCGTTTTTGTCGTAGTTGAGTTTTGTTTTTTTTTAAATTATTTCAACACTTTTCTTAGTTAAAAACGTAACATAACACACATAACATAACGTCACGCCTGTAATCCCCGGGGGGTTAGGCAGAGGTGTACCTATAGTACACACATATTTCGCCAGTTATGTTTAAGTCTCATGTAATAGGGGCGAGCCTATTGCCATCAATCGGGCACAAACCCAGACTCCGGGCTGCTACTGACATATTCCTAATGGAAAATCCCAATAACACTTTGCCCGACCAGGGAATCGCACCCAGGACCTCATGCTCAGCAGTCGCGCTTGCGACCACTAGGCCAACGAGGCAGTCAATATAAAAAAATATAAAAAGCAATCAAGGAGGGAAAGTAATGATAGGGGTCATCAACAAATTTGTCCGCATCGCTGTCAACAGAAAAAGTGCCCAAAAAGCTGGCAGTATTGTCACGTTGTATGGCAATGCTGATTCTATGGCCAAAAAATAGGCTAAGCCTCTGATCATGTGAAGAGTCGACAAACCGCTTGGCGAAGTCTCGAAAAACCTAAATGGGCACTCGGAGCCCATGGCCGTAGCGTTTCAACCCCAAATGGCTCGAACATACAAAGTCCCAATAAGACGGTTTTTTTATAGTTATGTCTTTTTATTACTTAAATATTAGATTTAAGGCTTCTACATACCGGGGCGACTTGTCGCGCGACGCGACGCGACACAAAGGCACCGCCCGTCCCGTGACACGCGGGGCCTTTGTGCCGTGTCGCGTCGCGCGACAAGTCGCGCTGGTATGTAGAAGCCTTTATTTAGATTGAATGTCAAAGAGCAGCGCATCTGCTACTTAGATTTTTAAAATAGGATGGTTTTTGTCTATTCTACCAACGACTAATCACAATTTATTAATAACGTGCATTAAAGCGGTGTTGTTAATGAACTCCAAACTTTGTAAAGGCCGCTTTGTTTCATTACGCATTTCAACATGTCAAAATCATACCTACAGCGTAGCTATTAGAGACTTTCCAATTTCCAACATTTCAATTCTCATAGCGAGTCAATACATTTTAATTTCCTTTTCAAATAAAACAACGGTACCTACTGAAAAAGTTCAACCAATAGTATACGCGTTGTAAACTTCAGTTTCGATTGTAACAATAGAATGAAACGATTTCGGTACTTACTTTTTATTCTCAACGTTGTCCATTCCAATGAATATCAGTGCTGCGACAGATGTGTTCCATTGTTACTTTTGTCTGCAAATTCTAATAGATATTCTCGAATTTCAAGAACGATAAAAAAGGTGCAAAAATGTTGACTTTCCCGCATCATTGAAAAATTCTTGTTCACAATCTTTAGAGCCGTATATATCTAACCAATACGGCTCTAAAGATGGTAATAGTTAATTAATAAATAAATCAATTAACCCCCCATTTTCTTCAAGAAAATCTTTTATTAATTAATTATGGTGGTATATTTTTACAAGATATAGGTAGCTATCAGTCAATAAAGGTTTATGTAGTATCTTAGTAACATTTTTGTATAAGAAACTACTCGGTGTTACTCCGATGTGAATTTTCAAAGTTTCAAAGATATCATGAGGCCGGCCTCAAGTGCCATGAACTTTGTGATTTATTATTACAACAATGTTACATAGAACTCTCAAAGAAACGCTGTTGTTAGATTTCTTATCTATTCATAATGTAACTTGCAAAATGTTGTGTAAATTGATACAATAGTTTTATCAGAAATAGCCATAACATAAGACCAAAACAATTACAGCTGTTATCTGTAATTAGGGGTAATTATTAAATACAAATACAGTTCCCACAACCATTTTTTTTATTGTTAATTACAGTGACTCTATTCAAAAACCCATACAGCTTAAATAAAGGATGTTTATGTTCTCACAAATCACTTAAGATGTTTTTTGTTTACATTGGGAACAAAGGGCAATAAATCTGGCGGCCATTAAGATAAGGATTGGTCCTTGAGCGTTTTGACGTTTGTTATGTCATAGGGCTTTACAGGTTAACCGTTTAAGCCCGGCGTTGCCGATTCGGCAACAGTGTGCCCAAACCGCAAAGCCCCGGTGTTGCCGATTCGGCAACAGTGACTCATGCTACTGTAGGCTCAAATTACACTTGAATATAACGTTTAGTATTGTTTGTGGCGATTTTAGTCGATTGTCTGGTAGATATTCTCAAAAACGTGAGTCGGTGGGGCTTGGCGGTGGGGACAACTGACTCACCGGTGAGTCGGCGGGCCTTTATCGGCCCTATTAAGTTACTTTTAGGTAGGTACGGAAAGTTGAGTATAATTGTATAGCTTTAGAATGAAGTGCCCAATTTAATATTGGCAATAAACAAATGTGAGGCAGGAGTGTGGTTTTAGCCGGTAGGAGTCCGGCACTGCCCAGACGATGATGAATGATTTAGATTTGTAATGATGATAATTTCCGATAAATTTTCACGAGCTATTAAATAAATATTTTTAATGACCTGACTTAGAATTTGGTAAATAAATACTTTAAGAGCCAGAATCATAATTAAAGTCAAAATCAAATAATTTATTTCAAATAGGCACATAAGTTGTCTTTGTGGCGCCGGACGTAAAGAATAGCACTCCCCTATTTCTTCCCGTGGGTGTCGTAAAAGGTGACTAAGGGACTTACTAGAGAATGGGCAGCAGCGTTCTCTATGCATTTTAACACCATACTGTGATCGCCAACCCACCTGCCAAGCGTGGCGATTATGGCAAACCATGCCATGGAGGCCTATGTCCAGCAGTGGACGTCTTTCGGCTGAAATAATGACGAGGCACGTAAGAGGCCCTTTTGAACGTCAAAATATACAAAAAAAAAAAAAAAACTAGTTGCCCCTTCCAAAAGGTAGTTACGTATGGAGAAGAATGGGCAAGAAACTCTAACGTTACTCTTTTATAAAACAAGTTTTACAATATTTTGTTTAAGATAATTATATGTGAAGACGATGCATCTAGAATAAAATTACTATACCACAAAAGGTAAAAAAAAATGAAGCAATGACAGATAATTTAATTATGAGATAGATACATGGTGCTTAAATATTTACAAACATCGTAAAAGTATATGTTTTCCTAAACAAAACAAAAAAATAAGTCTGTGTGTGAGTGAAGTTAATCACAGAATGTAAAATCAATGTCATACAAATATTGAATTATAGAATAGCAACCAGTTTGATTTTGTCTAGACTCTAGATAGCTGGACCAGCATGTTTCCAAGCATTCTTAGCCTGGATATAATGCTTTAATTTGTAATATGCTTGTTTACAAAGTGTACTTTTAATATGTGTTATAAATTTTCTTTCATTTAATTGCAATATATACCTATGGTACTTATAAAATAAAGAGGGTGATGCCAACTTGACTTAGAAACAAAATTGATGATCCAGATTAAGTGTGACTTTTATTGGAAGAGAGGCGTAGGGTGCTACGCAGGTACTGCGCCGTAGCAAGAGGCTACGCTAACAGAAAGTGACGGAGTCATTTTATTCGTAGCTAAGGACGAACATTTTAGTCTAATTCATTTCTTTATATTTGTGTATTTTTGACATATAAAAGTAAATACTGTCACTGTGTGGGTGTGATATAAGTACACCTCCATCTAACGCTTCAGGGAATACAGGTTTCATGTTAGGTTATGTTAGTGTCACGGTAAGGCTACGTACGCACTGACAAGTGTCGGGAGCCGTGACTTAACATCATGTCATGACTAGCGAAGGCACCAAGCGCGTAGTGCAGCCGGTTGCGAAAATTCTAGAACGTTCGTTTCACTTGGCTACTCGCAATTTGACTCGCCTAGGCGCTAAGAAAGCCAGTCAGTGCGTATGTATCCTAAAACAAACTAATAACAAATGAAAAATGTTACAGTATGATTCTCAAGTTGAGGTTTGAATTAACTTTATTCTCAAAAGAATACAATAATTCACTTACGTGAGAATATTAAAAACTAAACGTCTGTCAAATTGTTGGGCGTATTTTAAAAACTAGACATTAGTACAATAATTATTTTGTGGGTATACAACGTGCCGCTACAGTGGCGACATTAATTTAACACACGTATACAGTTTCGCCTTTACGTTTTATGAAAATGTTTTAATTTCATTAAACATTTTTATTTATTGATTTATTTACAATTTTCTAAAATAGCATCTTGGAGCAAGCTGACTTATAGAACTGTAGCACAGAGGTAATTAGCCGGGGGGGGGGTCATGGATCATAACATCGAATCAATGAAATTAAAACAAATAACGTGCAAGGAGTAGGTGAATTGAAGGAAAGAGAGAGCTTTATTATTTAGTTTGTTTGTTTTATTTTTCAATTTATAATTATTTATCTTAAAATTTTCAAGTTTCAAATTCATTTATTTATTGTAAAACATAGGTACATTATAAGTTGTTATTTGGTAATATATTGAGGGCGCTATGTTTTGCCTCTAGGGCGTACAATAATAATTAATATAATATATTTAAAAAAAATAAAGATAAAATAAAATAATTTTATTTTTTTATGATGACTGGCCACTAGTCCTACCAGTGTGTTAAATTAATGTCACGACTGTAGCGGCACGCTGTATAGAGAAAAAAAACACTTTATCTAATTTACCCTTAGAATAATTGTGACTGATGACTTTGATGATTCATCATGCTCAATTCTTTAACTATACTCAGTTATTATACATCATTACTATTAATGATGTTTAATAACTGAGTATATTTAAAGCGTAGAAAATGTGGTGGGTATTTCTCAAGGACACAAGATTCTACTTGAGCTATGCTTGACCGCACATCTCGAACCGTGCAAGACGTTCGCTACCATATAATATATACTAAGTTATGTATGATTAGGAACGTTCAGGAGCTAGGAATATTGAAAATAGGTAGACTATCTCTAAAACTTTTGGACTGAGAACAGATTTACATAATTATTCATCATCATCATCATCATCCTTTTAGCCGAAAGACGTCCGTCCACTGCTGGATATAGGCCTCCCCCAAAACATACCATGGTTTGCCATAATCGCCACGCTAGGCTGGCGGATTGGCTATCGCAGTATGGTGTTATAATGCATAGAAAACGCTGCGGGGAATGGAATGGATCATCGAAATACCATTTACGACAGCCATAGTTAAAAATTGGGGACTGAATAATTTGATTCAACCAAAACAACCAAAGTATATGTCAGATACGGCTGTTGATTTTCTTTAAGGTAAGGTCCAATACAGCAGAGTTATTTTACCTCTGATTTTGCCTCACAGTGATCTTTATTCACAAGGCCATGAGGTTGCTATTTAGTTGCTGTTGAGGATAAAATAACTGTGAAAAGGACTATACGAGTACCTACTCTATTATCAATGTTCATCATATACTCCACACTATTCTACGTGCATATATTATTATACGAGTATATTACATGTAACTACTGCATGATGTACGAAGCAAGGACATGCAATAGAGTTAGTAGGTTTAATTGAATTTCTTGGCAAGGGGATGAGTCTGGCCACCGAGTGTTTACTTTGGGAGACAAATTGGAGGCCTCCTACGATCAAATTAGGCCTTCTCGGAGATAGGGCGAAGTTTACCTGGATAGAGATAATGTTAGAAATATATTGGGCAGATGACTGTGTCTAGGATTGAGTTCGCAAGCTTGAACAGAGCTTGAGTCATGTCATTGTGAGATATTTGAAAAAGTGAAGTCAGATTTTTTGAGTGGCATTATTTCCTATACGTTACACAGTTATTGTTTTGTAAAACTTATGCAGACAAATTTTATCTTATAGGTTTAAAGATAGACTTTTATTATAAGCAAGTTTTGCTTTATATCTTTGTCATTATACTCATAATGTTTGTAATTTTCCCATTTATTCCCGTGGGTGTCGTAAAAGGCGACTAAGGTACTTACTGGAAAATGAGCAGCAGCGTACTCTATGCATTTTAACACCATACCGCGATCGCCAACCCACCTGCCAAGCGTGGCGATTATGGCAAACACCTTTGGGGAGGCCTATGTCCAGCAGTGGACATATTTTGGCTTTAAAAGGCTATACTACTACTATCTAGTGTAGAGAACTAAATCCCATTAAGTTGATTTTACTGCTTGACTCGATATTATTGCTACAAAATAAAGAAAACCTGTAACAGTACTCATATCCAAAGTGCCTTTAGGCAATAAAAACCTCATTAAATTATAATCGATCGTAAATACACGTTGACCTTTACTTTTTATATCACTCAGTTGATATTTTACGACACACGGATAATGAGACGAACAAGTTACACACAAAATATAGGAGAATTTCCGAATTGCACGTGAAAACTCGTAAAAATTATTCCGCAAATCGAAAAGGTCTGAAATAATGGCCGCCATAAAGTTGAGAAGGAAGCTGTTTGTTCAAAACAATTCGGGATTTATTTGTTTACGTCACGTTGTCCTTTAAAGGACGTTTGTGAACTCAGGTAGGTAAGGTACCTATATATCTTACTTTTACGAGTAACTCGTGTGATACGAATGGGTGAACTTAGATGCCTACCGTTTTTGTGATTGATGTGTAACATCTTTCCATACTGCGATCTTTTATTTAGGACGAAGTTCCTAAATAAAAGACGTTTATGTTATTTCTGATGAGTATAGTTTTCAATGATTTTTTTTTTATTGGGGCGTGTGCTAGCTAGCATATGGCAAATAATTTAATTTAATGTTTTGTGTTGCGTAATGCAAATTATTTTACATTTAATTGTACAGAATCAAGTTTTCTAACTGAACAGACAGCTGTGCTGCTGGGGAGTTTGTTGCGCCACTTCTTCTTCCCAGCTAAGCACTAGGAAGTGGTGAAGGGCGGGCGTTTTTGCGGGACTATCTCATGTAATTTTTGACGTTCAAAAAGTGCTGATTTTTAGCCTAGTTTGAATAAATGACATTTGATTTTTTTTTCGTCGTCAACCCGCCTGCCAAGCGTGGTGATTATGGGAAACCCCTGCTTTGGGGGAGGCCTATGCCCAGCAGTCTTGGGGTCTTTCGGCTGAAATTATGATTATGAACATCTTTCCTCTCGCTTTCCGTGGGAGTGATTTTGTAAAAAAGGGAAGGAAGTGTGTAAAAGCTTGAGCATGGAATAAGTAAGTACTTTTTAATAGCTTGGAATAATAATAATTTAAAAAAATGATTATTTTTCTTCCACAAATAACACTTATTAACTATAACTTAAAATGGAAAAAAAAATGATGATGTAGGACAATGTTCATTTGTGGGAGACTGGTGCCTAAACTAAGCCGTGACTTGTATTTCAGGACACCAGGGAATTAGTAAGTACTATATAGATTGTGAGTAGAGGGGATTGAATTTCGACCAGTGGGCGACCACTAGTAATGAATAATTATTCGAATAAATATTTCAGTTTATAGCTTTTTTAAATTTTGAGGTTGATTTCTGTCACTGTGCAGTTACTTGTTACCAAAGTGAGATTCAGATGTTACACATCATATGCGACTACTGTATGGCCCGTATTTATAGAGCGTTACTCAGTACTCAAGCATTACTTAAGACAAGATTCAAGCCATTGGATTGGTGGAAACTAGTCTTAAGTAATGCTTGAGTACTGGGTAACGCTCTATAAATACGGGGCTAACTCGTTTATTTTTTCTCATCCACACAAAATAGCAAACGGAGGAACAAAAATATGTTATAAGACAAGTCTTCATCTGCTCAGCCTTTTCCTAACTATGTTGGGGTCGGCTTCCAGCCTAACCGAATGCAGCTGACTACCAGTATTTTACATGGCGCGACTGCCTATCTGACCTCCACAACCCAGTAACTGGGTAATACGATACCCCTTGGTAAGACTGGTTGTAAGACTTTTGGGCTTCTGACGACCCGTAAGGACCTAGTGAATTAGTGAACTCAACCAAACCTAAACGGTCTTATTACAAAACAAAACCATCTTTAAAACCACCCAGCTTTTTTTTAATTTCGAGCTTTATTTCGATAGTTTTAAAGTTCTTAATAAAAAAACTGACTTTAAATCGGAATCTAAGTTGTCAAATTTGTATTAAGAACTTTACGGCAGTCGCAATAAGATTCGGAATACCAAAAATGGTTTGAAGATTTGAGCTTAGACTTAAGTTAGTACTCGTTTTGTAATGAGATGGAATAGGTTTTTATCATTGACAGTCTTCTTCAACAGCATATTTTGTCTCACTTCTTTGCTATTGCCCACTCTTTTAAGTTCAGATAAGTATATTATGCCAATACGAAATAGAGTTGCCTACATTATCATTTCCTTTGCCTTGTAAAACATAGAGATCTACATCGCTTACAATAGCGCGACTGTAGAACAAAGATCGACTTTAACATAGATAAGTGAAACAGTAAGTCTAAACGAAACATTTGCAAGTTAAATCCTAAGGGATAAAGGCCAATTCAATTCAGGAAAAAAGTGCGTAAATTCAAACGTTGGATAGGCAGATTTTGTCGCCAACGTAATCGAATGTATACGTTATACCCATTGATGTATTAAATAGGAAGATAGGCCACTCTCTAACTGGGCACGCCACAATTGTGGCGATAAGTCCCCTCTTTGAGGAGTGGCTAGAGAGGCGCCACGGCGTCCTCACCTTCCGCCTGACACAGGTCCTCACCGGACATGGTTTTTTTGGGAGGTTCCTGTTCAGGATAAAGCGGGAGGAAACGCCCGGGTGTCACCACTGTGTGGATCGCCCGGAGGACACGGTGGAGCATACGGTGGAGGTCTGCCCAGCTTGGGCTGAGCACCGCCGTGTCCTCACGGAGGCGATCGGCGGCGGCGATCTCTCGCGTCCGGTCCTGGTTCAGGCCATGGTTCGGAGCGAGAGTGCATGGGAGGCCGTCACCTCCTTCTGCGAATTAGTAATGCTTGCGAAGGAGGAGGCGGAACGCGTGAGGGAGAGGCAAGGTTCGCGCCCTCGCGCCCCTAGTCGCCGCAGGAGACGCCCCGGGCGTCGGGAGTCGCAAGCCGATTTCCGGCCACCGTAGGCGCGGGCCTGCGGACGGTGAGCGATGGGTACCTCACCGTCCGATAAGGACCAGGCCCGGGTCGACGGCGCGTCGTATTCCACGCGCGCCTCAAAGAGTTGTCAGCACCAACTGACGTGGTCCGATAGGGCCAATGCCTGCCAGGGTTGCGAGTTTGTCCGAAAGGGATATCGCGGCCCTGGCACACAGGCAAATGAAGGAATACGGGTGGGTTTTAGTCAGTAAAAGTCTGATACGCCCTCCCGCTCAGCCCAGAGCGGGAGAAGTTATTTGATAATTTCCCACCCAAAAAAAAAAAAAAGGTCACTCTCTAACACCACGTAAATATTAAATGGACCCGATGTCGTGCGTCATGTGCTCGACAACCGAAATAGAGAGACTTATAACGACGATGAGTGACGACACGGTTGGCGCAGTGGTTAAGCGATTGACTGCTGCGCTGCGTGTCGCGGGTTCGATTCCCGCACGGAACAAATATTTGTATGACCTACAAGTAGTTGTTCCGGGTCTGGCTGTTTGTGTATGTGAGTTTAAATGTTTGTAAACGCACCCACAATACAGGAGAAATTCCTAGTATGGCGCAACGGTTTAAAAAAAATGATACGGCTATAGGGGGAACGAGATAACAATCATTGTCACTGTTACGTACCCATAACAAATCGGAAACAAACTACGATTCAGGTATTCCCCGCAAACCGAGAGTAATGTAGGTCGATTGTGTGCTTTCCCCTAATTTATGCGGTCCACGTCGAGGAGCGCGTACCATATCTTCCTATTTCATACATCAATGGTTATACCTATATAAATCTTGTTAAAACTTTCTCTCGAAAGTACACCGCGAATGTGAACTCATTGTGAAACTTCTGTATCAAAGTGATCTCAGTTTTTTTAACCGAACGGCTGCTGTGTAAACGAAAAACTCAACCTTTGGGAAATCTATTATTTTTCTTTCAGACTTTTAGTACCTACATCAGAATCTTCTATTATTAAGTTATGGGTTTTGGAGATAAATAAAATATGTTTCTGTTACTAAATAAAAAATGTCTATTTTTATTTTACTTTGCTTGGATAGACAACGCGCCGTTGACCCGGGCCTGGTCCTTATCGGACAGCAAGCCACCTATCGCTCACCGTCCGCAGGCCCGCGCCTACGGTGGCCGGGAATCGGCTTGCGACTCCCGACGCCCGGGGCTTCTCCTGCGGCGACTAGGGGCGCGAGGGCGCAGACCCTGTCTCTCCCTCACGCGTTCCGCCTCCTCCTTCGCGAGCATTACTGCTACGCATAAGGAGGTGACGGCCTCCCATGCACTCTCGCTCCGAACCATGGCTTGAACCAGGGCCGGACGCGAGAGATCGCCGCCGCCGATCGCCTCCGTGAGGACACAGGTGGTGCGCCGCCCAAGCCGGTCAGATCTCCATCGACGCAGAGCTGCTTTTGTTAATGAGTTTTGATTGCTGCATTTACTAAGGTAATGGGGTTACCTATACGTACTGGTAAGCCAGTACAAATGGTTAACCTAATTAAATGACAGGCAGAATGTTGGCAAATAGCAAACAATTTGTTTGATTTCGGGGTCAAAAGTAATTTTTTGTTATTTGGTCAAAATAATTTAGCAAAAATAAATATATTTTTGTAGGAAAGCTTAACACCCAGCAGTCGGAATCTAAAAATTGTGCAATAAAACCTCCAAACATTAATAAATATTAACCAAATAAATACCTCGACGAACACAATAATAATTTGTCTTCACATAGTAATCAATAAACTCACACAGTTCACTTATCAAGCTAAGTCCGTACGCTGGACAAATTGCACGGCGGGCTACCGGGATAATTACAATGCAGATTAGGCGAACTGTTGGGGCCCTGCCAGCGACGTGAGTTTAACAGATTACTGACAATCCCGGCTTCGTGTGTGGCTTTGAAGAAAGCTGCTTCGAAAACGAAAAGTAACTAACGACTGGTGGTACTTTTATTTAATAGTCGCAATGTAGATTTGGTTCGTGAACAGTAGCAATGAGTAAAAGCTAAAAAATAACATACAGGGTAAAAGGCAAAAGTAACTAACGACTGGTGGTACTTTTATTTAATAGTTGCAATGTAGATTTGGTTCGTGAACACTAGCAATGAGTAAAAGCTAAAAAATAACATACATTTTTATTTTTTCGTGTTCAGATTTTGATACCTGTCAGATCTCATCACATCTGTATACAGAATAGAGAGCTGTATCACCAATACGTAAGCTAGATTTTAGTATAAGTAGGTAGTAGTTGTGTGCGAAGAGTGACACAATTTTACAAGTTATTTCTGCCGAAAAGAATTTTTTTATGTGATTTGGTTCGAAGGAAGCATAGGAAGGCCATCAAATTTTCAATTAACATTACGATCAGAAATCCATTTTAATCGTCGACGATTAAGTTCAATTGGTTTTATGACTACATTATGAAACCACTAGGTCATTAAAGTCGTTTGTAAACCAAAAACTAGACCTTTCCAGTACAACTGTTGATTCCTATTTAATTTCACGGGCAACTGTCGTCTAATCTCTAATTAGAGACACACCGCGTAATTACACACGTGATCCATCGCCGACTTAATGGCCCACACTCAGTACTTGTTACGTGCTCTTAACATATAGTTTGTTGATTATCATCATTTATTTTATTGGTTCACAGGTTATATGCGTAAGTGTGTATGCAACAGTGCAATAATCACTCACAGGTAAACTCCGTATAAAGAAGTTGCACAAAAAATAATTCATAAAAATAATAATTTTTGTATTCATAGTAACTAGCAGGTATTAGATTTTATTTTTAGTTTTGTTCTGTTCCTATGAGTGTGATTTATATATTTTTGTGTGATCTGTGCGAGTAAATAAATAAAAAAAAAAAAAAAAAAATGCAATAATAAAAAAAAAAAAAAATAATAAATGCTTTTTCTTTCTTTCTTTCAAGTACGTAGGTACCTCATAAAAATATTACTTATCATAGAAAAAAATCGTGAAATCGTAGTTTTTCCAGCCAGAAAAATAACTGTGTTTGATATAGATTTTCCAATGTTAAAGGGTACTGCGGTGTTTCTTTTGTTAACCGACTTCTTGTTCAAGAGTGACTGACCTTTGTCTACAACAAAATAATAATTCGTGAAAAATACTTTAATCCGAACCAAGAGTGAGCTATGCTTACTACTTACAGATAAGTTTTTTTCGAACCAGTAACGATGATCGAAACCACAGATGATCAATAAACCTCAAATATCTGATAGTCAACGATATTTACGTGGCTAGAAACGAAAATAAAATAACACAAAAACGAAACAAACGATTATAAAAACCAAAGCTGTCTCCAACAGAACCAAACTGATTTCACATATATGTACAGTTAGTTGGTAGCTAGGGACATTGGTAAGGGAAAATGTGATATTTCTTCAACACAGTACAAGTGTTTCCGAAAGTTTTCCAATCTTGATACAGCGTAACAGGTGACGCTCATGCTTCTAAGTTGTTTAGAAAAACGAACCAACTTTTACGTGAAGATGTAATACGAACGTGTAAATCAGTCCTGAAGTTTTATTATGAAGGTTATTAATAAAAAAAAAATGTTAAGCTTTCAATTAGGTACTGTGAACAAGAAAATCTACAAAGGGCAAAAATGGTTTTTAGGGTAGTTACACCTCTCTCATCTCTATTCTGTTTGGTGCTGGACGTAAAGAATAGCACCATCCCATTTCTTCCCGTGGGTGTCGTAAAAGGCGACACTATATAGTAGCACAATTTCTATGAAAATTTCATGGAAAGTGTCGCGCTGCTTGTCGCGCCCGCGATAGCGCGCCAGTCTGCACGAACCTTTACTAACTTTTGCGATTGCTTACGAACACACACTAACGCACACTTACTGCATATAATTTTTACGGCTTACATAGTTATATGCAATATTAATTTACCTACATGATTTGCTTATATTTACCTAATAGTGATTAAGGGGGATGCACTAAGGTAGCCCGCAAAATTCAAATTTTCTTAAATTTTTTGCTGACACACTTTCTGAGATAAGATTTTGAAGTTTTCTGAAACGCATGGTACATTATACCTAAGAGTTTTCCAATTTATTGTTGTGACACTATTTGAGCGGAGGTGCATTAAAATAGTCATTCAATAGGATTCTACGAAGAGAGTTATTTGTATTGCTGATTCTAATGATTACACCATACATTACAATATACAACACAGGTTGTATATTGTAATGTATGGTGTAATCATTCCCCAGTAACAGTACTGGGGTGCAAATTGCAAAAAACGTAAAGAAATTTGAATTTCGCGGGCTACCCTTTTTTTTTTTTAGTTGGGAATTTATCAAATAATTTCTCCCGCTCTGGACGGAGCGGGAGGGCGTGTCAGACTGACTAAAACCCACCCGTGTTCCTTTCGTTGCCTGTGTGCCAGGGCCACGATATCCTTTTCGGACAAACTTGCAAAACCCTGGCAGGCATTGGCCCTAACGGACCCCGTCAGTTGGTGCTGACATCTCATTGAAGCACGCGTGGAACACAACGCGCCGTCGATCAGAGCCGGACGCGAGAGATCGCCACCGCCGATGGCCTCTGTGAGTCGCGGGCTACCCTGACACTTTCGCCTTAAGGAGTGTTGTTATAGCCAATGTGAGTACCAATACAAACCGTTTATGGTCCAAACAAACATGAACCTCTATTAGGACAGTATGCATATATAAATAAATAATAATAATAACTGAAATAGTCAGCAGCTGCATGGCGTGACTGTGGCAGGAAGGCTACAACTCAGCATAATGCTGTGCTGTGGGGGACCCACAGCGCTGATTTTCAGTGGTCACCCGAAAACGACATATTAAACTTATGAAAGAACAAACTCAAAAAACCCAGTAACCTACAGTGGCCTCTAATTAGGAACATTTTGTATCAATAGCAAAGTCACATACCAAAGACTCCACGGCCCCGTCATTGTTGGGGCTGATACCGTAATTAAGCGTGCTCCGGTTAAACTTTGAACCTATAGTGCACAAACGGACGACTTTATGAGGATGAACATGAAGTCGGAGTTCAGAATACTTAGAATCTAATTGAAACATCTATCCCCCGAGTATTTCAATTTTAAAATTCCAACATGAATCTCCAGGCCCAAAATATTTGTATCAGAAGTTTAAATTAAGAAGTTGCAAATGACATGATGAAATTATATTTACTAGTGGTCGCCCTCTGGTCGAAATTAGACCCCCTCTACTTACATTCTATATAGTACTTACTAATTCCACGAGTACACTAATTCCATGCTCAAGCTGTCACTTCGGTCACCTATCTATCTTCAAGTCATGAGGCCCTGGTACTATGTGTGTGTGTGTCAAACGCATGATAGTGTATGTAAAGTTTTTTTATTAATTTAATTAATTTCTTATGCATATTATATAAAAATATTAGCATTCTGGACCCCTCCTACATATAAACTTTAACTGTGCCAAATTTCATACTCCTCCGTCCGCGTCATTTTCATAAAAAAGGGTACAAAGTTTTCGCTTCACGTTTTAATATAATGACTTTTGTAAGTAAATCTTTTAAGACACTTAAACGTATTGACGTTTATTGTCATTATTTTCAGCGAAACTCTAGATAATGGTCTAAGGTTTAAACTATTTCATGGTTGTATTATTTATAACTATTGGTAAGGTCAGTACTTATTTTACAAGCGGTTATTAAATTATCCTTTTTTAAATGGTATAACTACAGGTGGTTTTTAACCGACTTCCACAAAGGAGGTTATGTTCGTTTGTGCCAAATTTCATAATCCTCCGTCCGCGTCATTTTCGTAAAAAAGGGTACAAAGTTTTCGCTTCACGTATTAATTATAATGACTTTTGAAACTTAAACGTCAATGTCTATTGTCATTATTTTCAAAACCAGATGGCATCGGCATTTCCTAGCTCACTGATCCCTGACAATTCAATGCCGAAACAAACTCCGAGTTTACATAATGTAGTTTATAGATTTCCATAATATCTCTCTTGAAGTTCAAAGCTTTTTATACTCCAACTTATTATACTTTAATTCACTTACTTTTTATACTTCAACACATTTAATTGAAGATTCCATCCAAGTCTGAGAAACTACGGTTTCCAGTCCGGTCAACAATGATTGGTGTACCTAAAGATGAAGACAGACGGACAGAAGACACGAGGAAGCATGCGTTAAACCAAAACGAAATTAAGTGGAAACTTAGTCACTAGAAAAAGTGACACACGACAGTGTCCGCGCAAAAGCGGTCGTCTGCATTACCGCCAGTGTACGCCCTTGTGTCACGTTTAAGTAAACTTGTTGTCTTATCTCAGTTTACACGCGCGTAAACTTTACTACTTCTATGTACCGGAACGAACTAGTATATTATATAGAGTATAAATTAGCTGAAACTAATATAGGGTTGTTAAAAGTTATGCGCTCATCCCACGTTTAGCGAAACTCTAGACAATGCACAATGGTATAAGGTTTAAACTATTTCATGGTTGTATTATTTATATCTGTTGGTAAGGTCAGTAGGTACTTATCTAACAAGAGGTTATTTAAGTATGAAAGCTACTTTTATGTGCCTTCCTTTTTTAAATGGTATATCTACGACGATGGTTTTTAACCGACTTCCAAAAAGGAGGATATAATAATTATGTTCATCTGTAGATTTGTTTTTAATTTTTTTATTTATTTACACCGATTACTCCGTTAATCCGTCTCGAGGTGCTGACCCTAGTGGGTCAGTTTTTATATAAAAATAAAACAAAAGTGAAAAATAAAAATCTTTTTACAAAAAAAAAAACAAGTGACTTCCAAAAAAACACTACAAAGTGAAAAATAACTTTAATTTCGGAAGTTGGTGGTAAAAACTAAAATACAGATCCAAAGAAATCGGTAGTTTTTTTTGTAGGTATATCATATAATGGTCTAAATATAGAATTTTAGTTTCAACGTGTTTTGTACTTAGGTACCTACGTAACTAAATAAAGATGCTGTAAGTGTCCGTATAAAGATAGCCATGTTGAAAATAACATAACATCACGCCTTGTTTCCCCGAAGGGATAGACAGAGGTGTACTTTTGTACACCCATATTTCGGCAGTTATATTTAAGTCCCATGTAATAGGGGGCGAACCTATTGCCACAACCGGGCATGAATCCAGACTTTGGGCTACTACTGTTGAAAAAACTGAACTCTAAAAACAAATAAATGCAAAACAACATGATCTTTTCATCAAAAATATAAAATGCTTTTCAAAAATAGGTCTTATATTCATTTACATACTAATTTCGAGTCAAATTGGTGTCGCACAGCGCCTCTACCTATCATAACGAATTTTAAAAGAAAATATTTAAGAAAAATATAATTCTATGACATACCCAGCTGTGCACGTATGACAATATTCAACATAATTTCAGATCATACGAGTCGAGCAAACACAGTCGCGTTTTCATCTCGATACAGGAAAGTAATCTTTTTTGGGACCACTTAAGGTTTGAAATAAGTTTTTTTGGTTATTGTTACTGCCGTAACCATAGCAACAAGTGGTTCCCTCACCGCTGACTACCCTCCCACCCTATATCCTCAAGCCAAGCTAAGCCTGAGTTATTGCCTAGATCGTTTAATACGAGAGGTTATTTGATAGTCTTATGTATTTTGTATTTTTTTACAGCGCCATATTAATTTATAATGTCGTTAAAGTGGTCTTAAAATTGAGACATCGATTAAAGCGAAGAGGTGTCTTCTTTTCTGTGTGGTGTAACAAGTCTACTGCAAACTATTAAAAATAAAAGGGAAAGTAGACTAGTTAACTAGGTATATAATTAAGAAGAATTTTAAAAAAATACAGAAAAAATAATTAAAAAAGTTAAGGGAGGTTATAAAAGGATGGTACGAAACGGTGTCCAGGTTCGATACGTCAGGCCTCGTCAGCTTTGAAGCATCCAGATCCGCTTCCAGTTATTTTAGTAGGTTCAACAGGCAGTGTAGAAGTCGTCAGGCCTCGTTAGCTTAGAGGCCTGTAGATCCGCTTCGCAGTATCACTGCCAGTCCAGTCCAGGTCTCTGCAGTAGTGGATGGTCCTCTTGGCAAGTATGTAGTTCCAAGAAGACTGAGTAAGTTGCAAGACTTTTGTAGAGATGATTCCTTCAGCGCTACCAGATCAGATCTCCCGGGATTGTGTCAGAAATCCCTTTTATATTCGAGTCTCGGTTGATTTTTCCACATCATCTGTTTTTTCTGTTCTTTACAGAATTTAATTTCAAATTCAGTGTTCGAAAAGGCCAGACATATTCGTACCACATATTCGTACCAAAAACCTCTTTTATGAATTTTGAGAGCGTTTCAATTATTATTACAAAATATGTAAGTTAGGATACAAATATTATACAGCAAACAATTATAATTATCTATAAAATACAATATTTGAGCTAAACATATTGATAAAAATAATTTAAATTATATAAATCAAAAGTAACCTTCATGGACTAAGCCAGTAAGAAAACTATGAGAGAAAATTAGAAGAAAAAGTAATGACAGCTTGACAGCCTGACGTAAGTGTCATAACATTGAAAAATATGAAAATTAAAGAAAACTAATCGTTTTTAGAACGATTCGCAAAATAATATTGCAAAACCAATAGAAGAGTATAATACATAATATTAATGAATGCAAAGTGTAAGTATATGATGTATGATGTAGTGTCTGTAGTATGTAGATACTATAGTGGTTAGTGTGACTAATCTGGTGTCAGAGTTTTTATACCGGTAATGGGCCTCTGACTTGCCTCCGCATGCCGTCGAGAAATATATCTCAAGCATTTTTGGGCACGCCACGTTCTTTGAACAGTGGCTAGAGAGACGCCACGGCGTCCTTACCTTCCGCCTCACGTAGGTCCTCACCGGACACGGTTGTTTCGGGAGGTTCCTGTTCAGGCTAAAGCGGGAAGAAACGCTCGGGTGTCACTACTGTGTGGATCGCCCGGAGGACACAGTGGAGCATACGGTGGAGGTCTGCCCGGCTCCGGGCGGAGCACTACCGTATCCTCACGGAGGCGATCGGCGGCGGCGATCTCTCGCGTCCAGGCCATGGTTCGGAGCGAGAGTACATGGGAGACTGTCACCTCCTTCTGTGAAGCAGTAATGCTCACGAAGGAGGAGAGCGGAAAGCGTAAGGGTGAGGCAGGGTTCGCGCCCTCACGCCCCTAGTCGCCGCAGGAGACACCGTAGGCGCGGGCCTGCGAACGGTAAGCGATGGGTAGCTCGCCGTCCGATAAGGACCAGGCCGGGGTCGACGGCGCGTTGTATTCCACGCGCTCCTCAAAGAGATGTCAGTACGAATTGATGGGGTCCATTAGGGCCAATGCCTGCCAGGGTTGCGAGTTTGTCCGAAAGGGATATCGTGGCCCTGGCACATAGGCAAATGAAGGAACACGGGTGGGTTTTAGTCAGTAGAAGGCTGACACGCCCTCCCGCTCCGCCCAGAGCGGGAAAAGTTATTTGAAAATTTCCCAACCAATAAAAAAATGCATGGCTTGCTCACGATGTTTTCGTTCACCATTTTTTATGCAAGTGATAATTATACAATACGCATATGAATCCGAAAAATAAGAGGTGCGTACTTTAATAGGCTATAAATGATAGTTATTTCAGTTGCAGACCTTGTAATAATCTTATATTAAGAAAACTGTTAACTTTGTTACTAGACTCTAGAAAAGCTTCTGAGTTTAAGAAACGAAACACAAATCATTAACTAGTTCCAGTTACACAATTATGTGGCAGTTAATTTTGTTAAATTTTTGAATAGAAAAAAAAACAAGTGCGTGTCAGACAGACAGACAGACGGACAACGAAGTGATCCTTATAGGATCACTTGATCTTGTCTTCGGGATCAGTTTTTCCTTTTGAGATACGGAACCCTAAAAAAGAACTGAAAAGAAAAAAAAACCGGCCATGAGCGTGTCGGACCATGCACATTGAAGGGTTCCATAGTTGGGATGACTTTATCTCAAGAACAACCTTAATATTGTTGTTGAAAAATGTATGGGGACATTCTAACTGCAAATGTAAGTTTGTACGACAATATTGAGTGATTTACCAGGTTATTTTAAGGCCATAGTTTTCCTGTTATCTATAAGTAAAGAACTATTTTCTATATTTTATTCAAAATTGTAGGCTCAGGAGTTATGGAAATAAGAGGGAAAGGTCAATTTTTATTGATTTTCTTAAATTTCATGAATATATTAATTTTAAAATTATTGAAATAATATATCTCAAATCCTTACATCAAGCCCTTTCATTTGATATGTAACATGGTACCAATTTCGAAACTTTTATTTTTATTACCTAATTGGCCCCCCAAAAGTGACCCCCATATTCAAAATTTATTTATTTACGTTACACATCCGTGTTTGGGTCACAGAAATGTATATGTGTACCAAGTTTCAACTTAATCGGTCCAGTAGATTCGGAGTAAATCGGTTGTGACAGACGGACAGACAGACAGGCGATCCTATAAGGGTTCCGTTTTCCTCTTGTGGTACGAAACCCTAAAAACAACAAGAAGTGACTTTTACTGTAACTTTACTGACCAACACTTTATAAAGATCAGATCAGACAATTTTTTTGACATTAATCTAGACAAAAAAATTATGTTACCTTATTTTGTCTCTGTAACTGAACAAGACGTAGACAGTAAACATAGCCCATTCAATAAACTTAATACACATTTAACTGACGACTGAGGGAAACTGACCAGTGATACGCGGACTCATTTCAAAGACCTATCTGTAAATCCTAGGTTTAACTGCTCACACGCCATGGTAAGCCTCTGAACTTGCGGCTAATCACAGACTGCCTGGACCTACATTGTAAACACTAGCCAGTCCAAGAGTTTGCCTAATCCTCCACTCATGTCGTTGAAATTTCTCTGTTTACTAGTGTGGCCACCATTTTGGTCGCAAGCGACTCAGCTGGCTAGAATGAAACGTGACACAGCCATTATTGTGATGTCATGGGGGTGGTAGGTACTTCATCAAACCTGACTTGGGTTCCGTACGTATTTTTTGGGTGACCACTGAAAATCAGCGCTGTGCTTTGGGTCCCCCATGTTGCATCATGCTGAGTGCAAGCCTTCTTGTCACAGTCATGACGTGCAGCTTCCGACTATTTGTTTATTTGTGTTCATGATCATAATTATGTAGATCTGTTTTGTGTTATCAAGTTTGTTAGATATGTTTTTGTATGTACGTTTTTCTGTGACAAATAAAATTGTTTTTCGTTCTTTCTTTCTTCTTTCATAATTTTTGTGGTTTTGGTGGAATAGTGTGTTTATAAAATTTTGGGTTTAATGTCATGACAGACAGGCAGACAGACACACGAACCATTTTTTCCTTTTGAGGTACGGAACCCTAAAAATTTACCGGTCTGTATGCTATTCTAATAACATTTTCGAAATCAAAGAAATACTGCATTAAAAAAAACCATCATATTGTCAGAATGCTCTCGTCGACCACTGAATCAGATCTGCATTTATTTAGTAAACCAATTTATTTAGTAAACCACAACGTATTCAAACCAGTCAGCTATTATTACGTTCCTTGTACACAAACCTTGCCAGAAATAAAAATAACTGCAGTATACTAAGTGGGCAGTCCGTCAGCAGAATATTGAATGGCATTCACTAAATCCGTCGGACTTGAGCGATGCGGATAGACCGCAGTGCGGATAAAGCTGTAAGGTAAGTGGGCACACCCCTTTACAAAGTAGAAGACAAGTTTGAATATAGAATAAAGGTTAGGAGGTAAACTGCTTAGATATCGGTTTGTGTTTTACGTAATTGGGAGTCGTGTTCGAGTTTCAAAATAGACGGTGAGTTTTTGAGATGGGATTGCAGGGCGGGAAGTGGTAATAGAGGCATGAGCTCATTTTAAACAGAATTAAAACTGCATCCTTTTGTTGCCCGTTGATAAAGTCAGGGAAATTTATTGCGTATGAAATTGATTCATCATATAACCGGATGCAGCTGAATACCAGTATTTTACCTCCACAACCCAGTCACTGGGTAACACGATACCACTTGGTAAGATTGGTTGTCAGACTTTCGGGCTTCTGATGACCCGTAACAACTGTCAAAGATATACAAATAAGAGCCGGGACCAACGGCTTAAGAGGGCTTTCAACGCGCCACTTCTTTAAAAAATATTATCTCGTGACTGAGAAGGAATTATGAATAACGGCTAGTAGGGACCCTCGAAAAGTGTGTCTAGAATTTTCTAATACCTTTTATAAAGGAAAATGAAGCAACAAAATACGATCTAGAGGAATGTGATCTTATTTCATTGCTTCGTGTCTCAATATGAAACTTTGTAAAAGGTATTAGAAAATTCTAGACACATTTACCGAGGGTCCCTACTAGCTGTTATTCATAATTCCTTCTCAGTCACGAGATAATATTTTTTTAAAGGACTGGCGCTAGTGGACCGTTGTACGCCCTCTTAACGTGTTTTCCAAGGCAAGGAGGGGTCTTTGTATGTAAAGATGGTCACCCATCCACGGACCAACCGCGGCAAGCGTAGCTTAACCTGATCGATCGACCCGTGCGGCTGTTATTACTTAGCCACAAGATAAGATAAATAAATAATAATGAAGATAAATTATTGAAGTAATGTGTGAATTTTATAAATACATTTTCTCTAACTGTAAATAAAGATGAAATAATAAATAATTTCTTTGATTTATTTGTCGGGATAGGTCCAGACATCAGAAGTATTACTCAGATATGGCAATACAGAAATCTATTTCAATCGAACTATCAGTTATTTTAAATCGAGAGAATATAGAAATTAAATTAATTAAATAACCAATAATGGTAGTGGCGGTCACATAGGGCAGTACTGACTGTCAGGGATAGTGGTCCATGCACCCACCGCAATAAGGATAGTACTAATTTGTCGGAGACAACGTTCCAATAACCGGGAAGTACTGACTGTCGAGAGACAGTGGTCCGTGCACCACGACGCATCCGTTCAAAGTGCGTACCGACTCAACAGCGTAGCTCCTTATAAAGGCGATCCGCTAGTGGGGGGTAACGTTACAATATTTCACTCAATTGACTTCAAGTGTTTTAAGTCAAATGACCGATAGAATGAATGATTGTCTATGGTGCACGTTCCACTAGCGCCATCTAGTCGCCGTCTCTCGCAGCTGTTAAACAATATGGCTTCCGTCATATTCTTAACTTTGTGATTGTTTCATGTGGTTAGAAGCAACATAATTGGATTGTTTTTTTTTGGTTTCTTTGTTTGTTACATCTTTTATAGAATATTGTTTAACCTTTTTTATTTTATTTTTTTCTCTTTTAACTTCTTTTTGATTAAGTTAGCCCTGCTGCAGTTAATGTTTGCTAACAGCTTGTTTTTATTATACAGGGTGTTTGGTGCATTGTGTGCAAAAAAAACTAGATGACTAATGTCACTAATTTTGTATTTAAAAGTACTCTAAAACAATACACATCTAAATCAAATTGAGACTACGCCTTATGCTTTTTTTTTATTTGTATTATTTGGAATGTAAAATTTGGGTCTTTTTTTAGTAAAACAATAAAAAGTCGATAAAAAAAATCCACAGGACATGAGAGGTGTTAAGGGGTCTGAAAGGCTAGCAGATGACCCCTTCAGTCAACCATTTCAATTTGGCACACGATGCACCAAACATCCTGTATAATGCAGTAATCTGTGGAAAATTATTCGGGTAGTATATTTGTTAAGCTTAACATTGAGATAACACTGTTTATGCTTAATATACTACTGTTTGTTTTCCCAAGTGTAATAAATAAATAATTATGAGCAATTAGAGTTTGCTGTTGAGCTCCGATTGTGAGGTTAATGTTGTGACCGTGTATCATTATCGAATTATTTAGTAAACAATACAGCTTCAAATTTTTAATCGGTATTCAAACTCAATCATAATTAAGAGATCTGCAGAAACAAAAACAACAGATTGATTTATTACTGGACCAAAGAAAACAAGATTCAAACAAAACTCAAAGTGGAAAAAAGATGAATGAAAGGAGTATAGCGGCCAAATGAGACGGGTTTATTCAATGGTCCTCGCTTTAAATGAAAGTCAATTAATTTGGTTTTAGCCGAATATTTTACCGAGTCCGACCGACAGTTGAATTTTCCTTCCAATAAAATGTTGAAATATTGAGTGATAAATCTAATTTTGGTTAACGAATTGATGCCGCAGGGACATTTTTACGCTTTTATTTTAACCCGTTAATGTAACTTTTCAATTAGCTTTGAATATTAAAAAGTTATCCCTTTGTTATGCAAAACGTGGTTAAATTGATCTGCTGTATAAATTAATAGCTAAACTATGCAACACTCTTCTGACTGCAGATTTTTTATACGAATTATCAAAAACATATTTCTCTCACATACAAATAATCAAGACAGGACATGGTGTTGTGGAACAGCCTGGGATGGCCTATTTCCAGCAGTGGACAAAAGAGTGCCCTAAAGGCTGGCAGCATTTCCACGTTGGATGGCAATGCCGATTCTTTGGGCTAAATATAGGCCAGCCCTCTGGTCGCGTGAAGATTCGGCCAACCGCTTGGCGATGTCCTGAAATACTCGATGAACACTCGGACCCCAAGGCCCTAGCGTTTCAACCCCAAACGACTCAAACATATTACTCCCAATAAGGTTGTTATATTTGCGCCGTTTGAGGTTTTCTGCTCTTGCAGCAGCCACCCCGGCCAAGCCCGCCGTGCTAGGAAAATGGGATGGCACGAGGGTGTCGACACAGATTGCATCCCACACCAAAGGCCTACCCAACTTCCATGGCATTATGGTCATTCCGTTTGGCCTCTTCCCATCGTCGAGTGGCACCCCGGCGGTGACAAGAGCCCGACGGATGATGTCATTAATGCAGGTACAAGTTGTTATCTATGTACATTTTAATATAAAAAAGATTTCATACATAATACTTATGAAAATAAATAAGAAAAGCATGGGGCTCTGTGTATGATTTTTCAGAGAAGATAAGTAGCTCTATCGAGACTTGCAATATTCCAGGTTTACTCGACCAAAGTGCTAATTAAGAGTAGCTTTAGTTGTTCAGGTCAATCACCGAACAATAATAAACATGTCAGCGTAATTGCGACACCGCGCTTTATGCATTGCATATTTTATATATTACTAAGTAATATAGTCAGTACGTATTCGGATAGCATATCGGGCGCGACTCATCCTCATCTCATTAACCTCATTTAGTTTTAATCGTTATCCCATATTACTGGAATATAGCTAACTTTATAATCTTAAACCTTAGTTTATCTTAAACTCACCCCAACCCCGAACATTGGTCCTTCGAGCCGTCGGAGCGGGACTATTACGCGTATATCAAATAATTGTACTGTGTGAGTGTCTCGCTTGGAACTTATTACCAGACCCTGGCAAACCGAACTGAGTGAATTTACTTCCAAAAATTTCATCATCCTGCTGACCTCGGTACTCCGGACGGAAGGGTGCCATCATCTTGCTGATCTTAATTTATCTCGGTGCCCCGGACGGAAACGTGCCATCATCCTGCTGATACTGATTGACCCTGAGTTTTACGAAAGCATCGCATCATCTCATCGCGCTGTTACTCCAGGTTTGTTCTTGCAGCCGTCGCAAGGACATTTAATCTCCAAAGAAGCCTTCAGTACAAGTAAGGTCTCTTTTTTATCTTTATAATGTCGGAAATGGATGACATTTTAGCAACCCAACAACAACTCAGCGAAGCCGTAGATAGGCTCTTCACCAATTTCAAGAAGGATGGTGCAGAGCGCAAGACCTCAGACTACTTACGTCGTCGATTAGCTACCTTGGAACAATACTTTACAGAGTTCCATAATAATCATATGACTTTGCTGTCTTTTGGTGATCAATCTCATGACTATTTCAGTACCAATCAATACGATAAAATGAAAGAAAAATATAACAACATTAAAACTACTATTAAAAACTACGACCCCCTCGCAAACAGACCGCAAATCCCTGAATTGAAACCTCCTACGTTCCAACCTACTGCGGAATCTCAAACCTCAAGCCTCGCATCTCACGCGGCTTCTAAAACCCCTGCTCTTGAAGAGAGTAAAGCCGAAGATCTCTTCAAAAGGCAAGCTACCAACTTTAAGGCTTTCTTGAGAACATCTTCCAATATCGATCTTGATCTCGTCACGGAAAAATGGGAGTTTGAAGACATTCTGAAGACGATACAATCTCGTTGGGCGGCTATTGACTCGCTTCATTGGGAGCTAGACAACGAGTATGGCGGATCAAACCCCGAGTACGAAGAGCAATTTACTCATTATGAGAAAAATTACAACAAAATTAAGAAAGACATCAACAAGAAAATGTGGTCCGTTGCGCATATCGAAAAATCTACTCCTAAAATGGAGATAGTCACCTTTGAGGGAAATTATAATAAGTGGATTTCGTTCAAAGATCTTTTTACCGAAGCAGTGCACAACAACCCCTCTTTGTCAAATGCACAAAAGATGCAGTTTCTAAAGAGTAAGATCAAAGGTGAGCCCGAAAAATTGATCCAACATCTCCAAATAAGCTCCGACAATTATCTTGTATGCTGGAATATCCTAAATCATCGTTATAATAATAAACGACTGATCTTCACTTCGTACTTTAACAATCTCATGAACATCCCTGCAAACCAGCAACAATCAGCAAATCATATAAAACGCATTCACGACACTACGTACGAGAGCGTGAATGCTATCAAGAATCTAGGAGTCGATGTGTCTTCCTGGGACTCTTTCCTGGTATGTATATTGTCTCAAAAATTGGACTCGGACACATACGAAGATTATCTTCAAGCCTTAAAATCCCCACGAGAGTTGCCCGTCTTGGGAGATTTCCTTAATTTCTTGGAAATTAAGTTTATGATGCTGGAAACTTCACGTAAGAAGCTTGAAAATTCCACGCAGAAATCATCCTCATCTCAATCCAACAACAATAACAAACCATCATTTTCAAAGGGTCCTAATTATAAACCATATTACAACAATCCTAAAACGAATTACTCAACAAACCAAGTTTTGCAATCGTCAAAGTCCATACGCAAAATTAACAATCGCAAGCAATGCCCTATTTGCAACGCCAATGATCATCGAATTCATGCGTGTCAAAAATTATTAGAATTAAAACCTAATGAACGTAAAAACGCTATTGCTAACTTAAAACTTTGTATTAATTGTTTACATTATCACGAAGGCAAAAAATGCCTTTCCGAAATAAGATGCAAAGAATGCAATAACGACCACAATACCATTTTGCATGAATCTTTTACGTCAGATCGATCTAGGTCAAATGCAGCTACGATTACGAAATCGCCATCTCAGCAGCAAGAAAGTAACACAGTTGCATCGCTTCTTAAGACACCCTCAGAAATATTGCTTGCCACAGCAATAATTAACGTACAAGCAGCGGACGGATCTTACCAAAAAATGAGGGTTCTTCTAGATCAAGGGTCACAGACATCCATTATTAGGGAAAGCGCAGCTCAGTTGTTAAGACTACCGCGACGGAAATGTAACGGTTATATCTCTGGAATAGGAAATAAGGAAAACAACTGTAAGGGCATGATTACCATCAAATGCTCGTCGTTGGTTAGCGATTTCACCTTTGAAACGGACGTATATATAATGACTAGACTCATAAATAACTTACCAAGCTGTACCTTACCTAAGCCAGACTGGCCTACTCTTAACCAAATAACTCTAGCAGATCCCGAATTTTACAAAAGTAGGCCTATTGACATCTTATTTGGGGCAGATATCTATTCCACTATCCTTATGGACGGTATCTGTCGTTCAGAAGGCATATTGCCCATTGCCCAACAAACCCAGTTGGGATGGATCTTAAGCGGCAACTACAAAACGTACCATTGCAATGTGATCTTAAATAATATCGAAGAGATTCAGCAATTTTGGGAAGTGGAGGACATTCATGAATCTCCAGCCATATCAGAAGAAGATCAAAAATGCATCGAGTTTTACCAATCTTCGACCTCTAGACGGGAAGATGGAAGCTACGTAGTTAAAATACCTTTTAAAGAAAATTTTGAGAATAATATAGGCGAGTCGAAAACAAAATCGATTGCTCAATTTTTCCAAATAGAGCGGAAATTAAGTAAGCAACCAGCACTGGCACGTGACTATAAAATGTTTATTTCTGAATACCTAGAGCTCGGACACATGACACCCGTTGCGCCACACGTACATCCGGACTGCTACCTATCGCACCATTGCGTCCAACGCTCTGAGTCATCAACTACTAAATTGCGAGTCGTCTTTAATGCTTCGGCAAAAACCTCGAGTGGATACAGCCTCAATGATCTTATGTGCCGAGGACCCAATTTACAGCAAGACCTTCAGAGCCTTATCTTAAAATGGAGACAATTTAGATACGCTTTTACAGCAGATATCGAAAAAATGTTTCGCAAAATCTGGCTACATCCCGATGATCAGAAATATCAGAAAATTATCTGGCGGAACCATCAATCTCAACCTTTAAAAGAATACCAGTTAGCGACCGTTACCTATGGCACAAAAGCCGCACCTTTTTTGGCCATGATGACACTGAAGCAATTGGCCATCGATGAAAGGCCAAATTATCCACAAAGTTGCGCTCCTGATATCTTAGAACACTCGTTTTACATGGATGATCTCATGCATGGTGAACATTCAGCGAGGGCTGCAAAACAGCTTAAAGCGGAGATGATCAACCTCCTCAAATCTGGCGGGTTTAATCTCAGAAAATGGCGATCTAACTTGCCGGAAATAATAGATAGTTCTGATCCTCTCCAAAAGGAAGACTTTGACTTTAAGCAACCGGAGTCAACCAAAACTTTAGGTCTTCGGTGGGAACCAAAAAATGATCAATTTATCTTTCATCCTATAGAATTTATCTCACAAGACATCCTTACAAAAAGACAATTCTTATCTCAAATATCTAAAATTTTTGACCCTTTGGGCTGGCTAGCACCAGTCACAATAAAACTTAAGATCTTGTTCCAAGAATTATGGAAATCAGACTTGGGTTGGGACCACCCTGTCCCTCAAGAAATCGCGTTAGAGTGGAATACTATTAAAGCCGATCTATCTCATATATCTCGATTTAAAATACCACGTTGGATTCAAACCCAGGAGAAAGATATAATCGAACTCCATGGCTTCTGCGACGCCAGCACAAAAGCATACGCTTGCGTCGTGTATTGCAAAATACAGAGAGAAAATGAAACCCACGTGACCCTTATTGCAGGGAAATCAAAAGTAATACCACTCAAAAAACCACAATCGATCCCACGTCTGGAACTTTGCGGCGCTCTCTTGTTGTCAAAACTTATGCGAAAAATCATCTTATCCCTATCGAGCTACAAGGTACATGTTTATGGTTGGACTGATTCAACGGCTGTTCTAGGTTGGTTAAGTGGCGAACCGGAGAAATGGAAACCCTTTGTTGCGAATCGAGTGAGGATTATTACTGAAATAATCCCTAAAGATAACTGGAGTTACGTAAAATCCAAAGAAAACCCCGCGGATTGCGCAAGCCGCAGTTTACCTGCTGCTCAATTAGCCAATCACTCGCTTTGGTGGCAAGGGCCAGACTGGTTACCACAATATAAGCCTAAAGAATGTCATAAGATGCCGATTTATACGAGTATTACTAGTGAAGAACTCAGAAAAAAGGAGCAAGTAAATACGGTCGTTGTTAACCCCGAAAATTTAATAATTAATAAACTATTACCAAAATATAGCTCTTTAATGAAAGTTACTCGAGTATTAGCTTACATCAACAAGTTCATCGACATTGTTGTTTACAAGAAAAAACGCACATGTTTTCTTACTCTGCAAAATATAAAGACAGGAAGAGAAATGTTAATTAAGCATGTTCAAAACGAATATTTCAACGAAGAAATATCACAGCTGAAAAATAATGAACCACTAAATAAGAAAAGCCAGATTCTTAATCTCAATCCCATGCTAGACACTAATCAATTGCTCCGTATCGGTGGCAGACTTAAACATTCGAATCTTGATCCCGAAATGAAGCATCCCATCATAATCCCGAATCAATCGAAATTGGCAGATCTTATCATAGATGAATCCCACGAGCTTGTATTTCACGGTGGAGTAAAAATGACTACTGGATTTATAAGACAAAAATACTGGATCCTTGGAGGAAACAGAGTCACAAGGAAACGGTTAAGAATGTGTGTCAAATGTAAAAGAAATAATCCCATATCACAACATCAAATCATGGGTGACCTACCTCCAGCACGATTGATTCCTAATCGACCTTTTTACCACACTGGAATAGATTATACCGGACACATCTTTGTTAAGGCAAATAAAGGTCGTGGGATTAAAACCTGTAAAGGATATATCGCAGTTTTTGTTTGTATGGTAACTAAAGCCATACATTTAGAAATCGTCTCAGATCTCACAGCGTCAGCATTTATTGCCGCGCTTCGACGAATGTCGGCTAGAAGAGGAGTTCCTGGGCACATCTATAGTGATCAAGGAACTAACTTCATAGGAGCCAACAAAATTTTAAAACAAGAGTTTGCCGAAATCTCCTACGTTTTGTCTGACCACGAAGTAATCTCAACAATCTCTGAAATGAATATTGAGTGGCACTTTAACGCCCCATCATGGCCATCTGCAGGCGGACTCTGGGAAGCGGCAGTGAAGAGCCTAAAACATCATCTCAAGCGTGTCGTTGGAGAGCAAAAACTAACCTACGAGGAATATATTACCCTACTATCCCAACTCGAGGCTTGTTTGAACTCCAGACCACTGTGCCCTCTGACAGAAGATCCTGAGGATCTGGACTTTTTGACCCCGGCGCACTTTTTAGCAAGCGGCCCCAACTTAACGATTTTCGAAACAGAGCGTGATCTCAGAACACGGTGGCAGTTGACGCAAAAAATCTATCAAGATATATGGGCTAAATGGAAGACTGACTACCTCTCGCTGCTTTCGACCAGGTCCAAGTGGCGACAGCATCAAAAAGATCTCAACCTCAACGACATCGTTATTATAAAGGACGACAACCTTCCACCAGGAAAATGGAGTCTAGGTCGCGTAGTAGCGCTGCATCCTGGAAGTGACGGACACGTAAGGGTCGTCACACTCAAAACCAAAAACGGGGTCTTAAAACGCCCAGTTGTAAAACTGTCCTTACTGCCAACAAATAAAAATGATCAAGATCCAAATGCCCCAAAAGTTAATAATAAATTGCCAGCGGCGAAGAAAAAACGTCGCATCTCATTCGCAGCTATGGTTTTATCTTTGACATTATTTTTGCTGTCACTAATAAACACCGCTCAAGCATCCTACAACTTGACCGTGCTGACAGACAATAGTGTCTACTTCGACAAAATATCTAACATGCACTTAATTAGAGATGATTGGCATCTAATAGTCTATTATGACACAAATCCTTATCAAGAAGGAACGGCGGCATTACTAAAGTATATTAAGTATCTTGAAACCTTATGCTCTACGATTAGAACACAAACACCTTGCGACGGCGTCATGTTACAACTCGAGCACGAGTTCGAAGAAATTAAACATTATAATAATATTGTCATGATGAATGACTCGTTTATGACTAATAAGAAACGCCGGCGACGCGGCTTGCTAGACGGAGTAGGCTACGTTGCAAATAGTTTATTCGGAGTGTTGGACCAACGATTTGCAGATAAATATGAGAAGGATATTGACCTTTTAAAGCATAACGAAAACCATTTATACAACCTCTGGAAAAACCAAACGTCGGTCGTAGAAGCTGAATTTAATCTCATGAAAAGGATGGAGAATACTATAAACAAACATCACAAAATAATAAATCAAAAGCTAAATTATCTCCAAGATTCCTATAAAAATCTCTCTCAGCAAGTGCAAAACATAACTATAATCACGGACTTCATAACCTCGGCTTTCACTGCCAACAACTTGTTGTATACACTTCGACGAATCCAGGACTCAATTTTAGATACAGTAACTGATATTTATAGTGGAAAATTAGATTTTCATTTGATATCTCCGAAGCAACTCAGATCAGAGCTAAGCCTAATATCAGCACAAATATCTGGAGACTTAGTAGTTCCTGTCGACAACTTTAATCTTAAAGATCTTTACAGCTTACTCAAAGTAAGAGCCAAATACTCTGGCAAATACCTAATTATAGAAATAAGAATACCCCTGATTGAAAGGGATCTTTACGAGGTATTCAAACTTATCCCGGTTCCACGCATTTTGAAAGATAACATGATGATGAAGGTCGAAACTATCTCGGAATTGGCAGCCATCAACATGAGAAAGGATTCCTATTTAACTATCACAGACACGGATCTGCAGTCATGCGTATTACAAAACCCTGTGACTATTCTGTGTCATATCAGAAGGCCTATTCACCACATGAAAGATGATCATAGCCTTTGTGAGACGATCCCAGGCACAAGAACTTGTAAAACTAAAACTACCTCGTGCAAGAATGACTGGAGAGAGTTAACATCAGAAAACAAATATTATTATTTATGCTGCAATGAATGTCACGTCAAATTTCTGTGTGAAAATCAAGTTAAGGCAGTTAGGTTATCAGGTGCTGGTCTGTTGCGTGTTGGGGAAGGCTGTTTAGTAAAAACAGAAGATTTTATGGTTTATTCAAACAAAAGATTGTCTAGTAAAATTAGCACGACGCCAAAGATTATCTCGCCAGAAATATCACCAATCAATCACATAATAAATATCACTATGCCAGAAATCTCATATGAGTTTAATCCCAATAACTCAGACAACATCAGACAATTTGAAGCTATTAAGAGAAGTCTTGAGATTATGAAGCAGAGTGAACCTTTGAGCACCAGTATCTCCTACCACGACATCCATCTTTATACTGCTACTTATCTCATCATATTGGGAATCTTGTTATTGGTGGCAGCTTACTGTTTTAAACGTTGGCGGCAAAGGCAACGTAAAGGAAATATTACCACTTCTACAGCAGAGCGGTCGACAGCCTCTGTGGCGACTGCGTTGCCATCTCCACATACCGTTACAGAAAGTGTTGTGATTGAGTGTAGTGAAATTAGGGAAAAAGGACAATCTAGTAGTAAATCTGTGAAAAGTGATCCTAAGCGACTAGCTCTATCTAGTGAGTGCTTACAAAAAAAGGAAGATAGAGGTTCTTCACCGATATTTCGCGTGTTTTCTCTTCCTGATTTACACTGTAGCGATTCTGTTTAGTTTGTAATGTTACTTTTATCTCATCTTTTAACATAACTAATCCTACATAACTATTTTAGTATTATTTGAACATTGTTTTCACCTTGTTAATATTAATTTCGTTACCCATTTAACTATACCCATTTACTAACCTCATCTTTTTCTCCCTCGGGAGCATGTTCAGGTCAATCACCGAACAATAATAAACATGTCAGCGTAATTGCGACACCGCGCTTTATGCATTGCATATTTTATATATTACTAAGTAATATAGTCAGTACGTATTCGGATAGCATATCGGGCGCGACTCATCCTCATCTCATTAACCTCATTTAGTTTTAATCGTTATCCCATATTACTGGAATATAGCTAACTTTATAATCTTAAACCTTAGTTTATCTTAAACTCACCCCAACCCCGAACATTAGTACTTTGGTTCAGCTATGGAAGAACTAAGCTGGATACCTATTTTAAGATACTTTTATACTAATTGTTTTATAACGACGAGATCTCATACCTCCTCTAGATGTATGAAAAATCCCTGTAGCATTGAGACAATTTGACAGCACGGTTGGCGCAGTTAGTTAAGCGATTGACTGCTGCGCTGCGTGTCGCGGGTTCGATTCCCGCACGGAACAAATATTTGTATGACCTACAAGTAGTTGTTTCGGGTCTGGCTGTTTGTGTATGTGAATTTAAATGTTTGTAAACGCACCCACGATACAGGAGAAATTCCTAGTGTGGAGCAACGTTTAAAAAAAAAAACAAAAAAAACAAAACAAAAAAAAATCGTTTTTTTTTTACTTAATATTATTTATTCTTACAATTTTTAAGCTGAAAACTAAAGCAGAAACATATTACAAACCTTTATATATCTTCACCGTCAATTAATGTAATTACCAATGGCAACTAAAATGTGTTAACAACTAAAAGTCCCACCTACATTGTTCAGCATGATTCAATAACGGCGCAAAACAAAGTATTTTTTACCTACCCTCGTTTGTAAATTGTAACGTTGATTAATCGTCAAACTCTGGGTGTTTCGTGCCTTTCAGCTGAAACCTGAACAAATTACCTTTGTTAAGATATTTTTTTGAGGACACAATCATGTTAGAGGGAAGCTGAAAAATAATTTGTAAATAAAGTATTTAGAGATGGCTTTATATAATTTCCACTGTATTTCAGAACTTCCATCGGTTCAGAATGTGGTCAATTCCATACTCCAGTTATATCAGATTTATTTAAACTAGATAGACCATAAAATCTATAAAATTTGAAATAAAAAATCATGCATTTAATCTGGGTTCTTAGTAAACGCGTTGATCGGATTATGAACTTTTTCACAGCAATATTCATAATTGAAAGTGCTACTTTTATGAATAATGGATACTCTGTGAGTCTATCAAAATGATACATGGTTTCATTAATTATTTTCAATGTCAAATGGATAGCCTTGTCACTTATAGTTCAATGACCCAAGTTAGCGTAGCTGTGACGCCAGTGACCGCTACGTCGTAGACATTCGTAGCAAAATTATTTTATATTTATTATTTTATTACATTGCAATCTTCTTGTTTTGGCGTTAACATACTTTTCTATATTATTAATTAACATGCGACTTATTTAGTACATGTATTTTCTGAAACTAGAAGATAAAATCTTCTAATTCATCGTAATTTTGATTTAAGTACAGCGATGATAGAAAAATTAACGAGTAAAAGGCATAATACTGAATTGCTTGAATTGTTACTTACAAAAAAAAAAAGAAAAAAGCACTCTTCCTCTCTCCTAGTTTTGCTGTGCCCGACAGGGTCCATATTGATCTTTTACTTTTTTATTATACCATCAATGTAATACATATGGAATGCAATAAAGAATTGAGAATTGCATAGGTAAGATTTTTCCAATGTTAGACATCTTATACACATGGAAACACTGACATAAATTCAACATTTTTCATCGGATACTTTTACGCCTATTAACATGAAAGCTACATTGCTTCTGTTTAAAAATTATCAGGTTTTTATAGTAGTAAGTTGTGCAAATTCAAGATCGCCCAGCGCGCTATGGAGCGGGCTATGCTTTTTGAAGGATAAAATCAGGAATGAAATTATCCGGAAAAGACCCGGAGTTACCGACATAGCTTGCAGAGTAAGCAAACTAAAGTGGCAGTGGGCTGGCCATAGTTGTCGAAGTACCGATGGCTGATGGAGCAGACGTGTCCTGAAGTGGAGACCGCGTATCGGCAAGCGTAGTGTGGGACGCCCCCCAGCTAGATGGACCGACGACCTTAAGACAGGGTGTTGTGGCGTAGCCTGGGAGACGCCTATGTCCAGCAGTGGACTGCGATAGGATGAGTTGATTGATTTAAATTGTGCAGTCAAATAATAAATAATGATAACCGATTCCTAAATTCCCGTACCGATGTGGCTCTCAACTCTAAATGAAACCTAATAAAAATAAAGTGACTAATGTCAAAAAGTTTTAAAATACGGACAACAAAATAAAAGTTCTCCTTAGAGCTCAAAGGAGAGGTGAAAGTCAAAACCATTTATTTAGTCGAAGCTAAATACAAATGGCCGCCTTCACTTTAACTCAGAAAAAAGATTCATAGTTTCAAATTACATTGTTTGTGAGAAACAGCCTTAGGGCTTGGTCAGATTAGACCGGCGCTGGCGGTCCCTATTTGCAGATTAGCTGCGAGAGTTTATTCCACTAGAGTCACTTAAAATTAAACTAGAACACTTTCACGCTAGGTTTAACGAGAAAGTATTACGTGAAAGTATAAAAAATTACTGGCAAAATGTGGCTGTACTTCGGCACAAACAGACAAGATTATATGTTATGTAATAAAATTACTGATTGAAACAAAATAGAACTCACATTATAAATTATTGGCAGTAAACCCATCACAATTATTAGCAAATTTCTTGCTTACTTAACTGATAAGGCCATAGTAAGAAAAACAGGATAACAATCCTTCGTGTTCTTCCTCACTTCCGCAATTATCGTGTTTTGTTGTATCTGTCTGTGTGAATGTGGTGTGTCTGCAGGGAATTTTGTCGCACCATTTTTTCTTCCCAGCTAAAGCACTAGGAGGTGGTGAAGGGCTTTGGGGGACTGCCTTATGTGAATTTCACGATCGAAAAGTGCTGATTCTCAGCCTAGTCTGAATAAATGACTTTTGATTTGATTTGTCACTCACGGTTAGTCACTTCCAAGAAGCATATAGATAAAAGTGGAGCCAACACTCTAAATACCTAAGTGAAAATGACTGTGGTCGGACTCTCTCTTTCTGAATTCATACATAAGATAAAGAAAACACATATCGCTGTCTCGTTCTTATGTATGTATTCAAAATGAGAGAGTCCGACCACAGTCGTCTTACTTTAGGCATTTAGAGTGTGGCCTCCACTTTTATCTATACCCTCATGGTTACTTCCAACTGTTGTGCGGCTTCCACAGAGCACAAAATCATCGCGCGCGTACAGGTAACTATGTCACGGCATATTCAAAATTGTCACATGCATCCAGTTTCTATGGGTAAACAGTGACGCTCACTGAAACGTTTGGAAGACATGTAATGTGTTGGCAGTACCATCACTAAGTGCGGTGAATGCTCTGTGTCGATATCCATACGTTATACACAGTGCATAGGTTCTTTTGGCGCGTGGCCAAAATCTGAACTAAGGCCGACATCTATTTTTCCAATACAATGAAGAAGGCCGGTCAAAGCTATTTGTAGATAGCGTGACCATAGCTAGGTCCCCCATTTAATGTCTTTCATTCTATTTGGTGTTCATTCAATGGTTCATTCATGACTTTGGTTTTACCTCAATATTTCGTTATTTTCAGTGATTTTAATAGTTTAAAATCAATATATATTCGACATAGAAAGAGGCAGAATTTAAAACCATAATTATTGTTTATTTCCTCGTAATCACTCTCTTCTTGAAACTCTGCTTACTTACAAAAAAAAAAATCTACGAATAGCTCTAAGCCACAATCTTCTAATTTTAAAGTCTTTAGGACAACGGTGGACTCCAATTTCGGAGCTTTTAGGAACACAACAATTTATCATTTTCGCAAAAATAAAATAAAACCACCACTCGCCCTCAGACCAAATAAAAAACTTAGAACGCTGCGAACAATAAAGTTAAGCATGCAAAACTACACCAAACCCGCCATACACGCTCACACGGACACATTTACAACCAAACTACACCACACCGGAACACTCACTAAGTGCACACATGTTTACAAAACCGGCTTCACGTCAGCGTTACTGTTGACAGCGCTCTGTCTAGGTTTATTATTTGGTCTGAGCTCTCGCCTAGTATTATTACATTTCATTCATTCATTTCATTTATTCACCAAACAATTTACATTGTGTCGAATATATAACCTATACACATGCAATTTACATAAAAAATATTTATTTAAATAATACAATAACAAATACTAATGAATTAACATTCCAAATAAAATTCAAATCGTGCAAACAGTTTTAAATTCAATGTCAAACAGGTTTAAAATAAAATGTCAAACAGTTCTAAAATTAATGTCAAAAGATTCTAAAATTATATAAAGTCAAAAAAAAAAAAAAAATTATTGTGTGACATTAGTTCCGAAATATTATATAGACATTTTTCTAATAAAAAGGCTTTTAACTTTGTTTTAAACAAGTGGGTGTTATAAACCAGGATCCTTAGCTCAGAACGCAACTTATTAAATATCTCTACAGTTTGGTACTTCCAGCAATGCTCTACTTAGCTCTATTAGCTTGTTTGATCCACTGCATTGGAAACGCGCCCGCTGCCTCCATTCGTGCGGTCAAACGTCGTATCTGACTGAAGCCTAATCTGAATTATAAAGATACTTTTTTCTCGGAAATGTTTTTGGGTTACTACAATGAAGATGGATACTTCATGTTTGTTGACTGACACAGCTATTTATAAGTGCTAACTGCTACGTAGTTGTTTAATTTGTGTGGAGACAGTACAACTGGAATGTATGTTGGTATAATACTGTTGTCGGTGTTCCTACATGAGCACTAACAAAAACTTTGTAGTTCATAATAAAAAAGTGTAGATAGAAATCTCGGGCTAAGTCTATTTCTAGGTCAAAATTATTAATCTAAACATAGAATCATGTTGATGATAATCCTGTTAATTTTGTTACTTTTTATTTTTTTTTACGTAAAGAAAAATAACCATTACTTTGTACTAACACACCCACATTAGTATGCATTCTACTTAAACCGAAATCTCCAAAAGGCTGTTTTTGACACTTCCCGTGACTCAAGGGCAGGCTTTTACCTTGGCCAGAGGCTAAGGACGTGGCAATGCCTCCAGTCTCTTGGGTACATTACCAGTCGACAGCAATACGGAGGAATTTTTCGTTGTCATATCGATCCTGATATGGAAGAACATCGTAAGCGACATAAATTAAAATTTACAGTAGTTTTTTTTTAACCCTAATAACTACATTATGTCGCTTATAATGTTCTTCCATATCAGGCTCGATATTTTTGCATGTAGTTATTAATAAAATATCATGTTGTGAGTAATAAATCCTTTAGACCTTTTTCAAATACTTAAATCAGTACACGAAATGCCCTGATTAGCTCCACTTAGCATAAAACAACAGAACAATGTTTTGTTTTAATTATCCTCACACATTTTGTTACTTTTCTCCCTACAATGTTGTTTTAGGAGCCAACTTTACCTTGTGGAATAACTTTGTTTTTAATGTTTTATTTATTAGGTTTCCCTAACTCTATTTTGAGATTTTAATGGTTGTTGTTCTTTGATTAAATGTTTATGAATGAGTTGATTGTGTTTATGTTCTTCTGTTCTTCTAGTTTACAATGTTATGTGTAGATTCAATCAATCTGCCTAGTCTTTACCCAACTATGATGGGGTCAGCTTCCAGTCTAACTGGATGCAACTAAATACCAGTATTTTATTTGGAGCGACTGCCTATCTGACCTCCACAACCCAGGAACTGGGTAATAAGATACCCTTTGGTAAGACTGGCTGTCAGACTTTCGGGCTTCTGACGACACGTAACGAATGACAACGATCCACAATGACAGCCGGGACCATCCTCTTAACGTGCTTTTCGAGCCACGGAGGAGTCTCGGTAATTTAAGATGGTCACCCATCTACGGGCTAACCCCGGCAAGCGTAGCTTAACCTGATGGATCGACCCATGCGGCTGTTGTTACACTTAGCTACGAGCTCCTCAATGTTCATCATCCTCATCATCATTTCAGCCGAAAGACGTCCACTGCTGGACATAGGCCTCCCCCAAAGGGGGGGTTTGCCATAATCGCCACGTTCGGCAGGCGGGTTGACGATCGCAGTATGGTGTTATAATGCATAGAGAACGCTGCTGCCCATTCTCTAGTTAGTCCCTTAGTCGCCTTTTACGACACCCATGGGAAGAAATAAGGGAGGGCTATTCTTTATGTCCGGCAGGTGTGTAGGTTATACTGACTTAGTTAATCTTGGTCGCCATTGATATATGAATGAAAACATCGTCAGGAAACCTTATTACATTCATTAGTAAGAGTGGTGATAGATACTAATTTACTGGCCCTTCCTTGACATAAGAATAGGCATTTATCCTGCAACGGATTCTAGTGTTATTAGGTATGAGTGGTACTATTATATTACAAAAAAGAGCTCTGTCAAACTCATGTGTATCTATTATATATATTTTTTTAGGAAAACGTATATTTTTACAATATTTGTAAATATGTGAGCACGATTATTTTTGCATATTGTGTAATAAAGTTACTATACAATTTTAATTTAAGTGCATCGGCTTCACATAATGTTCTTAGTGTAAAACATTTTAAAAGAGTAATGGTGGAGTTTCATGCCCATTCTTCTCTATACAAAACTACCTTTTGGAAGGGGCGACTAGGATCAATTCTATTTTTTGTGAATTTTGACGTTCAAAAGTGCCGTATATGAGCCAATTTTTTATTATTGTTTCTTTAGGGACTTTTATAATCGCAATGCGTATGACAGTCGCATCATACCCTAATTATATAATTCATAAAAAATATACGTTGCTATGGATAACACAGGTTTGAATAAACCTAGATCGGGCGGGACGCTACCTAACATTCTAATTCCGAACCATCATTAGTTGCACTTGTAATTAACAATATTTTAGCTTTAGTTTATTATTAGGCACTATAATGGTATAGGATATTTATACTACTGTTGGCTAAATTTACACCTTTTGTAAACTATTTATTAAATATATATATATATATTTTTTTTTTTTATTAAATAAATTATTAAATTAAATATTCGGGCCATGAACCTGAACAGACTCTTCGCATCAAACCATTTGGTTTAGCCAAATTCTATGGAATATGCCTAAATCAAGTCGGTTCAACCATATGCCTATTTGAAATAAATAATTTGACTTTGACTTTGACATGCTCATATAAACTTCTTATCTAAAGGAACTTACTTCCGCTGTCTTACTCTTACTTCTTCCCATGGGGGTAGGCAGAAACTATAGACCGCCACGTGCTACGCTCCTTACATACTCCTTTTCCTTCGCCTACGTTCATACATCTGGTCATACACGCACGCCGGTTGCGAGTAATACGCACATGACCTTCCTGAAGAACATCACCAATTAGGTGTGTTTGAACTCAATTTGCAGCTTAGAGCCTTGCTTTTGTTTCAAAGACGAATGTCACTTCAAAGTCTCCTCTTCATAAAAATGAGTTAAATAAAACTACTTTGGTTTACCTAATCTTCTAAAGAACCTAATTTAATAATGCAGTGTTCCCTAGTGGTCGTAAATGTGCCTGTATTAAATTAAACAAACTAAAATATGTGGTGTTATCAACAAATTGATCGTGATATCAATTAGCACACGGGCAAGCCAGTCAAATTAATTAGGTAAAATCTATTTAGTTGTTACTGAAACTGTGGATATGCATATATAACATCACACCTGTAATCCCTAAAGGGTTAGATAGAGGTGTACCTATAGTACACCCACATTTCACCAGTTATGTTTAAGTCCCATGTAATGGGGCGAGCCTATTGCCATCAACCGGGCACAAATCCAGACTCCGGGCTGCTGCTGAGAAATTCTTAATGGAAAATCCCAATAACACTTTGCCCGACCTGGGAATCGAACCCAGACCCTCATGCTCAGCAGTAGTGCTTGCGACCACTAGACCAACGAGGCAGTCTACTGTGGATATAGTACATGTATATATACATGTACTCTTATCTATACATTTAACCTATGTATATATCTCACGAAGCAACGCGCGCTTTACTTGTGGTAAACAAGTGTAACAAACACGCTATGAATGTGTGCGTGACGACGAGTAGCGTCAGTATACTGGATGGATTTTTGAGATTGGGCAGTAAGGGCAGCTACCTTACCCTTTGTACTCGTAGCTACAGGAAAACGGTCTGTAGAGATTGTATTTAACTTTTTGAAAAATTTTGATCTGCATTCACAGATATTGAAAAAAAATTACAGTCAGCAGGAAAATGGGCAAACTTCGAATTTCGAACGAATACTATGATACAGAATCTAGATAGTTTGTTGCTTGGTTGCTTGTAATTTCTGAAATTCTGCGCAACAGCCGCCATACCTGCTCTAATTTGAACCACTCAACTCAGCCTATAGCAGTACACTGCTGGACATAGGCCTCTCCCAGGCTGCGCCACAACACCCTGTCCTCCGCCTTCCGCATCCAGTCTGTCCCAGCCACCTTTTTAAGGTCGTCGGTCCATCTAGCTGGGGGGCGTCCCACACTACGCTAATTTGAACCGAAAATTCGCAATTCGCAGTGGATACAAACACATGGTCCTATACCGTGACCACCTCGCAGTCCTAGTCTTCACGCCTCTTGATTTTTTTATATGGCGCTATTTAAAAAATAAACTTTATAAAAAGAGATACGACGGTATTCAGGAACTCAAAGACTTACTTACCACAATTCTCTATGGAATTAATCCTAGCACATTATCAACTGCTACCCGCTCTGTAGTAAAGAGAATAAACCTATGCCTACGTCAAAAGGGCTACCATTTTGAAAACCTCATATCTTAGAGCACAAAAGTAAAATTTCTAGGTGAGTCCAAATGTACAAGTTCAAGTTTTTAATTTTAAGGTGAAATAATACCCAAACTAGAAGTTATTGTTTTTATTTTTGTTTTTCGATCTGTCTTCATTGTAGCGGTCCACCTATCCATAATAAAAAAACTGAGTGTTAATGTCCTACGAAATGTATGGGAAAAGTTTTATTGCGATTTATGACTTTTCTAGTACTCAAACCTCAACCTTGGTCCAGTAGAGGCTTTTGATCCTTATAAGAAACAGGATCGATTGGCATATAAAAAAGTTTTTGTGAAAATTGCCCATTTTCCTGCTGGCATTTTTTTTTTTTCAAAATCTGTGAATGATCAATTTTTTCAAAAATTAAAACAGTCTCTTAATTGCAATATATCACAAGGTATCTTGTTGTTACATTTAACACAGTACCCCATAAAAGATCGACGTCGCCATTGTCTCGGACGGTACCGAGTGCTCCCGTACTTACCACACAAATTCACAGCGTGTTTGTACACTTGGTAACCATAAGTAAAGCGCGCGTCGCTTCGTGACATAAAAACACTTTAACATACCAAGGGTTAGGTTTAACAGAAAGATGACGCTGGATTTACTTAGGCAATAAACCAAACCGAATAGATGAAACTATTTATTTATCTATATCTATAAAAATCAATGCCACTTTTCGTTGTAATTTTATAACTCAAGAACGGGCTCACCTATCAAAAAAAAACGGTTTAGGCTTTGCTCGGACTATTTAGTAGATCGTTTATGTGAAGGTTTTTTTTTTTTTAGGAAGGTAGGGTAGGTATTCTTTTACCCATAGAAAGCCACGTTATTTGTGAGTGTCATACAGTAAAAATGTTTACCGCCCAACGGAGTGGGCACGGGTCAGCTAGTTTTATTATAATAAAGGCTATCGTTGAGTTGCACCAAACGAACATTAGTTTAACGGTGACTTTAAATTATACCATCCCGTACATTTTATATCAAAAAGAAGGTGACAGCATCAATTTAAAATCTCCGTTAAACCATTGTTGGTTTTGTGCAATTCACCGTCTATCATATTGTTTTACTTAATGCAAACTACCCAAAATAGCTATTCTGTTTTGACTACAATTTTACAAATCTATGCTTTTGAAACTAATCTATCTTATATACGTATACTTATTTTATTCATACTAGGCTATAAGCTTTCTGGAAGCTTGTTATAATAAATAATATTTAAGTTTGCAACGATGCGTCACCTTATAGTGTTTTTGATAATAATTTAAATTCAAAGTGATAACAGTGCTAGTTAAACCTAACGAAACAGTGGTGAAAAGTGTTTAGTAGGTACATAAAACAGTAAGTACGACCCATACAAATCTCAATTAAGTGGGCTATACTCGTATAGCCGTAATTTATACTTTTTTTAGTGCTTGCAGGTAACCTAAGCCGATACCTAGCCCTGGATCTAATTTTTATGTACCTAGTCCCTTGGAAATACGCAATTAATTGAGTTTGTATGTCCTGTTACTTTATATTGTAAATTGTGTTATTTATGGGTTTGCCAATCGTCTTTTCAGGGCGCGTCACACCCTAAAAAATATAGTTGTAACATTTTAATTATCAGATTATTTTAGGTCTATAGACCAGCCTGAGGTATCTATAATTAGATTGAAAATCGGTTCAGTTTTTTTTTGGGAAAATCAATAAGTAATATAATTTTAATTGAAAATAATAATATTTTTCCTGTTTCTCCTGAAATACCTTTTCAGTGGAAACAGATATAGCTGATATAGATACCTCAGAAGATAGGGAATTTTATAGGGAATCCAACTTTATGTAACATCCCTTATGTACTCTTATATTTAATGTATAAGCAAATATGTAATGCATACTTGATGAAATAAAACTACTTTAAAACAGGAAGTAATTAGCGGCTGTCGTTAAGGTAAGGAGGCCTGTAACTAAGCAAACGTGTAAAATATCAGAGTTCGTAGTCATCGGCAAGGTACTTATTATCTATTTAAAAGCTTCAATATAGTTCAAGTAGTGTTCCTGAAGGGTCCCGAAGATGTAGCCGTCCTGTCGACATCAAGAACCGCCCCTTGCCGCGACGACGCTTCCTTGGATCAAAGTATTACCTACAACTTATATTAACATCTATAACATATTATTTTGTTTTACTTTTTAGAGGTTTATTTTATTTTATACATTCGAGTAGTCAGAAGTTATATGTAGAAGAAAGCCAGTTACAAGTTTCCACTTATAAAGTGATTAGTTTTTTGATTGAGTCGGGGTTTTCTAAAACTTTAATTTAACTTTTATTTTCTGTTTTTTAAACTTTATTTATAATTAGTAGACAACCGAAAATGCGGCCGAATTTTATCGATTGTCGAACTTCGATATTAAGTAATTTAAATAAATTCTTGTAGAGCTTTTAGAGTACCTGTAGAATTTCGAATCGTTCGGACCTGTGGAAGTAGTTCATCACATGTTACGCGACAAATTAACTTAAATATACAACTATACCTTACATGCTACACAGTACATGGTTCTTGTGGACTCACCCAGTGAACAGGTGAATATGTCTATGGCATCCGCCACCGTGTTGAGAGTGCGCAGCGCACGAGTCAGCGGTGGGCGCCCCAGCAGGTTAGTACCGGCACTTGACACCACCAGCAGCCGCGGCTTGCGCCGCCGCGCCACGTACCCATCCGGTAAATTAAACCCTATTTCTGATAGCATACATGGGTTTTGTATACTACCTCTTAAAACTTTAAAAACATATGTTGCCAGTGCCACTTCACGCCTAATTTCTAATTATAGTAGCCCACCATACCGAGACAGAATAAGGTAGGATACAGTAACGGGTATCCCGGGTATCTCCCATACAGTTTTAAATAAATAAATCTGACGAATAAGTTCTGTATCCGTTCGAGCATTTTTTTGTATTTTATTTCACTTAGGCTCCAGACGGCCGCACTATATTCCAGATGACTCCTCACAAGAGCCTCATACAAAGCTGATAACTGAAATTGATGTTTGTGAAGTCATTTGCCTGACGCAGCACAAATCCCAGATTCCTGTACATCTTTTACAAACGTGTACCACGTGTTTGCAAAACTGCAGATCACTGGTGAAATGAATCCTTAACCTCCATGACACGCTGCAGCGGCTCCCCGTCCATGCTGTACTGGTGGTGTTGTGGGATTCGTATGCGTGTGAATGACAGCACCGAGCACTTAGATACATTAAAGTATAGCTTATTGCAGTGTATCCATTCAGTGACCCTATCCAAGTCATACTGCAGCATGTCACGATCCGCAGTGTCTTTTATAACTACAGACAACTTAAGATCGTCAGCAAATAGCATGCATGTTGATCTGACTACCTTTGGTAAATCATTTACCATAATAATTAATAATATGGGTCCCAAATTAGTACCCTGACTGACGCCCGATCTGGTGTAGTAGGGCTCCGAGAAGTGTCCGTCACAGTCCACATACTGACGTCTATCTCAAAGATAACTGGCGAAGAACTTTACAGTACGAAATGTGCAGCTCATTTTAACTCGTCATCAACTAGAAAAGAGGTTATGATCTCCAAAAGGCTGAGGAGATTTTCTTGAACGCTAGCTATAAGAACGATCTCGAACAAAAATAAATCTTCACAAATTCTAACAAAAAAAAAAAACAAAATGGGTTCATCTGTTCATAAGCGATGATGCCACAGACAGGCACACAGATACACATCATTATATATGGGTGCAGGACGTCAGCGCTGCCCGAACTGGGAGGCCTACCCTCACACTGGGATAAACCTGGATAGGCATACACCCTCTCTACACACCCTTCGCGTCCAGCGATCACGCCCGTCCGGCACAAAATACACTAAGCAATTACACTTTTTATACTTTGGCAAAAAAACTTTATTATTATTACAATGTTCAATAAGTAGCACTGATTTTAAATGAACTAAACGCACTAATGATGCTCAACTACTGATGATCACTCGATCTAAACAAACTTTCTTCACACGTCATCATCTTCTTCCGAAACATCATCATCCAGCGCAGTTGTTGTGGTGTTGTACATAAATTTAATCACCGTTTTGAGGGTCTTCCGTGCACTTTGTCGAAGTAGCGTCAGCTTGAACTGCATCAGCACTATCAGGTAGGTTGACATGAAGGATATGTTCTGGAAAATGGAAAAAAAATCTTAGTTATTTCTTCATGAGTTCACTGACAAAAATGCAGATAACCAAGATACATTTTCTCTTAGTTGGCATTAAAATGTTTGGAATCATTATTTATCTATTTACTAGCTGTGCCCCGCAGTTTCACCCGCGTAAGTTTCGATCTCGTGGGAAAGCCACCCTTAACACTTAGGGGTATAAAAAATAGTAGCCGATTCTCAGACCTACTGAATATGCATACTGAATATAAAAACCGGTCAAGCCGTTTCGGAGGAGTATGGTAACTAACATTGTGATTCGAGAATTTTATCTAAAACAAGATAACATTATTGGCCAGAACAAATTAATTTTATTTATATCGACAATCTGACAATGTACAGATAGTCACCGATTTTTGTTACATCATACATACTTTGTTTGTCAAAGTCAAAGTCAAATTATTTATTTCAAATAGGCACATAAATGGCACTTTTGAACGTCAAAAATTACAAATAAAATAGAATTGATTCTAGTTGCCCCTTCCAAAAGGTAGCTTCGTATGGAGAAGAATGGGCAAGAAACACCACGGTTACTCTTTTAAAAATGTTTTACAATATTTTGTATAGGTACATCAATTATATAATTATATGTGAAGACGATGCACCTAGAATAAAATTACTAACAATAGTTAATAATAATTAATAATGAAGCAATGACAGATAAATTAATTATGTGATAGATACATGGTGCTCACATATTTACAAACATTGTTAAAAAAAATAAAACATTTTCCTGAAAAAAAATTAAAAATAATATCAGTGTGTGAATTTATGGTAATCACAGTATGTAAAATAAATGTCATAAAAGTAATAAATTATACAGTTAAAATAGCAATCAGTTTTTGTCTAGACTCTGGATTTTCCTATGTAGCTGGACCAGTATGTTTCCAAGCGTTCTTATCTTGGATGTAATCCTCTAATTTGTAATAAGCTTGTTTACAAAGTGTACTTTTAATATGATTTTTACATTTTCTTTCATTTAATTGCAATATATCACTAGGTATTTTGTTATAACATTTAACACAGTACCCCATAAAAGATGCATGTACTTTTGATAATCTAAAACATGGCTGATCTATTTTATCTTTATTTCTAGTATTGAAATGATGTCTACGAGTATCAGTTATTTTATTGAAATGATGTAGGTTTTTTCTTACTTTGATTTTACTTGTTCACTTTTGTATATCAAATAATAATTTAAGTTCATGGTAACAAGCAACTTGTTAGCATTATATCATTCTTAAACTGGCCAACGTTTGAGCTAAATTAATAACAACCCGTGATTAAACTAATTCATTACTTAGTTGACGGAACTATGATAATTTAACAAAGTTCTCCTAGCTTCAGAAGTCAAGATCTTGTTAGGCTCGTATGGAGTCAAGATGCGTGATCACATTAACAAGATTTTTGTTAAAGGAAACACTTTTTTTTTTCAGTGTTGAGTTTCGACTATCGACGTAAATGGGCCGTAATTTTGCTTGAAAAAAAAATCACATTTAAGTCAAATACTGACAATGAAATAGCCTAATTATCTCATTATAGGTACCTACTACATCTAAATATGGTTCACAAAATATAGCTGTGCTGATGATTTTTGAAGCTGTACCAAGGCAAAAAATATTTGCTATGTTGGCCGATTGAAAATAAAGTTTTCAACTCATCCTCAGTTTTTGCCACGTCACGTAAGATAGATGGTTCCTATTATATGAGCATTTCTCAAATTTTTTGACCATAGCCATAAAGTCGATGTCCCATATTTTTGTCTTTGATTATTTTATTACTGAGAGATATTATAAGTAATATGATGATTGTCGTAACTGCATCGGTATTATTTACCCCACCAAGATACAGGCTATTCCTAGTTTGGGGCCCACGGCTATATCTACGTAAGCACTCCTTCAATTAAAATTGTTCCTATTTATAAATGTTTCCTAACTTGTGTGTGTCAATAAATTGATTTTATTTATTTATTAAATTATCAGACAAAATTTCAAAACAGTGTACAAATTAATAAGTTTATTATAAAATGTAATAATCTGATAATATCGAAATTTTGGTAGTATGTGTGTGTTGTGGCCGCAGTGATTTCGAACTCATTTATTTTCATTACATTATAAGAAGCTCGACGTATGTTATAGTCTAAAAACAATGTAAAATACTTGTTTCAACTGTTGGGTTTTAACCTTAGTTTATTTTTTTGAAAATCTAAAACCTTCATTTCGTTACTTCTGTTTTTGTTACTTTTTCGTGGTTTCTATAGGTCAAAAATTTTAAAAATTCTCATATCCATGGCACTATACAGTGGCGCCTGTGACAGCAAACAAAATATTAAATTTGGCTTATCCATCTTATTCGATAACATATTAAAGTTCCAGCGATACATAATTATTGCGGCCCCTAAAACAGTATTGTATCTGTTTCCTAAGATTTAGTAGTCAATTTAACGGAAATCAATAAAAACATGCGAACGTCACAATTAAGCCACCATACAGTGCTGCCGTTGAAGTTACCTAGAACTAAAGACACGATGCACTTTAAGTTCGTCCATTTCCACAAACAAGGCAATAACTCGTAAGGAAACTTAGTGCTGACTCTAACTGGCATATAATTAATGTCCCTCGTGTTGAATAGATGGAGCATTTGTTACGGTTCGTCCACTTTATCGATAATATCTACTTTTATTTGTACTATCTACTATCGTCAATAAAACTTAACAGTTTTATGTATGGAGCTATCTTATTTTATTGACTGCTTTTAAGCAGCTTGTCATTGATTGTGGGTTTTTATGTGATACCATATTTTGTGGGCTGATAAACCAAGAATTATGAATGTGGTGCATACCTATAACTTCTGAGTTTCTGACTTTTGAATAATAATATGAATTACGGGATTGCCTACCTAATCTTGAATGAATCGTACTATTGTCAGTCTGACAATGCATCGTAGCTTAAAGGCAAAAATGAAAGTCCAATCGAGGCAAAGTTACATTACACAGATCAAAGAGAATTTGAAAGTCGTCGATAGTAAACAATTGGGAAAATTTTTAAACGCTGCACCAGGTTTCTGAATAGAAGAAGAATTTACGACATTTATCTTTATAGCTAATTTGGTTTAGATATTAACATTGGTCTAGTTGATGAAATAAATACAACTTGTTGATGCTAAAGCACTCAAATAAAACCGTAGACCCCAAAGTAGCCAGCATTGTGGTCCTCCGCAGACAAATGTTTACTTGATGAGGAAAGTTGTAAACTACCTGTTGTTTTAGCACTGAAAACAATATTTGAGTTGCAATACAGTGCTCTTTTAAATAGATTTCACTCATGCTTTATTAAATCAGTATTATTTTTATTTTAAAATATTTTACATCATTTAAAAACTAACTGACTTAAAAATTTAATATGTACAAGTATATAAAAAAGGCGGGGAAATAAACATAGGGCACCAAAAGATTCGTCCGCAACACTGTCAACAGGAAAAGTGCCAAAAGGCTGGCAGCATTGCCACGTTGTATGATTGCTATACAACGTGGCAATGCTGCCAGCCTTTTGGGCTGAGTCTTTGGCCAAAAAATAGGCCAGCCCTCTGGTAATGTGAGGAGTCGACCAATAGGTTGGATATTTCTTGAAAAACTAAGTGGGCACTCGACCCATGACCGCAGGTTGAAACACTAGTATAGAATAGATTAGATAATTATTATTATTGAACTAAAAGGTAAGCAAATTGCTGCGATGGATTGTTACATCATATGGATTATATACAGCAAGAGTTTGCAAAAATGGTGCTTATGGTGCCTTCAACATTATGGGATTGATTTTTAAGATCGACTAGATTCCTGTAATGCTGTTTTCATGTATTATGCACATAAATTATTTTATTTGATTTACTGATAGTTTGTGATTTACCGATAAATTAAATATTAATTGTTAGAATTCGATTAATCAGTAAGAAAAATATGTAGGTTTTATAAACACACAAGTCCAGTGTATTTAATCAAACTGCCAACGTAATGTTTTATAGTTTACCAGCATTGCTGCTTCGGAAAATATAAGTTCGGGTTATAAGAACTCTTGGATCATAATATATCATTATGCTTGTTCATGTCTTTAGTGCAACAGACGCAGTTAATACTTACGATATGTCAATCACCCGTCCAACAGCCAATCACCACTTAACATACGCCACCCTTGTCAAAAAATGTATTGTTCTACTTACAGCTGTAAACAGTTCTCGGTTGATATTGGTGAAGCCGTCGAGGTTCATGATGGGCGGGTTTTTGGAGATGGCCACCAGGAACATCTCCACCTCACGCTGCGTGCTTCTGTCTACTGCCCCGAGGTTCACGTTTAGGAGACGTACTTGGAATTCTAAACCGACCTAGAAAAAATAAAGTTCATCGTCAAGTCGCTTTCGATTTGGAAGAACTTTGGCTAGACTGCAATGGACAATAAATAGACAACTTTGCAGATACTATTAAAATTTTTTTTATAGGTTGTAGGTATTAAATTGCTAAGTTTTCAAGCAGTTTGTATGATGAATTCCATTTGCATAGAAACTCACTACTTACATAACTATTGTAGTGAAATAAAAAAGGAGAATTCATGACTTTAACACGTATATTCATTTTTATGGTAAAAATATCGAATAAGCAAAATATAAAAAGTTTAAGTATAAAAATACAAAATCGTACCGTCCGGGACAGTTGGGTAAAATGATAAAAAAGTTGTTGTGTGAAATTTGGCTTAGAAATAAGCGAGATTACGTGAAAACTTAAGGAACATCATAATTATGGTGAATTTTAGTTACGTATTTGGTTTAGGAGTCAGAGAATCGATTGCAATCGGTTTAAGGTTCACGACCACTAATTACGTAAACAACATGTGAATATTATCTAATAAAGACGAACCTAAGTTACTACGAGTAACTTATACTCCATTTGAAATAAGATTAGACATTTAAATAAACTTGTTTACAGTCCGTTCAACCGATTTTGACTTCTATTCCGTAGACACAAGGATGGCGTTAAAAGCAAAAACGTGGTTACAATACCAACTTTTTATTACAGCTGCCAATTGTCATGCCACCAACGCAATAGAAGTCAGAATCGGTTGAACGGACTGTAAAAAAGGTTTATTTTAATGTCTAATCTTATTTCAAATGGAGTATAGGTTCGTCCGGTATAAACAGTCTTAGTTTAAATACAAATTATGCTACAATATAAACTCTACGAGTACTGATAACTACAATAAGCCAGTGTGATGGCCAACCGCACCGTAGTAGGTGACACGATGTACAGCAAACTGGAACCTCAGATGAAGCCCGCCTGGACCATCACAGGCAACACACTGAAACGTACTCATCGGTATCAAACTCCAAGTTCTGCGACTGGTAAAACGAACCGCCCGGTGGGTACCCCAATAAGAGAGACCAAAACCGGCCTCTTCATCTGGCCTTAAACGGAAAAACCTTTCACCATTTGGAGAAAATATAACCCCATTGGCCCCAGCGTTTGAAGAACTCAACAATAATAATATTTACTTGGTTGACTGTAGATAACAGGGCATTATACCTTGTAACTTCATTAGGAATAAAATTTACTTTGTACTATTTGGAATTGTTGGCCTAAAATAATGAAATCGACTTGGCCCAGAATCATTGGAGTCCGTAGATCGGCCTCTTCGTATTGAGGTGCGTCGCATGATCGTCGTGTCACCTGTTGTTCAGTTGGGGCGTACTACACTTTGCAGTTGGAGTCTGTCAGTATTTTTTTTCTTTTACTTAAACCTTCACACTTAATTACTATAGTTATTAGTTCTTTCTGCGTTAACTTTTTAATTCTAGTTGATATATTTTTAAACCAGCTCTGTTTCGGTCGGGCTTAATTACTTTCATCTTCACAAGATAATATTTATTTGACAGGTTACGGTTAATTTAATTTAGGGGCCGCGAGCCTGAAACCGACTGCAATCGATTCTTTCGTTCGTTAACCAAACGCGTGACAAAGATCTGATGTACCATAAGTTTTCTCGTAATCCCTCTTTAATTAGGCCAAATTTAGCTTCAGTACTTAACTGTTTTGATTATTTTATCCGTATGCCCCAGATCGAAAAAGAAAAATTGAAAAAGTTTTTTTTTTTCGTTTTTTCCTTTTTCTATTTTTTTTACATGATTTAATTAATATACGTGATAAAGTGGTGCCATCTCTTATTTATTTCACTACACTATACACAATTAGCACTAATCATTTTATAACATCATGTTTTATATTATCTTACTGATTGTCAATAATAGTTGAAAAACTTAACAATGAGAAATAAATAATACATTCTGTCTCTTTCAAATAAATTATTCAACGACAATCAGATACATTTTCAGTAGTGACATACAAAGTTCCAAAAATCTGACAAAATACTAACCTTAATGGAAGCATGATAAGCCTCATTGCAAATAATAAACAGGAGAGTCATGCAGTACCCCACGATGACAAACAGACCCATCTCTTTGTAGCTAAGACCGTGCTCCAAGATCTCTGATAGTGCACCGTACAGAGATATAGTTGTGGTGAAGAAAATCACCATGCAGTAGATGCCATACATGTTGGAATAGGCGCGACCTGTAAATAGAAATGATATTACTCCTTGGTACTTTCCGTTCAAAGTCTTCTTGATAAACATCTTGTAAGTACCATTTAAATACCTACACTTAATTAACTAAGTAGTTTGTATGTTCGTTTTTTTGTAGTGGTTGTATTTTGTTTGTTATTTATAATTTCACTGTATGCTTCACCGGTCGACGTCATTACGTCAACGCCGGCTGTCACTGAAAACCGTGCTGAGCGGTGTCCGTTTTGCGTGGATGTGACGCATAATGCAAATATGCGTCACATCGACGCAAAACGGCCACGCTCAGCATAATGCTGCGACTAGATGCGAGACAGAGCCCCAGCGTTGGTTTTCACTACCCCTACTTGTTCTTTTTGTATTTATAATCTTTCTTTGCGTCATGTTTACCGCAAATAAACGTATTTTCTTTCTTTCTTTACACTGCTAAATACACATCTTGTACCCTATAAATCATTGAAGCCTCCGTGCCTCGGAAAGCTCGTTAAGCCGTTGGTCGCCCAGCTGTAATTCGTGGATCTTTGACAGTCGTTAGTGGTCGCCAGAAGCCCGAAAGCCTGACAAGCAGTCTTACCAAGGGGTATCGTAGACCAAAAGCCGACCCCAACATGGTTGGGAGAAGGCTGGGCAGATTGATTGTATCCTATAAATCATATATCTATCATATAAATGCACTGGTGGATAGTAGGTTTCTAGGTTGTTGGTTGTTCCGTGTGGTACCGGACGTAAAGAATAGCACCACCCTATTTCATCCCGTGGGTGTCGTAAAAGGCGATTAAGGGACTTATTAGAGAATGGGCAGCAGCGTTCTCTATGCATTTTCACACCATACTGCGATCGCCAACCCGCCTGCAAAGCCTGGCGATTATGGCAAAAACACCCCTTTTGGGGGAGGCCTATGTCCAGCAGTGGACGTATTTCGGCTGAAATGATCAATGATGAGTTTCTAGGATAGGCAAATTTTCAGGTATATTACACTGGCTATCCTAGAGAAAGGAGTTTTGAAAAGCCAAATGAAACGCTTTGTAGACGTTGATGAGTATCCGCTGAAGTTACTCTATCGGAAAATCTAACAAACATTTTAAATCGGACGGAATAAAAGCGTAAGGCTGCTTTTCCACTAGAGATGTGCTATGCAGCTATGCTGCGAGGATGTGAAAGCTAAGCTACGAAACTATGTGACCGTTTCACCAGTGCTATGATATGTGGACCAATGAATACGATGTTTTTTTTAATTTTATTTTACCTTTTTTTTACAAACTTCACTTACATAATGTTTTTCTTATTTGACATTATTATACCTACAATTTTAATTTCAACAAGGTTCTAAATTTTATTATTTTATTCGTTTTATATTGTTTTTTTTGTCAATGTGTTGACGTTGTAGACTGTAGATCTGTAGACCATTTTCTATTTTGTTAAGTACCTGGTACTTTTGACGGGCCTACGCTGTCCTCTCATACCTATTAACACTGTAATTTGAAAACATTGTAAAAACCATTTTTTTTAAGAGTAACCGTGAAGTTTCTCGCGGGCTCTTCTCCATAGGAAACGACCAATTGGAACCGTGCACCTAACTTCTGACGTTTCATAAGTGCCCATGTAGGCTTATGTGAAATAAAAATATTTTTGATTTGATTTTGGTGGATACGTGTATCAAACAAACGCTTCCATAGCACGCATCCTTACGTTTATAAAACATAGCTTAGTTGAACCCGTTTCCACCAGCGGGTCGAGCACGGGCGTGCCAAGACGTTTGTGACAAGACATGATAAATTATGTCATGTCAATTTGTACTAGCGTTTTATAACTAAACAGTCTTATCGCTCAAATTGTGATAAAATGTGTGACTCAAGTCATGTCACAGTAGGCCTTGCTCGCCCCGTTGTGCTATGCTATGTGGACTAATGAATATGATTGGTGCATATCAAATACAGCCATAGCAACGTAGCATAGTACATCTGTGGTGGAAAAGCACCCTTATTCTCTAGCAAACACACGTCATGTCCAACAAACTTTGGACTTGTTGACAAAACATTGGATGGATTGGCTGGGCTGGTCTTGGTTAATAATTATTATGTGAGAGTAAAAAATCACCAAACGGAACTGTTGTTCCGCTGCTGATCCGTTTGGCGCCGGACGTAAAGAATAGCACCATCCCATTTCTTGCCATGGGTGACGTAAAAGGCGACTAAGGGAGTTACTAGAGAATGGGCAGCAGCGTTCTCTATGCATTTTTAAAACCATACTGCGAACGCCAACCCACCTGCCAAGCGTGGCGATTATGGCATTTCCCCCCCCCCTTTTTTTTGGGGGGAGGCCTATGGCCAGCAGTGGACGTCTTTCGGCTGAAATGATGATGATGATGATGTGTAAAAAAGTTGTATTGCATTTAGCAATAATTCCGTGCATAATAATATTTGTTTGTACGTATTTATGAGGCAGTTTTTCATATAAATGTTTTTTGTTTTGGGAAAAGTAGAATCAGTTTTGTTGCAGTGCTTTATACAGTATGTAACAAAAACCCTGTTGTTCCTTTTAGGGACGTACACATTTACCTACAAGCACAACATTGGTGGAATTATAATTTAAAAAAAAATAAGTTTTGGCTAGTCGAGAAGTCAAAATCAAAGAATGAAAGAGGTTAGAAATCAGTTAAACATTACAAATATTAATAATTAAAATTTTTTTTTTTTTTTTGTACAGTTTTATAGATAATTTGTTTTATTACTTGTGTATACCGATTCTTAAAACGTAGGAAGAAGGAACAACAGGGTTTTTGTTACATATTGTATAACATTTCACAGGAATGTAAAACAAAGTCATATTATATTTAACTATAGAGCTTGAGCAGTGGTGGCCCAGTGGTAACAAACGCTGCGATTTAGGAATTGTAGGTCGTACGTTCGAACCCTGACAGCCGGTTTACTTTGTGTAAATTATTTCATCACCACTGCTCTCAAAACGGTGAAGAAAAACATCGTGTGGGAACCGGCATGTCCTAGAACCAAAAATTCGAATCTCAAGTCATTTATTTCAATTAAACCATTGACAGGCACTTTTGAATTGTCAAGAAGTCGGCCAGTTACAAATATGAAGCTAGTTGCCCATTCCAAATAGTAGGTTCCTATGGAGGAGAACGGGCAAGAAACTCCACGGACACTCTTTTAAATTAAAATATTGAAACAAAATATTGGTTACATCATTCATATTGAAGTTAAACATGTGAGAACGATGCAAAACGTCAGAAGCGTCCGTGATAAAAAGAAAAAAAACAAAAAAAAACAATTCAAAACTAAAATAATTAAAAATAAGCCGTGGCAGATATGAGATGACCAGTCCCAACTCACAGCGCCCGTTCACGAACATGACGCATGGATCAGCACCATTTAGCTCAACCATTTTGAAGGGAGCCAAATGATCCAAAACACACGCCACCATCAGCGAGACATCTGAGTGAGCATGACATACTCCTTGCCGCCAGGCACATTCAAGTCAATGAAAGACATATTACATAATGTGTAATGTAATGAAAGACAAAAGAATACGAGTACATGTCACATCTACCAACCCGCACTAGGCCCGCGTGGTGGATTACGCCCTCTCATAGAGAGGATGCCTGTGTCCCAGCAGTGGGAACATTATAAGCTGATTTTGTATAGAGCTTACAACATTCTGCTTATTGAAGTATCTATCTAGCCACCAGAGTAAAAGACATCTAATAAATAAACAAGTCTCATTACGAAAGAACTTTCTAAGCTTATATTAATGAGCCTTCAATGTTTAAGCCTAAAAATATCTAACTTATTAAGTACGCACTTAAAGTTACTAAGTTCCTTTTAGTTAATTGTTTTGGCGTGAAAGGACAAAGTCTCCTTCAAGTCTTACTTTAATCCCCGAAACAGCGTCGCCTCAACCATTAATTACTAAATTATCGACAGTTCCCATCACTTGGAAAACTTCCTTTCTCTTAATAAACACAAAACAACTTTTGGAATGTTTAGCAACAAAAACATTATATATTAGAGAAATAAAATAAATCTATTGTAGCTTGAACTGTACATTGAATGTAATGGCCGTCGCTGTACGAAATGTATGGAATCTGCCGTCAGGACAAACTACGCGCTGTTAGCATGGTCGTTGAAACAAAAGAGCAATTCGCGCCAACAGGCATGAAACAATAAGCGCTGGGCAATTTGCTAAACTTGTAAACGGATCGCTGATACGTTTTTATTTGAAACTACTGGTGCGAGTATCACGTAGCTATAATAGATGATTTACTTTTCTGTATCGATTGTTTCAAACGGGGGTTCTTAGATCAAAATGATAGCTATAATGTAAGGAGATTTATTTATTTATATTTATTTATTTAGGTATTAGTTTTTGTTATCTTCGTATTAGCCATTGAATGTGAAAACCATGCCGTTGATTGTGTGTGTGTGTGTATGGGATTGATTGTGTGTGTGTGGTTGTGTGTGAAAAAAAAAAAAACAAACAAAAACAAACAATGTGGAATTAAGAATTGGTGTATTAAGAAATTCCGTGTGAGTGTAGGTACTTAAGAACACAAGAGGCTATAAGCACTGCAACCTGTGCAGTTAATTCTAACTGCTGGCTGGCTAGCGAGCTACTCGTATATAGCTAGTATTTTCACCATCACATGAGCTTTTACATACGGCTTACGTGTTACTATAATGTTTCCTCATTTACAAAATAATTTATAGGAATCTTAAACTTCAAACTGCGTAGTTTTAAGTAAAAGACTCCTATAAACTTTTAGAGGGCATCCCACAAAACTGTTTTCACGGTTTCTTTGTTTGAACAGACCATAAAACCAAAATCAAAAATTCAAAATATTTTATTTTACATAAACCTACATGGGCACTTATGAAACGTTAGAAGCTAGGTTCACGGTTCCAATTGGTCGTTTCTTATGGAGAAGAGCCGGCAAGAAACTCACGGTTGCTTTTAAAAATAATTGACTTTACAATGGTTTCAAATTACAATGTTAATACTTATGGGAGGACAGTGTACGCCTGTCAACTAGTACCAGTTAATTAACAACGAAAATAGAAAATGGTCTACAAATCTACAGTATATTAAGAGGCGATGGATGCGTAGTTCATACAAACGTAATACCAAAATAATTCGTAAATCAAACATATTCTAAAGGTAGTTTGTCTTTATTTCGATTGGAATACAGAATATCTAGGTTCCCAAATATATATTTTGAATGCACACTGATTTAAACAAGAGATAAGAAATAATTTTCTATAGACATTTTAAATTCCTGATATCTCGTCTTTATCATCGTCCTTTCAAAATATATATTTGGGAATATAGATATTCTGTAATCCAATCGAAATAAATACACACTACCTTAAGAATGTGTTTGATTTACAAATTATTTTGGTATTACGTTTGTATGAACTACGCATCCATCGCCGGCCCCTTAAGCCCACAACGTTCTCACATTCACAAAATATAAAATAATCTTTAAAAAATATAATTAAAATAATACATTTAAAACCTATTTAAACCAAATGACATGATTGCCATTACAACTGTAACAAATCTGAATTAATATCCTGTCCACAAAAGCCACTAATAATTAGTTGAAATTGTAGGTTTAATAGACATACAAGATAGATACAAGAAGAAGAGTTAAGTTTATGCCAACGTAGATAAATATTATTCATTCCCCGTTAACTATATGTTTGGTTTGCCAGATCCTACATTGGAACCGTAATTAGGAGGGGCGCGCCATGTTATCCTAGTTTATCTCTACTATATTATGTTTATCGCGACTAAGGGACTTAAGGCTTCTGCACACTAGCGCGATTCTGCGATATTGCGACACGCAACCCCTTTCATACTGGCGCAACTCGTCGCGCGACACAAGATTACATTTCAAGTTTTATAAGACTTGCAAATGTCAATCATCCTAATTTATACCTTATTGCAAAGAGATAAGAGTTACATTGCAATGACTTAGGTACTTTGTTTTGGCGGCTAGTCGGCATGCTCAAAGGAATAAATTAGATGCCGCAAACTAGCGAAATCCAAGTAGCGCGATTAGTCGCGCGACGCGACTTGTCGCGCTACGCGACACATAAAAGGGTATATAAGGCGCTTCAATCTGAGGTGAGCTCAGTAGTAGACGATCTTCGTCAGAGGACGAAGGCAGGTCTGTGCGTGTTTGCTGAGCGAGGTTAGGTTATAATTATAAGCCAACATTTTTTTTTGTTCCCCGGCGGAAAATTCTTATGGATGTCCTCCGCCCTGGGGCGGGCAGAGGGGTCCGTCAGACTCTTACTGATTAAAAACCACCCCAGTGATTCCCACACTTACACCGGGGATCATGGGACCAAGACCGACTTCTGCGATCACCGGCTGGTGGCGGCCGGCCTCTGCAGAGAGCTGACCAGAGGTGGCCCTCTGGTCAGCTCTCTGCCTCCTTCTGCGACACGACTGTTTCGCAGAAGGATACCATCGCGTCCCAGGACTCCTCCCAGGTCCCTACTCCTGAGATGAGGGCACGGCGTGGCTGCTCCCAAGCGGCACACTCTGCCAGCGTATGCCACGCTGTGTCCTCCCGGCGACATTAACCCAACCCAACCCAAGTAGGAATTTCCAATATATGTGATTTCGGAACAATAACTTTAATTTCTTTAGGTAAAGTGTACTTTCGACTGCAACACGTTTTTATGGCCTTTTTGTGACTAGGTACTTATTTATCATTTTGAAATCATCTTAATTTACACACTTGTAAAGTTGATATTTGTTTAATTGGAAACAATGCATCAGTATTAGAACTAACCTAAACTTCCTGCAGATTAGAATAAAAATGTTGGACAAAAAAATACCAGAAGCATAATATTGTAAAATAAATCAGTCAGGTGCGAGTCGGACTCGCACATGAAGGTTTCCGTACCACCGTACACGGTACAGTATTGAATACTACATTTTTATTTAAAGGTTCTTTAGTAAAACAAAAACCGGCCAAGTGCGAGTTGGACTCGCGCACGAAGGGTTCCGTACCATTAACTATAAAAACGGCAAAAAAATCACATTTGTTATAACTATAAGGGATCCCCTTAATTATTTATTTTATTCTGTTTTTTAGTATTTGTTGTTATAGCGGCAACAGAAATACATAATCTGTGAAAATTTCAACTTTCTAACAATCACGGTTCATGATATACAGCTTGGTGACAGACGGACAGACAGACAGCGGAGCCTTAGTAATAGGGTTCCCGTTTTACCCTTTGGGTACGGAACCTTAAAAACAGGTTTCTGGTATGGGATAATGGGAACCCCCTTTAATTTTTAAATTTATTTTATTTTTATTATACTTAGTGATAATAGCAATACACAATCTGTGAAAATTTTAACTGTCTACCTACGTACGGTTCATGAGATACAACTCGCTGACAGACAGACGTACGGAAGGGCTGCGGAGGCTTAATAATAGGATTCGTTGATTGCTGAAGGGTGCCAACCCTTCAGATACGGAACCTTAAAAAAGGCGCTGTTGGTACCTATTCACGCCGGCGCCGCCGCTTTTTTTTTTTATTTGAATGGCATCTCGTAGCAGACCTAGAGAGGCCGTGGATACTTAACCGGATATTCCTGTGGCTGCCCTAAGGTTTTTAAGCTTAAAGCCTCCAGCCAGGGCGTAAAATATATTTATTAAAACTAAACGACAGCGCACTAAGGGCACCCCCTGTGGGGTACGGACCTCGGCTTAGGGCGTCGTTGGGGGATCACAAAATTAGTAATTTGGGGACGGGCTGGATCAATATTTAGATCATGATTATTAACGGGGGTTACTATATTTATTGCTGCGGCGCTCTCAGCCTCTAACCGGGCGGCTGGCGCATCGACATTCAAGGGACGGGGGGAAGGACTTTTATTAATATTTGGTCGGGAAGTTCGCGTGGTACCTCGGCGGCGAGGACGGAAGGTCGGTTTGTGTAATTTGTGCACTGTACTCGTGGCCCTAATGCTTTCCTGGAGGAGAGTGATGGGGTCATCCGGATCTAAGAGAGGCCGCAAATTTTATTTTATTACTTAAGTTTATATGCATTCATTGTTTGTTCCTAAAATAGAGCATTTAAAAAAAAATATATATTTTTATAAAAAAATAAAAATACAAAATATATATTTTGTTCGCGATTTCAGGTTTGGTCACATAGTAAAAGTTGTCCATAATGATGAGTACAATGACCCCTTAAGAGGTTGTGCGTTAATTCTGGGACATGTTGTTTAAACTTAGTCGTTACGGGCAGGGACCGTACAACCCCGGTTAAGGGTTAAGCCTTTCGAAGGGGTAACCCATTCAATGGGTTACCTTTCTCATGATGTAACAACCCATTGAAAGGGTTTTATACTAGAAACCCATTGACAGGGTTACATGATAACCCATCGAATGGGTTTTATACTTGAAACCCAGTGAAAGGGTTACATGATAACCCATTCAATGGGTTCTTTCTTTAACTACTTGAAACCCAGTAACATTAAAAAATCATAATATTATGTTAATTCGATATCCGCCCAGCACGCGTAGCATGACGAATTCTATCTCTATTCTACCCAGGGACCGTACAACCCCGGTTAAAAGTTAAGCCTTTCGAAGGGGTAACCCATTCAATGGGTTACCTTTCTCATGATGTAACCCATTGAAAGGGTTTTATACTAGAAACCCTTTGAAAGGGTTACACGATAACCCATTGAATGGGTTTTATTTTCTTTATTCTTTCTTTCTTTTATAGTTGAAACCCAGTGAAAGGGTTACATGATAACCCATTCAATGGGTTCTATACCTACTTGAAACCCAGTAACATGTAAAAATCATAATATTATGTTATTTCGATATACGCCCAACACGCGTAGCATGACCAGTTTTATCTCTATTCTACTCAGGGACCATTTTAGTAACGGTAACGTGTGGGTAATTTTGAAAAGCCGTTGAAAGGGTTATCCACACCGTATGGGTTTTTATCGAAAACCCTTTCAATGGGTTACCAAAATTTAATAAAATGCCGTTCTTATGGGTTACCCATATCGTATGGGTTTTTGTTTAACCGCTTAGAAAAACCCTATCGAAAACCCTTTCAATGGGTAACCAAAATGGTCCCTGGTTACGGGTAGTCAGAAAAATTAAATAAGTAACTTAATTTTTTGGTATACAATACCCATAACATCTGCGGAGTTTCGCGAACTAATTTAATTTGACCCTGTTTTAGGCTTTCCTTACAATAAGAGGTCAGCTTATAGGTAAGTACTGGAAATGTGGTTGTGAAAATAAACTTTGACGTTAAATTTTAATTAAAAAAAAATAACCCTGTGGTGAAAAATAACTTAAATTTCGGAAGTCGGCGGCAATAAACGATTTTTTTTTTGTAAAAAGATTTGTGCTTCGCTATTTTTCACTTTGTGGTACCTACCCTACTACCCTACTACCCACTACCTGCTATGTATATACTCGTAACAGTGACAGGAAGTTTTATAGCATCATCAACATACCTAGACCAATTGGATTTAATACGTAAATTACCTATTATTGCTAAGCTAACTCAAAACTAGGTACCCAAGCAAGAATAATAAAATTTATATGGGACCGCGCAAGTCGGCACAAGCTTCATCTACCAAATTAAATAATTATAAAAATCGGTTCATAAACAAATAAGTTATACCCGAACATAATTAAGTATTACTTAATATACCTACCTATATAGAGACGAATTGGGAACGTCCTCCTTTTTTTGATGTCGGGTAAAAATCATTTATATCCAGAGTGCATCTCTTGACAATTCCAATAAGCCCAAACACGGCTAGGATCATTGTTTTATTATGGAGTTCCGGTGCCTACCGGCTTCATCCTCAGATCAGTTTGATGGTACCATTTTGATCACAACCATTTATTTAAATTTGCTTCGTCATTGTCGCTTAAAAAAATGAATAGAGATATCTTATCGCCACCCGTGAAATAGGTAAGTACTTATCATTGAGGAGTTCCAGTGGCCATCTGTGGTCTTCTTCATCAGTTCCACTTCACTAAATGATACTTTCTGTATGCAAATGACTGACCGGTTGATGAAAATATAAAAATCGTTACATGTAGTAAGTATGCCTATAATATTTGAGAAGTTCCCTCAGTTCCTCATGGATCCCATCCTTAGAACTGGATTTTGATAAAACTAGGACCAATCTGGAAGTATAATCTATTCAAATAAAAAAATAATTTTCCAAATCGGCTTATAAACGACGGAGTACTGAGGTACCTACCTACTACTTATAAACTTAAACAAAAATACAACCGACTTGAAAACAATGAAAACCTAGTTAGATTTCGGGAGCGCAAATGAAACGGAGTTTGTGGGGAAGTAAGAGTTTATTACGACCCGAGCTTTACAGAAGTTCATGTAAGACTAACTTAGCCTATCTTTATTCTAATACATCGCAAAACTTTCTCATAGACCGGTGGTCGGCCCACCCGCGGTCGCGCCACACATCCTGTCACGTACGCCTAATCACAAAAGGTGCCAGGTCAGCGTCTAGACTCTACCACATACCACAGCGTTAGGCTGGGAACATAACTCCTCCCTCCTTAAATCAAAGTTATCGGAAAAACAGGGGTTTTCCGAGAGCTTTGTATAATTACAAATTAGAAACTACAATTATTACTTATGACAAAAAAATGATCAAACTATTCCTATAATAAAGTCACAAATTGAAAATTGTAAAGTCAATCAAACTAATAGTATAGGTCTTCGATTAACTTGACCGTCCTCAGGTTGTGGGGGATTATCCTCAATAACTCTATCCCGCTTCTTACAGAATTTTCTTACAACATCTAAATACTTATATATAATTACAGCTACTGACAATAAAATGACTACCGCGTATAAGACATAAAGGGCGACACTAACACTTTCACTTGTGGTTTCACTTTTCACTGTATTTGCACTATTCTTCAGAATATTATTCAGTTGGCGTATGTCATCCAAATTTACTCCCTTCAGATTTATAGGTTCGATCCTTGCTGCGTCACGAGTTAGATCTATCAAGTCAGGTAAGTTCAATAAGGGAACAGGCATATAATCCGTTTGTAGTGAGTAAGAGCGCCGTCTATGTATTTGAATATTATCTATAGAGACATCACATTGGCCTCGTACCGTTAGCAGATATGTTCCTCGTATGCGTTCTCTTGTTTCATCATTATTACAAGTCTGTGATATGACTTGGTTGTGTTTTGAATACACTATCCAACTATTGGGACCAATTCTTTGAAGTTTCAGGGACTCAGATAGTATCTTACGTGGGAAACAGCGCGACAGATTGTCGTGGTATTTCATTAGTTGCTCAATGCAAGTTTCTTCCGCATATTGAATTAGTTTATCTTCAGAGCAGAGGTATTCTTTAGCGGTTATCTCTTGACACGGTTGATCAGTTGGTCGATACCTTGACCCTTCTACTAGTAGGTAGGGAAATTCAGGAATAACAGCAAAGGTAAGATTTGAGGAATCATCTGAGATAGGAATGGAATACAGTTTATAGTAACTATAAGTTGTATTATAAATAAGTGGAACTTCGATTACAAAAGTTAATTCTTCATTCTTAATGTAAGCTTTTACAGATAAGGATTCTTCTATGTTTATTAAATTTCGTTCATTTACAGGGTACATTAGATTATCATATTGGCTTATATATTTTAACACTTTCAACAGTTCGCTAGGATTCATTACGGCCTTATGTAATACTGATAATTTACTGAATGCAATGGCCGTTTCAAGTTCGCTGAGTTTTATATAAAGTGTTCTAAAGTTTACAATAAATTGGTTTAGTAATCCGAAGACATAGGTCATATAAATTGAGTGATTATCTTTCTTAGTGAGATCGGTTACAAGACCCTCAAGTAATTTAATGCGTGCGTCTATTATTTTTGTATTTTCATTGATTACTTCGGTAGAATTCAGAAAATGATCCAACATTTTAGATATCATTGTAAATTTGTTAGAAATTGCTTGTTCCTCGGTCTGAATACTACTGATTATATTGTCATATCTGACTGCATCTTCATGGTCAAGATTACCCGTTATAATTTTGATGATAGAGCCAAGAGGGTTTATAATACCACGTTTGAATCTTTTAGATGGAATTAATTGCTGTAATTTTTCTAGAGTCTCATTTTTTATGTACTCCACCTGTATCTTAAGGCTCCCGAACTCATCCGCATACGATTTATTTGGGCGTAACATTTGGCTAAATTCGGAATATTTTTTAATATTAAAGGAAAGATCTGTACCAATGCATTGGAGGTCGATTGTTTTAACAATAGACCATTTATCATATTGCATAAATGCTTGACCTAGTTTCACCGGAAGAATCCCAGGGTTTTGATTAATCTTTACCACTTGAAGGGCCTGGCTTGGAAGACTCCAACTGGTCGTTGTCCATATCACCAGGATCCAACACCACCTGTGGAGGACGTTTTACATTTTTTACCGGAACTTTAGTATCTCTATTTTTTACTTTTATTGGTACGATGTTACGTTCTATCTGACCTGTAACCATGGCCTTTTGAAATCTAGGTTTATCTTTAGCTTGCCTTCTATTTACGGCTTTAGTGAAAATCGGTTGGCCTATTTCTAAGGCTGGTCTGGATTCGCCTCCCCGCTTGGTTATAATTCTTTCCTTATGACTTTTTACCTTTTCAGAAAGATATTTATAAATTGCCCGTGTTCTTTTCTTATGATCCCTGATTAGTTGCTGATTGTATGCTTTATCGAATTCAGAGTTAAAAATAGAGTTTAATTCCGTATGACCAAACGCAGCTTCGAACGGTGTTAAATCAGTAGTACTGTGGATAGTGTTATTGTAAGCCATAACGGCGTAAGTCATCACTGATGCTGCGTCTGTAAATTTCTTTTCATAGTTCGCTAATCGATATATTTCTATAATTGTAGAGTGAAAACGTTCTATGAGCCCCATAGAATTGGGATTATTAGGTGTACCTATGTGTAGTTTAATTTTGTGCAAGTCCGTCAGTTCTTTTAATAATTCATTATTAAATTCGGTTCCCGGATCCGAACTTATTTTCTGTGGTATACCGTAAAAAGAAAAGTATTTCATTAATGCTCTGACCACTTCGGGTGTGGAGCGAGATGTAATTTCTATCGCTTGTCCTAATTTACTAAAGGCATCGATTAAAGTTAAATAGTATTTTGATTCTATACTGAACAGATCTATAAATATTTCCTGAAAGGGGGCGTTCTGGGTTTGTGTGAGCTGCAGTACAGGTTTAATTGGTTTTCTGTCGTACTTAGAGGTTTTACAACGATCACATGAGTTAATTATGGCGGAAACGGTTTCAGATAAATGTGGCCAATGATAATTACGACGGATTCTTTTAACAGTTTCTGTAATGCCGCGATGACAGGTCTTGCCTTCATGTAACTTAATCACAATGGCTTTCTGTTCCTGTTCATCTTCGACGTAAATAACGCGCTCGGTACATTCATAAAAATTAACCGTATCTTTCTTAAATAATGAAATTATAATATTACTAAAGTCTTTTCTGTGTTCTGGATTCTCAAAATAAATGAAATACTTAATTTTGGGTTTTATATATTCTTTTAAAAATGTTTTGATATGATCTTGATTATGAAGAGGCAAAAATACTTCCAACACCTTTTGTTTGTCCCTAGAGAAGTCTTTTACGTGGAGCTCATTACGAAACCAGCTAAAAACTAGTATTTGATTAGGTTTGGTGTCTATTGCTTCTTTCAATATCGGTATTCCATGGGATTCGAGATCTTCGGCTGAATGAACTGTTTGTATACTAGAAGGTTCAGAGGGTATAGGATAATTATTAGGTGATTGTTCCAAGTCTGTACGAGTATCGAAATCTAAATCTATGGTCATTGGGCTAGCTGTCGCGGTTCTTTCAGAGTCGGAAACAGAAATAGTCCTTGAGTCATCAGAATTTAGTGTGGCCACGTCTTCTAAATAATTTTGAAGTCTACTTTCTTTTTCGTCTATATTAACAATCATTGAAATGTCGTCGGAAACGTTGGCTTCTCCCAGTGCTTTAAGTTGAATTCGAGATAGCGCGTCTGCAGTTACATTCTGTTTACCATTTTTATATATGACATTAAAGTCATATTCTTGCAACCGCAAGCGCCAACGCGTTAGCTTGTTATTGGGTTCCTTGAGTTGATACAGCCAGACTAACGGTCTATGGTCAGTGTAAATATCAAATTTATGTCCGTATAAATAAGGTCTAAAGTGTTTTGTGGCCCACATGATTGCCAATAATTCGCGTTCAATAGTACTGTACCTTTTTTCCGTATCTGTCAAGGTCCGACTGGCATATGCTATTGGTTTGTCACTACCTACAGGGCCCTGTGACAAAACCGCGCCAATTGCAACTTCAGAGGCGTCTGTCGTTAATAAAAATGGTTTATTCATGTCCGGGTATTGCAATATCGGTGCGTTTATCAGAAGTTCCTTACATTTTTCAAAAGCTTCGGTATAATTTTGGTCTATGACTACCTTTTTACCCTTTTTCAAACAGGCTGTCAATGGCTGTGTGATTTTGGAGAAATCTTTAATAAACCGTCTGTAATAACCCACAAAGCCTAAGAATCGCTTGATTTCAGTCTGTGTCCGTGGTAAAGGATATTTAAGAACTGCTTGTATTTTGTCGTTGTTTGGTCGTAGTCCCTTTTTAGTTAACGTGTGTCCTAAGTACTGCACTTCCTTACGTAAAAATTCGGACTTGTCTAACTGAACCTTCAAGTTAGTTTGACGAAGTCTATCAAAGACGGAACGTAATTTTTGAACATGCTCTACTATGCCATTTGAATATATTAGTATATCATCTAAATAAACCAGGCAATGTATACCCTGTAGGCCTCTCAAGACATTATCGAGAGTCCTCTGAAAGGTTGCCGGAGCTGTTTTAAGACCAAATGGCATACGGAGGAATTCATAATGTCCATTTTGTGTAGAAAAGGCTGTTTTTTCACTGTCAGAAACTTCAATTTGGTGATATCCGGACGCTAAATCTAATGTGGTGAAGTAGTTGCTTTTGCCAAGTTTGTCAAATAAGTCGTATATATTAGGAAGTGGGTACTTGTCATCGATCGTTATGTCGTTGAGTCTGCGGTAATCTATTACCATTCTATATTTCACCTGACCGGAGGCATCTGCCTTTTTTGGTACCAAATGGACAGGTGCACTCCAGGGTGAATGTGATTCTTGGATTACATTGTCGTTGAGAAGTTTTTCGACCTGTCGTTTGATTTCTTCAGCCTGTGCTGGAGCTTGCCTATAAGGTTTAATATAGATTGGATCCTCATTAATAGTCCGAATATGATGCTTTACCTGGTTTGTAAAAGTCAAAGGCAAGTCTTCGCAGTAAAATATGTCCTTATACTCGAAACATAATTTACTAATCATTTCATTTTCTTCTTGGTTGAGATGATGAAGTCTCAATTTCTGTAGGTTGACTGTCAGTAACGAGTCAATGTCAATGTCAGTTAACCCAGTTGTGTTATTTACTATACACTCTTCAGAGAAGTTGGTAACTTTGAAAGGAGCGGTTATAGTTAGCCTTACTTCAAGGTCAGTAGCATTCTGAATTATAGTGGAGGCAAGGTAATTTTCACACTTTACAATTGCAGTTGGCATTCTAACATTTTCGTGAAATTGCGTGTAATCTAATATGGCATAGCCATCTTTCTTATTCACGGGTAGCCTCACTTTATGTTCTGTACGAGGTTCAAGTTTAAGTTCATGGTCAATGTTATAAATTATAGGAATATTAATATCGTTTATCTTTAAAATTCTATTCTTAAAACATATACTAGCATTAAGTTGAGACATAAGATCCATTCCAATCAATCCATCATATCTATAATCCACATCATAAATATAAAACTTATGATAACCATTTACTTTAAAAATTGAAAAAAGGGGAATATTAGCTACTTCATTATGTTCGCTCGTAGCATGTGTACTGGTAACTGTAAATGGTTCGTAGAATTTTGACTGTGGGAAATATTCACTAACTTTTCCAGGGCTTATGAAAGATCTAGTGCTTCCTGTATCCAACATAAATTTACCGTTTATGTCGGGAATGGTTATATAAGGATGTTTAAGATTAGCGTCAAACTTAAGTTCTATCATTTCGGGTGAACACGAATCAAATTTATTTGAAAATTTGGGACATCTTTAGAGTCTACTTTATTTTCAGCTGAATGCGAATTATCAGCCTTTTCAATAGCTTTGGGAATTTCAGTATTTGGGTTCTGATCCACGCAATCGTTGTTAATGTACATATTTGTATAGTCATAGTCACAGTATCCTAGATCACATATACCATAATCATTGTAATTGGGGTCATAATAGTACTGTTCATTACTGGTATAAAGCTCGTTAATAGGAAAACCTTGTGGTTGCTTAACAGGTGCTGGAGCAGTTCTCATTGTTACGTCACGATCACCCAATAAATTGTTAGGGGGGCGGTGGCTCGAAGGTTGTGGAGCTCTATAGCCGAATTGTCCTACTTGAGGTCTATAACCGATTTGTTGAGGTTGTTTATTCCCAAGCTGCGGTAATTGCGGTCGAAACCCTATTTGTTGATTGATATTCGGACGTACAAAAACTTGGTTAGGTATACCGAATTTAAATTGAGTTTGATTTGCAGACGGCCTGTGGTAATTATATTGCAATTGAGGTGCTGTAAAGGTAGGTTTCGGATTGTTTGAACTTGAATTAACGCCTTTTTCAGATGATGGCAATAACTGATGACCTTGTGGCCGATGTTGTAACATTTTGCTGCGTAAATTATATTGTTCCTGGAAATTAACCTCTTCAAGGACAAATTGTAAGGCTTCTTCCAATGTACTAGGATTTTTCAATCGAACAATCCGCACCATATGTTCCGGTAAATTGTACATAAAAACGTTAAGCGAAGTGTTATTATAAATTACTTTCTTAGCTTCTCTTAACGTAGCGGAACCGTTCTGATTAACCTTAGATATTAAAATAGCACGAATATCTTGTATACGGCTGCAAAATTCTAAATATGACTCATTTGATTTAATTTTTAGGGTTTCGAGCTCAATTGCCACGCATTCCTCGCTTCTGGGATCGCCAAAATGTTGGATCATTAAAGATTTAAATTCAGAATAAGTTTCAAGGTCACCCCTTTCACTTAAAAGAGCCGCTGCTTTACCCTTTAATTTACTTGTAATATTCTGCATTAAAAATTCGTTTCGCTCTGAAGTCCCTTGATATTTTCCGATAACATATTCGCACTTTCGTAAAAATAAACTAAGTATATTAGTTTCACCATTAAATTCGGGAATTAATTTTAAAACATCTTGAGGTATCAAAGAATCTGGCAATTGCATCAGAAGCGGAGTTTCAGAGCGAACCGAAGGGGTCGCCCCCGCCGCCGTCGCTGCAGATAAAGGAATTTGACCTTGATTCATTTTAGACAAAATTTAAATTAACAATGTAATTTAAATTGTAAAATTAAAAGATAAACCTCAATTTATATGTTAAATTACACCGTAGAATTAATAAAAATAGGCAGAAACATTAATGTTACTTTATTCTTAAAAAAAAAACTAAATTAAACTAATTCTAATTACGTCTATCACAATAATAGTGTCGGGAATGAGGAAGGATGTAGAAGGTTACTCACATGCCAACCGCTTGATATATTATCACCATCTCTGCTAACCCACGTAATTTGCGCGTTATCTAAACTTATTTATTTGGTTCGAAGATTGCCCAATATAGATCGCCTCACTGATTTTAAGCACGACGACTATTACGTCTATAATCAGTAACCACTCGCGAAACACAGTCCACGCGTTCTCATGTATTTCACAGATTTTCGCACTTGACTTTTCGCGGAGGAAAACTGTTTGCGGCAATCCTACCGGCTGCGCCAGTTAGATTTCGGGAGCGCAAATGAAACGGAGTTTGTGGGGAAGTAAGAGTTTATTACGACCCGAGCTTTACAGAAGTTCATGTAAGACTAACTTAGCCTATCTTTATTCTAATACATCGCAAAACTTTCTCATAGACCGGTGGTCGGCCCACCCGCGGTCGCGCCACACATCCTGTCACGTACGCCTAATCACAAAAGGTGCCAGGTCAGCGTCTAGACTCTACCACATACCACAGCGTTAGGCTGGGAACATAACTACCTCCTCCTTTTTGTGAAGTTGGTAAATTATAAAAAAATCTAATTTTAAGTCAAAATCCACGAATAATATAGGTACAGCTAGGCGCAGTAGCGGCTGGCTTGCGGCAGCTTCAAAGGGTATTTTTTTTTACCATTCCGCCAGCCGCAAATACCAAGTCATTGCAATGTAACTCTTATATCATTGCGATACGGTATAAATTAGAATGATTGACATTTGCAAGGTCTTTTATAATTTGAAATGGAGAAATTATTATTTATTAGTTTATTTCGCTTTTTACTAGATAGTTGAGGTTGGTCCGCGGCTGGGTGACCATTTTTGCATACCAAGATCCTTCAATTAAAATTTTAAGATTTTAAGTATTTAGTTTATATTTAGCTATAAAAGTGTGATGTATGTTTTATGGTACCTTTGTAGTAGTAACATCGTTTTAACGCATTATAGCTGTTAGGTTAGGTTAGGTTATAAATCATTTCTATTCATAATTATAAATGCGAATGTAAGTCTGTCTGTTTGTAACCCTTTCACGCCTTAACGGCTGAACGGGTTTCGATAAAATTTTGGCACACAGGTAGACCATACTTTTTATCGTAGTAGTACATTTCCATGGGATAGTTTCCAACGTCCCGTCCGCGCGAGCGAAACCGCGGCATAAGTTTTAGAACAATAAAATCACATACCTAATTGTTGCATCATGTGCGAGAGATCGACCCACAGATGTCGGTACTGAGCTACTTTGAGCGCCGGGTGTTCAGCCTCCAACGCCTTGTGCAGATTCATGGCCAGGCCTCGGGATGCGGTGCCGAACGCGTTGCAGTTTATGTACCTGCATGGGAAAGTCAGCTATACTCCATTTGAAATAAGATTAGACATTTAAATAAACTTGTTTATAGTCCGTTCAACTGATTTTGACTTCTATTTCGTAGGCATGAGGATGGCATTAAAAGCAAAAACGTGGTTACAATACAAACTGTTTATTACAGCTGCCATTTGTCATGCCGCTAACGCAATAGAAGTCAAAATCGGTTGAACGGACTGTAAAAAATGTTTATTTAAATGTCTAATCTTATTTCAAATGGAGTATAGGTACTTATAATATTTTGGAACGAAGTTCCTTAACGCGGCTTGCGGTTGGAGTTGACTGGTAGAAATCGTCACGAAAGGAAAAAGTGTTATGCCCCCCCTCCTTCGGTGTTTCTCTCTCTCTGTCTCTTTTTATTATGTATATGTCGCATCCGGCAAAATGTTTACAACAAGACGAGGTGCGCCACCTAGCGGCAACTATAAAGACTAGAATTGGCGCGCAATGACAGAGTCGGGGCGTTTCCGGTCGGTTACGAGGTTAAAGAGAACGCGCCAAGTCGGGCATTCTTAACCTGGTGATCGAGCTGTGAAGACGCTTCGGAAGTGTCCTATGTTTTGTTGCATCATCATACCAATCTGTTATTATCTCAATGCAGGGCAAAGGCCATAATACCTAGTTGATTGTAATACCTAAAGTTATTAAAGTGTAAAGTGATTATCATTTGTAGTGATTGTGTGAATTTGTGATTTTAATAAACGTTGTGTATCGCACCCAGTGTGTTTTCATTGCACGAAACCCAACTTCTGCCCACATGATGTCTGAATCTAACAGATTAATCCTAACGATCCGACATATACAAGTGTGTGTGCCTGCGAGATTCGAGATTCGAGCCGAGGAACATTGTGAGAACTTCGTTCCTGACTGGGGTCCCCCGACTGCACACGTTTTTAAAAAAAAATAAAGTTAGAATATTCTTTGGGAACTATTATTGCAGTGAAGGAAGATGGTTGAAAAGGTATTGTCAGCAGTGTCAATCTTTGCCTTTGAAACTTATTAAGATGTTGTCATGACTTTAAGATGCTTCTAATGACAACATGGTTAAGCAATATCAGCCAAACATTTCACGTTGAACGTCAGCGTGAAATGTGCGTGTGCGCATTTTGAATACTGTACAACACAGATTCTTTGCAGTTATCTAAGGAAATAAGCTATTATTACCGTAAGTATTCTAGAACGATACTCGAGATCAGACATAAATAACAAAAGATAAGCAAGTGTTCATTTTTAAATTAAATCTGACTTTAGATAGGTACTCGTATGTCTCGAAACCAATGCTTGAATACCGTTCTAGATTATGGGTGTGAAAATCCATTGACTAATCAATTAGCTCAACTACCCTTAAAAATCTATACTAATACTCAGTGATGTATGATTTTCTAATCATCTCAGCTACTTACTAGTAATATTACTTCCCTGTATCTTTACATTCAATCAACCTGCATAATTATTATTAAATTAAATTAAATTAAAATTCATTGATTACAGACAACAGGGATCCATGTTATGTTAGTATTCAAAAAACAACATATATTCTAGTGTTAGTAGTAGATGTAGGTAGGTATAAAATAAAATACAATAATGCACACTCCACGCAGAGGAGGACCAAGCAAGAAAACATGTTTCCTACTTATGCAACCTCAGGATAAAATGTCGAATATTTGGAGTATAGCTCTCCGCCACAGCTCTCAGGATATAGTTGCCACTACCTCGCACTCTGCTCAGCAGCGACGCGGTTTTTTTTTTAATTATAGCTTTAAAGGCATCTGTGTGGGTCTCAGCAAACATTTCCGAAGCGTTGCAGAAACGGGGCAGTCGCAACAACATTCTGAATGCATTATTATATTGTACGCACAGGGCATCCAGCAATCTCTTGGTGTAGTTGACCCATAGATTGCTCGTATAAAATCTCTGACAGTAGGCCTTAAAAAGCGTAATTTTTACTTGGTCATGGCAGAGCACCGAGCAAATCTACTATTATATCTGCCTGAAAAAGTTTATAAATACCAAGTTTGATGTCATTTGTTTTACAGAACATTGGTTAAAAGATCATCAAGTGATGTCAATTAATTTTGAAAATTATTGTGTAGTTAGCCATTTTAGCCGAAAATGTATGATACATGGCGGATCATTAATATTAATTAAAAATTCTATTAAATCGGAAGCTTGATAAGCATTTTATATAGTATGTGTATACAGACCTCCAAGTTACCAGAATCTATCCGTGTTTGATTCTGTAATGGAAGATGTATTAAAAAAACTTAGTACAAATAGTAAGTCCATAATCATATGTGGTGATTTAATATTAACTTATTAGAAAGTAACGCGAATACTATCAGATTATTAAGTCTTTTTAGGTCATTTGATTTGTCAAACGTTTTTGTTGAACCAACCCGAGTGACGGCTTCTTCTGCCACTTGTATAGATAATATTTTTTGTAATTGTGATTACTTACACAAACAAATTGTAAATAAGTTGCCATCTGATCACAGTGGACAAACAATAACATTTTGCTCCTCTATTCCTTTACAAAAAATTCAAATAAGGTTTAGGGCAATCACAAGTAAAAATTTAGAGAAATTAAATAATTCTTTGGCCAGTAAATTATGTGTTCAGAGTTTTAATCATATTTGTGACCCAAATGAGTTCTACGCCGAGTTCTTTTCACTATTAAAGACGCAATTTAATGACACTTTTCCGCTAAAGACTAAAAGTATTTACACAAAGTTCTTATTTAGTGATTGGGCGACTCCAGGTATTCGTAAAAGCAGGGAAAATCTTTTTGAACTTTATGCTATATTTTAGCTTTCATCAGCATGTTGCAAAATATTCTAAAACTTTTAAAAGTGTGTGCAAATTAGCTAAAGTTGTTTATATTAGCAATAAAATAAAATCCTCTGATGATAAAATAAAAACTACCTGGCAAATAATAAATAATGAAACAGGTAGGAAAAAACAGCGTATTACTGAGTTTAATTTAGAGACTGCACATGGGCCCATCACTTCAGATGTAGAAATAGCTCAGGAATTCGAAAACTTTTTTGCTAATATTCCCCTTAAAACTACTGAAACTTTAAATTCCTCACCCACGCTTTCTGCTGCCTTACTTAGAAAGAATGTAAAGGCTTGCCCTATGGAGTTTAGGTTTCAGCATACAAACCCCGAGGCTGTTATAAAAGCTTTTAAAGATCTTAAAATTAAATCAATAGAAGATCTCTGGGGGATGTCTGTAAAAGTCTGTAGATCTATCATAGAAACCATTGCGCCCTATTTAGCTTTCTTATTTAACACCAGTGTGGACCAAGGAGTCTTTCCGGATCTCATGAAACACAGTAAGGTAGTTACTTTGTTCAAGTCCGGAGATAGTAAAGAACCCAACAATTATAGGCCTGTGTCAGTTCTGCCAGTTCTCAGTAAGGTGTTTGAAAAGTTGATTTTCAATCAAATGTTACGTCACTTTAATAAAAATTCCATCTTTCATGAACAACAGTACGGTTTCACCAAGGGGCGTTGTACCACTGACGCCGGTGTCTCCCTAATTAAGAACATTTTTAACGCCCGGGAGGAAGCACAAGATGCCATTGGAATCTTTTGCGACCTCTCTAAGGCGTTCGATTGCGTAAACCATGAGACACTTTTGCTGAAACTAGAGCACTATGGGATTAGGTATACAGCTCTTGATTTACTAAGATCATACCTGAAAGATAGAAAGGTTAAAGTTCAAGTGAACGGCGTAAACTCATTGGAGTCTGAAATGGCAATGGGCGTTCCTCAAGGTTCAATATTGGGTCCATTCCTCTTTTTAGTTTATATTAACGACTTACCCCAATTATTTCAAAAACAACCGAAGATGGTGTTATTTGCAGATGACACATCATTGATATTTAAAATAGACCGACGGTCACAAAATCTTGACGACGTGAATAACTCTAGGTCCAAGATTGGTTTACGGTAAATAATTTGGTACTAAATAAAGCAAAAACCAAATGCATTCGATTTAAATTACCTAATGTTAGAAGTAGTGAATGTAATATCATATTGGATGGAGCAAAACTGGAATTTATTAATCAAACGGTTTTCCTAGGAATCACTCTAGACGAGAAATTACAATGGGGACCACATATAACATCTCTTGCGGGGCGGCTAAGCTCTGCGGCTTATGCTGTTAGAAAGATAAGACAGTTAACAGATGTAGAAACCGCGCATTTGGTCTATTTTAGCTACTTCCACAGCATTATGTCGTACGGCATTTTACTGTGGGGTCGGGCTGCTGACATTGAGTCAATCTTTATTTTGCAAAAGAGAGCTGTCAGAGCAATTTATAATCTAAGTCGCCGCGAATCTCTTAGGGAACTATTTAAAAATATTAATATTATGACGGTACCTTGCCAATTCATTTATGAAAATATTATGTATGTAAGGAAAAATCTACATCTTTTTAATAAAATAAGTGATAGACATAATTTTAATACTAGAAATAAAGACAAAATAGATCAACCATTTTTCAGGTTATCTAAAGTACATACATCTTTTATGGGGTACTGTGTTAAATGTTGTGATATATTTTGCAACTAAATGAAAGAAAATTTAAAACTCATATTAAAAGAACACTTTGTAAACAAGCATATTACAAATTAGAGGATTATATACAAGATAAGAATGCTTGGGAACATGCTGGTCCTGCTCCATAGGACAATCTAGAGTCTAGACAAAATCAAACAGGTTGCTATTTTAATTGTATAATTTATTATTTTTATGACATTTATTCTAAATTCTGTGATTACCTTAACTCACACTGATATTATTGTTATTTTTTAGGAAATCGTATATATTTTTTACAATTTTTGTAAATATGTGAGCACCATGTTCTATCACCTAATTAATTTATCTGTCATTGCTTCATTCTTAACTCTTTTTATTACCTATTGTGGTATAGTAATTTTATTCTAGGTGCATCGTCTTCACATATAAGTATATATGTACCTATAAAAATATTGTACAAGATTTTAAAAGAGTACCGGTGGAGTTTCTTGCCCATTCTTCTCCATACGAAACTACATTTTGGAAGGGGCGACTAGAATCAATTATATTTTTTTTTTTTTGTAAATATTGACGTTCAAAAGTGCCTTTTATGTGCCTATTTGAAATAAACAATTTGACTTTGACTTTTAGTGTAGAATACAATTTTTATACGTACCACAGTGAACAAAATCCATCCAACATGGCAATGATATGGTAATAAGCGAAGGAGTGCCACAGCTCGAAGTCATCCTGCAGGTAATGTTGTGACAATATCACGGCGAAGCTGAGACCCCAGGAGAAGACACATAAACCCCAAGTTAGAGAGTAAAGGTTCGGGAATACTATCGGTGTGCCTGTGATCTTCAGGTACTTCAGCTGAAAGTGGAGAGAGAAAAATAAGTGTGAGATGGCTTCTTGTAACCGTACAAGAATCTGTATCACAAAAGGTTCGAAACTGGACTTTAAATACGGGTTGAAACACTAGAGCCATAGGGTCCGAGTGACCACTTAGTTTTTCAAGACATCGCCAAGCGGTTGGTTGACTCTTCACGTAACCAGAGGGCTAGCCTATTTTTTCGCCAAAGAATCAACGTTCCCTACAACGTGGCAATGCTGCCAGCCTTTTAGGAACTTTTTCTGTTGACAGCGATGCGAACAATTTTTTTGATGCCCTATGATTCTTTCCCCTCCTTTTTTTATATACTTGTACATATTATTATTTTAAGACTTTAAACTTTTTAATTATATATATAAAATACGCTAATAACACACTCTCGGATACCGATTTAACCTTTCTTTCGTTTCTCCAAGACATGAAATTTTCATATGGTGTAATAGGGCAATTACAAGCAGAGCCTCATTTTTTATAGCTTCCTGCGTTAACGATAACTCACTTTCACTAGAAGAATCCTTTTTTTACTAATTCTAATGAAATTCGTAATGTTAAATTATGAAGTTCGCACCAATTCGTTTTACTCTTTTTTTATTATTATTTCTTTACAGCCAGCACGTATTATTTTTAAATCTCTTTGGTTGTCTCATAATCATCATCATTTCAGCCGAAAGACGTCCACTGCTGTACTTAGGCCTCCCCCAAAGTAGGGGTTTGCCATAATCGCCACGCTTGGCAGGCGGATTGGCGATCGCAGTATGGTGTTAAAATGCATAGAGAACGCTGCTGCCCATTCTCTATTAATTTTTCTCTTAGTCGCATTTTACGACACCCACGGGAAGAAATGGGTTAGTGCTATTCTTTACGTCCGGCACCATAAGGACAAATGGACAAACGTTTGGTTGTCTGCGTACATTTTATAAGGAAAATATGAAATTTTTATGGTCAATGAAAAAGTTTAAAAACAAATCAGCAATGAAAAACATACATTCATTTCTGCATCGTTTTAGCGATGCAGTAATAAAAATACATACAATCATTTCTGCACTGTTTTAGCGACGCGGAAATGTTCAGGTTTCTGCTGGCATTTTGGGCTAAAACTATGATATTACTATACTCCATTTGAAATAAGATTAGACATTTATTTACAGTCCGTTTAACCGATTTTGACTTGTATTCCGTAGGCATAAGGATGGCAATAAAAGCAAAAACGTGGTTACAATACCAACTGTTTCTTTCAGCTGCCATTTGTCATGCCTTTAACGCAATATAAGTCAAAATCGATTAAAAGGACTGTAAAAAAGGTTTATATAAATGTCTAATCTTATTTCAAACGGAGTATAGGTAGTAAAAATTATTTACCACCATCCGACCTCACATTCATCGTTTAGGATCCATTATTCATTTGTTTCCGCGCTTGTTTGGTTCTGGGTCGAATTTAATGATTTGGGTAGGCACACGCGAGCTTTTCAAATATTTAATACTTCAATTCGATTCCAATACAGTCGTTATTGTAAAAGTGAGCTGGAAATTTATCGACTGACATAATAATTATAGGCTTGTGTTTCAAGGGTAGGCAAATTATACTACTGGCCGTTGCCCGTGACTTTGTTCACATACTAACTAAAATCCCCATTTGTTTACACCCACGGAATGATGAAGGTCCAAAAACTCGTTTTTTATGGTTCCGTAACACAAAAGGTAAAAACGGCATCTTTATTTAACTCGTGTGTCAGTCTGTTTGTCTGTCACAGGTCACAGCCGATTAGCTCCGAATCTACTGAACTAATTAACTTGAAATGTGGTACACATATAAATTTCTGTGAGTTGACCCAAACACGAACGTGTAACGTAAATAAATGAATTTTGATAAATGGGGTTCCCTTTTGGGGGAAAAAATAGGAAAAAAATATGTTTAGCAAACTGTACCGTGTGACATATCAAATTTAAGGACTTTTTATGAGAATTTCAAATATACATATATACTTTTTTATAATTTTAAAATAACTAGTTTTAAAGTTATTAAAGAAAATAGATGAAAATTGACCATTCTCCCTTTCTCCCTTATCCCCGAATCTCCGAAACTGCTAAGCATATTTTTTTTTTAACACAGATAATGTTTACAAGAAACCTATAAAAAAACATCACAAGGTCTTAACATGATAAATTACTCAATATTGTGCGTACAAACTTATATTTGCAGTTGGAATGTATGGAGGAACATGTTATTCAACGATAACGTTAAGTTTGTTCTTAGGATTAATTCATCCCAACTACGGAACCTTTCATAGCGCGTGTCGGACAGACGCACTTGGCTGATTTTTGGTAAACTTTGAGCTGGTGTTCAGTAAAATTCTCGTCATCATCATCATCATCATTTCATCATCATCATCAGAAAGACGTCCACTGCTGGACATAGGCCTCCCCTAAAGGGGGGGTTTGCCATAATCGCCACGCTTGGCAGGCGGGTTGGCGATCAAAGTATGGTGTTAAATGCATAGAGAACGCTGCTGCCCATTCCCTAGTAAGTCCCTTAGTCGCCTTTTACGACACCCACGGGAAGAAATGGGATGGTGCTATTCTTTACGTCCAGCATCAAACGGACAAAACTTCTCGTGGTTTAGGCTAATTATTGTGTCATACAGCCAGGAAACTGAGGCAGAAACTGTGAATCACTTGACAACTTAAGGCAGATAAGTAATTCCCAGAAAAAAGCCTTCCATTTACCCGACCCAGTAACTAAACCAGGGAGTCTACTCCGAAGATAAATCCGAAGTATCGGCCGAATGTTCGGCCGTTTCCTGACTACAGCTCAATATGGCTGACTACGCGAAAGAAAAAAAAACGACGGTCAGAGAGATAAGTCAAAGTCAAAAATGTGACTTGAAGTCGGGTAAGGATTCAAAGTCAAATAAGGAAACTTTGCAAGTAAAAAATGGGCGAACATTCGGCCGATACTTCGGGTTATCGCTTCGGAGTAGCCCCCCAGAAAACTGTCAACGTTACTATTTGCCTCAATAACTACTAAGAATTACAGATTTCTAAAGAAATATTTTTAAGACCCATTAATGGAAGTATTGTGAAAGAGCTGAAACCGACCTGTATTAGTCTAGCTCTCAATACAAGAAATTCCTTTATTTACAAGATGGATGCCGATACAAAATGGCCCTCATTGGTCTTGAACAATCGGCTGGCTAATCTATGGATGTGACTGGAATTGTAGTAGCTACTTGGTCTTGAAAGAGTCCTGTAAACAGAGGTATGATTACAATACAGAAGAAACTCAAATATTTATTTCAGTATTTTGTTGAATTTGGTGCCGGACGTAAAGAATAGCACCATGCCATTTCTTCCCGTGGGTGTCGTAAAAGGCCACTAAGGGATTAACTAGAGAAAGGGCAGCAGCGTTCTCTATGCATTTTTAAAACCATACTGCGATCGCCAACCCGCCTGCTAAGCGTGGCGATTATGGCAAATTCCCCCCTTTTTGGGGAAGCGTATGTCCAGCAGTGGACGTCAATCGGCTGAAATGATGATGATGATTTTGTTGAAGTGAAAACTTCTTTAGTTGAGGGATTTTAGGGGAAAAACTTACGGATTCACGTCTCCGACATGCCCGCGCCGACATGCTGTAGTACCAGTAAGTGAAGTTAAATTGATCACGTGAAAAGTTTAATTTGTGTATAGGTACTGTGCATTGTTTAAATTGTGTTTTATATAATCATTATTTTACTGAAGTGAAAACTTTAGGCGCGTTGAACTATAAGGGCGCCTTCAAGTTTGCCGCAAAGTGCCGCGTGGCGGCAGCGCGGCTTCAACGCTGCCACCGCGCTGCAGCCGCGCATCAGTTTATCGATCGAGTAGTGACGATGGGTAAGTAGCTTTTGTTCAAGTCTAAACATGATCGAAAATCAGGTTGAAGTATTTATAGATGAGGTTGTGAGTCGTCCAGCGATATGGGATTCGAAGTCAGACAAGTACAGTATTAAAATCAAAAAGAAAAAGACTTGGGTTATATGCGTAGCCTTTTACTTTATGAAATTCAGTTCTTTGACTTATACAAAATAACGACAACGTTTTCTTAGGTTTCTTTTTTTTTCTTTTTCCAAAATCTTTTTTCGTTTTATTAGTGTTTCGTCGTCAGAGTCCATCGTGAAACTAAATTTACAACACTGTGATGCTCGAACTGAGCGGTAGCAGCGCGGTGGTAGCGCTGTAGCCACGCTGCCACCGCGTGGTACTTTGCGGCTAATTTGAAGGCGCCCTAAGATTTCACTTCTGCCGCCAGTCCCCATGACTGCCTATGTATATTGTCTTTGTAAAAATATTTACCTATTATTTATGTAAATAGTAAAGAGTATTCTATATAACTACTTATACAAATAATTGTTCCGTGCACAGCGCTTAATAGCTCGTACAGACTGGTGCGACATTAGTAGCACAATATCTTTAAATTGTCGGTGCTTGTCGTGCCCGCGATATCGCACCAGTCTGTACGAGCCATTAAGCGCTTAACTCTAAGCTAAGCTCCTGAGACTTGTCATTGACAAAAGAACAGTAAGTAGGTACATTTACTGTGTGCACGTACCTGATAGTGCGTCCACATATTTTTGAATATAGCCACTTGCTGCCCATGCCGCCATGATGCGATCGGCAAAAGAAAATGCGGGATCAAAATGCTCAAGAATATAATATTATAGATGACCTCGTCGAATCGCTTATTAGCCACGCTTTGGAAATTCGCTAAGCGCTCTCTGCCCACTGAAAAGAGAGAGTTCAGCTGTAGAAAATTGTTTCCTGACTTTTCAAAAGCCTTGCAAAGTTCAGTCGAAAATAGGAGTAATTAAAAGTGATTGCTATATTCAAGCCTCGGGGAACCTATACATGCTTAATGCTGTGAAGACTTTTCGACCTCTTTGATAAAACAAAAGATATAAAGTTAGAGTATTGTTTATATATATACAGGGTGTTAAAGTAACTGCGTGCGTTAAGGGTAGGTTCAGTATCGATAAAGGAACCCAGAAAAAAATAAATAAAAAAACAATAAAAATATTGCAACATCAAGTTAATTTAGTACCTACTAACTTAAAATAGCTATCGTTTTGAATTAAAATTATTTTATTTGACTGTCCTAAGCCCGTTAAAGTACGAAGAGACTTATTTTTATTTATTTTTTATGTGCAATTAATTATTTTTTTTGTTTATGTTTATGTTTTTTTTTCCTACCCCTAAGCTATGGCACGCAGTTACTTTAACGCCCTGTATATATTGATACAATACTCTAACTTTATATGTAATACTATATATTTATGTGAAAGTTGAAAATCGTAGCGTCATTAATATTGATGCAAGATAATCAACTATCGTTAACTTTTTAGAAGAAACCGGCTGTTGCTCTTCAGTAGGATAAAATACTGGCTGCTATTTCAATGATAGTTCTCATGTATTGTCTATTTTTCTAACCTTTCACTACAATGATGCATTCCAATCCCCATACAAGATATGCCCACAACGTTGCTTTTGATATCCAATTGAAAGTTGTCCGCGTATTTGTTTGTGCATCTGTGTGACAAGGAAATCGTACATCTTAAAAATATCATTTTTTATTTTATTTTATAGAAGAAACGCGTTGTATGTTATTTATCACCCCGATACACAAATCTATCATTGATTCAGATTCCTATTAAACTTTTTATCAAGAAAGTCGACTGGATGTTCTGAGTACTTTAAAACACCCATAATAATTCAGGTTAGAAGTTCTTTCAACAACCTATGATGCATAAAAACATACAACAAAATATCATGAAAGCCGATTCAACGGTTTCATTGTACAACATTTATTATATTTCAAGACTTTATGGCTCACCCAATACAAGTGTGCACTCTAACGATCCAAACATTGTTTCAAACTTATTGGATTCTGAAAATTTCAACACATTTTCTTTTGAAAAGTTGAAAACTTTGTATGGGTTAAAGTTAAAAACAAAGTTTTACGACCGCATTCTATCTGATGAAGATGAATGCCGACATTTTGAGTTTTAAACTGAGAATATTTTTAAACTTATTCAATTCTTTTGTTTTGTATTCAGCCATCTTGTTGTTGCACTGACAGTATTAACGTACTTAAATAATAAAACACTGTACCTATTAATAATCCAATGTATTTCATGTATGTATTTTCTATTGTTTTTTCTTTTGTTTTATATGGTGAAATTTGTTTGATTTTATTTTATATAATCTTCATTGATAAACATACATCAACTCATCAATAACAAAACATAGCGCAAAATAATAATTATTATATTAGACCTTGAGCTATGTTTTACAAATAAATAATTCTGATTCTAATTCTAATTCCGATTCTGACTCTTCAGTAAAATAAATACAATTAATTCTTCGTAAGTTTCGAGATATTTTTTTTATAAGTTAATTTTTAGAATAATAATAATGTTACTTACTGTCAGCTATCATATATTAAATATATAAATGAACTTACCAATGCATAATATGTATATCTAACACTTAACTATTTAAGTACCTACTTACCTACAAAGAAAAGCACACAAAATAAAATTTACAGATCGCCATTTAATTTATTAATCGCCCATAGATCTGATTATTAAAAAAAGATTTGAACTTTCATCTGATTTTAAATAAAGATACTGCACGAAAATATTTTTAACTAGTGCTTAAAACAAAATATATAATATTTAAATAGTTACTTTTAGGCACCCTCATGATAGGCATGACTCCCATAATCTGGAAAAGTACCAGCAAGCTCTTCGTAGTGATATAGAAACTATCGTGGGCATCAAGAAGGGCCCCATCCTTATCAGTAATCTCCGGCCCATAAAGATATTTAGCGTCGGACTCTAAAAGAAAGAAATTAAGAAAAATAAAAGATTCATCGTGATGATTGAGATGCGGTCCATCACTTAACTCGGTGGTGAAAATATGAGGAAAGGGTTTCCTTTTTAAAGATAAGGTGTTTTAATTACTGTCGTAATATATTTTATGGTTTGCATTTAAATTGTGAGTGTTTTTTCAGCGGGCTAGCTAATCGACAGTGAAATCGTGCATAAAACACGCATTGGCGTGTTGCTAAATTTAAACAAAAAAGCTACATTCTTTTATTATTGTAACAAAATCTTTTCAAACTGCAAAAAAACACAAAACGAAAAGAGTATTGCTAAACAGGAATTTTAATTTGTCCGGCCACAATGGACTAGGCTTGCAGAACTTAAAAGAAATTTTGACCTAGGATGTAAACGTGTTAACTTAGAAGTACAAACAAAACAAATTGTAAGATAAATTAGTATTCATTTCTCAAGATAAGACACGAGTAATGCAATACAGATAAATTCTTACCTTTAATACCATCTTTCTCATCAATCCTCTGAAACATTTCCCTCTTACGGGTCTCATTGTTGTTAACCGAATTGGGATTGTAAACCCGAAACCCATACTCTTCTTTGTTCATAGTGACGCTTTTGTTCCCAAATATAGAAACGGGTAGGCCCTTGCGTCGACCGCTCAGAACGTGTCTTGTGAAAGCTCTGGCTACAGAATAGGCAATAATCAATCATAAACCCGACCATCTCAGCTTACTTGGTTATGCCCGTTTGTCAATAAAGTGGGGTGGAGCTGACTTGTTTTTTTTTGTTTTCTTGTGCCGTAACCTTATATTTATTATAATGTTCATGTATGTCAATTTCACACAATCTTTAGCTGGTGACGTGATGACATAACGCAACATAAAACATCCTGAAGTCATTCATAAACCTTAGCTTTATTGATGAAGTATGAGTTTTTTTTTCCAAAAGCTTGGTTGGTTTCTACTATCACAAACCGAATTTGTCTAATTACGTCACATATGATATAAGGAAGAGGTTACAGAAATATCCAAAACGTATGTTTTGGTGTCCAATGAGATCTTCCCCTTTTTATATACTTGTACATTTTGGTGCTAGCTTGTATAATGTATTTAAGTATATATCACTATAAATAAGTAAATTAAAAAGGATTAATATTTACCAAATTGAATGTTTTTAAATGTCAACTTTTGATCTCCTACATACAAACCAGGCCTATAAAGAACCTTATCATAATATACAAGGTACGTAATTTCTGTCACAATGGTCAAGTTTTAGACAAAAAAAATTATAAGCGTCATCTAAAATCTTTTGAAGTATACTCCACCCCACCTCCTCAGACACCTCTTGACGCCGTATGCCGATGACGCCGCAGCGTCGCTCCACCGCCATTAATTCATATTTCACTCTAATGGCGACTTTTGAAAACACTTAACGAGCTCTTAAGTGAGATGTAAGCAAGACCTTGTGCCGAAGCGTTTAATATTTAATATCAAATTAAGGGCTCGAGTAAACCGCAACGATGTAGAATTCACAAACATTTTTAGGGTTAGTCATTTTTATGGCATCGGTAATGTGATTCGGATTTGATTGTTTTGTTTGTTTAAAAAGGGAGTAACATAATTTTTTTGATTCAAAACAATCGTGTATCTGTAAATATTACAAATTAAGTGTACGAATGTATAATTATGTGTGTATCCACACGGATACACACATAATTATGGATTGTTCTCTTAAACTAGGTAGCAACGGATTTTGATGCAATGCCATAATTTAGAGAATTTATTTCGAAAGGTTTATGAGTAGGTATAACAAATGAATATTTTAACTTACATAATAATACAAACAAATGATGCCCTCAACACTTGTCTTGCCTTGATACAGCTTGAAGTGTCAAAATATACTATCGGAAAAACTTAAGCATGCTTAGTTTAGCCCAATTGGGCGAAACCACTATATAAAAAAAATAAATAAAAAAAAATAGTTTATTTGCACCTTTAAGTAAAAAGAACATGATTTATACATGAAATAGGCCTTAAGGTTATTAAAGTTGCAAGTTAGAGTTGCAACCAATACCTAAGCTTAGATAACTTAATATCTTGTATTTAATACAATACAATATACTCTTCTCTTCTCTTCTTCACTTTTATTTTTATATAATATACTCATTTCCTCCTAGCATTCATGATTTAAAAACTGTTTCCTTATTCAAATATCGAGTAAAATAGCCCCTTTCCTCTCAACTGAGAGTATTTTTACATATTATGTTTATATATGCTATATGTATTTATTTAAGTATAATTATGTAAGTTTTTGCACGTGTGTCTGTGTACGTGTGTATATTTTATATATGATATGTATAGTTATGATACGAGTATAGTAAAGTAAAGGTATATTTAACCTACTGTTTAACCAACAACTTACTTATTTTTTTTTTTTTTTTTTTTTTTATATTTAACAGAAAGCTTACAGACTAATAACACGATTAAAAATCATTCGTAAGTAATTAATTTGCTAATTACAAGCTTCCACATGTATACACTGGAACTTACACCTAAACTTATACTGGCTCCGCCTGCTGGTTTCGCCCGCATGGGTCTCGATCCCATGGAGGTCGTGGGTAATGTCGGGTCGGAGGTATCCTGACCCAAGAGAAGAACTGCCAGAGTGCCGGATCTCTTCCAGATTTGTTAAGACATTTTGACGTGAAAGCGTAACAATCAAACAAACAAACACACTTTCGTATTTATAATATTAGGAGAGTTTTGTTAATATATAGACTAAAATAAGCTAATTATATCTCACACACTACACACCCTCACTCTTCACACTCTCACCCATACTCACACATATCACACGTATTCGCGCGTTTTGGCCCTGTTCTAGGCATATCAATCATTTATTTGCTCTGCTGTTTGTATAATTTTAAGTTACCTTTTACCTTTTATTTTTAATTTTGCATAGTACATTGTCTACATTTCAATTGCATAAAAGATAATGATAAGTGGAAGCGCGGAGTCTCCTAACACAAGCAATTCCTTGCTTAAAAGGTGATCTCCAACAACACATTCTATATGTCCTTTGTAATTGAAATAAATATTTTTTTTTTTTATTTAACATTTTAGTGACTTCATCATGCACATATAAAAAAAAATCTTCTTGTTCTCACACACTTTTCACACACGACTTCAAAAAACTACAATACCTAAATATTCACATACCTACTTATACTTATATTGATGTGTATGCGTTCTAGTTTAACATACATTAACACAGTAATAACAGATTAAAAAGGCATTCAAAGCATATATCTGCGCCTTAAACCATTTACCAACCGTTATTGTTTAACCGAATCTTTGGACACTCCCACTAAATAACATAAATATAAAGACTTATTTTTATTGTAGTTGCAAAAGTTGCAACAGCAATAAACAAAAGCTTTTGTATGAAATGTGCCAAGTATTGGTTCAAATAGGTACTACTAATAATTGTAAATTGTAATTGTGATATTTCAATCCAAACATAGATCAATAAAAGAAAAAGTTACCAAATGTTGTTTATTTCAAGAAAACATATTCCCGCACATAGAAATGTAATTATTTACTTTCCAATAACACTGTTAAAGTAACAAGTGGGATCTCACGGCGATAAAACACAAAAATAACAATATGAACATTTTATAACTTTATGCAGTGCCGAGCAACCAACCTAGCGCTGCAGTTTGTATGGCGGCATCGCATAGGACATCGTGAAAATCAGAGAGACAGGGAAAGTGTTAATAAGTAACTAATAGACCCGACAGAGCATAGCAATGTATTATATATTGGAGAGAAGAAAATATTAAAGTCGATAGAGTAGATATAATTTTTTCTGTGACATGCGGCAGTTTTGCTGATAGTATGTGACGTTGACATGTACCAAAGTGACAACACAAAATCAAATACAGTGGTTCAAAAATCTTTTGGCGCTTGAATGACATTCAAAAGACGCGTTCAAAAGAGGCGTTGTCGTTAAACATTTTATGAAATTGTAATGAAAAAACCGGATGGCGGGGTTGGTTGCGATTTTGGCCACGTGCCAAGAGATTCCTGTATAGCTAGTATTGACTTTTACTTTAACATTGTAGTTGAAAAACATGTTCCCTCATACATTCCTACTGCAAATGTAAGTTTTTACGGACAATACTGAGAGATTAACCATGTTATAATAAGATCATAGACTTCTTATAGGTTTTCCCATAATCTAGTAAAGAACTATTTCCTGTTTTTTTTTTCAAAATTTTAGTTCACTAGTTTCGGAGATAGATAAGGATATGCCGAATAGGTCAGGTCAATTCTATATAAATAAATAAATGATAAATAAGTTTTCTTAACTAATTTTAAAAGTATTAATTTTAAAATTATAATAAAAATATAATCAATCAGAAATTCTTACAACAAGCCCTTTTATACACATGGTACAATATGCATTTTTTTTATTAATTTTCTAACTTGCCCCCTAAAAGTGACCCCCATATTCAAAATTCATTTATTTTCGTTACACGTCCGTATTTGGGTCACAGGAATTCACGTTGTGTACAAAATTTCAACATAATCGGTACTGTAGATTCCGAGCAAATCGGCTATGACAGACGGACAGACAGACAGACACACGAGTGATCCTATATGGTTTCCGTTTTTCCTGTGAAGGACAGAACCCTAAAAGACCAAAATAGAAAATTCTACCCTAGAAAACAATTGCGTGTTACGAACAAATGAGCGTGCACCTTTAAAACGTCATTCATCTACGTCGAACTGCATCATTTATAATGCAACGATCCAAGCCAAGTTAATTATTGATACAATATGTTCTTCGTGTACACGAAGAACATAATGTATCAATAATTGATCTTATTACTTACCCTTGTTTTCCACATAAAATAAGTATGCTTTATTTATACTGTAGGTACGAGTATCTTCAATGAAAACGTTATTAAGGTGCACTGTGACATTGGAGTTAATATTAATTAAGCGATTCGGGATAAAACTGTGCTTCACTTGGTACCTACTGAAAAAGCACTGAGTAAGTATTTTATGTGGATTTTTTTTGTGGATTTTCCTCAAAACATATAAATATAGGATAAAATGTGCTAAAATATTAATTAACTTTCCCGAATTGCTGAAATGGTAAGTATACTGTTATAAAGTCTGTTTGACACAATTTCTGGGAAAATACAGAGAAAACTCACGAAAGGTTTCTTCTTTTTTCCACCAGGAAAATTGATTCTTTAAACGGAATTTAATTTCGGATAATTAAATTATGTCGGTACGGTCACATAGTTTCAAATGTAAAAGGCATTTAGCGTAATACATTTGCAACTACGTTACCAAAACAATTAGGCGTAAAAAAAAAATAGATTTAACAATGTTTTCAAAATTACAGTATTAATAGGTATGGGAAGACAGTGCAATAATGTAGTAATCGCTTCGAACTTCACATGCCACCGGTCTTATTGACTAATTAACAAATATTGGCGTGCTATAAATAAGAGTTCATGGTAACCAATGCTGTCAATGCTGGCAATCTGGGGAGATGAGAGTAACCCGCGTAACAGTTAATCGCTAAAAATGATTCTTCCCTCTCCTTATTGGAATTCAGGCGTGATGCGTTATGTTTCCACTGGTTATCCATAAACCCCTTAGAATGTCAAGTACTTATTAGCAGTTACTTACTACACTTCAGTCAATTTTGGTTATGCGTTCGAGTGTTAAGTGGAGCAAAACAAATTACCCACGTCCCAGTAGATGATCAAACATGCTTACGTCAATTTATATTCAATTAATCCTCCGCGGCTCCCGTAACGATGGCAATGAAAGCGTCACGCTATTTATGTTTATCAGACCTTCGTAATCGGCTTTGTTTGTACTTAATTAAAAAATGTTATAGTGTCTATTGACTTGACAGTGTAGATTATATTAGAGTATACATATCATTATGGTTATGTAGGCGTATTAATTAAAAAGCGTGTAACGATAATGATTGAGTATGTTTGACGCACTCAGGGTAACCAGCCCTGGTAATTAACTCTAGCTTAGTTTAACCTCTACCGTCAACAGAAGAAGAATGACGACAGTGTTTTTAACTCATAACAATATGTATAGATTCCTAATTTCCTACTTATACAGGGTGTTAAAGAAATTGCGTGCCATAGCTTAGGGATAGGTTCAGTATCACCGACAAAGGAACCGAGGACAAAAAAAATAAACAACAACAAAAAAATATTGCAAGATCAACCTTATTTAATACCTACTAACTTAAAATAGCAATCGTTTAGAATTAAAATTATTTTATTTATAAAAACAAAAAAAACTTTAAAAAAAATCCAAATAAAAACATAAAAAAAATATTGCAAGATCAACCTAAATTAGTACCTACTAACTTAAAATATACGTTAGTAGGTACTAAATTGAGTTTTTTTTTTCTGGATTCCTTTATCGATACTGAACCTACCCCTAAGCTATGGCATGCAATTTCTTTAACACCCTATATAGTCTTTACTGTCATGTCAATATAAAATATGTATACGGTTAGGTTAGGCTAAAGGCTTCTACATACCGGGACGACTTGTCGCGCGACGCAACGCGACACAAAGGCACCGCTTGTCCCGCGACACACGGGGCCTTTGTGCCGTGTCGCGTCGCGCGACAAGTCGCGCTGGTATGTAGAAGCCTTAATACGTGATCAAGACTAAACTACTCTGCCCGTAGTTGTCGTAAAAGGCAACTCAGAGATTATACGCAGAGCCTTGATAGCGGCAGTCATCTTTCTAACTATTGCTAAAAGAAATTGCACAGTCTCCATCTGCCATTCTTGGTGTTTATGTTAACCCTCTTAGCCGGTCCATAGTCAGCAGAGCTCGTTTACAGTAGACAATGTTTTTGTTTAATCGTTAAATAACACGTTGCTTAATTTCATCAATTTTACTCCCGATAAACGATAATCAAGCACTCCCAGTTTGTCATTAATTAACTGAAGTGGTATAAAATTGGATCGTTATATTTAAACCAAGCAACCAACCAAGTACCAACGTACACGAAAATTGGATATGCGCCTAATTTTGCTATTAATTTAATATGAATGATTACGTTACCAATATTAAAAAATATAAAACATTATTTACAACAAACAAATATCTGAAAACCTGCTTTTAAATTAAATAAGATTTGTAAGAAAACGAATTAATCAAATGTAATTAGGTAGAATAATTGAATCCATTGGCCGACCAATGAAGCCATTTGAAGATTTCGAAATTGAAGAGATCCTTATTTCAGATCGTCGTTTGTTTAACAGCAGCAATTGTTATGCAAACAGTACCCCTACTACGGTTTTCATAATTGAATATTCAACTTGTGATCAATTTGTCTTGTGAAAAACAAAAACGTATAGCAGTGCTAGTTTCAAGATAAAGTCAAAGTCAAATTCATCATCATCATTTCAGCCGAAAGACGTCCACTGCTGGACATAGCCCTCCTCCAAAGGGGGACGGGGGGGGTTGCCATAATCGCCACGCTCGGCAGGCGGATTGGCGATCGCAGTATGGTGTTAAAATGCATAGAGAACGCTGCTGCCCATTCTCTGGCCTTTTACGACACCCACGGGAAGAAATAGGGCGGTGCTATTATTTACGTCCGGCACCACACGGAAAATGAAAATGAAAAATGAAAACTTCATAGCAATTGTACTACCAGAATCGAATCGTACCGTCGCGTTGAGCCTGTCTGCGGGAGCCTTAAGCAGTGGCAGCAAAGAGATGACCTGAAAATGATAGCTCTGTTCTTTTCTTATATAATTGCATAACGTAAGCCCTAGAAAACCTGAACAAACTCCGATCTTCTTTTCTTTATATTCAGTCTGAAATCTAGATAAGTCCCTGGAGAGTACCTACTCAGATTTGGATAGGAAACTGCACCGTTAATCTGTTTAAATGTTTTACAATATTTTGAAATTAATATAATTATATGTGCTATCTATACTTACAGCTTAAGAGATTGATATCACAACAAAAACATGAATGATTGCATAAATAAATCAACTAGTGATTTCTTAACTCATAATATTGTCAAACAAAGTACATAATAATAATAATACCATTTATTTCAGGCGACACAGACCCATAGAAAAATACTTTAACTTAACCATACACATTGTTTAAACAAAAATTTGTGTTAATAAAAAGGCCTATGACTATGTTAGTAGCACTTCACTTTGCACTAGATAGTGCTGTCCAGTGGAACTTGTCCGCGGAAGCGACGGAACACCACGTCCTGCGGCCAAAAGTCTTCTTCCATGACGAGGGGCAGATAACAGTTCTGAACACGCACGACGAACGCTTAATGAGAAAAAAATAAGTATGCATGAATTTATGTTCGTAGCTAAATCATGATGCGTACATCACAGAGCATCCACGAGTACTTAGATGTACTGCCGGTGCACCTTGGGTCGTTTATTTTAATAATATTTTATATTTGATTGTATGAGTTAATTTCATTATAAACATCGTTTGTGCGGATACGAGGGAAGATGATAATTAATTGCCTAGCCTATTCCCAAATATGTAGGGGTAGGCTTCCAGTCTTACCTGACGGATGTAGCTGAATACCAGTATTTTACACGGAGCGACTACCTATCTGACTTCCAAAACAATTGATAGGCCTACACTGTCGTCCCATACCTTAACACTGTAATTTGAAAACATTGTAATAGCCAATTATTTTTAAAAGAGTAACCGTGGGTTTACTTGCCGGCTCTTCTCGATCGACGAATGATTAATTGGAACCGTGTACCGGTTTCAGACGTTTCTAATGTGCCCACGCAGGTTTATGTGAAATAAAATATTTTTATTTTGAAAACCCAGTAACTGGGTAATACGATACCTCTTGGTAAGACTGGTTGTCAGACTTTCGGGCTTCTGACGACCCTTAACGACTATCAAAAATCCACGAATGACAGCCGGGACCAACGGCTTACGTGCTTTCCGAGGCACGGAGGAATCTTGATATGTAAAGATGGTCACTTATCCACGGACCAACCCCGGCAAGCGTAGCTTAACCTGATGGATCGACCCGTGCAGCAGTTATTACTTAGCCACTAGCTCCTCGAGGGAATATGACAGAAGATGACGTAAAACAGAGTCCACACGACATATCAATACTAAAGTTGTCAAAAAGTAATAGGCCCGTTTTGACATTTCACTTGAATCGATTTATCGTGAGTATCGAGTACCGAGTCGTATGGTTATCAAAAAAAAAATCAAAATGTTTTATTTGCGCAAATAAGGTACAGAATTTTCTTAAGATAAGTATATTGATCTCTTATTCTGCCATTACTTTTGGCATGCAAATTTTACATAATTATTTACTAAGTATATAAAGAAAAACTAATTAATTTGGATTGTGCATGCATTCAATAAATGTATTAAATTAAATTAAGTAAATTATATTAATTTAATTCTAAATTGACTGCCAATCATGATACTACAATTATTCATGACTTACAACTTATAATCTAGGAACTCAAGTACACAATAAAAGCATTTATCAATTAATATGTTTGTAAGAACACTCTTGAATTTAAAAAATGCGAGTGACGTAATGGTACTTGGAATTCTATCATACAATTTTATACACATAATATAACTGTTGTTCGATGTGAGTGTGAGATTCGTCTTGGGTTTATATAACTTGTTGTTACTTCACTAGTTACATCGCGGATGGTCAATGGCGACGTAACTAGTTAAGTAACCATACGACTCGGTACTCCGAGTACGGTTAAATGTCAAAACGGGCCCATTATTTTTTGACAACTATAGACTTACCAACTTATGTACTTATACAATTTCAATCTTACACCTATTTCACTTCCAAATTCTCAGCTTATGCAAATACTCCATGTAGTAGGGGCCTGCCTTAGGGCGTCCAGATGTTGCTCTAACTACTTGCATTTGTATACGTCGTGCCCCCCTTCCGTTCTTATCTCGGCTCTTTGTCATAGGACAAGGCTCCACAACGCTGAGCATTTGTTACGGGGTATATATTTTATTATGTTGATATAAAAATGTGGAAATGTTGAGGGGGATTCATTAAGTTGGTAATGGGTGGGTTAAGGAATTGGAAGGGTGAAAATGGAAAGTGCAGCGTTACCTCTGAGGTTTAAACCAATTAGTTTACCTTTTCCAGCTGGTTATCCATTTTCTAATCTTAATTTTACTGATTTTCAAATTTTCAAATTTGATTATAAATTGAACAAGGTTGTCAGTTTTTTAATAGAAAAAACGTCAGTTGCTGTAATATATGTTATATTTTATGTGTTATGTTTAATTTTGAATTAGATATAGAACCAGTTGAAAAGGGCCGCTTCCGGCCTTTTTCCGGGCACTGGACTATCTGCTAGGCATGCGCGCTTGGTTAGTTTTTACCAGCCGCATAGAATCTGCGTTACGTTAACTTTACGGAACCCTAAAAATTAATAGCTGGTGCAGTTCGTGTGGTCAAACCTTAGTCAACCATCGAAAATGTCTTGGTAAATATCGTTTGACAAAGATTTCATAATTCGGCTATTTCGAAATTACATTTGCCCCTCAAAGATAAAACAAATTTTATTCCCTTATTTCAGAAACATCTTCGGGCACAAATCAAATCAGATTCGCAGTACAATAACGGTAATTTAAGGATATATTCTTTTAGAATTTCCCAAGTGTCCTTAAAACTTTTTAATGTGATTTATGAAGACCTCGAAACTTCCACGGATTTACATGATCCATGTTAGCTTTAGAACATGATTTTAGAATGAGTGACATAGAAAGAAAGAAGTCAATACGTACTCTTATATTATACGTTTATTTTAAAATAATATCATCCATAATGAGCTGATTCGACTCTATACACCGAATAATTATCTCCGTGGCAGAAAATATCGACTGCTAGGCGTGCCTTCGTGTCGGACAGCAGCCCGTGTTGCGTCTAGTACCGCGCGTGTTGACCGCACTAAATAAGCTCGTGGAAGCCAACCCGGACCGCGATCTGTTCGCCAATAAATTTGCCAATTTAATGGTTATGTGCCAATTTTTTTTTGAAAACAATTGTACTTAATTGGTGTTATTAGTGTATGTGTTATGTTTGTATGTACTTTGATTTATGTAATTGTTTTTTTTAAGCCGTGTAAATTAAATAAATAAAAAAATAATAAATATTGACATAATAATAAACAAGCTAACAAACTTAAAATAATAATATGTACTATGTAAGTGTACAAAAAACCAGGTTCCGCGTTCCAGTTTAACCATGTTTTTTTTAGACCATAGACTTCTCATAGGTTTTCCAGTAATCTCTATGTATAAAACTATGTATTTTTTTCAACATTTTAGGCTCGTTAGTTTAATGGTAACTTTTTACCTATTTTCCTGAATAACTTTAAAGGCAATAACAAAAATTCAAAATCAAAAAAACAAAAAAAACAAAAATACCTAATAACAAATATTATATATGAGACCCTCACAGTAAGCCCTTTCATTTGAAAGGATTTGTTATGAGGATTTCAAATATATATTTTTTTATAATTATAAAACATTTTTTATTAAAGGTATTAAAGAAATTAGAATAAAATTCAACAGATTTTCGGCTTAGCAGTTTCAGAGATAACGCCCTATTTCCGAAACTGCTGAACCTAAAATCTGTTAAATTTTCATCTATTTTTTTAGTTTTTCAACTACAATTAATGCCTAATACGGAACTCTTCATTGTGCTTGGTCCGACACGCACTTGGCTGGTTGAGAGAGTGACTTTTTTAAGGAAAAATCGATTCCATTTACAAACATTATTTCGGTCGCAGCAGATGGAGCTCCTGCCATGTCCGGGCGATATTGTGGGTTTATTAGTCATCTTAAAAAAATTATACCACGAGTAATTGCAATTCACTGTGTCATCCACCAACAACGCCTGGTAGTGAAAAAATTTAATGATGGATTGCACTAATTGCATCAATTTGTGATTAAAGCAGTTAACAAAATAAGAAGCAATGCGTTGAATACCCGTTTAATTGCACAATTGTGCGACGAAAATTATGAAGACGTTCACTTACATACACTTGCTCTTACATACCTAATGAAGTACACTGGTTGTCGAAAGCTGCATGTTTAACAAGATTTAACTCACTTTTTGAATCAGTTTTAGAGTTTCTGGAAAGTAAATATGCAGATTTAAATGAAACCCTGATCAAATTGAAAGCAGGCATAGCGTGTTTGACCGATTTGTTAAAAAACAATATTACATTACTTGCAGTTACAAGTACAAATGATGTAATTTCGGCTATTCTTGGAAAATTGATATTAGTCGGCGCGAATTCTCCCAGTTTCTAAACTTGTACAGGCAGAATGTCTTGATGAGGATATTCAGACATGTGTTCAACATTTAAATACCCTGCATGATGTCTTCAAAAAAAGATTTGAAGATATTCTGACGATGAATATACCATACCATTTTTTTTTTCGGTGGGGAAATTTCAAATATCTTCTCCCGCTCTGGGCGGAGAGGGAGGGCGTTTCAGATTTTACTGACTAAAACCCACCCGTGTTCTTTCAGACGTCTGCTTGCCAGGGCCACGATATCCCTTTCGAAAAAACTCGCAACCCTGGCAGGCATTGGCCCTACTGTCAGTTAGTGCTGACATCTGTGTTGCTCTGCCCCAGCCGGGCAGAACTCCACGGTGTCCTCCACGCGATTCACACAGTGGTGACACCCGGGCGTTTCCTCAGGAACAGGAATCTCCAGAAACAACCATGTCCGGTGAGAACCTCCGTCAGGCGGAAGGTAAGGACGCCGTGGCGCCTCTCTAGCCACTCCTCAAAGAGGGGACTCATCGCCACAGTTGTGGCGTGCGCTCTCATATTATAAACGCGAAAGTAAGTTTGTTTGTTTGTTTGTTACCTTTTCACGCCTAAACCACCGAACCGATCATCCTGAAATTTTGCATGTATGTTGTCAGCTGTACAGAAACGGACATAGGTACCTTTCATCTCGAAAAAAAGTACTGTTCCAAAGAAAAATAACAATAACGTTCTTATGGTAGTAGACGGCGCTACATGTCTTTCGAATCATGATTGAATTATATTAATATAGAAACTTGAATAGTGTGTTAAAAGTTTTTTGCCGCCAAACGTAAATCAACAAGCAGTGAATTGATTGTCAAATTCTAAATTAACGCGAGCGAAGCTGCGGGCAAAAGCTAGTGGATCATAAATTCATTTGACAAAACGGAAGTCGCAAATGATTGCGCACTAAGAGGCTACTCAAGCTGAAGGAGCTACGCGAGCTTAGAACCAATGCTATCAAACATTTTGGCTGCAGGCAGAAATACCCGAAAAATATTCTGGGCTATGAGAAATTACGAGAAAACTGCTGATAGCATTTCCCTCGTCATACGTATACATATTGTCGAAAAAAGTATTGGTCTCGTTACAAAACTATATAACAAAAAAAGAAGCAGATTGAACATCACAGAACGGGGAGATTTGCGGTTATTCCTTACAAAACTGCAAATATTGACAACAAATTATCAATATCCCATTAAAATAAAGACAATTTTTTTTAATTGTTGATTTGCATTGTTGAAGTTACGGTACGTTATTAATGTTTAATTTTAATTCTATTATGTCTGTAATCATATTATTTTAATAAATAGAATGCAAGAAAATATATCTACTATCTTTACCACTCCGAATTTAGGGTTGGAACATATCTGCGCGAAAATTCCCAGCGTTAGATCTAATTTTCAAATTTTTTGACGAGTTTTGGGAATATATACCTATAGCAGTAGTAGTAAATATAGCAGCAGTGGGTCCCCTAGTACTCCATACTACATATTGCCTGTATTGCCTGCCAAACTAGGCAGAAATTGTCTTTACAAATTGGTGACCCAAAATATACCTCGAGTTCAAATCTGTTTGCAAGCTTAGGTCCCATTGAAATCCAAACTCGTAGGTCGAAACAAAAGAGGAACGAAAAAATAGAATGGAATGGGAGTGAAACAATAGACCTAGGATATTAAAAATAGTTTTAGTTGTTGCATGAAACAATTGAAAACTAGGTACTATTGATCATTTTGTGTCTACGGGCGCAGGTCAGTCTTTACCAGAAGTGGTCATCGTATTAGTGGTTCAGCAGCTTCAATATCATCAGGATTGTGCCGGAATATAGCATTTAGTTGTGGACGTGGTATACGACATCGGTGCCCCTCAAATTATCTTCTGTCATCAGAAGACAGCCGCCACGCAACCATCGACGCGATGAACATCGCGTCGATGGTTGAGTTCTATAGTGTCACTCTTATCCGACCTGTTCGGTGATTCCTAGTTTCTTTGTAACCAAACTAGATGGCGCCACTTGCTGCTCCATCAGTTCAACTGACCCACACGTATGACTTACATAGAAAAGAGTTTCCTTTGTTTTCATGAATTTTCCTACTCTGAGACTTTTTATTGATATGGCTGTCAACGCAGAATCGTCGAAATCTAAAACAAAAGTCCTCAGAATTAACTTCAGTTCTTCATTGTATAGATTCATAAGTCAATCTAAGGTCTAATACAATTTAAGGGTTCACACGGTATGATTTTAGTTGAATAACTGTTGTGTTGAACAACAAAAGCTGTTCAACTAACTGGAAATCAGGGCCCCAAGTCTGCTATTTTTATAAATTCAGTAATTCCAACACGGATCGTGATTGTCATTTTGCTAAAAGTTCGTAATCTGCTAAATTCATAATGGTCGATCATTGGTCGGTCAATGTTCTCGTAATAGAATTGTGTTATTATAATGGCATTGTCATATTGCCATTATTAAAACCCATTATTTATTTATATTTAATAAACAAGTAACAAGACTCAAAAAAGTGTTAGTAAACAATATTTCTTATTATCTATGTTAGTAAAACGAAACCTACACATTTAATCAAACACCTGCCCCATAGTTATGAGAATCCCTGCTACAAGCTCAACACCGATGTGGAAAGCTTGCAGCAGCGATTCACACACAAGCAGTCCAGTCTGCTCGCGACACACTGCAGTATAATGTTGGGGCTGGCCCGCACCCGGCGCACCAGGGAGGCGCATCTTTTTCGCATCGTAGCGTAGAAGCAATCGACACCAGCTTCAGCAAACATCCCCGATGCGCTACAGAAGCGGAACAGCCCCATCAATACCCGGAACGCATTATTATATTGAATTCGAAGGGCGCTGTACGACTTTTGAGTTTAATCTACCCACAGGCTGCACGTGTAAAATGAGGTGCAATATGCACGAAATAAGGTTCTTTTAACTGCCTTTGAGCAACGTACAAACCTGCGAGCGATCATATTAGCTCTCACCGACAGCGCCCTCCTTTCTCTTTCAATATCATCATCATCTCTGAGGTCAGCGGTCAAAAGATGTCCCAAGTATTTCACCTTAAATACCCTCACAAGCGATATCCCGTTCAACCTGACTGGAGGCATAGGGACAGAATTTCGACCGCTGACACCAAAAATCATGACCTGACTTTTAATGACATTGTAGACCAAACCATGAAGTAAAGCATAATCTTCACAGATGGTCACCAACCTCCTAAGACCACAAACCGAGGCACTCAGCAGCGCCATATCATTGGCGTAACTAATTGTTGTTTACACATACTCCGTCAATGAAACAGCCGGCACGCTCTCTGCTGAGCACCTCGATGCTCATTGACATACAGATTGAAAAGCGTGGGTGAAGTCAACCCCCCCTGCCTCACCCCGCATTCCAACCTATACCTCTCCGGCCCAGCGTACCTGATTGATCTGGCCTCCATACCAGCATTTAAAAGTGCTTATCAACTCAGGAGGAACTCCGGCCTCCTCTAAGTTCCTCCAAAGGATACTGTATAAGAACAGATCAAAAGCTTTGGATAGGTCGAGGAAGCAAGCATACGTAGGTGTTTTCCTATCTGCATAGTACCTCACAGCCCACTTTAGACACAAGATGGCACTCTCAGTAGATAGTCCGGATCGAAACCCGAACTGGTGGTCGTGCAGCTGAACAGAGTCCTTAAGCTGTCTGTCAAGGAGGCTGTCAAGCACTTTTGCGATCACTGTAGCTAGAGAAATTTCTACATTAGTAGAAATGTCATTCATTTGTCATTATGTACGAGATTACCAATATATGCCATTTCTTTCAATGTAGTGTCAGTGGCCGACCCTTGGACAGTCATAATGACGCCATTATAATAGTAGATTACCAGACTTGTCAACATCAAAAATTATGAAATCAATGATTGACCATTCTGACACTATTGTAATAGCAGACTTGAGGCCCAGGATGGCAGCCAACCGATTTATCATTTAAAGTTCGCGAGCACGTTCGTAAGATGCTGGCAGTATCATCACAACGGTAATAATTATATTCCCATTATTTAAATAAATAATATATGAGAAGAAGATTAGGTAGATAAATTATATTTGAAGTTTTTAGCATGTATATGTATATCCTTATCTTATTTATAAAATTCTCGTGTCACAATGTTAGTTACCATACTCCTCCGAAACGGCTTGATCGATTTTTATGAAATTTTATATGTATATTTAGTAGGTCTGAGAATCAGCTACTATCTATTTTTTATACCCCTAAGTGATCGAGACGTACGCGGGTGAAACCGCGGGGCGCAGCTAGTATTTAAATAAATATTTAGTCCACAATTTTCGTTATTGCACCTACCACTGTTTGTCTCTGCATCACCCAAAGGTCGACTGATATAAAATGCCAATGGCATTAAGTCCGGATCTGTAAATTTGTGTGCATAAATTATGAAATAAATAAAATATGCTTAGAATTAGATTTTTTTTTTTTGTAATTCAATTTGTTAGAATGTCTCTTCAGACGGTTCCAATCGCTTTCGAGTTAGCAGTTGATCAACTAAAACCGAACCATGTGAACTCGGTATAAGGAAGTCACGTACGCCGATAAAGTAACGTAAGATTATATCCAATAGAAGATATTATTAGTGTCAGCCTCCTAACCTATAGCCTACGTGGTCCATTCCCCGTCGATTCTCGTAATTTATGACGAGGACAACTGCACCGGGCGATCGCACGATGGGGTTTACTATGTAGTCTATTTACTATGACAGGATGCCCGGATGTCAACGACCGTATGGAGTGTATGGTCGGTCCCCGAAGTAAAAGTCTCTACTTACTAAAAAGGATCCGGTATTTGTTTTTTTTGCGGTCATGCATGAGGTATTTATTCATACAAATGTGACGTAATTGTTACAAATGCATGAATGAATAAAATAGGTACTAAAGTAAATTACCATTCTAAAAAAAACCTGAGCTCAATGGGAAAAAAGTTTTAACTTTCACAAAGTTGAAAAAAAAACAGGTAATATACTAAATATATAATTCGATGAGAAGATACCCTTACCAACTAGCTCCAGATACCCGTATACCAAATAACCGTGATTATATTAAATGTTTTCATCAAACTACATAGTTCACTCCTTCCGAACTAGTTTAAACTACTACAAGTACTATTAGAACCTACAAGAAATCCAGTACCTACCTATTACGTCGGACTGTTTATCAAGTATTGTTACAAGTGAGAATGCCTTGAATAGTTCAAGAGAGTATCAAAAGGTACCTATCACAGACAAAGTTCTGGAACAATCCACAACTAACAGAACTTATCCATTACCGGATCGAGCTTAATCGATCCGCTTGGAACCGGTTCTAACCGGTTATCAAACCTGTTTGTGTAGTACTATTGTAGATTGTGTTTACTGTTCAATGGGCATGAGAATTATATTATTTGGATGGATATAGTATTATCTGAACGGATGATTCTATTGGATGCGAGTTGAGTTTGGCTGAAAGGTATTTTAGAAGCAATTTACTGAATAAGGTTTTGGAGTGTAACAGGTACAGATAGGTCGGACTGATTTTTAGGTAGGACTAAGGCTCCGCCATCTGTCTGTCCGTCTGTCACCAGGCTGTATCTCATGAACCGTGATAGTTAGACAGAGTTAGTTGTTATATATTCACTTTAAAAATAAATAATTAAATTAAAATAAAACAAATCTTTAAGGGGGGCTCCCATACAACAAACGTAATTTTTTTGCCATTTTTATAGATAATGATACGGAACCCATCGTGCGCGAGTCCGACTCGCACTTGGCCGGTTTTTTTTTTCACAATTACGATGTTGGTCCCTGGGAGAAAGTTGTTCAGTTTGATGGTCTGTACCATCCCCTTAATTTTTGTCACACTTTATACAGACACATTGTGTACAAAGTGACATGATTACTTTGTAAAGTATTGCATTACTTTAATTATTGTGAATGTAGCTCTCTACATTCAGACTGTATGGATATTTTTTATTCTTTAATTTTTGTTTTCTTTCTCAGTAATTATTAATGATGGTCCTGGCAGTTTGAGTACTTTATGCGACCTACCCATTGCAAATGTCCTTTTGTTGGTAGTGTTCCTCAAGTAGTTGAGCTCCTTAAGTTCTCAGTTGAGCTCCGCGATTACTGAAAAATGCTTGCATTGACTCTACTCAAGTCTGCGTGGTTCTTTCCTCACAAGACCATTTCAGACACTAATCTACATGGTCCTCATAATTTTAGAGGGATGAGAAACAGGGTGTAAAGTTCACTCATCTTCTATTGAAAAGGGTGTTGTGTCTGGTGGGCAACTGCCCGACGGTTGATGTCGGGACGTTGTATACTATATGCTACACTGAAAAAAAATGCGAGCTAACTAAGATACATTTTCTCTTAGTTGGCATTAAAATGTTTGGAATCACTATTTATTTATTTACTATAAACAAGATAGCATATTTGCCAGAACAAATTCATTTTATTTATATCGACAATGTGACATGTACAGAATAATCACCGGTCTTTGTTACATCATACATGCTTTGTTTGATTTTACTTCTTCACTTTTTTAAATCAAATAATAATTTTAGTTGATGGTAACAAGCAACTTGTTAGCATTACATCATTCTTAAACTGACCAACATTTGAGTTAAATTAAATAACTACCCGTAATTAAAATTGACGGAACTATGATAATTTAACAAACTTCTCCTAGCTTCAGAAGTCAAGATCTTGTTAGGCTCGTATGGAATCAAGATGCGTGATCACATTAAACAAGATGTTTGTTCAAGCAAACACTCTTTTTTTTCAGTGTAGTTGCGTGGTAAACTCTGCTTGCGCGATGCAGGATTTTGCGTGACGTCAGTGTGACGCGTAGTTCGTATGTGGCGATGTTGATGCCGCTACATAACTACGGCCAGGGGGTCACTCCGAACATAAATCAGAAGTATCGGCCGAATGTTCGGCCGTTGCTTGACTACGGCTAACTATGACTGATGACGGCGAAAGAAAAAAAAAAACGACGGCCAACGAGATAAGCCAAAGTAAAAATGTGACCTTAAGTCGGGTAGGTAAGGATTCAAAGTCAAAAAAGGAAACTATGGAAATTATAAAACGGCCGAACATTCGGCCGATACTTCGGATTAAAGCTTCGGAGTAGACTCCCTGACCTCTTAAGTCTGGACTTTAATAGAGACTTTGATCCCTAAGTTTGTTTCGCCATTTCTTCTCAGGGCTAGTCAGATAGGAAATGTCGATACCATCTAGCTTATTTTTTTACTGATTCTAATATACTATTTACAGAATAAACCATTTCATTTCGTTAATTCAGCCATTTTACTTTAATCATAATACTTTCACAGCCTTGCAAACCGTTTCAAAATGGCAATATTGTAAATCAATAAGAAAAAAAACCCAACACTCAACTCCACTCTAAACTGTAGCTCCACGTTATTCACGCCGCCATACATTTTCCGAGTCGCTACCGCCTGCCATATGACGCGACAACTGTTACAATGATCCACAAAATCTTTAATATACCTGGATTTATCTCTCTCCGTACTCTTCCGTGTTGTGATTGTAACTGAAGACAATTTGCGTAGGCATGTTTTTGAGGTTTTTTGTATGGGGTCTTAAATATTCCAAAATGTCAAACTCAAACTCAAAGCATTTATTTCAATTAAATCATTGACAGGCACTTTTGAATTGTCAAGAAGTCGGTCAGTTACAAATATGAAGCTAGTTGCCCATTCCAAATAGTAGGTTCCTATGGAGAAGAACGGGCAAGAAACTCCACGGACACTCTTTTAAATCAAAATGTCATCAGCTAGGTTGTGATTTACTGCGTACTATTAGGCATGATGTGTTGTGAACTATCCACCATGAGCTATCTGTTTATTTGTTGTAATGTATACAGGATAAGTCATGTTCTTTTAATAAGTTCTTTTACTTTTTTTTCATCATCTGCCAACGTCGTCTTTTGGCCTGGGCTGATATCCTTAAAACATGTCACCAAAAGATGAATACACAACTTATTCAATTAATCCAAATCCCGTACCGTTAATTGCATAAAACGTCATCCGCCAAGCTATTACAGGAGTCTTGGCACAAATAATTCCGCCAAGCAACCCCTCGGGTGCTGTTGGGTGAAACTGACAAGTCTTAGTTTAGTGCAATTATTAATTATGTTGTGTTATTTTAGACGCGATGATTTTAGGGTTGAAATGCATTATAATTTTATTGTGTCTACTAAAAATGTTGGGTTAGTTAAAGTGAAAATGTTTATCAATGTTCTTAACAGTATTTCAGTTGTGTAATAAGGGTTAGGGGTCGTCAGAAGCCCAAAAGTCTGACAAACAGTTTTACCAAGGGGTATCGTATTACCCAGTTACTGGGTTGTGGAGGTCAGTTAGGCTGTCGCTCCATGTAAAATACTGGTTATTCAGCTACCGACTGCAGACTGGAAGCTGACCCCGACATAGGAGGGAAAAGGCAGGCAGATTGATAGACTTCGGTTGTTTAATTAGTTACTGACTAAAGTATTATCTTGGTGAGCAGGCACTACTTACTTTGATTCATCATACAGGTTTAAGGCGACGATTACCGACTTTTAATGATTTTATACTGAAGATCACGTCTAAACAAGTAGTGATAATGATTTGAAAAAAATATTTGATAAATGAGAGCATTTTTTCAATAACTTTATGTGAATATTTTAGATCATGTTTATATTACATAGTGAAATTAATTTGTAAAGTTATGACTAACGCGGATAAAAAACTGAGAATGGCGCAAAATCTACGAAGCTTATTTTTCTGAAACCTTCACCAATTTAAAGATAATTTAATTATTGATATTTAATAATACGCGTTTTATTAAAATAGCTTTTGTTTTGTGTATAATAAATTAATAATGCGTCAAATTGGGGACAGCGCTCCTTGATAGGTGGGTCGTATTACTGGCTGAACGTACGACGCGTTGCGTAAGCTCAGTACAAAACACTCAAGCTAACTACTCAAGGTCACTGGCATATATCTGCGTCTTAATTACCCACTATCAGTAATTTTTCCTCTTTATGGTTCATTTAAAAAATAAACTATGACGTTTTTACTCTTACGTAGTATGGTTTCGTATCAATATGGTCAAAAAGAAACCCTTACGACGCGATTTGTTCTGTCTGTTTGTCACATAATGAATTATAGCCTCCAAGAATGGTGAAAGCTGACTCACCTGGACACTCAGTCGCGTACACCTTGCTAATTGTTATCTTCATCATACATACATTGCTGAATTTTGAAACAGATGTAATGTATTCTCATCGTTACACGCACTGGCGGACTAAGGGCAGTGGCGGCACGTGCGGTCCGCCCCGGGTCCCCAGTCCTGGGGGGCCCCCAAAACTCGAGTTTTTTTTTATTAATCAAATTCCAAACAAGACCTAAATGTCTTCAGTAAGTAAAAGGCGGTTTGTAGTGCATGGTAAATATTAACATAGGGTGCTTTTTCGAGCTCGCTTTGCTGACTCTTGTCACCTACATTCTCATTTTTCTCCGACTTCTCTGCATAGGTCGATAAAATATCTCCTATTTATGTATGAATAGTCAAAACCTTACCTATCCGGGGCGGGGTGCTAAAGTTTCGACTTTACTTCCTATGCATTCCTGGCTGTTGGTATTTAGTCGATTTGACTGGGCAAAAATTAATCGATTCTTACTTTCTGATAATGGCAACACTGTCAGTACTGTCACTCAATGTTTAAAACCGACAACTGTCCTCAGTTAGTTCCTCTTTTTATATTTGCTGCGATAGGAATCAGACAGAATTCCTTCCCTGTGAAACGTTCAAATATAATAGACCGTTATTTAAATTCAAAGTCCTGCTTTATACGAATAATTACGCCCGTAACCTAATTTCCTACACTGGCCTGATTTAGTTTTGCTGCCCCAGGCCCCCGACAGGTTTAGTCCGCCACTGGCTACACGACAGGATAAAACAAAGAACTACAGTTACCCAACACTGTACACCGTTTAGAAGACATTCGGTAGCACCTGCAATGCACTTAGTAAGCGAGTTAGCTTCACAAACAGTTGTTCAGTTATGTACGGTCACAACACTCAAGCAAGATATGTGAGCATTTTAGTCGTCTGATGTGACTTGTTGAAAGCTGAATGGACTTAAATTGCTGTAGGTAATATGTTATGTTTGAGGAAAGCTAGTAGAGTTGGAAATGTGTTCTTCTTACGTAGAATATCACCTAAGTGAGCTTTTCGAAAATACAACCAATTGCCTGTTTCATGCTCCCTTTTTGTAAAACACGGTTTTTTTAATTTTGTCAGTTGGAACTGGTCATCTCTTAGCTGCCACCGCTTATTTGAATTATTTTAGTTTTGAATTGTAAAAAATGTTGTATGTTTCTATTTTTTGTACAATCAACGCGTTTTTAGGGTTCCGTAGTAAACAAGGTTTTTTTTTATATCATCCTCACCTTTAGTTATAAATTCGACACTAAAGGTGTAACAATATTTTTCGTTCCCGTTTGGACTACCAAACTCAATTTCGACAAACTGTAATACGACAAGAATTAATTTCGACAGTATGGAACTCCGATAAGAGTTTGAGTTTATAGTAACAAGTTATAATTAGAATAAGAAAAAAGAAGAATTCGAATTTTCAATTTCGTGGACCCATGTACTAAGATTCTAATGATTATATATTTATCTGCATATCTGTTATATTCACGAATGATATTTTAATAAAGATACAACCTGACACTGCCCTGCAAATAGCAAAAAACGTAAGAAAATTTGAATTTCAAAATTAAATTAAATGAAATCGTTTATTCTGTAAATAGGATATCAGAATCACTTTTACACGTCATATAAAAAAATAATCTAGATGTAGCCGACATTTCCTATCTGACTACCCCTGAGAAGAAATGGCGAAACAAACTCAGGGGTCAAAGTCTCTTTTAAAGTCCAGACATAATCTTGGTCAGATCATGTGAGGACCATGTAGATCCGGGTCTGAAATGGTCTTTTGAAGAAAGAACCACACAAATTTGAGTGGACCTGTCCAATCAGTGCAAGCATTTGTCAGTAATCGTGCAGCTCAACTCAAGACTTACGTGGGCTGCAGCTGCGGTTCTACCATAAGGTCAAATACCGGTGAAAATAAGATGAAAGTAATATGACGGAAATCACTTAGGAAATTCATGCTTTACAAGTATGTATTTCTACAAGAATAACTGTTTTATCCTTTCTATACAGGATGGAAACATATTACATTGTCTTCCTAGAAACATTTCTAGGATTTGGTAGGATCACATTTTGGAGAAGTTTAACGAATTTTACTTAATCAAGTCCAGTGAAAAAAATAAAGTAATATATCAAAAATAAACTGTATTGTACACACGGCACGGTTGGCGCAGTGGTTAAGCGATTGACTGCTGCGCTGAGTGTCGCGGGTTCAATTCCCGCACGGAACAAATATTTGTATGACCTACAAGTAGTTGTTCCGGGTCTGGCTGTTTGTGTATGTGAGTTTAAATGTTTTGTAAACGCACCCACATTACAGAAGAAATTCCAAGTGTGGGGCAACGTTTAAAAAAAAAAAACTATGATGACTTGAGATATAAAATTTACTGTTTGGAATAAAGATTTAAATCGTTAGGTCGCCCTTTTTTTTTTTGGGTGGGAAATTGTCAAGTGACTTCTCTCACTTTGGGCGGAGCGGGAGGCCGTGTCAGACTTTTACTGACTAAAACCCACCCGTGTTCCTTCCGTTGCTTGTGTGTCAGGGCCACGATATCCCTTTCGGACAAACTCGCAACCCTGGCAGGCATTGGCCTTATCGGACCCCGTCAGTTAGTGCTGACATCTCTTTGAGGCGCGCGTGGAACACAACGCGCCGTCGACCCGGGCGTGGTCCTTATCGGACGGTGAGCTACCCATCGCTTACCGTCTGCAATACCGCGCCTACGGTGGCCCTAACGCATCAAAAGATAGAAATATTCTAAGATTTTCACATCAAGAGAAAATTAATGATATATAATACAGTTGTGTATGCGAAAACAGTTAAATGTCACTAAAGGTTTACCACGATACGATACAGGAGAAATTCCTAGTGTGGGGCAACGTTTAAAAAAAAAAAAGAGGTTTGCTTTTCAGCAGTAATAATGTTCAAAAATATGTAAAATGTGAGTTTAGTGAGTCATATTTCTGATTTTATGCTTGAAAACGAGATAGGTATACAGTTATAGCAAACATTGTTGTACAGAGCAGCCTTTTAAATAGTAAATATAAAATATATACATAAAAGATGTGGTTTTGTGCAGCAAAATACCACAACGGTGAAGGCAAATCTAGCGCTTTAAATCTTTGGGTTGGAATCAATGTTTTGAAACACGTGCAACAATAAATGTCTGAAATTTTCGAGTTGGTAAGTTTCTCCACAAAGAATACCTATGACTAAGATTTTAGTTTCAAGTCGTTCGGAATGTTATAGTTTTGTTTGTTCAGTTAGATTTATTTACTTGTTTCATGGTTTTGGTATAAAATACTCGATTAAAGGTTCTTATTACATTTTTGCTTTGTAATTATTGTATGCTTGGACTATGTAGGTATTTTATGTCGATTGTACATCGTAGTGATAAAAAAATATGTTTTCATAACGAGTTAAAATACTCTTTATTTTATCAATAAAGAGTAGGTCAGGGTATTATATAAAAGTTTTGTATTTTCTTTTTAAGAACTACAACATGTAACTGAAAAGATATTATGTATTTAGATGAGCAAAATAATGTATCTTCAACATCAGTATTCGATCAAAATATATAAACTGAGCGAAATACATAAATAAACTAATACAATTCTAAAAAATACACCAGCTGACGGCTGCTATTCAATTATTGATAATATCGAAATGTAATTGAAAAAAAAAATACAGAAAACTTTTATAGAACCTCTTCTAATCTTGTATTCTATTATTTATAGGGATAAAAAACTTATTGAATTTGTCTTAAGCAACATAATAAATTATATGTCACATTTTTGTGGTAAGAAATATCAAAGAAAATGCCAGTCGCTGTAGCTTGATGTATCGGATAGTAAGCCAAAAGCTTTCGCAGACGGCATGCTCCACTGTTTCATTTAGCTCCTACAAAAAATCGGCCTCCGATTGTAAGTTTGCCGTCTGCAACGTTTTGGTAACCCACTCCTGATAAAACAAGACGATGCACTTTTATTTTCTTATTCTTTCGTAGATCAGCAGAATAGTGGAAATTACCGACCTTTGTAAAATGTTGCATTTCATTTCATTTATTCAGTAATACAGTTACATTTTTATACATATAAGTTGGCGCAAACATAAACTCATTTGAGTTTTACCGTGCACCAAAATCATCGACCATATAATTTAGAGAATAAACCAAACTTAAGTTCTTAATTGAAATTAAACAACAACGAAAATAACAGCGAGGGGCGAAATATATATCTAATATTAAACTACTACTACTATTTCATAACATCCAACACCGGTAAAATTGAGATAACCTTACAAGACTCTAAAAAGAATATCATTTGATGGACACAAATTTATCTACATATACATAATAATTAGTGTTTTTAACCCTGAAACTTGTTACTAAGTAATCTATTGTTTGGATTACATAATTATATTGAGATTATTGAGAATGAAGCACTACATCCAACACCGGTTAAATTGAGATAACCTTACAAGACTCTAAAAAGAATATCATTTGATGGACACAAATTTATCTACATATACATATTAATAAGTGTTTTTAACCCTGAAACTTGTTACTAAGTAACCTATTGTTTCGATTACATAATTATATTGAGATTATTGAGAATGAAGCACTACATCCAACACCGGTTAAATTGAAATAACCTTACGAGACTCCAAAAAGAATATCATTTGATGGACACAAATTTATCTACATATACATATTAATAAGTGTTTTTAACCCTGAAACTTGTTACTAAGTAATCTATTGTTTGGATTACATAATTATATTGAGATTATTGAGAATGAAGCACTACATCCAACACCGGTAAAATTGAGATAACCTTACGAGACTCTAAAAAGAATATCATTTGATGGACACAAATTTATCTACATATACATATTAATAAGTGTTTTTAACCCTGAAACTTGTTACTAAGTAATCTATTGTTTGGATTACATAATTATATTGAGATTATTGAGAATGAAGCACTACGTCCAACACCGGTTAAATTGAGATAACCTTACGAGACTCTAAAAAGAATATCATTTGATGGACACAAATTTATCTACATATACATATTAATAAGTGTTTTTAACCCTGAAACTTGTTACTAAGTAACCTATTGTTTCGATTACATAATTATATTGAGATTATTGAGAATGAAGCACTACATCCAACACCGGTAAAATTGAGATAACCTTACGAGACTCTAAAAAGAATATCATTTGATGGACACAGATGTATCTACTTATACATAATAATAAGTGTTTTTAACCCCGAAACTTGTTACTAATACCTACTGTTTGGATTACATATTATATTGAAAATGAAGCACTTTGCTTATTAAATGATCGAACTTCAGAACGGGTAAATTGGTTTGATCACTTACTATACTTATCTCTTTCTCTCTAATTAAAAGATAATTACCTACCGCAGTCCCTTTAAAACATTCCTGCATTCTATATACCTTTATTTGTGTTTTACCCTCTGCAGTCGTCAGTACACTGGCTCTCTCTACGGATACCTTTTGTGATGCTAAAAGACGGTTGTACAGAAAACTCTTCTTGTTTGTGTAACGTGATCCAGAGTTCAGAAGTTTGTGTAACGCGGTCCTCCACGTTTACAGAGTCAGTTATTTGTAGAGTTCTCTGTAAACAATGTGGATCTTGTAGGAATAGGAGTCAGTGAGGAAATACTAGAGAATGGTCGGTTTTTATAGTAAACGCATGTATGAATGAAAATAAAAACTAGGGCTCATGTTCATAGTGTGCTATACCAGCGCTGCGACACTTATTTTTAAGTGCCGCAGCATCATGCTGAGATACGGGCCTTTTGGCCTCGTACAGGACTTTCTGTTTTTATTTTTATTTTTTACTTTGTTTTATTTTTAGCTTTGTTCTATAAGTATCTATGAGTGTGTTTTGCTCAATCAATGCTTTCTTTCTGTTTATTTGTTTTATGAGATTATGACAATAAAATAACCGTGTTGATAGAAAATACTGTTATAAAAACATAAGACTTAAATATCCACAGAGAAGCACAGAACCGGTCGAAGTGGCGAGCTTGGGGGAGGCCTATGTCCAGCAGTGAACGTCTTTCGTCTGAAAGGATGATAATGACCCTTTCGTCTGAAAGGATGAATGTGTCTGATGAATATGATTGATTAACATTTTGGACTTTTCAAGATTTATTATCCAAGATAGATGATAAAATAACCACATATTTCATACGCAATAACATCGGCATTCATCAGACACATTCAAGTTTCAACAGCAAAAGTCAACCAAACATTACATTTTCTGAAAAACCTATGCGACGTGTCATACGTACGAACCGAGAGTCGGTTTGCACGTATCACACGTCGCGAAGGTTTTTTCTCGAAACAATACTTTTTATATTCCTGATTCAAAAATTTGCTCGAGTGAACTTATCTTATATATAAAATTCTCGTGTCACAATGTTAGTTACCATACTCCTCCGAAACGGCTTGACCGATTTTGATGAAATTTTATATGCATATTCAGTAGGTCTGAGAATCGGCTACTATCTATTTTTTATACCCCTAAGTGTTAAGGTTAGCTTTCCCACGGGATCAAGACTTACGCGGGTGAAACCGCGGGGCGCAGCTAGTATTCATATAAAAATATGCATTCACGTGTGATTTTGATAGCACTATCTATATCCATAATACATTTTATTATAAATCAAAGTCGCTTTTCGTGTATTTCTGTGTGATCGCGTTGTTCTAACTAAACTATGCAACGGATTTTGATGCGGTTTTCGGCAGCATTTTTTTTCTCAACCCCAATGGTGAAGCTTTTGGCCTCCATCTCACCTGATGTGATTGACTGATACGAGTACACCTGCAGTGCACTCAGTGCAGTGCAGTACAGATGAAGTGAGCGTGGAGTGAGCTGTCAGTGTCATCCCACGGGATGCTAGGGATGAACCAAATATTACATTTACAATCATAATCAAGATTTTAATCATATATTTTATGCTAATTCTGTTGATAATTTTATATTATTTCAAAACTAGTAAACTCCCTCCTAAACATAGTAACAATTAAGGACTAGTCTAGGAAAAAAATGGAAAAACTGACTGAATTTCTGTTTTACTATTTTATTTAAAAACCTCATAAGTAGTAATGTTTAAATACTAGCTTTGAAGTAATATAAAATTATCAACAGAATTAGTATAAAAAATATTATTAAAATCTCGATTACGATTGTTTATTGTAATGCTTAGTCAATCCCTAGCATCAGTGAGATGACACTGACAGCTCACTCCACGCAAGATTTCACGGTGAGATTTTTACAGAATAGCACTGCTGATGTGTAAGTGATGATCAGGCCGAAGGTGAAAGCGAGCTTCACCCGAAATCGTCAACCACAGAGGAACTGACTATCTTACGTCTAACTGCGGAAACACAACAATGTTGTTAACATTGTTTCTATGGCGACAGACTAGGATAAGATAGTAGTAGCTAGAACTTAGGCGGAGTTAGAACAAACCCTACCACCAACCAAACCGAGCAGAACATTTTTCACCCGCTGGGAATCGAACCCGGGACCTCTCTGAGACAGGTGGTATTACCACTAGACCACGGAGGAGATTACTATAATTTAGAGAATTCATTCCTGAAGGTTTATTTAATAATCTAGTGTGCTAAAAATAATAATAAATAAATAATATTAAATTTACATAATTATAATGAATAAATCTCGATGATCTGTCAAGCCGTAAAAACCGAAGCAGGAGCGGGTCACTATAGTTGTCAATATAAAAGTTTGCATTCACGTGTGGCTTTCATTTCACAATTTATTATATTCCATGACAAAGAAAAGGTTGAATGTAACTTATGAATAATTCATAAGTTAACACAAATCTAATAACTACCTATGGCTTAAACGAACCGAGAATTTTCGTGAATGAAAATACGTTGGTCATAAAATGTACTGAATCCTTGAAATACAGACAATTTAATTGAATGTTAATATTATTTCACAATTTTGGAGGAGTAAATGTTTTGAGTATTTGATTCAGGTTTCAGTTGTACCTGTGTTATTAATAGGTGCTGGGATGTTAGCATACCTGACTGTTTTAATTGAAGAAGTAAAATTGACTGCTTCGTTGGTCTAGCTCTAGTGGTCGCAAGCACTACAGCTGAGCACGAGGTTCTGAATTCGATTGTGTTATTGGATTTTTCCATCAGGAATTACTCAGTAGCAGCCCAGAGTCTGATTTGTGCCCGGTTGATGGTAATAGGCTCGCCCCCTTGCTTTACATGGAACTTAAGACTCAGATATATGCCAGTGACCTTGAGTGGTTAGCTTGCGTGTTCTGTACTGAGCTCACGCAACGCGTCGTACGTTCAGCCAGTAATAGGACTCGCCCATCAAGGAGCACTGTCCCCAATTTGACGCATTATTAATTTATTATACACAAACCAAAAGGTATTTAAAAAAGCGCATTTATTAAAAGATCAATAATTAAATTATCTTTAAATTGGTGCAGGTTTCAGTAAAATACGCTTGGTAGATTTTGCGCCATTCTCAGTTTTTTATCCGCGTTAGACTTAACTTTACAGATTAATTTCAATATGTAATATAAACATAATCTAAAATATTCACATTCTAAATTATTGAGAAAATGCTTTAATTTAACATATATTTTTTTCAAATCATTAACACCACTCGTTTAGACGTGATCTTCAGTTTTAATGATTTTATAAAAGTCAGTTATCGTCGCCTTAAACATAACTGGTAAAATGTTGGTGTACCTACTCGTACTATGGCTACCTACACCTCTGCCTAACCCTTCGGAGAAACAAGGATTAAAGTTTTGTTAAGTATAGTGGTTCATTGAAATACAGTTCTCATTTCAGCGTCACTATTCAGAATATAAATGATTAAAGGACAAATAAATAAGTTAGGTATACTTAGTTAATTAATTATTATTAAACTTTAAGGCTCGTACAGACTAGTGCAACGTAGACACTAGTAGCACAATTTCTTGCCGCAGCATTATGCTGCCTTTTTGGCCTCGCACAGGTATTTTTACCCGACTGCGGCGAAGTCAAAAAAGGAGGGTTATGTGTTTGACCTGTATGTATGTAGGTGTGTATGTCCGTCCCTATGTTCCCTCGTATAACTACTAAACGGCTGAACCAATGTTTATGAATGATATGCCGTTAAATTCGTCTTTATTGCGCGAGTGTCACTGGGTATATTATATAAAATCAAAGTGGAGGTTTTTGGCGCCAAAAGGTGTTTTCAAAAAAAAATTCTCGCAAGCCTATCGAGTGGAGTATCAAAATGAAGGGTTTTAAAAAGTGATTACAAAAATATAAACATATTATATGTTTACTGCGTAAAAAGTGAACTTATAAAAAGGGTCGGGTTTTTTTTTTATTGTTTTCACTATTTTGCTAGTTTTATTGTTCCGTTGTAAGAGGCCGTTATCAGCCGATTATAAGTGAGTATAAGTATCCTAATTTGCCGTCTTATAATCCCAACTAAAAAGTGTAAAATAAAAAAAGATAATTAGAACGACTGCATAAAAGTGAATTCAAAAAAAGATGGAAACAATATTTATATTTATTAATACTATAAACAATCTCATGCAGTCGGAGGCATCTTCTTAAAATGACAATAAAGGCTTCTATAAACCGGCGAGACTCGCGACGCGACACAAAGGAGCGTCGCGTGACACGCGGGGCCTTTGTGTCGCGTCGCGTGTCGCGCCGGTCTGTAGAAGCCTTAACGACCTATTTAGCTGCATCTAGTTAGACTGGAAGCCGACCTCAACATAGTTGGGTAAAGGCGGGCAGATGATGTGTACGAATTTTGTAACGCCCTTAGGGGTAATTTCCTTTAATTTTAGTGGCTTTAAGAGCGTTTACGACGTACAGCATTTCATACAACCGTTCAAGCCCTTATTTTTCGAAATGACTAAACCGTTTTAAAGAAACTTCATACGCATAGGCAGGATGATGAAAAAGTTAGTTAAGAACATTTTAGAAATGTCTTATTTAAAAACAAATAACTGGAAATCTCTGTTTCTATGGAAATTTTAAAATCGGTCTTTTTTGTCTGTAGCACTATTTTTCGAAAATGTTTAACTAACTTTTTAGACCTTTGTATCCTGCTTATGCGTATGAAGTTTCGTTAAAATCGGTTCAGCTATTACAAAAAACAAGGGCTTGAAAGTTTGAATGAAATGCCGTACGTTGTAAACTCTCTTAAGGCGATGATAACCGACTTTTAATGATTTTATACTGAAGATTACGTCTAAACGAGTAGTGTTAATGATTTGAAAAAAATATATGTTAGATAAGAGCATTTGTTTAATAACTTAATATGTGAATATTTAAGATTATGTTTTTATTACATAATTAAATTAATTTGTAAATATGTCTAACGCGGATAAAAAACTGAGAATGGCGCAAAATCTACCAAGCGTATTTTTCTGAAATCTTCACCAATTTAAAGATAATTTAATTATTGATATTTTAGTATACGCGTTTTATTAAAATACCTGTTTTTTGTGTATAATAAATTAATAATGCGTCAAATTGGGGACAGCGCTCCTTGATGGGCGAGTCCTATTACTGGCTGAACGTACGACGCGTTGCGTGAGTTCAGTACAGAACACACAAGCTAACCACTCAAGGTCACTGGCATATATTTGAGTCTTAAATGCTAATCTTGTGTTACCCGCATCCTGTAATGATATTCCATTCCCAACAAGCCCTCAATTTTAGTCCGACAGGTACCTAAGTTAAAATTAAGTAAATACTAACTACCTTTCCCTGTAGTTTGAAATTTTGGAGTTCCACGGAGAGATTAATTAAAGTTACTTAATTAAAGCGCCTATAACATAAATAAAGCCGTAATTTCGGCATATTTTCGAAGGACCCTTTTTGTTGCTATTGTACTTTTAAATATCGTTTAGCTTTATAATCCCATACTTGTTTTTTTGTAATTCGGAGGAGTTTTCTTACCACAACGATGTTTTTTAAATTTTTGATTTGCATCATCTTTCCTCACGTTCTCTGTGGGTTTCGTGAAAAGGGACGGAAGTCTGTAACAGCAAGTGACAGCTTGAGCATGGAATAAGTAAGTAGTATTTAATAGCATGGAATTAGTAAGTAGGTACTATATAATAGTATGGAATTAGTGTACTCATTGAATTAGTAAGTGCTATATAATAGTATGGAATTAGTGTGCTCATGGAATTAGTAATTACTATACAACATGTCCCAAAATTAACGCACAACCTCTTAAGGGGTCATTGTACTCATCATTATGAATCCATCAATTGACGACACGGTTGGCGCAGTGGTTAAGCGATTGAGTGCTGCGCTGCGTGTCACGGGTTCGATTCCCGCACGGAACAAATATTTGTATGACCTACAAGTAGTTGTTCCGGGTCTGGCTGTTTGTGTATGTGAGTTTATATGTTTGTAAACGCACCCACAATACAGGAGAAATTCCTAGTGTGGGGCAACGTTTTAAAAAAAAAAAGATACAGTTGCTTATCCTTATTACCATGGTGAGATGTCAGATGTCACATCATACGCGACTACTGTAAGGCTCGCTTTTTTTTATTTTCTGATGTCAGCCGAGAGTAAAGAGTTGAAGTAGTGTTAGTAGTTAGGCTGACTGTCCTGAGGGCACGTAAGTGCAGTAAGGCGCATGTCAGCAATAAAAAACCTGTCTAAGCTCTCCTCCTGGCCCCTTATGCTATTGAACTCCGTGCTACGCTAGGCCAGTTCAATGTCAAAGTGTTACAGTCAACGATTGTGACATGCAGTCGACTGCACATAGGTACTCGAGTAACCGTCTCTAATGGAAGCTATTTTAAATTGGATCGACTTAGGGATTTCATATATCAAACCAGCGCCTAGGCACAAAATGTCTTTACTTATGGCGATGAAACAGTAGCTTATCATAAAAAAAAATAAGTAAAACATTAATTTAACTTAAACTACTTTAACCACTTCCCACGACCCGAGAACATCCTCATTCCAATAATTAAATCGTCAAACATAACTGCCAAAAAACAAATGCCTAATCAAACTCACCATTTCACAAACATTTCTAGGGTAATCCTAATCGCCGAATGCACTGCAGTTTCATAGATAGCGCCACAAAAGGATTTAAGTGTGGCCCACAGGGATTATTGACAAAACTGTGGGCCGTGTCAGTTGGTCCTAGCACGAACACATGACGTAAACGTAACGTAAATTCGAACGATATTTGAATCGAAATACAACTAGAAAGAAAGAAGAGTGGTCTAACCCACAGCACTGCATCGCATTGCATCGCCCGTCCGCTTTTTTTTTTTTCAAAATTTAAATTAAAATATTTTATTTCACATAAACCTACATGGGCACTTATGAAACGTCAGAAGCTAGGTGCACGGTTCCAATTAGTTGTTTCCTATGGAGAAGAGCCGGCAAGAAACTCCACGGTTACTCTATTAAAAATAATGGGCTTTTACAATGTTTTGAAGTTACAGTGTTAATAGGTATGGGAGGACAGTGTAGGCCCGTCAACAAGTACCAAGTACTTAACAAAATAGAAAATGGTTAACAAAGCTACAGTCCATTAAGCCTACAACGTGCTCACATTAACAAAAAAATATATATTTATATATACTACTTTGATTTAAAGTACTTTATTCTCATTAACACAATCGTTACCAATGATATTGTATCAGTGCGGGTAGAAGAGACAAAACAAAAAGCAAAAAATAAAGTATGGTCACTGTCAACAAAATTATGTACTTCGTTTTCGCTGTGTTCTTTCAGACTTTTTTTCTTTTTACTCACCTCTTAAGGGTCGTACCGTGATGTTAAATATCTTATAACCTTTTTCAAGAATTGGACTATCAAATGCAAAAAAAAAATTCTATTTCGACTGGTAATATTTGTATTACCAGTCGGATTAGAATTTTTTTTTTGCATTTGAAGGAGCGAGCTCTGGGGAAGTACTACCACCATACCCGCTTCTATCGCCAAGCAGCGTTGATGTGCCCCGGTTTGAAGGATATTTGTGCCGGTGTGCACACGACACATGTCAGCTTTGTATCTGTGATGGCAACGCATCTGGGACGCCTATGGTATTGCATATTTCCTTAGGCGATGATGACACTTACCGTCATTTGGGCTGTCAGCTATAAAATAATGCATTGGCATGACAAGGCAGATGGGTTGATGATCAGAGCATGTCATTAGCAGACAGGACCTATACCATACACTCTAATAGCAGGCCAACATTATAAATAAAAAAAATAAAAAATATGGTCCATTTGCTTCCAAGCAAATTTTACTCTCTCTCTTTTAATAATATATCCCATATATCCTTTATTAGTTTTCGTAAAAAAAATTGCGACAAGAACAGTTAGTATCACCCATAATTACATGAATAAAGTCTTACAAATAAATTATTATGTCCGAAATGAGTATTTTCAATTTTAAAATCGTTCGATTTTACGTTACATTTATCCGCGCGTTCGTTCTAGGCCTACAGTTGGCCCATTGTGCCCGTACTTATGCATTACAAAGGCATGATAACCATCTTTGGTGAGCACGTTATTACAAAGGACTTCAGTGTTTATCGTTAGTTTGGTATTCTAGCTTTTACGTTTGTACTCGTAGTATTGCATTATTTATTGAGATGGTTGTGTGTTTTAATTGTTTAAGATCATTGATCTATCTTATTTGTGAATTGTATACTCTCAACGCAAGTACGTACCTTTCCTCCTTGCGCTGAGAGTTAGCTATTCCGAACTTAGGAAAAAAACTGCCGTGAAATATCTTATGGCGAAATTTAGGTTTAGTTACTTATACGAGTAGGTGCACCTCACCCCAACTCCACCTGTGAAGTCCCTTCTGGCCAGACGAAGCCCAGCTTACTCTCACCTGGACACATGTAACAAGGTCTGCAAATCACTGGGCATTAAAGACTTTTTAACCGCTCGCCTAAAAAGTGTACTAAAGAAATGGCTTCTGGAACTAACATACACCGAAACAGAACCATTGCTCTAACGTTTGTCGACAAGCCAAAGTGCCAGCAACCAACATCCTACTCTCACACATTCACCCTCACAGACACTCACACAAACACACACACAAAATAATACACGCTTTACTAAACTAGCCTCGTAAACTGATTTATTTCTTCCTGCTCAATCGCACTCCGACCCCCAAGATACAAGCCCTGCTTAGTTTGGGGGTCAATAATCAAACCAAAATACTGTGATGTATAAACTCATTTGTATTTATGTAAGATAACTTTCTGTCATCACCTTTTACTTTTTTTGCCAATAAAACTTTTTGTATTTGTTTGTACCTCTGCCATATATGATTTTCTGTTATAATAATAAAACTTTTATTAGCAGAGATCCATACAGTGTTAGTAAAGAAATTTTAAATCTAATGTTAACCTAATCATAATCCTATGCTTATGTCCGGAGTCGGACCACATACTACCCACGTAGTATACAGAGTGTTTGGCGCATGGACCAAAACAATTTTTTGGGGGGTTGGGAGGGAGGGTCATTTGCGAGGTTTCACCAAAAGACCCCATGTCCTAAGTGTCAAGGTTATTAAGATATGATTTTTTTTGAGTTTTTCACAAAATTACCGTATTTTTTTTAATGAATTTATAAGTTGTAATTTTTGCACACATTTAAAAACAAAATTGACTTTGGAAGCATATTTTTTTTTTGAGATTAATTGCATCAAATAATGATTTATTTAGAATAAGAATACATTACAGAATACAATAATAGTTATTTCGTGCAATTACAACCATAAGCAAAAATAAATGACGATTTAAAGGCGAGATTCCGGGTAATTTTGGAAAAAAAACTAAAAAAGTTGGGTCGGTCCATGCGCCGAACACCCTGTATAGTACTTGTAGATGAATGAAATCCGATCCAGTGATGCAGCATCGGACAATACAACCTACCGCACAACGTTCTCAGGATGCTGTAGGAGCTGGCACGCATTCTGCGAAGGATCAAGGCACACCGGTTTCAGATGATGGCATGAAAACCTTCAATCCTCGGCTCTACAAACATCCCCGAAGCGCTGCATAAACGCGGGAGCCCCGCCAGCATCCTGAATGCATTGTTATACTGCACACGCAGGGCGTTGTATGTCCTTTGAGTACACCTAACCCACAGACTGCAAGTGTAATGGACTGACTGGCAAGAATGACTGGCAGTAAGCTCTAAACAGTGAAAAAAAAAATTGTTTTCCTTACGATGTTATTCCTTCACCAATGTCAGTAACATGCAATCTAGATTCAGAAAGTACATAATGATTTGAAAAGTCACATTGGTACTTGCCCGCATTTGAACCCACAGACTCGTTATGAGAGGCGAGGCCTTAAGGCGACGATAACCGACTTTTAATGATTTTATACTGAAGATCACGTCTAAACGAGTAGTGTTAATGATTTGAAAAAAAAATATATGACAAATTAGAGCATTTTCTCAATAACTTAATATGTGAATATTTTAGATTATGTTTATATTACATAGTGAAATTAATTTGTAAAGTTATGTCTAACGCGGGTAAAAAAACTGAGAATGGCGCAATATCTAACAAGCGTAGTTTTCTGAAACCTTCACCAATTTAAAGATTATTTAAATATTAATCTTTAAGTATACGCGTTTTTTTAAAATACGTTTTGTTTTGTGTATATTAAATTAATAATGCGTCAAATTGGGGATAGCGCTCCTTGATGGCCGAGTCCTATTACTGGCTGAACGTACGACGCGTTGCGTGATCTCAGTACAGAACACGCAAGCTAACCACTCCAGGTCACTGGCATATATCTGCGTCTTAACTACGGGGCCATCACGACATGCTGTTAGTAGGTCGTGGTCATGGTCACGGTCAAAAGGATTCTTTTTTTTCATAAAGCTCGTTGGATTTTAAAACCCATTTAATATCTCTACTGTTACTGTTAAAATAGTTCCCAGTCCATTACTTAATGAAGTTTGAACTTTGTATAGAACGATCGTGTGTAAATTTTATTCAACCGCCGAGTCAGCGTTTCCGACCATTAACCATGAATGTTAAACGTTGCGATTAAAACTTACTGGGAGGACAGTTTTAAATATCAATCTAGGGGCGGTTTAAAAAAATCCTTAACAATGTTTTCCCAAAAATTGTTAAAATTGGTAGGTACCTAAGCTGGGCCCCAAGTCTGCTATTTTTATAAGTTCAGTCATTCCAACACGATCCCATTGGCATTTTGCTAAAAGTTCGTAATCTGCTAAATTCATAATGGTTGATCATTGGTCGGCAAATGTTCTCGTAATAGAATTGTGTTACTTATAATGGCATTGTCGTATTGCCATTATTATAAAATCCATTAGTAGAAATGTCATTAATTTGTCATTATGTACGAGATTACCAATAAATGCAATTTCTTTTAATGTAGTGTCAGTGGCCGAACATTGGAAAGTCATAATGACGACATTATAATATTAGATTACCAAACTTGTCAAAATCAACAATTATGAAATCAATGGTCGAGCATTCTGACACTATTGTAATAGCAGACTTGAGGCCCAGGTAGAGTGGTTGATAACTAAAAAAACGTCACTTGGCAAAAATAAAACAAAGAACATAACATAATATTACGCCTGTATTCCCCGAAGGGTTAAACAGAGGTGTACAGTCACGAGCATAAATATGTTACTATTATTGGCAATCATATTTGATTGCATGATTCATTCATGCAGCCGTGAGGCACATTTTTCTGCTATAATTCTTTTATCGCACTTTTACATTTGTTTTATTTATATTCTGGTGTATATTTGTGTGCCTTTTAGTCTGTGCTAAATAAATGTTTTTTTTTCTTACTTCTTCTTTCTTCATTATATATGACGGCAAATATGGGGAATCACTTGTGGAAGGCATATAGATACACTTTCCGTGTGGAGCCGGGTGTAAATAATAGCACCATCCAATTTGTTCGCGTGGGTGTTGTAAAAGGCGACTAACGTTGAGTTGCATGAAACCACCATTTGTTTAAAGGATACTTTAAATAGGTGCCATCCCTTACATTTCGTATTAAAAAAATGAGCCGTCACGGGACGCCTGGCAGATGTGAAACATCGAAATTATTTACACACTAATACTTATTGACTGTATAGTAGCATTTGCCGCCTCGACACGCGGCATGCGTCGCCCCGCCAGCGATTGGATTCTATGTTCTATGTTCTATATTATAGGGTTTGGTTTCCGCACTTAGTCCTTCATGTGGACCATTGTGCGTGGGCCATGGCGGCCGCCTGCAGCGATTGGGGTTACGTGCGGCTATAGATGCATCACATCAAAAAGTGACAGCATAAATTTAAAGTCTCCGTTAAACTAATGTTGGTTTCGTCGTCCATTTCCCCGTAAGGGAGTTACTAGAGAATGGGCAGCAGCGTTTTCTATACATTTTACCACCATACTGCAATCACCAACCAAAGCGTGGTGATAATGGCAACTCTAAGGACGGGAGGGGAGGGGAGGCCTATGTCCAGCAGAGGGGCATCTTTCGGCTGGAATGATGGTGATGATATACATACACGTGGCAGCACAAAAATATGTGACATCAAAGGAACACCAAAACTATCCGGCGAGACAAGTGACGGTAAAATAAAGGATGCAGCATCGGCTTCAAAACTATCCGGCGAGACAAGCGACGCTAAAATAAAGGATGCAGCATCGGCTTCAAAACTATCCGGCGAGACAAGCGACGCTAAAATAAAGGATGCAACATCGGCTTCAAAACTATCCGGCGAGACAAGCGACGCTAAAATAAAGGATACAACATCGGCTTCAAAAATATGGCATCATCATATACTAGCCTTTTCCCAACTATGTTGGTGGGGTCGGCTTCCAGTCTAACCGGATGCAGCTGAATACCAGTATTTTACATGGAGCGACTGCTTGTAATTATGCTTCAAAAATATGTGTCAATGCAATAATTATTAACGAACATGCCTTGCGTCATAAATATGCTGCCTACTCAATTAAATTCCGGAGAATGTGATACAACGTTGTGATCGAAACTTTCTCACTTTGACAGCATAAAGACCTGGCAAAATTGTTGAAAAACCTGAAAGAAGTAAGTAATTGAAACAAGCTGCACGGGAAGCGATCAGTATATTTTTTGATAAAATAATGTGCTTAGAACCTCAATTCCCAGATCCGCTTTTTTTTTCAATAAATTTTCTGTTTAATCTCAACAAACCCTTCTTTTTCCCCGAACCCAGTATTTCATTTTATCTTTCTACAAAGAATAGATTGAAATCTAGAAAAACTCGAATTATGGGGTGGAAATAAGAAATAATCAATTTCTCAGCGAAGTCTACCGCTGGGAGGAAAGTTTCATTGTTTTATCTTTCAATACAATAGTTGTGTGTCTTTTGGGAGTAGAGTTGACCTTGTTATCAAGTGTTCGTGTGTTCTCGGGAGTAAGAAACTAGAACGCCTCAGGACATCGCTGTTGGTGTGAAATTTTATTACTTTCCTCCGATATTGCCTTGAAATGCCTATGGCATTACGGGTTTGTAAGTCTTGGCTTTTATCTCACCTGATGATAAGAGATGAAACTTTTTGCATTTTGATTTGTTTGTACCTACACCTCTGCCGTATGTACTTCATTGGAGTTACAGATGTGATTTTCCGTTATTATAATAAAACTTTTATTAGCAGACTACAGAGATCCATACAGTGTTAGTAAAGAAAATTTTAATCTAATGTTAATATCCTAATCATAATCGTATGCCTATGTCCGGAGTCGGACCACACACTACCCACGTAGTAAAAATTGTGTTAGTCCATGCGCCAAACACCCTGTGTGTTTGGCGACCCGACGGTGGAAGCGACGTTCAACCGGAATCCTCAACCACAGAGGAACTGGCTATCTTACCTCTAACTGCTGAAACACAACAAAATGGTGGTAGCCAGGCGGACTTAGAACAAGCCCTACCACCAACCAAACCGAGCGGATATTTTTTCCCCGCTAGGAATCGAACTTTGAATCTCTGGGTCTGAGACCTGGAGGGGGGGACCTTGGGTTGACAACTATACTACAGTGGTTTACAATGGAAGTAGGATTTAAAACATAAAAAAATGTGTGAAATGTATATGGGAAAATAACATAATTTAAATCAGCGCCATCTCTTATTACCTTAAATATTTACTACAATGTTCTTACACTTCTACCATCTAGCGGTTAATAGTAAAACCAGCAATCTTCACAGTTATGAAATTGTATTCTAAATGTTTTAAAAGCTAGTCAGGTGGCGTACGAGTATCAGGAATCGAAATGCTGTAAATTGTTCTTCTGCTTTTTTTTATTCAGCGTTTTCCGTATCACTGTATCAGACAGGTGTTGATGGTGTGTAGTAGGACTATGTTGCTACTCCCTACTAGATGGCGCTGTAAATGTACATAGTGATAGCGAATGTTAGTAAACAGTTTTCTGATCCATGCAGATTTTTAATGATGAATACAATAATTTGGTTCAAATTATAGAAACGGACACAATTTGAAAGAGATGTTTTCACAGTATAAAATGTCACTGTGTAAATTACACATTTTCTTTCAGATGGGTTTTTCAGAAAAGCACTGTTAGTATTTATAAATTATCGAAAACTCGGTAACGTACGTACGTAGTAGTACTTTGAACTTGAAGTAGCCCAACGTGCAAGACATATCGTGGGCCTTTGAATAGGACTAGTTAGACTAGCTTTTTATATAGGTGCCCATTTTGTTGTTCCTTCAGTGCCCAAAAAGCGACTTTAGACTAACCAAAAGTATATTCCAACTTAAAAAATAACTACGTACCTACCTGTAAATTATTTAATTATTTATTACCACTGGAGCGGAGACCGCGTATCGGCAAGCGGTGTGTGGGACGCCCCCCAGCTAGATGGACCGACGACCTCAAAATGGTGGCTGGGACAGACTGGATGTGGAAGGCGGAGGACAAGGTGTTGTGGCGCAGCCTGGGAGAGGCCTATATCCAGCAGTGGACTGCTATAGGCTGAGTTGATTGAAGTAACTTCGGTAGAATATACAGGGTCAAATTAAATTAGCTAGCGGAACTCCGCAGGCATGTTGGGTATCGATATCTAAATACGATCAAACGAAAAAAACAAAACATTGTATTTTTTTTGGGGTCAATGACTAGTTACTTGAAATATGAGTTTCAAAATCAGTTTTTTTTCTGTGTAAACTTCACAGATGTGATAGGTATCGATAACTAAACACGATAAAACAAAAACTTAACTACTTCAAGTAACTTCACTGCCAGTGGTCATTGACACCAGAAAAATGGAAAAATAAATCTTACTTTTTGTCGTTTTATCGTATTTATTTATCGATCCCAACACGTCCACGGAGTTTCGCTAGCTAATTAAATTTGACCCTGTATAACTAAAGAAGACCTACACATAGGTTTTGCAAGCACGTTGAACCATAACAAGAAATTAATACCTACTTAGATGTAGTAACAACTTAAGCACAGTTTTTCTTGTGCAAAAGAGACCAATCTACCACCTCACCATAGTCACCATTTACCATCAACGTGCCACCAAATACCAGCAATTTAAATAAATATCCCACATCAAAGAGTCAATTATCTCAGCCGCCATAGCTGCGCCCGCACCGCCTCCCAACGTCGACCAATACGCAAACGACGCATTCTGTACATAATGACATGCAAAATTACCCCTTTAAGTAAAAAGTCCGCTCGCTAAATTATACCTCTATTATGTATAACTGTCGTTTGGTGCAATGGTTATGTATTTAGGTTATACATACTAGTTGGTGAATGTGGTTTTGTCTGTGAAAGAGACAAAATAATTATTGTCTTTTTATACTGATGAAATTTTAGTTTTTTCTTTGAGAGAAGGAACTTGCTTCTCCTTTAAAACCTCAATCTACCTAGCTTTTTATCAACTTTGTTGGGGACGGCATCCAGTCTAGCTGGAACCTGTAATTTACATGGAGCGACTGCTTATCTGACTTCCACAACCTAGTTACTGGGTAATACGATATCCCTTGGTAAGACTTTTTTTTTGAGTTGGAACGAAATACCTCTCCCTTATAACCTCAATCTGCCTAGCTTTATAACAACTTCGGGTTGGCATCCAGTCTAACTGGATGCAGCTGTGACTGCGTATCTGACCTCCACAAACCAGGGCGTCTACTTCGAAGCGTTAATCCGAAGTATCGGCCGAATGTTCGGCCGTTTTATAACTTCCATAGTTTCCTTTTTTGACTTTGAATCCTTACCCGACGTAAAGTCACATTTCTTTACTTTGGCTCTCTTTGAGTGTCGTTTTTTTTTTCGCCGTAGTCAGCCATAGTAAGCCGTAGCCAAGCAACGGTCGAACATTCGGCCGATACTTCTGATTTATGTTCGGAGTAGACTCCCAGTCACTGGGTAATATGATAACTTTTTCGTAAGACTGGTTGTCCGACTTAAAATCGCAATATATAACCACATTTTTTTCAGGAACTAGGTATAATTATGAGTAGTTTATAGTTTGCAATTTTAATCAGATTTGTTAGACATATTCCTCTTCCAAATTGGCATAGAGAACCGGGTGTTGTGGTGACCACACCCGGTTCTCTATGCCTTTCGCATCCATTCTGTCCCTGCCGCCTTCGTAAGGTTGTTGATCCATTTAACATCGTTGGCCCCCCAACTCTGCCTTTTCCTATTCCCGGTCTCCACTCTAGGACTCGTCTGGTGCTACGGCCACGACTCTTGTTGCGAAATTACAACTATCCTTCAATTGGTTTAATTTTATGCGGCAAGCATAATTAGTATCACCTGTAGATATAATAAAGGCTTAAATCTGAATGAATATTATAAGCGAAACGAATATTCTCGGCTTTAAAAATCGTTCCAATTTACGTTAAGTATACTCCGCGCGTTCATGCTAGGACCACAGTCCTTCAATGACATGATTAGCCTACTGCCACTTCAGCTTACTAACTCTGTAAGCTATGTTCGTAACTCCAGTCCCCTGACTTGGATTCCGTTTGTCTTTTTTGGGGTGACCACTGAAAATCAGCACTGTGATGTGGGTCCTCCATAACACAGCATCATGCTGATTGGAAGCCTTCTTGACACAGTCATGACGTGCCAACTGTTTCTGTTTTATGCTCGTGATTAATATGTAGATCGAATTTGATTTATTTTTCTGATAACGTATTGCTCGAGTTAATTATATTTTTGTATGCACTTTGTGTTCCGTTTGGTGCCGGACGTAAAGAATAGCACCATCCCATTTCTTCTCATGGATGTCGTAAAAGGCGACTAAGGGACTTTCTAGAGAATAGGCAGCAGCGTTCTCTATGTATCTTTAAAACCATACTGCGATCGCCAACCCGCCTGCTAAGCGTGGCAAATTTGGCATTATGGTAAATCCCCCCTTTTTGGGGGAGGCCTAAGTCCAGCAGTGGACGTTTTTTGGCTGAAATGATGATGATGATGATGCACTTGTTTCCGTCACAAATAAACTTATTTTTCTTTCTTTCTAGGAAAATAAAAAGACACCGTAGAAAGAGACCGTGTGGAACATATTACATCTCTCTTACTCTCTCTATTAATACAAAGTCAGCGAATGATTGAAGAGAGCATGTGCACATCTGAAAGGTTTATTTATTTATATAATAACTAATAAGTGGGTTGGTATTTGAAATTGGCACTTCAGTGCTGCAGTTTGTAAATCGGAGTCTTGGCATTGGTTCGGAATACCGGGATATGAATTAGTTATAAATGTTTTAATATATGACAAGGCTGATCTTAGTGCCAATCAAACTGAACGCGATCAGCACATCTTAACCGAGTTCAAGAGTTGTCAGTGTCAATATTGACGGCACGGTTGGCGCAGTGGTTAAGCGATTGACTGCTGCGCTGCGTGTCGCGGGTTCGATTCCCGCACGGAACAAATATTTGTATGACCTACAAGTAGTTGTTCCGGGTCTGGCTGTTTGTGTATGTGAGTTTTAAATGTTTGTAAACGCACCCACGATACAGGAGAAATTACTAGTGTGGGGCAACGTTTTTTAAAAAAGCAAAAGCAATAGCAAAAAATATTACAAATAAAATAATGACAGTGACAGCTCTTAAACGTAGTTTATGTGCTAATCGCGTTCAGTTTTCATTGGTGAAATTCGCCCTTAGAGTATTAAGAAATAACATTACAAACGATTAGACGTGAACTCTGATCAACTAAATTGGCGTGACTTGGCATATTTCTTGAACCTTGCTTATAAACGGTAAAGTTTAATTGCCAGGCTAAGTTTACCTGGTTACTGTGTCTCATAGATGTCTTAAAGTATTAAGATACCTTCATAGATTTCCCCAAAACTTTGTTACAAGTAAGCTGTATTTTTTATCTAAAGACTTTATAATTATTATCTTTCTTTCTTTGAACAGTGGTGGCGCAGTGGTAACAGCCGCGACTTACGAGTTGTAGGTTCGATCCCAGATAGGCGCTTTACTTTGTGTAAATCATTTCATCACCACAGCTCTTAAAACGGTGAAGGAAAACATCGTGAGGAAACCAGCATGTTCTAGAACCGAAAATTCGAAGACATGTGAAATCCACCAACCCGCATGACTGGTGGTGGTGGATGACGGCCCACTGCCTCTCACGGAGAGGAGGCATGTGTCCCAGCAGTAAGAAAACATGCTAATTATGATTATGATGATGATCTACCTTTCTGAATATTATAATATTATTTGTTATTCAAATCATTTATTTATTTATTTAATCATTATTTACACCCCTAAAATAAACAAGAAGAAAAGAACAAACAAATACATATGTACAACGGCACAGGGTGAAACGGACGTACAAACTAAGTATTTTCTTATTCTTTCTGATCGGATCAATAAGAATAATTTTATTTTTTCTTAAATACAGACATTTAAATATTAAGGTGATACACTATAATACAGTTTATTCTATGATCTGATATTACATCTGTGTCCTAACTAGATATAAAATAAAATCGGTATTTCAGACATCAGGGGGCCTAAAATGGACGCTTTGGCAGAATCATATTATGATCTGCGTACAATTCATACATCCCGCAATTCATCTGTTTGACAGCTGCTATTTGACATTAGACTTCATGATAGCAATTCATAATTTGTGGACCATTTTACGAAACTCCATAGAAAATGTATGAATATCGTCGTAGGCTCTGTGCCGTACGGTCACTTTCGTTACCCACAACTACTGCGTTTGACCGTAATTCCAGCGTATCTCAAACATTTTACTATCCCAGAATCTTTATCGAGACCGCATTAATCATGAATACATACAATTGTGGCGCCTGTGAAGAACCATTAACCGATGGAGTTCGCTGCACAGTGTGTAATCAGGAACTACACTTCCACTGTGCAGGAATAACGGAAACCGGTTATCGGAAGCTGGGTGACAGAAAGTTAACGTGGCGTTGCAGCAAATGTAAAATAAGTGCCAATAATCAACCCTCAGTATCACCAAGGTTGGAATCGGAGTCGGTTATCCTCGTGGAAATAAGAGCACTCGCTGAGAAACTAGCCCCTCTAGAACTTTTAAAGGACGAGATAACGGTGCTACGTACAGAGTTTGCTGATCTAAAGTTATCACTTAATGAAACAAACAAGGAGCTTAAGGAGTTTAACGGAAAGATCAAAGACATGGAAGTGCGCCTCAAGCACGTCGAAAAAGTTCAGGAGCAGGTGGACATCCTTCAAAACCGCTTAGACAAACTGGAGGAAGAAAACAACTCTAAAGATCAGTGGACTCGCATGAACAACATCGAGATAAAAGGACTTCCACAGAATAATAACGAGAACCTGTTTGAAATCATTGGCAAAATTGGTACCAAAATTGTTTATCCCGTGTCTAAGGCCCAGATCAACTTTATAACGAGAGTACCAACCCGTGAGAAAGATAATACGAAACCTATCATAGTGAGTTTCTGCAACCGTTACGTGAAGGAGGATTTTATTGCCGCAGCGAGGCTACTTGTCAAGACTGCTCCTCTAACTGCAGGGCAATTTGGCCTTGCAGGAAACCAACGGATTTATGTAAATGACCACCTGTCATTACAGAATAAGGCTTTGCTGTCCAAAACTAAAAAAGCAGCTGCAGAAGCGGATTTTCGCTACGTCTGGATCAAGCATTCCAAAATACATGCAAAGAAGGACGACACGTCTCCTACAATAGTGTTAAAATCAGAGAAAGATCTCGTAAAAATAAGTTAAACTCACGTCATTATAAATATAATAGGCCCTTTTCATACAAAATTTACGAGTCTAGTTGTGTAAAATCAAACGGTGAAAGTAAGATTGAGAACCATGCGCAGTTGAGTGCCACCAGCATATTCCATCAGTTACTGTGTCGCTCATTAGAGTGGTGTAAGTTTATCTCTAAATATCACTGTCATGTTGCTTGTCGCCGTTATGCCAATGTAGTCCTTAGCTCCGTCATACTAAAGTGCAATCTTAATTACTTTGCCTACTCGGTTATGACTAATCGAACCCGTATCGTTTCTTTTGTTCCATTTTTTGCGACTGTTTCGAAGTTTGGTGTTTTTGGACACCGTGCATTGCTGTGCTTAAATTATTCCTACCATTTTTTGTGTTCTACCTCCATCATACTTTATTATTGTTGGTGCTCTCTGTTATCGATTAAAACTAGTAATCTTTTTAATTTACTACTAAATAATGATCCGTGTCTTGGTGCCAATAGTGTTACTGTTAAGCTTAATAATGCTTAATATATATTATCAGAACGTACGAGGGCTGCGCTCGAAAACAAACGCGTTATTTCGTAATGTTTGCATGAATTCATACGATGTTATTATATTTACGGAAACATGGTTAGTGGACAATATTAGTAACAGTGAGTTGTTTGACGGACGATATCTTGTGTGGAGGCGGGACCGGGATTACTGTCGAACGGCACAAACACGGGGTGGTGGAGTTTTGATTGCGGTGAGAAATGATCTGACCGTTGTGGAAAGATGTGACTGGCGTACCTCCGCTGAGGATATATGGGTATCCATCGTCCTGAAAAGGTCTAGACCAGCGGTAAGTTATAACATTAATATCTGCGGCCTGTATTTGTGCAAAGAAAATGTTGGTAACTCATACTTAGCTCAATTAGAAAACTTCCACCATAAACTTAACCATTTAGTAACCGCCCACCCGTTAGATACGTTTATAGTAACTGGTGATTTTAACTTTGGTGGTGATGTGGAATGGAAACATTCTGACGTCAGCCCGGAATTATACCCTGAGAAAGTGACTATTCGATGTATTTTGGATTTCTTTGACACAATAAATACGAGTAACCTGTCCCAGTTTAATGGTGAGCGTAATGTCAACGGCAGGTTATTAGATCTTGTTTTCTCAAATGGTGAAGTAAAAGTGAATGAGTGTGCTGACCCCTTGGCGGTACCTGTCGATGTACACCACAAACCACTAATTATTACCGCTGATTTCGTCGAAGTCCATAAATATATTGAAAAACCTAGTGTAAAATATATGTTTTATCAAGGTGATTACCCTGCAATTACTTCTGCACTAGATCTTATTGACTGGAATACATTGTTGTCTGCTGGATCCTTAGACCAAGCTCTCTGCCTTTTCTATCAAAAACTTTACGAGCTACGGGACTTGCACATTCCCGTTAAACCATTAAAGAAATCGAAACACCCGCCCTGGTATACCAGTGCTTTAATTAAAATATTAAAAGAAAAACACAAATATCATAATAAATATAAAAATTACGGCAATTTATCTGATTATCACTCTTTTTCTATCTTGCGAAACCGAGTTAAGCAAATAGAGGCGGTTTGTTTTGATGCTTATATGGAAAAAATAGAATCTTCAATCTCCAAAAACCCTAAGTCGTTCTGGTCTTATATTAAAAGTAAAAGAAGTGGTAACTCACTACCTAACGTATTTCATTATAGGGAACTGTCTGCAGATACCGGCGAGGGTATCACTGAGCTATTCTCATCTTACTTTAATTCAACTTTCCAAGAACCAGACTTAAACTATGATGATCTAGATACTAATGTAGACACTCATTCTTCTAGCTCAGTGAACCTGAGTACCGTTAGTGTGTGTCCTGACATGGTACTCAAGCTACTCAAAGGTCTGGACCTAACTAAGTCTGGTGGGCCAGATTTGATACCCCCTATTTTCATATGTAATTGCGCAGAGAGCCTTGTGGAGCCAGTCTGCTTGTTGTTTGAACGGTCGTTGAGAGAGGGTGTCGTCCCGAGGATATGGAAATCCGCGTTCATCACACCTATTTTTAAAAAGGGGGATAAATCGAAGATAGACAATTACCGCCCCATATCTAAACTATGTCTTTTCTCTAAAATTCTGGAGCGAGTGGTGCACACGGAAGTTTATTCGGCTTTGCAGCGCTGTTTTGGCGATGAACAACATGGTTTCCTCCGAAAACGATCGACTGCTTCCAACTTGGTATTGTCCAATGAATTAATAACCACTGGGATGGATAAACGGTGCCAGGTCGATGTTATCTACACAGACTACAGCAAGTGTTTTGACCGAATAGATCACCGTGTGCTTCTTCAGAAGCTTTTATCTGCAGGAATACACGGTGACCTATTTCGTTGGTTTTCTTCATACATAGATAACCGAACGCAGGCTGTGGTCTTACGTGGATACACGTCCGGTTGGAAAACTGTCCCATCTGGAGTGCCCCAAGGCTCGATCTTAGGACCGTTATTGTTTACAATATTTATCTCGGACATAAAGAACTGCTTTACTAATTCACATATTTTACTATACGCAGATGATATGAAGGTTCTTAAGTCTATACGTACATTATCTGATACCGAGCTACTTCAGTCAGACCTTGATAGATTCTTTTCATACTGCAAAACCAATAAGTTACAACTTAACGTATCCAAATGTTTTCACGTAGTATACACGCGCCAGACAACGACTATCGGTTCAGGATATACACTGGATGGTACGTATATAAGTAAGACAAGCAGTATCAGGGATCTTGGTGTAGTACACGACAGGAAATTACTTTTTGACGATCACATAGACACCATTGTCAGGAAAGCTTTCAAGGCCCTGGGCTTTATTATTAGAGCTTGCTCTAGCTTTCGGTCTCTAAAGCCAGTAAAAGTCCTCTACTGTTCCCTCGTGCGCAGCAACCTCGAGTACGTTTCTCAAGTCTGGAACCCTCAATACGAGATTTACAAATCTCGTATTGAATCCGTTCAGAAGAAATTTTTGCGTTACTTAGACTTTAAGGCAAAGCAATTCTCGGTGGACTACGAACACCGTTGCAAGCGATACCATTTCTTACCGCTGGACATAAGACGTAATATTAGTGACATATGTTTTTTGGCAGGCATAGCAAATAGCTCAATTGATTGTCCGGAACTACTCAGCAAAATCCTTCTTCGCACTAATCTAAATAACCTACGCAGAAGACCTCTGCTGCAGGCACCACGCGCATCGACTAACTACAGGCGCAACGCCTTTTCCATTCGTAGTGTTAAAGCCTTCAATAGTTTACCATCGCACCTGGAGATCGATCTTTTTTGCACCAACGCACACATTATTAGGAAGATCCTAGGCAAGGAATATTTTAGAGATTTTCATGATTAACTGCCAAATGGTTCGGTTTGTGATATCTTATGTAATGTTATGTGGGTATATGTATGATTTTACCTATTTTGATGTTGCACGACTCGGCTAATTCTTAATAGGCCCTGCTTACTTTTTTTTTTGTTTTTTATTTGTGTTTTCTCTTCATTTACGTTTCTCTTTTATTACCAAAATAAAAATGTTTTTTTTTTTTTTAATTTCACTTGGATTGCAAATCGCTGTTAACGTACATTAGTCAACGCAAGTACTTGTAATTGGATGTATACATGTGGAAGCTTGTAATTAGCAAATTAATTACCTACGAATGATTTTTAATCGTGTTATTAGTCTGTAAGCTTTCTGTAAAATATAAAAAGTATAAAATATAATATAAAATTGTCAAACAGATGAATTGCGGGATATGAATTGTACGCAGATCATATTAGGATTCTGCTAAAGCGTCCATTTTAGACCCCCAGACATTTAAATATTAAAGTGATATACTATATTACACTTTATTCTATGATCTGATATTGAACATCTGTGTCCGAACTAGATATAAAATATCTGTATTTCAAACATCAGCGCTCTTCCTCTGTTGTAGGCGGCACTTAGAAATTAAACTTTGTTTGACCTATACACATAGATCTACAATGATAGAGGATTAAACAGTGCGGACACAAACCATTATCATTCAACCTATGTCATTTTAATCGGATGGTCACAAACCTTTCTTGAATTAAGGCACTGTTTACTCCATTGACCACTTAATCCCTACGATAAAATATTGTCAAAAAACTTCATCTCACGCTCTGGAGACAGTAGCCTTAAGCTCAAAAGGCTTCCTCCGCTCATTAGTCCACAGAAACTACTCCTCATCTTAGCCTGAGGCAAATTGCTTGGTAATTCTGTCCACAAATGACACGTATCGGTCGGAATGTCATTTTGTAAATTACTGCGCGTTATTATTTGAAGTAATTGGATGAGGTCACGCAGAGTTAGGAATGTCGGACGGTAATTTTTAGGGTTCCGTACCCAAAGGGTAAAACGGGAACCCTATTACTAAGGCTCCACCGTCTGTCTGTCTGTCCGTCTGTAACCAAGCTGTATCTCATGAACCGTGATAGTTAGACAGTTGTAATTGTCACAGATGTTGTTTTTCTGTTGCCGTTATAACAAAAAATACTAAAAAACAGAATAAAATAAATATTTAAGGGGGCTCCCATACAACAAACGTGATTTTTTTGCTCGTTTTTGCTCTATATTGATAACGGCAACAGGTAGACGCTTGAAATATTCACAGAATAATTAGTTATAATTATATTCACTTTAAAAATAAATAATTAAATTAAAATAAAACAAATATTTAAGATGCAAGAAACGTGATTTTATTGCCATTTTTATAGATAATGGTACGGAACCCTTCGTGCGCGAGTCCGACTCGCACTTAGCCGGTTTTTTACGTTTTGTCTCGTTAGATGTAGCTCTGTGTGTTATTTTCTGGGTTTGTTGATTGGGAGTTGCTTTGCAATGTGCAATGTCCCTTCATAATATAATTTACATAAATTAAGCAAAACTATACACATTTTTATACCTTGTAATTTTTGAATAAAATATTATTATTATTTATTTATTTATAATTTTGTAAATACTTTACCAAAGTTGCATGCAGATCGTTTCTATTCTTTTGATTACTAAGAACGTGGTGTTAATTATTGAGCGACTACTAGTCGAATGCTGTCCTTATTCCTTTATCAGATTGACATACTGAGACTTTGTGCTTCTGAATATTGCTGATAGAAACCGATTATTACGAGTATGAGGCAATGTAACATGAAAAAAAAAAATATAGTTCAGTCACAATATGAATGATTTTCAAGTATATTGCTAATCCGCTGCTTCGTATATTCTAAAAATTTGTCTGCTCAACAAAGTTAATAACGCGTTGCATCTTGTTGAACTGTCGAAATGAAAGCCAATGCCTTAAGTGGTATCTCTTCCTAACAAACAATTAAAACAGCATACAAACTCACACATAAAAAAAATACGCTCACACATAAAAATACGTACACACACAAAAACACCCCGTACACAATTACACACACACTTCTAAACACATACTTTCACGTTTTATTGTTTTTATTTTTCTTCTTAGTTTATACGTGGGTTTAAAAATATTAAATCTCTTTTGTATCCTTTTTTTTCGGTTGGCATATAACAACATTATTTGTGTGTTTTTATTACGAGAGAACACTGGCTCCTGCACAGTTATAACTAGCGCAGGAGTCGGAGAATTCTATTATTTGTTGTACAACTTGTTTTATGTCAATAAATAATGTTTGTATTTGTAGTTCATACCTTACTTAACTAGAAGCTGCAACAAAAAAGCTATGAAAGACATGGCTACAACAAAACAAAAACATTATTAATTGATCGAAACAATTATTAAAAATAAAACCTCTGACAGTGTTGATGGCAATAAAAAAGATCATTAGGTGCCCAATGAAATCACTTCACTCAATTATGACATGGCCGAAATCTTGACAATCATTAACAAAACGTTATAAGATACTCGTCCAATATAACTTGATACTTCTTGGAGGCGCTGTTAGTTAATGGAAGTGCCAGGCATGTGTCAAATTCAATACATTTGATAATACAGCTCCCAATTTGGCCGCAGGTCACTTTGACCTCGTCATTAATAATTGTGACCGTTTGTTCGTCAAATGGACGTGACCTTGACCGTAACCCTTTAAAAACGTAGGCTAATAAATGTAATTGTAGACAAGGCCATTATACATTATCGGTTAGAATGAATGGTTGCCGAGAGACGGCAGAAGTGTTGGCAAACCAACTCAGCTAAATGTGTGAATGATCTATACTACGTTGGTTTAGGTAGCGAATTATGGGTAAACACAAAAAAACACGTGACGAGAGAGGTGTCAAGTAACCGACTACTGTCACTTCAGTTGTCATGCTACGTCACAGTTGTACTCTTCAATTTAGCAACGTTTTATTTCGTTGACGTGTAGAGAACCTGTCTTTCTGGGTTCTTTACAATAGACAGATTACAAAATATTATAGTATTATTATAAATCTAACAAAAAAGATGTGCTCAATCTACGAAGAGTAGTTTAAGAAAATCATAAAGTTTAACATAAAGTAATAAAAGAGGAAACTATTGTAAAAATATCAAAAATAAATTTAATTTGGTTATAAGTTACAACGTATTTTTAAACAAGAAAGTGTCATCTATAAAATCCCTTTGTAGGAGTTATAATTATATTATAAAATCCCTTTATTTAATTACCTAAACCAATGGAGTATAGTCGCGGGTAAGACTTAAAAGAGCCTCATACTGTCCAGTCTATTCTATAAAAATCACACAGTGAAAACGTAGGTAAAGTGAGTTTTCAAATCAAATCAAATCCATTTATTTGCCAGAATGTAGGTTTGCAATCATGTACGATCTTAAAAACTATAATGGTCCCTTTACATTCTACCATTTTATAATTATTATTTCAGCCGAAAGACGTCCACTGCTGGACATAGGCCTCCCCCAAAAAGGGTGGGGGATTAGCCATAATCGCCACGCTTGGCAGGCGGGATGGCGATTGCAGTACGGTTTAAAAAAAATGCATAGAGAACGCTGCTGCCCATTCTCTAGTAAGTGCCTTAGTCGCCTTTTACGACACCTATAGGAAGAAATGGGATGGTGCTATTCTTTACGTCGGGCACCAAATGGAAAAATATATTACATGGTGTGCAAATATTTAATTTTGTCCTGCATAATGTTATTATTTTAAGTATATAAAAATACAGCAAAAACAAATATGAGCTCATGCATTATGATTTTCATGGAACAAAATAATTCATTGATGTCAAAGTTACCTTTAATTAAATACTATAAGGCATATACCAATAGTATTGATTTCAGTTTCGGTCTCCGCGATTTGACATGTAGGTATTCATTAAGATTGTAAAAGCATTTTTCTTTAAACCATTGCGTTACCTTTTTTTTAAACATGGTCAAAGGTAAATCTTTAAAGGCATCCGGTAATTTGTTATATACCTTTACAGAATGAGTTGTCATTCCACCTGATACTAGGGATTGCATGATCGGCATATAACCGTGGCGGAAATGGCAGAAGACCTATCTGTATACTTACTCAGCACTGCAGTGGATGGAACGACCCGGGTGTCGGGAGTCGCAAGCCGATTTCCGGCCACCGTAGGCGCGGGCTTGCGGATGGTGAGAAATGTGTAGCTCACCGTCCGACAAGGACCAGGCCCGGGTCAATAGCGCGCTGTGTTCCACGCGCGCCTCAAAGAGATGTCAGCATCAACTGACGGGGTCCGTTATAGGATCAATGCCTGCCAGGGTTGCGAGTTTGTCCGATAGGGATATCGTGGCCCTGGCACACAGGCAACGGAAGGAACATGGGTGGGTTTTAGTCAGTAAATGTCTGACACGCCCTCAGTTCTGCCCAGAGCGGGAGAAATTATTTGATAATTTCCCACCCAAAAAAAAAGAAAGTGGATGGAACGAGGCTGTCAACGTGGATGATTAGGATGATGATAATGAGGATGGTATTGAAAAGTATTCATTATCTGGAATCTGGAACAGATAGTTCTTAAATTGATTGCAGGCATAAGTATATTTTGGAACATAAGAGTTTAAAACAAATATAACTCTGGCAGCTAGCCAAGAAAAGCTAGACTGAAGATGATTGAATTTAGATTTTAAGTCTAGAATTTTTCCATAGTGCTATTAAAAGATAATGAATGTGGTTTCAAGAAATTGTAATTTATCTTTGTTTTAAATACGACTGTCGGTTTCGGACAGTTGCGGATTTCAACTGTGCATTAAAATAACTGCCACGAGTAGCGATACTAGTACAGTAAACCGCACGACAGTGGTAACAAAACCAATATATGACCTCTTATTTCATTGAATTTCCGCAATTTGGTAGGCCAGTTCAAGGTTAAAGTTACCACTGCCGTGCGGTCGATTGTAAGTACGTCGACCCCGCTACAACTCGCTGTCTAAGATTTTTTTACCTTGGAATTAATTACTATTCTTATAATTATTACATACATACTCACGCATTTTACCCAAAGGGGTAGGTACAAAAAACAGCACGCCACTTGCTATATCCCTAAGGATCCCCGAAACGATCAATTGCAATTATCAAATTCTACGTGATTGATACACATTGATGCGCAAATTGATCGTCTACCAAATGAAATTGTGCGATTGAAAATATTACTACAATAAAAATTTATGGCAATTGATCAGTTACAATTGATCGTTTCGGGGAGCCCTTACATACCTGCTCATAATTACTGTTGGTGCCGAAACGATAAAAACCTGTGCATAGTCGTTTATTTCAGATAATTAAATTATAATCCATACAATACGTCATTACTTTAAATTAAAAACAATAGTTACACATACACTAACATAAAATTGCTATTTACAGCTGTTGTTCTAAGTTGAAGTAAACTGATAATGCCTGTTTTTTTTTTTGGGTGGGAAATTATCAAATAACTTCTCCCGCTCTGGGCGGAGCGGGAGGGAGTGTCAGACTTTTACTGACTAAACCCCACCGTGTTCCTTCAAATGCCTGTGTGCCAGGGCCACGATATCCCTTTCGGACTGACTCGTAACCCTGGCAGGCATTGGCCCTTTCGGACCCCGTCAAAAACTGTTAATACCTAAATTAACAGTCTACTTTCAATGAAATAAAATTATGCCATAATGCATGAAAACTTTAAGCCCTATGGGTTAGTCACGAAATCCAATCGATCGATGTAGCTGAGTCACTAAACAAACATCCCTTATTATTTCTAAACGACCTATTAGCTGAACAGCACAAAATATCGACTTTCACTATAATTACACCCACGATGCTATTGTTACGAAGTTCCACAGACAGGCCGACGCCAACGATTGAAAGTGAGGCCAGTTTCCTAGAAGCTTTAACCTTACTATCATTGTGAACTTACTATGAACCCGTTTTTTCACCGCAACTGTAGGTAATCATTTCTATTGTTACTTTAATACGATCGATACAAGTATTAATCGTCAAATAATCGAATGGATTTGTTTTTGTATTTTTTTTTTGGTGCCGCCATGCAGTCTGTCTAGAGCTAATTATTTTTCTTATTAATAGCTGCGTGGACTGTGGCATAACCAGTCTGCCAGCGCTAGGGACTGGCCTAAAATACGATATAAGACAATTTTGAAAAATGTTAGGAAGGGATATATGCGACACGATGACATTCCAGTTCAGCCTTAGTTCAGCGCTTGACGAAATTGCATACGGTTAGGGTTGCCAGGTGTCCGGCTTTAGCCGGACTTGTCCGACATTTTACAATCGTATCTGGTCAAATATATACAAGTGTCCGACTTTTGTTAGGCTTTTGGCCAACCCCGCCCCGCCAAAAGATGCCGAACGAAGGTACAAATTACTTTAGTAAGAACAAAATGTGATTCATAATAACATAATATATATTAAGAGTAGAATAAGTCTCAAACGAATAACAGTAATAAATACTTACACAAAAAAAGTATATTTTTTCTTTTTTATTTAATAACCGTTGTGTCAGGCTTTCAGGGCAAAATGTCGGGCTTTATTTGTCCTATAGATACCGCATGAATCTGTTTACAGCTTTTCTATTTTTGGGCCTGGCAACGCTACGGACGGTTGTAATGCTAGGGGATGTGACGCGAAGCACCGTAGGTATGATAAACATGTCGCGACTCGTAAGGAATGTTCTGAGTATGGTTATAGAAAGAAAGAAAGAAAAATATTTTATTTGGGACACGCACAAGAAATACAAAAATAGCATTTAAAACTAACATTATACAACAAAAACAATCAAGACTTGTGCGATGCCAAAAAGGTTATCTCAGCATAATGCTGCGATATTTAAAAATAAATACTGCAGCGCTAGATTCCGATAGGGCCCGCTGTCATGCCACGGTCTCACCTACGGATACGTATAAATCTCACTAGGGTAATAAAAAAAAAGAAAACAACACCTACAATAAATAAAAAGAAAACAAAAATAAATTAAAAACGTAACTATGTACAATAAATCCTTTATATAAATTAAATAGCTATAAAAGCATAAAGCTATTAAAATATAAATACATTTTAATAGCTTTATGAGTTACCAAATGCTGTTATGTATAACTGTCGTGTGGGGAAATGGTTATGTATTTAGGTCATACTTACTAGTTGGTCACTGTGGTTTTGTCTGTGAAAGAGAGAAAATAATTAATAAGTCTTTTTATACTGATGAAATTTTTGTTTTTTTTTTTTGAGAGAAGGAACTAAATGCTTCTCTCCCTTAAAACCTCAATCTGCCTAACTTTTGATCAACTATGTTGGGGCCGGCATCCAGTCTAGCTGGAACCCGTAATTTACATGGAGCGACTGCTTATCTGACCTCCACAACCTAGTTACTGGGTAATACGAAGTTATTTTTTTATTTAATTTTATCTTTTTTTTACAAACTTCACTGACATAATGTTTTTCTTATTTGACATTATTATACCTACAATTTAAATCTCAACAAGGTTCTAACTTTTATTATTTTAATCATATTTTACATTGTTTTTTTTTTGTCAATGTGAGGACGTTGTAGGCTTATTAGACTGTAGATCTGTAGACCATTTTCTATTTTGTTAAGTACTTGGTAATTTTGATGGGCCTACGCTGTCCTCTCATACCTATTAACACTGTAATTTGAAAACATTGTAAAAGCCATTTTATTTTTTTTAAAGCGTGGAATTTCTTGCGGGCTCTTCTCCATAGGAAACGACCAATTGGAACCGTGCACCTAGCTTCTGACGTTTCATAAGTGCCCATGTAGGCTTATGTGAAATAAAAATATTTTTGATTTTGATTTTTGATTACGATATCCTTCGGTAAGACTGGTTGTCAAACTATTGGGCTTGTAACTACCCGTAACAACTGTTACAGCAGGAAGATGATGATGATGATACTGGATTTAATTGTACTTAATTGCGTCACATTTTTTACAAACCATCAATATTTGAACGTTGCTTACATGTTTAACACATTTAAAGTAAACATCAATAATTAAAGGAATCGGAACTAATGAGTATTAATTACTAATGTGAATCAACGATTGTTTCTACTACAACTCGTTCTTAATTACGTTTAATAGTATCGATTTCATGTAATCTGAGTGTGAGGTGTTCGCGTAGTCGTTTAGTGTTTTTGTCGAGTGCGCTTCTAGAAAAATAAAATAAAATAGTTTTTTATCTCATCTATCTATAATTTTTTTGAAAAAGACCTAGTTTATTCTTCGTAAACCCCTGTCTATGAAGAAAAAAATTGTTCTTTAATCCCTAGAGACTAAAAGTGATTTGAATTTGGAATGTCATTGTATGAATAAGTGACAAGCTGTATGATATATACTTTTTTTTTATTTGGTCCGAGCACTGTTTACATAGCGCGCGGGCCAAATAAAAAAAAACGTTTTTGTGAAAAAAAAAAATACTCCCGAAATGCATCCCCTTCCTTCCTTCTGCCTTTGTTCGTAATTATTTACTCAAATTCGGAATTTACTTAGTTTAACGTTCAAATAATAAACATTAGCCTCTAATTATTTCTATGTTATGTCATATTGTTCCTAATTGTATAAATAAACGTACTATTCTTATTCATAAGTTTTACATACTTATTTTCTCGTAGAGGGTGAAAAAAAGTAGAGTGACATACTTTGAATCCCTAGCTGCTCGCTGCGCTCCACTCTGGATTCAAAGACACTCACCTTTAAAAAAATTGTCGTTTACTCCCTAGGCAACATATCTACTATTTCATTATTCTAATTGGTGTGAGGCTGTACCTTAATGGTGTTGGCGAGTTTTAAAAAGGAAACGGAGAATATGTGTGACCTTCAACTCTGCTAAAAGGCGAAGCTGACTAAGCTAACTTGACGAATGAAGTAAATAATTATTCTTAGTTTTGTTTTGAAATGCATCTTTAACTTTAGATTATTATTGATGTGTGTAACAAAAGAAGACAGGAGAAGAAAAAGGTGGAAAGAAAAAGAAAAGAAAAAGGCTTCTTTGTTTTTCTTTCCATTTTATGGGCCGCGTAACGTTCTCCCGAATATCTACCACTCATAACGTGAGTTATATTTTCAATTTCACGTCAAAAAGTGAAATTGAAAATAGAACAGAGTTTCTTATTGTTGAAATTAAACCTTGTCTTATTACTGTTTGTCGAAATTGAGTTTGGTAGTCCACAGAGTAGTATACTTAGTAAAAAAAAATCTTTAGTTTATTATGACGTCATTTAAATCCAAATCGCCCACACACTCGAAAGAGTTCCTCACACCTTTGCCAATAAGTATAATTCATATTATGATCGAAGTTCTATTAATAAAGTACCTAGTGGTAGAACTCGTTCAAATATACCACAGACAATTTATATAAGTAGTTTAATACAACGTAGGTAGGTAAGTATTGTGAAGTTAGTGTTTCAGAAACTGAATTTTCTTTATCTTATCTTGGTGCCGTGTGTGTTGCAAGGCTAGTAACATAAATTAGGATTAAGTGTACTTATAACTGAGATGAGAATGCTAAGAGGGATGTGTGGTGTGACAAGAATGGATAGAATAATAAATGAGTACATTAGAAGAAGCCTGAAAGTGGCATCGGTGACTGAAAAGTTGTGCGGAAATCGGTTGTCATGGTATGGGCATGTGATGCGGAGGAATGAGGAAAATGTCGTGAGGAAAGTTTTGAGTATGGATGTCGATGGCTATAAGAGTAGGGGAAGACCAAAGAAACGATGGATGGACTGTGTGAAGGATGATATGGCTAGAAAGGGAGTGTCTACCGAGATGACGACTAATACAGAAGTTTGGAAGAAAGGGACATGTTGCGCCGACCACAAATAAATTGGGATAAGGGCAGGAGAATGATGATGATAAGAGGTTTAAGATGGAGATATATGCCAGTGACCTTGAGTAGTTAGCTTGCGTGTTCTGTAACAGAACTTACGACACGTTGCGTGAGCTCAGTACAGAACTTCTGTACTGAGCTCACGCAACGTGTCGTACGTTCAGCCAGTAATACGACTCGCCCATCAAGGAGCGCTGTCCCCAGTTTGACGCATTATTAATTTATTATACACAAAACAAAAGGTATTTTAATAAAACGCGTATATTAAAAGATCAATAATTAAATTATCTTTAAATTGTTGAAGGTTTCAGAAAAATACGTTTGGTAGATTTTGCGCCATTCTCAGTTTTTTATCCGCGTTTGACATAACTTTACAAATTAATTTCACTATGTAATATAAACATAGTCTAAAATATTCACACATTAAATTATTGAAAAAATGCTCTAATTTAACATATATTTTTTTCAATTCATTAACACTACTCTTTTAGACGTGATCTTTAATTGATTTACCAAGCCCTATAAAGATCAAAAAGCCGGCAGACTTGATAGCTTATTAGTAGGTATATTAAAATAGGTAGGATATTAAAATACCAGTTTTAATTGACATTTATACAATACTTTTTTTTTAACACTTGGATGCGTTTACAAACATTTAAACTCTCATACACAAACAGCGACTAAGCGAAAGGCGACTAAGGGACTTACTAGAGAATGGACAGCAGCGTTCTCTATGCATTTTAACACCATACTGCGATCGCCAAACCGCCTGCCAAGCGTGGCGATTATGGCAAAGGGGGGGAGCCCTTTGGGGGAGGCTTATGTCCAGCAGTTTACGTCTTACGGCTGAAATGATGATGGTGATGACACCAACAGCCAGATCCCGAACAACTACTTGTACGTCATACAAATATTTGTTCCGTGCGGGAATTGAACCCGCGACACGCAGCGCAGCAATCAATTGCTTAATCACTGCGCCAACCGTGCTGTCAAATTACCAAGCCCAAGATCAAAAAGACGGCAGACTTGATAGCCAATTAGTAGGTATATTAAAATACCAGTTTCAATTGGCATTTATAACATACTAACTTCTACCCGCGACTTCGTCGGCGTAAAATTTCTTGTTTTAACATAAAATTAACAGACACTCTGAAATACTGTATCTTCCCGTAAGTACAACAATTTTCGGAATCGGATCAGTAGTTCCGAAGATTACCACACATAAACACACACTCACAATTACCTCTTTAGAATGACGAACAACGGATACACCGAATACTGCCTCATATCGCGTGAGTCCCACCTGTTTAATAAGCTTATGATGACGTCACCAACACCCTACTCGCACTTGACCGCTTAATAGAAAGTGTCGAAGGTCGTTCGTGGAACGATTAGAATCTAACCTAACCTATATGCTGTAGCCTCATTTCATGACCTAGGGTTCAATTTGCGTGTGTGACTGTTATGGGTAGGTGCCTATTATAATGATAGGGTAAAAAAAAGGTTGTGAATTTTTTAAAGCAAGTAGGACGTTGGTAAACTATTAATTCATTAATTTCAGCCGAAAGATGTCCACTGCTGGACATAGGCCCAAGCATGGCCACTTCGACCGGCACTGTGCCGCATTCAGCGGATTCCTGCGGCCTTCACAAGGTCATCGGTCCACCTTGTAGGAGGCAGTGGGCCCATTGCTCGCAGAACAGATAGCCGATGGGGCCGAAAGGTTCTGGAGTCGCGACCGCGTACCGGAAGACGTAGCATTGGAAGGCCTCCTACAAGGTGGACCGATGACCTTGTGAAGGCCGCAGGTATCCGCTGGATGCGGGCAGCACAGAACCGGTTGAAGTGGCGGTCTTTCGGGGAGGCCTATGTCCAGCAGTGGACGTCTTTCGGCTGAAAAGAGTGAATGATATGATCAAAAAAATTGTATTCAGTAGCAATATAATCCAGCATGAAACATAATAATTATTAGATGTAGGTACAAATATAAAAATAAAAGTTCAAACAAACCAAACATGCAACTCAATTTAAATGAGAAAATATTATTTATATTCAAAAAAAACATAGAAATTGTAAAATACCATTCAAACATAATTTATGTTGATTATGTTGTTGTTGTTGTTGTAATTATGTTGTTGGACTGTCAAACCCATTGCTACTGTGTGTGATGCAATTACCCCGCTGATTAATTCTTACTTTACCGCATTGCAACTGCAATGAAAACAATGTTTCTAACTTAATTATATTCATTTACTAGCTGCGCCCCGCGGTTTCATCCGCTTAAGTCTCGATCCCATGGGAATATTGGAATAAAAAGTAGCCTATGTTAATCCAGGGTGTCAGCTACCTCCGCACAAAATTTTATCAATATTGGCTCAGCCGTTTGAGCGTGAAGAAGCAACAAACACACACACACACTCACAAACTTTCGCCTTTAAATTATGTGATGATTAATAATTACTAGTTATTAATAATTATTATTATATAATTGCATAGCACATGTGTGAGTACTATGTACGAGTACTAACTATAAAGCAACCATTTACTGGGTATGTCTTTCATTGACTTGAATGTGCCCTGGCGTCTTGCTGATGGTGGCGTGTTGGATCATTTAGCTCCCTTCAAAATGGTTGAGCTGAATGGTGCTAATCCATGCGTCATGTTCGTGAACGGGCGCCATCAGTAGGGACTGGTCATCTCTTAGCGGCCTTGGCCTATTTTAATTTAATTTTTTAATTGTTTTTTTTTTATCTTTTTGTTACGGACGCTTGTGACGTTTTGCATCGTTCTCGCATGTTTAATTTCAACACGAATGATGTAACCAATATTTTGTAACCATATGTTAATTTAAAAGAGTGTCCGTGGAGTTTCTTGCCCGTTCTTCTCCATAGGTACCTCTACTAAGCTTTGGAATGGGCAACTAGCTTCATCTTTACGACTGACCGACCCCTTGACAATTCAAAAGTGCCTGTAATTGGTTTATTTGAAATAAATGCTTTGAGTTTGAGTTTATTATTATTAGTGTGATGATGTATGTCATGGACTGCCCCGTTGGGCTAGTGGTCGCTAGCGGTACTGCTGAGCACGAGGTCTTAGGTTCGATTCCCAGGTCATAGGATCTTTCCATCAGGAATTTCTCAGTACCAGCAGAGCCTGGATTTGTACCCGATTGATGGCATAGGCTCGCCCCCTATTACATGGGACTTAACCTAACTGGCGAATTGTGGGTGTACTCTAGGTACACCTCTGCCAATCCCTTTGGGAATTACAGGCGTGATGCTATCTTAGAAGCCACTTGACGATATTTTGCTTATCGTAAATAGGTGCAGTGATATTTATGCACCCTAGCATTCGCGTCGTTCTTAAGACTGCATAAGTACTTTATCTCGGTACAGTACTGTCTTATCGCTTGTTAGACAAATTGATAAGCAATCTAGACAGTTCAATCCAATCAATCTACACGATACGCAATAAGAGACAAGGAAACATCCAAAGAATTAAATACCTACGTGAAAATGAAAACCCAACAAAAATAACTGTCAGTCGTAGGAAGTGAAAACTAAGTGACTTGTGAATTGTATCGAAGCGTTCGGTTACGATGACGCGAGTCCCATGATTTTTGTTCCATAAAGTGCTCAACGCGCCAAAAGAAGTTTTCACGAAGAAGGTATAGCGTAGCGCTGCACAAGGTTCTCTAAAGGCTTCTACATCCCGGGGCGACTTGTCGCGCGACGCGACGCGACACAAAGGCACCGCTCGTCCCGCGACACGCGGGGCCTTTGTGCCGTGTCGCGTCGCGCGACAAGTCGCGCTGGTATGTAGAAGCCTTAAATCGGAAACTAAAACCGCCATCTTGTTTTTAGGGTTCCGTACCAAAATGGTAAAAATGAACCCTTATGGTGAGACTAAGTCTGTCTCTCTGTCACACCTGGATATCTCAAGAACTGCTAATGCTATCAACTTGAAATTTAGAATAGTTTTAGATGTCGTTTGCCCAACTATTTTGCAAACAAGAAAGAAATTAAAAAAATATATCTTTTTTCCAATAGGGACTGAAAGGGGCGCCGCGCCTTAAAAAATTGCGCGGGTCTTAAAAAATTTAAGTGGGACTACTAGGGCATGTGGGGTATCACATGAAAGAGCGCTGTTTGCACATTCTCAAACATTTTTGTTTTTTAGGTATTTTCCGACTTTTGATGAAAAATGTAAAAAAAAATACCGCCCCCCCCCCCTTATCTCCGAAGTTTGCATACATAAAAATCTGAAATTATTCTATGTGATAGAAGTTTATGTAAAGATTACAGGAAAAATAAAACGATTTCTCTAAATAGCACAGTTTTTCAGAAATCATCACATCATATATACGTACGTAACCCTCGCTCTTGACTGGTTTTTTATCAATACACTTCACAAATCAAATGCACAAAATGTTACCAACAGCCCCCTCAACGTCATTCTAGCGCCAAATATCCGTGTCGCAGCGTACACATTGGCACTAATAAAAAAAAACCGATCAAGTGCGTGTCGGGCAACGCACAATGAAGAGCTTCGTAGTTGGGATGAATGTATCCCAAGAACAGACTTAACTTTGTAGACTACAAAGTAACGATTGTCGGACTTTTCCTTTAATTTTGCTGTGAGACCATGCTTCTTGTCAAAGTTCATGATTCTAGGTTGGATCATGAAATGTTTTGATTTATTGCAAGTATGTAACTTACTAGAGAATGGCAGCAGGGTTCCCTATGCACACCATACTGCAATCGCCAACCCGCCTGCCAAACGTGGCGATTAAAACAACCCTGCCCCCTCTTTTGGGGTTGGCCTATGTCCAGCAGTGGACGTCTTTCGGCTGAAATGATGATGATGATCAAAATATGCCGCACAAAAGGCCGTATTTTTTTATTGCGTTGACTTAGAAGCTTATTTTTTTACAGCTCCAAGGGACCTACTAACGTACTATGTGATATTAATTTCAACTTGTCTCCACGTGTGTCGCATATTCAAAATCGTTCAAACTAATGAAACGAATGAAGTTGCTGCCCACCCAAGAGACTTGTGTACGTTGGGTCCATATTGGCTCAACTAAAGTTCTTTACCCGAAATTGTTCTTCCTAACGATATGTAATCCGAATGATCACTCTTCCTAAAATTTTTCATCCTAAAGTTTTCATTCATACTATTTGTAGTGCTACCGGCGATGTTCATAACACTCATGTTTCCGAAAATTGTAATTAATAATATCATTAATGTAAATATATTTAAACTCCTACTGTTTTTTATCATAACGCTTTTATCCCTAAAACTATAACTATACATGAGATAATTATGTCTAAAAAACCAACTGTTTAGAATTATTTAAGGTCGTTTCACAGATTTTTGTCTTAAATGAATGAAATTCAGGTCAGAATGTCGTCTTGGGGGCACTATAAAAAAATACTTATAAAAATTTCGCGACCAATTTCGAGGTAGCGCTCGCCAGCCGCTACCGCGGCACCGCTCGCTTCGCTCGCTCGGCTCGCGCGTAGTTGGTCACAGTTCTAACTTAACCTAACCTATGGATATCTTTGCAGGTACACACCGCTATAAATAAAATTAAAATATGACTTTGAATAATATTGTAAAAGATGGTTATGTTGAGGAAATATAGGAAAACAAATAAAAGTCTATTAGATGTTTATTGCTACTGACATTATGAAGTTAAATGCTTCGGAATTATGAACATTAGAGACAGAGTAGTTAGGAATTGTGATTGTTAGGATAAAAAATGTTAGGAAGAACATTTTCGGATTTCCAATTATCGGAGTTGAAAATTTAGGTGAACTTTGGCGCACCCGTGTACGTTACCTACCAGTTGACAGCGATGCGGATGAAGATTTTGATAAAACGCATTTAGGTAGGATCCAAAGTCTAAAAAGTTAGTAAAGAACATTTTGGAAAAAATAGTGTTACTGTCAAATTAGACCGATTTTAAATTTTCCAAAGAAACAGAGATTTCCAGTTATCTGTTTTTAAATAAGACATTTCGAAAATGTTCTTTACTAACTTTTTAGACCTTTGTATCCTGCTTATGCGTATGAAGTTTGTATGAAATGCCGTAAGGTGTAAACGCTCTTAAGTTACGATATAAAAATAACTAGTTTTGTGCATAGTTAATTTTATTAATTAATTACATTTATGTTGTTATTTATGTGTATTTAATTTTAATCCTGTCCTAAAAATATCCTAACTTCTTCAACTATAACCTAAATATAATATTATAATATAAATTCGAAAGTGAGTTTGTTTGTTACGTTATCACGCTAAAACGGCTGAATGGATTTGGGTGAAATTTAGAAAATGGGCAAACCATAACCTGGATTCGGACATTATGATACTATTTATCCCGATATTCCCACGGGATCGAGACTTATGCGGGCAAAACCGCGGGACGAAGCTAGAAATCCTAACTAATATTATAAATTCGAAAGTGAGTTTGTTTGTTTGTTGTTACGCTTTCACGCTAAAACGGCTGAACGGATTTGGGTGAAATTTGGCACATAGGTAGACCATGATCTGGAGCAGGACATAGGCTACTTTTAATCCTAGATTGCAGACGAAGTCGCGGGCAACAGCTAGTTCTAAATGGTTACTATAAAATGAAGTAAATGTCTTTTATCTTTTCTAGAAAGACAAGTTTAAGTTCAGGTTATTCATAATAAGTACGTACAAAGTTCAAGGAAAATACGCAAATGTTTCTTGATAAGGTAAGAGAACATCATTATTTATGTATGTAGGTACCTAATTGCTTCATTGTGTCATAGAAAATCACCATCATTTTGCGGTTTACGTTCATCCTACGACCGAAGTAAACAAGGAAATGGTTTAAAGATTGTGGGTTACCTCATTCTTAAATCATTGCGGTTAGTAATGAAGGTACAAACTATTTTGAGGGCTGTTAGGCTTCATTGAAATCTCAATCTATCAATCTGCCTAGCCTTTTCCCAAGTATGTTGTGGTCGGCTTCCAGTCTAACCGGATGAAGGTGAATACCAGTATTTTACATGGAGTGACCTTATCTGACCTTCACAACCCAGTAACTGATACATCTTACTCCTTACCCCGATACCCCTTGGTAAGGTACAGGGGGCCTAAAATGGACGCTTTGGCAGAATCATAATATGATCTGCGTACATTTCATACATCCCGCAATTCATCTGTTTGACAGGTGCTATTTTCTATTAGACTTCAATAAAGAAATTCATAATTTGTGGACCATTTTACGAGATTTTACGAAACTCCATAGAAAACTGTCAAACAGATGAATTGCGGGATAAGAATTGTACGTAGATCTTATTATGATTCTGCCAAAGCGTCCATTTTAGGCCCTCTGGTTGCAAGCAGTGGTGGCACAGTGGTAACGACCGCGACTTACGAATCGTAGCTTCGAACCCTCACAGGTGCTTTACTTTGTGTAAATTATTTTATCACCACTGCTCTCAAAACGGTAAAGGAAAACATCGTGAGGAAACCGGCATGTCCTAGAACCAAAACATTCTAAGACATCTACCAACCCGCACTGGGCCCGCGTGGTGGATTACAGCCCACTCCCTGTCACAGAGGGGAGGCCTGTGTCCCAGCAGTGGGAACATTATAGGCTGATAAAGTAAGACTGGTTGATAGACTTTTGGGCGTCTGACGACCCCTAAAGACTGTCGAAGATCCACGAATGACAGACATGACCGGGATCAACGGGTTTACGTGCTTCACGGAGGACTCTCGGTATGTAAAGATGGTCAGTTGGTCACCCATCCACAGATCATCCCCGGCAAGGGTTGCGTGTGGCAGTTACTATTTAGCTACGAGCTCCTCCAAAGTTCTGCCCACCAAAGTGCTGTATTTAGCAGTTTCATAGATTTTGTCTCATATTATTGTACTACCTATTAATGTATATCACTTGTTTGTTTTTGTTTTTTTTTTACTCAGTTAGTTTTGATCATTGTCTGGCAGTTTGAGTAATTTATGCGGCGTACCCAGATGTCCTTTCTTTGGTATTGTTCGTTAAATCGTTGAGCTCCTCAAGTTCCGAGTTGAGCTGCACGACTACTGACAAATGCGTGCACTGACTGGACAGGTCCCCTCAATCTGTGTGATTCTTTCATCTAAAGATCATTTCAGGCACCAATCTACATGGTCTTCACATGATCTGACCAAGATTATGTCTGGACTTTAAAAGAGACTGTGACCTCTGAGTTTGTTTCGGCCTTTCTTCTCAGAGTAGTCAGATACGAAACGCCGACCTCATCTAGTTATTTTTTTTTAATATGATTGACATGTAAAAGTGTTTTTTTTTTCTTTTTTTTTGTACACACCTACTTACAGAAAATAAATCATTTATCACTTGTCACTAGCGCTGGGGGAGTTTTGCGAGATTTGTTGAAATCTATAGATACTAATATAATAAAACTGAAGAGTTTGTTTGTTTGAACGCAATAATCTTTGGAACTACCATTCGGATTATTTCGGATTAGAAAAAAATATTTTTGCATTTGATAACCCGGTTCTTGATGAAGGTATAGGCTTATTAACATCACTCTATGACCCCTAGGAAAAAGGAAGGCAAGGTGGGTGAAAAAATCGGTCAAGAGCGAGTCAGGCTCGCGCACCGAGGGTTCCGTACGTATATATATTATGATGTTGATGATTTCTGAAAAACATATTTGTTTTATTTTTCCTGTAATCTTTACATAAACTTCTATCACATATAATATTTTTTCAGATTTTTATCTATGCAAACTTCGGAGATCTTTATCTAAAGTGAGTGAGAGTGAGAAAAAAAAACACCTTTCCCCCCTTTGGGGGAAAGGTGTTTTTTTTTACATTTTTCATCAAAAGTCGGAAACTATGCTGACTAAAAAAAATGTTTGAGAATGGGCAAACAGCGTTCTTTTATATGGTACCCCACATGCCCTAGTGGCCCCTCTTCAAATTTTTAAGACCCCCTTTCAGTCCCTTTTGCAAAAAAGTTATATTTTTATTAATTTCTTTCTTGTTTGCAAAATATTTGGGCAAACGTCACCTAAAACTATATATAATTTCAAGTTGATAGCATTAGAAGTTCTTGATATATCCAGGTGTGACAAACAGACCTACATAAAGACAGACAGACTTAGTCTCACCATAAGGGTTCCTTTTTACCATTTAGGTACGAAACCCTAAAAACCGCATTTATTTACCTACTTCATGTGGATGTAAATTGACTACAATCTGGATTTTACATTTACATAAAGATGTCAAATTAAAATATATGCAACAATAATACTACAAATATGCGGAATAAATAAATATGTGTTTCGAATAAATAACATTGTCAATAGGTAATAATTTAAATAACTTTAGATTTATTATCGTTATGCAAGCCGGAGGTATCACGTAGATTAATATAGGTAAAAATTCTTCTTATCTTAGTTTATCCTAACTAATATTCATCATCCCATTTCTTCCCGTGGGTGTCGTAAAAGGCGACTAAGGGACTTACTAGAGAATGGGCAGCAGCGTTTTTTTTTTTCTCTCTATTAATTAAAGGGGGTTTTTATCCACACGGATATGCCAACCCCATCGTACCTTATCAACTATTTAACTATGATTAAAATAAAGAACAACTATAACGACATAATACTATATTGTAATTGAAATGGAATCATTGACTAGGCATCTTCACCAAGCCACAAACCTCTTTGCAATCGCCGATCTAGGGTTTGCTAAAATGTTATGAATTAGCCCAACGTCCAAAATGTTCAATTTAAATTCTCTGATCATTAATTCCCTTTCGGTCTTGTTCCTAACACACTCTATCAACAAATGTTGCACATCTTCAATTTGGTTGCATATTTCACAGTTCGGTGATGTGACCTTCCGCATTAGGAAAGCAGCAGCAGCGTTCTCTATGCACTTTAACACCATACTGCGATCGCCAACCCGCCTACCAAGCGTGGCGATTATGGCAAACCCCCCTTTTGAAAAAATGCTCTAATTTAACATAATTTTTTTTTCAAATCATTAACACTACTCATTTAGACGTGATTTTCAGTATAAAATCTTAAGTCGGTTATTGTCGCCGCGGCAACCGTAGCTTAAACTGATCAACCGACCCGTGTGGCTATTATTACTTAGCCACAAGCCCCTCCTAACTAATATTATAAATGCTAAATTAATTTGTTTATTTGTTATGTTTTCACACTAAAACGACTGAACAAATTTGGATGAAATTTGGCACATGGGTAGACCATGACCTGGGTTAGACAGGACATAGGGTAATTTTCATCCCCGTAAACGCAGACGAAGTCACGGGCAGAAGCTATTCTATACTAATATTATAAAGAGATAAAAGTTTGTTTTTAAGTTTCTATGTAGGGGTAATCTTTGATTTTTGTTCCACTTTTTTTTTGATCCCGTGGTGGAAAATCCTCATGGATGTGCTCCGCCCTCGGGCGGGCGGAGGGGTCTTACTGACTAAAAATCACCCCGGTGTTCCCTTCCCACACTTGCATCGGGTATCATGGGATCAGGTGCGACTTTCGTGATCCCCGGAACTAATGATCCACTAACCTTACAAAAAGTACAAGGCTTGCATGAATTCACGATATTATTGCAATCATTAGTAAGTACCTAAATAGGTTTTGAATGAAATTTCGCACACAGATAGTTCAGAACCTGGATTATCTTATAGGATACTTTTTATACCGGTGGTACGTTTCCGTCGGATAGTTTTCAACCTCTACGCGGGTGAACCCGTGGACAAAAGGTAGTCTGAAATAAATTAAAATGAACAGCCACATGATAAAATCAACCAGATGGTTTTAAAAATCGAATCAATACAATTGACAATCGATATTCAAATTCAAATAAACTCTAATCAAATCTTACATTACATTTTTAGATGCAAATTCCTACTATTCGTTTTTTTTACACTACATTAGTATTGTATTTGCGACAACCTTGCATTCAGCCTTGTAAGGCCTCTGCTTTGTCTTATTATCACCTCTGTACCGACCTGCCAGACTTGATACTTGACACGCCTCGTATTATAAAAAAATATTGATTTTGTTACAAATTTAAATTGATTTTATTCTAAACTCTAAGGTGTGCTTTGATAAATTATGGACTGTAACATATATAAAGCAATCCTTAATTATTTTGTTTTGTTATGTTTTAAATAGTTTGTAAATCAGCTAATTAACGGTGTTTATGCCAGTTTAGGTAATTAATTATAGTAGTACCTACCTAATGAATGGTCTAACGATTATAAAAGTTATAATTGAAAGTCCATACATAATTCCGTTAAGCGGTGTTAGAGATAATCATAAACTAAACCTATATTGACTTTAGACACGTAATATTGACATGACATGTGTGTTTTAATTAACGTCAACCTTGATCTTTTGTTGGACTGAACGCTCTTGACATTGTTCACATTCCCTGGAATCAACTTCATACAGTAACGTTTTGTAATTTTATAAATATACTCTATGAGTTCAACGCACACATTAGTCAGTGTGATATTTTCGTGCCAGTTACGAGACATAAAAATAGATGACTCGATTTTTCACAATCCAATATGACTTCCTTTGTATCAGTACCTACCAACAATTTCTGAAATAATTTAAAGTATGTCCGTTAACGATATAATAATCATAATTAAAAAAATACATAGAACCTACCTTACCAACACGAGTCAGTTCTGTATGTAAATATATCGATTTGATACAGTCTTATTATTATGCACATTTGTGGCTAGACTTTAATGTTTTGATTTGAGTTAAGTCATTAATAATTTGCTATATCTATACAAAACTTTATACACACACGGCGGCGGCGGCATAATTAGCGGAACATAAAGAAGCCTATTTTTTTTTAAATTGCCGTTTAATTGTAAAATCTAGTATTTAGACGTCTTTATTATTTAAAATACACCTTTTAAAATTAAAATGAGGTCACATTTAATATTAATTTTGCGAGAAAATATTTTTTTGTGTATAATGTACTTTCTTAATTTTTTAAGGTAAACAAGAAAGGTAGAAAAAGGTAATTAAAAAAATTAAAATAATACAAATTATTATCGCGGGTTTGCTCCACGTGCTGTTATAAAAGTTTCCGCCCGCCTAGACATGCTGAGAATGATTGTTATCTATTGTTTCCTGTGACAGTCTCTGCCATTCCTCAACTACGGTGATTCGCAGTTCAACCACATTGATAAGAGCTGGGTTTCTAGATTTTACTCTTCGGTTCAGCAGGTCCCAGACGTGTTCTATCGGATTCATATCGAGTGATCTCGCTGGCAACCCCATAACTGTGATATTCACATTTTAAAGATATACTTGAGTTGAACGAGGAGTATGTGAAACAATAGTTTCCTGTGACAGTCTCTGCCATTCCTCAACTACGGTGATTCGCAGTTCAACCACATTGATAAGAGCTGGGTTTCTAGATTTTACTCTTCGGTTCAGCAGGTCCCAGACGTGTTCTATCGGATTCATATCGAGTGATCTCGCCGGCAACCCCATAACTGTGATATTCACATTTTAAAGATATACTTGAGTTGAACGAGGAGTATGTGGCCGAGCATTATCCTGCATCAAAACGAAGTCGTCACCGCTAAAATTAAAGATGACCCTTTTTAGTTTTATCGGTGGTCTCTTTAATGGTACCACATTTTCTTCTAAAGCTGCAGTCAGACTTCCTTCGATCACCACCAGGTCCGTACGATCTCCTAAACATATCCCCCTCCAAACCATTATTGATCCTCCAACATATGCCACTGTAGTTTTAACATTTGGCTGATTATACCGTTTTCCTGTGTGTGTATATATTCTTTGTCCTTGGAGGGCACGTACGAACCAAAACCAGCTTCTTTGAATCTTCTTCGTACCGTTCGCTCACTTACTGTAACACCTCGCACTTCGTCAAGCTCATTTTTGGCTTGGACGGCTGTTAGACGTGGGTTCCAACGTACGCGAAGCTGAATAAAACGATCATCACTGCTCGAAATACGTCTTTTTCTGCCTTGTCCCGGTCTTCTTAAAAAAGCATTAGTCTCCCTGAATCGTTGGATACTGCGAAAAATAGTTGAACAGGTTGGCAAAGAATTCTTGAAATCACTCTGTGGGTTTGATCATTTATACTCACCTCAAGTACCCTGGCAATCTCAGTTGCGCTCAAGTCGGGCACAATGAAGTCATTGACTTTTAAATTGATTGAAAAGTTACAAAAAAACAAATGAAACTGATGTTTAATGAAGATTTTACGAAATTTTAAACCAAAATGATGAATATGGGAAATTCGCCCGAAATTATGTAAGTACGAATAAAATCAAAACAATCGCATAATAAGTGACGTTCAATTGTTTTCTTAATTTGAAATAATTATTTCAAAAACAAAAAGGAATTAACAATCAGCCAGCAATGTTACACAAACTAGTTTTATTATCTCCGGAACTGTCCCGACATCGTGCTAAGAACAGCAGTTTTCTAATATTTGTTTGAAGTACTTATGTCCTATATAATTTGGCAAAAAAAGGTGAGGTGATGAGCTGACCCATTTCGCAATAAAAACAAAAAAAAGTAGTTCCTAGAATTAGCACTGTAAACATAATAGGTTATTTATACATGAGAGCAGCCGATCTTGTTTGATTTGGTGGCCATGCACTATGGATATTAAAACCAGCCAAACCTGTTGGTCAGTCCCAATTTAAATATTACCTATAGAATCCTACTGACAAGATCTTATAAAAAATAAAACCGGACTGTATTACCGTCTATAAATTATGTTGATACTTTATTAGTAGGTAGCTAGACAAATTAAATAAAACAAAAGATGGTTAAGTAATCAGTATCTCCGATACCAACGTTATTCAATCGTCTATTAAGACCGTTTACACCTTATGGCATTTCATACATACGTTCAAGCCCTTGTTTTTCAAAATGACTGAACTGATTTTAATGAAACTTCATACGAATATGCAGGATACAAAGGTCTAAAAAGTTAGTAAAGAACATTTTCGAAATGTCTTATTTAAAAACAGTTAACTGGAAATCTGTGTTTCTGTGGATGATTTAAAATCGGTCTAATTTGGTTGTAACATTATTTTTCGAAAATTTTGTATCCTGACCGATCTTTGTATCCTGCTTATGCGTATGAAGTTTCATTAAAATCAGTTCAGTCATTTCGAAAAACGAGGGCTTGAAAGTTTGTATGAAATGCTGTAAGGTGTAAACGCTCTTAAACATAATATTCAAATGACGGCAATGCTGCTGGACGCATTCGCATATCAAAATTATTACGTCGCGCTACACAGTATATATTAACGACCGCGGAACGCTTCGAACCTGTGTTTTATTCACTATAGGTTGACTATAGTCGGTCAGACGAAAATAAATGAAGTATAGTGTGGGTGCCGCGTGCCGGTAGTTGTATTGGAGCAAAAGCCCAGACCGTTTCTCGTTTGCATTACGCAACAAGCAGTTTAACAATCATTCAAACAGAGACGCTGACAATAAGACCGGTTTTGGCGCCTATTTTCGCTACTATTGTGGTCGATCATTAAGATTACGGACGTGTGAGTGTAAAATTAATACGCCTATGTTAGTTCAGCTGCGATAACAAAACGGGGACGACGTGTTTTCAAATTTCGATTCGAAAAACACTTCTCCCGCGCGAAGTGTTGACAATTTCGTGTTTGACATTTTTCCGTTCCATTTTCGAGTTTGACAGTTGCAGTGTTTGTGAAGTGCGTTTATTGGTGAATGGATCGTTTTTAGCCTCGACATTGTGGAACTGGAGCCTGATACGGTGAATGTAATTGTTATCACTGTTATCAGTGTCACGCAACAGTGATAAGGATTAGTGAAAGTTTGCAAGATTTTGTATTTCTTATAATAAGTGTTTTGAAATCGATATTGCCAATCCGACATATGAATAATACATAAAGGAAGGAACACGCTACGCCCTGATATGCTAGTTCAATCAGCCAGTTAAATAGTTTTAATTGTGCGTGTAATTTGAAAGTGAATCGTTTGCATTGGAATCATCGGTGATTGATATTTTACGGTAAGAAACTTGTTTGTTTTATGTACTTACTACTGATGATAATTACGCACGGATTATGTGCATACATGAATAAATTATCGCTTTAAGTTCTCACGTTTTGTACGTAAATGTTGCATAGATAAAATGCATAAAATGAAGTGTCTTCCTCGTTATCTGTAACAGCTGTTGCGTACCGACTGACTCGGGTCAAGTCTGTATTGTATATGGGTCAAATTTTAAGTACGATTAATTAGATGGTCGTCGAGCAAGAAGGACGCCTGCATAATTATTCCACATTGTTGTATTTTGGAAATAATTAGCTGCAAACTTACAAATATTGCCTTTATCAAACTACTAGCTTTTGCCCGCGGCTTCGCCCACGTGCAGGTAGGAAATTATCCCACAGGAGCATATTACCGGGATAAAAAGTATTCTATGTTTTAACTTAGATCATGGTGTACCCATGTGCCATATTTCATCCAAATCCAAACGCAAAACATTTATTTCAATTTATTACAGGCACATTTGAATTGTCAAAGAGTCGTCGGTTAGTTAGTCAGAAAGTTGAAGCTATTTGCCCATTCCAATGGTGAAGAACAGGCAACAAACTCCAAGGACACTCTTTAAATCAAGATATTACAAAATCCTGGGTCCCTTTGGGGATCCTTCTTTATGTGAGAACAATGTAAAAAAATACATTCTTTTTTTTTAAAACAATACAATTTTCAGCTAAAAGTCCGGTCGCGAAGCAGAAAAAAATTCGTACAATGACCCTTCATTACTTATCTCTAACGCTTGCGCACAATTGTACTGCCGGCGCACTCGCACATTAGAAGGACCTTAAAATGTGCGAGCGCAACGGCAATACAATAAATTTGCGACCGGACTTTAGTGATAATTTTTATGTATGTGATCCTACTGTAAGGCAAAGGGTTCCTGCCTCTTTCACTCAATCAATCTGCCCAGCCTTTTCCCAACATGTCGGAGTCGGCTTCCAGTCTAACCGGGTGTATCTGAATACCAGTATTTTACATGGAGCGGCTGCCTATCTGACCTCCACAATCTAGTAACTGGGTATTACGGCACCCCTTGGTAAAGGTACAATTCCGAGATGGGCTGCAGACTGCAACCGCAGGCGACAATGCGGCTAGCGGCTGCGGTTGACATAGAGATTTTCATAGAGATACATAGAAACCAGTAGTGTCGCTTGAACCTGCAGCTGCAGTTTGCGGCCTGCGGTCCATCTTGGAATTGCACCTTAAGACTGAATGTCGGACTTTCGGACTTCTGATGACCCCCTAACCCTTTCCACTACAAATCAAAAATATACTCAATGTGTCTTTCCCAATTTTCATCATACTTAAATCAGATCTTTTCATGTGCGCTTCAAAATATTATGAGTAGGTATTTATTATTTCGTACTCTTGTTAGTTTTCTACTTTTAAGGAAAAAGATACAGTTTTCCTTAAACTTTTTCTATGGTTAAGGCGAAATGTCAAATTAAAAGAGGGTTTTGAATGTACTTATAAATTAGTGCACTGCGCCGAATTCAAAATAAGATCTAGATTTTAGGTAGGAGGGAAACCTACCAAGAAACATAAATAATTAATTAATTGCCTGCTAATTTTGACGGGTCAAATATTCATATTATTTTTCTTGTTACCATCTTTTTACTGCTCGATTCAAACTTGATGACGGCTCTGCAGTGCGCTACTCGGTGCTCAGTACCGCACCCCTCCCCCCGCTGACACGTGAATTTGTTACTGCGCAGCGATTCGCCTCATGTTCCGATCCGCCATATAGTTTGAATCGGGCTGTACTAGGATAATTATGTATTAAACTTGTCAAAACGGGCCTATTATTTTTTGACAACTTTATACCAGTTAGTAGATACCTATCAACTAGATGCCTATTTGACGCCAAATACTTGTAACATAATTGCATATTCGATTAATTTTAAATCACGCAAAGTGTTATTTATTTAATTGCCCCCGCATTATCAATTTCACCACAATAGATTTATCTGTATGTCAGTGAGTAATTTATTATAATTACTCTATGTTGATAAGGTCAAACTCCAACTGAATTGTCAACAGTGGGTGAACGTGAATAGTCTACACATCAATATAATAAAATAACATAGCATCACGCTTGTAATCCCCGAAGGGATAGGCAGAGGTACTCGTATACCTATATAGGATACCCAAATTTCGCCAGTTATGTTTAAGTCCCACGTAATAGAGGGCGAGCCTATTGCCATCAACCGGGCACAATAAACCCGGGACCCTGGACCCGGGTTTCAATATAATGTCATATTCTAATAATAATAATGAGCGGCAATGGAAGAATACTGCGATCGTTCTTGTAAAATATGTATAGGGACCTAATTAATTGTAGGTTTATAACGTTGATAAAATATTCCATTAAAAAAAACAAATGAACAGGTAGGTACCTACGAGTTTTATTGACACTGATATCGACTTGTTTTTTTTTCCATTTTTCCTGATTCCAAATTCAACAAAACCATATCCATTGGCAGTTACGAAGACAATTAAATACAAAGCGTAAGATAAATCATTTTTTGTTCTTCTGGATAAGATTTGATTTAGCAATCTGGGATCCCCAACATGCAGGAAGCATACAGAGCGTAGCAAAAAATGCCAATTTCTTCTATGAGGGGTCAATGATCTGCAGTCAGACTATTCATTACATGCAATCAAGAGTTAACAAGCTTCTTCTCATCTTCTGGGCACGCTCGTTCCCAGAAGATGGCTCGTTCATCGTAGACTTCATTCATCACTTTCCATCAGACAAGATCCAGGTCAAGAGCAGGCCCATCCCACAATAAAAATTAATACAGTTTAAAATTACAGGATCATATCAATAATCATATTAATCACGAATTGAAGAAACTCAGCAGGCACTCAACCTACAAACATACAACGTTAGTAGATAATAGCTGAAATAATGAGGTACATTTCCGGCTTCGCCCTGTTCCGGCAAAAACACAGCATGCTAATTATTGCAGTACAGTTAATCGCACAAGGAAAATGCATTATTTTTAGGGTTCCGTACCTCAAAAGGAAAAATTGAACCCTTTGATCATTTCGTGGTCCATCTGTCCAAGGCCCTTTTTCTCAGGAAAGCGTAAAGGTATCAAGTTTAAATTAATATCAAATACGTAGGACTCACGTTCGCTTGGAGCTCTACAAAAATAAAAAAATCTACGTAATCGCAATAAAAAAAAATACGGACATATCATATTTTGACATCGCAAATAAATCAAAATCTATGGGATACTTCCCGTTGACTTAAAATCGTGAAATTTGGCAAGAATTTAGGTCTCACAGAATAAAGTAAAATGTTCGAAAATCGTTATTTTTTTAGCTTTTTTCACATTTTTTTTTTGCGTTTACAAACTTTCATTTTTGCATTTGGACGATTGACCGTGACGTATATCGATATATGGGAGTACATGTTTTTCAACTATAATGTTGAGATTGTTTTTGGGATAAATTCATCCCAACTACGGAACTCTTCATCGTGCGTCATTCGATACGCGGTTTTTTTAATGGGTACCTAGTTTTACTGATTAAAATTACCCGTTCTTATGTACTCCGATTTCTATTGTTAGCATTATCAGTATTATCACTTATTGCATTAAAATAATATTAGGTAATCTTATCTAGAAGTTATTATCGACACGAAAATAACGCCATTAATAGCGGTATCGACTATAGACCAAGCATTCGCGGTAATTATATCGACCAAGCCTTCGAATTTCAAAAATTATCTGCTTTTAGTACCTACCTTTGTGTTAACGCATCGAAGATAAACAACCGTTCGTTCATCAGATCGTCGATATCGTTTCCCAGAATAGCGAGTGGAAAAATTCTTAGAGGACCGCTTAAAACGATGCTAGTGCTCAATATAAAAGTCGGCGATTCTGAAGAGAGGGTGTATTTGAAGAGTTGGCTCTCATCATAGTTATTGTTTATTGTCTAGTGACTATCTTAAGTGACTAGTTACGTCTATTTTCTGCGGTACTGCTAAGGTATGTCGCTCATTTCCGTTTTATTCTTAGATAGGGTTTTTTTTCTTGCTTTTGAGTTTTTGGTATTGTTATTTTTAATTTTGAAAGAAATACATCACATATTATTTTGGTGGTGGTACAGTTTTGGTTAATAATAAACTAGACTTTCGCACTGAACTTTTGAAAGGATCAAGAATGATTAAACTTTTCCGAATACCATATAGCACTTTGTCATAAAATGCCAAGCCTGCAATCAACTTTATCCTATTTGCCATAATTTCCATGTGTTCGTTGCCCTATAAAATTATTTCCATGAACTTTGCCACTCTTTTCGTCTACATGGCCATCATTTATGTAGGTACTAGAAAAGTTTGAGTAAAAAAAACAACCAACTTCCAACAAATCACTACAAAGTGACAAATAACTTTAATTTCGGAAGTCGGTGTCTTTCGCTGTATTTCAGTTTTTTGCCACCGACTTTTTTGGAAGACGGTTTTTTTTATGTAAAAAGTTTTTTATTTTTTACTTTTTAGTGGGTTAGTTTGTAATTTATCTAAGTTACAATAGCCTAATATAAACTGTTCATCACCTTTAACAAAATATTGCTTTTCCCGATGCAGGGACGTTAATTGTTGAGGAATCCTCCTTGTAGGAACCAGGAGAACTGCCACTCACCATATACATTGTGACTAGCACAAATTGCTTAGCAACCATATTAAAGTACCTAATCGACTCGCAACCCGTAAAATACTTATTAGTAATTAGTTCCGGTGGCTATCTGTGGTCTTCATCATCAGTTTCATTTCACCAAATGGTGCTTTCCGAGAGGAAATGCACGAGTTACTATATAAAAATACCCAAATCGCTATATGTGTGCCTATAAAATTTGAGGATTTCCCTCGATTTCCATGGGATCCGCTCATCAGATTATGTCTTGGTGACAATGGGACCACACACTTTCAAACAAAAAAGTATATTTTCAAAATCGGTCCACAATTGACGAGGATTCAGTGAACATACATAAAACCAAAAAAAACAACAACAAAAAAAAAATGTAAGTAGATGAACTTATCCATCTTATAACCTCCTCCTTTTTGGAAGTCGGTTAAAAAGTACAGCTTGCGGTCATCATCATCATTTCAGCCAAAAGACGTCCACTGCTGGACATAGGCCTCCCCTAAAGGGGGGGCTTTGACATAATCGCCACGCTTGGCAGGCTGGTTGGCGATCGCAGTACGATGTTAAAATCCATAGAGAATGCTGCTGCCCATTCTCTAGTAAGTAGTCCCTTAGTCGCCTTTTACGACACCCATGGGAAGAAATGGGTTAGTGCTATTCTTTACGTCCGGCACCACACGGACGGCTTCCGGTAAATAAATTGAAACTAAGATACACTTTTATGTTTTCTGATTTGAAGAGTGGGTAACATCAGGATGATCTGGTAAATTGTCCTGACACTTAGAGATTTATGACAAATTAGCTTTTTCATCCTTCTCCCACAGCTTTAGTGACAAGTGAACTACATTAATAGGTATATGAGTCAAAATCTATGAAACCGCTAAATACAGGACTTTGGTAGGCAGTACTTTGGAGGGGCTGGTGGCTAAGTAATAACAAGCGCACGGGTCAATTGATCAGGTTACGCTACGCTTGCCGCGGTTGGTCCGTGGATGGGTGACCATGTTTACATACCAAGTCCCCTCCGTACCTCGGAAAACACGTTAAGCCGTTGGTCCCGGCTGTCTTTCGAGGATTTTTGGCAGTCGTTACGGGTCGTTAGAAGCCCGAAATATTGTATTACCCAGTTACGGGGTTGTGGAGTTCAGATAGGCAGTAACTCCATGTAAAATACTGGTATACCGCTGAAAAGGCTGGGCAAATGATGGTGGGCAGCAGGGAGACATCATAATAGTCTATGTTAAGTTCCCGGCTTACATAATCAGCCTATTATGTTCCCACTGCTGGGACACAGGCCTCCTCTCGATAAGAGAGAGTGGGCTGTAATCCACCACGTGGGCCCAGTGCGGGTTGGTTTATGTCATATGTCTTCGATTTTTTTGGTTCTAGGACATGGCGGTTTCCTCACGATGTTTTCCTTCACCGTTTTGAGAGCAGTGGTGATGAAATAATTTACACAAAGTAAAGCGCTTGTCTAGGTTTGAACCTACGACATACAACTCGTAAGTCGTAGTTCCCTTGATATACAGGGTCATATTTAATTAGCTAGCGAAACTCCGTGGACGTGTTGGGTATCGGTAAGTATCTAAATACGATAAAATGAAAAAAAGAAAGATTTGATGTTTTTTTTCTGGTGTCAATGACCACTGGCAGTGAAGTTTTTGTTTTATCGTGTTTAGTTATCGATACCCATCACATCTGTTAATTTAAAAAAAAAAAAAAAAAAACAGATATTGACTCATATTTTTAAGTAAATAATCGTTGACCCAAAAAAAATTTTTTTTCTTTTTTCGTATTTAGATATCGATACCCAACACGTCGGCGGAGTTTCACTGGCTAATTTAATTTGACCCTGTATAAATAATACTTATCTTATTTCTCTCAAAACCAACAACCAAAAATTGCGTTTAAAAATAAAATAACACAAATATCTAGTATAGCAACTAGGAGATCATAAAGTTTATTCACACCTTCCATTATGATGTTTCGGCGAAATTGTTGACGTACTTGAATCGGTTTGTACGTTTTTACAGTTTACAATATTTTTGTGGGTTTTACGTCATCAGAGAAATTACAGATATGGACTCATGGGTTAACACATAAAATAGAAAATATTAAATTGAATAAAAGCTCCCGCAGACAGGCGCGACGCGACGGTACGACGCGATTCTGGTACAACCATTTCCATGAAGTTTTCAAACAAATTGTTGGACTAGAGTCGCGTCTTGATTAGTTATGGTCTTGATTGGAAGACAAATGTGTTGAATTAATAAAAGTTAAGAATGAGCTGATTTGATGATTTCTCGCCTTGACGTCGCGTCGCGCCACGTCGAGTCGCCACCACGTCTTCTTCGAAAACTCCCGTTTTTATTCCCGCCTCGTCGAATCGTTGAAAAAGTCTAATTTATTACCGCCACGTCTATTTGATTTATCACCTTGACGTCGAGTCACGCCACGTCGAGTTTTCGGCGTACTTTTAGAAAATATTCGAAACTGCGATCACTGTTGAACAATGAGGCAGTTCAAACGGTAATCTGAATCAAGGCTCGTGCAAGCAGTGCGCCGCGTACACTTTCCATTAAGTTTTCATAGAAATTGTGTAGTGTCGAGTCGAGCATGTCTGCGGGAGCCTTCAAGCATTTTTGTATGGCCAGTAACTGGGTTGTGGAGGTCAAATAGGCAGTCGCTCCATGTAAAATACTGGTATTCAGCTCCATCCGGTTAGACTGGAAGCCGACCCCAACGTAGTTGGGAAAAGGCTGGGCAGATGATGATGATGAATAGGATATTTTAGTAATCGTACTTAACCGTTAAAGGCCCGCCGACGCACCAGTGTGTCAGTTGTCCCCAACCGTCTAGTCCCACCGACGGCCCAAACAGCTTAAACAAGGGATGTTTATGCTCTTAGAAATCACTTGAGACTTTTTTGTTTACATTGGCAGCAGGGGCAATAAATCTGGCGGCCATTAAGATAAGGACAGGTACTTGACTTATGTCACAGGGGTACTTCAAAGTTGCCGAAAGCAAGTAGCGATTATTTTTTTACGCTACACTGAAAAAAATGCGAGCTAATTAAGATACATTTTCTCTTAGTTGGCATTAAAATGTTTGGAATCATTATTTATTTATTTACAACAAGATAGCATATTTGCCAGAACAAATTAATTTTATTTATATCGACAATGGGACATGTACATAATAATCACCGGTCTTTGTTACATCATACATGCTTTTTTGATTTTACTTCTTTTTAAATCCGATAATAATTTTAGTTGATGGTAACATGCAACTTGTTAGCATTATATAATTCTTAAACTGACCAACATTTGAGTTAAATTAAATAACTACCCGTAGTTAAACTAATTAATTACTTAGTAGACGGAACTATGATAATTTAACTTAAGCTTCAGAAGTCAAGTTCTTGTTCTTGGCTCGTATGGAGTCAAGATTTGTGATCACATTAAACAAGATTTTTGTTAAAGCAAACACTTTTTTTTTTCAGTGTAGGTTTTCCTCAGTCGTGTTACATCGTGTACCTACAAATAAGATGGTAGAGGTAATGAGCCAATCAACCAAGTATTCCTAAATGCCATTGGAATGAGTCAGGCTGCTTATCTTTATATCGAAGTGATGATTTGAAAGCTAATCAATCAAAGCCGGAACTATGAAGATGGAGGAGTCATAATAGTCATAGCAGTTCGTGAAAAATTCATAAATTAAGTATGAATGAATTTTGATCCCAAGCTAGGTAAGTGAACCTTAGTCTACGATTTAAAGAAAGACAATTCAACCAAGGCTCAGTATAAATATGGAGAATACTCATTGACGAAACCCCAAAGCGGTTGTCGCGGTGCTGTCAGTTGCGGTTGCCGTGTCGAGAGTATGAGTTGTCATAACACTGCGATGGAGCTTAGGTAATTATCTCAACAATTAGGCCTAGTTTCCACACTGTCCATATATTTTATACTGTGATTAAGGCAATGATATTAAATTAAACAGTTATGTTGTGAGCGCGCAATTGTGAAAACTCAAAAACGTCCTAATTGGGTCGTATTTGTTAGTCTGTGATGCCAACGTGCGCTCACGCCGCGCAACCATTAACTTTCATAATTATGGAATATTAATTTTTAGTAAATATGAATACTTGAAAAAAATCACAGACAGAATTATAGATAATAAAACAGTCTATTCATACAATAAAAAGCATGAAAATATCTTAAGTAGTTTGAAAGTAATATATGTAGTTGTTTATGCTTTGGGTAGACATTACTTCCTGAATTTATTTCATAAAGTATTTTACTACAATACCACAATCACATAATTATAGAATTGATGTGTATGCGTTCTAGTTTAACATATATTTTTCGCTTATTTTACTTGCGTAATAACAGATTTAAAACTCACTAAAATCATATATCTGTAGTAGTCCTTAAGTACCTATGTACGTATACACAATTGCCATTGCCACTTGACATACTCGAACAATAGGTGGAACTAATTATAACAATTCATATACCTACCTATAGATAAGTATTGATATTATAGTTACCATGTAAAGTACCTACTCTGCAGCTCTTTACAATTATTCTTAACTATATCTTCACGATTTTAATGATTAACTGTTCAAATAAGGTGCATGTAGCGAATGGTGTTATGTCCTCTGTGATAAATGGATTTTCATTGCCATGTAAGATAAACAAAGTAAAGAGCATGTTTTGCAGCAGTTTTTATTACTGAATGTTATGAAATATGAATGTTTTAAAGTGAAGGAAAAATAATAAGGCGGTTATTTAATTCGCTTTTTTCTTCTTGCGGAATACTCAAGCAGAAACTGACTGATAATGTTTCAGTGGGATCAATAAAATGGCTGCTTTAAATCTATTCAGGGCCTCAAGTCTGCTATTACAATAGTGTCAGAATGGTAGATCATTGATTTCATAATTGTTGATTTTGACAAGTTTGGTAATCTAATATTATAATTAAAGTGGCCGACCATTGGAAAGTCATAATGACGCCTCATTATGACTTTCCAATGGTCGGCCACTGACACTACATTGAAAGAAATTGCATTTATTGGTAACCTCGTACATAATGACAAGTGAATGACATTTCTATTAATGGGTTTTATAATAATGGCAATACGACAATGCCATTATAAGTAACACAATTCTATTAAGATACCATTGAGCAACCACTGACCGACCATAATGAATTTAGCAAAATGACAACGGGATCGTGTTGGAATGAATGGCTGAATTTATAAAAATAGCAGACTTGGGGCCCAGGAAAAGGCTAAGCAGGTTTTACTACCAACAGTGATTTTTACAAACGAAAGCCATATTTGAAGTCTGAACTAAATTTAAACCAACGGCCCTGAGCTGAATCAAACGAAATACTTTACCATACAAATATATTTCGACAAGCTCTTGATTGAGAGCAGTGTAGGTGGTCCAGTGGTATGACCGCGACTTACGAGTTGTGTAGGTCGTAGGTCCGAACCCTGACAGGCGGTACTTTGTGTAAATTATTTACCATATTATTTCATCACCACTGCTCTCAAAACGGTGAAGGAAAACATCGTGAGGAAACTGGCGTGTCCTAGAACTAAACATTCGAAGACATGTGACATCTACCAACCCGCACCGGGCCCGCGTGGTGGATTACAGCTCACTCCCTCTCACAGAGAGGAGGCCTGTGTCCCAGCCGAACATTTTAGGCTGACTGATTATGCTTATGGTAACAACTATCTATCTCGGATCTAACTTACATGTAGGTGGTGTTCTGTAACAGACGTCACATTTTAAGGAGAACCTTTAATCTATTTGAAATAAGATTAGACATATATATAAACCTTTTTTACAGTCCGTTCAACCGATTTTGACTTCTATTGCGTTGGTGGCATGACAAATGGCAGCTGTAATAAAGAGTTGGGATTGTAACTACTTTTTTGCTTTTACTGCTATCCTATGCCTACGGAATAGAAGTCAAAATCGGTGTAGTGGAAACATCATAGGCTGATCATGCTAAGCTCTTGATTTGAGCCATCCGGATGAAAGAGGACCTCCTGGTTCCATTCCTCACGCCAGACTGCCATATTAGTTTGTGTGTCTTGGTGCTAAACAAAATTCTGTAGGTTCATCTATTCGCATGTAGATCTACGAGTAGACTTAGGTAAATTGTACATAATTATGTTACGTGAATTTATGACTATTTCAAAAAACTCTGCAGGACACCTGAAGCTTCTCTTCGAAGCAGGGAAATTCTTTACGAAATAGCAATAAATTGTTTATTTACTATTATGTTTTACTAACTGTTTCTAATCACGAAGTAATTGTGGCATCCCCTTTCTCTGCACCATTTGACCGTTTCCCTGTTTTTTCTTATGTATCTGTATGTATGTATAAAACCAGCCAAGTGCGTTTCGGATCACGCACAATTTAGGTTTTAGGGAGGAATTTATCCCAAAAACAAATATTGTAGTTTGAAAAATATGTTCGATATTATTTTATTATAAGTCACGATCAATTGTCCAACTGCAAATGTTAGTTCGTCGACTATTAAGGCTTCTACATACCAGCGCGACTTGTTGCGCGACGCGACACGGTACAAAGGCCCCGCGTGTCGCGGGACGAGCGGTGCCTTTGTGTCGCGTTGCGTCGCGCGATAAGTCGCCCCGGTATGTAGAAGCCTTAACTCGTTAACTTGTAAAGCCACTATGTAACAGTTTTTCTTTTAACTTCGTTATATATATACTATGCCATGATTATTATCAGATGTGAAAAAACAACCATTTAGCTAGCAGGGGGACTAGACTAACAAACATTAGCACTTTAAAGCTTAATAATTAATATTACGCAAACTGATCTCTGAATCGAAAAATGGTGTTCACAGACCCGCAATATTTTTGAACGGCCTATACAACGATATCCTACACTATGGGATAGACAAGAAAAAAAAATCATCCCCACTTTACGTGGAAAGTACCCCCTACAAACATTTTATTTTACCACTTTGTCAGCCCGATTAATAATATGTATACTGAAGCCAAATAACAGCTTTCTAGTACTAATAGTCTGTGAATTAAGCCGCGGACAGACAGACAGACAGACGGACATGGCGAAAATATAAGGGTATTTCTTGTTGACTTCGGAACCCTTTTTTTTTTTTTTTTGGGTGGGACATTATCAAATAACTTCTCCCGCTCTGGGCGGAGCGGGAGGGCGTGTCAGACTTTTACTGACTAAAACCCACCCGTATTCCTTCATTTGCCTGTGTGCCAAGGCCACGATATCCCTTTCGGACAAACTCGCAACCCTGGCAGGCATTGGCCCTAGCGGACCCCGTCAGTTGGTGCTGACAACTCTTTGAGGCGCGCGTGGAATACGACGCGCCGTCGACCCGGGCCTGGTCGTTATCGAATGGTGAGCTCGATCGCTCACCGTCCGCAGGCCCGCGCCTACGGTGGCCGGAAATCGGCTTGCGACTCCCGACGCCCGGGGCGTCTCCTGCGGCGACTAGGGGCGCGAGGGCGCGAACCTTGCCTCTCCCTCACGCGTTCCGCCTCCTCCTTCGCAAGCATTACTAATTCGCAGAAGGAGGTGACGGCCTCCCATGCACTCTCGCTCCAAACCATGGCCTGAACCAGGGCCGGACGCGAGAGATCGCCGCCGCCGATCGCCTCCGTGAGGACACGGCGGTGCTCCGCCCAAGCTGGGCAGACCTCCACCGTATGCTCCACCGTGTCCTCCGGGCGATCCACACAGTGGTGACACCCGGGCGTTTCCTCCCGCTTTATCCTGAACAGGAACCTCCCAAAACAACCATGTCCGGTGAGGACCTGTGTCAGGCGGAAGGTGAGGACGCCGTGGCGCCTCTCTAGCTATTCCTTAAAGAGGGGACTTATCGCCACAATTGTGGCGTGCCCAGCGCTGGGTTACGACAATCGCACTCTCCATGCCGCCATAAGATCCCGCCGGAGCTCTGTCCGCTGTGCCGTGATTTCTCGCGGCAGCGGAGTTTCACCCCGGCGTTTCGCCTCCTCGCGCCACTCCCAGACGTGCGCGAGGACTTTTGCCTCCAGATCCCATGGCGGTAGTCCGGCAAGGAGGCTCGCCGCCTCACGGGAGACCGTGCGGTATCCTCGGACCAGCCTGATGGCCATGACCCTTTGGGACGCGTTCAATCGCTGGGCTGGTCGCAGCCTTATAGAACGCGCCCACACCGGTGCCCCGTAAAGGGCCATGGACCGCACGACCCCCGCGTAGAGCCTCCGGCAGGAGGCGTTTGGATCCCCCAGATTGGGCAGGAGCCGCTTTAAGGCAGCCCCGGCCCGCTCCAGTCTGGGAGCCAAACGTCGAAAATGCTCCACGAAGTTCCAGCGGCTGTCGAGGACGAGTCCCAGGTACTTCATCGTCGACTCGACGCCGATGTGAACCCCTCCTGCCAATATCTGGGAACCCGACAGTGGCGCGTTCCGAGGACCATAAAAACACATGGCCTCGGACTTGTGCAAGGCCACCTCGAGTCCCAATTGCCGGATCCTATCGACGATTGTCGCAACCCCACGTGCCGCCAGTTCGGCCGCCGCCTGATGCGACCTCCCCTGCGCCAGAACCAGCGTGTCGTCAGCGTAGCAGACTACGCTGACGCCGCTAGGGAGGTCGGGACTTCGGAACCCTAAAAAACAATTTTTGTTTTCAAATAACATGAAGCGTTGTTGCTATTATAACTTGCACACCTTTATAGTGTTTATGTATTTATATTTTTTTTTATCTTGCAATCCTATGCTGCAAGTCCCCTCTTGCTCAGTAACCAGTAGCGCCCTAAGCCGCTCCTAGGCCTGCTACTTAAAATTCTATAAACCCGGCGAGAGGCCCTTCAGGCCCTGTTAAAGTCTGGTGAAGCAGCAAAGGCACTCCGGAGCCAACTGCAAAAACGCCCGTACGAAAAAAATATATATCTTTATATATTTATAATTTGTCGTTTAGTGGTCGCAAGCGCTATTGAGCCGAGCATGAGGTCCTGGGTTCGATTCCCAGGTAGCGCCAAATGTTATTGGGTTCTTTCATCTGAAATATCTCAGTAGCAGCCTAGAATCTGGATTTGTGCCTGGATGATGGCAATTGGCTCGCCCCCTATTATGTCAAAGTCAAAGTCAAATTTAAATTACAGGCGTGATGATATGTTTTAATTGATTTGTCTCTACAGATTTCCATCTATGTTCCCCATTTGTTCCAAAATGAATACACCCACAAAATCATGACGATAACTACCTATTTATGTAAATATAGGAAAAATACTTGAAGGTCTCTCCTTTTAAGTGCCGAACTCCAAATATAACGCTACATAAATTAGACACAATGTGTGGAATGAGTAACCGACTATATTGAAATCTGTTAACACACGAGTTTGCGTACAAATTATCAGACATAATGATAATTTGTACGTAAGATTGAAGAGTTAATTCGCTTGACCAGCTGGTTATTTTTTATGATATTTTTCCATTGTAGGTACTTAAGTAAGTTAATTCAGTCTTACCTACTCTAGCCAAGCCAGGTAGTCTATGCCCAACTTGGCATTAGTTTAATAGGTATGGGTAGTATAAGTATAAGGATCTCGTGGCTAAGTAATAAACAGCCACCCTTTGACAGTCATCACGGGTCGTCAGAAGCCCGAAAGTCTGACAACCAGTCTCTCGAAGGGGTATCGTATTACCTAGTTACTGGGTTGTCGAGGTCAGATAGGCCGTCGCTCCATGTGAGATACCTACTGCATCCGGTTATACTGGAAGCCGACCCCATCATATTTGGGAAAAGGCTGGGTGGACTGATTGAGGTAGTGTAAGTACTTACTTAATACCTTGGTGTATTAGGTAAGTCCAATATTTCTAGTTCTCTACGAGATAACATCCACCCACTTCTGTAAAATTTTACGGAAAAATAATTGTAAAATACAATGTGAGTAAAAGAAGCCAAGCCAAAAAATATAGTCCAGTAAAAAAGATGTCACAAATTATAATTAATTTTTCAGAAAAAAAAAATTGTTTTTAAAATGTGAATGAAGTACCTATTATATTCAAAAGCACTTCGGTACATCAACTTAAAAAAATAGGTAGGTACTACCTACAAGTGCTATACATTTAAGTTAAATCTGAAAAAGTCCAGTTCATCAACTTCTAAAGCCATGACTTGTTCAAATTTCAATGTATGCTATAAAATCGCGATGACGCCAATATTTTTTATTGTTATCGTTTCTGAGAACACATTAACATGACATTATATTGCGTGCAGATTGATTTTTTGCCTATTAACTTTTTTTTTAAACATAACGATGCTTGCACTTCAAAACTGGTTCAGAGGTTTATGAAAAAACGATAAAATAAGATTTTTACGTTATTTTCACTATCATAATTAAATTAATTCATAATTTGAATTTTAATAATAAATCAATTAATAAGTAGGTACTATTAAATGTTATTACTCACGCTAGTTTATAAGCTCGCAATTTACTACTTTACAAATATGGATGTTATCGTAGGATGAATCTGAAATAAACGATTTTTTATTTTTATTTATTTAAGCTTATTTAGAAGTGTCTGAATGTCTTCCTTGTATAACAGTAACAATAAATCACTATTCAAGATTCGAAATAATGAATAAAAATACCAATAGCACTAATTCTGTGTCTAAGTATGATACAGTACCGTTTAGCAGACCAATTTGGTTAGTAACTCATTATTACATAACGTGATCATGCATTCAAGGTTACGAATGATCACAAAGTGTGGGCGTAGATTCCTTATAAAGTTTCAAACAGATCGAGGCAATACCGCGTGACGAATTGTCGTACACACGGCTACACATCAACCTATAAATTTCCAGTATAAGCTGAACTCGCATTGTATAGGATTTCCGTACAATGAGAGTTCAGCGTATACTGGACAGGGTCAAATTAAATTAGCTAGCGAAACTCCGCAGACTCCGCACGCGGTGATGGGTATCGTTAGCTAAACATGATCACACAAAAAATAAATTAATTTGACGAGTTTTTTTTTTTGGGTCTGTAACCACAGTTAGTGTAGTTATTTGCAAATTTGTTTCTTTTTTTGTATACTTCTCTGACGGGATGGGTACCGCTATCTCAACGTGATGGAAACAAAAGAAAACAGATTTTTTCAACGCATACTTCAAGTAACAACAACAACAGCGGTACGTTGACCCCAAAAAAATCACCAAATCTCTTGTTATTTTGTTTTATCCTTTTTCGATACCCATCACGTCTGTGGAGTTTCGCTAGCTAGTTTAATTTGACCCTGTATATAGTAAATATGTATAGCTTGATGTGTAGCCGTGTGTACAACTTCATAGTACTTTACTTATTAGGAATATTAAATTGATACACTGACAAACAACTCACAGCTTGATCAAACCAAAACGCTTGGTCTCATCATCATCTGCCCAGCGTTTTCCCAACTATGTTACGGTTGGCTCTCAGTCTAACCGGATGCAGCTGAATACCAGCATTTTACATGGTGCGACTGCCTATCTAACCTCCACAAACCATACTGGGTAATACGATATCCCGTGGTAAGACTGGCTGACAGACTTTCGGGCTTCTGACGACCCATCATCATCATCATTTTAGCCGAAAGACGTCCACTGCGGGACATAGGCCTCCCCTAAAGGGGGGGTTTGCCATAATCGCCATGCTTGGCAGGCGGGTTGGCAATCGCAGTATGGTGTTAAAATGCATAGAGAACGCTGCTGCCCATTCTCTAGTAAGTCCCTTAGTCGCCTTTTACGACACCCACGGGAAGAAATAGGATGGCGCTATTCTTTACGTCCGGCACCAAGCGACCCGTAACGATTGTCAAAGATCCACGAATGACAGCCGGGACCAACGGCATAACGTGCTCTTCGAGGCACGGAAGGGTCTTGGTATGTAAAGATGGTCATTCATCCCCGGACATCCGCGGCAAGCGTAGCATAACCTGATCGATCGAACCATGCGGCTGTTATTATACAACATTAGTTTTTATTTATACTAAACCTTTTAAGGAGTCATTGTATTCATAATTATGAACAACTTTTACTATGGAACCAAAGTTGAAATCGCGAAAAAAATATCAGCTGTTCCCTACATTTTGTCGAGTTCAGCGAACTAGTACAATGAATGATGAACTAATAAAAAAAAATATGCCGTCGTGCTTACGTTCATAATAAAAGGAAATCATCAAAATTTCATACTTTTAGACCCAGCATTTTAGTTTGACGGGCTTCTGGCTAAGTATACAACATTAGTTTTTGTTTATACTAAACCTCTTAAGGGGTAAGAGGTTTAGTATAAACAAAAACTAATGCTGGGTCTAAAAGTATGAAATTTTGATGATTTCCTTTTATTATGAACGTAAGCACGACGGCGTATTTTTTTTTAAATTCATCCTCTAAAGGGTTGAATAGGGATTAGGGGATGAAAGTTTGTATAGAAGATTGTAATTTTTGATAATAAGGAAACCACATCGGACTTGTAGTTGCATAAGTATAGCATAATCAGCCTTTAATGTTCTCACAAGCCTACTCTCTAGAGGGAATTGGCCATAATACCTAAAGTTGTCAAAAAATAATAGGCCCGTTTTGACATTTAACTTGAATCGATTTATCAAAATCAAAATCAAAAGTCATTTATTCAAACTAGGCTGAGAATCAGCAGTTTTCGAACGTAAAAAATTACATGAGACAGTCCCCCAAAACGCCCACCCTCCACCACTTCCTAGTGCTTTAGCTGGGAAGAAGAAGTGGCGCAACAAACTCCCCAGCAGCACAGCTGTCTGTTCGCATATAAAACTTGAATCTATACAATAAAATGTATCAATATCATGAGTATCTAGTACCGAGTCGTATGGTTACCTCACTAGTAACGTCACGATGGTCAATCACGACGTAACTAGTGAAGTAACCACTCGATACTCACGATAAATCGATTCAAGTTAAATGTCAAAACGGGCCTATTATTTTTTGACAAGTTTAAACCACACAGGCCCAGTGTGGGTTGGTTACCACATGTCTTTAAAGTCAAAGTCAAATTGTTTATTCCAAATAGGCACGTAAAAATCACTTTTAAACGTCAAGACTAATGAATTTCAGTTCACTGTATAAACACAATTAAAAAAAAATGAGACGTGACTGTAAAAGCGTCTTGTCTACTACTACTAAGGAGGAATCGACAATAAATTAAATTGGGATTCTGATACTATGAAGAAAAAGACATGTCGTAGCGGCAAGCCCGCAACACATCTGTAGCAGAAGCGTTAGTTTCTAAAAAGCTTTTCAATTAATAGGTTATTTTTATCTAAGTTTCTTTGAAAAGTGACCAAGTGATTTCTATCTCAAACCGCAAAGGTATCTAATCGCATGGTTGAGACAAAAGCATAGCAAATAAATACAACGGAATAAAGTTGTTTATTCATAACAATAAGCGGCTGAAATTATTAAGCAAAAAACCTATTTGGAGCAATAATCATAACTAAAAAGCTATTTTAAAACTAAGCAGGACTGCTAGTGCACTCTGTAGGTCAATACTAACATTAAAATAAGTTTACCCACCAAAGGAAGAATCATTGTGCCGAAAGTTTGCCACTTTTAGTTTTGCTAGTCGCCGATAGATGTCAGTAGTTAACAGTTTATGCGAATGTTGAAATTTCCTCATCCGCAACTTTCATTTTGGAAAAAATGCGTCAAAATGATTAAATTTTGCATTCGAAACATTTTCTGTGTGGGGGTTGTCTTAGTTTTGTTTTAGTTATAACTACTCACTAATAGATGCCGCTAGCCATTCCGAATTATTGTTTTGAGTAAAGTGTAACTAGATGTCGCTAGTAACTCGCAGAACGAGTAATTGACTTTATTGGACCTTGTTCCATGTTTAACTTATTAAGAAATTAATAAGCGTTAGTTTACTGTATTCAATCAAACAAATGCACTTATTTAAAAACATCTAGGTTTTGAATTGAATACCTATTTAGTTGAACCTTAGAATACATTTTCTGTGATAAATTATGATGAAGATAGATAAAGCTTTCGGTAAAGCTCCTTTACCACAATGTATCTTTAAAAATCTGAGACATCAAAGACTTTTTCTATTTAAATTTTCTGGTCTTCCTACTCACAGTTTTACACCATCAAGATAAAAAATCACAATTCTTAGAAACAATAAAGTAATAATGTAGGTAGTCCTCCATGGAAATATACAGCGCATTGAAAAAGCTCACCTGTTGTAATCATGATTACCCACGGGGATACGGGAACACCATAATTAAGATCAATGAGTCAAAATCTCGAAAAGATTCCACAACCCAGTCAATGGGATTCTATAATTTCTCAGTATACAAGCGTGACGGATTTTAATCAAGATGATGGTGAGTTAGTGACGTGAAATCCCGCTGGCGGCGCTTGTGTAGTAGTGACGTTTCGTTTCTGCGGAAAATGACGCCGGTCTACGAAACGTATGGGCATGACGTGTCGCGGTGACGTGACGTAGCAACGCTTGGCCAAGGTCGCTGGTATTATACACTATACTACGATTATGCGGTCGCGTTACATAATTTTTAGTTTTATTTATAAACTTGAATGTTTGAGTTCGAAATTTGAATTGATTTGGTTTCATGATAAATTGATGACATACAACAATCTAGAAAGTACTATAAACTTAACTTTATTTTTAATGATTGGGCATCTTTTCGTTAAATATTTTGGCAACCTGAAATTGAAATTCCAAGTCTCTTAAAAACTAGGACTTTTAAAGCGAAATTGCTGAGATTATTTTTACTAAAATTGCGCTACAATTTTTTTTTTTTAGGTCATAACGAAGTAGACTGCATCTTATCTATATAATCATGTATTAATTTTTATCTCACCCACTGAATTTAGTTATTCAATCAATGATGTATTAATAGCATAAAGGTCACTGTCCTCGGTGATATAAATAAGGATAATCGCATGAATGGTTTAAAAATAAATGAACTATATTTCCCTATCTTTCTTTCCTCTCCATATATTGTTATGACACTATTACAGGACAACAGTTATAATTATAGTAACAAGGAATTAAATGTTAAGGTTATAGAAAGTAGTTCCGAGAACCATGACAGCTTGGGAATTCCGAATTGTGTAAAAACCTATCGATTTGCTTTGATCGATTTTATGTATCGGAGGTAGGTAAAACCCTTTGACTTTCAAAGATTAATTTAAATGGTTAATTCCCTATGCCTTAAGTAACTAAGTGCTAAGTTTTTTTTTTTAAATCAACGTTTGCTTTGTTACGATATTTCACGGCTATAAAATACAGGACAGTAATTTCATCTTCTTTGCGAATGGGAACATAGTATGATGGAATCCGCAAACATAACTGCGCATTATAGGAAATCAAATTCCCATAACTCACTGCCATGGGAATTGAAAGAGTTAAAAAATTCACCGATCTTAATGAGTATTTCACAAGAAACGCGAATGATATCGATGGAAAAATATAGAAAAAATATAAATTGATATCAAGGCCGTCTCGGTTAGCGACCGTGACTCACGCGCCATTATTGTTCATATACATATAATATGCATTGAGATTTGCATCATGAGTAAAATCGAACGGAATCTTACGTTCGACGGGTTTCCCGACACCATCTTATGGAATCCTTCTCCACATGGAATATTACTAAGATGCATTTTTGAGTAATCGATAAGTGAAAGAAGACGGATATTGTGGTAAACGCAACTCCTTCGCAAAACGCAACTCCAATCAGTAATAAATCAATGCCAGGAAGAGCTAAGTTTCCATGAAGCGTATGGGGAGGAAATAAAACCTAGTGTGTCATCTTATTTCACCTTATAGTTTATCATGCATATTGTATCTATGATTTAAATAATCACACGGTAGATTATACATTCTTGAAAAACTACTTCATTCACGCAGCCTACGCTATCATAAAATTGTAAGATGTTGTTACTATGCACTGGTTTTAAAGCTTAGATATTTTTACAAGCTTTTTAATGAAATGAAATTGTTTATTCTGTAAAAAGGATATCGGAATCACCTTTACACGTCATATTAAAATAAATTGTTGCCCAAGGCGTGTCGGACCACGCACAATGAAGGGTTCCGTAGTTGGGATGAATTTATTCCAAGAACAAATTTAACATTGTAGTTGAAATACATGTTCCCATACATTCTAACTGCAAATGTACGTTCAGGTAGCGTCCTCTATAAAAAAAATTAAGACCATACTGCGATTGCCAATTTGCCGATCCGCCTGCCAATTTGCCAATCCGCCTGCCAAGCCGTTATGGCAGCTCCCCCCCCCCCCATTGGAAGAGGCTTATGTCCAGCAGTGGACGTCTTTCGTCCGAAACGAACTTAAAAGGAACTAATGAACGTTATTCATCTTCTATTCAGTTCGCCCATTGCAAACTGTGACAGTATACCTTTGCCCCACTTATTCAATATCTACGACCAAACGAGCAACTTCCTACAATTTTCATTTCAACATGGTTTTATCTTTCATTATTCTATTATTTATAGACAATTTTCTATTTTGTTAAGCACCTGGTACTTTTGACGAGCCTACATTGTCCTCCCATTCCTATTAACACTGTATTTTGAAAACATTGTAACAGCTAATTATTTTTAAAAGAGTAACCGTGGAGTTTCTTGCCGGCTCTTCTCCATAGGAAACGACCAATTGGAACCGTACACCTAGCTTCTGACGTTTCATAAGTGTCCATGAAGGCTTATGTGAAATATTTTGATTTTGAAAGTGTAAACCTGCAGTGGTCCATTTGGAAGTCCTTGAACCACGTGTAAATTCAATAGGGAAGCTGTAAACCGAGACTCTTATAGTACGGATTCCTCGACAGAATGGCAGCAGAGTGTGGATGTGGAGCTGTCTCCAAAATTGTGCTCCACCTCCCATCCTGTTCTTTGTGTCCGAAAATATGCAGTCAAAGTGACGTCTGGTAAAAAAATGCAAAGTTTTGGGCCAACAAAATCTGAATTACTGTCGTGCCAGCAACATGAAGAAAAATAACGTCCATTAGTTCTTGTAAAGTTCGTTTCAGCCGAAAGACGTCCACTGCTGGACATAGGCCTCCTATGTCAAGGATTTGATAGAGATTGTGGCAACTCCTCCTCCTCCCTCAATTGGGAGGGGGAGGAGTTGCCATAATCGCCACTCTTGGCAGACGTGTTGGCGATCATAGAATGGTGTTAAAAAAAAAGATTCCGTATTCAGATTAGCATGGCTTAGTGGACTTTTTGTCAATGGCTGATGAAACTTGGTTTCTGGTGGGCAGTGTCACATTGTACTGGGAAAGATCATCCCTCACTGGAACTGACTCAATAAATACACACATAGATTACGTAATAAACGAAGAAGAAGTCTGATGATTACATTTTGATGAAGATCGGCTGGTGCACCAAGTTATGGTTGTTGATATAACTTTGAAAATTGAGAAAACTGAGAAAAATAAATTAATAAAACATGAAAGCATTTACTCAAATTTTCAATACGAGCATTTACAAAATATTGTAGAAGTCAGTCAGTTGCCTATTCCAAAGTTATGATTTCCTGGTAGCAAAAGGTTCCCATTAGGTTTTTCTCGAATGACCAAAATTCGAATGAAAAAGATTTCTCGAATGAGTATTCAGATTAGCATGGCTTGGTGGATTTTTTATCAATGGCTGATTAAACTTGGTTTCTGGTGGGCAGTGTCACATTGTACTGGGAAAAATCATCCCTCATTGGAACTGACTCAATAAATACACATATAGATAACGTAATAATCGAAGAAGAAGAAGTCTGATCATTACATTTTGATGAAGATCGGCTAGAGCCATGATTGTTGATATTTCATATCACACATGACAAGAATTTTGAGAAAGCTTAAAAAATATATTAATAAAAAATTAAACAAATGCTCAGCACCAGCACATTTACAAATACTGTAGAAGTCAGTCAGTTACCTATTCCAAAGTTATGATTTCCTGGTGGCAAAAAGTTTTACATTAAGTTTTTCTCGAATGACCAAAAATTTTATTCGTAATGCCATGACGTCGTATGGAAGCTTTACAAACTAATTTCTAAGACGAATTAACGTTATAAGCGAGCAAAGTTTAATAGAGCAATGCCACTAAAAAACCATAAAACCATCATTCACCAGAATAATGACTTGCAAGTGACTAAGGTTCTAACGTCGTTATCGTAAAGTATATGAAATTGTAACAATATCTTCATTAATTGAAAAATATTTCCCAATATGATTCACAATGACTTTGAAGTTTAGCAGTAAAATAAACAGGTACCAACCGGAAAACTCACTGCATGTAGGAGAAATCAATAAATAAATAAAGGCTCATAGAGATCGGAATAGGTAAAGCTTATTTACCTAAACTTTGAGGAAGGAAGTAACTTAGAGTGGCTGATATCTCCTCTAACATCTCGTAATAATTATAATGACGTTTAAATCCCGGGATTTATTTATTGGGCTTTATTTATAGTTTTAAATTATTGATTTGAAAAATCATAATTATCATATATTATTTATTTGTGTGACTAAAGATATTTTGAAACAATAGAAACCGCCACCGCTACCGGTTCCTGTGCATGAATCACCAAATATCTGTACAACAAAATGTATGTAGATATGTATTCGAAGCACAAGTTTTAATAAACCAGCCAACTTAATTTTATTTTACCTACATAAAACAAAACACTTGAATTTGACAAAATTTTAGTACCTAACCCTAATTTTTTTTATATAATTATATATTTCAAATCAATAATTTGTAACTATAAATAAAGGCCAATACATAATTCGTGGTTTTTAGGGTTCCGTACCCAAAGGGTAAAACGGGAACCTTATTACTAAGGCTCCGCCGTCTGTCTGTCTGTCCGTCTGTCACCACGCTGTATCTCATGAACCGTGATAGCTAGACAGTTGAAATTTTCACGGATGATGTATTTCTGTTGCCGCTATAACAACAAATACTAAAAAATAGAATAAGATAAATATTTAAGGAGGCTCCCATACAACAAACGTGTTTTTTTGCCATTTTCATGGATAATATTACGGAACCCTTCGTGCGCGAGTCCAACTCGCACTTGGCCGGTTTTTAAATCCTCGGATTTTAACGTCATTATAATAATTATTCCGGGATTTTAGAGGAGGTATTATCCACTCTATGTTACTTCCTTCCTCGAAGTTTAGGTAAATCATCATCATCATTTCAGCCGAAAGACGTCCACTGCTGGACATAGGCCTTCCCTAAAGAGGGGGTTTGCCATAATCGCCACGCTTGGCAGGTGGATTGGCGATCGCAGTATGGTGTTAAAATGCATAGAGAACGCTGCTGCCCATTCTCTAGCTAGTAAGTCCCTTAGTCGTCTTTTACGACGCCCACGAGAAGAAATTAATGGGATGGTGCTATTCGTTACGTCCGGCGCCAAACGGACACGGTTAGGTAAATAAGCTCTACCTATTCCGATCTCTGCTCATAAATCTTAGAATTATTTTGTAAAGCGTATACGATGTCATGGCATTACGGATTTATGGATTAGACGAATTTTTGGTCATTCGAGAAAAACCTAATGTAATACTTTTTGCCACCAGGAAATCATAACTTTGGAATATGTAACTGACTGACTTCTTCAATATTTTGTAAATGGGCTCGTATTGAAAATTTGAATAAATGCTTTCAAGTTTTATTTATTTATTTTTTTCGACTTTCTCAAAATTCATAGTTATATCAACAATCATAGCTTGGTGCTCTAGCCGATCCTCATCAAAATGTAATGATCAGACTTCATCTTCTTCGTTTATTACGTTATCTATGTGTAAATTTATTGAAAGTGGATTTTTATCTGGAAAATAAAAGATTTCATTTCAGTAATGTCAGTTCCAGTGAGGGATGATTGTTCCCAGTGCAATGTGACACTACCCACCAGAAACAAAGTTTCATCAGCCATCGACATAAAACCCACTAAGCCATGCTAATCTAAATACGGAATCTTAGATGTTATGACGAATTTAATAATATTTTACTTTTACGAAATTGTGACCTTAGTCAATTTGCCAGTCATTCTTCTAAATAAAAATAAAAGTTGCGTTATATGCAAAATAGGCTGGTACTTGATTAGATGGATCGTTGATGTTATTCTCTATATTTTAGCATGTGTTACATGTTCAGCAATTGTATTGCTTATACTATAGCGTATTTCACTGGATCACAAAAATTCAGAGTCGCTAATAAATGGCGTGATAGTTTCTTAAATACATAAGACAAATTTGCGAAACTATAGTATATTGTAGATGACTGATAAAACAAAAAAATTGCGCGTGTGTGCGCGTGCGTATATAAAAAAATGTGTAACACGTTTTGTGCACTATATAACTTTAATTAAATACTAAAAAATAAGAAAATTTCGCTTCTAACTTATGACAACAAAAATACACGTCTCAGTAAATCTTAAAAAAAATATTTTCGAAAATGTTATTAACTAACTTTTTAGATCTTTTGTATCCTGCTTATGCGTACGACGTTTTATTGAAATCGGTTCAGTCATATGGGAAAACAAAGGCTTGAAAGTTTGTATGAAATGCCGTACGTCGTAAACGCTCTTAAGGCGCAACTAGTGGATACTTTTTCCATACAAATTTCGGGGGGGTTTTACTCCACTGTTACACATTGTACATCTAAAGTAAAACATGATATCGTTTTGTCTTATTATTAATTTTGTCTGTACAACAGCAGAATAGTAAAAAGAAAAGGCATTCAAAAGTTATGAGCCAACAAAGATTCGTTTTTCCTGCTAATTTTAACGCAACTTTGGACGTAAATAAGTAATAAAAGATGTATAAAATCTCGAAAACAAAGCTCGTTCCGACAAAGCTCAATTGTCGAAGATTATAATAAACTTTATTTGTAATTGATTTATGCAGTAGTTTTTTCATAAAACCCCACCTTCCAAAGGAGTTTTCGTATTTTTGTACGCGCGCGGTTTAGTATGAATCATCGTGCACTGGGTTTGTGTGTGTGCGACTAGAAGTTATGCGTGTAGACTAGCTTCTAACTGCTTATCACTGGTGCTATCTCTGTCGGACACGATGCTAGGTGAGACAGCGTGCTTATTAGCCGCGCCCGCCAGTGAGTTCGAGCCCGCGACTAGTTGGCTCTTAAGTAAAGCTCTTGGTGCTAATTATCTAGGTGGGTATAGCTACATGTCATTTGGAAAGTCATCAGACTATAAATCTATTACATTAAAATGATAACTTAAGGAAATCCCAAACACCTTTCAAACCGAATATTTCCACAAATGGAAAATTATTGAAAACGAAAACGATTACTTAGTTATTAAGGCTTCTACATACCAGCGCGACTTGTCGCGCGACGCGACTCGGCACAAAGGCCCCGCGTGTCGCGGGACGAGCGGTGCCTTTGTGTCGCGTCGCGTCGCGCGACAAGTCGCCCCGGTATGTAGAAGCCTTTAGTCATAAGCAATTCTTTCATTGGCTGTCTTTTACAATGCTATGGAACATTTCAGCTGCACCTGACTGGGTCAATGGTTTCCATTGATTAATTCTATGACGTACTTTCATGGTTCGTATATATGTAATGACATACATAAATGTTCAAAGTTCATTCATAAAGTTGTACCTATGAGATGATTCATTTTATGTTTTCTAGTATTTCGCTTCAGGGTTTTAAGGTGCATTATCAAAATACTACGTTACTATATTGTGATTTTCAATATTGTGAATTTTCAGTTAACCAAATGCTTACATAAGTTTTAAACTGAAATTAAGAACATAAAATTCCTACAAGGAAACACCGAAATAACTTCACAATAAACATTTTATAACTATTTGAAAAATCAGAAACAAAAAAGTACCTAGAATGTACGCGACAATTAACAACTAGAAGTTTAATTAAATTAAATGGCATTGTTTTGTAAACAAATAAAATGGCATGAGGAAAACATTATCAATATCCAGTATTTGTATGAACACATTATTAGTATTAAGTCATTCATTCAGTCATTTACTTACGTAGTTTAGTTACAGTTATTAGTTTTATTTAATTATAAGAACTAATAATTAGTGAATTGTGGTTACACACATTGTGGGTTATTTAATTAGCATGAATGGCATCGAAGATATTCAAACCCTAGAATTTAATTAAATAAAAAACAGATCGTTCTGAATCATAGATTTTCGTTCATTAGTAGTAAAAAAAAACTTTTTTTTTTTTATTATTTACGATGGGTTTGCTCTTGACCTTAGTCTAGGGCAGAGGTGACAAAGACAAAGTCGACGATGGAGTGAGCTTACCCAGAAGAAGCCTGTTCACTCTAACTTTGAAGAGATTAGGGTTGTATGCGTTCGGAAACACAGACGCAGGTAGAATGTTATCTGCAAGTAGCACCTATATGTAAATTTTTGGCAATATTTTTTTTATTAAATACCCATATGTAAGTAGCATTTGCCCGCGTCTTCGCCCGCATGGATGTCAAAAATTATTCCACGGGAACATACTACCAGGATAGAATGTTCTATTTCATGGTTTACCTGAGTGCCAAATTTCATCGAAATCCGTTCAGCCGTTAAGCGTGAAAAAAGAAAAAGAAAGAAAGAAAAATTGTTTATTCGAAACGGTAAAACGGTAACGGTGGTGTGAAACGGTATGGATGAATGGAGTCCTTTAGCAAAGTATGTTATAACAGAAATTAATTTCACCAAATCTTCAAAATCTTCAATGTCTCTTCATATTCGTTGTCTGTGTGGTGCCGGACGTTAAGAATAGCACTTCCCTATGTTTACTCGTGGGTGTCGTAAAAGGCGAGTAAGGGACTTACTAGAGAATGGGCAGCAGCGTTCTGTATGCATTTTAACACCATACTGCGATCGCCAACCCGCCTGCCAAGCGTGGCGATTATAGCAAACCTCCCCTTTTGGGGATGCCTATGTCCAGCAATGGACGTCTTTCGACTGCAATGATGATGTTGATGATTATTATAGATAAGATATACTTTATAGGTACTACCAGGCATTGCCGTCATAATTATCTTTGCGAATAAAATAATCGTCCAGTTTACTTGTCGTAATCACTTAGCTAAAAAAACCAGCCAACTGCGTGTCGGGCCACGTACAATGAAGGGTTCCGTAGTTGGGATGAATTTATCCCAATACAAACTTAATATTGTAGTTGAAAAACATGTTCCCTCATAAAGTCCAACTGCAAATGTAAGTTCGTACGCACAATATTGAGAGATTTACTATGTTATTTTAAGACCATGGACTTCTTATAGGTTTTTCTGTAATCTATATGTAAAGAACTACTTTTTGTAGGTATTTTTTTCTAAATGTTAGGCTCAGTAGTTTCGGATATAAGGGGAGAATGGTAAATTTTCACCTATTTTTGCAAGCGAAAGTGACCTAACCCTGAAATTAACCATAATCCACGTAATCAACGATTTCACCAGAGAAACCCAGTGAAATCACTCAAATCAGTTAAGTAGCTGCTTACTGGTTAGTCATATCAGCATAACATGTTTAATTGTTCAAACAACCGTGACGAGTACAATGAGATACTACGGTGATGTATCGCGTATCGTATGGTGAGTTAGGTTTTCCCACACATTAGTCTATTAGCTAGTTCATACAGGATGCTACTGAAATTTATGAATGGAGAAGGTTTGCAGAAGTATGCGTCAAGAGACTATTGACTGATTTATTATTTTGTAAGTCTGCGTTGTCCTACTGCAAGGCGAAGGCCTAACAGCTTACTGACTTTCTATTGATCTCTGTCTATGATGCAAGGAAAAGACAGAAACGAAAATACATATGAAGAGATACAATATAGATCCCTCTCGTTGGGAAGAGTTGGCAAAGGAAAGACCTTTTTGGAGGCCTTTTGTGAAGTCAAATGTTTATGCCGTTTAAGACCAGCGGAAAAGTGATCTCGACTGTAGGCTAGATCACCTCAAGAGTAGGTCACCATCAACTACATTACCCATAAAAGAGTACACGCTCGTAACGCGTAGCCGTCAAAAACAGGAATGGTTACCGTAGCCGAAATCGGTATGGAAAAATATATATTTGTAATTATCTACTAACTGCGTCCCGCGGTTTCACCCAAATAAGTCTCAATCCCTCGGAAATATCGAGATAAAAAGTATGCAAAGTCAAAGTCAGATTGTTTATTTCAAATAGGCACATATAAGGCACTTTTGCAAGTCAATATTTACAAAAAAAAATTAATGATTCTAGTCGCTTCTTCCAAAATGTAATTTCGTATGGAGAAGAATAGGCAAGAAACTCCACCGTTACTCTTTTAAAATGTTGTACAATATTTTTTTTTAACAATTATTTTACAATTATATGTGAAGACGATGCACCTAGAATGAAATTATTATACCACAATAGATAAAAAGAGTTAAGAATGAAGCAATGACAGATAAATTAATTATGTGAAAGATACATGGTGCTCACAATTTGCAAACATTGTAAAAAAAAAAATGCTATATCCTAACCCAGGTCTACCAAATGTGCTAAATTTCATCCAAATCAGTTCAGCTGTTTTAGCGTAAAAGCGTAACAAACAAATCAAACTCACATTCGCATTTATAATATTAGTTAGGATGATGAAGATTAGGAAAGACATACATACAGAAAGCCGATCAAATCATTATTTTGTACATGATAGCAATATTTTAATTTTGTCCCTTTGCTTATAAAATTCTTACACCCGTAAAAAATCCAAGCTCTTCGCTGTCATTCATGAGGAAGTTATTCGGTCTCATCGACACGTCAATTACCATAAAATAATTTTCGAGTAATTTTAAATTATTCAGTAAGTTGTAAGGAAAGTTAGTTCATTTAATGGTTAATGTCAATGACAGGGAATGACACGAATGATACGGGTAGCCACGTGCTGTTGCAATGTCAATTAATTTATTCGTTTATTTTCCTTGTTTCATATTATATTTCCTTTTGCTATCATCAGCTTTTGTTTACATTTTCACAATCGAACTTCGAAAGTCGCTGTAGTATATAAAATGCTTTAAAAGCAATCGCCACCACGCCCTCTCACCGAGAGGAGGCCTGTGTCCCAGCAATGGGAACAATATAGGCTGATTATGCCCTCTGAACAATTAGATGCTAGACTGATTCCATAATTACTTATTCATTAACTTAGAATATCGCAGACAATTGTTCGAAATTGTATTTTTCCAAGTTGCACCACAACACTCTCGGTTTTCCGCCTTCAGTATCCATTCAGCTCCTCCTTGCTTATCATACCTATAACTCCAGTTCGCTATTGGTAAATATTACCAGTTTTATGGATCCAAAGTCCGTTTCACTGACTAAGCTGACCTGACTCATTCATTCATCTCTCGTTCTGAATGAGAACGTAACCCGGTTTGTAACGCGATATTTTTGACGGTACTACTGAAATAGAATATTAGATAATAAATTACGTTTTCGGATATTTAAATTTTACTTAAGATAGTATTTCAAGGTGTGGTTTTAAAAGATCGCTAAGAAAAGGAAGGGTTCGATGCTAAGGGCCTGTTTTACGGTGAGCAGGCCACACCCAGCAGATAATGCTAATGCTAAGAGGGATTTGTGGTAAGAGGAAGGTTGAAAGTGCCACCGGTGACTGAAAAGTTGTGTGGAAATTGGTTGCCATAAAGTTGTCAAAAAATAATAGGCCATTTGACATTTAACTTGAATCGATTTATCGTGAGTTTCGGGTACCAAGTCTTATGGTTACTTCACTAGTTATGGTCAATCGCGACGTAACTAGTAAAGTAAATCGTAGTAAATCGATTCAAGTTAAATGTCAAAACGGGCCTATTATTTTATGACAACTATAGTATGGGGCATCTAATGCGGAGGAGTTAGGAAAATGCCGTAAGGAAAGTTGTGAGCATGAATGTAGATAGAAATAAGAGTAGGAGAAGGTCAGTTAAACGATGGATGGACTGTGTACAAAGATGATATAAATGGCTAGAAAGGGGATGACTACTGAGATGACGAGTTAATAAAAAAAAAAACTGGGATAAGGGAAGGAGAATGATGATGATTTTGTATTTGTTCTACCAGATACTCGTTAACCAAAACTCATCCGAACATGCGGTAAAACAGGCTATAACATTTGTTTAGGGAAAATAAAACTTATATTGTTATGATACAAATTTATGTTGTAATTTGTGTTAGTAATCGTTATAAACCAGTTATTTAATGAGATAAAAAATTATTATACGATGAAGATGATTAATGGTTTTATAACTGAGTTAATAACGAGGCAAAGTAAAATCCTTTTTTTCCAGTGAGTTATTATAACGAGGTAACTATTGTTTAAAAACTAGCAAAGTTTTTAATCAGTGTCTTAATCTTAACACATCTTATAAAGTTTTCTTAACTTTTCTGGAGTTGTTGGTTGTTAACAATAGATTCGGGTAAATTGGTGACAGACATAATAAAATAGTCCCGTGTGGTGCCGGACGTAAAGAATAGCACCAACCCATTTCTTCCCGTGGGTGTCGTAAAAGGCGACTGACTAAGGGACTTAATAGAGAATGGGCAGCAGCGTTCTCTATCCATTTTAACACCATACTGCGATCGCCAACCCGCCTGCCAAGCGTGGCGATTATGGCAAACCCCCCCTTTAGGGGAGGCCTATGTCCAGCAGTGGACGTCTTTCGGCTGAAATGATGATGATAATGATTAATATCCTCAACGTAAGGCAACATTCATTCTGCAAACCATTCTTCTGCAACACTTAAAAAACCCCTCTTAATAGATTTCCAAACGACGAAAAGATATGATGTTTCCATAACCTTAGTTTAAATACACTAAGAGATGTTTCTACTACCTTGCTTGTACAATAAAATTAACGCGTTTTTATTTATCTATAATTTACAGCATTTGCAAATACGCCCTCCGTGCATTCTTCCTGAAACTTACGACGAGTCTGAAAAATACTTACTGACACTTACATGAAATTAATCCTATTTCCTATCATTCAAACACTCTCACACACACACTCACTAATACACACACATACTCGTACATATACGCTCATACACATACACGCACTCACTCATTCTTTTTTTTTGCTTTTTTTTTTTTTTTAAAAACGTTGCCCCACACTAGGAATTTCTCCTGTATCGTGGGTGCGTTTTACAAACATTTAAACTCACATACACAAACAGCCAGACAACTACTTGTAGGTCATACAAATATTTGTTCCGTGCGGGAATCGAACCAGCTGCAACACGCAGCGCAGCAGTCAATCACTCAACCACTGCGCCAACCGTGACGTCGATTGATCTTCCTAGGAAAACAGCGCTTCACCAAGATCACCTTGGTCCGCGAACACATTGCAGTCAGGTTTAGAATCAGAAAGAATCCAAAAATCATTGACACGTGAGTGCACTGGCTCCACTCAAATCTGTGTGGTTCTGTCCTTTTTTTTCCCCGTAGTGATATCCTCTTGGACACCCTCCGTCTGGGGAGAACTGAGGGTTATGTCGAACTCCTACCGACTAAAACTTCACTGTATCTTCTACTACCATAAAGGCTTCTACATACCGGCGCGACTTGTCGTGCGACGTGACACGGCACAAAGGCCCCGCGTGTCGTGGGACGAGCGGTGCCTTTGTGTCGCGTCGCGTCGCGCGACAAGTCGCCCCGGTATGTAGAAGCCTTAAGTCGGGGGCCCCGGGAGATACTTGTACATTCACCGTACCCCGTGTGGACCTTTCCTGAAAAGGCGATCTTAGACACATGTCTGCGTGGTCCTCACATGATCTGACCAAGATTATGTCTGGACTTTGAAAACAAATGTGACCTCTGACTTCTGAGTTTGTTTCGGTTTTTCTTCTTAGAGTAGTCGGTTAGGAATCGCTGACCTCGTCTTGTTTTTACAACCAATTTACAGAAACGAAAATATCATTTATTATTCTCCCAAATTCTATTCACCTCGTAACCCTTTATTGCAAATAAGAACCTTATAATTGCAAAATTAATTTCAAGGTGCAAAATGTCTACGTGAAAATGGCACGCAAATCATCTAAGATGAAGTCACGACTCGCGTAGGTGACAAATATTTATGTAATTTGTGACTAACTGTACCAACAAGGGGCTCGTGTGGAAACTAAATACGTACGTTTAATTGCAACGAGTTGACTAGTATTACGTCTTCTCTTAAAATATGTGTATTTGTAATCTCTTCGTAAGATCTTGTACTCGGAAGAGTTTTTTGTCATGGAGTAAAATCCCGAACTGTAGTTGTTTGTATAAAATGAGATACCTCTTTTCTGGCAGTGCGTGTTGTAAAACTTAAAATCCAATTATTTGATTATGTCAAGTGTCGGTACTTTTATATATATCTCGATACCTATACATCATTATTTGGTACATTTGGTTGCAGAATCGTATAATTTATATATATCATATTTTTTATATATATCATCATCCTTTTTCGAGTATTATCAATAACTTTTTATATAAAATTTTATTTGTACACACACACCCATTTGTACTACTGAACGCCATCATTCAGTACACAGCACATATAATATATTTAAATAAAAAAATAATAGAAATATTTGATTGTTTAAGGATGAATGGAAATAAAAAAGGAAACCGAGGTCGAATCACTTGAAACATGTACATTTAATTTTAATACCACCATTTTAAGAGTGTTTTCCGCAAAAATAAATGATATGATTTGAAAATGTTAATTTTCTCTGTTCATTGAATTACAATGATAGAAAATTCTTCTTTTTTTATCTCGTTGATCACTTTACTATGGGGCATCATTGGCATCGGTTAGAATTTCGGCGAATATAATTTAGATAGGTAGGTATATTTATGGTCTCGGAAATTGTTGTAACTTTTTTTATTTTTGTGATTTGATAATCACTTCGTCAGTCAGCTTTCGAATGTCTTCAATTAATGTTTCTCTAATACACTACTGTTTAATACCTTTGTCACTTTGACTGTATGTTTTGGGCATAGAGGGTAGGATAGGAGCTGGAGCATAGTTTCCGGTACAGCTCCACGTTCACACCCTGCTGCCGTTCCGTCGAGGTAGTCCTTCCGCCAACCTTTACCAGGTTGGAGTTACATCCTCCCAGTGGGGTGTGGAGATGATTTGGTAAAGTTTTGTTAAGTCCGCCTTTGTACAGTGTTTTTTTGACATGTGCATAAAGTTTAATAAAAAAATTAAATAAAATACTGTCGGGCAAGCGACACGAAGCAGAAATTTTAACAACAACTACAGCATCCCACGACAAACGTCACACAAAAAGATGCGTAACCTCTGACACGGACGTAAAACGAAACAATCAATTAACAAGAACTTGATGACTCATTAACAATATCGAAAATCCTATTTTCGTCGTGATAGTTTAACCACAGAAAAATTTGTATCCTATTACGGTTACTCGTAGTGTGAACTATGACGGAGAATCTACGTCATGAATGACTGCAGCTCCATGACTTAGCAAAAGGCATAGGGTCTGTACCCAAAGGTGTTTATCTCAGAATAAACTTCGAACTAATACGTCATGGGTTTGCATTGTACTTTAAACAGATTATCTCACGTGTCCTATGCTAATGAAAAATGTTAAGAAGTAATGAGAAATCTGATTCACAGCATCCTAAATTGTAGGCTATTGTAAATACCTGCTGATACTATTTTTAAGGAAAATGGAACTCTTTTATTCTGTTGCTATGGCATTACTGTTATTGATAATATATTTTTGTCCTCATGTACAGGAAAGTAAAGAATAATAATAATAATTTCAAATTCAAAAATTAAAAGTTGTAAAACTATAAAAAGCTTGCTGACCCGACAGACGTTGTCCTGTCCAAATTTCAATAATTCATATAAAATTCCCCTGGATTTTCATATGAATGATTGAAATTTGGAACTAAAACGTCATGGGTTTGCATTGCACTTTAAACAAATTATTTCACGTGTCCTATGATAATGAAAAATGCTATAAAGTTAATGAGAAATCTGATTCACAGCATCCTAAATTGTAGGCTATTGTAAATACCTGCTGATACTATGTTTAAGGAAAATGGAACTCTTTTATTCTGTTGCTATGGCATTACTGTTATTGATAATATATGTTTGTCATTGTGTACAGGAAAGTACAGAATAATAATTAAAAAATAATAATAATAATTTCAAATTAAAAAATTAAAAGTTATAAAACTATAAAAAACTTGCTAAAATTCAATAATTCATATACAATTTCCCCGTTTTTTTTTTTTAGAATATAAATAAATAAATATAAAATAAATAATATAAATAGATATAAATAGCCGCGGCGTGCCGTGTGGATGTAAAGAATAGCACCATCCTATTTCTTCTCGTGGGTCGTAATAGGCGACTAACTTACTAAAGTTAATCGTCTTTTACGACATCCACGTAAGAATGAGCAGCAGCGTTCTCTATGCATTTTAACACCATACAGCGATCGCCACCCCGCCTACCAGGCGTGGCGATTATGGAATTCCGGAATAGATTCTCTAATCTAAATGATGGCGAAAATCGCATCAAAATTCGTTGCGTGGTTTTAAAGGAGCAACGTGATCACAGACACGAAAAGCCACATTTAATTTGAGAAAGAGGCACTATATTTTTTTTATGAAACAGTTTTGTAATGATTTATCAAAAAGTAAAAAAAAACTAATGAATACTTAAAACGTCTTTGAAAAATGATTATAACTATGTCCGTGCATATCGTTATAGTAATATACAAAGAAGTATTAATAAGTAGTCCAACTTCAGCAATTAAAACATTACACTTTTAAAACTTTTCACCCAAAAACTGGGTTGTGGAGGTCAGATAGGCAGTCGCTCCATGAAAAAAGAAAAAGAAACAAAAAAAAAAAAGGTATTCAACTGCATCCGGTTAGACTGGAAGCTGACCCCAACATAGTTGGGTAAAGGCCATGGTGACGATGACTTTTAAAACCTTTATTATATAACTGTTTTATGTAACTATATATAACTAAGATCCGAGCATTACATCATTTAGCTCATCTGATAATGCGGCAGGAACACTCAGACTCATAGCATTCCCAGGCAGAGCTTTCTAACAAGTGTCATTAGTTAAACATGCAATAAGTAAAAGGCCACATTTCACCTTCCCTGATTCATCGGAGTCTGCGTCAATGTAGACTTTCGACCGCAGACCGTTCAGATGAGCCCCGTCTAAGGGTTCAAGAATGTCCAAAGTTAGTCAGAGCCGGGAATCCCAAAAATCATAATGAAAAATATTTTGAGATCAACTTTGGACAACGCGGAGCTTTGACTTACTTGCACGTACACACGACGATATGTCAAGCGATACAGTTCCAGTATAAGCCGATCTCACATCACATATACTTATCGTACAATAAGAGGTCAGCAGACACTGATATATATTGCTGCGTATGTTGTCGTCTATACATAAATTTTCCAAGTTATGTGAACAATCTTTGAACGGATATGAAAGTTCGTTCAACATTCTTTCATAATTCGGGTACTTTTTCTTCGGGATTTCCTTGTACCGTTTTAAGGTCGTGTCCTTCGCAAATCCCCTTAAGGATGTACTTGGAAAGTATAAAGAAATGTGAAACGACATTTTCGAGGAAATAATTATATGTACTTAATTACAATTAAATTTTCACTACATATATACACTATAATATAAACTATAGCTATTGTAAAAAGTTTAAAATTTGACCTTTCCTTCAGCTAAGCTATCTATGAAGTCACAGTATTTGTTAAATCAAATAAAAACCAATTCGGTGAACTAAAATCAAAAAGATATACACATAAAATATCTAGTATACCACAAAGAACTGCTCTTCAGGACAAAAGTTTTTTTGGAATGGCATCAGAAATTTACAATAAAATCTAAAATTTACATTAAAATACATGTGGACATTTTAAACACCAAGGAACTCCCACTATTCAAATATAAATTGCATATTTTTTTAATTGACAAAGCTACACGATCCAAGATTTTCTTAATAACTAGTAGGTACCTTTTTTTTTTTTTTTTTCACGGTGTGGAAAATCCTCATGGATGTCCTCCGCCCTAGGGCGGGCGGAGGGGTCTGTCAAACTCTTACTGACTAAAAACCACCCCAGTGTTCCCCTCCCACACTTGCACCGGGGATCTTGGGATCTATTATTACTTCCGCGATCCCCGGAACTAGTAGATACCTACTACAACCTGTCACCATACACCTAATTCTTATTTTGTAAGATTTGCTTACGTGATACATAAGAATTTTTTTATACTGGATGATGACATAATTTATTATTGTATGCCTACTAGGTAGGACATAATGGATCTGTAATTTACCTAACATCTGTCTGTATAACCTATGCCCACAATAAAAAGATTTGATTTGATTTTTATACTTATGTTCAGAAATAGATTGTCTGCAAGCTCTGGGATTTTCTTTAGCGTCGATTGTACTTTTAACCTCGGTATAGTGTCAATTTGCACTTACGGTACAGGACTTATCACTTAGCGTACATCGTATTTCAGGGTTTTACATACAGGTTATACACAAAGCATATTCTTCCTTATTTCGATACAGCCAAGTATGAAAGACATCAAAACAAGTAAGATGTTGTTTTGATGTTTTTCATACTTGGCTGTTAGTTTCATATCTGCAATGAAAGTAATGAAGATATTTATTACAACGTCGATTATATCTAAATCTTAGCACATGAAGGGTCAATATGGTTAAAACGGACTTATTACTATTTACGTTATCAAAGTTTCATATAAATAAGAGTAGAAATAGTTTCCTTTCAAAACAATTAAACATGTTTATGTAAGGAAGTTAAGTCCGTATTTTTTTTTGCGAATGTGTCAGAAGTTCGTCAATATGTAAACTCAAGGATGTCCGAATACATGCGTGTAATTACCAACGTGGCCTTCGCGTGAATTTCTAGCTTCTATAGATACATCATCTCATAATATTTCGCGTAATATAACATACGGTGAATCATTAGGGAAAGCGACCTTCACATTCACCGGGCTGCCGAACAAACATTACAAAAACAAATAATTGTAACATTGCCACGCGTGACTCAGATCGGATCTGATCTGAATACGGTTCCATTGGCACAGGTTTTAATTGGCTTAACAATGATATCATTATAGAAGCATTTACAATGATATGAACTAAATAAATATGTCGTCTTTGTAGATACAGCGTTGCATTCATATAAAATATATTCTGTCTCCTTGTACCAGTAGCCTTAAAACGCCGAAATAATGATAGATTTTTCTGCACATGTCCGAATGTCAAGTACAGTTTTAGATTGGACGTAGGAGTAAATAATATGAGAGCGACAACGGTCTTATTCTGGTTGAATACATAATTTGAAAGGTACACCTCCGTCTGTAAGTGTCTTTTTATATCACGTTTTTGTAGAGGGAAAGAATAACAGTTATAAGTAGCCTCTCTGGTGGCTTAGAATAGCCTCGTAAGGCCCAACTATACCCCTGCCCCCTTATTTTTGTCATTAAAATTAGGTCGTTGGTGCCTTACGAGGATATGGCCGCCCACGACTTCCTGTGGGAGTGAAACTTGCTATATGAGGATTATTAGTAAATGCATCTTTATTTCGACAAGATTGCCTCTTCTCATACAGAGAAGGCAGGAGCATTGATCACCACGCTTGTTCAAGAAGGGTTGGCGATTTCAGACTTATATTAACGAGAGATCTTGGGGCTCTACTCCGAGCATAAATCCGAAGTATCGGCCGAATGTTCAACCGTTTCTTGACTACGGCTCACTATGACTGACTACGGCGAAAGAAAAAAAAACCGGCCAAGTGCGAGTCGGACTCGCGCACGAAGAGTTCCGTACCATTATCTATAAAAATTACAAAAAAATACGTTTGTTGTATGGGAGCCCCCCTTAAATATTTGTTTTATTTTAATTTAATTATTTATTTTTAAAGTCAATATATATCCACATATTCTGTGAATATTTTAAGCGTCTACCTGTTGCCGTTATCAATATAGAGCAAAAACGAGCGAAAAAAATCACGTTTGTTGTATGGGAGCCCCCTTAAATATTTATTTTATTCTATTTTTTAGTATTTGTTGTTATAGCAGCAACAGAAGTACATCATCTGTGAAAATTTCAACGGTCTAGCTATCACGGTTCATGAGATACAGCCTGGTGACAGACGGACAGACAGACGGACAGACAGACAGACAGACAGACGGCGGAGCCTTAGTAATAGGGTTCCCGTTTTACCCTTTGGGTACGGAACCCTAAAAACGACAGGGAAAGAGGTAAGCCAAAGTCAAAACTGTGACTTGAAGTCGGGTAAGGACTTAAAGTCAAAAAAGGAAACTTTGGAAGTTATAAAACGGCTGAACATTCAGCCGATACTTTTTATTATTATTTTTCCGGATTATTGCTTCGGAGTAGACCCCCTGGTTTTCCTCGCCGTTTTTCCTTCACCGATTTCGGTTATGTCAAGATAAACACAGACAGTAAGTATATGAATCAAAAATCTCACATTGGTAGTTGCCCGGATTTGAACAGTTTCGTGCATGAGAGGCGAGGCGTTAACCACTAGGCTATCACGACCTGTGTGGAGTTTGAGTTCTGCCTCTTATGATAGGAATATTAATCTCAATTTATGACAGGAATCCTTATTCATAATCATGGATATCACTGTCCAGATACAATGCATTTCAGCGTAGATATAAACATTTTCTTCAAACCAAGTGTCTGGTATTGGCAAGAAGCCATAAAGAATTAAAATGGTGTTCTGAAATTAATTGGTAAGCAATTCGTTTCAAATTATGAGGTTAATGCACTTATATTTCTTGAGGTAATTACTTCATTATTGTGTTAATGGCGCAATTTAGTTTCTTGCATCTACCATCATTATGAGTAGAATTACAGGATCTAGAGTAAATACAAGACCTGAAAATATTAAGAGCAAGGTATCTCGTCTGTGATAAAGTAATAGTGTAATTCGCGATATAATTTTGCGTATACTTCAATTGATTGTAGTGGTGCTATAGCTGGAATCATCGCGTTATTCTTAGAAAAGTATAATTTAAGTGTACGGCCAAGTGCGTATTGGACCAAGCACAATAAAGGGTTCCACACTTAGACCTTCATGTGGATCATTGTGCGTCGGCCATGGCAGCCGTCATTGGTTATGCGGCGGCAGCCCACTTCCTTCCAGAAGCTGATTCCTGGTCTGTTTAAGATATCTGTTCTAATTTGGGTGACACCTGTGCATTGAAAGAGTACCTTCGCACTGGTTTCTTCAGCCTCCATGCATATCTTGCATAGAGGATGTCCGTTATGCCTATTGTTTGGAAGTGTTTGTTTAGTGAGCAGTGTCCCGTGATGATCCCCGTCACCAGGCGCAAGCCGTTCCTGTCCAGGCGTAGTAGATACTTGGTTAGCCTGCCATCTAAGGATGGCATAGCTTCCCTGGACTGCCTGCAGCCTGGTATCGAGGTCCACCAGTTCTCCGCTTGTGTGGGTGAACTCCTGTAGCCACCTGCGCAGTTGGTTGAAGGGAATAGGTACGATAGTTACAATGCCACAAAAGCAGGTCCACAGATTGACGCGCTGGATGCTCTCCTAGCTAGTTTGTCAGCTGATTTTGCCTTTTATCCATTGCAGCGTCACTGTTTTACGGTTGCACACCGTCACCCGTTTCAGGGCATCATGACATTCTAGTGTTAGTCTCGAGGCTAAATATTGTTTCCCTAAGGATTGCAGAACTGAGTCACTATCGAAGAGGATACTTATACGAGTGTCCGTAACTCTCCTGGCTTCTATGGCGTAAGCCGCTTGTATAATGCCCACGCATTCCGCCTGGTAGACGGTGGTGAACATTCCCAGCGGGCTTAATATATTTACATTGATGTCGTGTGAGAAAACTCTAACTCCGGTTCCGGAGTCGGTCTTTGATCCGTCGGTGTATACTCTCATCTTTTTCGGGACTGAAAAGTCACACCGTTCTTATGTGATTGTTATGTTGTAGTGCTTCTGAAAGAATTTTCGGGGCTTTGTCGCAGGGTGATGCCATCGGGTGCGGCGGGTATTGTCTTTTGATTGCATCTTCCTTTATACATGTGTGCTTGACTCTAGAGTCTTTGCTCAGGGTTCCCGATACCCGACGATGCCTAAAGGCGGCCAGGGCTGCCCCCTCCCGCACGATGAAGTGTAGGAGTGGCAGTCGAAGCATTGCTTGTAGGGCGGCAGAGGGTATAGTCCTCAAACTACTAGTGATTGCTACACAAGCGAACCGCTGCAGTTTTTCCAAATCTTTTTGAGCTGTGCTCAGGTCCGTCCTGGGCCACCAGACCAGTGAGCCATAATATGTGATAATTGGTAGGATGACTGTGGTGCATACAAAATTATTTTTAGAATATGCGAAACCCGAGACACGTGTCTAGTATTTTTATGTAAAGAATCTATGTACAAAAATTCAAAACTGTATCATGAAAAATCACAAAGTTATAAGGTTGTTATGTTACCGGGTTGACTGTACAAAAACATGCTAACGGCGCCCCCGCGCCTCCAGAGTCGTCTTGGGCTCATTGATAATAATTTGGCAGTAGGTACTTAACCGTACGGCGATTGTATTGTAAGTAATTAAATTGTGATAACATTTTCCATCATACTAAATATTTTTGGGGCAAAATATAACATGGTGTAAAAATAATTATTGAAATCGATTCAGTTCCTTATTCAGAACAAACTATATTCAGGTTTCGCATATACTAAAAGTAATGTTGTATAGCCAGTATAGGTGACCTAGGGAATAATCCCCCAGTTTCTTCCATGCAGTCGCTTGCACTGCCATAGGAACATGCTGGCTTTTGTGGTGATGTAGTTGGTATGTTTTGCCCAATTCAGCTCTTTGTTCAAAAAGATGCCCAGGTATTTGATTTCAGTTGATAGGCTTAGTGTACTTCCAAAGAATCGTGGTAGTTGTATCGTCGCCAACTTACTCTTTTTTGTGAAGAGAATCAGTTCGGTTTTGTAGGGTTCACCGATAGTTGGTGTTTATTGCACCAGTCCTTTACTTCAAAATAATTCAACTGTGGACGAGTCCTTTATTCAAGCCCTCAGAAAAAATATTTGTTATAATCAAACATTTTTGTCGACGCATTCTGTCTCTACCCTAGCCAGAGATGAGCCATTGGTTTTCAAAGAACTCTTTGATCACTTTATTAATCCATGGCACATCCTAGTTCAACAAAGTATTCACGGAAACACCATCCGTCTTATTACAAAACAGGATTTATATTTTTACATGGCTTAAACCATGGAGCTATTTTTTGTAATGAGAACGTAACTCTGATTGAAATAGCGTTGTTTATACAAAACTGAATACTTAGTTCGGTACTAAGTTGTCAGTTTTGTATTAGGAACTTTACCTTAGACGGAATAAAGTTCGAAATTCAATAATGTCTCCCTGGTTTCGTTTCTCTGTCACGACCAATGCGTCACTCGGACCAATTTTGATGACGTGCTACCAAAAAAATCCGACCAATTTTTTTGACCTTTTAATGTCTACCGGGGATTTCAGTTTAGATAGATATCAGTTTAGTTTTCATGGAACGGAACTGAATGGAATAGCTCCGTGAAGTTCGTGAACGAAAGTTTTTTGCCTATAATTTGCATCATTGGGTTTTAGGCTTAGGGTGTCCCAGATCGTGAAACTAAGTATTCGTGATAAAGAGTGACGTCATTGTTAGTACGATTTTCAAAGTAATGTTTGGTCATGGTTTGCGAAATGTTATTGTTTAGTTAGCTTAACGGATGTGTGATCATTTTTTGTAAACTTTGATACAAAATTACCGTTTTTTGCTTATGTATCTTTGCGTCCGTTGGAAAATCTAATTTCATGACGTTGTAAAGTTCTGATAAATTAATAAGTAGTGGATACCCAGTAAAATAGTAACGTAATTTTACTGATTTCCCATTACATGTGCGACATGACCCTTTCTTTCGTTCTCTGTTGTCGATAAAATTGAATTTGTAGTAAAAAAATAATTACTTTTTCTATTGTCACACTTTCTATTTATCATGTAATACCCTACTGACGTGTCTAATTGCACTTGACCTTTATTTTCCTCATTGATTGGTTCGATATTTATATCTGACGGCGCAGCAATAGGCGCCGTCTATTTTTAATATGAAGTTCCTGGAATCGCCGAAAAGGTCGGATAAGAGTGACACTGGCTGCTGACAGTCACTGTAGTAGAGCGTCGCATCGGTGGTTGCTTGGCGGCTGTCTTCTGATGACAGAAAAAGATGCGAAGGGAGCCGCTGTCGTACCACGTCCACGACAAACTGCTATATTCCAGCACAATCCTGATGATATTGAAGCTTCTGAACCACTTATACGATGATCGCTTCTGGCAAAGGCTATCCTGCACCGTTATAACGTTATCAAAATAAATCGATCTATTTAAATTATTCTGTTCTTATATAGAGCATTCTATTTTTAAGCTTTGCTTTATAAATAGGTATATGCATCTGTATTATATCTACGTCAGCCATAGTTATTTTTCTAGATTCTTAGTTGGGTTCTACTTCTCGTTAAATTATTATTACCCTAAAACGTACGCAGTAAATAATGATGTACTTCCCTATTTTCTAAATTTACTTTCGATGGTAACGCAACGCTAAGGACAAAGGGGCTCGTAACTAATTGATAAAAGCCGTACGGATCGACGATATTATATTATAACGAGACTCTCCTTGCCGCTTATGCTGTTAGAAAGATAAGACAGCTAACAGATATACAAACCGCGCGTTTGGTTTATTTTAGCTACTTCCACAGCATTATGTCATGTGGCATTTTACAGTGGGGTCGGGCTGCTTACATTGAGTCCATCTTTATTTTGCAAAAGAGACCTGTCAGAGCAATTTATAATCTACGTCTCTGCGAATTTCTTAAGACTCAGATATATGCCAGTGACCTTGAGTGGTTAGCTAATTGCGTGTTCTGTACTGAGCTCACGCAACGCGTCGTACGTTCACTCAGTAATAGGACTCGCCGATCAAGGAGCGCTGTCCCCAATTTGATGCATTATTAATTTATTATACGCAAAACAAAAGATATTTTATTAAAACGCGTATACTAAAAGATCAATAATTAAATTATCTTTAAATTGGTGAAGGTTTCAGAAAAATACGCTTGGTAGATTTTGCACCATTCTCAGTTTTTTATCCGCGTTAGACATAACTACAAATTAATGTTACTATGTACGTAATATAAACATAATCTAAAATATTCACATATTAAGTTATTCAAAAAATGCTCTAATTTAATTTTTTTTTTTCAAATCATTAACACTACGAGTACTCGTTTAGACGTGATCTTCAGAATACAATCATTGAAAGTCGGTTATCGTCCCCTGAATCCCGGGACTATTTAAAAAGAATAATATTATGACGGTACCTTGCCAATTCATTTATGAAAATATTATGTATGTAAGGAAAAATCTACATCATTTTTAATAAGATAAGTGATAGACATAATTTTAATACTAGAAATAAAGAGAAAATTGATCAACCATTTTTTAGATTATCTAAAATACATACATCTTATATGCTATGTTAAATGTTACAACAAAATACCTTGTGATATAGTGCAATTAAATGAAAGAAAATTAAAAAACACATATTATAAGTACACTCTAAACAAGCATATTATAAGTTAGAGGATTATATCCAAGATAGGAACGCTTGGAAACATGCTGGTCCAGCTCCATAGGACAATCTAGAGTCTAGACAAAATCAAACTGGTTGCTATTTTATTTGTATAATTTGTTATTTTTATGACATTGATTTTACATTCTGTGATAACAAATTTTTTGGTAAACATATACTTTTCCGATGTTTGTAAATATGTGAGCACCATGTATCTATCTCTTAATTAAGTTTTTTTTTCATTGCTTAATTTTTTATTATTTTTACCTATTGTGGTATAGTAATTTTATTCTAGGTGCATCGTCTTCACATATGTTTAATCATTTATAATTAATGTACCTACTTAAACAAAATATTGTAAAACATTTTTTAAAGCGTAACGGTGGAGTTTCTTGCCCATTCTTCCCCATATGAAACTACATTTTGGAAGGGGCGACTAGAATCAATTCTATTTATTGTAAATTTTGACGTTCAAAAGTGCCTCCTATGTGCCTATTTGAAATAAATTATTTGACTTTGACCTCGGAAACCACGTTAAGCCGTTGCTCCCGGCTGGCATTCGTTGATCTTTGACAGTCGTTGCGGGACGTCAGAAGCGCAAAAGTCTGACAACCAGTCTTAGGGATATCGTGGATATCATGATACCATAGACATAAAGAATGGGCTGAGCGTTCCGTATTCATTTATGCAGTGAATACAGACCGAAAAGCACGAAAGAGGCAAAGCGAATGTGCGGCCAGTAGTTGTGTCTTTCTGGAATTCTGACTGGTCCAATGAAGTTTTGACTAAACATTCATAACATAACCTATTATAACATCACGCCTGTAATCCCCGAAGGGTTAGGCAGTGGTGTACCTATAGTACACCCACATTTCGCCAGTTATGTTGAAGTCCCATGTAATAGGGGGCGAGCCTATTGTCAACGACCGGGCACCAATCCGGACACCGGGCTACTACTGAGAAATTCCAGATGAAATAACTCAATAACAATTTGCCCGACCCGGGAATCGAGCCCAGGAGGGTTACTCCGAAGCTTTAATCCGAAGTTACGGCCGAATGTTCGGTCTTTTTATAACTTCCATAGTTTCTTAAAGTCACATTTTTGACTTTGGCTTAATCTCTTTGACTGTAGTTTTTTTGTTTTTCTTCTAGTCAGCCATAGTTAGCCGTAGTCAAGCAACGACCGAACATTCGGCCGATACATCGAATTTATTTTCGGAGTAGACCCCCAGGACCTCATACTCAGTATTAGTGATTGCGACCACTCGATCAACGAGGCAGTCCTATACAGGATGTAAGGGACAGCCCTCCGCAAATTAACAGGGTGCATTCAGCTCCTTATTTTGAATCATATTCCACTGAAAAATTCTCAGGAAAATTTTAATTTTTTAATCGTAATTTCAGTTACTATTCCTTTATTTCAATGTAAAATTACATTCTCTGTACGCAGTACTCCATTAATTTAAATAACACAGCTAAAATAAAACATAACAGCAATGGATGTTGAAATTCTCTAACGAATGACGCCTGAAATCAGCAAGCGCGGCCGTCCACCCCGCCGCGACAAATCAGGTTCATTGAATTCCCATAACGTTCCTGAAATAAGTTCATGTACCGGTCATTTTAGTACGATATACTGAATTCACCACATCAGTCTGCGGAGGGCTGTTCCTTACACCCTGTATACTTTCATGAAATTTAATCGATAATTATATTTATTAATAATTCAATCAAATAACTACTACTACTAGGTACTACTTCATCATCATCATTTCAGCCGAAAGACGTCCACTGCTGAACATAGGCCTCACCCAAGCACTGCCACTTTGACCGGTTCTGTGCTTCCCGCATCCAGCGGATAGTTGCGGCCTTCACAAGGTCATCGGTCCACCTTGTAGGAGGCCTAGCAACGCTACGTCTTCCAGCCCCATCCACTCCAGAACCTTTCAGCCCCATCGGATATCAGTGCCCTGCCCACTGCCACTTAAGCTTGGCAATTCTTCGGGCTATGTCGGTTACCTTGGTTTGCCTGCGGATCTCTTCATTTCTGAATCGATCACGTAGGGAAACTCCAAGCATAGCCCTCTCAATTACCCTTTGGGTACTACTTAGTTCGCCTTAAAAGGCAAAAAAGAAATATCCTATTATTAATATTATAAAACATTTTTCTCAAGTCTCAATTTCTCTTGTGAAGAAAAAAATATTTATAAAAATAAATCTTTCAGTCTCGAACCTAAGCCAGTAAAGTCTAGAAATAATAATTAGTACTTATCATATTATTATAGAAATAACTACCTACTTTTTAGGGTCTCGTACCTGAAGGGTACCAAACGAAATCCTACTATAAGCCTCCGCTGTTCGTCCATCTGTCTGTCAGCGGGCTGTATCTCATGAACCGTAATAGGTAGACAGTCGAAATTTTCATAGATTCTATATTTAAATTGCTGCTATATCAACAAATAAAATAATGTTTAAAATTAAAGGGGTCCCCATACAAGAAACCTGGTTTTTCTGCGTTTTATTGTCAAATATTTTACGATAGTACGGCACCCTTCGTGTGTGAGTCTACCCTATTCGTCACGCTTGGCAGGTGGGTTGGAGGTCGCAGTATGGAGTTCAAATGCATAGAGAATGCTGCTGCCCATTCTCTAGTAAGTCCCTTATATTAATCGCCTTTTACGACACCCACGAGAAGAAATAGGATGGTGCTATTCTTTACGTCCGGCACCACACGGTACAACCTATTTAAAATTTGTCGTCTATTATATAAACAACTTACACGAATATAAATTGTAATGTATCTAATACATATTCATAATGATGTTACAATGCCACCTACCCTAACAAAACAATACATTTTAATAGTAGTTAGCGATTATAAGCTTTAGGGCAAAGTAAATACGACCACGGCTATCCTCATTGAATGTGACGTCACATAGCTTAGCTTATAACCAAATTATAATCAGTAGTTCCGAAATTATGAGGGAAACAGATGAACATACATACATACTGGTCAAAATCATAACTCTCCTTTTTGCTTCACGGTAGTCGGGTTAAAATATGAGAAGTTTTTCCACACAGGGACAATTTGTTATAGGTATGTGGAGATATATGGGTCATCTTGCTATGAAAGGAAGTTTGCCTGGCCGGTATATGGGTAGGTTTCCACATCAGTAGCGGTCCATGCCATTTCTTTTCCTTCACAAAAACGCCCACATCTGCAATTTCCTTTAGACATTTCCACAAACTTTTATTTCTTTTATAGGCATTTATAAATACAATGAAATCTACAAGAGCATTACGTTTTTCCTAAGAATTTTATCTAAAACCAACGTTGATGTGAGTAAATTCACATTAAGATAATGCGTACTAGGTACAATGATTGTAAATATAGAATGTAACACAAGTCACGAAACAATCAGTTTTATCTTCTATAGGCACTTAACATGAAGCGATGCCGTGATTAATAGACTAACCTAACCACTGAAAATAGAGGCATGAAAGGAGATAGTTTTTTTTTTACGGGAATTAGACCCATCTAAAACGTATTTATTTAATACTTTATGCGCAGCTTTAATCTGTTTGCTGATGACATTGTTCTTGTTAGTGAATATGGACCATGGCAACAGAAGCTGGAGAATGTTGGCTGGATGTTGGCTTTAGCAAAACCAATACCGAATATATGTGCTGCGATTTCGGCGGTCTCTCCAGTTCTGGGGCCATAGCGCTTAACGGGAGAAGCGCGCCACGCTTCTCCCGTTTTCGGTATTTCGGTTCACTCGTGCAAAGCAATGACGACATAGATTGGACTGGATGGATGACATAGCGGCAGGTGTCGAGAACCCCCCCCCCCACCACCCGCGACTCCGGCATTCCCCTTAAACTTAAAGGAAACATTTATAAAACAATGGTTAGACCTGCTGCCTCGACGGATCAGAATGTTGGGCCACAAAATAGATGAATGAAATGCAATTGCGTGCAACTGAGATCAGAATGCTAAGAGGGATGTATGGTTGCGTCAGGAGTCGCAATGCGATTCCCGGCCACCGTAGCCTTGCGGTCGGTGAGTTATGAGCAGCTCACCGTCCGACAAGAACCAGGCCCGGGTCGACGGCGCGTTGTGTGCCACGGTCGCCTCAAAGAGGTGTCAGCACCAACTGACGGGGTCCAGTAGGGCCAATGCCTGCCAGAGTTGCGAGTTTGTCCGAAAGGGATATCGTGGCCCTGACATACAGGCAACTGAAGGAACACGGGTGGGTTTTAGTCAGTAAAAGTCCGACATCTCCCGTTTCGCCCAGAGCGGGAGAAGTTATTTGATAACTTAGCCGTAGCCGCCAAATACTGCCGCCCAAACTATGCGGGAGGTGGTGTGTGCATATTTTTAAAGGACGATATTGAATCCAAAGAAAGACAAGATTTAACGGAAATGACAATTGAATTTATTTTCGAAACGTGTGCAGTGGAAATTCCTAAAAATAATCTTTTACTAATAGTTATCTATTGGCCACAAAAAAATAGGGAAAACGATATATTTTATACATCCTTGGAAAAACTACTACTTAAAATCAACATAAAGGGCAAACATAAACACATAATTATAGGCGGGGATTTCAACGTGAATATCCTTGAGAAAACCCGCAATTCATTTAATCTTCTAAATACTATGTCTAAGTAAGTACAACTTTCGACAACTAGTGACGGAACCTACCAGAGTAACAACCTCAAGCACCACATGTATTGACCTAATATTTACAAACGCACACGACAAACTCCATGTAGAAGTAGTGAAGCTTGGACTCTCAGACCACAGAGGAATAGCAATCACTCTACTTACCCACGATCCAGTAATTAATAAAAAACAAATATTGACTCTGAAGAGGATCTATAATAAACAAAGCATATACTCATTTAAAAAAGAACTGACAAAACTAGACTGGAGAAAATAATAAACGAAAACGAAAATGTAACTAATAATTATCTGTCATTTCATAACACCTTACAAAACATATTAAATCAGTGTTTACCAAAGAAAACCGTAAAAATTTAAATGAGATCATCTAAATCATGGCTAACGATCGGATTAAGAATAGCATGCAAACATAAAAGACAACTAAAAGCATTAATGACTACAACTAATAACAATATATTGGAAAAGTACTATAAGCGCTACGAAAAATTACTTAAGAGAACAGTAGCCCACTCTAAAAAACTAAACTACATAAGAATAATGACTAAATCTGAAAATAAAACTAAAACAATGTGGCAAATAATAAAAGAGCGTACAAATAAGAATAACAAAAAGCCAACCAATAACATAAAATTGCGTGTATAGAATACTGTGACAGAAAAGACGCGACTACTATTGCCAACGCTTTCAATGATTATTTTGTGTCAGTGGGAAAAACGGATACCGCAAACGGGAACGTTTGTCCAACTGGCCGTCCTATCTCCTCCCAAAGCGAAAACTCCATTTACCTAAGACCTGTTGACCCTAACGAAATTAAGTTTATTATAAAAAGATTAAAAAACAAGCGGAGTTATGGGCATGATGAGCTACCACTTACACTTATAAAAGCATGCGTTGAAGAACTAACGTTGCCACTAACTTATTTAATAAATCAGTCCTTAGATGAAGGGTCAGTCCCCGACCTGCTAAAAGTATTGAAAGTCAAACCAATCTACAAAAAGGGAGACCGGACTGACACTAGTAATTATCGGCCGATAGCATTGCTGCCAACCTTCTCAAAAATATTGGAGACTGCGATGTCAAAACGACTTTATTCTTATTGCGAAAGATATAAAATATTCAACGATAGCCAGAATGGGTTCAGGAAAAATAGATCCATGACATTAGCAATATTTAAGTATATCAAGGAAGCTTTAAATATAATCAATAATAAAAATTATGCAGTAGGGATTTTACTGGATATGAGCAAAGCCTACGACAGACTTTCATACGAAATATTACTTAGTAAATTATATGCAATAGGTGCTAACACCTAAAGGTACAGCACACAAGTGGTTCTGCTCGTACCTAGAAAATAGGAAACAATTCGTAGAGATAGAACATAGAGACCTACGCACTGGCCAAATAACACGCGTAAGGTCGAATAAAGCAAAAATGACAATGTCAATACTACAAGGCAGCGTTTTGGGATGCCTATTATTTCTAGTTTATATTAATGACCTGCCTAAAGAAATTGACGCTCAAAGTATTTTATTTGCTGACGATATTTCAATAATTTTTCCTTACACCAGTACATTAAACCTAAACTTAAGTCTAGATGATAAGCTCTCCAAAATAATAGCATGGTTAAAGGATCATAACTTGGAGTTAAACTTTGACAAAACAAAGCTAATGCAATATAGACCATACCAAAAACGCAAATTAGATATAGATTACTCATTCAACAACATAAAGCTGCAATGCATAAACGAGTTTAAATTGTTAGGTTTAACTATAGATACCAATATAAACTGGAAAGCCCTTAAATATGCATTGACAAACAAACTAGCCAGCTTTATATATGCCTTGGCGGAGCTTAAAAGAGCTACCGATTTTAAAACTGCTCTAACAGCATACTATGCCTACGCATACTCCCGGCTAACTTATGGAATCGTGGTTTGGGGAAATGGTGTAGACAGAGACAAACTTTTTATTCTACAAAAGAAATGCATACGAATTCTTGCCAATATAGATAACACAGAAAGCTGCAAGCCATTCTTTGTAAAATACAAAGTCCTTACACTAACTAGTATGTACATTTTAGAAGTTCGCAAATTTTTAAGAAAACACCAGTTTCTATTCCCACTCACTAAGGACCTTCGCCCGCAACACCGCAATGTTAGACGCCAAAACAAAAATGAATTAGCCTTACCAAGCTCAAAATTAACTATGTTCCATTCAGGTCCTTTGGCCATGTGCGTGAAAATATATAATAAACTTCCAAATTCAATAAAGGACACAGAGTACGAAAATAAATTTAAAAAAAGTCTCCAAAAATACCTTTTATTAAAATCGTATTACACTCTAAAGGAATTCTTTGACGATAAGTAAATCTTGACATTGAAATTCATACCTGTACCTACATAATACACACAGCACCTACAATTTTGACCTATACCTATGTTATGTTAAGTTGTATCATGATTATTATTGTTATCGCTATTTGTTTTAATTTAATTTTACTATCTTATTTTAATTTATAAATGGAAATAATCACCAATTAATTGTTTTTACCATAACCTGTATTAAATCATGACAGTTTATTTAAATGAGAAGTGATGAAAATCTGATAAGCATGTTGAAATTAGTATTTTTTTTAGCATAGTGCTTTTAATGTTGTGACACTGTAGTATGTAAATTCAACTTTTTATATTGCTGTGCCCTAGCAGGGTTCATGTATGAAACCTGTACCTAAACTTGTAACAACTTGTAAACTACATGGATGCAATAAATGATGATTATGATTATGATAATATCCCACCCGAAAAAAAAATTAGGAATGTATGGTGTTACGCGAATGGATAGAATAAGAAATGAGTATTTATGAGGAAGTCTGAAAGTGACATCGGTGACTGAAAAGTTGTGCGTAAATCGTCATGGTATGGGCATGTGATGCGGAGGAATGAGAGAAATGTCGCTAGAAAAGTTTTGGGTATGAATGTTGATGATGGCTTTAAGAGTAGGGAAAGACCAAAGAAACGATGAATGAACTATGTGAAAGATGATAAATGAAGGCTATGCTAGAAAGCGAGTGACTATATGTATACCAAGATGACAACTTATTGAGAGGCCCATACCTCTCAATAAGTTGTCATCTTGGTTGGCACAACATGTCATATCCTTCCATGTGCTTACATGGAAGGATATGACATGTTTTGCCAACCCCAAATAAATTGGGATAAGGTCAGGAGAGTTATGACTTTAAGCATACAAATAAAGAAAAAAAATACATTTATTTAGCACAGACTAAAGGCACACAATATAATATAAGGAAAAATGTACAGAGAAGGACTTAATGCAAAAGGCATTTTCTACCAGTCAACCTTTGGGTGATGCAGAGACAAACAATGATATGTGCAATAACGAAAATTGTGGAATAAATATTTATTTAAATATAAGAATATAAACGCATATACCGTTCCGTGTGATGCTGGACGTAAAGAATAGCGCCACCCTATTTCTTCCCGTGGGTGTCGTAAAAGGTGACTAAGGGACTTACTAGAGAAAGGGCAGCAGCGTTCTCTATTCATTTTAACACCATACTGCGATCGCCAACCCGCCTGCCAAGCGTGGCGATTATGATAACCCCCCCTTTTGTGGGAGGCCTATGTCCAGCAGTGGACGTATTTCGGCTGAAATGATGATGATAAATATTCCTAATAAAAACTATAAAAATATATACAGTTAATCTGTATCATTCCACTGAGCAATGGCCTGTCTCAATGAATTCCAGTGTTTGCGATTCAGAGTGAATGTGGACCAGTGGTCGTTTGTTTTGTTCAGCTCGCCCCGCCATCTTCCCATGGAAGATGGCGGGACTATAAATACCTATAATAATAAATAGTCCTCATCTATTTATATACCTAGGTATAAATGAATCCCTGTTTCGCTTAGTCACGCCAAGTGGCGAACCACATTACCGATTTTTTTTTTTTAAAGTATTCTACTATTTGTAGAAGGCTCTTACGGAAAGATAATATTAGGATAAGAATATTATTTATACAAATGTAAACAATAATAATAAGAAAATTTCAGAAATAATAATAGCAAATTATAATTTTTCTGAGCAGTTAACCTAACATAAATTAGGCTTGCATGAATTCAAGATAGTATTTGGTAGGTAGGTAGGGTAGGTAGACTAGACAGGTAGGGTAGGTCAGTAGGTAGGTAGGTAGGGTAGGTAGACTAGACAGGTAGGGTAGGTCAGTAGGTAGGTAGGTAGAGTACCATACCTACGTAGGTAGGTATGGTAGTTAGGGTAGGTAGGTAGGAAGGGTAGGGTAGATACTTAGTGCTACCCATCCGAAGCCGGGCCGGGAAAAGCTAGTTATATATAAATATAAGAACAAATAAAAACACATAAATATACAAATATACTAAAACAAATAAGTCAAACAATGGTAAGACATTTATACCGTAGTGATGAAACACATGTTGATGTGTTCCATAATGATCTCTAGATGACAGTGGTAGTAATAATTAGACTTCGGGAATACTGAGAAATACGATCATAACCTATAAAATCACATGAAATATGCTCCTAAGGTTGTGTAGAGAGTACTTGTAAGCTGTTGAAACTTAATCCCTGAGCCAATAGTAGTTAAAGTCTGTACGTATCCAAACACAAGCCCAATACTTCGTTTCTTGTCTGAGAGCAGGCTAATCTAAAATAAAGCCAAAAAGGTGAAGCTTATGACGTCATTAATCCTATACTTAGGAGTGTTAGTAAACAGAGCCGTGTGACAAACGTTTTTTCTGTTGACAATACCATAAAAGGCGTTAACTTACTTAGATAACTGTCCGCAATATACCACCTACATACATATGCCTGTATGTGTGTGCAGACAGCGAAAGTACAGCGGATTTGCCTCACGGAACTACAGGTATACGTATTTACGTCATATCCGATGCTCTTGCGTACGCGGCCTTATTTAGTGATGTATTATTCCATAGATACGAGTATCGGTATGTATTATACATTCATAGAAGATAGTGAGGTTCGTACTTTTTAAATTATGAATTGGCCTCAGGAATTGGCATTGGCGCCGTAGGATTCATGAGTTTGGAATGCAGTATGTTATGAATGAAAAGTAATTAGCGAAAAATATTGTTTCTATTGTATGTTTACTCACGGAACTCTACAATGTTTGGCAACTACGTAAAAAATATTAAAAATCCTATATAACAATATTTAATGTATGGTTTCCTTAGTCATCAAAAACATTCCAATTCACGAAATAGGCTAAACGGTATGCCTCTGCGCAGTAGATAAACAAATGTAGATTGTCATGGGCCAAAGTTTGCCAAATAGAAAAGCACACACTCACCAACAGTTGGTGAGTGTGTGGTTTTCTATTTGGCAAAAATAGTTACTATTTTGTTTGAAAATTATTATAAGTATTTGCAAGTTCACGCGATGACAAATGTTTGGCTCGTGCCGTGATCTCTATAAAATAATATCACTTGTTTGCGCAAAAATGACTCATGCGCATACATTTTTGCCATATTTACAGACCAACGATTCCGAACTCGTGAATCAATAGGATTTTGATCTCGCCACATTTTTGCCAAATATTTGTGATGTGATATGCTGGCATTCCTCTGACTTATCATAAGTTACTAAATTTGTATCTGTTACTTCTGTTGGAGTTAACTCCAACAGAAGTAACTTAAGTTAGAGATCTAGTTTTCCTCGACATTAATAGGGTCACAGGCGTAGAAGTATATTACATCAGAGACGAGACCTCAATTAACTTTTTGTAAGGCTAGTGCTAATCATAATAGTCAATAAAGTCAACGATTCATGCACTTCCGTAAATACGCAACAAAAAACGTATAAGCGGAATATGTCCCCCCCATCAACAAATCAAATAGCTATTCTCATTCAGAAGTTCATTGCTCGATATCGAACGTTAGCGCCTCGATAACAACCGCACTCAAGGTCCTCATTCATTGAGCGATACGTCAAGTTCATTGATGATTTGCGTTAGTGTGAGTACTGTACGTACACGCACATGTTTAATGTACGTGTTGCGTCGAGTACACGCGATTGTACGCATGTGTGCGATAGATACGTGTGCGTGCGTCAATTTCTTTATGAATTTCTAGCGTTGTTGCCGATGTGTGCGTGTACGCATGCCTGTTGGTGACAGGACGCTCAACAATAGCCGGAATAGGAAGCGACAACGGCAAAATGGGCGTGCAGACTAGCTCCCCAGACAAGATCCGTAAGCAGGTTCTTGCCACTGTATTCACTTTTTGTTGATTAATTCGTTAATTGAATAAGAACAATGCCAAGTCAAAAAAACTGCTTTACGCATAAAGCACACTGTGCTCTGATTGCTTAAAGAGTTTTAAGTCATCGGAAATCCTGGTTCATACTAGTTCATCACGCGCTCGGGAACTGGTTGGGTCGAAGACGACAATGATTTGCCTAATGATCGATTGTTTCAGTGTTTTGTATTTGCATTGAGTTTAAATTAAATGTATTACAGGATACATAACTACTACTATGTTTAACTTCATTGCATTGAGCTCCTTAAGTCTTGAGTTGAGCTGCACGATTACTGACAAATGCTTGGACTGATTGGATAGGTCCACTCAAATTTGTGTGGTTCTTTTCTCAAAAGACCATTTCACATACTGATCTACATGGTCCTCACATGATCTGACCAAGATTATGTCTGGACTTTAAAAGAGACTGACCCCTGAGTTTGTTTCGCCATTTCTTCTCAGGGGTAGTCAGATAGGCAATATCGGCTACATCTAGATTATTTTTTTATATGACGTGTAAAAGTATTTCTAATATCCTATTTACAGAATAAGCGATTTCATTTCATTTCATTGTTTTTTTGGACCCGTTGTGATAATCACAAGCCTAAAAATATCACAAAAATACGTCAATCACAATTTTAACGATCATCATCCTCCTGGCTTGTCCTAATTTATTGGGGTCGGCGCAACAAGAACAGTGTATTGTTCTTCAATAAAGAAAAATACACTTTCTTTTTTCGACTATGTTAATTATTATGAATGCAAATTCATAAACGTTCCCTACAATATTCTACTTCCCGGGCTTTTTTTTTTTTTTTTTTTTTTTGGTGGGAAATCATCAAATAACTTCTCCCGCTCTGGGCGGAGCGAGAGGGAGTGTCAGACTTTTACTGACTAAAACCCACCGTGTTCCTTCAGATGCCTGTGTGCCAGAGTCACGATATCCCTTTCGGCCAGGCTCGTAACCCTGGCAGGCATTGGCCCTTTCGGACCCCGTCAATTGGTGCTGATGTCTCTTTGAGGCGCGCGTGGAACACAACGCGCCGTCGACCCGGGCCTGGTCCTTATCGGACGGCGAGCTACCCATCGCTCACCGTCCGCAAGCCCGCGCCTACGGTGGCCGGGAATCGGCCTGCGATTCCCGACGCCCAGGGCGTCTCCTGCGGCGACTTAGGGCGGAAGGGCGGGCACCCTGCCTCACCCTCATGCGCTCCGCCTCCTCCTTCGCGAGCATTACTGTTTCGCAGAAGGAGGTGACGGCCTCCCATGCACTCTCGCTCCGAACCATGGCCTGAACCAGGGCCGGACGCGAGAGATCGTCGCCGCCGATCGCCTCCGTGAGGACACGGCGGTGCTCCGCCCAAGCAGGGCAGACCTCCACCGTATGCTCCACCGTGTACGATTGTCAGGGAAACGAAACGAGGTGATAACTACTGGCGCTGCGGTCACTGCACATATGATCGGATAATAAATCAATATACAAATTAATGTACTCTGTGTAATAAATTGATACATAACAATGACAAAAACATTGACACATAGGTACTCGTATTATTGTGTTGTATTTACTGACTGTATCTGTAGTTTGCGAGAACTTGGAAGCTGGCCAGGACTTTTTGTTAGACTTTAGGTTGTAAAAAGTTCACTTTCTGGTTGACAGTAGTTAGGTCTTTATCACGATAACTTCTTTGTTCTGTAGGTTCAGAACATTTTTATTGACTTCAACTTAATTGCTATGTATCCTGAAGCTTCTACCGATAAGCTTCGATATTAAATTATATTAGAAAATTCCATATTTTAATTTTTCTATAACAGCAAAAAAAGTTGTTGTTCAACAACATTTAATTTTTTAGGTAGATATTTTAATCAACAGCGCCTGGTATCAAATAGTATTTTGAAATTAAAACTGAGATTGACGTAAAATATTGTTGTGCTTATAAAGATAGCACCGTGCCATCCGTACCTATATAAGAGTCATAGCTTTTACCGCCATCTGGCAAATAATAAAAAACAGATCACTTTGTTTACTTCATAAATCAAAATAAATCACACGTATTAAGCGTGAACATGTTCGTTTTCCCTTTACTATGACAATCGAGAGGACTTCGAGCCGAGATAATACCAATAGTCCTAACTAGGTATGTAACGATGGTTATCTTGTGGAGTTTGGTTAACGGAGGCGGAGCTGGAGGTGCAAAAATGAACAAAAAATCAAATTAATTACAAATATTATTTTATTGGTAGGTAATTAAAATTATGAAGTGGCAAATTATAATATTAATTTTACAAGAACAGAAACTACTTATTTGAAGCCGATATTCTTTATTATACCTCCGTTACAACTACTGTAACTGCGTTACAATAACTTACGAAGAAAATGCGGATCCGGAGGCACGATTTCCGGATTTTTTCGGAGGCGGAGGCGAAGCCCTTGCAACCCTAGTCCAAAGAGATTATCTTTTCTCGTATCGGCACGAACTGTATTACGCTAAAAGCTCACGCCATTTTGATGTACCTAGTAAGCTGTTTTAAAATCCGTGCATTAGAACTAAAAGCTCGAACCTGCATCTTATGTGCACGACTTATGTGTGATCATTTTAGACTCCATATATCTCAGACAACTTAGGACAAAACATTAATTGCTACCTATTTATTTTTTATATAACCTACCCAAGCTTTTGGTTATTTTTTACCAGTACTTCACAAATATCTATTTATGTCGTAATTATTAGTATTAATATGATATATTATTTTTTGCGTCTTAAATATTTAAAAACTGTTTTTTATTTACTTTTTTCTTCCATGGCTCGTAGTAACAATATTATTTGTTATGACCTTCTCTTGTTCCTCATGATCGTGTCTGCAATATGACAGGTTGTAATTTCGATATTACTGGCCAATACTACAAGAGCCCCAGCGAGCATAATTGTCGAAATATCTGTGACCTTATTATGTATCGACATAAGGGTTATTATCCCGAATTTCCTATGACGAAGGCAATTTGGTCGAAGATCAGACAAAAGTGGTTGTATGTTCAAAAAGATCTAGGTCACGAAAACCATTGCTTGCAGCCCCCAGGCCTAAACATCGGACCCATACTAAATTATCGTCAAATGCAGACTAATCATTAGTTGAGGATGCAAAAAATTATTTAAAATATAAAATTGACTGTAGATTTTTAAATGCGGCACTGTCTTTTGTAGTCATGAGTATTTTGTTTAATATTTTTGTTTTTATTTTCAGGTTGCACGGTGCAGCTTCTAAGGCGCCGTAATATAAGGTAAGAAGTTTTTTTCGAGATATTTTTTATTTTTGTCTGCAAGCTCAAAGTTTGAGGTGTAAGAGTCAGCTTGTTTATTTATGTTTTATCAGATTTGTTTATTTATTTATTTAACAGTTTATGTACACACATATATACAGACAAGAAAAAAAAGGAACAGAAAAATACGTACAAAGGTGATGAGGTGGTGGTGGTGGTGTTATGATGTCTATTCCTGTCTTCAATATTAGTGCCTGTATTACCCAATATACAGGCTGTTAAAGTAACTGCATGCCATAGCTTAAGGGTAGGTTCAGTATCGATAAAGGAACCCAGGAAAAAAAAATAAAACAAAAACAAAAATGAAAACACAAAAAAATATTGCAAGATCAACCTAATTTAGTACCTACTATCTTAAAATTGCAATCGTTTAGAATTAAAAATATTTTATTTGACGGTCCTAAGCCCGTTAAAGTACGAAGAGACTTATTTTTATGATTTTTTTATGTTTAATTAAATTTTTCGTTTGTTTTTTTTTAATTTATTTTTTGTTTTTCCTGGGTTCCTTTATCGATACTGACCCTACCCCTACGGTATAGTACGCAGTTACTTTAACACCCTGTATAGAGGTAGGTATTGCTCACTCTCTCGCCGCAAAACGCCCTCACAACAATCAATGCGTGCAGATCAAAATATCAACACTGAATGTATAAGTGAGAATAGTCAATCTCAGAAAAAAAAAAGTTTAGTAGAACTATATTATTCGCATTGTAATTCACAGCCAAAATGAGAACCTAATCAAAAATATCGGCAATAACCACACCTTACACTTCGCGAATAAAGGTTGCACTACAAGCAATGCTCTTTGTTTAAATGTATTCTTAATTTAATCGTTTAGCGGCCATCTAGTTTGTCTATGGTATTAATCAATCTGACAGAACACGCTGACTTTAATTGCGTTCACATCACTTTATGTAAATGTGAAATTTCGAATTTGATTTTTTAATATTTTTCGTGAATCTATTTTTGAAGAAATTATTTATTTATGTGAGGTCATGGTAAAATATCATGTGTTATAAATTGTCATCGGAAACAGCGGACTTTGGATCTTTGGTTAGGTGCGCCGGGGAGATCGTTCCGTTGTCATCATGTTGAACGAATGGTTTCAGCGAAGAATAAAAGAAGTTTACATAGAGAATTTTCAGGTATTTTCAGAATTTTATTAATTAAGTTTATAATTGGGGGTTAATCACTTTCAAAGAAAATTTGGGGCGGAAGTCAAACATAATATTGAAAAATTATCAACTCTAGTATGACATACGAAAATGGAATGAAATTGGTTTCATTTTATGACTTTATATCAGTAACTGTAATGTTTTTGCTATGTGTTATTCGACTAGTATTCCAGAATGTTGTTATCATTTTAATTAGTTGTGAGTGAACCGTATTATTAGTACTACAATTTGAGTCGAGATTTAATTAACAGAATTTTCATTCAAAGTGATTTTTTTGCATAAAATAACACAATACCTACGGTCTGGGACTTAAACAAAACTGACGAAAATGTGGGTGTACTACAGGTACACCTCTGCCTAACCCTTCGAGGATTACAGGTGTGATGTTATATTATTATATCTGCAATATGTGATAATATCGTTTTACTAATTTTAAACAACAATTTCTAGAACACAACATCCAGCAGGTAAATTCTCTATAAAACTTCGACACAATTTCTCCAAGACATTTAATTGAGTACTAATTAATATTAACATCACAATTCAGTGCTTCAGCCGGACAGCCGGGTATTTTCCCGTGTACCGGTACCGTTACAATAATGACACCACACATGTCGACAAGCGACGGCAACCGATGGCTATTTTCACACAGCTCCGCCATCCGACGACATAGAGTATGGTGGTGACAGAGGCTACAAAATATATTTTTCATTTAATGATAAATGATTAATTTCTGTAAGTAAGTTTGTACAAATACAAACACTTTTAGATGTCGGCGTTTCGTATCTGACTACTCTGACAAGAAAGGCCGAAACAAACTCAGAGGTCACAGTCTCTTTTAAAGTTTAAGTCCAGCCATAATATTGGTCAGTTGATGTGAGCACCTTATATATTGGTGCCTGAAATTATCTTTTGATGAAAGAACCACACAGATTGAGGGGACGTGTCCAGTTAGTGCACCCATTTGTCAGTAGTCGTGCAGCTCAACTCAGAACATAAGGAGCTCAACGTTTCAACGAACAATACCAAACAAAGGACATTTGGGTAGGCCGCATAAATTATTCAAACTACCAGACCAAGATAAAAACTCAATGAGAAAAAAAAAAACTAAAATAAACAATAACCCACATAGTCTTCACATTTACAATAATTAAAAACAATATAATATAATACATTGATACCACCATACTAAGTTTATCATTGTTGAATGAAACTGCCTCAAGACCGTATAACTTGAAAAAAAAAAACAAAAATATCAAAAGTCATTTATTCAAACTAGGCTGAGAGTCAGCACTTTTCGAACGACAAAAATTACATGAGACAGTGCCCAAAAACGCCCACCCTTCACCACTTCCTAGTGCTTTAGCAGGGAAGAAGAAGTGGCGCAACAAACTCCCCAGCAGCACAGCTGTCAGATCGCATATCAAATGGTTGGCGGTTGGCTTGGTTGGCGTAATGCAGACGAAGCTTATTTTCTGCCACGGGATCATAGACACGTGATTTTTTTTAAATCTTTCAGTTTCATTTACGACTAACCAGAAGTTTTTCTTGCATTCAAAATCAAAAGTCATTTATTCAAACTAGGCTGAGAATCAGCACTTTTCGAACGTCAAAAATTACATGAGACAGTCCCCCAAAAAAGCCCAACCTTCACCACTTCCTAGTGCTTTAGCTGGGAAGAAGAAGTGGCGCAAAAAACTCCCCAACAGCCCCTAGTAAAGTGTTGGAAGTTTCTGTCATTTACTTTATATTAATGATCTACCCTATTTGTTAAAAACTCAACCACAAATGGTGTTATTTGCTGACGATACTTCCTTAATTTTAAAAATTAACAGACGTGCATTAAATCTTGACGACGTAAATAATGCCCTATTGCAGGTCCAAAATTGGTTCACTGCTAATAATTTAGTATTAAATGGGAAAAAAACTAAGTGCATAAGATTTTCGTTACCAAATGTCAAAAGTAGTAATTGTGAGATAATATTGAATCAAGAGAAACTAGAATTCGTCGATAAAACTGTTTTTCTGGGGATCACGCTCGTCTCAAGGCTTCAATGGGGTCCTCATATAATATCCCTTGCAGGACGGCTAAGTTCGGCGGCTTATGCTGTGAGAAAAATCCGTCAATTTACTGATGTAGATACCGCGAGGCTGGTCTATTTTAGTTACTTTCATAGTATTATGTCATACGGTATTTTACTATGGGGACGGGCTGCAGACATCGAGTCTATTTTTATTCTGCAGAAAAGAGCCATCAGAGCCATATATAATCTCCGCAGGCGCGATTCTCTTAGGGAAATGTTTAAGGATATTAACATCATGACGGTGCCTTGTCAATATATCTATGAAAACATCATGTACGTAAGAAAAAATTTACATCTTTTTAGTAAAAGAGGCGAAAGACATAATTATAGTACTAGAAGTAGGGATTTATTAGCTCAACCAGGTTTCAGACTGGCAAAAGTAGACTCGTCTTTCATGGGGTACTGTTTAAAATGTTATAATATAATTCCTCCCCACATACTTCAACTGAATGAGACGAAATTCAAATCTTGTATAAAACGCACACTATGCAAGCTAGAGCATGGCACTATCATAGCTTACGCTGATGACACTGCTTTACTTTTTTCGGCTGACTCAGAAAACGAAGTCTACAATCTTGCGCAACACGGATTTAATATTGTAAATAAATGGCTTAAAAATAACTTACTAACTCTAAATGCAGAAAAGACAAAATACATTAAGTTTTCGATGCGCAAGCATATATCGAATATCCCCACAGCGTTGCATGCTCATTGTTGCCCAGAACCAGCAGATGACAGGTGTAACTGTCCCAATATTAAAAAGACTGATAAAATAAAATACCTAGGTATTATAATAGATGAAACCCTTTCCTTTAAACCACATATGGACGCTCTAAATAATAGAATTCGTAAGCTGATATTCGTATTCAAAAAGTTACGATTTATTACAGATCCAAAAATGCTGAGGCAAGTATATTTTGCTCTTTGTCAGTCAATTCTGACTTACTGTATTACCTCATGGGGTGGGGTGAGTAAAGGTCTATTATTGCCCATTGAAAGAGCTCAAAGAGCTATTCTCAAGGTGGCTACTTGCCGCCCTTTCCTTTTCCCTACTAACCTCCTGTATAAATCTTGTGAAGTACTAACAGTTCGACAGTTATTTATTATGAGCACTGTACTAAAACAACACGCAGCACTTCCATACAGCACTGATTTTACTAAAAAAAGACGGAAAGATATAGTTTGCCCTCAAAAAAGTACAAAACATGCTTTCACAGCCAAGTTTTATATGTACCTCGGACCGCTACTCTATAACAGGCTAAATGAAAAAGGAAACATCTACTCCTTAAACCACAGTAACTGCAAGAAAATCCTTAAGGAAGCTCTTCAAACTATGTCCTATGAAGATACAGAGAAGTTATTACTTGTGCTAAAGTAAATATTGTTCATATTGTTATTTTTTTATTTTTATTTTATTTTAGTTAGCTAGGTTAAGATACTATATTTTTTTTAAATACCTTGTTACCAAATATATTATTAAGCTATGTGATTATTATGTCAACCAAAGTTACCTCCAATCGCCTGAAACACAGGACTTCCTAGTTCAGGCACAAATCATCGTGAACTTGACGTAGATTTAAGGAAAACTGTAAACGTTGTATCTTATATTTTTGAATAAATTTTATTATTATTATTTATTTATTTATACTATAATTTGGGGGATTACATCGCTGATAAAAATGCTTGGCTCAATGCTGGTCCAGCTCCACAACCTCAACTAATTGATTAACATTTGAAAATACTGTTGGAGCTGCTGAAGATTTCAAAAACTATCTTTGCTTTGTATAAATTCAATCTCTTAGTATTATATAATTGCATAGCACATGTGTGAGCACTATGTACTTACTATAAAGCTACCATTTACTGAGTACTTCTTTCATTGACTTGAATGTGCCCTGGCGGCTGAGAGTATGTCATGCTCACTGTAATGTCTCGCTGATGGTGGCGGGTGTGTTGGATCATTTAGCTCCCTTCAAAATGGTTGAGTTGAATGGTGCTAATCCATGCGTCATGTTCGTGAACGGGCGCCATCAGTAGGGACTGGTCATCTCTTAGCGGCCTTGGCTTATTTTAATTTAAGTTTTGAATTGTTTTTTTTTTATATTTTTGTTACGGACGCCTTTGACGTTTTGCATCGTTCTCACATGTTTAATTTCAACACGAATGATGTAACCAATATTTTGTAACCATATGTTAATTTAAAAGAGTGTCCGTGGAGTTTCTTGCCCGTTCTTCTCCATAGGTACCTACTAAGCTTTGGAATGGGCATCTAGCTTCATCTTGATGACTGACCGACCCCCTTGACAATTCAAAAGTGCCTGTAATTGGTTTATTTGAAATAAATGCTTTGAGTTTGAGTTGAGTTTGAGTTTAGTTTTCAAATGCCAAATTACCCATTTCTGGGTTAAATAAAACGTTATTTCTCTCGCTCATTATCTAGTGTTGGTTTCAAACATGATCGATAGTAGGTATATTTGTTGAAAGCCGTCGTAGGGCTATATAGGTAGTAACAGAACATAACATTTCATACTGGCCACCTACTGGGCCCAATTCATCTAAAAAGTGTACCATCGACTCGGAAGAGAAAGTGAAGAACTTCTTGCAAATTTTGCCGGTCTTTGCCTAAATTAGTACCTACCTTTACATTTTTTTATTTAATAAACGGTTGACTGTTTCTCTCTTTATACTTAGTTAGTATGTAAGTTTCAAAAGCTTCCCAAGCTTTTCAACGACGATGAAGCTGTTCCAACTCCATTAGTATCTCACTAAAGAATTTATTAATAAACAAATTTATTTATATCCCGAATCTATGTCTAACAATGGTCAATAAAGCAACGTACATACTTATTGAGTATTCTGCTGCTATGAATATTAATATTAAGTGCACATTTCCTCGAAGACTGCTTAGAAACGGAACTCGACTTGTTTGCTTAGGCTTCAGAATTAGGTGATTTGCATCATACTGTTTTCCGCTTGGAGGATGAAACGACAATTTTTTTTTTGTTGACAGTTTCCTGTATCAATGATGTCGGTAAATTATGTGATTAATCGTACAAATGAGGTGTTTTATTTTAAAAGTTTTTTAAGAATATTTGCGTTGGGAAAACATTAAAAAAAAGCCTTTAAGTTAATTTAGAAAGTCAAGTAAAATAAAAATAAAGTTAATATTTTTAGGCAGATAAACTTAATCACTGAAAATAGATGTTTTGATCCGGAAAACTTTAGCAGTAGGTAAAATAATCAACATATCAACAAATAAACAACATATTCTGTCCATCGCTTAACTTATCTATAAAATAACAGCAAAAAGAGGAATCACTTCCCACTCCAGTTTTTACCACCATAATGACCTTCGATTTTAATTGTCCAGCTAATTACGACATAATTTGACGATGGCAAAGTAATGTTTTAATTGTACACCCTTCTCTTTATATTTCTTGCTAATTAGGATTTAATTATTATATCATAATTATGTCCTTATACGGTTAGGAAACTTATTGATGTATACTTGTGACAGTTTTAAAAAGTTTTTTTTAAATCTATTAGTTTATAGAGAGTTTGATCAGTATGACCATGTCACCATCATAGGGTCATTCTACAGTTTTACAAAGTTAAAGAAATGGCGTGATATTGGTAGTATGGCGCTTATCTGGTCCATCGCGTGCATCCCAGAAACAAAGGTTCCCGAACGGGCATTGTTATCGCACAGTTCAAAATTTTAAATTCGAATATGGAAGGCAAAAAGAGCGGAGAGGGGCCAACCGCCGCGGCCTGCCCACCCAGTCGGTCGGCGGTACCGGCTCGCTACATCGCTCCACCGCGGTCGTTGGCGAATACCGCCAATTCCTCCACCATTCCTCTCCCTAGCCCACAAAGCTTACAATCACCGTCGACTGCCTTTCAATATATACCTTACACTCCCAACTTTTAAACCCAAATTCCCTTGCGCACATCTTAACTAATTTTCCGACAGAGATAATGATTAAATTGTTTCGGCATGTCAAATCAAACGAAATTATGCTGTTATACCTTGTTTAATAGCGGTACGCTTGTTTGTGTTGTACATACCTATGTGGATACCCCCAAGTGAGATTTCTCCTTTAACGGATTCTTTAAAAATATTTTCTTCTGCTGCAAAAGATTTACGGGAATTTTCATTTTTCTTCCTACTTAAAACGGTACTGTAAATATTTTTAAGAGACCCGCAAAAGCTTGAAACAACACAGTTGAGGGTAATTGGGGCTGTAATAACATAATGTTTCAATTAAAGCTACAGTTGTAAACTTGAGGCTCATTTAGACAGAGCAATTTAATTTTCTTTTGAATAGAATAAATCAAAATCAAAAGCCATTCATTGAAACTAGGCTGCGAATGAGAATCAGCACTTTTTGAACGGCAAAATTACATAAGACAGTCCCTCAAAACGCCCTTCACCACTAGTGCCTTTAGCTAGGAAGAACAAGTGGCGCAACAAACTCCCGCGCAGCACAGCTGTCTGTTAAGTTAGCAAGTTAAGATGAATTCACATTAAATTAAATAGCTTAATAGTTAAATAGCTTGATTTTTTATTTATTTTTTATCCTTGACATAATATTTTTATTATTTTAATAATATTTTATAAGGTTTTTTTAAATGTTTTTGAATGTGAGAACGTTGTAGGCTTAAGATACTAGATTTGTAGGATTATTCGGTTTAGGACATATTCTGGTTTCGGCAGATTCTTGTTACGGCAGATTCTTTTTTTGGCAGTTTCTTGATATGACAGATATTTTACAGTCATCTACAGATTATAATGTAATGATTATATTCAGAAGTATGCATTTATTGGAAAACTAAAAATATTCAAATTCAGGTCGCAATCTCATGCCACCAAAAATTAAATTTCAAAAATGTAGGTAAGTATAAATTTTTTGAGACAGATGAGATCGCGAACGTTGTTAAAATACGGGAATTGCCCCTCTGATCTCATGCCTGAGGTTTTTAGTTTGAAATTGACTTTAAATATACCATTACATAAATTGTATGGTTTATGTTGGTCATGTTACTTCTGCCGTAACAAGAATCTACCCAAATCAGAATCTGTCCTAAGCCGAATAATCCGATTTGTAGACCATTTTCTATTTTGTTCAGTACCTGGTACTTTTGACGGGCCTACACTGTCCTCTCATACCTATTAAATTAACACTGTAATTTGAAAATATTGTAAAAGAGTAAGTTATTTTTAAAAGAGTAACCGTGGAGTTTGTTGCCGGCTCTTCTCCATAGGAAACGACCAATTGGAACCGTGCACCTAGCTTCTGTCGTTTCATAAGTGCCCATGTAGGCTTAGGTATGTGAAATAAAATATTTTGATTTGATTAGATTAATGCAAGTGTAGCTGTGTTTTAAAGCCGTGTTTCCATGATGCTACTTCAAAATACCCTTTAATAAAATCATGATGAAATCTACTAGAGTAGGTAGGTATTCTTCGAACAGTCAACGGCGCGTCTTGTTAAAATGATTTACAGCTGGGCTATTAACCCATTCTATTATCACGTCATGTTAGTATACTTTTACATCACACGACGCCATTTTCTATACGAAGTAGTTTTCTGTGACTTTGGATGAATAGCACTCCAAGGTCGCACAAAAGAATACGTGACGGTGGGAAGGTTCTCCATACAAGATCTTGATTCATTCACGGTCCAAATTATAGATATCTGGCCCGAGAGTTCATTGTACTAATTAGTTGAACATACGTGACTAATGTAGTAGGTAGTTATCAATGTGTGTGGCTGTCGTTTTTGGATTCCGTAGTCAACGAGGAACTCATACCCCCTTATTACAAAACAAGGTTTATCTTCAGACCCAGGTTTAAAACATGGAGCCGTTATTGAATTTCGAACTTTATTCCGACTATGGTAAAGTTCCTAAACACAAAACTGACAACTTAGTACCGAACTAAGTTTTCAGTTTTGTATAAAGAACGGTATTTTAATCACTGTTACGTTCCTATTAAAAAAAATGTAGGGTAGTCACCTCCCTTGCACGTAAAGTTAGGAGAGGGAATGGTTTTTTTTTACTCGTCTGCCCGTTGTTGTCGGATAGGCCGTTCAAAATTATTACGGGTCTGTGAAAACCATTTTTCGATTTAGGGATCCATACGCGTACCTAATATTAAGCTTTGTAAGAGTCAATTCTCCCCACCTGCCAGCTAAATGGTTGGATATGTAAAAAAAATATGGCAGTAGTACTCGTATATAAGTATAACGAAATTAAAAGAAAAACTATCACAGCTACGTAGGCTTACAAGTTAACGAGTAATAGTCGACCAACTTACATTTGCGGTTGGAGAATTGACCGTGACGTATATCGATGTATGGGAGAACATGTTTTGCAACTACAATTTTAACTTTGTTTTTTGGGATAAATTCATCCCAACTACGGAACTTCTAATTGTGCGTGGTCCGACACGCATTTAGTCGGTTTTTTTATTATTTGCTTAATTTAAAGCAAAATGTTTTTTTTTTCTGGACTAAACGTACAATCGATAGTAAATTATAAGATGTTTTAAAAATATCCTTATACTTTCTTAACAGTCACAAAAACAAAGTTGACAGCCATTTTTTTCTAAGACCGTACCTACACAATGTTATTAGTAGGTAGCTACTTAGATATATCAATATTTATTTAATATTTCGTTAATGAAATGAATCATTCAATTGAAGATGAAAATCTATTATTAATGAGCAATTAATCAGAAAGGCAAACGCTCGGACATCGCTGAAATAATATCCTAACAACTGTATAATAGTCAGTAATGACGATTGCATATGGAATAGTTCCATGTATATTATGAACGTAACAACAATTACTTCATACCCACGACCGTGACGTTTTCTAAGATTCGCGGAGCAGGGAAACACCAGACCCATATCCTTCATTATCATAAGAAGGTGACTAATATCTCTTTACATTAAAAATTGTAAGACACGACCTCTAAATTGAGCAATACCCAGCCTCCATTTTGACGTCACGATTAGCAACAGTGTCAATATAGAGAAACGTTGTTAACATTGCCGAGTTCAATATACATTGCCGCTTAAGAATTCAAATTTGGAATAAAAAATTGAATCGTTCGCGCAATGTGTTCGATGGAGGTCGATAGTCTCATTGTATTGGTTTGCGCCGGTACGTGACACACCGAGCGTAGTAACAGGTTATGTTATAATAGTTCATTGAGATGCGGATTCCGGCCGCTGAGTCATTTACTTGACCTCCTATCGATATTTATTTATTTTTACCTCGGAATTATTGCGATTGATTTGTGTAGTTGCCTGTCTTTTCCTAATAAATAGTTTGATTCTTTGTGATTGTATTTGCTTCTAAATCAGGATTATTAAAAAGAAATAGAGCCAGTTATTGTTAGTCTGGACGTCCAAGTGATGGAATATAAAATTATTTTAACGTTAGCTTTCAATTACATTCTCTTTATGAGATCGAAAAACATAGGGTCAGATTTGTTTTTGAAAATATGCGTCCCGGTAATTACAATTAACTAAATCTATATAATTCCTACTAAATTAGTGCGTAAAAGTAAATAATGACACAATCAAAGTAAAAACCAACGCACAATAATCAAGCTAATCCGGTTTGAGTAATAGCCGTTTAAATAATCGAATAATGTTTGTACTACGAGCGAGCAAGTTGTAACACAAGGTGAATTCATGCATAATTGTGGCATCCGTCCCAATTTAATTCGAATTTCCTAAATCCGCGTTGCTTTGATTTCACAAGTTCATTATCACGGATCACCTCTCACGTTACACCACGTCATGCAATAGTGTGAAAGCATATTTTAACTACAAAAAAAATATTTCATAACTGTAAATGGGAAACCGAAGAGTCACCAATTATAGTCATCATCATTTCTCCGGTTGTCGCATCCTATGTAATCTAATGCAAAAGCGTGATTTTGTATAGAATGCCAGGCGTGCCCAAAACCTTGAAATTGCTGCTGAACCTTAACCATGACATCTATCGCCGCATATCGTAACAAGTTTGACATCTTTACTTGCGTTAATTTTTTTCCTTCGTCTCTAGCACCGGAAAAAGGGGCGTATTGTTGACGCACTATTTATCAAACACAAACATCCCATGATACGTCTATTCACGTCCTTACAAAATGAAATTTCACGGTTCTCCTCTATTGCAAGTTTAATTGTGTTGCGTACGAACTGCACTCATTGTGCGCGCGTCTTTATAGAGCCGCCGCGCACGCTAAACAATGTCACAATTGTGAAATTTTAAGGCAGTCGCACGCTTGTTTTTGTCACTTTAGGACCTCCTCAGAGCGGTCCGAGATCTACTACCGTTAAGATGAAAACAAAACTTTAAGATGGCACCTTTTAAATGGGTTTAAGTTGACAATACAATTTATTACGTCATATATAACGTAGTGAAAGTTGCACGAGTTATTGTTTCTATTGGTTCGTTAACGGTAACACAAAACGATTCGGCAACGGGACAAAGGTTTCGTCCTTGTACAGAAGTCGGCTATTATACAAGCCAATAAACAGTTTGCGAAATTTTAATGGCCGTTTTATGGACTTTAAATTTTGGAACGCAATGGAACGCGTTTTATATTTCACGGGTCGTTCTCGTTATAAGTTATTTTTCCAGACGTATATTTCAAATACCATATCTTTAAAAGATAATCTGTATTCAATTCAAATTGGAGTTTATTTATAATAAAATCGATATTAATCTCTTGCAGTCAAACATTCGTAGCTTTCGCAGCACAGCTTAAAACAAATTTTCAAACATAATTTGTTCATACATTTCCTTTATTCTTAATAATGGCCACAAGAATCCGTATCAGCTTCTTTAAACACCTCAATGGCAACCAATTAGCAGTCAGTTTCCCTTCAAACAAGTTATCTTTTATGCTAGTTTTTCGTGAAATCCTGTCACAGCAGGCAACTCCAGCCTTCGCCTTTACAAACACATTTATATTGTTATTTCTCATTTTAAACTTCTTTCATAATCTATGCACAAATTGAGTCATCAACATTAGAATTGTAAAACGGATTCTGACTTATGGAAGCAAAATGGCTTTAAAACACTATCAAATTGCCAGTTTTTAAATCAATTAAGTATACATTAGATAATTGATAAACATTAAGCGATATAATCAGGTACTCGTAATTTCAAACAATAAAATCTAGAACAAGTAGAAATTAAATGCAAGTAGTCTTCACTCAAGTAAAACTTGGGAATTGCTTTACTTGACTTCAATTTGAATACATTTGAATGGATATACCTACATATTATGAAGCAGTTTTTGCATACAGGTCAGCCATGTGCTTTTGAATACATCTTTTTTTTTTTTTTTCTTTTCCTTCTGGCTTCGCACGGTTTGTGCATTTAGCCAATGTCAAGTTTTAGTTCTTGTATAATATTGATGAAATGAATTATAAATGCATGATGATGATATCCCCGCCCACTCCCTTTGAGTTTCAGTAAAGATGTGGCACTTTACTGAGTCCTCACGCGGACTTCTTGAGAGAACTTGAAGCGAAGTTGCACTGTTTTGTTTCATTTGCCTACACTAATGCACGTTCACAAACACTTAATGGTTAATAATCCACCATTATTACACATTAATATTCGGCTAAACACAAATTTTGGAAAATTAAACAAACTGCTGAACATGACGCTTCACTTTCCCGCCAAGAAGTCCCTGAATACATCTTAATATAACAAAAAGTTTTTGGTGATTTTAGTAAGAGACTTGTAAATTTTTTGATGTGATACATCTATAGCTGCACGTAAAACCGATTGCTGGCGGGGCGACGCATGCCGCGTGGCGATGCGTGGCTTTTATACAGACTTTATGTAGTAGCGTGCAGCAATTTCGATGTTTCACATCTGCCATGCGTCCCGTGATGGCTCAATTTTTTTTTTCTACTTGGCTTAAATTTGAATGCATTTGCATATATTTGAATGGATTTATGCATATTTTAAAGTAGTTTATGCATATAAAAAAAAATCTTTATTGTTCAAGAGAGCAGTACAAATTCAAAATAGCGATATAGGTTGGCCATGAGTTTTTGAATCCATCTTAATATAGCAAAAAGGTTTTGGTGATTTTACTAAGATACGGTGAAGTTAGTAAGAGTCGATTTTATACATTAAAAACATATATATTTATATTTGATTGAGTTTTGTCGGTATATCGGAAAAGTTAAATGAAGGGCTTCGCGAATTTGATTGAGTTTTGTCGGTATATCGGAAAAGTTAAATGAAGGGCTTCGCGAATTTGTATAGTAGTATCTAGTATTAGATCAAAATTAAATATTTCAATATCTATGAGTGTTTTCTATATTTTTCTAAAAGTAAGAATGTCCGCTACGTAGGGGACGCCGTAGATACCTACTTATCTACGGCGCCCTACGTAGCTACGTGCGTAGCAAACAATCTACGATTTTGTCGAAACAAAATAACGTATTAGGTAAACGTTTTAATTTATTTTCGGAAGTCTTATTTCCATATTGTTTAATAATTGGGTTTACGTCTGGTATAATTCCGAAATAGTTAATTTCTTATAATTTTTGTGGACTCATAATAAAATGCAATGTAAATGAAATAATAATATAAAAATAATACGATCGCTACTGCTGGCGACAGATTTCTATGTTATTTTCATGTTCATATCACCATCAACTAGATACTAATAGGATAAACGTCGAGCAATTAAGTGATTAGGTATATATAAGGGTATATAATAATAGTACAGAGCTGTACTCTAAGATTTGTTTTCCTCGTATTTTTATTTGGTTTTTAAAGCCATGGGTTTTTTAATGGCGATGTATTCCCAGTAAAATATTGGTGATTCGAAATAGGTACACTACAGTTTTTAACAGTGGCTTCCTTAACAACAAATGACGTTGCTGAAAGGATAAGTCAAAAAACCCTTATCTTTCCAAGTCGTGGTTTGTCACTAAGGCGACGATAACCGACTTTTAATGATTTTATACTGACGATCACGTCTAAACAAGTAGTGTTAATGATTTGAAATAAATATATGTTTAATTAGAGCATTTTTTCAATAACGTAATATGTGAATATTTTAGATTATGTTTATATTACATAGTGAAATTAATTTGTAAAGTTATGTCTAATGCGGATAAAAATACTGAGAATGGCGCAAAATCTACCAAGCGTATTTTTCTGAAACCTTCACCAATTTAAAGATAATTTAATTATTGATCCTTTATTATACGCGTTTTATTAAAATACTTTTTGTTTTGTATGTAATAAATGAATAATGCGTCAAATTGGGGACAGCGCTCTTGGATGGGCGAGTCCTAGTACTGGTTGAACGTACAGAACACGCAAGCTAACTACTCAAGGTTACTGGCATATATCTGAGTCTTAAGACGGACAAAAGGTATTTTAATAAAACGCGTAAATTGTCTTTAAATTGATAAAGGTTTCAGAAAAAAAAGGCTTGGTAGATTTTGTGCCAATCCCAGTTTTTTATCCGCGTTAGTCATAACTTTACAATTTAATTTCACTATGTAATATAAACATATTCTAAAATATTCACATATTATATTATTGAGAAAATGTTTTAATTTAACATATTTTTTTTTCAAATCATTAACACTACTCGTTTAGACGTGATCTTAAGTATAAAATTGTTAAAAGTCGGTTATCGTCGCCTTAAGTCCCCAAGACAGTTCGCCTTATTGATCAATGGGGGATACCCATATACAGGAGCGGATGTCTAGTAACAAGTATGACAGCATAAAAACTCTTTATCAGTATTGTGTAAACGTAACTGATAGCTCAAATTCTCATAACTTAAGCATACGTATCTAACGAATGCGTCAATACATTGTGATGTAGTTTAGTTGTCCGTAATCGTGTGTTATTCTCGTTACCCATCTTAAAATAGCTTTGACAGTAACATAGAGTAACCGTAGCGTACGGATGACAATATTTGTGCACGGTCATCCGAGTTTGGTTCATAGTAACGCTTTTACGTATATGTGACAAGCGAAATTCGCTTGGGATGAGGTGTGTCCCGAATTAAGTAAGCAATAGAGATTGAACCTAAGATGGACTTTGATTTAGGCCTTGCACTAGATTTATAGGTTGCTTTACCCCATTGGTATGGTATGTGAAATACTAATTCAGCAAAATAACTCGAGTCATGTATTTCTCTGAACATTTCAGACAAATTACATGAATTACAGTTTATTATATTCATTTTAATAAAGTATTCCCTTCCAAGCTATTGCAAAAAACAATATCATAATAAGGAAAATTTAAATGTGGATCAGTTCAGTTTGTTAACATTTTTCAGAAAAGGAACAGAGTCGGAAAAGTATTACCAATTACAAATTTTCCTTGATGACTTTGAAAGGATAATAAGTTTTTATTATGTAAATAAATATATAATAGGTACCTACAAGTTAATAGCATCAATTATTTTTTTATAGGTGTTGATGAGTCAACCCGCTAACTTGATTTGAAACCTTGTGTATCGAGTGCATTCTACTTAAGTAAGTATGAGGGATTGCCAGAATACGTATTTTCTAAGAACAGTCTTACAATTTATGCACAAAATTTTATCTCATTTATTATTTCCTTATTTACCTTATCATTGTTTCATCTTATCTGCATACCTACGCAAATGGCTTAGATATTGTATTATTTCCGAAATTTACCATTATAAAATTCAACCGGGCGCGGCTACTTGAAAAACGGTTCCGGGGCCACCTAGTTTCTGAAAATAGGAGCAAACAGTTTCCGAATCTACGATTATTACTTTTTACAAGACAAGATCTTAACCAAACGCCGTAAATGGTTACAGCGTTTGATCGAGATCTTGTCTTGCTGTTAACTAAATTAAGAGCCCCCATGGAGAGGCTCTTAGTTTAGTTTACAGGCCATTTGACGGGAACAATTACCTATGAGCATTTTTATTTACACTACTCGTATTATAAAATAAGGGCCAAAACTAGGTCTTGAAAAGTAATAATTTTCCGTCCGATGTTCGGGTTCGATTTTATTAAGAGTCGTTGGAGCATTTGTAGAGAAGTTAAGTTCAAAATTATAAAAATCTTAGGCATCTTGTCCCTACTTTTAAATAGTTAACTCGTATGTTAGATTTGGGGCTGAAAATTTATTTCTCTACGTACCTACCTCCAAATTTTTATCTCATACTTCCGAAATCACAACATCAATTCGCAAAATCCGAAGATAATAAATTACTAGAAGCGAACATGCCAGACAGCACGACTCCATCTTCTTATCAGCATACATTGCTAGCTCCTACATAATATGCCCGTGATATCAACAGGAAACTACGCGCTGATTTAGCACAGGTATTTCACTTTACACGGAACTCGTCATGTCATATCCTGTAACCTAAAAGTAGATCCGTTGATCGTTATGTTTTACGTGGTTGGACCTTATTGAAATGTGGACGGTGTCATGAACTCATGAGTCATGCGTCAGCGTTCTGTGGGGATGGGTTTTATGGAGGTCTTAATTGGAAATATATTGCATAGCGTCATCCCGGATTCCATTAGTTTAGTTTTCCTATATTAGGTACGTCCTTACTAAGCTAAGTACCTATGTTAACATATCATTTTAGCTACTACTAGGCCATGGAATATTTTTCCTTTTTGGAATAATACCGAACGTTCTATGGGAATGTAAATTACACACAACACGTTTTTTTTTGTAATGAACTAATGATTGTTTTAAAATGCATTAGGAAGGACAGGTCGCTACTGGACTTTTACAAAGAAAGCTGGGAATACATTTAATTTGCCAAAGCAACCGCTAATAATTTACGTGGAACTCGTTAGATTGTACAAATTAGCAGTATTCAAAAAACTCTTTATAACTATAAAGTATTACCTAATTAGCTAATCATTTTACGGCGTTAGATCTATGGAAATGATTTTTTATAAATACCGGTAGGGCTATAATAGTATATTTTGCGTATGGGTAATGAGTTGTAAAATTACACTTAAAGCATTGCAAAAATCCCATGTGACAAAATTGCATAGGAATTTTGACAGAGTATACACAGGTTGTCCTAAAAAGATCCAAATGTGACAAATCCTTAGATTGTACAAATTAGCAGTATTCAAAAAACTCTTTATAACTATAAAGTATTACCTAATTAGTTAATCATTTTACGGTGGTAGATCTATGGAAAAGATTTTTTATAAATACTGGCAGGGCTATAATAGTATATTTTTCCATATAATGAGTTGTAAAATTACACTTAAAGCATTACAAAAATCCCATGTGACAAAATTGCACAGGAGTATTGACAGAATGTAAACAGGTTGTCCTAAAAAGATTCAAATGTGACATACCTAAATTACTATTAAACGAAGAAGTAAAAACTACTGCAGTGGAAGGAATTGAAGAAGTGAGCTACGTGCTCAGTATAAATTACAATGACGCATCTAGCAAGTAATTAATAAAACAATAAGTAATATTTGCCTTACTGCGAGTTTTCCTATGCAGGAAAAGTTTGAAAATTGCCATATATCCGCTGATAACTGACTCAACTGAAATTCAATGACTAACTATGAAGTGTGCGCATGAGTCAATCTGAAACACTCTGGAGAAATTTTTCATTGATGCCAAGTGAAACTTGACCTTGATAAAAACAAAATAAATTACTAATCATCTTAGTAATATGATTGTTTACTCAAGAGATTTTAACAAATTTTCAGAAGATATTGCAAAGGCGATCGGAATTTCGTCACTAGAAAAAATTTAAAAAGGCACTGCTGGGAAAATTACGATCATAAAAGTGAAAGATGATAAAGAAGAGACAACGATTTTCTAAATTAATTTGTTTGACCTGTAGATAAATGTTTAACAAAAATATGTCGCAATCGAAAAACATTAAGATTTAAAAATAGAGTCAAAACAAACGTGAGTAAAATGTGGAGGAAGGAAATGTTTTATCTCGAGTTGAACGACTTCAATTGTATAACAGTACGTAATAATATAATCTTATTAATTAAATTATCATTTAATCATTCTATGATCTTACGGCGTGCTTACATTATAATAATGAACCTCAAGATTTATATTAACTAGCAATAAATATAGAATAACAGATATTCAATAGTAACGTTTATAAAATTATCACATTTACTGAGAATAATTCTACGATTTAAGTGTGAAGAATGGAATTTTGATCTAAAATTAACACTTCATTAATCAATCCGGATATGAAAACTAATCAATCAGCAAACGTGTTTTAATAATTAGGTTATCAATTAATATGATGTATTAGGCAAAATGTTCTACGTAATCGAGTTCAATATGTTATCTACCATTGTTTGTATTTATATTAATTTGTTTTGGTATTATTTAGTGATTATTTGATCATGTATGCGTTATGACGTCAAGTGATTCGTACTAAAATATCTTAATGGTTTGGGGAAACGCGGTGATTGTACAATCACCGCGTTTCCCCAAACCATTAAGATATTTTAGGGGTTTACACAAGTGATAAGATGACTCATAAATATAAAAATATTAATCAATATATGAAAGTGGTCTCGTTTTATTATTAGCCCCCGAAAAAAATACAAATAAAATGTAATCAAACAAAAATAGCACGAATGAAAGTAATTACATAGTTTCTCAGAATAGAACGATGCCAATAATAAATTTCACAATACCGTTCCGTCCTTCAGGAATAGATCAGAAAATGTCACTATTGCTATATTTATTTTCCATAGTTATAACATTTTTAATAGCTCCTACCTAATCCCGGGCTGTAGAGTGATCAGAAAGTATATACAAATGGAAATACAATAAAAGTCAACCCTTGTCTACCGGGACGCGATCCAAACGGATCCCTCGGCACATAATAGGAGTGCAACTGGGTGGGATCGAGACCCGCCTCCCTTCGCCGCCGCCCACCATTGGCTGTGCCTTGCGAGCTCGGGAGAAACCCACCTTGATACGTACCCCACTGCCTTAAACACGTGGCTTGGTGTACACTAGCCTTTATCTTACGCGCGTTCACACAAATTCATTTAGTCTCTCACACGACACGACGCGTGCGACATCGATCGTAGCTTTTTGGGGGATGTCAATTGCGATCTTCTGTTATGGATCACAGTAGTATACCAACGTGTGCGTTAAACAGGAATACGGGAACTGTTATAGTAAGACTGAAGATGGAAGTGAGCACCAGTTGTTGCAAGCGTGAGGAGTGTCCGGCGTCCGGCTGTCCGGAGCTGGTGCATAGGCCATCCGGATGTGAACATTGTACTAGGACTAGATTAATTAGCCAATATAGTGACTGTGATAGTGATGTTGTGGAAAAATGTCGTCCTTATAGATCGAGTGCAGCGAGAAGTAGTAAGCGTTATTTTTTTATTTACTAACGAATATTAATGCGGTGCTTTGCATTTTTGTGCGAAATTATTTGAATATTTTTTATTCATGTCATGCTAAAATATTTGGCATATTTATTTCTAAACTTTTGAAACATAAAACTAATGTTTTTGCAATTGAAGTTTACAGTGATTTTAAATAAGTATAAAGCCCTTTGTTAATTCCAAAAGTATTTAATATGTCTATCATAGATTAAGTTGTATAAATGTTAAAAACTACTGATAAAAGTTGAGTCAAAGTATCAAAATTCAAACCACTGAAACTTTGATCCTTGGAGTAGAAGTAATAAAATGTCATCCGAACCAGTACTAATAACTCTTTGACATAAACTTAATAAGACAAAGAAAGCTCACAGCGCGTAGTAACAATAGGACAAGTAGAGTCCTGCGACGATAAATAGACCTTATCATAATAAAAGCTAGCCATAGAGTAAGCATTATTTATTTATAAACTAAGTATCCGGTCTGTCCGAACGCACGCCTATTCTCACATCCTCGTCGCATTGTCGGACTGTCGGTACTGTCTCGCTCAACCGCGGTAATCGAGATTACAATTTCATTACGCGCAAAAACTTGGCTCAGTCTCCCTTTACAATGTTAAACACGAAGATCAGAGCTAACTAACTAGGCTTAAACTGTAATTAAAGTAACGTACTGTTACCGGAGTGACATATCTGACTAAATGTTTCTATCCTTTAAGAGCCGGACAGTTACGTCCAAGCGGCACGCAGAGGGTTATTTCGTAATTAGAACTATCGCTTGGTCTCTCTCTATGTAGGGCCAAGAAATGATTTAAGTGTCGTGCAATAAAAACCCTATGGCTATTAGATTACTTGCAGGGAACATTTATCTCCTCTTTTTGTGATAGGATTGTGTTCTTTCGTCGCTTTTGTATGCATATTGCGAACACGTAATGAGATGAAAAAGTCTTAATAACTGTTCTTTTATGTAAACCTTCATTACTCAAATTAAAATAGAAGAGTAGAGAGAGAAGATAAATACAAAGAGTATTCATTAGAAGTGAGTTAATTGACAGGACAGGAAAGGTTCTTAACATTGTACGTGTTGTGATTCTATTTATATAATGTTGATGACTTCTATTTCTAATAAATCTTGCTGCATTTACGAGAAGTGGGTAAATCCGTCCGGAACTCTCCGGAGTTTTTATAAACGAGTGCATAATAACTTTTTCATGACGGTTGTTTATTTGTTCGGTCCTTTGGTTGAATTAAATATCATTTCGAGATTAAAGCAGTTTAAATTTTATAGAAATAACCAAAAAATCAAAAATCTTATATGTCTAAATTAGAACAAAGCATGACCTTTTTCTGTTCCTTTGTTGTTGTCTGTTTATATGTGTGTGCATTAATAGTTAAATAAATAAATAAAGCTGCAAATAATTTTAAAAAAATAACAAAAGTATTCCACGCAATCAGCATTAACTGACGTATTTGCATCACGACATAGCTTCTCCCCAAAGGAAAATCGATTTGAAGAAGAAAACGCATTCGATTCCTATTCTATTGAACATTAGGTACATCATGATTATGATATAATCACGATGATGTATTTGACTTCGTCATCGAAAAGACTCCGACTACTTATCAAAATTATACTTTAATGAGTAAGAATATCAATAAAAAGTATATCCTGGCTATAAAAGGTGACGTTATTTTGCCTGTAGGTTAATCTAAACTAATTGATGTATTATGCTGCCATCTTATTTTTGCTAACAGATTGATGTAATCATACCAATTTTCGTAATGATCCCGAAAAAAAATGGCATGAAGTTAAAGAAAAATAAAAAGTTGTCGAATTTATTTAAATGAAAACATTAAATTAATAAAACTGTTCAGCACAAAAATATTTACAGTGTTAACAAAACATTAAAAAAAACTGCAATCAAGCAGGCTGTATAATCAACACGGATTTCATTTACGTCAGTAGATAAAAAAAAAACTGACCATGTTTTGCCCCCAGCCCTACAGAAAAACTTAACAACTTAGGTTAATAATCCCTTAATGATACAATATAGAGTAAATTGTCTTACTGCTGGTAACCGCAGAGCTATCTAAATGATTAAATAACAATTATTGTCGATACGATGGCGGAAAATATTATCAATAAGAGCTGCATAATTATTTGCTCTGATTATCCCGGAAGTTGTGATTAAATTGTTTTTTAGTTTTGGGCATCGTACACTTGAAAATTTCAATAAAAGACTTTTTTTTAATCACAATTCAAAAGTGCAGTAATTTTTCTGAGTTGCGTTCATTGACAAACTAGCAACAAGTTACAACAACAAAGATTGTAATCAATAACAGTCACTTGAAATCTTAAATAAAATACTTTTTTTTTATCACAATTCAAAAGTGTAGTAAATTTTCTGAGTTGCGGTCATTGACAAACTAGCAACAACTTACAATAACAAAGATTGTAATCAATAACAGTCAGTTCCAACAATGACATAGAATAAATAACCACAATGCCCTCAATGTTTCTCATATTGTCCTAGGGCCAGTCCACAAGAAAGCTATGTCAAATTAATTAAAGCAAAGTACACGCACTAAGCTCGATTTCATGAACTATGTCCGCGTCATTAGGGCTGCGATCCACTCACTCATTAGCAACATTTTCACATAAAACGTTGTTCATTTACGCAGAGTAAGGCAGCGGCGTCAATTATAAACAGTTATTTCAGTGAGACGGGAACCTCATAATTGCAGTGTTTAGCTGTCACTCATTTAGTGAGAGATGTCGATCCTAGCTTAGACGTGCCTAATTAACTCTTTTTACAGTACAATACATATACATAAAAATGCATAGGCCAATACCGGTCCGCCGATATGGACTGAAATCACACTGCTGTAAATATCTTACAAGATATTCCATTTAGGTTCGACCGATAAAAAACAGTTACTAAAAATGCATAATGTCAGTTAACCTTATTAAAATTAATTCAAGAAAAATTTGCGCTTGTTTCGTTAATTTCGAACGGACGGGGTCGATCAACGATCTTCGCGACGCTATTACCATTTAGAGCGATTTTCAGGTAATGAAGAGTGGTATCACCGCGTATCTTGTGATACGCGCCGCCACGCGCGTCTCTGAGCGATAATCGCCCTTATTATGTGCAGTCAAATTTTACGAGCGCATCGGTTGTTAGCCGGCTACTAACAAAATGATGAACGTACTCAAATTAAACCTCTATTATAGCTAAAACATGACGCCTTTTTCTATTTAATGTCACGAGGACGGGTATCAGTAATCCCGTTAATGATCTAGCGTTGCAACCCTTTCGCGCCTGCGGTCCACTCTCCAAGTAAACAACACAGATATTCGAAAAAGATAACCCGTCAAATTATACTGACAGGCATTTTGTAACGAGCCGCTAAGATGATGCTCGCGACTCTCATCCCAATTTTTTTACCGCATTTATAACAATAATAATCAGAATTTACATAATGATTGCGCAGGCGCCTGCGACGTCCGGTGCGCAGAACGCCGCGGCGAACTTTTCTCGGTTTTCGAGTCGAAATTCTAGTTAGCGGGCGCGCGATTTCTTTTTAAAAAGGTTAACAAGATGGTCTCGTTTGGGTCGTTTTTCGTGCCGCGAAGCCTTCTTTTGTGAACGGGCGAGCTGTTAAAAAATAAACGAAGTCTTTGTTTCTCGGGTAGTCGGTCCGACCTCCGACGCGGTCCCTACTTTTTTATGCCCCCTTATAACCTGTGTATTACCTACGTGTAGTTATCTACGGTTTTTATGGTCGCCCGGTCAGTTCTTCAATGGGCTAAGGAATTCGATCGAGTCTCATTGTTCATCTCAAATATCTCCACGTATAGGTGGTTGGGGATATAAAGAGGATATCAATTACTTGCCGTCCCTTTAGAAAAAAAACATTAATTTGTTTTAATTACAGTTAAGTACCATTATCTGAAAATCAAGGCGGCTACTGACATTTGTTATAAAAAATTTCTCGTTCTTTATACACCTACTCTTTCCTTCTGTAATTAATTTGTTTTTACGTAATGCAACTAAAATGCTTTAATTTCTCTTACTGTCAAGATTCAAATATTTAATTAGCTCTATATTTTTATCTTCATCTTATGGTTACTCAGTGAAAATATTTGTCTCACAGTGACTCTACGTCTTTTACGAGCTGACCTGTTGTTTTTTTGTACATGAACTTTTGACGGCGGTCTCGCGGTTGCTTTTGACCGGAGCACTAATAAAATGTTATGATCGTGTGTTTAACGCGTGTTGTGTGTGTCGGACCTTCCTTTTGACATGATCGTTATTGCCCGACTCCACCTTTGCGGTCGCCTTTTGTAACCCGATTGGTACAACATTATTATCGTGTCAATTAGAGGGCAATATAACCTACAACTAAATCACGGCTAGTTATACAGATTGCATACTTAATGAGTGGGGTTGGTTTATGCAAATTGTTCGTTTACGTTTCGTGCGGAGATAGTACATTGTTCTTTTTTTAACAAGGAGGGGGTAATCGGTATCAGTTCACAGGGTCTAGTTAAATAATAAGCGGCTGAGCCCTATAACTATAATTTCCTTTTATTTGTCCGCGGTGCCTGCGGCCCTCGAGCGAAACCGCCAGCGCTAACGAGATGATGAAAAAATCACACACACACACACATTTGTGCTAATTGTGAGAGTGTATTGATGAATCTGCATTTAAATCCTTTTGAACGTGCGACTCTTTGTCGTTCAGAATATTGATGAACTGACCTGTTGAACTTTTAATATGTTAACAGCTTTTCGGCGGCCTGATCGAATTTTAAAGCAAGCAAATAAATAAATTTGAACAAAAGCACATGAGTAAGACACAAAATATTTGTTACAATACCCGAAAATCTTGCCAAAATCATGGCCAATTGCCAAATCACAAAAAAAGTAATTGGCCAAACTAGAACATTAAAAACGAACTTCGTACAGTTCAGATATTATAAAATCATTGCAAATAACAGTGAGATCTTTACCTACGTTAGTCACTAACCGCCAGACATAACACTTGTGATTCACACCTTGAGGCAAAACACTGAAAAAATAAATAACATTCTATGTGAGTGAGTTGGTGCAACTTTGATATTGTGACGATTTATTCCTTCTGACATAATTAAGGTCATTTTCGCTTCTATTTTATTGCCTTGATTGATCAAAAGGATTTAATAAAACTGATTCTATGTTAATACTGATTTTCTACTGTCGGTCTGCTTTAGATGCAGTCTCGATGCCATTTTTTCGAAACTTTGGATAACTAACTTCATTTTCGGTAATATAAGTAGTAAAGGATACCCAAAAGCTAAATAAGCATTAGAGTCTTCTTTATATAAAAAATGTGTAGATGTTTGCGAATTCTAAATGTTCAAAAGTCTCTAGTAATTGATTTTAATTAAAAAATAATCACGAATGTAGGTAATCATTAGTTCAACTGCAAAGGCATCTGTGCATCGCTTTCATTTTCCTTAAGATATAAATTAAATCATAATTTCTCGACAATGTCCAAGATCACCACGATATTTATATTAACAAATAAACAATGGGAGACCTGATTACTTTTATTTATTTTAATCACTGAGCAAAGTCAACTCATTATTGCTATAATGGACAAATTATTTTATCTTCGTCAACGTCACGGGGAAAGCGTTGTTGTTGATTTGACATCATAATGGTTTTTAACACGTAATATATTATCAGTACATGTAACTGAATGCTATCAGCTGTCAGAATAGGGTTGAAATTAATTTATATTGTCATTATTGTAGTTCCATTATTGTATATTTAATGTCTATACTTAGCTAGCCAGTCGAAGGGTGTCTGAACTTCCATGCCCGCTGTTACACTACGATCTTTCCAATGACATTTCCGATGACAACTTATAATAATTCATATTGACACGACTCCTAACAGGAGCGTTATAAAAATTATTGTTTTTGAAAAAATCGTCCTAACAATATCCAATTATTCAAATAACTTGCAAATTCGTATTTTTTTGGGTATACTGGACAGGTGGTACGCTACTTTACATTCAAATAAAAAAATATGTCAATCACACATCAAATTATTTCCTTTAACGTGGATAATATTATTCCATTTTAACGAGTAAAACGAATGTCAAGTCAATAAATACTTGTGCGTCAACGATGGACACCTTCTGCTGGTGACAGTTGTTAGTTTCAATTCATATTTCTTTACCTGTAAAATTGAAAATAACTCTAATTTACATACCGCCTGTGACATAATATTCAATTAAGTAAATACATGCGACATGCTTAGAAGGGCAATTATTATTGCCATAGAAAATTATATGATGCGAAGACTGTGTATAACGATTCGATTAAAGCAAACGATATTATTAAATCGATAAATAGATTTGATGAAGTAACCGATCAAAAGAATGTGAGTCCGATTACCACGCCACCGTTAAATAGAGCCGCATTAGTGATTCACACAGGTTCACTGGACAATTAGCAAAGGCTGTCCACCTCTGGGCCGCGATGTATTTATTCATCGGATGTTCATCGATTACCATAATCGATACCATCGCGCGTGCCGCATACGGAACAAGTGGCTCTTGAGCGTTTTCATTAAATGAGATGCATTGAAAAAAATACGAGAGCTTTCATTCAGAAATGAATATGAATCACTGCGATGTGATGTGTGAGGGTTTCAATTGGACCGAAAGAAAACGCGTTCTACCTGAATAGTAGTTTCAGTAGCTGGTTTCATTGTTATTTCGTAGATGACCATAAATTATTCAAATAATAAAGTTTCTTACAATTTAAAAGATCTGATTTTATTCGTAAACAAATATGTCACTGGCCTTCAATAACAACGATCAAAGATATTGTTATCATGACCATTGAACGGATTTCAGTTCACTGTTTCATCAATTCCATTTCGTCTGTCTTTATTTTTTACCAGTACCTCGATATTAATCCATCTTCTGTCACCAGGATACGTCAACGTCTGTGCGGCGGTGTGCCTGCTACTGTTGGTGTGCGGTCTGTCACCGAGGTCGTCGGCGGCGCCACATCGAAGCCGGGCCAGCATGGAGCGGCAACGACGTGACACGGATGAGGAGAACAGACTGTGGGCTAACCCCTGCGATTACAATGATTCTCAGGTAAGATCATATAGAAATGATGCTGTTAATAAAGCTATAGTTAAAGGATAACAAAGTATAGCTTTTGATAGATAACAAGGAAAAATAAGCTAATAGTATAGATAGACATGCAATTTTTGTTGATTATGGTGGTTTAAATTACAAAGAAGAAGTGGAAAGAGATAAAAAAGGTCAAACCACAATTGAAAATGAAAACTAGTTATGAAACGGATCAACAGGTGTATGAAAATCTTAATAAAAAAAATGGGTTTTGAATCAATGAGGATGGTATTCAGAAACGAGAAACTCGAGATTTGGATGTTGATAAAAGTAGATTAACAAGACGGTGTTTTGTATTCATGTCTAACTTTTGCGGTTGGCTTAAGTGACCGCATAATTGATGAAAGTCCGCCGACGTAAACAGAAAAATACTACTGGTATAAATACTAGTAGTAATAGATCATTTTAACTTTTTAGGGGTTATTAAAGATTTTACATTGCTTAGGCTAATTTAGACTGATGAATATATTGAGCTTGATTTTGAAGTTGTAGTATTGTATAAATGATTTGACATCATCTAACATAGTTAATTTCTTTACAGCCAAAAGTTGCCTACTCGCAAAATCACGCAAGGGCGGTCGCGTTGAAACTCGTCGCGCAAGCAAAAAACGCTTTCTCATCAACTGCGAAGTACAAGGATACATTTGTAAGTACCTACACAACACTGCTATTACTTTTAAAGCAAATTTCGTGAATTTTCTGCCAAAATTTTCAAGTTTTTGAAAATGGTGTTATCTAAAGTGGTCTGTGGAGCTTTTCATCTGTGAGCCAGAAGATAACGCTGAAAATTAAGCCCTTAACCTTATTCCTCAACTATTTTGCCTCTTTTCCAATCCTGAGGACTTCTTTAATGTTAGGCATACTTAAAAGACAATAATTTATAGCTTTTGTAGAGCGTTCAACACTCAGTATCCAAGTTCAAACTATTGACATAAATGGCGCTTGAAAATTTCCGTAGCATAAAGCAAAGTACAAAGGCGCGAGTGCTGGCTTCGAAGGCCTTTCTTCGCTTTCATTCATCGATTTTGCACGAGGCGATCGCGTAGTATTCGCGGTACATTTATATGCCCGCCGCGTCGCTCTAAATGAACGGACGGAGCTTGCGGTCGACCAATACCAATAAAACAGCCTAACGTCGACGCATGCCTTTAGCGTTTGTATCTACGCAGATATGATTGATTTATGTATGAGAGTCTGTAAGAGGTGATATAGTATTCTGTTGATGTGCGCGTAAACCCTGCAAATGGTTGGCACCGATTTTTCATACTTCCTCTTTTGAATTATTGGGATTTAATGCAAAGTCAATGATCCTAATTCATGTAAATATTTGAATTGTAATTATTTTATTTCTACTGTCTGTGTTCGACTTCGTGGTATTCGTAAAAAGCTCAAAAAATCTAAAATTTAAATTGAATTTCTTTAGGTTTTTTGCCAAAAAGTTTCTCGCGAAATTTGACCCATTAAAGATTCACGGCGTGCACGTTTTTAGCGCGGTTTTCTCACCGTGGAACGGCGCGGGCGCAGGCGTGGAAGAGAGATTGCATCGGCCGGGCGCCGTTTTGCGTCTCTATACGTCCGGCCGACCGCTTCCTCCCTTTTAATTATAATTTCGCACTGCATTTCTGTGACGCCATGTCGGTATCGACAACCTTGTCGATAAAATGCTTTATATACAGTACACGTCACATCAAATAACAATATGTAACTAATCAAATCGCATTCAATGATTTACTATCTTGTCTGTACGGTAAAATTACTCACTCACAAGCTCGTCTTTTAGCTCATAAATGTACTGCAGTTTTATTACAAACCAGTGAATAATTAAAAAAAACACCTACTTAGATTATCAGATGGTAATATTGTCGCACAAGAATCGCAGACAACTCAACCTACATTCAAGAATTCATAAAACATTCACGAATTATTAGAAACAAACGTTTAGCATGTTAATACAACGATTCATATGACGGTTCTATCATTCCAATCCTAGGAATATAATAATTTCCGAATCGGAAGTAAGGTGGGCCGATCAACGAGAAATAATGCAATGTCGAAGTCGCGCCTCGAATCATTTATGGATGACTCTTCACCAACAAACTCTGTAGCCACTCGATAACCAAAGGGAACTCGTAAACATTTCGGCAATTGTTGTCGATATAATCGATTTATTGAGAGTGGGGCAGTCAATGGTAGCGGAACAATGGAAGTGTTTATGTCGAATGTGTCCAGTTATCGAATGTGATGTTCGCGTATGAGGTATGGTAGCATTGTAATAGGCTCGACGGTCGTAACGACGGCGACGTCCTGTCCGCTGCCTCCTCGTAAAACGACATTATCGACTCACAGTAGCCGGAACGAGGTACAGGACGGTGTGCGTACGCGTCGAATACTGATTACGCATTAGTATTGCACGACACACCTGCTCGACGATTTTTTCTGTCTCTCCCCTTAATGTCGGTCATTCGTTACTAATGTATCATATTTATTGCGATTTACACGCAAATCGTGGCGATGAACCGCCATTGCTGCTAGATGACAAGGACGTCTAGGTTTTCTTTGTTGGTGCTCCATTTTCAACAAAAACTTTACCGGGTATCGCAATTTTCGATCTCGTCTTGTTAATATTAGTCATCACATTAAACCAAGATAAACGTCTTAGTTGCGTCTGAGAGACAATATATCCTAAATAAATCAGGCTGCTACATCTGTCGTCAAGCCCATTCCGTATAAATAATAACTGGCCGCGTTGTACTAAGAACGCAATAACAAATTCAACGAACTCTACCGGTACTGTGTGACTCGCCACTGGCCACCGTGTGAATGTGTCATAATAACACTCGTGCTTTTGACTACACCGGTGTCATATTATCGCATCACATTTTCGACACTGGAATTCAACTCGCTTCCTTAAAAAAGTGCTCGTAAACTTTTCAAAGTAATTACAATAAACAAAATAATGAGTGGTGTATTCGCGATGTAACCCGATCGGCGATTGCGATCGGCTCTTGGCATGCCGCACGTCTCGCAACTCGTGTGCATCTGCTCGCTTATCTTTGCAATAGCGACGCTATATAAACATTGAATTACATAGCACATACATACAATATGTATGTACGTACATAGTACGATAGCGTTGTTCACACGGGCGACAGGCTGTCTGCGGCGTTGGGTGCGTACGTGTGCCGTAAATATATCAATGTCTGCGCTTGTGTGGGTGCATGTTTATTTGATAAGCTTCCGATGTTTCGAGCTAGGCATTCGGATGCTAAGTCGTCGAATTTCTTAGTTCATGCCCACCCACGACAACTGCAACGTGCTGAACCCATCAAAATGTTCCCTGTTTATTTTTATTCAACCTCAAATCATGGGAAAATACTTGAAGACTCAAGAATATTGACATTTATTCATTTAATCTATTTATTCTATAATCTTGAACTAGGGTTTAAATAATCAGAACATTTTGTACCTTTTTAATTTACGTCAAACTCTTGCAAGGTCTTGGCTCATCTTCATAAAAGCTGTTAGATTTATAATTCCTTTACCGCCTCAATCTCAAGATTAACGCTGCCATGTGATTTTGCAATAACAGAATTTGCATCATTTACCTCGCTAGTCGTAACTAACGCATTAAAGTGATGGGAATACATAACATTCTTAATAGTAGCCTATTAAGTAGATACACCTCAATTTGAACGCAAGCTCCACACAACTAGTAGGTAATGATTCGGATATGGTCCGATGGACCGGACGCACACCTGTGTATTTAGTGCGCCAGCGACGACATAGCACATTCCACCTCTGTACTTTATCATTACTTAAACATTTTACGCTTCTTTTTTTGTCAAATCATCTGCACTACATTCATGCGCCGAATATACATTTGCATTCAAAAATTTATTATTTTGAAATTTCAAGGGTCTGTAAACTCTAATTTTCCTGCCAATTACTTGCCACTTCGGCAACGGATAATATCTCCGCTTTGACTCCATTCATACACCACTCGGTTTATGTCCAAAGAAATAATCGTAAATTTATTTCATTGCGCGTATTATCACTGAATTTTATATCAGCGGTATCTCAATTTCAATGAAGCAAATTAATATTTGGACAAACTTTTCTGATCGGCACCGATAAACAGTTGCACAACGATATTTTGTTGGCTTTTGCAAAGTTTTAATTAGTCGTATTGTTATCCAACAATATTTTCTACATAAGGGATACTTTACTACAACGCGTTACATCTGCCAGTCCGGCCCGATTGTTTGGGTTGTCAAAGCTATTTGGACTCTACGCTTAATAGTACAGGAGCAGTTTTTGTTAATTCCGCCTTCGTCACGTTTGATATAGACATAGTGTCAAATTTTAATATCGAAACGGTTTTGTTAGGTACGTGAAATGTCGTCGGCGGCGGCCGCAAACCTCCAGTTTCGATCTCATCTTTCATACGACCTTCGTTTGCCAATTGAATAAATTATGGTATGCGTTAGTATCGAGTATTAATGTGCACTAAATATCGAATTGAATGGAAGTCGATCCAATCAAATCTATGTTTTATGACTCACCCATTAAAAGCGAAACTAAAGCAATTTGTCAACAACAAAACTTGACTATTAATATCGATAGGGATCGTGTAGTCTTTATTTCTGATTATCTAATTGAAAAATCGAGTCTCGAAATAAATAGATGAAAGTTAGTTGCGCGTGCAGTTCCAATGTTACTTGATCTATTAACTAGAATAAGTGTCAATACTTCATAGGTCTTGTTTTTATGGTTTGTTGCTCCTGAGGGCAGTAAACATTTGTCATTTCTTGGAACAATTTGCGACTTGGTAGCGCGTGTACCAACGTGGGTGTTTTGACTTCGTTTGCTGGTATTTTAGTTTTCTGCTCTATCCGTATCCGTGATTACATATTATATGCACTTATTAAATTCATTTTTCTTATTATCATTTTGAAATTCCACGAAACTTTCAACAAACTTAATAATATTATGTAGAAGACCTATTGGAAATTGAAATAGCACTCGCCTATTAACGGTCAAAATATACACATAAGAGAGATAACATAGTTATTTGATATACTATAATTTTAAGAGAAAGTATTACATACCTCAGTCCAGATAACTCACCAAAACCTACTCAAAAACATCCTTATCGGGTACCAAATAGTCAGTACTCGACTGGCCACTGCAGAGCTCTCCCCACTTGAACCACATTTATACCACCAATCCAGGAAACCGCTTGGACTCATCGTCCACTCAATCTTCCTTTTGCCATTAAAGTCAATCAACATAGTATTAACTCAATCTATTTCCATCTTTCATAGAATACAACATGTTCTCATTAAGCGTTGATTCACGATGATCTTTACTTATCTTGTTTAGCCGTGAAAAAGACATGTCATTGTATAGTTTATGACATTAGTGACTTATATTGTTTACCTTGGGCGTTAATCCATTGCTACTTTGTGTTGTGGCTTTAGCTACTATAAAGTCATCATTATTAAAATGAACTCAGAAATGTGATCCCAGATATTCATTTGTACCATCATCTCCAAAAACGATACATTTATCTAATATCTCTTCACATACATCTTCGTTTCCTGTATATTCAGTTACATTGTTTTTTACTAATAATTCTTTTCCATTTGTTTCAGGCGTTGAAACTTCATAATTATAACAGTTTCGACGAACTTCTGAGCTCGTGGAAATCATCTGACTTCCTTCCTAAGGAATGGCTGCCTAAGGAGAAAGTCCTCTACCAGACGATGCCAGATGAATATATTAACCAGTTGATGGTAAGCATCGAATTTTGTTTTTCTCTTAATATTTTTAAGATTTAAACACAGCTATATGTCCTGACTCCGGCTTGATCAAAAAGCTCAGGAATAACTTTGTGTTTAATACGTTTACGGCAATACTCTCTAAAACCTTGAGAAATATTCACAAACCATTCTGTTTTTGATAATACAGACGTTGCCAGATTGCCGTTTCCTAAGCGAAAACAATCACCGAAGGGCGGCGAATTCGCTGATGCCAAAAACGTGCATCCGTATGAGTTTTTCAATCGATTTCAAAGAATCGACATCGTCGGTGGCACTCATTGTTGTCGGCCGGCTATCGCTTACGTGAGAACACAATGGTTTCGTAATACTAACAATCGAATATGTAATCAAATTTAGGATGATTATCACGATTAAAATTGTCCTTATCTTAGTTTTAGTTCATTTGGCAATGAAGGCATTGCAAGTTTCGGTTACAACAATGTACTTGCAACCAAAAGGGCTGCCTTGAGAAAGATGAAATATTTTTTCAAAATCTAGGAGGACAGCATCTAATCAGAAAATAATCTTCAAATGAAAATGATTTTTAAAGAATGAGTACTAAATTCAACTTTCCTTGTTCACAGCCAAAAATCGACGAGGTATTACCGGGGATGTACAAGGGGCTGAAGATGATAGTTGCAGGACTGTTCTTGTTCTCCGACGAAACATTGAACTCCAACATAACATCGGACGAGAGTCTGAAGGTCAACATCACCCGGACGATGCATGATGTGCGAGCTGTGCTTTGCTATTTTAATGTAAGTATACAAAAAATCTTTTTTAAATCTACATCTTTTTTCAAAATTGAGCAATTCGATGGCAAAGTATTTAATTTAAAACAGTACAAAACTAGTTTTCTTTTTCTAAAAAGCACATTGATCCTTTTTCCAAAAAAGTTGGTTGATATTTCGCTAACCCAAACTTTTTCTTCTTGCAGGACATCATGAACGCTCGCAAGTTGAAAATCGAGAAGCTTCCGATATCTGAAATCCCTGACTTGGCGAACAATATGGGCGTTCTCCTATACAGGGACACCCTGAACTACTTGGAGTACCTTGCGCAGGTGTTCCAGAAACTCTACGAGACGGAATCTGCTTGAATACAGTGGTTGTGATCAAGAGTCAACGATGCGACTCAAAGAAAATGCACACCCCATGTAACTTTTGGCTGTCTACTTAATCTTGGTGGTCGCACCACGAGGCGAAACAGTACTTTTTATAGTATTAGTTAGCCCCAAGAAGAGAAACTCCTTCTAGTAGAATTATTTGCATCCTTTGGCTGTTAAATAGCGAATTAATGTATAGAAAAAAACCTGTCTTTGCCATTACATTGCCATTTTGGTCTAGAACGAATTAGTTCCTTTTTGTAAATAGTGACGAATTTAAAATGTATTATTTATTGTCTGCTGATTAACATTCTAAATTTTCCGATTATCCTAGTCAAGGTCTTATTTATTTCTCGCTTAACTCCACTTAGTTTCAATTTCTTTATTATTCGTATTATTTAATTTCGATTTTAGTATTAGACTTCATTGCAGCACTTGGACTGTTGATAAAATTGTTGAGTCGGAATATGAATGCGTTGAACGGTGTATCAGATCAGTTTTTTTTCCGCTGCTGTCGATATTATAATGATCTATATTAAGACATGGTAGCTCGAGGCTGAGACGAATAATTTTAATTGTACATTATATTCCTACTTTCCTTAGTATTACTTGACTCTTTGTTAACTATTTATATGTTACTGAAATCCAATGAAATATGACTAGCTTTAAAAGAGCTGTTAATTATATTATTGTAAAAATACAGAGCCAGTGTATTTATAACTTAATCATTATTTGTATAGTTCAAATAGTACCTATTTATAACTGCGGCACAAACATAGCTTCTATGTTTGTGGAATTAAATTATTATTACATTTATTTCAACGTTTTTTATTTTTATTTTTTTCGAACCTATACCACCAGATTATGAAAATAAGTCAATTAGACCAAGAAAGCATCAGCGTTGAATTCAATTAAGTAGCAACAAGATAAGCTAAGTTACACAGAAAACTTTATCATAGCACAGAAGCGAAAATTAAGCTAAATAATTTTTAATTAAATAATTTTCACATATTCAGCTCTCCTACTAGAAAGCGATTTGTACCACCCACGCCATAAATCTATATACACACCATTGATAATAACATCCCCTAATATCCCATAAAAAGGTCTAAAACAAATATTTCATTAAAATATTCCTAAGTAACAAACACGATCATGCATGTTCCCATGAGTCGGGACTGGAAACAATTTCATATCTTTACACAAGGTATTCACAACACATATTTGCATTGGTGACTTGGTCTCGACAAATTAGTACGACCAAGACGATGGGACCTGAAAAATAATAAAAAAGTCACCGCACAACATTGCCTTTACTCCAAACTTTACACTTTTAAAGTTTATTTCAAAGCAATAAAGTTCGAAATTGCTTAATTTCTTGTACCAAATGTGTATGTTTGTTTGTGTTGTGTAACACGTCCCGCTACTGATCACAAAGCGAACTGTCAAACGGCTCCCGCCATATTTGTTTAATCTGTTGTGACGATGACGTTATAAGTCTTCAAAAAACCGCGGGTGTTAGATTTGGAGTTGTCGGATGATACGAAAGCCTTGCCTTATTATTATTATGTGATGAAAGTAAATAAAGTTACGAAATTGTACCTGGTTAGTACAAAAATATAAGGTAGCTTGATTAGTGGTAATTGCAAACCGTAAATAGATTAGCAATTTAACAGGAACGAATATGGCCGTAATTTTTCGCTAATTGCACTATGTATAGGTGTATAATTAGAAACAACTCAATTGCCAGTAAATTACTTTCGTATACCTACGAATGAAGAAAAACTGACTTTTGGTGTGAGCCAATCTATTCTGATAATATCTCAAAAGGTGAAATGATCTTGAAGGGAGCTGAGAACATACATACATAAATTCACACCTTCTTCCCATGGGGGTAGGCAGATACTATAGAACGCCACTTGTTACACTCCTTTGCTTCGCCTACGTTCATACATCTGGTCATACACGCACGATTACAGAACTTAGCGATGGAAAATTCAAAACCCACATTAAACGTGTCCTTATCAAAAAAAGCACATTATAAGATTAAAGACTACGTTGAAGACAAGGAAGTTTGGCATTAATTCTTTCTTGCTTTTTGGCTTCCCTGGTACCTCATTAACAGCAAAACTACGTAAATGGGTATTAACTGCTCCCAAATTAAGACGTTTATTTTATTTTTTTATTTTTACATACTTCCTTGACATAATCTGTCCTTGCTAATTCCATGCTATACAAACGTATTTACTTATTCCATGCTCAAGCTGTCACTTCCTGTTACACACTTCCGTCCCTTTTCGTGAAATCACTCCCACAAGCGAGAGGAAAGATGTTGTTACAACGACTCTAGATTACATCAAAACATCTAAAACAGTCAAACAGGCTGTTGTTGGTTCGTAGGCCAATTCCCGGCCACCCATAGGCGCGGGCTTGCGGACGGTGAGCGATGAGTAGCTAGCCGTCCAATAAGCACCAGGCCCGGGTCGACGGCGCATTGTGTTCCACGCGCGCCTCAAAGAGATGTCAGCCCCCACCGACGGGGTCCGGTAGGGTTGCCTGCCAGGAACACGGGTGGGTTTTAGTCAGTAAAAGTCTGACACGCCCACCCGCTCTGCACCAGAGCGGGAGAAGTTATTTGATAACTTCCTAGCCAAAAAAAAAACAGCTGCATGCAATTGCATCCCCTTTTGTGGCCCAACACATCCATACAAGACAGCAGGTCTTACCATTGTTTTATATATCTTCCCCTTGTTTTTAAGGGGAATGCGGGAGTTGCAGATTGTTCCCATGACCTGCCGTAATGTCATCCATCTAGTGTTCATTCTGTGCTTAACCGTCTGATCTACTTCGCCATCGCTTTGAACGAATGAGCCGAGATACCGAAAGTCAGACCAGACTGGGAGGCTTGTACCATCAAGCTCTATGCACTCGCACTGGATATCAGAGAGATTTATAATCCCCCATTTTGCTAGATCCTACCTGAATCTGTGGCGGCAATATCAATAGTTTTCCTCCTCGCGACAATCTGCCTCCTCGCGACCACAATGGTCGTGGATATCGCGTCGTGTAAATGTGAAACACATACTTACACATTACATACATATTTACACATTAACAACCGAAGCTCATTGAGAATGACCTACCACATTGTGTACAGAGTTGGGTCACAATATTTTTTTCGGTAAAAAATTGTTTGAAGAAACTTGATTGGTAGGATTATGAGTGGGTTCCATAACCCGTAGCAGTGACAACCGTTTAAAACCCAAAAGATACTGCACAAGCTACATATCTTCCAATGCTTACAATTTATTCGACATTTTAAAACAGGTAATAAATTAGCACGAGCCTAAAGCGTACAGACTCAGACCTTGGACTACAACTGAGAAATTCCAGACGGAAAACCCAATAACACTTTGCCTGACCCGGGAATCGAACCCAGGACCTCATTCCCAACAGAAACGCTTACGATCAATAGGCCAACGATACAGTTTTTTATAAAAATGTGGCTGTTATTTTGTATATTGTGGTGTCTTACGAATCCCTCGCGAACGAAGTCGCGGGCAGATAGCATATAAAGCTTAAACTTTATACAAAAAAAGTGTTAAATAAAACATTAGTCTTCTTCTTCTTGTGGTCTTTAAAAAATCCGATATCACCAAAGTCCCGTTAGCCATATATTCCTGGTTACTATGTTATCCTGCAGAATGCAAATAACTACCTATAAGCGAAACTATGATACCTTGCAGTCATAGAAATTTAACGAGCGGTGTGAAGTCAAGCAAAATCAATTACAGTTACAAAGTTAAAGCATTCCACCATATCATAACCCAGCGATCCTAGATAGCGTAGTTTTCTATAAAGCGTAAACAAAACTATCTATTGATCCCCCATTAGAATACAGGTTTGCATAAAGCTTTATCTCAAAGAAATGGTAACAAAATATGCGCAAGAGCATAAGACATCAACAATACCAATATCTTAACTTACCACGAGCAATTACCAATGTATGATTTGATTGATAATTAATGTATGTTTTTTCATAGTATAGTTTTCAAACATAAAACGCTCTCAAGTAAAAGGTAGCAAAGCATAAGACATCAAGCAATTACTCCAACCACAAGTTAAACATAAAAACATCACCAAATCCAGTTGGTCTCTAAAAAAAGGCACAAAATATTTTCACCTTCGTTTAACGATCTGCCGTCGGCGTCCACAATGGCGTTTAGGGCGCACCGAACGGCCATGCACTCTTTATCTTACTCACGTTCCCTTGTTTTATTTATTAGAAAGATTTATTATTTACCACAGGGCTCACACACGATGTGTCACGAATCTGGGACGAAAAAACGAGGCTATGTTAATTTGTACCTCCTTCGCACGTGACTATCTTTTTTTTGATCACCCAACTTACTTGATAATTAACTTCGTAAGCGAATGTTCATTTCCTGTATTTGTTTAATTGATACGTTTTTTTTTGTTCTTGTGAGTTCTGCGGGGTTTTTAAATTAAGTCACAGCTGAAAGTGGAAGAAAGGTATTGAGTTAATGCCACACAGGTTGTGAAAAGCTCGCAATTTTACTTGAATTATGACGTTCTTGAAGCCGACAGAAGGATCCAGTTGGGTTGGGCGACATTTGGAAAACTGCGTCAAGTCTTCTCGTCACCTATCCCGCAATGTCTGAAGACTAAGGTCTTTAACCAGTGCGTCCTGCCCGTCATGACATGGCTATGCTTGGAGTCTCTTTGAAGGATAAAATCAGGAATTAAATTATCCGGAAAAGAACCGGAGTTACCGACATAGCTTGCAGAGTAAGCAAACTGAAGTGGCACTGGGCTGGCCATGTTTGTCGAAGGAGCGATGGCCGATGGAGCAGACGAGTCCTGGAGTGGGGACCGCGTAACGGCAAGCGTAGTGTGGGACGCCCCCCAGCTAGATGGACCGACGGCCTTAAGAAGATGGCTGAGTCAGACTAGATGCGGAAGGCGGAGGACAGGGTGTTGTGGCGCAGCCTGGGAGAGGCCTATGTCCAGCAGTGGACTGCGATAGGCTGAGTTGATTGGCGACGTTCTTGGGAATGAAATGTATACCTAACCATTTGTTAATAACATTATCCACTTTTGCAAAACCTCGTCATTTCAGCCGAAAGACATCCACTGCTGGACATAGGCCTCCCGCAAGGGGGGGGGGGGTTAGGGTTGCCATAATTGCCGCAATTGGCAATCGCATGTATAGTGTTAAAATAAATAGAGAACGCTGGTGCCCATTCTCTAGCAAGTCCCTTAGTCGCCCTTTACATTAACCACGGGAAGAAATAGAATGGTGCTATTATTTCCGTCACAACACCTATGTTGGTGAAATAGATAATATAGACCAATTTATTGAAATGTACCTACTGTGTTCAATCTCTGTCAACTTTTCTAAAATAGTTCGTAATGGATCAGTGAAGAATAACCAAGGACTGTGGGCTTTATTATCCACTCAATTATTTTTGTAACTCTAAAATCATAAATCGAGCAAAAAGTTAACTTAATTAGCCACAACAAAAAGCAGAGTCCTGAATCCATAAATCAACGCGGATGTTCATCACACAAAATCACAACCATAATCACTGTTAGACAAAACATAATAAAACAAAGTGATCGGCTACTCCTAGCATGACTTCATCGACTCTGAAATACCCAACCATTATAATCGAATAAACTAAAATGTATAGCAAATAGAATCGAGATTGGAATCGCACTTGACCTACGTAAAACCACAGGTCTGCCGTGACCGAGTAGGAGTAAACAGAAAACAAAAGACGACCAACACTCCATGTTTGACATGATCTGTTTACTTTGCAAGCCCTTGAGTAAATGTTCAGCTTGACAGTGTTACGTCAAAGGAAAATAAAGGAATATGCACTTTCATGGCTGGTTGGTTATGTATGCAGCAGAGTTGGCATGCTTGCAGTAATTAATATCTTATTAAGTCTCCTCTGTTCCGTGTGGTCCGGACTTAAAGAATAGCACCGCCCTATTTCTTCCCGTGGCTGTCGTAAAAGGCGACTAAGGGACTTACTAGAGAATGGGCAGCAGCGTTCTCTATGCATTTTAACACCGTACTGCGGTCGCCAACCCGCCTGCTAAGCGTGGCGATTATGGCAACCCCCCCCCCCCCAATGTTGGGGGAGGCCTATGTCCAGTAGTGGACGTTTTTCGGCTAAAAACGGTGATGATGAAATCTCCTCTAATAAATCACTTTTTATTATTTTATTGTCCTATTTTAATTTGCTTTGTCAAGAATTTAAAGCTTGTATGAAAAACCATGTAACTCGAACACTAAAGTCCATCGCAATCCTTTGTGTGATGCTGTTTACTCTTCATTACACAAGCCTGGGGCCCAAGTCTGCTATTTTTATAAATTCAATCATTCCAACACGATCCCATTGTCATGCCATTGTGATTTTGCTAAAAGTTCGTAATCTGCTAAATTCATAATGGTCCATCATTGGTCGGTCAATGTTCTAGTAATAGAATTGTGTTATTATAATGGCATTGCCGTATTGCCATTATTATAAAACCCATTAGTAGAAATGACATTCATTTGTCATTATGTACGAGATTACCAATAAATGCATTTGCATTTCCTTCAATGAAGTGTCAGTGGCCGACCATTGGGAAGTCATAATGACGCCATTATAATAGTAGATTACCAAACTTGTCAAAATCAACAATTATGAAATCAATGATCGACCATTCTGACACTATTGTAATAGCAGACTTGAGGCCCTGGTCTTTTACGCTGAAAGTTTTACAGCGGCGTCTGAGATGGTTACCCAACAATAAAAATAAAAGACCCCTAAACTAAAAAAAAAAACACTAAGACGATGATTGATTCATTTAAGTCTGATGCACCACAAACCGTAGCGGAACTATCAATTTTATTTACTCGTCAAGTCGTTCATCAAGAAGATCATAAACTGAAACTCAAGACAAACAATTCCTCGTAAGACCTAATTCGTCTCAAGACACAAACGTATCAAACCCAGACGGGATTGGAGACAAGTGATTGCATGCAATTATCTTTTCGTCTTCTATGCTCATACAGTCTCCTAAGGTCATACACGTTCCGCTTAAGAAAGATACGACCTCGTACTACCTAAGATCCAAAAGGGCATAAGTTTATGGATTTCCATATTGACTTAAGTCGTATTATCTCAAGTGCGACACCGCTCTCAAAACTATGACCGGAAGCGAGGCGCATGCCTTTCAGACGTTGACAACCTTTGGTTGCATTTTCTTTGCAACTATGTATAATATATATAATCAGTTTATTTCAGACCATAAAAGACATCCATAATTGTGTTAGTAAATGCTTAAGACCTATGTTAGTGAAACACAACAAATAAAATTACAAGAACAATCAAATAAAACCAAATCATATTTTGTTGGACACATGGAGTGCAATCCAGTGCCCAAGAAAAGGACTGTCCAGTCTGCTAGCTATTACCTTTAGAACACTATTGGAGCTTGCTCGGATACGGTGCAATATGGAGGCCGCTCTCCTTCTCATGATGGCTTGAAAGCCATCAATCTTAGCCTCCATAAACATGCTAGACGCACTACAGCATCTCGATAGCCCCATCAGCATCCTAAAGGCGTTATTACATTGTACACGAAGGGCATTGAGTGCCCGCTGCTGTATTGTTGCGAAAATTATTTCAATGTGATGATTCGCTATGCTTGAAAAAATAATTGGACTCGCATAGCTAATATTATTTTGAGTGTAGTGCCACTGTCAGAAAAATGCAATTTATTTAAAACATTGGGTGTGACCATAAATGTTTTAAAATTCACAGTATGCTCACTTTCTTCGTAGTTCGCTGTGCGTTTGTTCAGACTAGCTGTAAGAGTAAAAATTGAGCCATCACGGGACGCCTGGCAGATCGAAATTATTTACACACTACTAAATATAGACTGTATAGTGTAGACGCGTCGCCACGCTGCATGCGTCACCACGCAGCATGCGTCGCCCCGCCAGCAATCGGTTTTATATTTCACATCAAAATTTTGCGCATATCCGGTTTATTTTACATTACTTACTCACCTTTTTTCGAGAGGAAATCAAAATAGCATGGGAAGTCAAAGTATAGCATAATACCTACAAGAACTGGTAATTGTAGATTTTAAAAGTGCTACCCTGGATTGAAATACAATGATGCTTCATAAATTAATGTAAAACTGACTTCGATTGCCAGCCCCTGACTATGATGCAGAGCCACAGTAACATTTATTGAGTTTAATTACCGCAACACCTTACTTCATTCACGACGTATTTGCACGTTTTGTTGTATATTTCAATCCTGATTTACTTAATTATTATTCAGAAAAAAAAAATATTTTATTCTACTAAAGTATATCAACTACTCGTAACACTCATATTATACTTTATGAAGATCAAATTTTTCCTTTTTACGTTGTTCTGCTGGATTACACCCCCCTTCGTCACTACACAACAGCCTGTTTTCAATCCATTTTTTTTTATTTCTTGATCTTTCATCGAGAAAAATTGGGCCATTCTACAATTTTTTTTTATTTTTTTAAATGGGTTCTAAGAAATATAATCTTTACATAATATACATAAATAAAAGTATTGCGTGCGCAGGTAGTTAGAAACTTAATGATAAACAACTTACGCATCCTTATTGATATAATTATTTATTATGGCCGGAACTCTTACTGATAGCTGCTAGCAGTAAGATTTCCCACCAGAAGAAGTTTCCTAACGAAATAATTAATTGAAATATCAAAGAAACTGTCAAGTATTTACCATGAAAATATAATAGAATTAATTTATCATTAATGTTTACAAAATCAAAAAAAAAAACGAATAATATTGAATAACACATAATTAAGGTATGGTTGGTTAATGATTTGATATACAATTTTTTTTTAAAGAAAAGAAAATTAAAAAAAAAATTAAACACCTGAATTTCCTTTTTATCTCTACTACATCTCTCAAAGCAGCATGTCAAAAAAACTGACAGTATTTCTGCGTTAATCATCTTCCATTTAATTTCCGAAACGGTTGTTCACAGCTAAAGGGAACTATTTTGTTAACCTTTAAATCGAAGAAGATTCAAAGCAAATTCAATTCAATTCCATTCATTTCCCAATTCAACATTCAAAGCAAATTCTCTAAACACCTAACCTGTCATATAAGGAACATTGCATGTTCTAAACGTTGATAAAACGAGATACTGATTACTAGCGGGAGGGATGTGTCTATTAACCTAGACGGACTACTTTCTATTTTAAACTCGTCTTAACATACGTAGGCAATACATTTAGTTAATGATTCTTAAGGTATGCATGTGGTTTTTTTGCTGTTTGTCAACACTAAACGAGTACTAGTCTACTTAGCTTAGCACAGCGTATCGTATAAAATATACACTCGCGAGCAACCAAAATCGATTCAACCCCTCACCGAGCATAAAAAGTTTTTTTTTTGTTTCAAAAAGTACCTACTTATTCCATTTATGAAAAAATATAACCCAATCAATCAATCAAAAGTCATTTATTCAAACTAGGCTGAGAATCAGCACTTTTCGAACGTCAAAAATTACATGAGACAGTCCCCCAAAAACGCCCACCCTTCACCACTTCCTAGTGCTTTAGCTGGGAAGAAGAAGTGGCGCAACAAACTCCCCTGCAGCACAGCTGTCTGTTTGCATTTATAACTTGAAGCTATACAATACAATATAAAATAATTTGCATTACGCAACACAAAACGTTAAATTAAGTTAACTTTTTCTTAACTGCTTTAACATTGTACCATAAACATTAAAATCGATTCATTGATTTTTGATCAGCACATAAAATTAAATTATAGCAAACCGCAACAACAGTCCCTATTAAAACCCGTGCAACTAATTAACCTGTATCAGTCGCTTTCCTGAACACAATCATCTCCCAGCATCGTGATCATTGTTTTGATGAAACCATGGATACAACGCCCCGAAGAAGCCGCTCAAGTTGTTACGCTCTTGCAACAGGGATTCAGTCAGCGGGCAGTCGCTACTCAGCTGCATTTAAGCCAATTTAATGTATCGTGGGTATACAGAAGATTCCAAGACCGAAAACCAGCTGTCGCCGGTGCAACTCTGAGAGAGATGACCGGTTCATTGTTTCTACCTCACTGCGGCATCGTCACTTGACTGGTGTCGATGTGCAGCAGGAGCTGAAGCACGTTCAAGGAGTGGCTGTCAGCAAGCGGACAGTTCGAAAATGTCTGAAGGAAGCAAACCTTACTCCCAAAATAACCTGCCACAGGCCCGAAATTGACGCCAATTTGCTTGAGAGCACTTAATGTAACATCGAGTAATGGCGGGCAGTCTTGTTCATGGATAAGTGGAGAATGTATCTGTGGCTTCGAAAAGATGTGGTCTGGAATTTCTTTGAAAGGGGAAAACTGAGCTCGTTTTTGTGGCTGGGGGAGGCCGAGAAGGAGAGCTGATAGCTGTTTGCTAAATCAAGGATATTCTTCTGGAACATGTTGTTCCGTATGCGGGGTTTATCGGCGAAAACTTTATGATGATGCTCGATAATGCCCGGTGTCACACTGCACATATCACGAGGAAGTTTTTGGAGGAAGTCGGTATTTGAACCATGAACTGGCCAGCGCTTAGTCCAAACATGAATCCCATCGAGCATTTAAGTGACTTATCGATGAGTTAAAGACGGCTTTGTTAGAGGAGGTGGACGGAATACCTCAACACAATTTTAAAAAGTTGGCTATTTCAATGAAAAAGCGAGTATAATCAGGGCTAGGGGGTGGTTTTGATGATACCAAATATTGATTTGATAAAAACTTAATTGTTCCTTAAGACATGTGTTAATTTTTTTTTTGTTAAAATTTCCTGAAATCCTTTGCCTAGATTCCCATTTTCCTGGCATTTCGACTCAAATAGCAATTATTCGAAAACAACGTAACCGATTATAATGTGTATGGTACCATCTTAAGTGTAGTGGTACCATCGCGAGTGTAGTTTCAAAATGATAGAAATATAAGAGTTATAAGACCTTTTGGAACGGAGATGTTATTAAAATGAATAGGGAAATAGAAAATTGTATGTTGAGTTTAAAGGTTATCTTGTTGCATAAGTCGTATTACGGTCTAAGAAGTGACTTAGGTATAGAAGTGTCGTAATCATTATAAGTAAATAAATGAAGTAGGTACAAATGTTTTATTCTGATCAAAACGTCTGAAATACGAAGAAAATGAATGCATTTTCTACTGTTTACCAAAGAATCATTTCAATATTCAATCAAACTATACAATGTTACTAATGATTAACAATCTGAATCGACTTCAACCGGTTACAAACCGGTTAACCACAATGACAGCCAAACATTATCATTACAACATGACTAATATAAGTACAATAAATAAATGAAAGAATTGCTCTAATTTTGGCACATCCGGAATGGAGATTCCTTACTACCAGACATATCTGTCTCGGAGGCTGCAAGCAGCTTCTGAGTCATGCCTTACCACTCTCTTCGTGATATTGCACATTAAAACATAAGCAAGTGGTCGTGGCCTAGAATTGCTGGGGAAATACTCAATGGAGGTTTTTTTCTGTAAAGCTTCCAGGCTAAGTTTTTGTGTCTCTCTAATGTTTGGAAAGAGAGTCTTTCTAGTTTCTTTTCCAGAGAGGGACCAAGGGTCGCTCTATGCGGTATATGATTCCCTTTATGGGTAAAATGGGAACGGCGCGTTGCATGACTCTTATCAAAAAGTAAAGAAGGTTGCAGACTCGCTCGATTTGGCCGATTAACAAAATATACAGTGTAAATCGATTCCCCATCTAACTTGATTTTACTATCGGATGTAAGGACAGTTTTCATCATCTTTGCGTCAACTGTGTCTCTTTACAGGATTTAATGAACCATGACATTCAGGACATTAAATGATGAGTAAGAAAAAAGAACCCACATACGTTTTAAACATAGGTACTTCTAATGTCTAAGAACTACTCGTAATGACGCTAAATAAGACGAAAAAGAATCATCTTATGCCTTATACGGTAGTACTGAACTAGTCATTGGGTTTTTCGGGCATATCACGTGTCGCATGATTGACTACCAAATGATTGACCTATCTATGCTTGTCCCATCTTCATTTTCCTTAATATTTTTATTCAAATGTTTCTCCAATATTTCTCATTCATATTACACCACCACGTGATTTAAGTTTAATTAAAACCACAATCTATGGTCGATCACTTTTAACAAATAAAATGAAAAATCCCAAAACCTACATGTAAGTTATATATGGAACTACTTAATAATAAGTATTTAACGGGTTGAGATTCGATTAGGTACTTTAATATGGTTGCTAAGCAATTTATGCTCGTCACAATGCATTTGGTTAGTGGCAGCTCTCCTGGTTCTCAGCAAGAGAACTCCTCAACAATTAACGTCCCTGCATCGGGAAAAGCAATATTTTGTAAAAGGTGATGAGTAATTGACATTAGGCTATTATAACTTAATGTCAAAAGCTCATCACCTTTTACAAAATATTGCTTTTCCCGATGCTAGGACATTGACTTTAGGCTATTGTAACTTTGGGCACGCCACAATTGTGGCGATAAGTCCCCTCTTTGAGGAGTGGCTAGAGAGGCACCACGGCGTCCTCACCTTCCACCTGACGCAGGTCCTTACCGGACACGGTTGTTTCGGAAAGTTCCTGTTCAGGATAAAGCGGGAGGAAACGCCCGGGTGTCACCACTGTGTGGATCGCCCGGAGGACATGGTGGAGCATACGGTGGAAGTCTGCTCAGCTTGGGCGGAGCACCGCCGTGTCCTCATGGAGGCAATCGGCAGCGGCGATCGGCGGCGCTGGTTTAGGCCATGGTTCGGAGCGAGAGTGCATGGGAGGCCCTCATCTCGTTTTGCGAAGCAATAATGCTCGCGAAGGAGGAGGCGGAACTGAGGGAGACGCAAGGTTCGCGCCCTCGCGCTCTTAGTCGCAGCAGGAGATGCCCTGGGCGTCGGGAGTCGCAAGCCGATTTCCGGCCACCGTAGGCGCTGGCTTGCGGACGGTGAGCGGTGGGTAGCTTGCCGTCCGACAAGGACCAGGCCCGTGTTGACGGTGCGTTGTGTTCCACGCGCACCTCAAAGAGATGTCAGCACCAACTGACGGGGTCCGTTAGGACCAATGCCTGCCAGGGTTGCGAGTTTGTCCAAAAGGGATATCGTGGCCCTGGCACACAGGCCACGGAAGGCACACGGGTGGGTTTTAGTCAGTAAAAGTCTGACACGCCCTCCCGCTCCGCCCAGAGCGGGAGAAGTTATTAGATAATTTCCCACCCAACAAAAAAAAAGAAACATAAAAGGCTATTGTAACTTGGATAAATTAGAAACACCGAGATGGTTTGCAATTGTGTTTTAAGTCACGCACTTAAGTTTAATTAAAACCACAATCTGTGGTCGATCACTATCATATATAAATTAAAAGTTAAAACTTAAATAGGCGTATCATTTGATTGCGTATGTTCGATTTTACTTTCTAGGAACTAATTTGTGGATAGTTGAAAAAATTTGCCTCGCAACCGTCTTGTAGGTCACATGATTTACTATCAGATGGTTGACCTATCTACGCTTGTCCCGTCTTCATTTTCCTTAATATTTTTTGTTCAAATGTTTTTCCAATATGCCTCATTCACATTACACCACCGCGTGATTTAAGTTTAATTAAAACCACAATCTGTGGTCGATCACTTTTAACATATAAAATAAAAAATCCCTACATGTAAGTTATAATAGGTTGGGGAAAAAGTTTCTTCGCATTTTTTTAGAAAATTCAATACATTTTTAATATAGTTTATATACTTTTAACTAAAGTATTTAGGTACCATTTTGTTCGATAACATTTTGCCATCTTGTAGGTAGGGACATGATCCCATTGATATAGAAATTTTGGGACTTCTGAGGGGCAATTCTACTAATTTTAAGAACGTTCACAGTCTGATCTCAGTCTCAATCTGTCAAAAATACCTCTTATTTCTCTACATTTTGAAAAATTTTTGACGTTTGTTTGTCGCCAAGATGAGATTGCGACTAGATTTTGAACGTTTTATATTACGAGAATTGGCCTTCTGATCAAAATACCGCGACAAGTAGTTTTGGCAGTCCGTGATGTTTAACCTGACACTGCCTTAAGAATTCTGAAGAGACCGAAACAGGTGGAAATCTGAAGGGCAAAGTCAGGACTATACGGCGAATGCATTTACACCTCCCAGCCAAACTCTCTTAATTTTTGCTGAGTGGCTAAAGATGTGTGAGGTCTAGCGTTATCATGATGAAAAACCACACCCCTTCTGCTGATTAATTCCGGCCGCTTTCTCTCAACTTCTTGCTTTAATCTCATCAGTTTTTCGCAGTAGAGTTCAGAATCGATGGTCCTGCCTGGTGGTAACAGCTCATAATGAATAATGCCCTTCCAATCCCACCACACACACAGCATCACCTTGTTGCGAGTTAACCCGGGTTTCGCCACAGTCTGTGAAGCCTGACCGGCCTTTGACCACGACCTTTTTCGCACGTTCTTATCGTCCGTGATCCACGTTTCATCACCAGTTATCAGCTTCTTAAAAAAATGGTTCGGTTTCATTACGTCGTAATAAAGAATCACAAATGAGTACACGGTTCATTAGGTTTCTTTCAGTGAGCTCGTGAGGTACCCAAATATCGAGCTTTTTTGTGTACCCAGTTCTTTTCAAATGTGCCAAAACTGTTTTGTGGTCAATTCCCAGTTATTCAGCTACGTCGTAACTACTGCTATGCCGATCTTGCTCCACTTTTTCAAAAATGGCATCTATTTTATCCGTAATAGGGCGACCAGAGCGACGTGCATCTTTGACATCAAAATTTCCGGATTGAAAACGCTTAAACCGAATTTGTGCTACTCTCACAGACACTGCACTAGGTCCATAAACATCGCAAATTCTTTTCGCGGCTTGCGTTGCATTTTTACCTTTTTTGTAGTAAAATTTTAAAATGTATCGAATTTCTTCATTAGATTCACTCATCTTGACAGTACGAAAAACAAATGAAAACACACATTTTCCTAATTTGAATTTGGAATTATGTTCTTTAAAATTTAAACTTTCAATGATACCAAAACCAGCCAGATACAAATAGTATAGCCAAAGAGATTTTATTACAAGTTCATACATACTATAATGCGAAAAGACTTTTTCTAATATAAGGAATTACTTAAAAATAAGTATTTAACGGGTTGCGATTCGATTAGGTACTTTAATATGGTTGCTAAGCAATTTATACCCGTCATAATGCATATAGTGAGTGGCAGTTCTCCTGGTTCTTACCAAGAGAACTTCTAACAATGAACGTCCCTGCATTGGGAAAAGCAATATGTTGTAAAAGGTGATGAGCAATTGACATTATACTATTGTAACTTGGATGAATTAAAAATACCGAGTTGATTTGCAATTGTTTTTTAAGTCACGCACTTAAGTTAAAAAACCACAATTTGTGGTCGATCAATATTAAAAAACCGGAAATCTACACGTAAGTAATTATTAATAACATTTTACCATCATATTTTTTGTTCAGTTTTTTATCTATGGTGTAAATTGTGTACTTATTCAATAAAATTTTAAATTTTAAATTTTAATTTTACAATATTTTTAAAATCAAGAATAATATCCTTCTAAAAAAAATAAAAAAAATAAAAATTACAATTGCAAATCATCTCGGTGTTTTCCAAATTTCTTTCATCTTTGTATTCTAATTCCGATTCGCCAAGGTTACAACCAAATGAATGAAGGCCACTTAAACGTGAATCATGCAAACAAATGGAACGCGCGCTGCAAAGATGATGAGTAACGTGATAGACGGTCTAAATAACTGTTTGAGATACAAAATATACGCAGTCTGAGACCATAAAGGCAAGATACTTTAAACTACTGAAGGTTCGTTTCATATTTTATGTAACGACACGCAGTAGAGACAGATCACTAGAGCATGAAAAATCTCCAGTTACGATGGACCATATTTTCCCATCCACAAATCCACAAATTTTATAGGTCTCCCTATAGCGATTTGAGGTAGTTTTTATATTAACTCCTACATTTTGCTCTCGGAAAGCACCATTTGGTGAAGTGGAACAGATGATGAATACCATAGATGGCCACCGGAACTACTTAATAATAAGTATTTAACGGGTTGCGATTCGATTAGGTACTTTAATATGGTTGCTAAGCAATTTATACCCGTCATAATGCATATAGTGAGTGGCAGTTCTCCTGGTTCTTACCAAGAGAACTTCTAACAATGAACGTCCCTACATCAGGAAAAGCAATATTTTGTAAAAAGGTAATGAGTAGTTGACATTAGGCTATTGTAACTTATATAAATTAAAAACTGACCCACTAAAAAGTGAAAAACAAAAAAAAAAACAAATAACGTTTTTACGGAAGACGGTTAAACTTTTTTTTTGTAAAAGTTTTTATCGTATTAAGGGGACGATAACCGACGCTTAATGATTTTATAGTGAAGATCACGTCTAAACGAGTAGTGTTAATGATTTGAAAAAAATATATGTTAAATTAGAGCATTTTTTCAATAATTTAAATATACGAATATTTTAGATTATGTTTATATTCCAAACTGAAATTAATATGTAAAGTTATGTCTAACGCAGAAAATAAACTAAGAATGGTGCAAAATCTACCAAGCATATTTTTCAGCTCAGTTGACAGTTCAAAGCATTACCTGTTTCGAAGTTTTGAACGCAGTTAAGGCGACGATAACCGACTTTTAATTATTTTATACTGAAGATCACGTCTAAACGAGTAGTGTTAATGATTCGAAAAAAAATTACCTATGTTAAATTAGAGCATTTTCTCAATAATTTAATATGTGAATATTTTAGATTGTTTATATTACATAGTGAAATTAATTTATTAAGTTATGTCTAACGCGGATACAAAACTGAGAATGGCGCAAATTCTACTTAGCGTATTTTACTGAAACCTTCACCAATTTAAAGATAATTTAATTATTGATCTTTTAATATACACGGTTTACTAAAATACATTTTGTTTTGTGTATAATAAATTAATAATGCGTCAAATAGGGGACAGCACTCCTTGATGGGCGAGTCCTATTACTGGCTGAACGTACGACGCGTTGCGTGAGCTCAGTACAGAACACGCAAGCTAACCACTCAAGGTCATTGGCATATATCTGCGTCTTAAGCGACAGTCACGATCGACAAAATTAAAAATTCATACAAGACTGTAAACACGCAAAGAATCTTCCGTTTTACAACTCATTCTCTTATAACAACACATTTACGTGGGTTGTTACAAGAAGGTATTCTGCACGTACATATTGTGTAATTCGTCTTAAATTACTGATTCACTTCCTTAATATTTATTCCTGGATTCGGAAGCAGATGTCAAAAATGACGAGGCGCCTATAAAATGACGTTTTCCCTAAGTTGTTTACACTATTTCTGCGGTTTATGTTAAATTGACTAAACAGTTTTAACCACTATCATTGTAATGTCCTTAATGCAATTAGGATAAAGAGTTAGTCATTATACCTATTGGCAGTCAGTTAGTTTTAGTTAACGAACTGAAACTAAACAACTATGCGCAGTGTCAGCAGTATTGGTAGGACATTTCAGTGCACCTGTCATACTTTGTATGTCACTACTTATTGATGCGATACTTCTTTTTCTTCTTTTTCTGCTGGCACAACAGTATTTTAGATCTCGTTAGCCGTAACAGACAGGCTGTTAAGGCATGCATGAGCCATCATTGCATAACTTCTCGTAGCGGTATGTCAGAATAGTAAAACAATCTGACCTATTTTTCCTTGGACTTTATCTTAGTATTAATTAGTGTCCGACCGAAGTTTCGGTTTCGGTTTCGGCCGGTTTCGGCCTAAAAATCATGCTTCGGCCAAAGGTTCGGATTCGGGCAAAAACAGCCGAACCTTTTGACCGCGCCGAAACTTACTAAATCGCAGTTTCGCGTCAAATTCGGCTAACATCGAGTGCGTTCGGCACGGCTGGCAATATGGCGTCGCTCGCCTGAGTCCGCCCGGCCGCTGAATCACTTTGTGAAGTGACGCTTGTGTTTGCTCACCTAATTTGACATATTTTTTTTAATTGTTAATTTTAATTGTGTCCGTGGTATTCAATAAAAGGTTCGGTTTCGGTTTCGGCCGAAACTATAATCAAAATTAAACGTGTTTTTTTACCAAAACCGAAACCGACGGTTCGGTTTTGGTAAAAAAACATGTTTCGGTCGGTCACTAGTATTAATGAACTATTTATATTCAAATTGGTGCATTAAAATCAAAATTTAAAAGTCATTTATTCAAACTAGGCTAAGAATCAGCACTTTTTGAACGTCAAAATTACAGTCCCTTCACCACGTTCTAGTGCTTTAGCTGAGAAGAAGAAGTGACGCAACAAACTCCCCAGCAGCACAGCTGTGTGTTAAGGTAAAACATGATTCTATACAATAGTATGAACTATACCTAGGGGCATTTGCCATACCATAAACTCATAGACCACCTCTGACTTATCGAGCGGATGATGATTATGACTCCATCTAACCATCAAAACCCCATGGCCAAAATAGTGCAAAAAAAAATACAGCGAAACTTTTGATTCGTCATCCATAGTGCTGATCGCTCACATTCCTTCTCCATACACCATAAACTTCCCGTGTTCCACACACTGAACATAATGATTCATACAATACTGTCATTATGAGTCACACAAGATGTTCACCTGTACCTTTACAGATCGCATTGTCAATTGGATTATATACTATGTAAGGGCTGTATCATACCAGCAAATTCACAGCCACGCGCGAATGCATGTCGCGTGTCCTTGACACTGCGATGTTTGTGAAATGCCGAAACCCCACATTTCGACAATACAACGTCAACACTGGAGGTAAACACGGGAGCTCAGTACTTAAAAACTGCATTACATTACGTTGGTGCATTTCGTTTAAAACTATATACTGCGACTGTGCACATCTAGTTGGTAACGCGACCGCTTTGCGTGTTAGTACAAATAATTTAACATCGTCAAATTGCCTTTTCGCCAATCGAGAACGCCCGCGAAACCATTCGCACATCTTCGCTAGTATAATCAGACCCTAAAGTCTAGGATACGCAGACAAATCACAGTAGTGTGATTCAGTGTATGCAAATACGTTGCTCAGCCGTAGCCCATTCACTCGTTTGTTTGCTGAATGAGTGAGTAGCGTAATGTTGGCTTGTTGTGCAATATGCCTGGCTAATTTTGTGTGTAATGTATTTTTGAATTATGTTCGCGTATGAGACGTGTTTATAAAGTAAACTGAATCGTATGATTTAGATTTGATAGGATATTTTATGCAACATTATTTTTAGTATACGCGAAACCTAAATATGGTTTGTTCAGAATAAGGAACTGAATCGATTTAAATAATTTTTATACCATGTTATATTTTGTCCCAAAAATATTTAGTGTGATGGAAAATGTTATCACCATTTAATTACTTACAATCGCCGTACGGTTAGGTACCTACTGCCAAATTATTATTAATGAGCGCAAGACGACCCTGGAGGCGCGGGGATGCTGATAGCATGTTTTTGTACGGACAACCCGGTAACATAACAACCTTATAACTTTGTGATTTTTCATAATAAAGTTTTGAAATTTTGTACATAGATTCTTTACATAAAAATACTAGATACCTACGTGTTTCGGGTTTCGCATAATCTAAAAATAATGTTGTATATTATGTTAAAAACATTAAATAGAAGTCTTATTGACCGATTTCAAAAAAAATACCTTGACCTTTTTATGGGTGGTCACTATAAAAAGCTCAAGGTATTTTTTTTTTTGGAAACAATATTTACAAAATAATGTGCTCTTTTTTCAATGAAACACACTTGTATCACAAAAACACCTGAAAAAATATACCTACTCAACAAAATAATAGTTGCGATAGGTACCTACATTTTAATGTCTCTACAGAGACCAACATTATAAGATAATTATGTGCATAAATTAATGTTCTTAATATGTATGTCCGTGTGGTGCCGGACGTAAAGAACAGCACCATCCTATTTCTTCCCGTGGGTGTCGTAAAAGGCGACTAAGGGACTTACTAGAGAATAGGCAGCAGCGTTCTCTATGAATGGTCATAGAGAAAAAAAAAAAAAAAAACACATAAGCCCTTATGAAACGTCAGAAGCTAGGTGCACGGTTCTAATTGGTCGTGTCCTATGAAAAAGAGCCGGTAAGAAACTCCACGGTTAGACTTAAAAAAAAAAAAACAAATTACTGTGTTAATAGGTATGAGATAATGAGAGGACAGCGTAGGCCCGTCAACAATACTGCAATCGCCAACCCGTCTGCCAAGCGTGGCGATTATGGCAACCCCCCCCCCCTTCCCTTTGGAGGCGGCCTATGTCCAGCAGTGGACGTCTTTCGGCTGAAATGATGATGATGATAATATGTATGTTTATGCAAATCCTCAAATTATAACACCTTTAAAAAACAAATTCAAAGTTGACAAAAGGACACTAAAGGACAGCGTCTGCCGAGCGAGAAGACAGAATAAGTAAATAGTGTCCGACAAGGTTCCCATAGCGGATAGCCACAGTTTGCTTAGTCCGCGATAATTGACCCGTAATATGTCTCGTGTGAATACGTTGTTTCTTCACCCTGGAGTTTATGTAGAAGAAAATTGAATCTTTTGTCTGTATGAGAGAAAATTAAACTCAATAAAAATCTACTCTCTCCCACTCACACACTCACTCTCTCTTCTATCTACTCTTAATTAAATTATTCTCTTATTAGTTCGTTTTACCACTACTTCAAAATGACGTTTACAAGTCTGTATTTTTTTTTTGTGAATTTAATCCTTTTTTTATCTGTGGTCGATAATGCCTGGCAGGAAAATAAAAACAGGACAAATGATTTAATACATATAATAGAGTGGTGGAGTGGTTTGTATTAGAGTGTGTATTATACTTTGTAAATTTTTATTTTATGTTTGTAATGTGTGTCTTGTTTGTGCAGAATAAACCATTTTTGTTTCTTTTTTATTAATATTTAGTATACCTATTCCCAACAATACTTGTGCATCTGACCACAAAAATGGTTCATGAAAAGTATATTTTATAGTTGTTCTTTTTTTTTGCCATATTTTTTTTTCTATTTCTACTTTATTCATCGGATAGGTTCTCATCTCTTGTACCCCATTACAGTTCTCACTTAGAATGATAAAATATAGCTAGCTACAAACAAGCAAAACCGTAGGTTCAAAGTAGTATCTTCCACATTTATCCATGTTTGTTTAGCGTCGGTGACTGTTGTGTTAGGCTGCCGTGTGCTATTTCTGTGTTACCGATTTTTTTAATGTTTACCTTCGTTTGGCACTTTTAAATCGTAAGACCACCGACTAACGCCGCTGTAGTGTTGTTATAATTTGATCCATCCAATGATTTGTAACTATTTTAATGACGGGCTCTTCTATTTTCCAAAGTAGAGTGGGGTCGTTCCTAGTCTTACCGTTACTAGGATCGAAACTTTGTATTTTTTTTTTACCAACTTCCAAAAAGGAGGAGGTTATTGCTGCAAGTTTGAGTTCTGAGTGTCCGCCCTAAGCTATTTTTCGAGGTATTTTTAACCGACTTCCAAAACAGAGGAAGTTATTGCTGCAAGTTTTAGTTCTGAGTGTCTGCCCTAAGCTATTTTTTCAGGTACTCAAACAAAAGTATTGACATTATTATTAAATGACTAATTATTAAAGTTAAAAAAAAACCGACCAAGTGCGAGTCGGGCTCGCGCACGAAGGGTTCCGTACCATTATCTATAAAAACGGCAAAAAAATCACGTTTGGAGCCCCCCTTAAATATTTGTTTTATTATAATTTAATTATTTATTTTTAAAGTGAATATATAACTAAATATTCTGTGAATATTTCAAGCGTCTACCTGTTGCCGTTATCAATATAGAGCAAAAACGAGCAAAAAAACCACGTTTGTTGTAAGGGAGCCCCCTTAAATATTTATTTTATTTAGTTTTTCAGTATTTTTTGTTATAGCAGCATCAAAAATAAATCATCTGTGAAAATTTCAACTGTCTAACTATCACGGTTCATGAGATACAGTCTGGTGACAGACGGACAGACAGACGCACAGACAGACAGACAGACAGACGGCGGAGCCTTAGTAATAGGGTTCCCATTTTACCCTTTGGGTACGGAACCCTAAAAAAACGCGAACCTCCTCTTTTTTCGTCGGTAAAAAATTATACTTCTTTTAGTAAAATCTGTACCTACTACTTAGCAGCTTTAACTTTCAAATCTGGAAGCATACTCATCGTTGACTTTGTCTGCATTTATTTCTTAGCCCATGGAATAGATACTTATCGTCAACCAGTCTTATCCTTATTTTTGCAAAGGCGCAATTGGTTTGAGATCGAAAAGATTGCTCCAAATCATTCATATTATTTATGGCTACAAACTCATGTTTCTCTTTTGCTATTGCTATTTAATTTCAAATTCAAATTCCCAATTATCCAATATTTTTAATCTGCCGAATGTATTTCAAAATTACTTACTACATTACAATAAAAACCGCAAGTGAATGAATCCGGAATGTAATCCAATACTATAACTATGCTGTTCCCATTGTAAGTACAAATACAGATCGACGGCTAAATGATCTGTTTGTCTGTATCGAGTTACGTGTGCACACCGCCTTATGAATGAAATGTACCGGAAAACTGGGCTTCCATATTTTGTAGTATTACTTGTTTCTTATTCATTAATCGGTTAATTATTTCTATAATTAGAATTAATATCTGTACAGTTTTTTTTGTTATTCTTAATGTATTTCGTCGCATCCTTTCTCTGCTATCTTGAGGGGTTTTTTTTTTGGTCTACATTTGTGTAGCATGATCCAAACCTCAATTACTATCATTCCAAAAGGAATTTTATCAAACACACAGTCATTAACTTTAAAAATGTCGTTAAACTTCTCAAACATTCTAATAACTACAAAACTAGAGGACCCCATCCTTAATCACTTAAAAACAAAAAACTTCACGATCTAAGCTGATCGTATCATATCTAACATCAATGTATAACAAATACAAGTCCAAACATCCGAGGGCACCGCAAAACACTACCCTCGAAGGAATGTCGCGTAGGTCAAATAAAAGAATTCGGTCCTTTAACAATAACATAATCGGATGCGCCGGCGCCGCAGCGGCGATCGCTTAGCACAATGCCACGAAAAATATTATAAAAGACATACCTATAGACGTGTGAAATCACGGCGACACCGACCAAGAAAAAAAAGTTATTGAAAAAAATAACTTGAAAGTTTTCGTTCGAGAACATTTTTTTTTTGTTCGGCGATTAATTTTATATCGATCGGACGTTTTACGCTTGTTAGAAAGATTTTAATAAGTGGCCTGATGTTGGCGTTTTGAATGTGGAGCAATATCAAGCACTAATAAAGCAATTTGAGGTATCCTTTCGAGCTATAAAATATTTTATTGTAAATGTTAAATATTGTTTAATTTAATTTAATTTATGCACATTCGCATAATGTTATTATTAACATTATGCGAATGTGCATAAATTAAAAGTTCGATGACTTTTTTATAGAAAAGACACCGACATTTTATGGGACTCTAACAAAGCAATCATTTAAAGCTTGTCAACTACTTTGTTTCATAGTATCTAATTAAAACTTAATTAAAATTTATATGATTTATAAATCATGTTTTCATAATCGGCCTATTAATAATAATTTTATTAAAACCGATAGTTTCCTTAACACCTTTTCGAAAAGCATGCCTCCATTTTCACACTTTCTCATCAAGTCTAAAAAAAGTTTTTTCGAACACCCCTAACAAATTAACAGAGTCATAATTTATAAATTTTATCAACAAACGAACCGCTAAAACTGACCACCGTAACGAAAATGGCGATTCAAGAGACGAACCGTTCCAAAATTAATTGGACATAATTAATAAAGCGTCTAAAACAAACTCCTCCCAGCCTTCCGACCGATCTTGCATGTTAGATTATTTTATTTATTTTTACCAACATATTATTACCTCCCATTAAATTTAACCACATCCTTGTTTTAATTCTATAAGGTTCTATTTCCAATGGCTGGTTTGGTGAATGACGGTAAATGTAAATTTATCACGGTGTGTATCTAAGGCTTTTTTGTTACAACATTCCATACAAAACGTGTGTTGTAAAGAGCCCCCCGATACCACCCATTCATGAGGACAGTGGTGACCTATTGAGATTTGAGACCGATAGCATATTGTGGACATGGCAAGGTCTAATTAACAAGAAGAATGTTTTTTGTGTGAGTTTATTTCAGAAAGATAATCTAGAGGTGGAAAAGCTTTAGGAAAAAAAATCAGTAATAGGATAATACAGATTAAAAAAATTATCAATGATTTAACTAAAATACTATGGTCATTGTGTTAACTAGTAACTACCGAATATTATAACGTCAATAATCATCTGTGTGGGGCCGGACGTAAAGAATAGCACTCCCCTATTTCTTCCCGTGGGTGTCGTAAAAGGCGACTAAGGGACTTCCTATAGAATGGGCAGCAGCGTTCTCTATGCATTTTAACAACATACTGAGATCGCCGACCCGCCTGCTTAACGTGGTGATTATAAGAAACCCCCCCTTTGGGGGAGGCTTATGTCCAGCAGTGGACGTCTTTCGGCTGAAATTATGATGATGAATGAATTTGAATAATATAACAGAGAAAATCTTGCGAAGCTGTGAAAATTAAAATGTTGTGGTGTGTGCATGTGTGTATTACGCATGGATTCTGAAAATGTTGTTCTCTTTCGTTTTCGTTTCTCAACCGCTCATAAAATTATGATAAAACGTTAACCACTAACTGTTTTAACAATTTTTTGTCTCATCCACCCCACTCCTTTCGCACAGAAGGCCCACACGCGCGTTTCATGCAGCCTCTTGTAAACTCGACTTTGGGCTTGAACGACACTTGGTCCTTTTGTTGTGTGTCCTTGAAGAAACAAATTTACGATAGCACCTCGCACTCACATAATGAGCGTCAGCACAGCTATTAACACCTTTTGCTTCTCAATGAAGATGTTAGGAAATCGCGAAGTGACGAAAAAATGAGGCGAGAAAATTTGAGTAGAACAATAAAGTTAGGAGACGTAAGGACGCGTAGATTACTGGTTTGGGAAACATGTACTATGTATTTATTTTTTGTTTGTTAAAGGTATACTTATGTTAAAGAAAATTCATACATTTTAAATAAATCATACTTATTAAGTAAGTATTACCTACTTTTCATTTGTCATAGAATAAAAATTGGTTTTTCATAGCACCATTTCTTGTCTGTCTACTTCCATGCCTCATCATTATCATCATTTCAGCCGAAAGGCGTCCACTGCTGGACTTAGGCCTACCCCAAGCAAGGGGGGGTTTCAGGGTTTGGGGGTTTGCCATAATCACCATGCTTGGCAGGCGTGTTGGCGATCGCAGTATGGTATTAAAATGCATAGAAAACGCTGCTGCCCTTTCTCTAGTAAGTCCCTTAGACACTTTTTATGACACCCACGGGAAGAAATGGGGTGGTGCTATTCTTTACGTGCGGCACCACACGGACTACTTCCATGCCTGCTTGGCATTATTTAAATGAAAACCTAATCGGTTATCAAAGCCAGTCATAGCCTAGGGTACTTTCCATAAAACTCATCTTCGGTCTTCGCCATAGATATCTTCTATCTATTAATCGCATATTTTAAATTATTTTCAACTCGAGGTCAAATTAAGAAATTAGCCATGTAAATCAACAATGGTTCAAGTCATTCACACGTCAAACTGAAATGAAAATCCTCTTAACATTATGAAGTGACAAAAATACACAAATAAACCGGTCTGCATCGGTTCCGCATATCGAAGCGTATAATTAGCAAATAGTACAGCAACAAACAGTTAACATCAGCCAACTCCCCAGACAATAAATCCTAACATTTATGATTTTTAAAAGATTTCCAATATTCGAGCGAACGTGGAAAAAAATAACAATTTATGGTCTCTTCACCCCCGCTGTAACCATTCAAAGCCCAATAATTGTATATTCTTTTACAGTAGTGTGCCGTTTATTTTGTATGGCCGATGAAGCCCGCAAAAAAAGCATTCAACTAAAATCACAGGCGCCTTTAATCACCGCTATTGAGATCTATCGCGGGATCAAAGCACGCGCGGCGCCATAACAAAATAGCCTCTCAAAATATTGACTGAAGGTCCAATTTTCATGCGCGATTGGTCACGCTTTTTTGCTCAGCAGCGGATGCTCGTGTCAAACGTTTTAGTATTTTGAGTTTGTTTTGAAAAATCTTTTATCTGATGTATTTGCTGTATCTATTGTTGGGGGTGCTTCATCTGCTACGGGGGCGATTTGTTGAGGGGGCGGTATGCTTGCTGAAAATGCTTACTGGCAATAATTTAGACGTCAAATACGGTTTTTGTGCGGTTCGGGTGACGTGGCGATCATTTCAGTTTTATTTATGACTTTGGCAGGATATCGCACAATATGCGGAGGAATTCGCGGCTGCTTTGATGCCGATGATGTGCCGATGCGCGTTGGTGGCATTTCCGTTATTGTATAAAGGCTCTTTTATAGGTAAATGGTAATGCGAGAAAACTTTTGGCAAACAATACCTGCTTATGTAAGTTTACGTGTAATGGTGTGAATATTAATGATATTTGTTTTGATGCATGATTTTGTATAGAATCCTAATATTTTGGCATTGATATTTTTGTTTGAACAAGCATTTTGCAGGCGCTCGAGCGTAGCGCGTGAACGCATGCTTTCTTTCGTGCGTAGGAAAGACTTCAACGAGCGCGTATGCTTTGCTGTTACTGAAAATAGTCTCAACAATTTTACTTTACGCAAAATATTTTAATTTAATAGTAGAAATTAGTTCTGTTTTTTCGTCAGACACTTAATTTGATAAGGTTTTTAAAGCTAAACATTTATAATTATGGCGCAACATTAGCCTTACCTATTTTCTGCTAATAGGATAATTAAACTATATTCAATCCTTCAATATTATCAAGCAAATGTTCAATAACATATCAGTTTAATACCTCCATAAGCACCTGGTAATCATCACCCATATGTCACGAAGAGATTTTAATCTCATTACTGTTCGCGTGGAGACAGGGTGCACACGGACAATTGGCGACGCGCGACTGGACAGCTGTCGCGCGCATGCGTCCGACAGGTGTGCAAACCGCTTTATATTTTTATAGGAGAGATTTAAGGATGTTTAAGGTGAAATCGGGTAATGTTTGGGCGTGATTTAATCACGATGATACATGTCGAACTTAGAACATATTGAAGATCAAAAATCTAAGTCATTTATTAAAATTAGGCTGAGATATTGCCTCATAATTTCCGCCGAAGACGTCCACTGCTGGACATAGGCCTCCCCCAAAAAGAGGGGGGGGTGGTGTTGCCATAGTCGCCACGCTTGGCAGGCGGGATGGAGATCGCAGGATGGTGTTAAAGTGCATAGAGAACGCTGCAGCCCATTCTGTGGGCGAAGAAATATAGACTGGTGCAGACAGTCTCCTAAAATGCCCGCTTTTTACCACTTCTTAGTGCTTTAGATTGGCCAGAAGAAGTGGCGCAACAAACTTCCCAGTTGCACAGCTGTCCGTTCAGTTAGGTATTGCGTAAAAGATACTTTTCATGCCAGAATCATCTCAATTTACTCTAGTATCGGCACAAGCTATTAATAGATCATGCTTCGGTAGAATAAGAAAGAAAATGCGTTAAGAATATTTGCCAGTCAGCAAGGCGGTTGCAGGGCTGACCGGTTATTGTGGCTGGAACGTGAATTTTTGTTAGTTTATGGATGTTTTTTTTTTTAATAAAATGATTATTACATATTTTAATACATCAAACCAGGGCTATGAAACCGGTTAATTTTCTATGTAACCTTAACCGTTATTATAAAGGTTAACATTTCGTTAATTATTTAATAATTTTTGTTACAAAATCAATGCTGAACTTAATATGATGACTGATGAAACAATCTTTGAAGCTAATATCAATTGTATCAAAAATAACTTGTATCTTCGGAAATAAAAATTAACCGTTTTCAAGATCAAACAAAACATTTGTTTTCGAAGTAAAAATTCTTTAGGCACGCTTGACTTTGGGAGTAAGCTGGTGAGTGCATGACGAGAGCGTTACGGAAGTGACGAGAGCGTTACGGAAGTATAATTAGTATTACTATTTGTAAGTTTTACTTCAGTCGTGTGGTCTAAAGCACACTCGTATTTTTTTTAATGTGTCATTGTAAATAATGGCTTGCTTTATTGAAAAGAAGTCGTAAAAAGTTATTAATACAACCACCGCTTCCTTCCTCCATCTAATGACGAATACATATCTGCTGTTTTATAGTGAACACCTGGGAAAGCCAACACAGTTCACAATATACCTAAGCTTCTCAATATTTAGGTATATTTAGGTAAAATCTCATTTACTTCATAGAATCCCTAAACCGATAACAGGAAAAATAAGCTGCTTGATGTTAGACAGACCACATAGAGTTATGAGGAAGTTCTAACAGGAAAAACTCTGCGAATCTTCTTGATGCATTCCCATTTTTTATAATACTTATGTCATAATATCACACAAAAATGTCAAAACAGATGTCAAGCGATATATTTTACGCTTACACTTTCTCACTTCCCACGAAACCAATTTTAGCAGTCTTTCCGCATAGACTAATAATCATAAAACCACAAAACAAAAAGCATCTCTCAAAAATATCATGTTACTGCACCGATAAAACCCCTGTCCAAATATTTAGTATCATAAAACCAATTCAGATATAATATATAGTATAATCGGCACACCGCATTTGTATTCTTAAAGAATATAAGTTATAAAAAGATTATGGTCGTCATTTTAACTTCTTTTGTTAAAAATTAAAAGGCGAGCGCTCGTTTAAGGCACACCTCACGTATGAACACGTTATAAACTGTGCCTTCAATAAATTAAAACAGTATGTTTAATGTTAGATATTATTTATACGACAAGACGGTAAAAAAGGCAACAACCTTGTCGCGAGATTCTTGAAGCACAGGTTTAGAAGCTAGATTCTTAAGTTCAATCGAAATAGAAAATTCCTACGACCCCCGCCAAATACTCAATCAGACACATAATTTAATATATTTACATATGAAAAAGCATCGCCAATAAAATACAAAAATCGATTCCGATACACCATAAAAAAGACATCAAAATCAATTTACGATCCGACACGAAATAACTCTCGACGGTCATAACAGAGGGTGCTATTTGATAAAAATGCATCATAATCTAAACGCCACTTGTCATACGAACTCTATAATATTATGACAATAAAAAAGTATTCATTGAGACAATAGTGAGGGTTTGAGCCCACAATAAATTCTGACACGGTCCATTTATCACACGAGATAATCATCGAGGAGCTTAAGCCGTGCACACGGGACGAAATATTTTAGAGGTTTATTCACCCACTTCTGTCAAATTTATACGGCTAATTAAGTTGTTTGCGCAGGAGTTTCTAATCTTTGTAATCGGTTGTAAGTGAAGTTATTACTTAATTATTTTTGTTGGATGTGGCAGCGATGTTATGTCATTTGCAGAAAATGCTAATGTCACTAACATGATCGCTCCCTACATTACTTCATAGTTAATTTGAATGCCTAAATAAACATACAATTACTTTGCATAAATAATCTCACCCCTCACTTTAAAACCCTTACGTGTGAGCCCAACAATTGGCTTAACAAATCGAGTACAATGTTCACCGCCAAAGCGTCAACCAATCAGCGGCTTGCGCTTCAACGCGCGGCCCCTTTCACACGGGGCGAACTCCATTTGTATACACCAAATTATTCGATCTATTATCGTTATACGAACATGTTTATTTATGGTGCATATATCTCAACCGCACCCGTTTTTATTGGCAGTAAAGTATGAAATTGTGCATTAGGAAGCCTTTCACATCGGAGTTTCATATCAGCGGAGGACATAACTCGAGATTTAGTTTTAACTGGTGTTTTGTGTCGGTCCGACATGTTCAAACGTGATGTTTTTATGGAAACGTGTGTTATTGCGTGAGTTCGGTTCGTTCCGTTTATAGCTTTTAGCCACTTTGTGTTCTAAAGTATGTGGTGTGTAAAATTTATTTAAAAATATATTTTTAGAGCTATTTATTTATGATCGTGACCTTTTTTGTGTAACCGCAACTGCTACTTACATGCGTTTGCGGAACTGAAAGTTTAGCCTACTTTACCAATAATGTGTTAGGTACCTATATTTTATTATTATGTGTGGTATGTCAGCAATTATTATTTGAAACTGAGAGTGTGGTATCTACAAGTAGAGTTTGCGCTTTATATATTAGAATTCAAAATCAAATCAAATCAAAAATATTTTTGTTTCACATAAGCCTACATGGGCACTTATGAAACGTCAGAAGCTAGGTGCACGTTTCCAATTGGTCGTTTCCTATGAAAAAAAATTGGATTTAACTATTTTTCAAATTACAGTGTTAATAGGTATGAGAGGACAGCGTAGGCCCGTCAAAATACCAGGTACTTACCAAAATAGAAAATGGTCTAAAGATCTACAGTCTATTAAGCCTACAACGTCTTCACATTAACAAAAAAAAAACAATATATAGTATGATTAAAATAATAAAAGTTAGAACCATGTTGAAATTAAAATTGTAGGTATAATGATGTCAAATAAGAAAAACATTATGTCAGTGAAGTTTGTAAAAAAAGATAAAATAAAAAAACATCGTAATTTGGGAGCAGTTAATAGAGATTTACTTAGTTTTGCCGTTAATGAGGTACCAGGGAAATGATATATTGCTCATGTTATACAAGTGTAGACAGCAGTGGTGGCCCAGTGGTAACGGCGCGACTAGTTGTAGGTCGTAGGTTCGAACCCTGGCAGGCTTTTTACTTTGTATAAATTATTTCATCACCACTGTTCGCAAAACAGTGAAGGAAAACATCGTGAGGAAACCGGCATGTCCTAGAACAAAAAAACGAGTGTGCTTTAGACCACACGACTGAAGTATAACTTACAAATAGTAATACTAAATAAACTTACTTACTTACAACAATAAGCCTGCACTGTGTCTTATTTATACGAAACGCAACTGGCTATGAGAGAAAAAGAGAAAGAAAATGTGTGCTCGCACCTCTCTCTCTTGCCCCTACAGTAATATACGAAACGTAACTCTCTCTCTTTCTATCTTCACCAACTTATATCTCCCTCTCAAATTCCGTTCGCTCGCTTCCGTAACGGTCTCGCCACGCATTCACCAGCTTACTAAGTCAAGCGTGCGTAAAGAAGATTTACTTTAAAAATTCAAAGACGTGTGACATCTACCAACCCGCACTGGGCCCGCGTATTGTATTATGGCCTACTCCCTCTCAGAGAGAGGAGGCTTGTGTAACAGCAGTGGGAACATTATAGGCAGATTATGCTATACAGGGTGTAAGGGACAGCCATCCGCAAATTAACAGGGTGCATTCAGCTCCTTATTATGAATCATATTCCACTGAAAATTTTCTCAGGATTTTTTTTTTGGATCGTTATTTCATTTACTATTCCTTTATTTCCATGTAAAATCACATTCTCTGTATGCAGTACTCCATTAATGTAAAAAACACAGCTAAAATAAAAAATCAGCAATGGATGTTGAAATTGACGGCACGGTTGGCGCAGTTGGTTAAGCGATTGGCTGCTGCGCTGCGTGTCGCGGGTTCGATTCCCGCACGGAACAAATATTTGTATGACCTACAATTAGTTGTTCCGGGTCTGGCTGTTTGTGTATGTGAATTTAAATGTTTGTAAACGCACCCCCCACAATACAGGAGAAATTCCTAGTGTGAGGCAACGTTTAAAAAAAAAAAAAAAATCTCTAACGAACGACGCCTGAAATGAGCGAGCGCGGCCGCCCACCCCGCCGCAACAAATCAGGTTCATTGGATTCCCATAACGTTCCTGAAATAATTTCATGTACCGGTCATCTTAGTACGATATACTGAATTCACCCCATCAGTCTGCGGAGGGCTGTCCTTTACACCCTGTATTAGCTTCCTAAACGTGTTCTGCCTCACACAGTCTACTAAATCGGTCACCCAATTAACAATAAACTTTCAATAAAATATACATAGTACCACCCGGATTGCCCAATAATTATCCTTTTTTTTTTTTTTTTTTTCATTTTTTTTTCAAAATCATTTAACACTTCAATTTAACTCGTATCATTTATTCTAATGGTCTATAAAATCATAAAGCTCATAACAACACAACATTTAAATGTAATATAATATCACTATGACCGCCGCCGGTCCTTTTAAAAGTAACCATTTTGTTATCATTATTAATCTATACTACTCTATAATACCATTCTGTATTTGTCCCATGTTGCAAGGCAAATAACTATTTTCATGCAGAGATGGAAAAAACAAAGCCTTACTCAGTGCATGTATAATATTCCAGACAATTAAATAAATAGATAAAATAAAATAAGCCTTTCTTGCTGGTTATACAATGTTTCTGAAATTATTTTCCTATATTAATCCTACAAAATTTTTCTTAATATAGACGTTCGGAGCATTTTTTTTTAACCCGCTTTTCCTTCGACAAAGGCCTCCTCTAAATATTTCCATTTCTGTCTATTTCTCGCCCTCTTAATCCACTCTGGATCGGCTACTCTTTTGACGTCATCTTCCCAAAGTTTCGCTTGTCGTCCTTTGTTCCGTTTTCCATCCCTTGGGTACCACTCTGTTATAAATTTGGTCCATTTCTCGTTTTCCTCTCTTAACATATGTCCTGTCCATCGCCATTTTTGTGTTTCACATACTTTTTTCGCATCTTTAAACTGATTTATACTTTTAATTTCGTCTAATCTTACTTTGTCTCTTGACTCCAATTACACTTCTTTCTATACTATTTTGACAGACGTTTATTTTCTGAGTTAGTTGTTCTGACAATGTTCCAGACAATTATGTAGATGTCCAGGTTTTCGCACGATGTTTTACGCCCTGGAGGCTTTAAGCTCATACCTGAAGGCAGTCCACAGCAAAGCTCGGTTAAGTAGTCACGGCCTCTCAAGGCCAACTACGAGATGCCATACACAAAAAAAAAAAACTATGTTTTTCTTCATCAGTCAGACAGTGATATCTAAGGTTATCATATAAAGCACATTTCATATCTGAATATGTTATTGGTTACTTGTCTTTTATATCTGAGACTTTGAACTCAAAAAGCACATCCCCAAACCTCCAAAGATTTGAAGAACATCGAGCGTTACATCAAACAAAGTTAAAATATTAAAATTAATAAATTAATTTAGAACATTGAACTTTAGTTCCATATTACGCCACTCTGGTAGTAGATACACTGGTCCTTCTAATGACGCATTACAGACAGGTTTGTGGACAATGTCCTCGAAACCAGTCGCCTGATAATAAACTCTCCCACAGCCATCTTGACCTTAGATTTAATAACTTAGATTATCTATTTATAGCCTAGTTTTGTCTACTGGCATTCTTTTATGGGCCACCTTTGTTCGACTTATGGGGTCAACGATGGAAGCTCTATTTTTTTTTAGTTTTATTTCGGAGAAAAATAGTTTTTTTATTAGTAATTCTAAGGGAACGTATTTGGAAAGTACAGATAAACAAAAGTTGAGCTTGATTAAACGCTTTAATTTGAAAAACTGTACAAGAAAAAAACAAATCAGTCTTTGCACATAGTCGATTTATTGATTTAAATTAAAAAAATAACTTCATATCCTGTATGAACGCCTAAGAAAACGCTATATATTCCAATCAGTGCTGATTACCACCTAAATGACGCCATACATAAGAATAGCTACATAGAATACCTATATCATTATAAAATACATAACATACACCTACCAATAAATCCCTGTGACACACAAAGCTTGCCGCTCTAATTTCGCCAAAAGCAGACGCCGCTAATATCTCAATTTCGAGAACGGACCTACGTCTGAGGGCAAACACACCGCCCATTAGAGCCTCACCGTCCAGCTGCTCACGAATCGTCACTTAGTTGCACTACCTAAGTGCAATAAATTAATTACGTGACAACAAAACTGTGAGAAGGCCCACAGGGAGACGCAGCAAGGTAGCCCCCCGCTGTTAGGAGACCTCACGAGAACATTGTCGCATCACACCGCTTTGTCCACCTAAATTCGCCTTCCCTTTTCGCCTGTCGAGTTTCTGAGCAACAAAAAAGAGATGAGCAATCGTCGGCGAAGCCTTTGCTCCTCGCTCATCATTTTTCACGTCTCATTCAATAACTCGATGCATAGTCGCCGAGATAGTGATCGAGTTTTGAAATATTTCGATGGGAGAGCGTTACATTCCCAAGGATATGGTGTTACTTTGCTTGCGGAATGTTTTTACCTACTTGTATTGTGCTGGACACGGCGAGGTTATGAAGACGGTCGATATGACGGTGTATAAGTTTGTTGTATGTGCACTTATTTATTTAAACTGGAAAAAGTGTTTAATATTCCTTCCTTTTACTTTTAGTTATTCAATTAGTAAACATTATTTTATGTTGGCATTGTCTTTTGAAGATCCTAGTCAACCCGTATTTTAATGATAGTTGTTTACCCAATTAGATATATTGCTCATGTTATACAAGTGCAGACAGCAGCGGTAGCCCAGTGGTAACGGCCGCGACTTACGGGCTGTAGGTCACTGGTTCAAAACCAGGCAGATACTTTCATCATCATTTCAGCCGAAAGACGTCCACTGCTGGACATAGGCCTCTCCCAAAGGAGGGGTTTGCCATAATCGCCACGCTAGGCAGGCGGGTTGGCAATCGCAGTATAGTGTTAAAATGCATAGAGAACGCTGCTGCCCATTCTCAAGTAATTAGTCCCTTAGTCGCCTTTTACGACACCCACGGGAAGAAATGGTTTAGTGCTATTCTTTATTAACGTCTAACACGGACTACTTACGGCAGGTACTTTACTTTGTGAAATTATTGCATCACCACTGCTCTCAAAACGATGAAGGAAAACATAGTGAGGAGACCGGCATGTCCAAGAACCATACATTCGAAGACATCTGATATCTACCAACCCGTACTGGGCCCGCGTGGTGGATTGCAGCCCACTCCCTCTCACCGAGAGGAGGTCTGAGTCCCAGCAGTGGGAACATTATAGGCTTGTTATGTATATAAGTTTAAGCACCGCTATGTATAATTCACTCGGTGAGGTTTTATAATATGCGCGAGCTTGGGCAAAAGACATTTTAAATCAGCTGCTGAATATTCAATGAAAATAGGTAGGGTTGAGAAAGAAATAATAGATAGGATGTTTAATAAACACAAGAAGGACTTCGCTTTGAAATATATCCTTACGTAAAGCATGCCTTTAACAAGATGGTGTCATCAGTCATGTTTGTGAACGGGCGCCATCAGTAGGGACTGGTCATGTCTTAGCGGCCATGGCTTATTTTAATTTAATTTCATTTTTGAATTGTTTTTGTTTTATTTTTTTTATTACATGTGAGAACGATGCAAAACGTCAAAGGCGTCCGGCATTTGTCGTTTTGCATCGTTCTCACATGTATAATTTCAACATGAATGATGTAACCAATATTTTGTAACCATAATATGTTAGTTTAGAAGAGTGTCCGTGGAGTTGCTTGCCCGTTGTTCTCCATAGGCTACTAAGCTTTGGAATGGGCAACTAGCTTCATCTTTATGACTGACCGACCACTTGTTAATTCAAAAGTGCCTGTAATTGGTTTATTTTAAATAAATGCTTTGAGTTTGATTTAAAAACGCAAGGACATAGAAAAATATCCAAAATGTCAGGATCACACGGATCTCACGTTTACCTATAGACAACCACAAGTAGTGTAACCACTATTCAGCAAGTGAAATAAATCGGAAAAGCCATTTACCACATCTAAATCGTTCAATGAAATCCCGAAACAATTCTATTTGCATCACTGAACACGGTTATAACGCGTTCAGAAGCGTCAAGGCGTTGCAAGTCCCGTATAATGTAATTTAATTCTATGCAGCTTACAAACCCTTTGCGACAATGAGACCCAGAATACTTTGTTTGGTATTGTCGGCTACTTTACAGATTACATTCATTGTAATACATAATAGTTAGGATGCAGGTACAGTTATATTCATCGAGTGGTCTTGCACAGATGTTTATCAGTAAAACAATGTTGTAAGTTTAGCAAACTGACAGTTTTTCGGGGTTTCCCTTATCTGTGTATCTTGGGAGTTTGTCGCTTTGAGCCGCCGCGGTTTGCACCTATTTGTTGAAACGAGTGTTATCTTGCAGATTAAGGATGTTGGAGATTTTGGTGCTGGAGTTGTGGGCGTGTGAATGGTTTAGTGAATGAGTAACTAATGACGATAGAGATCTTTGATTGTTTTGTTTTTTTTTTTGAGGAACAACTGTGGACACGGACATATCACATGGTAGCTTGATCTTGAGCCTAGTCGAGACTAGTTAATTGGGAACAGATCAGGTTAATATTTGCAATTACAAGTAGCGGCTATTAAAGCTGAGGTATTAATTAGTAGGATTAAGGGTCAGGTAATCGCCGTTGACCTTGGCTAAAAAAAGTGCGCGTCGCGCTCACACCTCCCGCCGCCGCCGCGCCGCGCCGCCGTCATTCGGTTTCATAGAGAATATTCTTTATTTTTAGTAACGAAAATATGAATATTATTTGGAAAAAAGTCACAGATATAATTATTATAGATAATAAAATAGTCCTTTCATACAAAAATAAAACAAGAAAATATCTTAAGTAGTTTGAAAGTAATATCGTATTAAACTAGACCGTCGGACGTAAAGAATAGCACAATCCCATTTCTTCCCGTGGGTGTCGTAAAAGGCGACTCAGGGACTTACTAGAGAATGGGCAGGGCTCTACGCATTTTAATACCATACTGCGATCGCCAATCCGCCTGCCAAGCGTGGCGATTATGGCAAGCCCCTCTCCTTTTGGGTGAGGCCTATGTCCAGCAGTGGACGTCTTTCGGCTGAAATGATGCTGATGATGATGATTAAACTAGAACGCATACACATCAACTCAACATGTGAATATTTAGGTGTTTTAATAAAATACTTTATGAAATAAATTCAGGAAGTAGGTACTACAGTCGCCAGCACATCAAGTAAAAATAAATAAATAAAAATAAAATATGTTTATTTCATATAACCATTTGGCTTACATTGCATGTGAAGTCTCCATTTAAGCATAGAAAATGCCTGTAGTTGAAGGCTCCGCTCTTCCCTTACATTATAAACGGACGAGCATAAACAAAGGTACAAAGGTTATACCAAACTGTCAAATATAAATAGATAGGGATGTGATATAGGTAGGTATTGAAAAAAAATCTTTATTTGAGAAATCAATATACCAACGTTGCACAATTCATGTAGTTTTCAAATGAGCAATGAAAATAGGTATTTTTTTTTTAGTTTGGTATGTTTCGGTACTTATTATGGTTGTTAGAACGGAACTGATTCACTCTGTTCTCCGTACTAGTATAAACTGTACGAAGGTGGATCAGTTTTCCTCGTTCTCTGTGTACTTATAGTAGCAGACTTGTGACAAAATGATTATTTTAGGTAGTATATGCAGGAACGCGTTCATTAATTCACTATAACCAAAAAACTTCGCAAGCAATGGAAAATTGTTACTGAAGGCTGCGGGTGTCGACTTCATGACGAAATCCTGACTTTCTTTATATTTTGACGCCTGAGACCAAAACTACAAATGTAGTATACAGAGAAGTTTTAAGGCTTCTACAGACCGGCGCGACTCGCGACGTGACACAAAGGCACCGCTCGTCGCGTCACATGCCGCGCCGGTGTGTAGAAGCCTTTATAAAAATGTGGCTGTTATTTTACTGTGACTGTGGTTTTATTGTGGTATCTTACGACTTCCATGCGAACGAAGTCGCGGGCTGAAGCTAGTGCCAAATAATGTATTGATGTTCCAATTTATACTGACCACATCACCAGCCAATTTTTTACAGGTAGAAAAGGATCTAAACAGTTTGTAAACGCCACTCTAGATTTTGAATTTTACATGATAACGGCAATCTATCTATAGCTTAAAACAAAGTTGTTTTGTGCCTCTCTATGTAACCGCTTAGATCTCGTAAACTACAAAATGGAATTGAAATTAACGCAGAGTAAAAAGGCTAATAGGCGACAAGGCGCTGAGGGTCAGGCCAGCCCTCTTTCACCCGTGGATCGCGGAAATCGCACTTGGTCCGATGATCCGGGGATACCATATAACATTGGGGTGGTTTTAAGTCAGTAAGAGTCTGACAGACCCCTCCGCCCACCCCAAGGCGGAGGACATCCATGAGGATTTTCCACCCCGGAAACAAAAAAAAAACCCCTTTTTCACAGCCTAGCTTATCGGCTTAATGTTGCTAGCCTGTCGGTCTTTTACACACTGTACTTCGGAGAGAGTGCGCAGGAGCTCCACGACCTGATCCCACCATCTCCTTTTCACTACCGGACTACAAATATACTGCAGGGTAGCATCCGCTATTCTATTCTATTCTATCCGCACTTTATTCAGCGCTTACTCCTCCACACTTATTGTGCGCACGGCCACAGTGTGGAAATCACTGCCAGCGTCTGTTCCCTTCCACGTATAACCCGACCGATGGCCGGTGGAACAGACGAGTCCTGGAGTGGAGACCTCGTATCGGCAAGCGTAGTGTGGGACGCCCCCCAGCTAGATGAACCGACGACCTTAAAAAGGTGGCTGGGACAGACTGGATGCGGAAGGCGGAGGACAGGGTGTTGTGGCGCAGCCTGGGAGAGGCCTATGTCCAGCAGTGGACAGCTATAGGCTGAGTTGATTGATAACCCGTCCGCCTTCAAAGCAAGAGTAAACAGTTATTTACTGGGCTTGCTCGTTCCTTCATAGACCTCATCCATTGCTTTTCATCAGGCTAGATTGAGGTCAAGATTTGGCCCATCATCACCACCATCATTCTAGATCGTGGTCAAGAGTTGACCCATCATCACCACCATCATTCTAGATCGAGGTCAAGAGTTGGCCCATCATCACCACCATCATTCTAGATCGTGGTCAAGAGTTGGCCCATCATCACCACCATCATTCTAGATCGTGGTTAACAGTTGGCTCATCATCACCACCATCATTCTAGATCGTGGTCAAGAGTTGGCCCATCATCACTACCATCATTCTAGATCGAGGTCAAGAGTTGGCCCATCATCACCACCATCATTCTAGATCGTGGTCAAGAGTTGGCCCATCATTACCACCATCATTCTAGATCGTGGTCAAGAGTTGGCCCATCATCATCACCATCATTCTCCTGCCCTTATCCCAATTTATTTGTGGTCGGCGCAACATGTCCCTCTTTTCCATACTTCTATATTAGTCGTCATCTCGATATTCACTCCCTTTCTAGCCATATCATCTTTCACACAGTCCGTCCATCGTTTCTTTGGTCTTCCCCCCTATTCTTATAGCCATCGACATTCAAACTCAAAAAAATTCTCACGACATGTTCCTCATCCCTCCGCATCACATGCTCATACCATGACAACCGATTTTCGCACAACTTTTCAGTCACCGGTGCCGTTGCCGGTGTACATTAATATTTAACATAGATATATGTTATGTACAGGGTTATTTTTAAAACGTCAATAACCTCTTAATGGGTTATTGTACTCATCATTATGAACAACTTTTACTATGGGACCAAATTTGAAATCGCGTAATAAAAATCAGCTGTTCACTACATTTTACCGAATTATTCGAACATAAATGTAGGGAGCAGCTGGTTTTTTTTTCGCGATTTCAGTTTTGGTCCCATAGTAAAAGTTGTTCATAATGATGAGTATAATGACCCCTTAAGAGGTTATTGACGTTTTAAAAATAACCCTGTATATGTCCATATTTTGTCAACTCCATATTTTGACATGTCGTCAGTGCACCCGTGCGAAGCACTAGTACCTAATAATTATTATGACGTTTCTATTGTTCATTTGGGATTTCAATACTCTAACATCCTTTGAGATAATTATTAAATCTTTTCCCACATTTCACACAGTTTTAAGTAGTTTCCTTAATCTATAAACCACCTCGAAGAATGAAACTAAAGACAGTGTTATCTATAATTTTAGGTGGCGCTTTTAACTTATGCTATCGGTTTCGGGCTTAATCTTTCAAAAGGACGATTTTTTTCTTGTGTATCTTTACTTTACAGTTCTACAAAAGCTTAACATTTATTTCGGTTATAAGCAGCATGTATAATTACAGACATCGTAACTCATACGACTTTTACTGTTTTTCCTACATTAAAAGGAAAGAACTCGGGCAAATATCATTTTTTTTTAAATCTTCTTATTTTTCTTATATCACTCTCCATTTTGTAGTCATCATTATATCAATCATCATGGGAGGCCAATATTCCTCAGCAGAATCAATTTATGATGAATCAAATTCACACACAAGCATGTTTGCTGAAATATGAAAATTAGGGCGGCATCGGAAGGCTATAATCCGTAAAGAAATCCACCCACATCCGGTGGCGCTCGAGAATATTTAATAATGTGAAGTTAACGAATGGTTTATAATCTCGCGGTTAGACATGAAAAGGCGCCGGCGATTTAGAGCTTTGTACAGGCATGGATTAAGGGACGCGGAAAAGAGATGTTGAAAAAGACTTAGTTTTGATTTGTGATGAAAATGTTTAGTAGATACTTATCTTCACATCTTATAAGTGCTTATCTTAATTCAACTTTTTTTTTAATAATAAGTGAAATGTGGCAATGAGATTTGAATTGAACTCATAGATATTTCTGAAACATGTTCTTAAAAACATGCAAACCTCAGAAAACATAAAAATCTTCAGTATCTGTTTGTAAATAGTGGTTTACTTTTATTTAGCGTTGCTAAATGTAGGTATATTTATTTAAAGAGAGGTCTACATTATAAATCAAAACCAATTCCATCCCTGCCTATTACGGTGAGATAAGTCGTAAATCCTCGGTTGTTTAGTGGCTTGTTGTGGTAACAGATAATTTGCTGTTGTGTTGGCCAAACATTATGAGTCTGTTAAGATTTGGTTGATCGTACCCACTTCATTTGTATAATAATTGATTAAATAGTAGAAGAAAAAGATAAAATATGAAATAAAAATGGCGTTTCCTAAAAGCTTTCAGGCAGTGCGACTATATAAGTTGAATAAATAAGCCAATAATGACATGAATTAAATTTTTACTTTTAAAGATCTACACAATACACATTATACACTTAGCATTAAAAGTTTTGATCGATTGATTCCCATAAAAATCCTCCTACTCCCATCAGCTCATTTAATTTTCATAATTATGGAATTTATGCAAACCTAAGTCCATCCCTGCATCTACTGAGATGTTTTAGTGTCTTGTTGAGACCACAGATAATAATTTGCTGTTGCTCAATCTTTATGAATGGACTCGCCCACACCCATCCCATACCGGTAGCTTGTTATATCACTTTGCTAATTTGTTAGATTTCAATGTAAGGATTGTTGGAACATTTGTAATTATCACTCTTAGATTAGATATGGTTTTAATGGGATGTTTTTTTGGGACAGATAGAGATGTCTTAGCTTCGGTAAGGAGGGTAAGATTTATAGTGTTAAAAGCTCTTATTTTAAATTGGTTTTATTTTTCTATTGGTCAATTATTCTGTTGAGATTTTAAATGTCTTGTCCTTTTTTAAGTGCAGTACTTATGTTTGTTCGTAAAGTGCAAATTCGTGCAAAATAAAAGTTATAATCAGAGGTCCACCGAGACTGATTAATGTAAAAGTTATAAAGATCATGGGAATTGGATGAGATTCTAGATATTGATACAGAGCGATCGATCTACGTAAAAATCATGGTTTTTGTCATTTTTTATAATATATAATAATCTAAAAAGTTAAAAAGTTAAGTTAAAAAAATTAAAAGCAAAACACCTTATACAAAAGCAAGTTTTTGTGTTTCGTAAATTTTTGATTCATCAATACTATTATGCCACAAATTGAACTTACTACTACTAACCAGGAAATACCGCTCTAGGTTTCCAATAAATCAATAACTTCGAAACAAATCAATAAAAGCGCTTGGCGTGACATCTAGTGGCGAGTAGCAAGACAGCAGAAACTTGGTCGATAAATCAGTAAAAGTCAAACTAAAACGAACATATTCTTATAATCTTTATCAATATATTAAATTGCTTATTTGTAAAACATGATTTCTAGAATAAATCTATAGAAATTTATAGTTTCCTCAAAATCAACAACTTCTGTTTACGTAATTGCATAATAGATGGCGCTAGGATACAACAATTATCATGTCCATATTAATCGATTTACCGTTTATTACTAATAAACATGGAGTATGTAGTAAATCGTATTTACATTGACAATCTATTTTTAACGACCGGTTTAGCACAGTACTTATTGACCTTTGAACTACGTTTAAATTATTACAGCTTTAGGAACTGTGTAGGTTGATTGATACATATTTTAGCCTTAAAATATTCAATTTAATACGAATCCTGTCTATATCACTTAATTTCGCCATTCAAATCAAAATTATGTATCAATTAAGTGAATTCAGAAACACGATATTCGTTAAAATTAACGAAGCTTACTTAGATTTAGCAACGATAGCATCAATCTCTAAAAATCGCCTTCCAAATCCCGTATTCAGAAATAAAGCCTAATTTAAAACGGGTCCTACAGAATCCGCAGATGCCTATCACCAACAAAAGGGAACGCCGAATATACTGTCATTTCTACCATTTAACTTTTGTTTTTTCGTAAAACAACAAGTTCGAAAATGATCGTTTATCTCCAATCGGCACCCCGTTCTCGTTCGACGCGAAGGTTAACACCGATTCATTAAAAAAGGAAGTCTGGACCCCCAAAAGACTGAAAAAAGACTATAAGGAGGGGAAAAAAGACTACAGTTGGTTACCGAACGGCGCCTAGTGGTGCCGCGGCGGCGTCTGTGAATGTAAGGCGTTTTATAGCTAACGATCACGACGATGGTAGGTTGTAAATTAAATATTGGGCTATAAAAAACAGACATTCCTTTGTGATTTAGTTTGGGGGAAAATTATGATAGAATAGCCGGTTCACGGTGATTCAAAGTCTGCCGCGATGTTAACGGGAGGAGCCCAACTTTAAGGCGTTTTGTATTACCTAACTAGCTTTTGCCCGCGGCTTCTCCCGCGTGGAGTTCTAAAGTTATCCCACGGGAATACTACCGGAACAAAATCATCTTTTGTCCTAATCCAGGGCATGGTCTATCCGTGCGCCAAATTTCATCCAAATCCGTTCAGCTATAAAGGCGTGAACAGGTAACAGATAGACATACCTACCTACTCGTACCAAATTACTTTCGCATTTAATAATAGTTTTTTTTATTTTTCGATTTAATCGGTACTGAATGAAATGTAGAAAACCAATATAGAATTTGAAGTTCCAATTTCAAAAACAGAGAAAGTTTAAGCTCTAGGCTTCTAGCGTTATTCTTTTGACGTTTTAAACTTAGAACTTTTGTGAATTAACAAGATTTCACAAGTCACATGCGGGTTTACATACCGTGCCTTGCTACTCCGTGGCTATTTAAGACGCAGATATATGCCAGTGACCTTTAGTGGTTAGCTTGCGTGTTCTGTACTGAGCCCACGCAACGCCTCGTACGTTCAGCCAGTAATAGGACTCGCCCATCAAGGAGCGCTGTCCCCAATTTGACGCATTATTAATTTATTATACACAAAACAAAAGTTATTTTAATAAAACGCGGATACTAAAAGATCACTATTGAAATTATCTTTAAATTGGTTGGTTTCAGAAAAATACGCTTGGTAAATTTTGCGCCATTCTCAGTTTTTATCCGCGTTAGACAAAACTTTACAAATTAATTTCACTATGTAATATAACATAATTTAAAATATTTACATATTAAGTTATTGAAAAAATGCTCTTATTTAACATATTTTTTTTTTCAAATCATTAACATTACCAGTTTAGACGTGATCTTCAGTTTAAAATCATTAAAAGTCGGTTATCGTCGCCTTAATACTACTTACATCAAACAATATTTCTGATATAATATTTTGTTTTATCTTAATCAAAAATAGCCGTCTAAATACCCTCACGACCCCAACCCTTTAAAACAATCGTGAAATATAAAAGCACATTTAGATGTTTGAACTGATATTCGCCGGCGTGTAGTTTTGTTGCGCCCGCGCCGCGCCGTCGCTTGCACCTAATTTATACGCGTCGACTTCAACGCGATGCGCTATTGCGTCCACGACACTTTTGTGTATATGTTTACATAACGAAATTTACATGTTTGAAGCAAATGTATGCAAAGGTTTTAGTAAGAGTTAAGCATGTGACGTAGCTTCTGATTATTATTTGATTGGTTTTGCTTAAAACACAGTAATTTATAATTTAAACAGAAGTGTATGAAATACTTAGAAATAATAACTCATTAGGGTACCTTGACTTAGGGCGAGTTTCACAAAACTGAACGTGATCAGCACATCAAAATCGCGTTCAAAAGCTGTCAATCAACGGGTCAACAGTCCTTTAACAATTTCTTTAAGCAAACAGGAACTGCGGGGTAATTTACATGTTTGAAAGAAATGTGTGCAAAGGTTGTAGTAAGAGTTAAGCATGTGACGTAGCTTCTGATTATTTTTTGATTGGTTTTGCTTAAAACACAGTTATTTGGAATGTAGGGATACAAAAGTGTACGAAGATACTTAGAAATAATAACTTATTAGGGTACCTGGACTTAGGGCCAGTTTCACGAAACTGATCGCGATCAGCACATCAAAACTGCGTTCAAGAGCTGTCAGTCAAGACGTCAACTGACAGTCCTTTGACAACTTCTTAAGCAAAAAGGTACTGTGGGGTAATTGAATAACTGACATAAAATGGCAATCGATCGCAATGCCTTTTATTTTGACAGTTCAGCCACGTTCATTGCGTCATTTACGTTGTTGAGCTGAAGAATTTTTCCAACCTATGAAGCAATGGATTAGGAATTTTCTTCAAAACTCCCAACTTCTGATTTAAAGTTTGTTACGCTACTAATAGCGTAAGAACTAGGTCCGCGGGCACACTAAGGTGCCGGCTGACCTAGTTCTTACTCTACCTAGCTACAACCTTGTACATCATCATCATTATCATTTCAGCCGAAAGACGTCCACTGCTGGACATAGGCCTCCCCCAATCGGTGGAGTTGCCATAATCACCACGCTTGGCAGGTGGGTTGGCGATCCCAGTATAGTGTTAAAATGTATATAGAACGCTGCTTCCCATTCTCTAGTAAGTCCCTTAGTCGCCTTTTACGACAGCCACGAGAAGAAATAGGATGATGCTATTCTTTACGTCCGGCACCACACGGAGCAACCTTGCACACCAATAATAAAACCTTTCCTTAAGGGGACTATTACCGACTTTTGAGGCTTCTACATACCAGCGCGACTTGTCGCGCGACGCGACACGGCACAAAGGCCCCGCGTGTCGCGGGACGAGCAGTGCCTTTGTGTCGCGTCGCGTCGCGCGACAAGTCGACCCGGTATGTAGAAGCCTTTAATGATTTTATACTGAAGATCACGTCTAAATGAGTAGTGTTAATCATTTGAAAAAAATATGTGATAAATTAGATAATTTTCTCAATAACTTAATATGTGAATATTTTAGATTATGTTTATTACATAGTGAAATTAATTTGTAAAGTTATGTCTAACGCGGATAAAAAACTGAGAATGGTGCAAAATCTACCGAGCGTATTTTTCTGACAGCTTCACCAATTTAAATATAATTTAATTATTGATCTTTTAGTATACGCGTTTTATTAAAATACCTTTTGTCTTGTGTTTAATAAATTAATAATGCATCAAATTGGGGACAGCGCTCCTTGATGGGCGAGTCCTATTACTGGCTGAACGTTACGCGTTGCGTGAGTTCAGTACAGAACACCCAAGCTAACTACTCAAGGTCACTGGCATTATATATCTGCGTCTTAACGATAATCGGTATAAAAATACTTTTGATTAACTATAATTTAGCAGTTCATTAGAAACCACTTGACTCCTTTCCACAAGCCGTTGACTGACCACAAATAAAGAATACATTTGTTTAGATGGTAAATATAAGATATATATATATCTTTTAAAAAGGATTTTATCGGAGAGCAACCAATTTTCCTTATGGTAGGGTTGCATAAAAACTTAAGTTGCTGTCACTAACCACATGATTGCTATTAATAAAATAATACTCTAATTACGATGGTCTATTAGAACTTGCCTTTTACATAACATACCACATAATCAGCCGATAATGTTCCCACTGCTGGGACACAGGGCTCCTCTCTCTGTGAGAGGGAGTGGGCCGTAATCCATCACGTGGTATGGGTTGGTGGATGTCACATGTCTTCGAATTTTTAGTTCTAGGACACGCCGGCAACTTGCCCCTTAAAATTGTATAATTAAACAGATATATTTTAACCAAAAAATGACACAAACCAATTTGTAAAACCAGAATTAGGCATCTAAAAATCGAATTTACCTTTCCGTCCTCAACATCATTTATCTAAGAACTCATTCATAAAGTTGACCGCAAACTAAATTAAACGTAGACGAAAAAAAATGTAGGTAACTAAAGATTGAACGAACTCAATTAAAAATATTTCCTCTACAACCAATTCACCTCATTCAGTTACGAAAATAAAGGCAAGTCATCAGAAATCTAAAGTGTCCATTCATAAGTTGACCACATATGACTATCACCTACTACGCGGGATGTTACGGTCACAATAATATGTCAGATTTAAGGTTCTACCACACATGCGGGACATGTCGAGTTGTAACTCTGCGAAAACGAAGAAATCGATATTTCTTCTTAAATTGCGTCGCGCCAGAGTGTATTTAAACAAGGGACTTACAAAAAAAATAACGGGTTTAAAAATATCCCTAACAAAGCCGAGAATCACTTGTTCTTCCCGATTTTATAAAAAAAAAAATTGTACTGGATAATTAATAATAGTCGGCACGTAACTTGGTTTTGGCGTAGTGGCAGTAAGTTCATCCAAGTATGTATACTTATAATAATAATAAAAAAAATATTTCAGAAACAACCATAATTTGTTAGTAAACATTAATCTTAACTACTATGTTAGTAAACATGCAGTATGGACAAATAACGGACGAGCGGGGAATCAATTTTTTCCACAATGACACTCAGGAGACTGTTCGGGCTGTCCCGAACCCTCTGCAGCAGCGACGCGGCACGCTTACGTCTGATCGCTGCGAAGCCATCAGTGTGCGCATCAGCAAACATTCCCGACGCACTGCAGCAGCGTGGCAGCCCCAGCAGCATCCTGAATGCATTGTTGTATTGGACGCGAAGAACATTGATGGCTTTCTGCGTACAGCTTGTTCAGAGGCTGCACGTGTAAAATGTCTGACAATATGCTTTAAAAAGCGTCACTTTCACTTAGTGCAGCAAAAAAAAACACTTTTATTGTTTGACATTATTCTATGGTTACTACCATAATTTATTTTTAAGTCTGTCTGTTTAGAAGAAAGTTAAAGAAAGGAGAGAAACATCTAAGAAATCTTTCTTGCCAAGTTACGTGCCGGCGACTACACCTGGGTATCTTCTGATTACGGAGATATTAAAGCTCAAAGTTCCAACTTTTTTTGACGATATTTAACGAAAACAAGTTTTATAATTGTAATAACTTAAATTTAAATACTGCCACGATCCCTGTTGCACAATAAACCATAAGCACAATATTTTGTTCCGTTTGGTACCGGACGTAAAGAATAGCACCATCCTATTTCTTCTTTTGTGGGTGTCGTAAAAGGCGACTTAGGAACTTACTAGAGAATGGGCAGCAGCGTTCTCTATGCATTTTTAAAACCATACTGCAATCGCCAACCCGCAAGGGTGGCGATTATCCCCCCCCCCCTTTTTTGGGGCAGGCCTATGTCCAGCAGTGGAAGTCTTTCGGCTGAAATGATGAATGACAATATTTTGCGTTTTCACACCAAAAATTAAAGTGGTTTCCCAGCAATTACGTATTTCTGCAAAAAAAAAATACTTAGTTTGATGTACTTACGAATGTATAGATGACGGCTTCGTGATGGGTCTTTTTACACCCTGTATAATATAGATATGTAGGTAGATATCGCAAAGTCGCGAAGATGCTTCGCGAATGTGTGGGAGAGCCCTTAAATAATTACTTGTCGGGTTATCGTTTGAAGAATGCGCGAATGACGTGAAGACATGATGGGCGGAGGCTGTAGAGTTAATTTTAATTAGGCTGTATTTTGTATTAATCAAGGTAGTGATGTCATTTGTCTGGACTGATGATGTCATCGGACGAAGAATGGGAGAGAAAAAGGTATGAAAAATGTCAAGAGGTGACACAAATTAAAGAATGAGTAGCTGACAAGGAGGTTTACTACCCGTAAAATAACTTGAAAACTGCACTAGTTACTATTTTTTTACTTGAAAAAATTAAGACTACTTTCTACATCCCAAAAAGAGCGCTCGAAATACCCATCAATAAAATTGCTAGATTCTTCTGGCAATTAACTTGTAAACTGCATAAGGTCAGAACTCCCAAGTGGAACTCCCAAGTGGGACTTGGAAGTTCTGACAATCTGCATCTGCGTTTGGATCTGCATCATCCGCATCATCAATCTGGTTCTGGCAAACCTTTTCAAAATCAAAATCAATTTAGGATCGAAAACTCGAATGTCCAACGCTGACACGATGTTCGGAGGTGCTGTACCTTGAATTATTCCCTAGAAAGCTTTTAAAGACGATCCCATAAAGATAAAAAGTGGGAGTAACTTTACTTAATCAAAAGCTCACTCACCGATTACAATGTCAGCACAGGATCTATATTTAGAATACTTAGTCCATATTGATTACACTTATAAATAATGTTACGATCGTTTAAGCTTATATTAATATGGTGGCGAGTATTCTTGATTCTCATTTTCCATTGACAGCAAAACGATAAATGTTGAGACCACCGTGGTCTCCGACGACGTAACGACGGCGTCGATTATACTAATATAAACGTCTAGAAGACTGTTGTGTTTGTCTGTTTGTTTGTAGGTAACTCAATTTTCTTCTTGATGGTTTCTTGAAATCCATTCGTCTGACCTCTTTATTTATTTAACATTTTATCAACTTTTTAAGCTTATTTGTTAAGCAACAACTTTGGTGTTATTTTAATATTTCTACATCTAACCATGCTGAAGCTACCCCTTTTTTCTATTGGTCAAACGAATCTACTAGATAAGTAGAGGTGACGGCCTCCCATGCACTCTCGCTCCGAACCATGACCTGAACCAGGGCCGGGTCGTCCCCTACGTTTATAGCCATTGAAATCCATACTCATAACTTTCCTCACAACATTTTCCTCATTCCTCCGCATCACATGCCCATACCATGACCACCGATAATATCGATATGAACGAAGAAACAGCCGAAATTATCAGGAGGCCTATAAATTCTACATGGACATCGTCACGTGCAAAACCAAGTCTAAAATAAAAGTACAATTTAACAAAAATGCAATATGCACTCACAAACAAAGATATGAGTTAACGCGTGTTCTCATTTTTTTGTAACATCATTATTCAGGCCGTAATGTCATGCGAATGCAAGTGCAGTAAAATCACTTCACATCGTGTTTATCATTAGAATCAATTATTTCTCCATTTACGCGTTCGTATGTCGGCGAGCCCTCAATGTTGGTAATTTCGTGTGGACATGATCGCTTTTTATACGTTATTAAGAATTCTCGAGTCGAACGCAAAATATTAACATTAAACACCTTTAAATTATGGGTGTCAGTAGTAATGGTCATAAAATGCGTACGGTCATAAAAGGCACCGCGCGTATGTAAGGAATTCGCCCACCGCCCTTAATGTTTTCGAGTTTTGACTAAATAGAATTATGATTTTATGGTAATCATATTTGGTTAAAATTTTCCAATTAGTAGACATTAAAATACCCGTGTGATAAAATATTTGATAACCAAAATTGTGATGATGTAATGTTTTGAATTTGTTTACATTGTTGTCAAATAGTTATTTGAGTTGAGAAATAAATTATTTAATTGCCGTTTTATCTGATTAAACCAAATAATTTAACATATTTACACAATACGCTGTATCGAATACCTCATTCCTACTTTAAAACTTAGCCATTGTTTTGTGAATAACACTGGAACCTACCATAGGTAAGGTACCTCTACTTTTCATCTAGAAAACTATAATTACCATTAACATCACTAGCTGCTAAAAAAAGAACGTCGAAACAAAAGAATCAACCTGCATTGAGATGGAAATGTAAGGGCGTTGACACACCTACGTGGTGCGAGTCAAATTAGACCGGTGCCGCAATTAGGGTGATTACAGGCGACATCTGAACATCTTGTCGACAGGATGCATGTGGGCGAAAAGTATGGCCAGACAGAAAGTGGGCTCTCTTAATTATTGTGCAATATTTGGTAAAATTCATCAAATAAAAATAGTTTTTGTCAATTACATGCACAATACAGTTTTCATACGAATTGAAGACATACATGATTTCAATGCAAGTGTCAAGAAAGCATTTTTTTTTTTTTAAATTTGACTCTAAATATTACTTACTTTTTTCTGGCAACAATTTACGTGTACAACCACCTCATCTTACGTGTCATAAAACTTTTAAAATATATCGGTGATGAATTTTAGTACAGTTGTAAAGGAAACGCGTGCTGTTCCACATAATTGTACATGTCAAAATGTCAGCAGATTATATTGAATTAGGGTGTCATAGGGCCCAGTCATTATTACGTCGATTTGACTCACACATTATGAAGTACATTCCCAAATAGGCTGTACAATGTTTGCAATAATTTAGGGGTAGGTAATAACATTATTATTTTGGTTGTAGTTTAATGACAGATCATATAAGTGTTTATAACATTACCCTTGCTCTAAAACAACGAATTTAATACGAATATATTTAACCTCAAAATATATTATACTAATCCCCAAATGGATATTTAAGTCGTTACCCCAAATATGTCACAAACTATAAACTGTCTGTGATAACTATTTTACCATATTTCAGGGATAAGGAAAATAATATGAAGCACCAAGAGTTTGTCAACATCAAATTCAATATTCTACATCATACTTACTTACATACTTACATACATACATCACATCTCTTATTCTCCACATAATATCACAACTTATTTAGTATTCTAATATTCAGATTCAGATTCAGATCAGATTATTTATTTGTAAACATAGGTTACACAGGTGTGTGAGATGTTAAATTTTCGTAAGTTCTCTATGCTTTGCCATTAGGCGTACAAATATTAGCATGAGTTTTAATTATTTAAAAATATCAAATAAAAAATATAGAAACAGCTAGAGAGGATAAATCAACATAATATTCCCCTGTCAATTAATTAAATTCCAAATAAAAACTATAATGTCAAAACAAGTATCAAATTAATAAAATATTTCAAAAAAGTCAACAATAAAAATGATAAAACAGAAATGTCAAAAAATAAAATAAAAATAGGATAACTGTCAAATTAATACAAGAGCGTCAATTTATGTCTAATCTAAAAAGTGGGTATTTACAACAAAAACTAATTCGATACCTTAATTTAAAGTAGATCTCCAACAATTCTATGCCGATCTATATTTAACCGACATTGCCACTCGGAATATCCACGCCCGAATAAGAGGGAATGTTATCGCGTCATTTTTCATATTAGGAAAAACCTAATAATAACACTTTGCCCAACCCGGGAATCGAACCCAGGACCTCTGCCATAATTAGTGTCACTTGCGACCACGAGACCAACAGGGCTGCTTAAATTATAATATAATAGTAATGAAGACACATTTAAGATTCTGAAATAGCAAACTCCATACATACGTAAAACTCATGCTAATAGCATGAGTTTTAATTATTTAAAAATATCAAATAAAAATTATAGAAATAGCTAGAGAGGATAAATCAACATAATATTCCCCTGTCAATTAATTAAATTCCAAATAAAAACTATAATGTCAAAACAAGTATCAAATTAATAAAATATTTCAAAAAAGTCAACAATAAAAATGATAAAACAGAAATGTCAAAAAATAAAATAAAAATAGGATAACTGTCAAATTAATACAAGAGCGTCAATTTATGTCTAATCTAAAAAGTGGGTATTTACAACAAAAACTAATTGGATACCTTAATTTAAAGTAGATCTCCAACAATTCTATGCCGATCTATATTTAACCGACATTGCCACTCGGAATGTCCACGCCCGAATAAGAGGGAATGTTATCGCGTCATTTTCCATATTAGGAAAAACCTAATAACACTTTGCCCAACCCGGGAATCGAACCCAGGACCCCTGCCATAATTAGTGTCACTTGCGACCACGAGACCAACAGGGCTGCTTAAATTATAATATAATAGTAATGAAGACACATTTAAGATTCTGAAATAGCAAACTCCATACATACGTAAATACAAACATATTACTACTTTAATACTTTCCGTGTGGTGCCGACGTGGAGAATAGCACTATCCTATTTCTTCCCATGGGTGTCGTAAAAGGCGACTAAGGGGCTTATTAGACAATGGGTAGCAGCGCTCTCTATGCATTTAAACACCACACTGCGATCGCTAACCCGCCTGCCAACCGTAGCGATAATGGCAACCCCTCCTCCTTTTTGGGGCAGGCCTATGTCCAGCACTGGACGTCTTTCGGCTGAAATTATGGTAATGAAATTTTTCATTTGTTTTATTTTATTTTCCTAAGGAGCCTATAAACATATATCTTAAGTTCTCACTCGTTTGTTACTCTACGGGTCACAGCAATGAGGAATGGGTAATACCCCACTGTATTACAGTTCGGTGGTATGAGGCAGACTGGTGGCAATTGCCCGACGGTAGATGTCGGGACGTTGTATTATATGCTATCGCGTGACGTCAGTGTGACGCGTAGTTCGTATGTGGCGATGTTGATGCCGCTACAACAGTATCAACTAGTACGGGGTTATTGTAACTGTTCTTAGCGGCGTTATAATTATATTTTAATATCAACAATAAAGATATGGTAATAAATTGTGCAGAAATAAATAAATAATAAATCGTAGCACACACGTTGACACAAAAGTAGGTATTAAGTATTATTAGTACTTAAGTTTTGAAGACTCGTTCTTCAAAACTTAAGTATAATTATACTTTTCAACATTGCATTACCCCCGTAGGCGAAAGAGATCGTCCAACAACGAATCATAACTTTCGTCCTTCAACAAAAGTAGGTAGACAGGTCATCGTCCGAATTAGCGTCGGCTAATCGCACTCAGGAGAGAAAGTGTGTAGGAATTAATTACTATTTGCACAGTTCGCAATGAGCAACAACAAAAATAATAAACAATGTCATCGGGTCGAGAGTGGGCGGTGCTTTCGTTATCGTCGGCGACCTATTCACGCAGAGACGAATATGAAATGAAATCGTTTATTCTGTAAATATGATATTGGAATCACTTTTAAACGTCATATTAAAAAATAAAAAATAAGCTCGTTGTAGTCGACATTTCCTATCTGACTACCCCTGAGAAGAAATGGCGAAACAAACTCAGGTGTCGAAGTCTCTTTTAAAGTCCAAACATAATCTTGGTCAGATCATGTGAGGACTATGTATATCCGTATCTGAAATGGTCTTTTGAGGAAAGAACCACACAAATTTGAGTGGAACTGTCCAATCAGTGCAAGCATTTGTCAGTAATCGTGCTGCTCAACGTGTATGAAATTGAGGAAGCTTCTAGTCTTTGTAATTGCACAGAACTTTGACTATAATCTAGCTGGAAACTTAGTAGAGCTCTCAATAGTGTTAATTCCTAGCATCGGTTAGAATGTGAATGACATCTCCGTTCAAGCTCAATTCACCTAATATTTTGCGGTGAGATTTAACAGAATAGACCGGCTGAACATTCATGATCGGTAAAAGGCAATGGCTGCTGTAGCACTGGTGTTTACAGATAGTGCTGGAATGAGAGCTTTAATTTTTATGCCTCTTCTGGTAGGTACGTACACCAAATGTATAAGGAAAGTTCATGCTGAGAAATCGAATCGAATCAAATCGTAGCGGATCTGACTGCCGGGGATGCGCCGTGGACGAAACTGTTGTCATCGAGGGGAAAATGTGGAGTGGCTGGTACGGAACCGTAAGTGCTCGTTTACGGAGACGCGGGGCGTCGCGCGTGTCGACACTCGGCCCGTCCGACGTTTTTTTCTGTTTACAGAGATGCAGTGCGTGCAGCGGCCCGTGTCATCACACGCGCAAACACAAACATATGGCAATGTACGATGTTGTTTAAGAAGACGCGGGGCGTGAAGAGTAGCAGTGTCCGCCGCTGCGGCCGCGGCAGACCTTCTAGCGTGTAGCGTAGCTGCATCGCTGCAGCGCAGTAGTGGGTATCGCCGTATGCTCGTACTGGGGCGTGTGACGCCGCGGATGTTGTTACGTTTTACCCTGAACGGAGAATTAACAAAACGCAACGCCTCGTGCGCCGCCGCGATAAACGTCGCGTGTGACGTGGCTCCGCCATTTCAAGCAAACGCGTGTAAAATCGCTTCTCCGTAAAAGCTCTCATACAACGCCATACGTTTGAATTTAGTCCGGGCCGGACCGCCCAACGCGATGCGCAACGCCCCGCGTCTCCGTAAACAAGACCTAAGAAAGAGCAATGGCTGAAGACAGGCTGTGAATGATGAAAATCTAAAAAAGGTATGAGGGGTACTATCTCTACTAAAACATAAAGAAATGGTGTTAGCATTTTAGGGGTGTCACCAACGATGAGCTGATGCCCTAGCGGCCTTTTATGCATAATATTTTTGCGTAAGAAATAGTTCTAGTAGCCTGCAGCTTGAGGTTTGATTGGTTGTGTAAGCTGCGTCCCACGCTCCTGGTCTATACTTGAAGAGTTCAGCCACAAGATTGTAAATATAATTTTCTAGTTCAAGTTCAAGAAATCGGATTTTGTTTTATTTTTTTTCTTCTTTTCTTTTCTTTTTTCTTTTTCTTTCTTTCTTTTTCTTTCTTTCTTTTTTTTACTTTTTCTTTTTTTTCTTTCTATTTTTTTTCACTTTTCTATTCTATTCTTTATCAAGGCTGAAATTGAACAAAATAACAACATAATATTTTCTTAATTTTCTTAGCGAGGATCATTTGTCCAAGCTTTAGTTTTTCTTCGGTTATAGAATCATAGAGCATTAATTTTCCGAGGTACTAAACTACTCATTGCGTCTCCAACGCCTTGTCAGGGGACAAAATACTTTGACTTTTTAACAAATTACCTACGTGAATAAAAGAGCTAATCCAATTCCAAATAATAAGAAGCAAAGAAGTAGCCACTAAGACCATATGAAAGTTGTGTAAATGAATTACTTTGACAGGCAGCATATCGTATATAAGTCGAGGAGCCAGCGCTGACGCTGGCTATAAAAACACGGTATTCGTACGCCATCATGGAATCCGTCGGCTAATCTTTGAAGCGCGCTCGCTCGCAAATCACAAATCCACTCGGAGATTAACATCCATTATTTTGCATATTATTGACATTTACTACCACACTTTATTTATACGCGTCCAGAGTTATTTGGGAAGTATTTTTTTATCAACATAAAAATGTTTGTAGGAAACAAAAAGACATCAATATTTATGGCTGGGCCGATGTATGTCAATGCGAAAATTTATTTTGTTGAGAGCTGATTTAGCTGTGGATGCTTTCCGTTTGATATACGTGCTTTGTGTCCTGCTCATATACGGATAATGAGCAATACTTTTTAAAAGATCGCAAGATAAGTAGTGTTAAGTTTTGGAGCTTCAAATGTGTATAATGAGTTCGAACAATCTTGTTTTTTGAAATTGTCGGTGGTTGATCGTTTGACGGTCGTTTATTGTCGTTATGATGATACGGCCGCTGCCACTTGCGGTTTTATAGCGCTTAAAGAGTTTAGAAGTGATGAAATTCGAGAATAATAACACTTGGAAGGGTGTGGGTATGGCAGTTTAGAGCTCGTCTGACTAATAAGGATTCTTTTAGGTGAATCGAGAAGTAATTAAACTGACAGTGCCTTTTAATTTAACGCTAATTGAAGTTAAATACTAATTTTTCAGGCCTCTTTATGTTTTAGGGCATAACACCTTATTTTAGCATCGTTTAAATTCACACCAGTTTGAGTAACTGACGCATGACGTCAGCACGATATATTCAATCGATTAGATTGAGTATATCGTGCTGACATCATGCCAAAATAAGGTGGTATGCCCTAAAAAATATTATTAGCACATTGTAAAACATCATTCTCTAAATTCAATACAATCATACAACTTATATGTTCCCTTCTTGAACCTTAACCGTTATACCTTGCTGTCTGAGTAAGCTCTGTATCTCGACATAAAAATAAGTAGGTTATAACAGATCCAGTATAGCTCTTGCTGACAAGAGAGAAGAATGATAGCCCTTATCAGTAAACTATCTCGTCGTCTCCAAGATCTATCCATGTGCTTCAACTTTCTGACTGTGACGAGATCGTTACAGTCAGAAAGTTGATACCATTAGTATCGGTAAGCACCTGCTTACCAAGATACAAAAGTGCCCTTAAGAGGCAGGAATGGATGGCTGCGTAGTTCATACAAACGTAATACCAGAATAATTTGTAAATCAAACACATCTCCTTATTCCGATTAGAATACAGAATACTCGTATCTAGGTTCCCAAAATATATTTTTTGAATGGACACTGATTTAAACAAGAGTTATGAGAAAAATAAGTTTTCTATAGAAATTTTACATTCCACATATCTCGTCTTTATATCATTGTCCTTTCAAAATATATATTTGGGAACATAGATATTCTGTAATCCAATCGAAATAAATACACACCACCTTCAGAATATGTTTTTGGTATTACATTTGTATGAACAACGCATGCTACGCCGGCCCCTTAAATGGTTTATTCAAAATTTATTTTGCTTTTGTTATTAATCAGAAACGCATGTCTTTCAGTAGGTATACGAGTACCTTTAGATTGTTGCCAAAAGCCAGAACAAAACTAAGGCTGAACATGTAAGTAACAAAATCCACAAATGGGCATCAAATCTAACAGGTTGTTGTAACGCCCACCTATGATCACGAATCCTTAATTGACTTTTGGTTCTTGTCAGTGTAATGAGAAACTAGACAAATTGTTAATTTAAATGCTTGTCTAATAAAACTCAAAGAAATTATAGCGAACTATCTATCATTCTTGGCGGTGAAGGTTTTTTATTGATTTAGGACGTAGGAACCTTAACTACTCGTAAATATTTTTTTTAAATGTTGTGACATATACTGGGTCAAATTAAATTAGCTAGCGAAACTCCGCAGACGTGATGGGTATCGTTATCTAAACACGACAAAATAAAAATAAATAAAAAGATTTGATGATTAATTTTTTTTGGGTCAACGGAGCGCTGTTAAGTTTTGTTACTTGAAGTATGAGTTGATAAAATCTGTTTTCTTTTGTTTTATCATGTTTAGATATCGGTGCCCATCACGTCTGAAGTATACACGAAAAAAACAGATTTTCAAGTGACTACTAATACTAATCAAATTAATTTATTTTTTGTTTGATCGTGTTTCGATATCGATACCCATCTCGTCTGCGGAGTTTCGCTAGCTAATTTAATTTGACCCTGTATATTCGTTTTTTTAACGTGAAGCTACCTATATCATACCTATCTGGCCGGTACTTTGTCCTTGTAAAGTCGTGAAAAATACTAAATTACTAAGTGGTCTCCACATTTTCGAAAGGGTTTTCTCAAGCCAAGCACACATTACAGCCGTAACAGGATGCGGTTTGTTTCTGCTGTAACGTGCGCTTGGCTTTGTGCTGGGCAGCGCTGTAGCATAACGCATTTCATACATTGCGGTGCGGCCTCTATAGTGCACTAGTGCTTAGAAAATTTGCGAAACTTATGAAGGAGGATTTTTGCAAAACGTCGCGTTGCGCCAGTTTGCCTCATTTTGAGCTAGCCTTAAATACGATCTGTTTTACTAATAATTAATAATAACAAAATGTTTTGTTGACATTAAATAAGGCTACATTTTAATTCCGTTCCGTTCCGTTTGGTGCCGGACGTAAAGAATAGCACCATCCCATTTCTTCCCATGGGTGTCGTAAAAGGCGACTAAGGGCGAATTTCACCAATGAAACTGAACGCGATCCGCACAGCTAAGCCGAGTTCCAGAGCTGTCAGTGCCAATATTCCAAAGAAAATGATGATCGCGTTCAGTTTGATTGGTGAAATTGACACTAAGGTATTTACTACAGAATGGGCAGCAGCGATCTCTATGCATTTATAAAACCATACTGCGATCGTCAACCCGCCTGCCAAGCATGGCGATTATGGCAAATCCCTCCCCCCCCCGTTTTGGGGGAGGCCTATGTTCAGTAGTGGACGTCTTTGGGCTGAAATGATGATGATGATGACATTTTAATTTGAAGCCTTGATTCCTGAGCTAGGTGGTACCGGTGTTACAGGAGTCAGTACACACGGTTTGCCACCGACGACGGTAGGCCAAAATCTCAAGAGCCAGTACTTTTTATGACAATAATGGTGAATTATATATTATAACCTACTTTGGCTTCCAGTCATAGCTTGAAAGTTCCCAATTGCTGAAAAGTTAAGAGGTTTAAGACGCAGATATATGCCAGTGACCTTGAGTGGTTACCTTGCGTGTTCTGTACTGAGCTCACGCAACGCGTCGTATTACGTTCAGCCAGTAATAGGACTCGCCCATCAAGGAGCGCTGTCCCCAATTTGACGCATTATTAATTTCTTATACACAAAACAAAAAGTATTTTAATAAAACGCGTATACTAAAAGATCAATAACTAAAATATCTTTAAATTGGTGAAGGTTTCAGAAAAATACGGTTGGTAGATTTTGCGCCATTCTCAGTTTTTGTCCGCGTTAGACATAACTTTACAAATTCATTTCACTATGTAATATCAATATAATCTAAAATATTCACATATCAAGTTATTGAGAAAATGCTCTAATTTATATAGTTTTTTTTAAATCACGTACACTACTCGTTTAGACGTGATCTTCAGTATAAAATAATGAAAATCGGTTATCGTCCCCTTAAAACAGGAAAGATTGTTATCTAATATTTCACGTTCAAAAGCTTCGTTTGGAAGATAATTCATAATGGGAAACAATTAAGAAAAGTCCTAATTAATACACTCCTTAACTTATTTATCTGCGTACATTTATGGCCGACTATAAAATTAATTAATTCTTCGTTATAAACGTAAATCAATATTAGCATTACTATCGTATGTCTAATTTAGTTTGGATGACATCATCTGGAAACTGGTGCCAAGTGAAAGTTAATTAAATTGATATTTAATTATGTCGACGGCTGCAAAGTATATACGGATAACTACAAAATCATGATTTTACAGGAGAATGTTTTGAACGCAAAACTGTGATTATTAATAGAAAACAAAGCTCGAACAAAGGTAACAGGGAAATGGTTAAGGCAAATTTTTGGGTTTTTTGTCTCTCCAAAATACGGTTGATGTACTACTACGTACAAAAAAGTCAACTAAATGCTAACTTTTTTTTTTTTAAACGTTGCCCCACACTAGGAATTTCTCCTGTATTGTGGGTGCGTTTAAAAACATTTAAATTCACATATACAAACAGCCAGACCGGGAACAACTACTTGTAGGTCATACAAATATTTGTTCCGTGCGGGAATCGAACCCGCGACACGCAGCGCAGCAGTCAATCGCTTAACTAACTGCGCCAACCGTGCCGCCTCGACTCGTGCCGAACTGCCATATATGCGCTTCTACGCGGGACTTCTTCATAAACTTATATAATTTTAAATATAAAAAAATACAATACTATTCTTTTGTATTTTACATTGTTGATTGCTACAATAAATAAAGGTACGTAATCATTTTCCTTATTTAACTATTATTTATAATGCTGTCGTGACTTATTTTTGTTTTTACGCTAAATTAACGCAAAATTGAAAAACCGACGTTAAAACGGCTATGTAACTGATATCTTTGTTTACAACAGGTGAACGCGCCGATTGTCCGACGTATGACACGGACTAATGGTACGTATCCGTGTCTACTTCGTCACTATGTGAAAAAATGTGTAGTTGTAATATTAGTAAAAATTAAGAATTAAACAAAAATAAATCCTATAAAAAAAAAAATCTGAGTCGAATTATGAAAGAAAGTGAATTTCAAAGGTTGACTGGTATAAAATGCCTATGGCATTAAGTCCGCCTCTGTACATTTGTGTGCTTGCTTAAATAAATAAATAAATTTCGTAAAAAGTGCAGTTGACTCTTTGTACGTTGCTGCCGTCGATATGTCGCGACTGTATCTTAATCCTCCTATCTAGTAGGCGACGGATTAGTAATATTATCTTTGTAATTATGAATCGATTTCTTCTTACGTGATCAGGGTTACCATTTCGAAATTGAAAAATGTTGAAAGAAAAGAAAAAAGAAAAAGTTCTGACAAAAGCCGGGTATTTGCAAAAAAGCCTGGATATTTTACTTGTAAATCTTCAGTACTAATTATGCTTCACGAATTTTGTATAAAAAAAAACCAGACGTATGGTAACCCTTTGAGTGATGTTGTTATTATCATTAGTTTGTGTATCGAAAGTCTAACTCGAACTACTCTTACCAGTAGTTCGAGTTAGACTTTAATAATGTGTTAAAATGTAATGTGTTAAACAAAATTGGAAACCTAGAATGGTTCTTTTTTCGCACCCTCACGCCCCTAGTCGCCGCAGGAGACGCCCCGGGCGTCAGAAGTCGCAGGCCGATTTCCGGCCACCGTAGGCGCGGGCTTGTGTAGGGTGAGCGATGAGTAGCTGGCCGTCCGATAAGGACCAGGTCCGGGTTGACGGCGCGTTGGGTTCCACGCGCGCCTCAAAGTCATGTCAGCACCAACTGACGGGGTCCGGTAGGGCCAATGCCTGCCAGTGTTGCGAGTTTGTCCGAAAGGGATATCGTGGCCTTGGCACACAGGCAACTAAAAGGAACACGGGTGTCTTTTAGTCAGTAAAAGTCTGGCACGTCCTCCCGCTCCGCCCAGAGCGGGAGAAGTGATTTGATAATACCCCACACAAAAAAAAAAGAATGGTCTCTGACCCTCGGTCACTAACCATTCGTAAAAATTACGGCGCGTACCTTGCGTATTTAGTGATTTGGTAAGAGCCCGACCTCCGCCACCCCACCCGTTTCCGATACCTTCCTGATGCGTCTAATTAGTAAACCGCATGAATCACTCATTGCAGATGCACGCTCATTTGATCGGGATATGTCGTATGATCGTCGTAAAATTCCAGACTAAGTTTGCAACGAAATTTGAAGCAAGTTATCGTGGAAAATTTTAAACTAGATCAAAAAAGGTTCTAGCTGAAACGTTTCCAAAACTTGCAGCTGCAAAAAACGTCGTATGAACACGAACTTCTGCAAGGGCTGCAAAAAAGCGATTTGCAGGGAGCGTATTGTTTCTATGTGCAATCATTGTTCAATGTAGGTTATTTCTAAACAGATATGTTATTGAATAAAGAGAAAACTAGGGCTGCTCATTAAGGTCGATTCGTGGCATAAATGAAGTTGATTAAATAAACGGTGATGTTTTAATTCGTCGTTAAATTTACGAATGGTTATAGTCATAACGTTACTCGAAATTAAGGTAAGTAAACTAGGGTTTATTTATTTATTTATTTACGATCTCCTACAAAGGATACACATAATACAATATAAATCACAATAATTAAAAAGATTCTTGTACCTACGTGTGCTACTTCAATTCCATTAGACCACAGCATGCACATACTCGTATAACTAGGTTTAAACAGGATAAAAATAAAATGGAAAAAAATAATGACAAGTTTTGAAGAAATAAAATAAAATTAAAATTATCTTGTCAAGATTGAGCATTCATATTACAATTGTTTAATATAATAATTCTTACACATTTGTTAACTATTGGAAGGAAGGAAGGGTTAAAGTAGTACAGAAAAAAAATGTTATTTATTCAAACCAGGCAGAGATCAGCACTTTTTGAACGTCAAATAATAAAAGTTGATAGGTACGAGTATCCTGAATGTGTATACCTACTGTATCCTAATTTCATAAGTGCAGTCAGGGAAATGAATTGGTAAACAAAATCACACCCTACGTCAATTTCCATTTTCATACAAGAGTAACAAAAATTACACTTGTGGATTGAATATTCGGACCATCAGAGTTGTAATTCTGACAATTTCCCTGTTTTTATTTATCTTGATCTAAGATATAAAATATATAAAATAAAATTGTTATTCGAAAGGCTACACATGGACAAAAACGAAGGCAAAACTTAACAATGCAATAAAACTATAAAAGTCAACATTCACTATAACGATATTCCTACGTATCAAAAAACGGTTTTATATAATCGGTATTAATCAGGATTAAGACAGTATTTTATTACATTAATCCCAAGAGAACTGATTAAAAATATATTTTCCACGCAGATTTAGGATTAAGAGATTTAAATGAGGTTTGGTAACATGCTTTCTTGCGCGTATAATAAATTATACGAGACTGAATTATTTTCTCAGATAAGTAGATACCTAAAAACGCTTATTTGTGTGGAGTTTCTTGCCGGCTCTTCTCCATAGGAATAGGAAACGACCAATTGGAACCCTGCACCTAGCTTCTGACGTTTTATAAGTGCCCATGTAGGCTTATGTGAAATAAAAATATTTTTGATTTTTGATTTGTGCCAACTTGATTTACATTATAAATTTCTGCAAACATAGGGAAGAACTCAGGTTAGGTGGAGTGAAGGTCTTCACAGGGCAGAACTGCCTCAAGGTCTAGTGGTAAGACCACCTGTCTCAGACCCCGAGGTTAAGGGTTCGATTTCCAGCAGGGGCTACATTTTCCACGCAGATTTAGGATTAAGAGATTTAAATGAGGTTTGGTAACATGCTTTCTTGCGCGTATAATAAATTATACGAGACTGAATTATTTTCTCAGATAAGTAGATACCTAAAAACGCTTATTTGTGTGGAGTTTCTTGCCGGCTCTTCTCCATAGGAATAGGAAACGACCAATTGGAACCCTGCACCTAGCTTCTGACGTTTTATAAGTGCCCATGTAGGCTTATGTGAAATAAAAATATTTTTGATTTTTGATTTGTGCCAACTTGATTTACATTATAAATTTCTGCAAACATAGGGAAGAACTCAGGTTAGGTGGAGTGAAGGTCTTCACAGGGCAGAACTGGCTCAAGGTCTAGTGGTAAGACCACCTGTCTCAGACCCCGAGGTTAAGGGTTCGATTTCCAGCAGGGGCTACATTTTCTGTTCGGTTTGGTTGGTGGTAGGGCTTGTGCAATGTCCACTGTCGTAACCTGCCTAGCCTTTTCCCAACTATGTTCGGGTCGGCTTCCAGTCTAACCAGATGTAGCTGAATAACCAGTATTTTACATAAAGCGACTGCCCATCTGACCTCCAGAACGCAGTTACTGAGTAATACAATACTTCTTGTCCCAGCAGTGGGAACATTATAGGCTGATTATGTTGTATAGCAATGTATCGTATCGACAACGAGGTAACGTGACACGTCCCTTCAACTGAATTTGAATTGTAATTTATAGTTCATCTACTTGTCAGTTTTTGTCTACTACTTGCAACTAGCTTTCCTCTGCTCACAACCTTTCCCATGTTCCACTAAACGTTAACATTCAAAGACAACGAGGTAATGTGACGCGTCCCTTCAACTGAATTTGAATTGTAATTTATAGTTCATCTACTTGTCAGGTTTTGTCTACTACTTGCAACTAGCTTTCCTCTGCTCACAACCTTTCCCATGTTCCACTAAACGTCAATATTCAAAAACAACGAGGTAATTTGACGCGTCCCTTCAACTGAATTTGAATTGTAATTTATAGTTCATCTACTTGTCAGTTTTTGTCTACTACTTGCAACTAGCAGCTTTCCTCTGCTCACAACCTTTCCCATGTTCCACTAAACGTCAACATTCAAAGACAACGAGGTAATGTGACGCGCCCCTTCAACTGAATTTGAATTGTAATTTATAGTTCATCTACTTGTCAGTTTTTGTCTACTACTTGCAACTAGCTTTCTTCTGCTCACAACCTTTCCCATATTCCACTAAACGTTAACATTCAAAGACAACAAGGTAATGTGACGCGCCCTTTCAACTGAATTTGAATTGTAATTTATAGTTCATCTACTGGTCAGTTTTTGTCTACTACTTGCAACTAGCTTTCCTCTGCTCACAACCTTTCCCATATTCCACTAAACGTTAACATTCAAAGACAACGAGGTAATGTGACGCGTCCCTTCAACTGAATTTGAATTGTAATTTATAGTTCATCTACTTATCAGTTTTTGTCTACTACTTGCAACTAGCAGCTTTCCTCTGCTCACAACCTTTCCCATGTTCCACTAAACGTTAATATTCAAAGACAACGAGGTAATGTGACGCGTCCCTTCAACTGAATTTGAATTGTAATTTATAGTTCATCTACTTGCCAGTTTTGTCTATTACTTGCAATTAGCTTTCCTCTGCTCACAACCTTTCCCATGTTCCACTAAACGTCAACATTCAAAGACTCATTACACACCATCCGACTCACAAGTTAAGTGTATTGGATAACATTTGCGACGAACCCAGCGGCTCCGCCCACGCCGCGCGGTTACCGTTTATTGGCTACCCGACCGAGGGTTCCGTACTGAATGATACTATTCCATTTTTAAATCTGTACCGCGATGTTGCTATAGGCTGGTGTCATGTTGTGGTGTGGTGTGTTGTTTAAAGACTTGACGGCTCGATTTGGATTGATGTGGTATATTATGTTCTTGTGTAGATTAGTCCTATTGTATCGTTTCGTTAGGAAAAATAGGCACCTCTTCAAATCTAATATCGAGCTAAATGAAAACTATAACCGACGGAACAAGAATAGATTAATACTACCCATGGGAAAAGCCCACATTCACGATTAGCTAACATATTTAATAACCTACCGGAAAGTTTGAAATCCCTACCAAATGACTAAATTTTTTCGAAACAGTTGAAATCTCTATTATTAAAGAAAGGCTACGAGTATACCGTTGAGGAATTTAAAACTGACAAATTGTAAATCGATCGACCTTGTGGTACTATTAAGCTTGACGTAAATGTGTGACATATATTATATGACTTAAATGAATGAACGAATTGTTAGTAATAAATGATTGGTTAATGATTAGTATAATGTAATAAATTGCAATAATTAGAATCAATAGTATGTAATTAAATTTAATAATAATAATTCGATATATTACACAATTTGCAATGCCCTTACAGGGTGCATGTCTCAATACTGTGTCATGAAATTTTAATGCATGCCTACTAACCAGTGTTTTACATGTTAGCAAATAAATAAATAAATAAAATAAATATTCTGTTGGAGTTACATAAGTTTTGGGAATGCTTAAGTGCGACTGATGATCAAGAAATGTGTTTCGTCTACTTATATGAAACTCAGGTTACCTAAGTACTACATCTACCAAAATCTATGGACGACAAAATGGGGTGCATAATAATATGTGTTATGAAACTGCATACCTACTAAGTTCGTAATTTAGTTTTTAAATAAATCTAAGTATAAGCAAAGATATGAATATAATTATTTTTAAATTCTTTTTCAGGAAAAAAAAAGATAAATCTGATTTAACATACCTGTTTTATTATGTACCTCCAATGGTCCTTTACCTTGTTACATTGTATAACGGGAATTTATTTTTTTAATTTAATACAATATCAATCTTTTTGGCAATAATGTATAATTAATAATATGTGAATGCAAATTAGGGTGGGCACTGATACCTTTATTACAAAATATTAAGTTATCATAGCTTAAGTATTAGCAGCAACTCTAACATGTTAAATAATGTAAACCTATTTCTTTATGTTAATTTTGTTGTGCAAATAAACACTTTATTTCATTTAATTATAAATAAATGTCTAGATAGACAAAAAAAGCAGAGAACTGGTCGAAAAAAATTGCGTCTAACTGTTGGCCGCAAAATGTACGCCGACTCGAATGCCACAATAACAGCACAATAACGTGGCACAAGTGTAAGACGTAGCTATCACAAACACCAGCATAACAAAGTTGGCCGGTTTGTTTTAGTTCCTTTGTAGCGCGACACTATCTAGACATATACCCCCTTATTACAAAACAAGGTTTATATTCAGACCCCGGTTTAAAACATGGAGCCATTATTGAATTTCGAACTTTATTCCGTCTACGCTAAAGTTTCTAATAAAAAACTGGCAACTTAGTACTGAACTAAGTTTTCAGTTTTGTATAAAGAACGGTATTTCAATCACTGTTACGTTCTTATTACAAAAACTGGCTCCATGGTTTAAGCCATGTCAAAATATAAATCTTGTTTTGTAATAAGGCGGATAGGGTCTTATTACAGAACAAGGTTTATCTTCAGACCCAAGTTTAAACAATGAGCTATTATTGAATTTCTAATTTTATTCCGTCTACGCTAAAGTTTCTAATACAAAACTGGCAACTTAGTACCGAACTAAGTAATCAGTTTTGTATAAAGAACGGTATTTCAATCACTGTTACGTTCTTATTACAAAAACTGACTCCATGGTTTAAGTCATGTCAAAATATAAATATTGTTTTGTAATAAGACGGATAATAATCAAAGTCTATTATGTTATACCAGCCAAAGAAAAAGTCTTACATTTGTAAATTCGAATATCCAATATCCCCGTTAACTACCTTCTCAATCCTAAATCACCTTCTTAACTTTACGATAACTTCACCCAAAACACGATTTCAATTAATTCCGCCAATTTTTATAACTCGCATTAAAATTAAGGGGCTCCGCATTTTTATCGATTTGCTCTCATTCGGTCCCATTTGCCCTCCGACCCGTTACCTGTACCGTTAATTATCCGGTCTTTATTTGAATATTTTGAATGCAGTAACGGTCGCACCTTATGCGGGACAATTAAAAAGTGACGCATCTCAATTCGCCGATTCGCTGACTCGATGCATCGATGTCATCTCGACTCGAGAACAGTAACTCGATTTACGATGTATATTTTTGATGTGCAATGAATTGATTTGTTAAAAAGGCGTAGGTAGTGAGAGTCATTGTTGCGGAATAAAATTTTCTAATGTCGCACGTCTTGTACAATTGCGTAAATTGCTTTGATTTAGGTGGCCCAGCCAGTTGTGTAAGTAATTTGAGCTAAGCACGAATCTTTATCTGAGTACTTTTAATATCAAACAAAATGTTTTAAATTGCTTCTTTTTCCCATCGCTACAATAAATTTCGTTTTCTATAATATGATGCTTTAGAGTTTTCAATAAACTGATTATCTTTTTCTTTCGTAAATCAGTGTGGTTCGATAACTGTTTTCTTTAAGAAATGAGTCTTGCTGATGGCGGATGGAAATTAATGAACAAATCAAAGTCAAGGGTTATATTAATGCACCTCAGTATAAAAAGTAAAAGGGTCGTTCACATTGACGTGTTCGGCATCCCGTTATACATTCGCACCGGTTGCATCATTCGCGCTAATCGAAAATTCTTAACGTGTTATCTTAAATTTCAAGCCTCTCACCAAAATGAATCATGTCCCAAAATGAAGCATCGATAATCGAACTTCAATTTTGCATGCCCCTGTACAAAGAAAGCACTTTTACTTTTTTATTAAATTCGGTTTTCTCACGGCACGACGTGACTCACGTCGCTCTCTTGCTTTTCGTCGTGTGTTGGGACCCTTAATTATGACGTCATAACCACGGCCCGCGGCTGCGTTTTTGTTCGCTTTTCAAATTTCAATTTTTAATTTATTCGCTGACACAGAGGCTGTATATCTTGGTTTTGTCTTTTATGCCAGTTAAGTTGGCGATGTTTGTAAAACTGTTTGTTTATTTGTTTACTATAGACCGCCCAGGGTTATTTTCGGTTCTAATAAAGTGTAAGATTTATTAATCAAGACTTGTATGAGGAGGAAATATTGTTAATTGTGTGTTGCCAATGGTTTTAGTGAAGACTGGTATTTAAATAACTTAATAATTTGCAATAAAGTGTGTATTATATTCTAAATATAGACGGCATAATCTTAAAGTGGTATAAAATTGTTGAATAAAGAATGGTTCACGTAACTAGTTCATTGTCAGTGGGAGCAGTACTGGGCGATAAGATTAAAATATTAAGTTCTCAACGGCCTCAATGGTCAGTACAACAGTGAAATATTTTGCGCTCCTTTACACTGTACAGCCACAATAGAAGTCCGCTTTACGTCCTACCTACTGCGAGGATGTAGAGGGGCCACATTCTATGAAGCTATTTGGGACTGCATGATTTTAGAACAAAATCCTTACTAATATTATAAATGCGAAAGTAAGTTTGTTTGTTGCCTTTTCACGCTTAAACCACTGAACCGATCATCCTGAAATTTTGTTGTCGGGTGTACAGGAACGGACATAGGGTACCTTAAATCCCAAAAAAAGTACTGTTCCCGAGAAAAACAACAATAACGATCCTATGAGAATAGATGGCGCCACGTGTCTTTCGAAATCCGAAAGTAAGTTTGTTTTTTTTGTTTGTTACCTTTTCATGCCTAAACCACTGAACCGATCATCCTGAAATTTTGCGTATACGTTTAAGCGTTCGTTTTGTAAATTCTAAATTAACGCGAGCGAGGCCGCGGGCAAAAGCTAGTATATTATATTAGGCCAAGTTCACTGCAGAAAATAGTTCTTCTCATTCAAATTCAAAATAAAAATATTTTATTACACATAAACCTACATGGGCACTTATGAAACTTCAGTAGCAGAAATTACACGGTTACTCATAAAAAAAAATGTTTTTACAATGTTTTCAAATTCTGTAATTTGTTTTGTATTGTTTGTTTCAAATTACAGTGTTAATAGGTATGGGAGGACAGTGTGGGCCTGTCAACAAGTACCTGGTACTTAACAAAATAGAAAATGGTCTACAAATCTATAGTCTATTAAGCCTACAAATGGCATTGACAAGCCAGGCAAAACATACAATGGATTATTTAAAAATTCCTCCTATAAATTCTAGGGTGATGGATTTTGCAAATAGCTTCACTCAAAAACAGCGGTTCTGTAAGACCCAACCATAGATACCAAAAAAAAATGAATACCTACCAAACAGCAGCATCAACTCCGAATGTAATATTCCGGTTGATATTAGGCAGAAAAACAATAAGTTCTAAAGAGGTTTTTGTCTTCAAAAGAGTAGGTAGATTAATATTAACAGCTCCACCCAAAAGATTTCAAATGTCGTTTTTCGGCTGTAAATAGTCTTAATTACAGCCGAAAAACGACATTTTGACGCAAAGCTTACTGCTTGACTAGAACTGAAAATTTTCATCAGTACATACTAGATTCATTAAACCTCCTTCGCCAGAAGGAAGAACAAGTCAGAAACAGTTTTTTTCTCTTTATTAATTAAAGGGGGTTTTTATCCATACGGGTATTTCAACCCCATCGTACCTTATCAATTATTCAACTTTAATTAAAGTAACTACAACTTTAACGATATATATTATACTGTAATTAAAATTGAATCACTCACACACATTACATGTTTTTCCAAAATGTCATTCCTAAATTCCTAATGATGTTAAAATTTGTGTTACGGTCCCCAATGTTATTTAAAACTATATCCTATATATATATATACTATACGTATATAACTAAATCCTTGTGATGACTTATGCATTGAAACATGGTCGCCCACAATGGGCCTTATTAGCAGGCAAAAAGTCACCCAAAGGACAATGGAGAGGGCTATGCTGGGAGTTTTTCTACGTGATCGAATCAGAAATGAAGAGATCCGCAGGCAAACCAAGGTAACCAACATAGCCCAAAGAATGTCCAAACTTAAGTGCTAGTCAGAACAGATGTCCGATGGGGCCGAAAGGTTCTGGAGTGGCGACCGCGTACCGGAAGAAGTAGCGTTGGAAGCCCTCCTACAAGGTGGACCGATGACCTTTTGAAGGCCGCAGGAATGCGCCGTATGCGGGAAGCACAGAAACGGTCGAAGTGGCGGAACTTGGCGGAGGCCTATGTCCAGAAGTGGACGTCTTTCGGCTGAAATGATGATAATGATGAACTAAATTCTTAATTCGGACAGTCTCAAAGGACACTGCACACAGGGACCCACCACTGTTCCCAGTTGATGTCATGAATGGAATATTCAAGGCGTTATAAATAAATATAACTGTCGTACGCGGTCTAAAGAAAGTGCTCCTGCGCAGTTCGCTCGTAAACCTCACTTACATCTCAATAAACATATCCTCAGTAGCGGTTATCGTTTTGCAAATTGAACTCGAAATGATAACTTTTATTGTTATGTTAGTGTAAAGGTAATGTAAGTAAATGGTAATGTTAAAGTGGTCGCTAGTGTATATATAGCCTTTTAACAATGGAAGTCGTTATTGGCTTCTTGGTTGAATGGCGGTAAAAGGGTTAGGTCTTGCAGCCTCATTGCGTAAATCTCGTAAGAAATGTTATTTCCCTTCGCAAACGTAACAAAAAAAACTTATAGACCTTTGAAAAGCAGAGAGCTTCTTACTAGAATATGTTGTCTTATTAGTATCCAACGAGTTAATTCATCACCTACTTTCTTTATCTTTCTAACACCAAACTTTTTGATTATTTACGTTTAAAAGTAAAAAGTAATTTTAAGTAGTCAACTGTTTATTTACTTTTTTTTATTAGCTCAAAGTGATAATTTTTATTGTTATCTTAGTGGACTAAATATTAATGTTAAAGTGATGGATAATCACGGGACACTGCTCGCTAAACAAACACTTCCACACAATAGGTATAACGAACAGGCCTCTGTGCAGGACTTCCGTGGTGGCGGAGGAGACCGTTGCGCATGTGCTCTTTGAATACACAGGCGTCACCCAGATTAGAACAGAAACCCTCGGGGCACCCAGATCCTTCACAAACGTTTTAAACAGACCAGGAGACGTGATCAACTTCTGGAGGGAGGTAGGCTGGTTGGAATAACCACCGACGGCCGCCATGGCCCACGCACAATGGTCCGCGTGAGAACTAAGTGCGGAAACCAAACCTGCTAACATAGAACATAGTATTGGATAGTTTAGATACAGCATTTTAACAATGGAAGTCGTTATTGGCTTCTTGGTTGAATGGTGGTAAAAGGGTTAGATCACGAAGTAATATATTTACTACGTGGGTACTGCAGCCTTATTGCATAACTGTCTCGTAATCATACTAAGTATCTTCAATTTTGATAAGGAATAATATGTAGGTATTGCTAGGTATGTCGAGGGGACAGTTTTTTCAAACGTATGGTTGGGTGTGGTGGCTACATTTTTAATCGACCGTTGTTTTGTATTTACATTTTGATTGATCTAATTTCAATAGTAAAGTATCTTTTGATTGAATAAACACAGAGGGCTGGTAAAGTGAGTTCGAGTAAGTTCCGGGGGTTGGCTCTTAAAAGAGCTGTTTGCCGTTTTTTGTCGCTGCTGCCATGCGCTGCCACCGACGCCGACGATGCCGTGGAAGTCGCAAAATGTAATACACTCTCGACCCACCGAAACGACAAAGAGATTATAAGGTAGAAGAGAATATATCGCTTTGGGAAAATGGTCAAACTACGCCATTTTTGACACTAGTTTCCGCAAAAAGCACCCTAATTGTGTCAGATTATGATTGATAGTGTGATAACACTATCAATCATAATCAAGAATTTATAGTTTTTAGTGCCTACTGCTGCTGAGGAGCCTTGGCAAAGATAAAGCTGCCGCACGGTTCATTAGGTTAAACTACGCTTACCGGGGTTGGTTTGTGGATGGGACCATCTTTACATACCGAGACTCCTCCGTGCCTCGGAAACTACGTTAAGTCGTTAGCCCCGGCTTTCATTCGTGGATCTTTGACAGTCGTTACGGGTCGTCAGAAGCCCAAAAGTCTGTGAACCAGTCTTACCAAAGGGTATCGTATTACCCAGTTACTGGGTTGTGGAGGTCAGATAGGCAGTCGCTTCATGTAAAATACTGGTATTTAGCTGCATCCGGTTAGACTGAAAGCCGACCTCAACGTAGTTGGGAAAAGGCTGAGCAAATTGATTGACCTACGTAGCGGGCCAAGCACGGGCGTGCCAAGACGTTTGTGACAAGACATGATAAATTATCTCATGTCAGTTTGTACTAGCGTTTTATGACAAAACAGTTTTATCGCTCAAACTGTGATAGAATGTGTGACTCAAGTCATGTCACAGGTAGGCCGTGCTCGCCCCGCTGCATGGAGAAGCTTCGTATATCGCGAAATTGTCCACTATTATAAGTCTGTCATTCTATACGTGGTTCAAAACCAGTCCAACAACTTTCCAGTTTTGAAAGTCATAAAACGTTAAAGTCTTAATTATATTCTTACAGACAGAGTTAGTTTAACTGTTGTTTGTCCACTAAAGTAATATCTCATTAAACTTCATTACTTACCTATTAACCTAAACCCACTAGGATTGATCAATCACTGACTTACCGATTGAAATAATTAAACAATAAATACTAAACATAAAGTCATAACTAAACACCTACTTCCATATAATATTTCATTACAATTTTACTATCATGTCCTATTTACTATGATATTAGTATAATTGATTTTCTGTGCAATATTAATTTTATCAGCCAAGAGTCGTAAACACCGTAACCAAGAGGTATAAAACTTATCGGTTCCATATATTTTAGTGGAAATTTAACGTTTTAATATTGTACACCCACGAAAATCTATAAACCGTTATGTGCAAAGATACATTAGTATTTAGAGTTTATTATTGCGAAACTTATTTAGAAAGGTGTACGTACTTTATGTTGGCGGTTTTCATTAGTAGATCAATGTTATATTTGCCTACATGTGTTTTTGCAAAAACACTTTAAAAAAAAAAAAAAAAATCCGATGTGGTCTAGATTTTATACACAATCATCAGACCATATTCAATGAACTACGGATAATTTTGGTATGAATCTTTTCTGCCTACAACAACCACAAAAAATCGTCTTGTTTAATATTCCAACTACTAACTACTAACTACAAAAAAAATCGGTATCTTTAATGTTTAACCAATTTTGTTTTTAATTTTCCCTATTCCTAAGTGCAAGCATGTAATTTTTAGGGTTCCGTAACCGAAGGCCCTATTGCTGTCACTAACGTGTTAAACGGTTGGGGCTACTGTCTTCAAATTAGCACAGTATAAGCATCTAGTTGACGCAAAGCCATAAAATTATATATATATATATTGTTTATGTCTCGGGAATGTCAAGGGATGCTCCCTCAGGGGGCGTAAAAAAATTGACCGATGAAACAACGATGATCCACTCGATGACTCGTTGTTTAGAACTCATTAAGTAGATAAATATTGTATTTTTTGGTTTATAAAATATTGGAAAACAAAGGAATGAGCAGCCACCAAAGACAGCATTTTTTACAAAATTTTGTTCTGAAGAATTTTTTAACTTCCCATTGACCTATGAACTTTAAATTTGATGATAATGTTTCTTATTTATTACGTACGTATATTTATTTAACAAATACCATTAGATTTATAAATCATATTTTTTCTTTAAAATTCCCTAATTTTTCCTATTACAACCAACTTGATTTTGCGGTTAAATGCGTAGAACAGAAGGGATGCGGGCTGCGGCACGCCACTGCTACGGGTCAGGTCACTGACCTACTTCGTATGAATAATTCTGCCATCGGCCGGTTTTAGTTTAGTTCAGAAAGAAGAAAAAATGATTCAATAATTCTGTTCAGTAACACTACGCGTAGCAAACATGGAAGTTAAACTCAGTTTCTCATCTGCATAATTAATACCAACTCTATGGACAACCAAAGACATAAAATTCTATTATTACATTCCCACATCTTCACCAACATAAACTAAGATGCTACTGTTTAGTAATAATTGGAGTCCAGTCGCGTTCAGCTATGCTAAGGCGTTGATTTTGCAACTAGTGAGTTATGGCCATAAGACCGTTGATACGTCACCGTAAGTTATGGCCGGGCTGGTTTCATTCAGACTTCCCATTCATGTAGACTAGGCTTTAGTTTGTGGAACAATGAGTGGTTGTTTACTGTGTTAACTTTGGTGTTGGTGGGTCAAAATGTAGTTCATTTTGTACATTTTATGAGGTTACAAACTTGCATATAGACTTACTTAGATCCGACCATAAGAGCGTTTACGACGTACGGCATTTCATACAAACTTTCAAGCCCTTGTTTTTCGAAATGACAGAACAGATTTTATTGAAACTTCATACGCATAAGCAGGATACAAAGGTCTAAATAGTTAGTTAAGAATATTTTAGAAAAATTGTGTTACAGACAAATAAGACCGAATTTAAATTTTCCATAGAAACAGAGATTTCCAGTTATCTGTTTTTAAATAAGACATTTCGAAAATGTTCTTAACTAACTTTTTAGACCTTTGTATCCTGCTTATGCGTATGACTTGAATTTTCATTTTTTATTCCTCAATTCGTCTATACAACATTATTTTTAGTATATGCGAAACCTGAATATAGTTTGTTCAAAATAAGGAACTGAATCGATTTCAATAATTTTTACACCATGTTCTATTTTGTCCCAAAAATATGTATGTGTGACGGAAAATGTTACCACCATTTAATTACTTACAATACAATCGCCGCCGCCGTACGGTAAAGGTAACTACTGCCAAATTATTATCAATGAGCGCAAGACGACCCTGGAGGCGCGGGGGCACCGTTAGCATGTTTTTGTACGGACAACCCGGTAACTTAGCAACCTTATAACTTTGTGATTTTTCATGATACAGTTTTGAAATTTTGTACTTAGATTCTTTACATAAAAATACTAGACACGTGTTTCGGGTTTCGCATGTACTAAAACTAATGTTGTATACATATTATATATGTTCGGGCATATCTATTTGTTTATGAACCGATTTTTATAATTCTTTCATTTGGTAGAGGAAGGGGAAGGGGAGGAGGAAGATCCGAATACGTATTTAATCCACTTTGTGGATGTTGATGATGTTCAAAGTCAAAGTCAAGTCAAAGTCAAATTGTTTATTTCAAATAGGCACATACAAGGCACTTTTGAACGTCAATATTTACAAAAAAAAATAGAATTGATTCTAGTCGCCCCTTCCAAAATGTAGTTTCGTATGGAGAAGAATGAGCAAAAACTCCACCAGTACACTTTTAAAATCTTGTACAATATTTTTATAGGTACATTAATTATATGTGAAGACGATGCACCTAGAATAAAATTACTATACCACAATAGGTAATAAAAAGAGTTAAGAATGAAGCAATGACAGATAAATTAATTAGGTGATAGAACATGGTGCTCACATATTTACAAAAATTGTAAAAAATATATACGATTTCCTAAAAAATAACAATAATATCAGTGTGAGTTAAGGTAATCACAGAATTTAAAATAAAAATAATAAATTATACAATTAAAATAGCAACCTGTTTGATTTTGTCTGTTAGTAAACTTCCTGTTACTGTTGTTTACATAGCAAATAGTGGTTTATGAATTGGTGTGGAGTAGGTACTTACCACAACTAAAAAGTAAAAAATATTTTTTTTTTTACAAAAAAAACAACCAAAAATTTTCGGAAGTCGGTGGCAAAATACGAAAATACAAAAACATAGACACCGACTTGCGAAATTTTTATTTCTCCCATTTTTTTTTTTTTTTGTTGTAAAAATGTTTTCTCGATTCGCAGTCGATCCAGAGTAGGTACTTGCAAGCCAACCTTCCATTTTTAGAGTGAACTCACCGAAGCGTAGGTGATCATAAATCGACTCTCATATAATATTACATTTCGCGCCACTATTGTCTATCCTTACTCGAGACGCCATTATTCTGATACCCGCTGGTAAAACTTTATTTCTTTACGGATCTTTATTATTTTACACTTTATATCGTTGGTCCGTGGTGGTCGCTGCATTTGCGCACTATAAACGATATATTGTAGCAAAATGGTGAGTAATCGAACCATATTTATGATCCACTACAATAATAATAATGTCGGTGGACATTTTTATAATAAATTAACCTTATTCTACCTCTTCCTGTTTTATGCCAAAACAGAGTCTTCGAGGTTTTCATGTCTGAGTATTTAAATGAGACGGTATGGGAATAAAGGTGAACACGAATGTTCAGATATGTCGTAAAGTCTGTGTCCGATCCACGTGAGGAGATACTGCGGCGACGGGTCCCGAGATTGTTGATTTAAGCCCTTTGTTTTAGGGCTATGGGAAAGTACAAGATGTACAAAATATGAAACAAAACAATTTGTATTCATATACCAATGTATTTTTGTTAGATTTCACATTGTTCTGCTGATATTGGAGAAAAGAGTTTGTAATAATGAAAGTAAAATTGTATTTTCTTTACATTTTAATTTAATGCTAGTTTATATTTTTACAATATAACCTTATGAGTCTCCTTCCAAATATAGATAAAGTCTCAAAAGATAAGTGTTAGGTAAGGTGGTGTGTACTATGTACTACGTCGGCTATGATGCCACGGAGCAGTTACTCATTTTTCCTTCGTAATATTTAATAAAATTTCGTGTGGTGCCGGACATAAAGAATATCTTCCCGTGGGTGTCGTAAAAGGCGACTAAGGGACTTACTAGAGAATGGGCAGCAGCGTTCTCTATGCATTTTAACACCACACTGCGATCGTCAACCCGCCTGTCAAGCGTGGCGATTATGGCAAACCCCTCTTTTGGGGGAGGCCTATGTCCAGCAGTGGACGTCTTTCGGCTGAAATGATAATGATGACCCATCAGATTCACGTCTGCACAGTTTTGCTAGCTGATTTAATTTGACCCTGTAGATACCTCAGCAGTAGCTTTCTACAAATAGCATCTACAGCATGTCCCAAAATTAACGCATAACCTCTTAAGGGGCCATTGTACTCATCATTATGAACAACTTTTAGTATGGAAAATGATGGATGGAAAATGTTATCACCATTTAATTACTTACAATACAATCGCCGTGCGGTTAGGTACCTACTGCTAAATTATTATCAATTAGCGCATGACGACCCTGGAGGCGCGGGGGCGCCGCCGTTAGCATGTTTTTGTACGGACAACCCGGTAACCTTAACTTTGTGAATTTTCATGATACAGTATTGAAATTTTGTACATAGATTCTTTACATAAACATAGTAGACACGTGTTTCGGGTTTCACATATACTAATACTAATATTGTATAGGTATGTGTAGTTATGTGTTTTTGAAGATCACGTGTTCACGTGTGCTTTTGCCCGCAACTTTGACCGTGTGTTTCCTGTTAATTGAAATGAAACATTTATTCGAATAATTATTCATTACTAGTGCTCGCCCGTTGGTCGAAATTCGACAACCTCTGCTTACAATCCACATACTACTTACTAGTTCCACGCTATTAAAAAGAACTTACCTATGCCAAGCTCAAGCTGTCACTTCCTGTTACACACTTCCGTCCTTTTTCATGAAATCACTCCCACAGAAAACGAGAGGAAAGATTCTTCAGCTTGTTATCTTGTATTATATAAAATTCTTGTATCACAGTTTTAGTGTTTATACTCCTCCGAAACGGCTTGACCGATTTTGATGAAATTTTATATGTATATTCAGTAGGTATGAGAATAGGTTTATAACTAATTTTTATACTCCTAAGTGTTAAGACTCAGATATATACCAGTGACCTTGAGTGGTTAGCTTTCGTGTTCTGTACTGAGCTCACGCAACGCATCGTACGTTCAGCCACTAATAGGACTCGCCCATCAAGGAGCGCTGTCCCCAATTTGACGCATTATTAATTAATTATACACAAAACAAAAGGTATTTTAATAAAACACGTATACTAAAAGATCAATAATTAAATTATTTTTAAATTGGTCGCCATTCTCAGTTTTTTATCCACGTTAGACATAACTTTACTATCTAATTTCACTATGTAATATAAACTTAATCTAAATGTGAATATTTACATATTGAGTTATAGATTTTTTTTTTTTTTTTTTTTTTTTTTTCAAATCATTAACACTACTCGTTCAGACGTGATTTTCGGTATAAAATCATTAAAAGTCGGTTATCGTCGCTTAAAGGCTTCTACATACCGGCGCGACTTGTCGCGCGACTCGACGCGGCACAAAGGCCCCGCGTGTCGCGGGACGAGCGGTGCCTTTGTGTCGCGTCGCGTCGCGCGACAAGTCGCCCCGGTATGTAGAAGCCTTTAAAGGGTGGCTTTTTCACGGGATCGAGACTTAGGCGGGTGAAACCGCGGGGCGCAGCTAGTTAGTAGTTATAGATTGCCTAATATGATAATATTCCTCTAAAAAGCCTTCATACATGGGTCATCTATTCTCTTCAATATGAATGTCACTCTAACAAGCAATTTCATACGCTTTAAATAAACTTGTTTAGTTTCATTATAGGCAATAGTTATTCTGTGACACGAACACATTAGGATTTTAGACGTATCGCAAAGATTCCAAGTTATAATAATAACTCTTTGAGGCATGAAGCAATTCAATTATCTAATAAAAGGTCAAATACGTTAATTATTTGTTGTTAATCTTTGTAATAAGATAGAGTGCATTATGGGAATATTAAAAGCATTAATCTCATTGGTTTAGTGACGCCTATGTGTCGTGTGGTGCGGGGCGTAAAGAATAGCTCCACCCTATTTGTTCCCGTGGGTGTCGTAAACGGCGACTAAGGGACTTACTAGAGAATGGGCAGCAGCGATCTCTATGCATTTTAACACTATACTGCGATCGCCAACCCGCCTGCCAAGCGTGGGAGGCCTATGTCCAGCAGTGGACGTCTTTCGGCTGAAATGATGAATGATGAGTGACACCTGTTATAAGAGAAGGTTAAAATCGTCAAATATTTTTGAAATCTATCTTACAACCGAAAATTTTCCAAGCTTCTTGAGGATAAAGATTCGCTGATTAAACAGATAGAAAAAAATATATACAACATTAGTTTTTGTTTATACTCGTACTAAACCCGAAAAGAGGTCATTGTACTCATAATTTTGAAAAAAAAAATCTATGGGACCAACCTTGAAATCGCGAAATAACAATCAGCTGCTCCATACATTTTGTCGATTTAAGTGAACACAAATGTAGGGATCAGCTGATTTTTTTTTCGCGATTTCAAGGTTGGTACCATAGAAAAAATTGTTCAAAATGATGAGTATGTAGCGACCCTAGCAATGCGAATTGCTTAATTGCATTTTTGGTATGAGTAAGGAACGCCAGCGCCGGGCACGCCAGTCTCTTACATACCTTCGCCTTGCCACGTCCTAATTTACTGTAATAATTGTAACCAAGTAATGTGAACCTTTAATAAACTATTTATCACATTCAGTATAACCCGACTTGCATATAATTTATCTGGACCCTACATAATAACACGCACAACAAGTACAATGACAATGACCCCTTTTCGGGTTTAGTATAAACAAAAACGAATGTTGTTTAAACTCAAGATTTTTTTTTTAAGATGTATAACATCAGCGATTCATCATCATCAGCGAAGGGGGTTGTGGCTAAGTAATAACAGCGGCACGTGTCGATCCATCAAGTTAAGCTACGCTTGCCGGGGTTGGTCCGTGAATGGGTGACCATCTTTACATACCAAGACCCCTCCGTGCCTCGGAAAGTACGTTAAGAAGTTGGTCCGGGCTGTCATTCGTGGATATTAAACAGTCGTTATGGATCGTCAGAAGCCCGAAAGTCTAACAACCAGTCTTGCCAAGGGATAAGGTATTACCCAGTACCTGGGTTGTGGAGGTCATAAGCAGTCGCTCCATGTAAAATACTGGTACTCAGCTGTATCCGGGTAGACTGGAAGCCAACCCCAACATAGTTGGGATAAGGCTGGGCAGAGTGTTTTTTATTTTTTATTTAGGATGGGTTTGCTCTTGACCTTAGTCTAGGGCAGAGGTGACAGAGACAAAGTCGACGATGGAGTGAGCTTACCCAGAAGGTGCCTGTTCACTCTAACTTTGAAGAAATTAGGGTTGTATGCGTTCGGAAACACAGACGCAGGTAGAGAGTTCCACTCTTTATTCAAGGATTTTGATAATTATAATAATTAAAAAGTGAAGTGGCTGGGACTTCTCCTGAGCGTTTCAATGTTTTACGGGAGTCACCAAGTTCCTCTCATGCGCTATGGTTATTTTCCTGAAGAGTTATTGGGCAGTGATACCTCCAAAAAAATGTATCTATTTAACTGAGATTAGACGCTGGAGCATGTACTATCATAATGATTCCTACCAATCAATCCACCGAGTGTTACATCATGACGCACGCTGTCAGCTCTCCAAGCTGATCCTTCATTCTATTTGTATCCTTCTAAATATGAACTGAACGCCCGGGCCCGCGTAGTAGATTACGGCCCACTTCCTTTCACAGAGAGGTGGCATGTGTCCCAGCAGTGGGGATGATAGAAGCTGATTATGGTATAAATATGAAATAGTGTTTATCTCATTATACGTGCCATTAACTTATAAAGGTTAGACTGGAAGCTGACTCCAATATAGTTGGAAAAAGGGTTGGGAGATGATGATTATTTAAAGTTTAAATGAATCATCATCTGCCAAGCTAGGTCCCAACTATGTTGGGTCCGCTATCAGTCTGATATACAGGTATTTTAAAGTTTAAATGAATATTCGTAGTAAATCCGAACTTCGCTCAAAATCACGATAAACAGGGTACTTCTATAAATTTAAATACCTGGGCCATCTGGTACTGATGACCTGAAAGATGACAAGGATCTAGAGAGGGAACGCAGAAATGAAATGAAATCGTTTATTCTGTAAATAGGATATGAGAATCACTTTTACACGTCATAAAAAAAAATTAAAATAATCTAGATGTAGCCGACATTTTCTATCTGACTACCCCTGAGAAGAACTGGCGAAGCAAACTCAGGGGTCAAAGTCTCTTTCAAAGTCCAGACATAATCTTGGCCAGATCACGTGAAGACCTTATAGATCCGTGTCTGTAATGGTCTTTTGAGGAAAGTACCATACAAATTTGAGTGGACCTGTCCAATCAGTGTAAGCATTTGTCAGTAATCGTGCAGCTCAACATTCGGGCAGAGCATTGTCAGTTAGGGTGAATATGTTGACCCGCAGATTTTCTCGATGTACAGACGCAGTTAAAATAACCCTTTTTAAGGCATACTGCACAATACATGTACTGGGAGCCCTGTGGTTCACATATACCCAAAAATCTTACAATGCTCTGCGTATCCAATACAATAACGCATTCAGGGTATTGTTGCGTCCTCGCGCACGTCTGGGAGTGGCGCGAGGAGGCGAAACGCCGGGGTGAAACTCCGCTGCCGCGAGAAATCACGGCACAGCGGACAGAGCTCCGGCGGGATCTTATGGCGGCATGGAGAGTGCGATTGTCGCAACCCAGCGCTGGGCACGCCACAATTGTGGCGATAAGTCCCCTTTTTGAGGAGTGGCTAGAGAGGCGCCACGGCGTCCTCACCTTCCGCCTGACGCAGGTCCTCACCGGACATGGTTGTTTCGGGAGGTTCCTGTTCAGGATAAAGCGGGAGGAAACGCCCGGGTGTCACCACTGTGTGGATCGCCCGGAGGACACGGTGGAGCATACGGTGGAGGTCTGCCCAGCTTGGGCGGAGCACCGCCGTGTCCTCACGGAGGCGATCGGCGGCGGCGATCTCTCGCGTCCGGCCCTGGTTCAGGCCATGTTTCGGAGCGAGAGTGCATGGGAGGCCGTCACCTCCTTCTGCGAAGCAGTAATGCTTGCGAAGGAGGAGGCGGAACGCGCGAGGGAGAGGCAAGGTTCGCGCCCTCGCGCCCTTAGTCGCCGCAGGAGACGCCCCGGGCGTCGGGAGTCGCAAGCCGATTTCCGGCCACCGTAGGCGCGGGCCTGCGGACGGTGAGCGATGGGTAGCTCACCGTCCGATAAGGACCAGGCCCGGGTCGACGGCGCGTCGTATTCCACGCGCGTCTCAAAGAGTTGTCAGCACCAACTGACGGGGTCCGCTAGGGCCAATGCCTGCCAGGGTTGCGAGTTTGTCCGAAAGGGATATCGTGGCCCGGGCACACAGGCAAATGAAGGAATACGGGTGGGTTTTAGTCAGTAAAAGTCTGACACGCCCTCCCGCTCGGCCCAGAGCGGGAGAAGTTATTTGATAATTTCCCACCCAAAAAAAAAAAAAAAAAAAGGGTATTGTTGCGATTGCCGCGCTTCTGTAGTGCCTCGGCAATGTTTGCAGACGCACGCACTGACGGCTTTGATGCACTGTGGAGTAAGAAATCTGCCTCGCTACTCCTTAGGCTGTGTGGTAGTCTCAACACTATCCTGCAATCGATAGCCGCCCGGGCAGACAGCCCGCTAGTGTGGGCGCTTGCAAACCGCACCCGATCTGTTTTAGTTATTAAGTACTAACATCATCATCATCATCGTCATTTCAGCCAAAGGACGTCCACTGCTGGACATAGGCCTCCCCCAAGCACCTCCACTTCGACCGGTTCTGTGCTTCCCGCATCCAGCGGATACCTGCAACCTTCACAAGGTCATCGGTCCACCTTGTGGGAGGCCTTCCAACGCTACGTCTTCCGGTACGCGGTCGCCACTCCAGAACCTTTCGGCCCCATCGGCCATCAGTTCTGCGAGCAATGTGCCCTGCCCACTGCCACTTAAGCTTGGGTATGTCGGTTACCTTGGTTCGCCTGCGCATCTCTTCATTTCTGATTCGATCACGTAGGGAAACTCCAAGCATAGCTCTCTCCATTGCCCTTTGGGTGACTAAGTACTAACATAGGCTAAACTTTTTTGTTACTAACATTATAGACCCTATTGTAGTCTGGAAAATAAAGATAATAATAATAATTATTATTATTTTTTATTTGGTTTATAAATTACAAGTTCTTTACACTCAAACAAAGCACACAATTAGAACTCCAGGGTCTATCTTAGCATGCCATGGCCTGAGATTTGATCAACGCGCTTATTAACAGTTAAGTTATAATCGAATTGATGTAATATTCTTTCAGTTTATGCTTTATGTTTTTACTATTCATAATAAAATAATAGAATACACCACATGGGCTCCTTTCTAGCTACGAGCCCTTCCAAAACCTGACGTAGCCTGCTCCATAATTATTCATAAAATAACGAATCTACCATAATTCATGTAGCCCATTCAGTTACTGTAAAACCGTACCGCTGGCCACTGACGTCAGCCGTGGGTGCCGGATACCTCCCACGTGCCGTTCACTGCTACATCTTCCGGTTGCAATATGAAATGGAAGAGAAAATTATCCTTACATCGGAATACTGAGGGGTTTTTTTTAATTGGTTAGGTTAGATTAGGTTCCACATCAAATCGTAACCAGGATGAGTATGATTTGATATGGAAAAGTACATAATATGAAATGGGTTCCTGTTTTTTGTATTGTACTAATCCTAACTAATATTATAAATGCGAAAGTAAGTTTGTATGTTACCTTTTCACGCCTAAACCACTGAATCGATCATCCTGGAATTTTGCATATACGTTCTCAGTCAGGTGTACAGAAACGGACACAAACCTTTCAACCCGAAAAAAGTACTGTTCCCGAGGAAAACAACAATAACGTTCTTATGATAATAGATGGCGCCACGTGTCTTTCGAATCATTATTAAATTATATTATGGGACAAGCAGATTACAACCGTAATGATTGTCTAATTCTAAATTAACACGAGTGAACCCGCGAGCAAAAGCTAGTACGTTATATAAGCAAATGAATGAGCAGCATAAGCATGAGTAATGAGCAGCTAGAGAATGGGCAGCAGCGTTCTCTATGCATTTTAATACCATACTGCGATCGCCAACCCGCCTGCCAAGCGTGGCGATGATGGCAACCCCCCCCCCCCCTTTGGGGAGGCATATGTCCAGCAGTGGACGTCTTGCGGCTGAAATGATGATGATGATGATAAGCAAATAGTGGAGGAGTCCTTCAAGACGCCAACAACAGGTAAACCGCTGTTACTGTCAGATTGCGTACAAAAGAAAGAGATGCGCGATGACACAACGTATGGCGTAAAAAGCAAATAAAATCGTATAAAATTAGATATTAACTAATTAATAAAAATGAATCCATCACCGGATGCAGTTTGGCATTTGCAATTTGATGGTATACTTTTAATTATAATTATAACTGTTAACGAAGGTAAAACTGCTTAAAAATAATTAAGAGTTGTCTTTGAAGATTTTATTGATGTATTAAATTATGTTTAATTATGTTTTGAGTTCCATCACCGTATGCACAAAAGACTTGAAATATCATACTGGTACTGTTGGTTTGGAAAAATTATTTACGGTTTAAGAGATACACTGCTTTAAAAAAGCCAAATTTTTGACCATTTTCAGAAATCTCCGCCATAATGCAGCAGAATGTTCTTGTGAACACTGAATGTGGTAACCAATTAGCACACACGGTATTTTGTAACCTATCTAGGAGAACAGTAGGTACGGCACCCAATAACTAGATTCAGTAACTTTATGCTTGTGCTTTATATATTACCTTGCCATGTAATCTAGTCCAATCTAGTCCTAGTTTAGCAATACATCTTTAATGAAATGTGTTAAGTTGAATTTCAAAATGCCTAGGAAAAAGGATGCGCTACCTGAATAAGAAGCGTTCTAAGATGGTGGATTTTAATTCAAAATAAAAACCATATCAAATGGGTACAAGAACTTTTGATACCGTAAACAAAACTAATTCCACACAGCCATTCAAAACAAAGGCCAGTTCATATCGTACTTCATTCATGACTACTTCCAGTCTCCCATTGGAATGACCATTCTCCAGCAGTCGCACATTAAATTCCAAACCCTATTAACTACACACTGAAGTCCATAATCCAAATGCAAATGCGCTGGAGAAGCTCGGCTGTACTTATTATAAAAAGCACAGGAAGCAAAAGGCTTCATATTTCATCTAAAATACGTTTATTATCACGACAGTGTCGCAGTAGTGAGCAATTACAAGAGCAAAACCTACTAAATCGTTGCCACCTGTTCTCACTGTGATATTGTTAATAATTTTCTTAGGACAACACCGAATTGCAAAACTGACCTCAAGAGCTAGAAAGGTAAGGTTTAGTTTTCAGTGACCATTATTTGAATATTGATGAAATAGGAAAATGTATTTTATATGCTCGATGATTGAGTCCCGTTTAGTAAAATGTTTGCTTCAGAAACGCGATGTAGGATAACTGCCCACACGCTTTCATTCGTAGGAAATCCATATCTTTGTTTTGTAATGAAATTGTTACTTTATTTCTTTAAATAAACGATGTTCAAAAGGGCTGCAGTAGTTTTATGATGGCCGGGTGGTCTGTTCAACGATTATTGGACCAAGAAGTTTATTATCGTTTGATCGCGTATTACCGTTGTTATTTCTTTATTTAGAAGGCGTATGATATTAATATTATCTTGTTGGATTAATACTGCTTTAAGTGTGTACGTGACAGGCTTTTCAATGAAATCGGAAGTATTAGGTTTCATAGCTAATAATTGCATCATCGTTACGTCATTTATTCTCAGGTGGTTCTGCTTTGAACAATACTTTCACATCTTCTTTAAGACACGTCTAACCGCTACTTTTCCTTGGTATCTTGTACTAAAAATGGATATAAAAAGGTTGCAGAAACTGAAACTCAAATATCAGAAGATATAATTTCCTTCATTTAAGTACAAATACAATATGGTTATTAAATGTCGGTGATTAAGTAGGTAAATGATGTGAGGCTAAATTATGATGACACCTGTGATAATAATATTCATTGCAAACTAAACATGTAACATTAATCATTAAAATAATCCGCACACAATGCAATTTAGCATACATACAACACTTCTCATATACAAGTAGGCGGCAAAAACAACTACGTAACATTAGTAAAACCTCAATTCACTAATTCAATTAACATTTTTAACAAAGCACAAGTATTGAAGAAAGCTTGGGAGTTTCTTGAACAAACATTGCTTGCACTTAATCCGTCCCGTTACTAAAGGTACTAGGCTGACAGAAATTAGAAGCAGTGTCTGTCCACTGCGTTGGGCGGACACTGCCTGCATTCTAATTTGTTTGCATAAACTTAGAACAAAAGCCTGGAGACTGGAGAGGCTTGGATTCTAAAGTCCTGGATCGGAAATTGTTAAACCCCAATGTTGTCATTATCACTTTTGTATTTATAACCGGCTGGAGTCGATATGATATTGTGGCGGCATTATCATCATCATCAGCCCATAGCAGTCCACTGCTGGACATAGGCCTCTCCAATTGCACGCCATTCAGCTCGATTCTAGGCAACTCAAACAAACAACAAATTGAAGACCTTCGTCTTTAGGCTCTGTGGAACACGCGACGAGAATGAGAGATGGCATCATCATCGCCACATGCGAACTACGCATCACACTGACGTCACGCAAAATCCTGCATCGCACAAGCAGAGTTTACCGCGCGACTAGCATGATACATATACACGTTCCGACATCAATCGTCGGGCAGTTGCCCACCAGACACAACACTCGTCTGGTCGGGGGATTCTCCCTTTTCTATGGAGGATGAGTGAACTGTACACCCTGTCCCTCATGCCTCAATAATATAAAATGTTTGATTTTAATTAAATGTGTATAAATTACGGCTGCTGGTAGGTGCTGTTAGTGTTTGGATGTAAGTACACCTAAACAAGCAGATTATTCTTCCTAAACAAGATAGCTTTAACACACAGATAGCTTTTACGAAAGTGATTTTAATGCACGCCTTTAGTACAAAAAAGTTGCTTGGTTTATTTTTTCATAGTTTGAATAATATTTACTCTACTTCGTAACATTATTTAATACCACTTGTTAACACCCAATGCCTAAAGAATAACTTTAATTAAAATGACTCACGTAAAATATTTGACTCACCCATTAAAATAATTATAACGTTAAATAAATCACGCAGCAATAAACATCTAATTAGGATCAAAGCTGATTTATTTATACTTTAAATAAAAGGTTTGTGCATCCATAAGATTACACGAAAATATACGATAACAGAGAATAAATTGTATTAATCTCATTTGCATTCTACATTATCATTTGTAACAAGTATTGACTCAAATTTACAAAAAGACAGCGTTTTACCAAAACCACTCTTAGGGTGGTCGCACATCTGACGGAAGATGCGTTGGGCGTAAATTCTCATTCGGTTGAGTGGGTAAGGTTGAAAATATTAATCCGTTCTGGCATTACGCAAGCGATGATACGCGACGCATGTTCCGAATTAGCATTTACAGATGTATATCAAATTATAATACGTAAAAAAAAAACTAAGTACAAAAATGGACCCGTGTAAATGGCCTGGACAAGATAAGAACAGAAAAGGAAACTAATGGTTTTAATTTAGAGATTTATTAAATGCCAATGCTGTTACTCATTTAAAATCAAAATGGAATTAACGTTTAAGTATATGAGAATAATTTAATTCATTGATGGAATTTAAGTACACTTATTATTATTGATTTGCGAATATTTGAATATTGACGCAAAAGCAAGTGAAAAGAGTTTCAATTGACTTTGGCAGGGCAAGTTTGCCCAAACTAGATGTTGCGACGTAATCCTAAAGAAAAACAAAAAAACGAAGAGCCTTCAAGTAGTTGGTAATAAGCAGCTGAGCAGCGACAGAAATTAACCTCAAAATGTAAAAAAGCTAAATACTGAAATATTCAATATAATATATATTATGTAATAAGTAACATAATAAATATAATATTAGTGTGACTACTGATCGTCCACTGGTCGAAATTCGACCCCCTCTACTTACAATCTATATAGTACTATTATCGTATTAATTCCATGAGTACACCAATTCCATGTTAGTAAAAAGTACTTACTTATTCCATGCTCAAGCTGTCACTTCCTGTTACACACTTCCGTCCCTTTTCACGAAATTTTCCCTTAAAAAGCGAGAGGAGAAATGTCATCAAAAATAAGATCATACTACCTTTTGGTTAACAACCATATTTTCTGCAAATATTTAATATTCCATAAAATAACTTCATATCCACATTTTTATGTATCCAAGGAACATCCTACACACAAACCTGGAGATGTTCCCGAGTTCTCCACAGCTTCAAGTGTGCTTATAATTTCGGATCACGATGTTATCTCCTTGAGAAATATTGTTGCTGTACACACACATTCAAAACAGACGTTATTACTTTGTTACTTTTAAATTTAGTTATTTTTAGTATGTGCTTTGTGAATGTCAGTTTTCTTTTTTTCAGGTAAATTATACATAAAATATTAGCCGCTGGGGTACACGATTTTGACTACCGGGCTTTAAACACACTATTTTGAGATGTCGGGGATAGAAAAATTCATATGCTTTGGCAACCCCAAACTTACACTATGGATCAAAGATTAACGCTTACCATTATGGATGCGATAATACGATAAACGCTTAGTTCATTGCTGAATTTTTTTCTGAATGATTCTTCATTCAGAAAAAAATTCAGATTGTTTTTTTTTTTCTGAATGATTCAGTAAATTTTACACGTTTTTCTTTTTTTGTGATTTTCTAATCACAAATGAAATTTAAAAAAAATTACACAGGAACACTTAATATATATTTCACTCAATAAAGTACCTGTCGTGGATGGGTAGGTAGCACTAGAGTCTGTGTCATCGCTCGAGCAGTCTGGCTCAAAGACATGCGTGCCTTAATGGGAGAACGTGCGTTCGTGCGATCGGCCGCAATCGGTGATGGGGCCCGCTAGGCATGGCGGGCTGAGAACAGTCTGGGTGCGGTGAATGTACAAGTATATCCCGGGCCCCCGACTCATGGTACTAGAAGGAACAGTGAGGTTTTAGTCGGTAGGAGTCCGACATAACCCTCCGTTCTTCCCAGGCGGACGGTATCCATGAGGACTTCCCCAAGAAAATAAAAAAAGGTAGCACTAGAGTAGTGGCTGCTGTGCTGGTAGTTATTATTGGAATAAAGAACAGTAAAATAAGCTTCTAGTTTTCATCTTTTCTCTGGGGCAAGACAATGGGCATTATCGTACTTCTGCCGACTAAAACCACACGGGAATCCATCAACACCACTGGGATCTATAATCTTGTTTTCTTGGTGTCAATAACTTGGTAGTATTTCTTTTAAATTCCTCTGTGATCTACAATGGAAGGCGTCCAAGAGTCATATTTCTTACCTACAGTTATTATTGAGGTGCGTGTCAATATTTCAGCATGACTAGAAATCAAACAGCTTTGCCGCTGAGGTCATAAACCACGTTTCAACGTTTACCCATATTTGAAGTTAGTAAAATTAAACTCAACATTGTCACGTACAAGACAGAACTGTAAACGATACATAAATAGTTTAGATAGTTGCAAGTACCGTTTTAAACAATGTGCAGTGGTGCAAAATTGTTGAATGAAATTAGCAAGGATAGAAGTCTGAATGAAGTCCCATCATCATCATTATTTCAGCCGAAAGACGTCAGCTGCTGGACATAGGCCGCCCCCAAAAGGAGGAGAGGGGAAGGGAGGTTGCCATAATCACGATGCTTGGCAGGCGGGTTGGAAGGTTCGGATCTATAAACTTCCTAATGTTTTGGTCTCAATTTAAACAAGAAGGAGAAGATTATTTAGAGGGTTTTTTTATTTGTCAACGGATGTTCTGCACGAAACATTTTTAACATACAACATTATTTTTAGTATATGCGAAACCCGAAACACGTCTAGTATTTTTATGTAAAGAATCTTTGTACAAAATTTCAAAACTGTATCATGAAAAATCACAGAGTTTTAAGGTTGTTATGTTACCGGGTTGACCGTACCAAAACATGCTAATGGCGCCCCCGCGCCTCCAGGGTCGTTTTGAGCTCATTGATATTAATTTGGCAGTAGGTACATAACCGTACGGCGCGCGGCGATTGTATTGTAAGTAATTAAATGGTGATAACATTTTCCATCACACTTAAATATTTATGGGACAAAATATAACATGGTGTAAAAATTATTGAAATCTATTCAGTTCCTTATTCTAAACAACCTACATTCAGGTTTCGCATATACTAAAAATAATGTTGTATATATATTATAATATTAGCTGACTCGGCAAACTTTGTGCCGCCTTATACCAACAGCAGCGCTACCTACCGGGTCCCATTGTGTTTTCAAACCATCCAGGAACCCATTGAAATATAAACACAAAATTTCAACCAAATTGGTCCAGCCGTTTAGAAGGTAGGTAACAAACACGTACAGAAGAATTATAGATATATATACATTTTGTAACTAAATGATGATGCCCACAAGGTGCAAGGTGCTCTCACAAGGTGGACCAATGATTTTGAGAAGGTCGCAGGAATCCGCTGGATGCGAGAAGCACAGAACCGATCGAAGTGGCGATACTTGGGAGAGGCCCATGTCCAGCAGTGGACGTCTTTCGGCTGAAATGATGATGCTAAAGCACAATATTACAACCCATTTTCTAATAACATTTGTAAGTTACATTGAATAAACCATTCACTACTTCAGTATTCAATTCAAAGCATTGTCAAAGTTTATCTGACAAGGAAAAGCAACAACATTTAGGCTACCTTTTAAGGTGCTTTTATACCGTTCATTGCAATTTGATTTAAAGCATCGTCACTGAAATCAACATAATAAGTGATTGCTATAAACCTGCTGAATTCTTATAGTTAAATTTTCTACCAATGACAATGTAACATTACAGGGAAAGCATATTAATATCTGTTGTTTTTTTTCTTTAATCCAATCAGTCATCTATGGAATTTTTCCAAGGATTCGAACACCGAGGTAAATATTTTTACTCATATTTCACTTTCCAATCCGAAGACTATTCCGCACTATTAGGACGATCATTCAATATCCCAAAATGAAGAAATTGTCGCCTTACAAGTTACAAAGAAACCCGATTATCTGACATGAACCTAACTTTACAATACCGCAATTTAAAAATTTGACGCCTTTGAATAAGTATTAAAATTTAATAATCCGTGATTGTTAAATCTTCAATCACAAGGATTACAAAATTTTAATACTTAAGTACTACTTTTTGTAAACTTAGGTTCATGGCAGATAATCGATTTTCCTTGTAAGGCGACGAAATTGTCAATGAGCCTTTCTACTAAAAACGTTCATAGCAAGTTTACCTACAATATATAACATTATGTTCTATTATTTCTAACGTGACGATATTATCGTCGACGTTCACGGTATCACGATAATACAGGGAAGTCAAACGTATGGAAACATGCGAAAATGCTTTTAAATTTCCGTCCACGATAAAATTATAACGTGCACGAATGTCTGTTGTAAACGCCCCTTTACAGAATAATTTACACGAACTGAATAAATTGTCCCGTGTGATATCTCACAAAGGGCGAGGCTAGGTGTTCTAAATGTCAATCAGCGTATATCTTTTGTTTACAGAAATATGTGAGTGTCGACTACTCCAGACCTACCTATTAAGTACGAATAAATCATTTCGACACAATTAATGGTTTATTGTCACCGAGTCGCTGATTTAATTGCTCGGAACAATTTTGTTTTGATAATGAATTACAAGAGTCAACTTGTAATTGTGTGGCTGTGGATTTATGAACAGATATGTATGCCAAGTGGAACGAGGGTGTGTTGGTGCATCAGACTACGATTGAGTGCTTGAATGTTGAAGAAAAACAATTGCTGATTGCTTGATTGTTTGGGTTATTCCCAAAGTAATTCCTTTCTTTCCTTAATTTTTAAAATTAACAGACGTGCATTAAATCTTGACGACGTAAATAATGCCCTATTGCAGGTCCAAAATTGGTTCACTGCTAATAATTTAGTATTAAATGGGAAAAAAACTAAGTGCATAAGATTTTCGTTACCAAATGTCAAAAGTAGTTATTGTGAGATAATATTGAACCAAGAGAAACTAGAATTCGTCGATAAAACTGTTTTTCTGGGGATCACGCTCGACTCAAGGCTTCAATGGGGTCCTCATATAATATCCCTTGCAGGACGGCTAAGTTCGGCGGCTTATGCTGTGAGAAAAATCCGTCAATTTACTGATGTAGATACCGCGAGGCTGGTCTATTTTAGTAACTTTCATAGTATTATGTCATACGGTATTTTACTATGGGGACGGGCTGCAGACATCGAGTCTATTTTTATTCTGCAGAAAAGAGCCATCAGAGCCATATATAATCTCCGCAGGCGCGATTCTCTTAGGGAAATGTTTAAGGATATTAACATCATGACGGTGCCTTGTCAATATATCTATGAAAACATCATGTACGTAAGAAAAAATTTACATCTTTTTAGTAAAAGAGGCGAAAGACATAATTATAGTACTAGAAGTAGGGATTTATTAGCTCAACCAGGTTTCAGACTGGCAAAAGTAGACTCGTCTTTCATGGGGTACTGTTTAAAATGTTATAATATAATTCCTCCCCACATACTTCAACTGAATGAGACGAAATTCAAATCTTGTATAAAACGCACACTATGCAAGCAGGCATACTATAATTTGGGGGATTACATCGCTGATAAAAATGCTTGGCTCAATGCTGGTCCAGCTCCACAACCTCAACTAATTGATTAACATTTGAAAATACTGTTGGAGCTGCTGAAGATTTCAAAAACTATCTTTGCTTTGTATAAATTCAATCTCTTAGTATTATATAATTGCATAGCACATGTGTGAGCACTATGTACTTACTATAAAGCTACCATTTACTGAGTACTTCTTTCATTGACTTGAATGTGCCCTGGCGGCTGAGAGTATGTCATGCTCACTGTAATGTCTCGCTGATGGTGGCGGGTGTGTTGGATCATTTAGCTCCCTTCAAAATGGTTGAGTTGAATGGTGCTAATCCATGCGTCATGTTCGTGAACGGGCGCCATCAGTAGGGACTGGTCATCTCTTAGCGGCCTTGGCTTATTTTAATTTAAGTTTTGAATTGTTTTTTTTTTTTATATTTTTGTTACGGACGCCTTTGACGTTTTGCATCGTTCTCACATGTTTAATTTCAACACGAATGATGTAACCAATATTTTGTAACCATATGTTAATTTAAAAGAGTGTCCGTGGAGTTTCTTGCCCGTTCTTCTTCATAGGTACCTACTAAGCTTTGGAATGGGCATCTAGCTTCATCTTGATGACTGACCGACCCCCTTGACAATTCAAAAGTGCCTGTAATTGGTTTATTTGAAATAAATGCTTTGAGTTTGAGTTTGAGTACTTCATTCTTTTGTTCTGAAAAGATAAGATTCTCATACATTAATTCCCGAGTTACTCCAAGGAATTATTATTATTTAAAAATACTTATTATTTTGTTCCCATTTGGAATTATTCTCAAAGTACTCCACCGATTATTCGTTATCAATTCTCAAAGTGCTCCATCTACATAATTACCTATAAATTATATATATATTTCATTACAGTCAGTCACAAAAATTCGGTACATTATTTATTTAAATTAGCTTTTTGATTAAAATGGAGTGGAGTACTTTGAGAACATTTTAATATTATCATGAAGTAGAATGAAACCTAATTAAAAATATAATATTTTTCATGGAGTAGTTTGGGAACTCTTTTTGGAGTACTTTGGGAATAACCCAATTGTTTGTTTGGTCATTTTGTCACAACACCTGTGCTTCTCCTGAAGGCCAATTGCTTGAAAGCGAGCTTGATAAGCAGGCCGCCAGTAAGTACTGTAGAGGTTTGGTCCGGTTCGCTTTGACAACCGACCTCCACGAATATTTTATAAGTTAATGGCACGTATAATGAGATAAACACTATTTCATATTTATAGCATAATCAGCCTCTATCGTCCCCACTGCTGGGACACATGCCACCTCTCTGTGAAAGAAAGTGGACCGTAACCCACCACGCGGGCCCGGGCGTTCAGTTCATATTTAGAAGGATACAAATAGAATGAAGGATCAGCTTGGAGAGCTGACAGCGTGCGTCATGATGTAACACTAGGTAGATTGATTGGTAAGAATAATTATGATAGTACATGCTCCAGCGTCTAATCTTAGTTAAATCGGTAAAAAATTTCGGAGGCCCACTATCACTGCCCAATAACTATTTAGGAAAATAACCATAGCGCATGAGAGGAACTTGGTGACTCCCGTAAAACGGTGTAACGCTCAGGAGAAGTGGCAGCCACTTTTTAATTATTATAATTATCAAAATCAATCTGCCCAGCCTTATCCCAACCATGTTGGGGTCGGCTTCCAGACTAACCGGATGCAGCTGAGTACCAGCATTTTACATGGAGCGACTGCCTATCTGACCTCCACAAACCAGTAACTGGGTAATTCGATACCCTTTGGTAAGACTGGTTGTCAGACTTTTGGGCTTCTGACGATCCGTAACGACTGTCAAAGATCCACGAATGACAGCCGGGACCAACGCTTTAACGTGCTTTCCGAGGCACGGAAGAGTCTCGGTATGTAAAGATGGTCACCCAGCCACGGACCGACCCTGGCAAGCGTAGCTTAACCTGATGGATCGATCCTTGCGGCTTATATTACTTAGCCACGAGCGAGAAAACCCCATGGGAAGAAAGAAAAGAGAAAGAAAAAAGTTAGAAAGAAATGAGGTAATACGTTACATATTACGTTTTTCGATCGATTTCCATTTGTAGATAGGATTATTGAGCTCAACTTATAATACCTAATTTATATTAAATTTAAAAGTTATTGTAGTATGGGGTTAGGTTCAACCCAATCAAAATAGAATTTATTATTACTTTTAATTCATGATTTACTTAGGTAGTAATGAATAAAGTATTATATTTCTGAACATTGCTGTGTTGACTGAACCATTTAATCCAAAATGGGCTTGGTAGTGTCGTTAATTGTAAACGACACTACTGATAGTGCGGCTGGTAGTGTCCTTGCCAAAAAACGGATTTTTGTTCACACAAATAGTGCTCAACGCGCCTAAATAAGTTTTCACTTCAATCAGATTTTTTTTTATACTACATTATCTTCGACTAAAGTTGTTACATCGCGATGCTTAATCGCGACGTAACTAGTGAAGTAACCATACGACGCGGTACTCGATACTCACGATAAATCGATTCAAGTTAAATGTCAAAACGGGCCTATTATTTTTTGACAACTATAACTTATCAACATTCAAACCAGGGACCGTACAACCCCGGTTAAGAGTTAAGCCTTTCGAAGGGGTAAACCATTCAATGGGTTACCTTTATCATGATGTAACCCATTGAAAGGGTTTTATACTAGAAACCCATTAAAAGGGTTACATGATAACCCATTGAATGGGTTTTATACTTGAAACTCAGTGAAAGGGTTTCATGATAACCCATTTCAGTGGGTTCTATACCTACTTGAAATCCAGTAACACGAAAAAATCATAATATTATGTTATTTCGATATCCGCCCAGCACGCGTAGCATGACCAATTCTATCTCTGTTCTACCCAGGGACCATTTTGGTTACCATTTTAGAAAAACTCTATCGAAAACTCTTTCAATTGAAAGGGGTTTCGATAGGGTTTTTCTAAGCAGTTAATCAAAAACCCATACGGTGTGGGTAATTTTGAATGGCTTAAATTAAGCCGTTCAAAAGGGTTACCCACACCGTATGGGTTTTTATCGAAAACCCTTTCAATGAGTTACCAAAATTTAATTTAAGCCGTTCATAAGGATTACCCTTATCGTATGGGTTTTTATTTAACCGCTTAGAAAAACCCTATCGAAAACTCTTTCAATGGGTAACCAAAATGGTCCCTGATTCAAACACACAATCCACTCAGATTTTAAATCGAACTAAACAGATAGAATGACGTTAACCAGAAGAAAATCTCGTTGCATAACACACGCACGGAAACCGTTTGAATAGCACATATCCGTGCGCATACCAAGCTGCGCGCAAAAACGCTTAGATATGCACAGCGCAACGAAGATCTTAGTGGAATAGTTTTTGAAATAGATAGATTCATGGTGTAGTTTCAAGAAATGTTACTTGTACTCACATACTAATTTGACCCATAACTTGTGACAGTGTGTCTTTGTGTTTAGTGCGTTTTTATACGAGTAGTACCTGACAGTATCTTAGTAAGTATCAAGTTGTACCTACTTGGTGACCGACAAAGAGTCATAACCCGGAAAATTCTACTTTTCGTACTAGCAGAACCGAAGACACATGATATACCCGAATCGCTTTAACGTGGCAATAGCGGTCATTGCCCTATCATATTTTCCCGTAGGAACCCCAGGAACTATGTAAGTATGGTTGTTCTTTATTGGAACATGTTGAAGATCGCTATAGATATTGATTCAGGACGTTAACTTATATTATTTCAATTTTTAAATAAAAAATGCTAGGTAATTTATAAATAATATAATTTATTTATATAATATAATTTACTTATTCCTCAATAAAATGGTACATTAAGATGGGGGAAGTAGCTCAATGGCCGCTATTGCCACGCTAAAGTGATTCGGGTATAGATAGCATACTCAGACCTTTTCTCCGTCATTTATGGCATATTGACATCTGTGTCTTCAGTGTCAGCAAGTAGTACAAAGCTTATTCAACTAACTTGATAATTGAGGCTATATATGTATAGTAAAGCTCTTTTTATCTTCCAGTGTCAGAATCGAATGGAATCAATTAAAGCCCGATTACCACGTTTCGTAGGAATGTGGCTGGCTAGCACAAGGAGCTAATTGGATGATATTATAACTTTGAACTAACTACCATTGTTTTTACTGTGAACTTAAAAACAAAATTACATTGAGTTAGATTAGAGGGAAACATTTGGCAGGACTTTTGTAACACTATCAATACTAGATTAGTTCTTATTCTACCAATATAAACCAGCCTTAAGTCCCAGTTCCATTTGTTAATGATGATTTAGAACCTAGTTCTCCATTAATATGTAAGTTGATTGAGTAATTAGTCTGACTTATTAGTCAAGAACAAAGTGCATTATGTCACCTTTATAATCAGTCATTGTTAATAACTGCTGAATAAGTGCATATTGTAAAGTTGACTGCCTCGTTGGTCTAGTGGTCGCATCGCTACTGCTGAGCGTGAGTTCTCGGGTTCGATTCCCGGGTCGGGTAAAGTGATATTGGGTTTTTCTATCTGGGATTTCTCAGTAGCACCATGGAGTTTGGATTTCTGCCCGGTTGATGGCAATAGGCTCGCCCCCTGTTACATGGGAATTAAACATAACTGGTGAAATGTGGGTATACTATAGGTACACCGCTGCCTATCTCTTCGTGGAATACAGGCGTGATGTATACGTTATGTTGTAAAGTCCATGTAGGCCGTTTGTTCACGATTTGCATTGGCGATGAACCATATGCGGTAACCTTGCCAAATCGGTGGTATTCAATTTTTGCTTATGTGTTAAAGGTAATGTGTGTCTGGTATTTGGCCAAGTAAACACCAGACACTGAGACATTAGAAGCTAAACTATTTACCTATATTGTATTTTCCCTTTGGCAGAAGTGATCATTGTATTAGTGGTTCAGCAGCCTCAATATCATCAGGATTGTGCCGGAACCCCAACATAGTTGGCAAAGGCTAAGTAGATTGTTGATGATTGATGATTGTTCAGATGTTTCAAGCTGGACTTCTTAGAGAAAACCTTCTTAGAAAAAAAAAATAAACAGTGACCGTGTGTGTGTGTGTGTATCAGCGTGTGTGTGAGTGTCAGTGTGTGTGTGTATTTCAGTGTGTGTGTATCCGAATAGTCGTTTTGTTAGTAATAACTAGGTACCCTAACGATTTCTAAGACAAATACCTTCGATATAAGACTTATACCGCCTTATTACAAAACAACATTTATATTTTGACATGGCTTAAACTTTATGTTATAGTGTGCATGTTTGTAGTTTTGAGTATAAATGCCAATGGCTATAAGAGTAGGGGAAGACCAAAGAAACGATGGATGGACTGTGTGAAAGATAATATGGCTAGATTGGGAGTGACTACCGAGATGACGACTAATAGAGAAGTTTGGATGAATGGGACATGTTGCGCCGACCACAAATAAATTGGGATAAGGGCAGGAGAATGATGAATCAGAATAAATATATTAAAAATAATTTATGTTATTGCTTTGTTGTTTTGTCACCAGTCAGAGAAATAATTATTGAAGTGAAAACTTCTTTAGGCGCGTTTACTGTAATAATACTTTTTGTGCGAACAAAAATCATGGAACTCGCGTCATCGTCACCGAACGCTTTCCATGAGCTAGATTATGTATACTGTTTTCACTTCTATCGGCAGTCCCCGAAGACTGCCCGCATGTTTTTTTATTTATTTGTGCACAATTTATTACCTAAGTATAAACTGCCTCAGTACAATGCTCGATGATCTCAGTAGAACTTCCGAAAGAGTAGGTCTTCGAACCCCAGGGTTCCCAAACCTTTGGAAGGCGTACCAGGGGCCAAAACCAACTCGCAGAGGCCCGTTAGTCGTTTTTAATTAAATGAGGCACCAACCGATGATTGTCCCTGTTCGCATTATGCAAGTGCACCCAAGGATAACCCTCGTTTGGTTTAGGACGATTGCAGGTTAGGTCCCATAGTAAAAGTTATTCATAATGATGACTACAATAACACCTTAAGAGGTTATTAACGTTTTTAAAATAACCCTGTATATGCTTATCATTCATTCATTTCAGCCGAAAGACGTCCACTGCTGGACATAGGCCTCCCCCAAGCACCGGCACTTCGACCGGTTCTGTGCCTCCCGCATCCAGCGGATACCTGCGGCCTTCGAACGCTACGTTTTCGTAAAGATTATCGGTTTACCTTGTAGGAGGCCTTCCAACGCTACGTTTCCGGTACGCGGTCGCCACTCCAGAACCTTTCGGCCCCATCGGCCATCAGTTCTGCGAGCAATGTGCCCTGCCCACTGCCACTTAAGCTTAGTAATTCTTCGGACTATGTCGGTTACCTTGGTTCGCCTGCGGATCTCTTCATTTCTGATTCGATCACCTAGGGAAACTCCAAGCATAGCCCTCTCCATTGCGCTTTGGGTGACTTTTAGCCTTCTGATAAGGCCCATTGTGAGCGACCACGTTTCAGTGGCAACACGCACTGGCCAAAGACGTCTTGAGACACTGTGGTATGTGGGACGAGAAGATACTGCGTAGCTTTTCGAACGCTGCCCAGCCGAGTCGGATTCGACGATTGACCTCTTTCTCGAAGTTGGACCTACCTAACTGGACAGTTTGTCCAAGGTAAACATACTCGTCCACAACTTCGAGTGTAGCGCCTCCGATCTTCATAAGAGTGGGTGTTACATGGGCATTTGACATGATCTTTGTCTTGTCCATGTTCATTTTAAGACGATGCAACCAATGTTCCGAGAAATTGGGCACGCCACAATTGTGGCGATAAGTCCCCTCTTTGAGGAGTGGCTAGAGAGACGCCACGGCGTCCTCACCTTCCGCCTGACGCAGGTCCTCACCGGACACGGTTGTTTCGGGAGGTTCCTGTTCAGGATAAAGCGGGAGGAAACGCTCGGGTGTCACCACTGTGTGGATTTCCCGGAGGACACGGTGGAGCATACGGTGGAGGTCTGCCCGGCTTGGGCGGAGCACCGCCGTGTCCTCACGGAGGCGATCGGCGGCAGCGATCTCTCGCGTCCGGCCCTGGTTCAGGCCATGGTTTGGAGCGAGAGTGCATGGGAGGCCGTCACCTCCGTCTGCGAAGCAGTAATGCTCGCGAAGGAGGAGGCGGAACGCATGAGGGTGAGGCAGGGTTCGCGCCCTCACGCCCTTAGCCGCCGCAGGAGACGCCCCGGGCGTCGGGAGTCGCAAGCTGATTTCCGGCCACCGTAGGCGCGGGCCTGCGGACGGTGAGCGATAGGTAGCTCGCCGTCCGATAAGGACCAGGCCCGGGTCGACGGCGCGTTGTGTTTCACGCGAGCCTCAAAGAAATGTCAGCACCAACTGACGGGGTCCGTTAGGGCCAATGCCTGCCAGGGGTGCGAGTTTGTCCGAAAGGGATATCGTGGCCCCGGCACACAGGCAACGGAAGGAACACGGGTGGATTTTAGTCAGTAAAAGTCTGACACGCCCTCTCGCTCAGCCCAGAGCGGGAGAAGTTATTTAATAATTTCCCACCCAAAAAAAAAAAAAAAGGGTTTCGAGAAATGTCAAGAGACGTAAAAATATAATGATGATGAACGATGTGGAGTTTTCTATGACCATTTCACATGGTCAAAAGATATCTGCGGATTTCCCTAACCAAAATAATGCACCATACATATTTAGTTCGAATTCCATCTTCTAAAAAAATGTTTTTATATTCAATCCTTGTAAACAATTTCTATAGGATTCGAACAATTGTTTTTTTTTTATTATGGTTTCACATTTGTGGTTTACCACACTTTTGACTTACAAGTATCATTTGTTTTACCTGTTATCAATTTGAATGTGATTGAGACGGAATAAGAATTTGATATGAATTCTGACGAATGGGGTCAACAAACCGCTAAGAGTGAGGCCACACGGTCATTGCCGGTGCGTTGCGGTGTCGCACCGCTATGGTTTTAATGCATCGAGTGTCTTCAGTACAATTATCACTGCGCTGCGCTGCAATGCCGCTCAGACGTTCGGCATCGCATCGTAACATCCTTCCACACTTCGTTAATCTGCTCGCCATCCCCATTATCTCCATTTTAGGAATCTCATCATCATCATCAAAATAAAAAAATAAATAAATCAGTTTATTGTTCATTTCAGCCAAAAGACGTCCAGCGCTGATCATAGGCCTCCCAAAGAGAGGGGGGGGGGTGCCATAATCGCCACGCTTGGCAGGCGGATTGTCGATCGCAGTATGGTGTTAAAATGCATAGAGAACGCTGCATCCCATTTTCTAGTAAGTCCATTAGTCGCCTTTAAAGAAATAGGATGGTGCTGTCTTTACGTCCGGCACCACACGGAACCAGGAATCTAGTGAGAGTTAAACAATCAATCAATCAACTCAGCCTATAGCAGTCCACTGCTGGACATAGGCCTCTCCCAGGCTGCACCACAACAACCTGTCCTCCGCCTTCCGCATCCAGTCTGTCCCAGCCACCTTTTTAAGATCGTCGGTCCATCTAGCTGGGGGGCATCCCACACTACGTTTGCCGATACGCGGTCTCCACTCCAGGACTCGTCTGCTCCACCGGCCAACGGTCCTTCGACAAACATGGCCAGCCCACTGCCACTTCAGTTTGCTTACTCTGCAGGCTATATCGGTAACTCCGGTTCTCTTCCGGATAACTTCATTTCTGATCTTATCCTTCAGAGAATTTCCGAGCATAGCCCGTTCCTCTTTTAAATACAAAGTGACGATCTTTTCTTGTTTGTCTCGTTTGACATCGCGCCGATGAAATCGTTCTACAATCTCAATTTTTTTCATTTGTTTATTTTTTCTACTGTGGTAATGTTAGTGTGCAGGTACAGTAGTACCCAATTGATATGGCTTACCGATTTACCTGCGCAGAAGGTGAATTTTAAAAGTGCGGGAAATGCTATTGACCAATCGGCACGCTCCACGCACCGCGGTTCTTTTTCCGGTACCGCTATTGGTCGGCAGCTGCCGCCATGTTAGCGCGCGCCGCGTGGCATGTTTGTCAGCCGCCATACTTCTGATCGAGTGCATGCTAGCAGCTCCAGTGTATTATGAACCTTATTATAGTGACCTAAGGTTGATTGTAAGTTTTAAGCATTCTTTCGTTAATCTTCGGGGCCATACTTTCTTTTCTGTGCGAACGAAGATTCACTATTCGCCTTATCAATTGGGTACCACTGTATCATCAAATAATGATAATAATTTGTACAGACTTGAGTCTGAATAACATCACCGCGCGTGTTGTCTTTAAAAGCTTTGCTTTCATCTTTGCCTTTAAAAGTTTACATTGTTCCTGTTTAGTCATTCATATACTTGTATTTACCATACTAAACCTATTTAAATACTGATGTCATGACCAGTCTAAAGCCTTCGATCAATATCACTGATACACTGACGACTGGCGACGACATTCTCTATTCTCTATTTCAAGTCTTAATTACTGAATTCGCGTTTCTTGTCTAGCTGGATTTAATTAAACCTATTAGATAGGCTAAGTTATATATGAAATAAAATGTTGATCTATTTTATTTTTGCAATTCTGTAAAAATTATTAAAACCAATTTAACACAATTCACTTCTTTTTTTCCATTCTTTGGTATTAAGTTGACAATTTAAACTTGACAATGTAGTGACAAGAATTTATGAGTATGATTAGGTGGTTTGGTCATGTAGAGAGGATGAATGAAAAGCGACTAACAAAAGGAAATTTATAAGGCTGACTCACATCTGAGTGGAAACGCCGGACGCCCTAGGAGGACATAATACTACCATACCCTATTGGTACTGTTGTTCAGGAAGGTCAAGTGCGTAGTACTCGCAATAAAAGGATACTAACAAAACTTATTATAATGCTGACTCACATCTGAGTGGAAACTCTGGACGCCCTATGAAGACATAATTATAGTGACCCTATTGGTGATGTTCTTCAGAAAGGTCAGGTGCGTAGTACTCGCAACCGGCGTGCGTGTATGACCAGTACCCCAAGTGTAAGTTTGCAAGAGAGTAAACGTAACTATTTAGTTTGCGTTAAAATTTGACCGATAGATCATAATGCTAAGAGTATAAGAGTGAGAATAAAAATCTTAACGCATACGTGGTAGTTACGTTTACTCATTTGCAAACATACACTCGGGGTACAGATGTATGAACGTAAACGAGGGAAAAGGAGTATGTAAGAATTGTAGCAGGGTACTGTAGTTTCTATGTCTGTATGAGTTTATGTATGAATGTAAAAGTTGAATTTTTTGGGTCCTGAATATACCTGATTATTCATTGTTCATAATTTAAACATTGTTATAAAGGGTTAGTACGGCCTATTTTCGACAGGATCTGGCAATAAATCTCAATGCCTCAGACAGACAAAACCATGGCGAGCTCATTTTTATTCCAATCCTAAGTCAAGAACAGTCATGGGATGAATGAATGAGCGAATAAGTTAATCCAAACAGGTATAATTCACATTTACATATTACGTGCACGTTCAATTTTGATCTCATTAACAATTTATTAGCTATAATGATATTATTATGACAACAGTATAGCAGATAAAACAATAAATTATTTTATAATTCATAGCCTAGCCTAGTGCCTAGTACCGCGAATAGACAAATTTATATATAGTTATTATTTTTCTGCGAATAAAGCCGCGTCCTATTTAGAAGCGATACATATACACGATCGTCGCGTTCATCTCCACCGAACAAAGAGTGACCTCTTTGTTCGGTGAAGATGAACGCGTGGTCGCGCCGACAATGGGCGTTTTCCGATTTTCCGAACAAAAAGTGACATAGCACGCGACGATCGCGTATTCGCGCGGTGATCGCTTTTACGAAGCAGAGTAAGACAGAAAAAAATATATAATAAATCACTGTATATTTTTTTTTTGCTGTTTAAAATTTACGAAAGCATGTTCGTGTTCTTTCGTAAATTTTGGAACTTATCATTAAAAGAAAATAGCATAAATAACAATAGTCTCTTTAGTAGATGAAAGTCCCTTTCTTTCTCCTTCCAGCTTAGTATAAAACCTGCCAGTGTTGCGAGTTTGTCCGAAAGGGATATCGTGGCCCTGGCACACAGGCAACGGAAGGAACACGGGTGGGTTTTAGTCAGTAAAAGTCTGATACGCCCTCCCGCTCCGCCCAGAGCGGGAGAAGATATTTGATAATTACCCACACAAAAAAAAATGAAAACGACTTGAGAACCTCCTCCTTTCTGTGAAATCGGTTATAAAGCCTTCACATTTCAACAATTCAGTTACGATAGTTCGGCGTTACGTACCTATTCCAAGGCACAAGACAGGAAAAAGAGAGGAGATTTAAAAAAAAAAAAATATAAGCCTCACACACACGTACCACAACCACACCACAACACGTGGTTGAGCGCTAATTTGTATGAAAATTATTCATATTCATATATTTATTTGCATTCCATAATGTTTAAAGGTGTTACAATGGCTTAAAGCTAAGGTACAATTACGGACCCTGTAGGGCACAGCAAAAGGTGGTGACAGGAAAATGGGGTCCTTGTGAATACAAGGACCACATTTTCCCGTCATTATCGACCACGTGTGTGATACCGACCACATCGCAGCCACGTACCAACCACAACGCAACCACAAGCAACACCGCGAACTAGCGGCCGGCCACATCGCAAACACATCCACATTTTGTTGGTACCAAAACGCAACCGCAGCGATACTATTGACACGTAACCACAGCTCGACCACATTTTTGTCGCTCCGATGTGGTTTGTGTACGTGTGAATGGGCCCTAACTATACTGGGTGGAATTTTGAGACGGGGCCGGTAAATACTGGTACCATAACGATTGAAGCTGAAGAAAAACGTTCTTAGGAGACCGTCCTTATCTTTTTGAGTACCTAATTGCTAACTATAATCACAGATTTTGTAAAAATGGTACAGTCAGATAGAAATGCATAATTTCTCACGTTTTATTTTTATGATGCCAATCGATGCAGTTTCGTAGAAGGATTGAAAGACTCTTTTAGACCAACTATGGATAGAGTACTAGAAAGTCCACAAATCTCAAAAATGTTTCCCATACACTTCAATTCAATTCAATTCATTTATTTATTGCATCAAATATGGTAGGTACATGAAGTTCTTAGATAAAATATTTAGTAACACACATTTGGCCAATATTTAGCATGCAATAGTACAAGTTTTTTATGTTAACTTAAATATATCTGTGCTTTATCGTATAAAATTTACAGGGACACTTTTCAAAGAACTCATCTATCGAATAAAAACATTCTTGTAATAACCACTTCCGCAACGCAACACAAAACTTATTGAAAGGTAGTTGAGTAATTGACCCAGGCAAAGCAATGTAAATTAGGGGAGCCATGTAAACGCAGCCCCGTCGAAAAAGTTCTAGCTTTGGATTTCGTAGTGATGAAAGAAGATAAATTATGAAAAGTGTCAATTCAAAAATATGAATAAAATCATTTTAAATTATGAATAATTTAAATAATCCATTTTTTTTTTATTGTTAGTAAGAATATTTTTTTAAATATATTTTTTTATTTTATATACATATAGATCTGAGTACTAGAAAAGTCACAAATCACAAAAACGTTTCCCATACATTTCGTGGTGATGAAAGAAGATATCGTCCGTATGGTGCCGGACGTAAAGAATAGCACTAACCCATTTCTTCCCGTGGGTGTCGTAAAAGGTGACTAAGGGACTAATTACTATAGAATGGGCAGCAGCGTTCTCTATGCATTTTAACACCATACTGCGATCGCCAACCCGCCTGCCAAGCGTGGCGATTATGGCAACCCCCGCTTTGGGGGAGGCCTATGTCCAGCAGTGGACGTCTTTCGGCTGAAATGATGATGATGAAAGAAGATAAATTATGAAAAGTGTCAATTCAAAAATATGAATAAGTTCAATTAATAATAATTGAAATATGTTTTATTGAGTAATTTTTTTTTAATTTTTTTTTTTATGTCAATAAGAATATTTATTTTTATAATTTGTTTTATTATACATATAGGTACTAGGAAAGGCACAAATTACAAAAACGTTTCCCATACATTTCGTAGTGATGAAAATAAATTATGAAAACTGTCAATTTGAACTTCTTCCCAGCTAAAGCACTAGGAAGTGGTGACGGTTTTTGGGGGACTGTCTCATGTAATTTTTGACGTTCGAAAAGTGCTGAGTCGCAGCCTAGTTTGAATAAATGACTATTGATTTGATTTGAACTACTTTTTTAATTTAATTTAATTTGAACACGATAATTTATTTGAAAATCTATGGAAAAAGAATTTTTGCGATTTTTGGCTTTTCAAAAAGTTAAGTAAGTACAGTCTCTTATGAACGTTTTCCTGTATCTACAGCGGTAAAGGTACCAGCCATTACTGCCCCGTCTCAAAAATCCACCCCGTATAGCTAAGTACCTAAGTTAAATCAACAAACAGATAATAAATTATAATCTTAAGAGCCTTTACTACCTCAAATGGCTTAGCATGATCCTCCGTTATGGCAAAAATACTGTAGCATTAATTTTGAAATAAATATATGGTAAAGAAGAGACAGAAGAAAGAAGTACTATGATTGACGAAAACACGATTCCATAAAATTGTCTTCATTGAAAAAATTGCAAAGTTACCTCCAAACCGAACAATAAACCGCTGGTATTCAAAAAATACTTCCAATTAGATAATGAAACTTTGCATATTAACTGAACTAACTATAAACCAGGTCTCATATATATATTTTTTAATTACTTTTATTTTCACCGTAAAAAGAAATAAACTAAAATATCGGTGCCTTGGAGTCTTCTCCGCTGCAACTGTCTCGCTTGCTCACGTGACCGCCAGCTACTTGTGCGAGCGAGATAAAGAGTGAGGTGGCGCTGAGGTGGTATAGACCCTTAAATCAAAACTTAGATTTTAGTAGTCCTTTTTTGGCGTATCTTACTTGTTTCTACTCGTAAGATCTCAGGCTTGAACTGATGACCTTAGCCCGTCAATAAAACGAAGTTATTGAGACATAGGTGACGTTAACTTATAATTTGCAATTGTTATTAATCACCAAGTCTTGTTTAGAAGTTTTACGTTTATGCATTTTCATGATTCCTTGGGAACTTATAGTAAACTCCATTATTCAAACGAACTTAAATGCCTAGGCTCGGTCCAATTAATTTAATTACAAATTAACATTGTTTTGTTCGATCCCGTTGACATCATAACATATTTTGGCGGCCATAGAAGTTAGAAGATTAAATCAATCAACAATATATTTTCAATGTTACTTTAATTCAGCTACGCTATGCAGACTTATTTTTTTCAAATTATTGAACCAATGTGGTGGATTAATAAATCAACCAAGTTCGTGACCCCTTATAAAACAATCAAGTTTATCTAATAACTTACACTCACTGAATTGAATTGCTGCTAATATTGAAATAAGTCCTAATTACCTATTGTATTACAAAATAAATGGCCCCATATTTCAGACAACGCCATTAAATCTGTCCTTATTACACGAATATTATTTATTATCAAAGTAACTACGATTAAGAATTATACCAGGGGCTTTAGTCGCTGTGGCAAAAACCAAGTAACACGAACGTTACCATCTAAATGTGGACTGCGGCAAAATGAGGTATTCATTTTAAATGTACTGAATTTGACACAGTGTTGTCAAATGTCTTTGAGGAGCAGCGCCACCCCCAAACGCAAAGTTATATTTGTAACGCGGCTGAATAACTTTTACGAATAAGTTCCAAGTATTAATTGTCTAGGCCCGCAAGTTCACAGCTTCGAAGGGCACATTTAAATTTCGAATTTGCATTCTCAGACTAGGCTGTCGATTTAAATGGTTGGTCGGTGACGTCACCAATGATGTAATATGATTCACATCGATTGAATGTGAACTGACAGATCGTGTTTATGTATAGGCTATTATAATATAGCACATGCTTGTTAGGCATGTGTCTTTTGTTTATACGGTCTTTTAGATTGCAGATTAGATAATGTATTTTCGTTTTATTGAGTTGAAAATAGGGGCAATCTTTATTTGTATAAGAACTAGAAGAGAAGGTTAGAAACATTTGATTGAATTCTACTAGCTGCATCCCGCGGTTTTACCCGCGTATGTCTCGATCCCGTAAGAGTATCGGGATAAAAAGTAGCCTATAGGTTAATCTAGGATGTCAACTACCTTCATACAAAATTTTATTAAAATTGGTCCAGCCGTTTGAGCGTGAGGAAGTAGCAAACACACACACACTCACAAACTTTCGCCTTTATAATGTTAGTGTGATATGCGTATTGACCAGTACCTCCATGAGTACAAAGGATTCATTCAGGGATATTCATTTTATAAACAGAAAATAATCCGCATTTCACTTAGTCCACCACCAGTACCGACGGCTACACATCAAGCTATACATTTCCACTATAAGCTGGCCTCTCATTGTACGAAAATCCTATACAATGCGGGATCAGCCTAAACTGGATATGTATGTATGTATGTGTAGCTTGATGTGTAGCCGTGTGTACCTATTAGATCCAGGGACGCTACAAGACTCATCCATTATTTCGATTTTTTACTTACCTCTAAGTCACACTACGAGTAACATAGATTCGATCATCTGTCTATACATACAAATATATAAAATTAAAATGTCCGTTTGTAATGAATAGAATAGAATAGAATAGAATACTCTTTATTATGTACACCATAAAAGTTACAGATATAAATGTTTAAACTTTACATAGGGTGACACAATGGGCGGTCTTATCGCTAAAAGCGATCTTTTACAGACAACCTTTGGATGGATTAAAGGGAGCAGGAGTGACAATACTGCAGGTAGTCAGTGGTGTACCATTAACATATACAATAAATACACACATACACAAAGCATACACTTATCTAATAAATATATACTATATACTATATTGTAACGTCAATGTAACAGTTTTTTACTAAATGCATATTTTTTTTCTACCTTTTGTCTGTCTGTCTGTTTGTTCCAGCTAATCTCTGTAACGGCTGGACAGATTTTGACAGGAGTTTCTCTAGCAGATAGCTGATGTTATAAGGAGTAACTTCATCATCATCATCATTTCAGCCGGAAGACGTCCACTGCTGGACATAGGCCCCAAAGGGGGAGTTTGCCATAGTCGTATATTTTAGAAAAAACTACGCGGGTAATTCCCCGGGGGAGCAGATAGTTTTTAATAAAAACACAATAAGTTGCCAGATGTGAAAACAATATTATTTCCATCAAACCAACCACCAAAGAAATTCTAAAATCGATGACAAATAATGTCATTGACCCCAGATAATGACACGTCTGGTCTTTATACAAATGTTCCAAATTCGGAATTAGGTACCGCAGCTACCATAGACTTATATAGAGTGTGTTTGTACTAAAGCTCACGTTCTCAGGACATTTTGTAAGCATAGACAAGTATTTAGGTAGGGCGTTGGATGTATTTGGCAGGAATAATAGTTTTGATAAATTGGTTTTGATTTTATCTGTGGTAGTCATCGAGTGTAAGATTGAATGTATGAGAGGTGTTTCTGAAGGCATTGTTTCGCTAATAAGTAGGTACAGATCAGAGATATGATGTTGAGATAATTAATTTATTGATGAGTCTTCAGAGCACAACATCGAAGCTTGATTTTCTGTACTGAATTGCTAGATAGGCAAAAATCAAGATGAGTTGAAGGCATCACACATCAAATAAGGTGGCTGGTAAAGAAGAAGCTTAGCCCATCCATGTGGAATCACCATAAATATAGAGGTTTTCCATTCAGCAGTGATTTCAACGGCACCTAAGCTGTCCACTAACCGCACTTAAACAACATTTTGATAAGTGCGGTTCGGTGGCAGATAACAGTTTATTAATATTATTTCCAGCCCACGACCGGCACCTGCATATATAGTCTGTGCAACGCACGTGGCGCTTATTTTCAAAACAAAATTAAGCATAGCTACTCAAACTCCAGAAAATATTTCGCTCATACTTAAATTATAACGTACACATTCAACAAAGCAAAATGCATGAGAAGAGAAGAGAAGTAAACATTTGAGTTTAACCCAGCGTCTCACATTCCTGACCAGTATGCATCTGCCTTCAAGGTAGAGAGACAGGCAAATCTAAACGTAGTATATTCACGGTTATTATATCGCCTTCGTTAATATTTAACAGTAAGTATTGCCATATGAGCCTGTTTCTTTCTTGACAAGTAATAACAAACTTGAAAAATATTTAGATAAATTGCAGTTTGACTGTCCACTGCCTACATAACACAGTGCACATCATCATCACCAGCTTACAGTAGTCCACTGCTGCAGGCCTCAATAATTGCACGCCATTCAGCTCAATTCTCGGCAACTCTTATCCAGCTGCTACCAGCCACCATGTGAAGTTCGGGGCGCCCTAACTGAAGTTTGTTGATTCGCGGTCTCCACTCAAGAACACGTCTACCCCACCGGTCATCGGTTCTACGGCTAATATGGCCGGCCCATTGCCTCTTCAGCTTAGTACACGACCGTTGCTAACTATTGTGTCTGCTTTGCACACAGTTAACGTATTACGGTTCATGAAAGCTGCCTATCGATTGTCGAGTCCAAATTTTATACCTTCTTCTTTTCGTTAGGTCTAAGGGTTCTGTAGTAGGACAAACGGATCTTGTAAGTTCAACTCGACGTTTACAAATTGCCCCAACTATAGCTAATATGCACTTGGCACTAACAATTATTAAAGTTTTATTGCCATTAATATACTTAATGGACTTCAATCACGATACCTATTATTCAATTAATTATTAGCAGTTTATTACATTATAAATATATGATTCAATGCAGACTATTAAGATTTAGATTAAACATCGGATCGATTGACATTTCATTAGTTAATGAAAACATTATTGACATAATTTTTGCCTCTCACAGAGATGCCTGTGACCCAGTAATGGAAGCAATATAGCAAGAATGATTATGATGTATGCTATGTCAATATAGAAATCACTTGAGATTTTATTCTGCCTACTTTTCCTTATTGATGCTTAGTAGATAATTATGTAACTCTGATGACGATTTCAATAATAAGATATGTTTTAAAAGGTGAGCTTCAAAAAACATAATACATTTGGCAATATTTTAAGTTCACTGACTAAATTGTCTGAATAAAGAATGTAAATTATTACTTTAATTAAAATAATTTAATTATTTAATCTTAAAAGTCAGTATGTTTTTTGACAGCTTGGGGTCACAGAGACATCTTACTTAATTAAATAATCCTGCGAGCGACGAAATTACTTTAAAGGAAGTAGTTTTTTTCATAATATTATTTGTTGAATCAATCCATTATTTATTAAAAAAATGTGGCATTGCGTATGACCTTAATATTATACCAAACGTACTTGTATGAAACAAATTAGCATTATAATGCCTTAAACAATTATTTACCAATAAAATTATATATAATGTCAACGCGAACATTTACCTATATTGGAGATAATAAAATACGCTACCATTTACGTATAGTGAAAATCTCTTTGACATAATTATGGCATAAAATAATTATGTATCTGTGTGTCGGCTTGGCTTTATTTTTCTTTAAAGATTATCACATATATGCAAGTAATCCACACGGAAGGACATTAAAATCAATCCCCAATACAAAAGGTATTTATTTCATAGCGTTTTCATTATAATTTCTGCCCACGAGAACCGGAAGCTTATACTGAAAGCAGCTCACGCTCCCAGGTGTACAAAATCAACTAATAAAACATCTTCTATGAAACCCTAATTGAACGAAAGAATTGACGTGTGACAAGAAAAAGAAAAGAGTTTAGATTCAATATCTAAACTTTTTTTAAACAGGCTTAAGCCCGTTTCCGTTTATGCTGAAATAAAAGCGTGCTGTTGAATTTTCAACTTTTGACGCCAAGCTGAGAGTTGAAAATCCAAGGGCGTGCTTTTATTTCGGCGCTTATTTAGGTGCCGCTTAGTGTTAGTGAACACAGCATAAGTATAAAGGCTTCTACAGATCGGCGCGACACGCGACGCGAAACAAAGGCCCCGCGTGTCGCGCAACCAGCGGTGTCTTTGTGTCGCATCGCGAGTCGCGCCGGTCTGTAGACGCCTTAACTAAATGGGTGGCAAAGAAGGAAGAAACATTGAAATGACGGCTGATAACAAATAATGTATCAAAGTAAAATACGGTAAAGTAAAGATGGTAAAGGTATGTACTGCACCGATTTCAAATAAACTGGATATGGGCAGAAAGATAATGTTATTAATAATTAGTTGATCAATTCAGAAAATGCCGTGAATTCAGGACTCTCAGTTTTCGTCTAATATCAATGATCTTACGTAGACTGAAGAATGTAAAGTACTTATATATTTTTATATATAATATAAATTATATTTATTATTATTTTAATATTATTGAAAATAAATATATATTTTTTTATCGTATAAATGCTGTGAAATATGTTTTCAGCGCAGCGAATTTATTTATCATATTTTTTTATTTCAGCCCAATTTATATGAATATATCAATTCGTAGAAAGATTCATTTTATATTTGTATAAATTAGTATAATTTTAAAGATAGACTGAGTAGGTATATAAACGTTCATCAATAATTTGGAATACGTTTTCAGCGCAAACATCATATTACTATGGTCAAAGGAAACATTACCTTAGAGCTGGTTGTATAGCCAATACAGGAAGTAGTATTTCATATCCTAAATCCATACGAATAGAAGCTCAAGCTTCGCATTTGTGGGGTAAGCTTGGCTTACCAGCTGGTGGCAACGTAGGTGGGATTTACAAACCCAAAGAATCATTTGAAATCGTATAAAACGATAATAAGGATTCAATGTTAAACATGTAAACTAGATTTATACCTATGAATGGGCATAAATATTCAAGAGAAGTAGTAGGTTCAGACAGAGAGACAAATAACCAAGATCATGCTTCATCTTCACACAGTAGAAAAAAAAGCTTTTTTAAAACACAAAGCTCATGCAAACTGGATGGAAATAAAGTTTATTGTTTGTGCCAACAAAGTTAGCAGAACAGTATAAGTGTTATGTAGCTGGTGCTTTTAAAGGACCCTACACACCTAAGTCGCAGACAGTTGGCGACATATGTCGGAGACTTTTGTCGGCGACATTTATCGGCAACTGTCGGCGGCTTTTTTTTTTTGGGTGGGAAATTATCAAATAATTTCTCCCACTCTGGGCGGAGCGGGACGTGCGGGCGTGTAAGACTTTTACTGACTAAAACCCACCGCGTTCCTTCAAATGCCTGTGTGCCAGGGCCACGATATCCCTTTCGGACAGGCTCGTAACCCTGGCAGGCATTGGCCCTTTCGGACCCCGTCAATTGGTGCTGACATCTCTTGGAGGCGCGCGTGGAACACAACGCGCCATCGACCCGGGCCTGGTCCTTATCGGACGGCGAGCTACCCATCGCTCACTGTCCGCAAGCCCGCGCCTACGGTGGCCGGGAATCGGCCTGCGATTCCTGACGCCCGGGGATTCCCGACGCCTGGGGATAAAGACTGCTCCAGGTGAGTGTACCTATAGAGTCCTTAAAAAAAAAACATTTAATTCAGGTATTTTTTTTAAATTAAATTAATATAATAATAAATTTCCAAAAAAATTAAATTATTTAATGATACACACAAAATCACATATAAATAAGTACCTACAAACGAATAATTACAATTTATTGAATAATTACAATATAAACGCTTAAAACACGCCTAAACGCGCCTTTGCTGGTTTCCAACGTTTGAACAATGGAAAACACATTCTGCATATATACCAACTTGGACTGATGTCGACGGCCCTCTAAACGTTTTTATTTAATCACACTTGTGCTACAAAACTCCAACAGCAAAGTAGACAGGTATGAGACAAAGTTATTATAATTCTCCTACGTCCGGGAAAAAGTAAAAATGGCATGCTTATCCGCCTGTTCTAATATAGATACCTACATAATCACAAGTAGAATCAAACATATTAAAGAGGGTAGACATGACACCCTTACGTACAAAAAGTGTTAGGAATAGAGTCATTCATTGTGCTTACAGCTAAGTAATGGAGTTCCCTGACAGAATCTGTGTGTCTCGATAGTTAGAACCTGGAAAGCTAAAATTTAAGAGTGAATAGGTTACTTCGCAAGCATGCATCATCTCTTACCATCAGACACGATACTGGTCAATTGAAAACCTATCAATAATAAAAAAACCTGTCCAAGTGTGAGCCAGACTCGCACACGAGAGGTTCCGTATCGTATTAAGATCGAGCAAAAAACCCTGAAAAAAAACGTTTCTTGTATGGGGGATCCCCATACAAGAAACAGTTTTATTATTTGTTGGTATAGTGGCAATGGAAATACACAATCTGTGAAAATTTCAATTGTCTACCTTCTTACGGTTCATGAGATATAACCCGCTGACTGACAGACGGACGGACGGACAGCGGAGGCTTAGTAATAGGGTTCCGTATGGCCTAAAAAGGATCGGTAAAATATCTTTTGGTTTCGCTAAAGTCCGGTAGAAAAGCAAGATCTATAGCAGTTTGTAAAGGTCATTGCCATTTCCACTCCATGCGAAATATGTCCAAGCAACACTGCGAGGTGTTTAGTTCAAATAATATATTCATTATGTAAATGACATAATACCCACTTTATCAAAGTAGTATTTAATCTAGTAATCGCAATCAGAGCCGCGGGCAGTAACAAATACAGCTTATATTGCAAGTGTCAGTGTTCCGTTCTCTCTATAAATCAGGATAGTAAATCAATAGTAGCAATTAAGGAAAAATCAATATGTATTAAGTAGTAAATATTTACTGAATACCTTTCATTGATTGAATGGCGTGAGAAAAAACTAGCAAGATTTTTTTTTATTTGACAAGACCACTAAAACCAATATGACCAATAAAAAAAATTTGCTAGTTTTTGCAGCTAGTTTAGCATTCGATGTTGACGATGGCTAATCTACAGGGGTATACGAGAGTAGACACCCTGTAGATTAGACCTTCGTTGACGGACTTCTAGATAAGTCCGTCAACGAAAATACGGGCCCGTCCAAAACTAGTTGATACGTCAAAACAAGTGATAAATTTAATTTTCTAACGGATAAATACACATCGGGATTAGGGACAACTGTCAAATCATGTTGTCATTCATTTTTAATTCGGACCCTGAACTAATTTTATGTCCGTAAGTGATAGGGAGTAGGAAACGCCCAAAACTTCGGCCGAACCTGAATGAAAATTCTATACAGGCCAGAGAATTGAGGTTTAATCCCTGCACTAAATCTTAATAGTGATATTTTTCTTGAATCGTATTTTTGAACTTAGCTCTTCAAATAATAATAATAAATTAAACATTTTCCAGGCCCCATAAAGGTTAAGAAACCCAGGTACCCTCTGCAAGATTGTCAATATCACCAAGGAGTTGCTAGCCTTCTTTAAGGAGCTGGGGTGGATCGAATAATCGATTTTCCCACCCATACGCAAAATACGCGCATATTGACGTGTAGTTGCGGACACCCACCCTTACTACCTGTCTCTTTTTTTTTTTGGATGGGAAATTATCAAATAACTTATCCTGCTCTGGGCGGAGCGGGAGGGCGTGTCAGACTTTTCCTGACTAAAAACCACCCGTGTTCCTTCCGTTGCCTGTGTGCCAGGGCCACGATATCCCTTTCGGACTAACTCGCAATCCTGGCAGATTACCTATTACCTAAGGTAAAGAAAACAAAAACGCGTTATTATGAATAAAAAATGAGGCAAAATAGTTAACTGGAAAATGTTGGTACCCAATATTTAATTTTTAAGAATTAAACATACTCGTCCAAGAAAATTTTGATAAAAATAAAATTAAGATATTTTATTTGTACTTTATGCAAAAATATTAACAGTATTTTTTTATATTAAATTACCCAATCAAATGTTTTATTGGTACTTTCCAAGAAAATACAACGTATTATGTTAGCGCAAGATATTATTGAAAGTTTTTAAGCAATAGCCAGTTCAGGCAAAAATGTTACGGAATTAAATTTAGTTTTAACTTTTATTTATGGGCTCTATCTGACTTAATTACAAAAAAATTGAACACTTTAAAGCAAATCGTTATTTATTTATTTATTCTTCAGAAAGCTTACAGTCTAATATCTGTGAAGGTCAGTTATGTACAATAGCGCTTAAAATTGCCATTTACAAGCTTCCACAAATTAAAAAGTATGTAACTAAAATAAAAAAATTAATACAAGAAACTTAAAAAATTAAAATAACAAAAACTGAATCTTCACATATAAATAACTTTGATAGGGAAACCGGAACCTTCTGTCAGCGCGGCCACGCGTTCGGTTTCGCCGAACAAAATGAACGCGACGGTCGCGTTTTCGCGCGATGATCGCTCTATTTAGTTAAGATGGGACGTAGTCAACCTACTGCTAAACATGACTATGACTATCAAAGGAGATGTGCCCACGAACACTGTATTATGTTGAAAGCTAAAAGGACGCCACTACTCTCTTAGCAATTCCAGTCATCTTTCGACACCCAGGAGAGGAGAGGAAGTTGAGTTTCGTTTGTAGTGGGCAACGCTCCTGACAACTTAGATCGCTCATCAATCGCTTGTTAAGCCCAACGGCTTATTAAAGATTCACGAATGACAGTCGGGACCGACGTCCCAGCTGTCATTCGTGGATCTTTGACAGTGGTTACGGGTCGTCAGAAGCCCGAAAATCTGACAACTAGTCTCACCAAGGGATATCGTATTACCCAGTTACTGGGTTGTGTAGGTCAGATAGGCAGTCGCTCCATGTCAAATACTGGTATTCAGATACATCTGGTTAGACTGGAAGCCGACCCCAACATACTTCGGAAAAGGCTGGGCAGATTGATTGAATCAGAGCAATCGCACTAAAACACATGCAACATTAAAGAGCTTAAAACTATACTCCATTTGAAATAAGATTAGACATTTAAATAAACTTGTTTACAGTCCGTTCAACCGATTTTGACTTCTATTCCGTAGGCATAAGGATGGCATTGGAAGCAAAAACGTGGTTACAATACCCACTGGTTATTACAGCTGTCATTGGTCATGCTACGAACGCAATAGAAGTCAAAATCGATTGAACGAACTGCAAAAAAGGTTTATTTGAATGTCTAATCTTATTTCAAACGTAGTATAGGTCACACATAAGCACTAAATTCACTGATTGCATGGACTTAGTTAATAGGTAATCACAGCAGTTACATGTCAAATATGTTTTGGCCTATACACACAAAATAATATACCTGTCCCACAGTTAATTTATGTTTAAAACATAATATTTATGTCTATTTACGTAAAGTCTGCGTCGTTTCCGCGACAATGTTTAAGATAAGCCGAAAATGTATTCGTTAACGGGGTGTGGAGTGGGTTCGGCCGCCATTTAATAGAGTGAGCCTATTTCACACTTTGGACGGATACAGAACGTATTTCAAATGCATGAACATTAGGGGCTTATCATACTGCATAGTGAGCCTAAAATTCATGGAGATTTGCGTTACTGCACGATTTTGGGTTGACGAAACACACCTTGCACCCAATTTAGAACTTTAGTTTCTCGATAACAAGGTTTGATGTTAATAATGCTGTTACGTCGTTTTGTAATTCAGTGTCAAGTCACGAATATACTAATGAGCAAATAGGAAGTGTGATCGTTAACAGTCGTTTTGCTATAAGCTGCCGGACGTTTTATAAGCTGTAACTTACACCTCATTATAGGATGTCTCTTGTAATTAAATAGCGTGTAAATTGATCTTTATTTGTCGTTTATAGTTTATTATTAAATTTAACACTTCAAGCCGAAGACCGGATCAAAGCTTCTTTGAAATTAGTTCTAAAGACAATCATGCACGACATGCATGACGAAATTGAAGAACTAATAGCAGGTGCAAGCATTTGTAAATATTTTACTCCAACTAATCAAACTCATTAGGAATGTTTGTTTAGTTTTACTCCAATAGATAATTCATTTTTAAGCTGTCAAAACCGTCGTGCTCTATCAACAGGTCTAAGAACCACAACAAATTATTACCTATGTTCCTACATATCATTTTGTTTTTTTTTTCATTATCTACTTTCAAATAAAGTTCTGATTAATTTCGCAATTGACCTAACTTATCAAAATCGTATCATCAGTACAAAAATCGAGATCATTTTGAGTCTCAATTACTTTATAATCAGCTAAGTTGACCCTAAGGTATATTGCTAGACAACAAAAAGCAATGCTTTTTTTTTTTTTTTGGGTGGGAAATTATCAAATAATTTCTCCCGCTCTGGGCGGAGCGGGAGGGCGTGTCAGACTTTTACTGACTAAAACCCACCCGTATTCCTTCATTTGCCTGTGTGCCAGGGCCACGATATCCCTTTCGGACAAACTCGCAACCCTGGCAGGCATTGGCCCTAGCGGACCCCGTCAGTTGGTGCTGACAACTCTTTGAGGCGCGCGTGGAATATGACGCGCCGTCGACCCGGGCCTTCCCATCGCTCACCCTCCGCAGGCCCGCGCCTACGGTGTCCGGAAATCGGCTTGCGACTCCCGACGCCCGGGGCGTCTCCTGCGGCGACTAGGGGCGCGAGGGCGCGAACCTTGCCTCTCCCTCACGTGTTCCGCCTCCTCCTTCGCAAGCATTACTAATTCGTAGAAGGAGGTGACGGCCTCCCATGCACTCTCGCTCCGAAACATGGCCTGAACCAGGGCCGGACGCGAGGGATCGCCGCCGCCGATCGCCTCCGTGAGGACACGGTGGTGCTCCGCCCAAGCTGGGCAGACCTCCACCGTATGCGCCACCGTGTCCTCTGGGCGATCCACACAGTGGTGACACCCGGGCGTTTCCTCCCACTTTATCCTGAACAGGAACCTCCCGAAACAACCATGTCCGGTGAGGACCTGTGTCAGGCGGAAGGTGAGGACGCCGTGGTGCCTCTCTAGCCACTCCTCAAAGAGGGGACTTATTGCCACAATTGTGGCGTGCCCAGCGCTGGGTTGCGACAATCGCACTCTCCATGCCGCCATAAGATCCCGCCGGAGCTCTGTCCGCTGTGCCGTGATTTCTCGCGGCAGCGGAGTTTCACCCCGGCGTTTCGCCTCCTCGCGCCACTCCCAGACGTGCGCGAGGACTTTTGCCTCCAGATCCCATGGCGGTAGTCCGGCAAAAAGGCTCGCCGCCTCACGGGAGACCGTGCGGTATCCTCGGACCAGCCTGATGGCCATGACCCTTTGGGACGCGTTCAATCGCTGGGCTGGTCGCAGCCTTATAGAACGCGCCCACACCGGTGCCCCGTAAAGGGCCATGGACCGCACGACCCTCGCGTAGAGCCTCCGGCAGGAGGCGTTTGGACCCCCCAGATTGGGCAGGAGCCGCTTTAAGGCAGCCCCGGCCCGCTCCAGTCTGGGAGCCAAACGTCGAAAATGCTCCACGAAGTTCCACCGGCTGTCGAGGACGAGTCCCAGGCACTTCATCGTTGACTCGACGCCGATGTGAACCCCTCCTGCCATTATCTGGGAACCCGACAGTGGCGCGTTCCGAGGACCATAGAAACACATGGCCTCGGACTTGTGCAAGGCCACCTCGAGTCCCAATTGCCGGATCCTATCGACGATTGTCGCAACCCCACGTGCCGCCAGTTCGGCCGCCGCCTGATGCGACCTCCCCTGCGCCAGAACCAGCGTGTCGTCAGCGTAGTCTGCTACGCTGACGCCGCTAGGGAGGTCGGCGCGCAGCACCCAGTCGTAACCGATGTCCCACAGATGCGGCCCCAGGACCGATCCCTGTGGGACACCGCACGTCTCTCGCCGGTTCCACTCTCCGTGGTGACCGGGGTAGATGACGGCCCTGTCCGTCAAATAGGCCTCGACCACTCGACAGAGGTAGGTGCTTGGCAAGCCGATTAGTGAATGGAGAATGATGTAATCACTTCAATACTTACCAACAGTTGAATGTCTCATGATATAACACCTCACTGACTCCTAGACACAGTGTCACAGCCAAGAATTCGAAATTTTGTCTAGTGAATGACAAATAGCTCGTCCTACTTCGGAATGAATAGCAAAATGTTGGTGAACCTACATACATAAATATACCTCTATAATAGTCTAACCTAGACCTGTTTCTAGGTTTAGTTGCTTATGTCAAGAATTCCAAGTTCTATGTGGTAGATAAATGGCAACCAGCTCGTGAATTGATCAAACTCAAAGCATTTATTTCAAATAAACCTATTACAGGCACTTTTGAATTGTCAAGGGGTCGGTCAGTCAGAGAGATGAAGCTAGTTGCCCATTCCAAAGCGTAGTAGGTTCCTATGGAGAAGAACGGGCAAGAAACTCCACGGACACTCTTTTAAATCAAAATATTGTTACATAGTATTGGTTACATAATTTATGTTGAAATTATAGATGTGAGAACAATGTAGAAAGACGTGCACGTTAAAAGCGTCCGTAATAAAAATATAAAAAATAACTAAAATACTAAGTTAAAATAAGCCGTGGCAGCTAAGAAATGACCAGTCCCTACTGACGGCGCCCGTTCACGAACATGACGCATGGATCAGCACCATTTAGCTCAACCATTTTATCTAGATCTTAGAGAAACCTCGAAACTACACCAGAGAACTGCTGCACTGGATATCAAAATTGTCTTCTTTAAGATCCTTAAACCTCTACAATCACTTATAAAAGAAGTATAGCTAAGGTACTTAGTTTCACTTATATTTAAAATCAACTATACAAAAGTGATATCAAATGGAAACTCGACCTCACAACTTGTAGCCGCAAGTTAATCATAATCAAAACAAATTGAATGCGGCACTCGCAAAAACGTATTATAGACTCCTTGATTGGAGGCTTAATCGTCAAGCTACATTACTCCGCTCTGACGTCACCAGCCGACCAGACTCACAGGTGCCGATACCATACTCTCATTTACATTCTTGTCACTTTCTACCCAACAACCAAAAGCAAACTTTACTTTTAAACAACAAAGTCCAAATTCAAATGACACCGATGCGATTTGAGACGCTTTAGATTTGGAAGATTGTCGTATTGGTGAAACACTTGGACAGGTTCGTTTAGATTAATGATCATATGATATGGATATTGACGAATCCCAAATAAAATTGGTAGTAGATAACAATGGTATAATGATTCACTACACAAAACACGTGTGGACGCCCACTATTGAGCAAAACCATGTTGTAGAACGGTAAAAAAGTCAATGAGAAATCAATTAGATGATCGATTATATTCATGAGTTTCTAGCATTAGAAGTCTGACGTGAGGTTACTACTGTATCTATTGGCAACGGTACTGATCGAATACCGCTGATCTCCATTTGTGACCGCAGGGCATATGCATACGACGACTTTTTGCTGCGACACAGTCGTGCATGGGAACGCATGCATCGCAGCATAATATAACTAAAGTGCCTAGACAGATCGATTATAATCCGCAAGCTAAGTTAAACAGTTGCGATAATATCAAGTCTGTCTCTGAATAAATGTGTTTTGCGATTCAAGTGACTATAGGCAAGATTTTTAACTCCTCTTAATACTCAAAGCATTTATTTCAATTAAACCATTTACAGGTAGTTTTGAACTGTCATGGAATCGGTCAGTTAGAAATATGAAGCTAGTTGCCCATTCCAAAGCATAATACACATATTATATGTACATATGGAGAAGAATAGGCAAGAAACTCCATCGACACTCCTTTAAATTATAATGTTACAAAAATATTATTATATCTTTAGTGTAGAATTTATAAACAAATGTGAGGACGATATAACAAAAAAAAAAAACGCGTCCATAATACAGCAAATAGAAACACACAAAAAAAAATACTCAAAGCAAAAATAAGAATAGAATAGAATACTCTTTATTATGTCCACCATAAAAGCAGCCGTGGCAGCTAAGAGATGACCAGTCCCAACTGACAGCGCCCGTTCACGAACATGACGCATGGATCAGCACCATTCAACTCAATCATTTTGAAGGGAGCTAAATGATCCAATACACGCGCTACCATCAGCGAGACATCTGAGTGAGCATGACATACTCTCAGCCACCAGGGCACAAGTCAAGCTCATTCAAGTCAATGAAAGACGTATTACCCGGTAAATGGTAGCTCTATTGTACAAAGTACTCACACCTGTGCTGTGCAGGTATATTATTCTTTAGAAAATCTTAGATTTTAAAAAGATAGCCGTCAACGAAATCATTTAGGAAGAGATTATAAAACACATGCTACTTTTTCACTAACTCCAGGAAAAGCTTAAATGAACGCTTAATAAAAATATTGTTCAAATTCAAAATCAAAAGTCATTTTGGCTGAGAATCAGCACTTTTCGAACGTCAAAATTACATAAGACAGTCCCCCAAAGTCCTTTACCACTTCCTAGTGTTTTAGCTGGGAAGAAGAAGTGGCGCAACCAACTCCCCAATATCACAGCTGCCTGTTCAGTTAAAAACACTTGATGCTATAAAACAGTATTGAAATAATTTACATTACGCATCAAATTATTTGTCATATGTTAGCTAGCACACGCCAATAGACCAAAAACAAAAAAAAAAAACTAATTGTCAACTCAGACGCTGAGCTGAGCGTTGAAAATTTAACAGTGCGCTTTGAATTAGGCTTTCATTTAGGTGTCACCAAGTGTTACTGAAAACGAGCATTCATTCCCAAGCTTTAACCGGTTAAGCACTTCAAAAGCTCATAAACGAATGAATTTTCAATTACCGGACAGCATTGTCGCATGTTGCCTCAAAACCAGCAGTGAAAGGGTGTTTCTTGCGCCTACGACCATACGCTTACACATTTCCCATTAATTCTACCTCCTTAAGAATCTGACTAACAACACTTGCCTGCATATATCGTATTGCTAGTTCAATTAACGTTGGCACATTAGCATTATTTATTGGCTATAACGATTACGCCTAAAGGGCAAATGGCATGTTAGCAACTAAATGGATGTTAACAAATTCTAGTCTCACAATTATTCTTCAGAGTAAGAAAGTAGCTTCGGTGAGCGATGAAGGTGTCAATTGTGTAAGATTACATGTAGTTTGTATGATAAACTATACGTAAAGTGTTATTAAAATCACATTTACATTTTATGACTACAATATGGCCAGTAGGATCTTCCTGTATGGCAACATTGATAACAAACAGGACAAAGAACTCTGCAACTGTTTAATCAAAAATTTAAAAGACGTTCACTCATAAGCTTCTACCCAAAGGTCATGAAGTTGAAAGATCAATAACCAAACATCACATCACAAGAACAGTGATGAAAAGACTGAAGCACCAGTAGAACATGTGCTCAATGCATATTAAGACAACTAACGATAGAAAAATAATAATAAAACAGATTATAAACTGTGACATGACCAAGTTGCCGCAATCGTACACCAACACTTAGCACACAAATATAAACTTATAGGTGAGATGGTTCCATATTATACGTACAAACCTGAAACTATTTTAGAAAACAAAAATAAAAAAATCTATTGGGATGGAACAATAATTACAAACAAAACTATATAGTACGATAGACCTGATAACACTGTTCACGACAAAATAAATAAAACAGTTTACTTGATAGATATAGCTATACCTAACTCACACAACATTTAAACTACAATATCCGAAAAACTTAGTAAGTACCAAGACCTCGCCATAGAAATTAAAACTCAATGGAAAGCTCAGACCGTACCTACATATCGTCCCTGTAGTACTCTCATTTACCGGTGTAGTGCCGAAGGCTCTCACACAAAGTCTTAAAACTCTACACATGCCTTTCTCACACACTTTACATGCTCCTAAAAGCCATCATTCTTAACACCTGTCGCATCACCCGAAAGTTCCTGACTTCTTCTACACTATCATCCACCTTTTCAATTTAAATTTCCCCTTACACACTTGGCTCTGACTGGTCCGTGTGGTGCCGGACGTAAAGAATAGCATCATCCCATTTCTTCCCGTGGGTGTCGTAAAAGGCGACTAAGGGACTTACTAGAGAATGGGCAGCAGCGTTATCTATGCATTTTAACACCATACTGCGATCGCAACCCGCCTGCCAAGCGTGGCGATTATGGCAACCCCCCCCCCCTTTTGGGGGAGGCCTTTGTCCAGCAGTGAACGTCTTTCTGCTGGAATGATGATGATGATGACTTGGCTCTGGCCCGTGGGTAAGGTTGTAAAACTCTCTCAAATGAGAAGAAAAATAAAGAACTCAATATAATAATACTAACAAATTTATTTGACATAAAACATAAAAGTACACTGATACAGGGTGACACTTAATTTAAGCATGGAAATGCCTGGTACAAAATAAATGATCAATGACCCCATGCTAGGAAAAACTTGTATTACAGGGGTCATCCATCCGTCCATTATGGATATAATAGTTAAAATGACAATTCAATGTGATATTTTTATGAAGAAAGAAGATTCATGTGGCATAAAGTAAAACTATGTACCGATGCTCACCTACTAGTAATAGCTGGTGTTGTGCAAGACGTAATGGTTCTCTAAAAAGAATCGCGTATTGTTTTACAATAATAATATCACCTGTACTTGTATCGTCTGAGGCCACTGCAGCAGACTAAATAATAAACTCAGAAATAACTCCACACTCATGATCACGAAGCCACGTGTAAGAAACAATAAACGTGAAAACACTATTTCAAATGTTTAAGATGATGAGCCAAACAAAAACGTAAGCGGTGAGGCCAAGTATTTGTGTGTTCAAGAAAATGTTATAGCTTCTACTCGTAGTACTAGAGGTTTGTGTAAAATCACTGGAAAACAAATAAATAAGGTTAGTACCTAACAAATATAAGAAATTGTGTAATTATAGATCTTCACATGTGTTCTAATCGTCTTAGTTGTTCGTTTTTAGGGTTCCGTACCTCAAAAGGAAATAACGGAATTAAAACGAATGGATGGAATTAAGTTGAAATTTGGTACAAATATCAATTTCTGTGACCCAAACACGGACGTGTTACGTAAATAAATGAATTTTTAATATAGGGATCACTTTTGGGAGACAATATGTAAATTAAAATAAAATGCACACTGTACTGCATGACATATCAAATGAAAGGACTTATGTGAGGATCTCAATTATTTTTTTTGTAACCCTTTAAAATAAACAAACATGGCCGCTAAGTGTGAACTGTAGTTCCGAACTGCAATCGAGCGGTTATAACAGTTTTAAAGTTATTTTATAAAAATAAACGAAAATGTACCATTCCCCCCTTATCTCCTAAATTACTGACACTTGAATCATTTTCAAAAGCTGCAGAAAATAGTCTATACTTGTAGATTACAGGAAACCATATAAGTCTATGGTCTTAAAATAACATGGGACATCTTTCAACCCAATATTGTGCGTACAAACTACAAACTTACATTTGCAGTTGGAATGTTTCTCTTATCAAGGTCATGTATACCAAACCGTACAGATTTCCAACCAATGAATTATACTCCCTTAGCGGTATTCTCACAGTCAGAAAGTTATACGTGCTACTTGCTGTCTTAAAATTACACAAAGTCCTGCCCTATGACCCTCACCATCAGGAAAGAAGACGAAAATACAGTGTTGCACCAGTAAAATTCGTTAAAACTACATATGTCAAAAGACAATTCAATAAAAGTTCCGCTGTCCCAATGGCTAAAACTGAAGACCTATGATGACATTGAATTATTGCTGCAAGCATCGTCAATATGAGTGGAAAAGACACACACACACATACATACACACACACACTCACATGCACACACACACACGAACGCACGCACGCACACACACACACACATACTATTTTAGGATATATCTCTAAGTTTTTATTTTTCTTTTTATTTAGTTATAGTTCAAGTCTTGTCTTGTTTAATTTGGGATTTTACTTGTTTTACTTTTTTTTATTGTTTTGTTTTTCTTTTTGTTGTTTAAATTCTATTTTCATCGTGTACACCACTTTTACCAATTAATTATTTTGTCATTGGAGAGCGGGATCTCCTACCACAGGTATATCTTTTACTTAAAAGGAGGTCCCCATGTAAGATTTACTGTAAAAGTTGTACAAGTTTCTGAAATAAACCTTTTTTTTTTTTTTTTTAATGTTTGGGAGAACATGTTTTTCAACTACAGTGTTAAGTTTGTCTCGGGATAAATTCATCCCAACTATGGAACCCTTCATCGGGCGTGGTCCGACATGCACTTGGCCGGTTTTAATGTTAGACCTAGTTTAAGCTTTTGTAAATTTTTATCTCAGTACTAAAAGATCAGATTTTCCTCAAACTTTGACGACCTACATACCAAAATAGGTTACCGTCAGGTGAATGAGTTTCAAAGACGTCCTAGACGTCGATGGCAATGGAAAACTGGCTCAATGGCGAACATGTTTTCGGTGTCAAAAGCTTCAGCGAAAACAAACGAAGAGAATGTACGGTGACGAGAGATTTGTGGAAGACTTGTTGTGTTTCTCAGTTGAGTGTCAGGTGATGTTGCGTGAGATTCGCTCAGACCCCGTTCACACGGAGTTGATCAGTGCGATATTTTACTGTATAAATCCTGATGTACACGGTGCTATTAAGTTGCCTGTGCCATACAATTTAGAGCAACAATAAAAGTTGTCAAAAAACAAACAACAATGTCATTTGTTGCTTCTATTTTAGTGTATGCCACAGGTTAACTACTTGGATCGTATATATGGGGTATATATGAGGTTTTACCGTAAAATATCGTACAGGACAGCACCGTGAGAACGGACGCTCAGTGTTACGTAGGCAGGTTCTGACTGCTAATAGTTTTCTCTTTAATTTGTCTTCTCGCTAGTATCGGTTTATTGCTGCGGAGTAGGTCGGCAATTAGGGCTGATGCGTTGTTTTCCTGTGTTATTTCAACAAATGTGTTTAAAGTTTCAGTTTAGAAACTAATGCAGGTATACTCTTTGGTCAATTAAGATGCATCATAAATTCATAATAAATCAAATCAGTTATAATATATGTCAGGTCAAAAGTTCTTCAAATCACATAGTTACTCGGAAAATATTAATAGTGACTTCCTTTTCTTGACTATACTTCTGCTCTATTTTAACAAAGATTTTCCTGAAAATATACCTGATAATGTTGCGTCCACGTTGCGACTAAATTCTTGGATCGGTCTAACATCAAGCGATTAACAATTGCAACATCAAAAGAGGATATTTTTATGTTCCTTTAAAAATTTATTTACAATCACCTTCAACTTTCGGCATCTAAACAAATATTGTCCATCAATACTTTTGTTTTTGTAGAAGATTTAAAATATTTTTTCCCCTGTATCAGTATTTTGGCGCCTCTGATATTACGATACATCTAAACACATTCGACAATATTCCAGGTGTATTCCACGAATTTTTATGAATAGATGATCTTCCCACGACTTTTCTTGTTTTCGGTCTTTAGCCTTGTTACAAAACAATCAATGCAAGCCCCCAATATTGTTGAACATTCCATTATATATATTATGTAGATTTTTCTAGGACAAAAATCTACATAATAATAACTTAAGTTGTAGAATAACTTGGTACACACTCTACAATTTCTTATCAAGTTCTCCTTATTCCCGTGGATGCCTTCAAACTCCTAAGAATAGAAGCCCATCTGTACATAAAAGGGATGTAAAAGTCAGCTTAAATTATTCTCCTATCCTACAAGTTTGATTACACGAGTGAGAATAATTTTAAACCCAAACCACCCATGAAAACTTGAACCAAATAGAACCTTAAGACTAGAATCACAGACTCTTCTAACTTAGCTCTGCTCTTCTGCCGCGCACTGTAGTAGCGTTGTAAGCATTATAACTCGTTTCGTCAGGAGCTCGAGAGATCGGGACGCTCAAATACTCACGCGTACATATGTGTACGTACTTACCCATAGTCTCGTAATTTTACCCTGCGGCCACATTTTCCTTTAGTACCCACTACTAATTGGCGACTCGTGTCTGAGAGCTAAGGACTTTATGGCGGATTCATTTAGAGATGATAATCAGAATAAATATTCGTGTGATGTGTGGTGTTACGCGAATGGATAGAATAAGAAATGAGTATATTTGAGGAAGCCTGAAAGTGGCAACGGTGACTGGAAAAGTTGTGTGGAAATAGGTTGTAATGGTATGGGCATGTGATGCGGAGGAATGTCACCAGGAATGTTTTGAGTAAGAATGTGAATGGCTATACGAGTAGGGGGAGACCAAAGAAACGATGGATGGACTGTGTGAAAGATGATATGGCTAGAAAGGGAGTGACTACCGCGAATATGGAAGAAAATTACATGTTGCACTGACGATAAGGGCAGGAGAGTGATGAGTCAGAATAAATATATTATATTAAAAATAATTTATGGGGTTGCTTTGTTGTTTGGTCACCAGTCAGACAAATATGAAATGAGAAGATGTCAGAAAGTCCAATAGCTTTTTTTTATGTGGGAAATTATCAAATAATTTCTCCCGCTCTGAGCTGAGCGCCCGACCGCTCACGGTCTGCAAGCCCGCGCCTACGGTGGCCGGGAATCGGGTGGCCTCCTGCGGCGATTAAGGGCGCAAGGGCTACCTTGCCTCTCCCTCACGCGTTCCACCCCCTCCTTCGCTAGCATTATGTACTGCTTCGCAGAAGGAGGTGACGGCATCCCATGCACTCTCGCTTCGAACCATGGCCTGAACCAGGGCCGGACGCGAAAGATCACCGCCGCTGATCGCCTCTGTAAGGACAAGGCGGTGCTCCGCCTAAGCCGGGCAGACCTCCAACCGTATGCTCCACCGTGTCCTCAAAGTCTGATAGCTGGACTAATCTTAGGATATTGATGTTGGCCAATTAATTAGTCGCAGAGGATATAATTTGCCAGGTTTTCTGGAAACCGATTTCAATATAGATCAGAAAAACAGGTATACTAACGCTGATCATAGTAATCATCCATCTATAATTTAGATTTTCTACAATTATGCGACACGAATCCGACACCTTATGCATTAAGAAATTGTTACGAGGGCTTTAGTTATTCCATCCACCTGTGTCTTCTATTTAAAGCACATAGCCAAAGACATAGGAATTAGCACCCAGACACAACAACGCACTATTTTAGAAAACCTATTTAAAACATATTCTTCCTGTTATGATGTATTCCAACTGTGGCCATGATCCGCTTTGCAGCACAAATTCTTCCTGTTATGCAATCTTCAATAAACTCAATGATATTCTTTATGCTTTCATGTCATCCTATGAAAGATGAAATTTCGTTTTGGTCGATCAAAATATTAAAACTAATTTGATAGGTACTGAATTATTGACAGTAATCAGTTTTGACATTGAAAAAGAGTAGTTTGAATTTTCAGAGATGTTTTAAACAAACTTCCTTCAAAAATTCACAGTGAGTTCTTTGTCCTTTCATGTCTGAATCTAAACCGCAGTGGCCGAAAAATAACACAAAGGAATAAGGTAAATTAACCTTCGAGATTTTCGCAAAACACAGCAAATCCTTGATTTAATAACATAACAAAACATCACGCTTTGTTTCCCCGAAGGATTGGGCAGAGATGTACCTTTAGTACACCCACCAGTTTTAGTTTAAGTCCCATGTAATAGGGGTGAGCCTATTGCCATCAACCGGGCATTTTTCTTTCACTAGACGATTGAGGCATCTTAATGGTCGGAAGTGCTCCTGTTGATCACGAGTTAGTCCTTGATTTAACCATAACCACTAAACCAACGAGGCAGTCCTTGATTTAATATTCTAATCATACTTGCTTTAGAATTAAACTCTTCTTAAAACACACCCTATACACGGCTAATACAATCCTATAAAAAAAAAAATCCCCTTCGGTTGCACCAACTCTCAGTAATTCGCCATAACATCTCGAAGCTTGCAAGAAATGCAAGTCGAAACTTAACCGACAACTGGGCAGGTACAACTGGGTACCGACGTGTAATTTGTCAAGCAATTTAAATAATATGCATGATTATATATCTATTAAAGGCATAAGACGTGTTGATATTGAGCTAATGAGACGAACTCCGTAATGGACGGACTCCTTCGATATCGGTCGGCTTAATTAAATACTTTAGAGTAAGCGAAAGTTTCGGAACGTAAAGGTCAGGATTTTCTTTTGAGAAAGTTATTGGAGGTTCATCATCATCATAATCAGCCTATAATGTTCCCACTGCTGGGACACAGGCCTCCTCTCTGTGAGAGGGAGTGGGCTGTAATCCACCACGCGGGCCCAGTGCGGGTTGATAGATGTCACATGTCTTCGAATTGTTGGTTCTAGGACATGCCGGTTTCCTCACGATGTTTTCCTTCACCGTTTTGAGAGCAGTAGTGATGAAATTATTTACACAAAGTAAAGCGCCTGTCCGGGTTCGAACCCACGACCTACAACTCGTAAGTCGGGGCCGTTACCACTGGGCCACCACTGCTCCACTGGGCCACCACTGCATTGGAGGTTGGGATTGTTTAATTTTATCATTAAATGGTGTAATTGTTTGTAATTAGTATGCCATGGCATGCGTTTTGTAAAGTGAATTAGAATTGTCGAATTCAATTAAAAGTTTTGATCGATGTTGATTTATAATTTACTGTACATGCAAGAGTCGAATGCCTTTTGTGAACACAAACTATCCAGTCATTTTATGTCCATTGGAACTTTGACTTTAAGGTTTAAACTTTCAAATTTCAAAATATAAATGGGGGCAAAAACGGAAAAAAAAATGTTTCCCACGTCTGCCATTACAAGCGAAATCCCGTCGAAGCCGATACGTGTTTATGTCGGCTCGTAATTGACTTGTCGTGTCAAATTACCGTTTATTAGTTGTGTTACGATATCGCCACCGTGCCTTATTATTTTGTCCGACACTGTATTTATTTGCATCTGGTTGTCACTACACTGTTACAAAGTGTACCTGCGTTCACACGTCGCATGGCAGTTGATAGATTTTCAATAGCTATAGAGGGTTTTACTTTATTTGCATTTGAGTGTAAATGTCACTGTATGTTTAGTGCGGCAACTTTGTCATACTTGTGTACCTACTAAATAAAATGAACAGCATTTACATAAATTAAACTCTATTATTTTAAGTCGCAAAGGGACTGTGGTAGAACATAGCACGTACTATTCTGAAGTTACTACCGACGCGACCCTTAGAGGAAATAGATATAATGTTATGTATCCTTTGACGGACATTTGAACGGCTTTTCAAAAAGATTTAGTAAGGAAACAGACTAGAGACACAATTACTTAAGACGCAGATATATGCCAGTGACCTTGAGTGGTTAGCTTGCGTGTTCTGTACTGAGCTCACGCAACGCGTCGTACGTTCAGCCAGTAATAGGACTCGCCCAACAAGGAGCGCTGTCCCCAATTTGACACATTATTAATTTATTATACACAAAACAAAAGGTATTTTAATAAAACGCGTACGTATTTACTAAAAAATCAATAATTAAATTACTTATCTTTAAACTGGTGAAGGTTTCAGTAAAATACGATAAGTAGAATTTGCGCCATTCTCAGTTTTGTATCCGCGTTAGACATAACTTAACAAATTAATTTCACTATGTAATATAAACAATCTAAAATATTCACATATTAAATTATTGAGAAAATGCTCTAATTTAACATAGGTAATTTTTTTTCGAATCATTAGCACTACTCGTTTAGACGTGATCTTCAGTATAAAATCATTAAAAGTCGGTTATCGTCGCCTTAACTGCGTTCAAAACTTCGAAACAGGTAATGCTTTGAACTGTCAACTAGTTTTGAAGTCTTACTTGTCACCCACATAAACTACCTAACCAGTGCATATTCATGGAACACTTCATCATGACTCATATGTCAAGATTTCCATACTTACAAAATGAGCTACCATATCAACTGTGTCATTAATTCATTATCAATTGAACCTTCCGGTATCTGCTTAAAAAGTCTAACAAAAGTCCACCGTAACAAAACGGACAACGGATTTGACCCACGCGAGCTTATTAAAAAACAAAAAATATTTATCAAATTTTTATTTCACTTCACTTTTTTGTCACTCTTCTTTTGAATAGTATCAAAAAAGTGTGACAAATTCACGCACAAACATGGGATTTTCGTCAACTAATGCGTTTAGTGGATAATTTACTGGAACTAATTCTCAATTGGACTGATAAAGATGGCGGCTCTAGTGAATTGACAGCAGAACTAATTTGAGACTTTAGTCGTATACGTGGCAACTAAATCCGGGAGTAACAATCTGAGTGATCGGATGGTGTTATGTGGAGATAAAGCATTGTTAATTATATTTTAGTATAAGCTTAGCTGAATTAGATCAAATTTTGTCCTAATTTAGAAATTAGTCTAATAGTATTTAACATACTACACAAACTACAATGGATGGGCCATTGTAGTTTTAAACCTTATTTACATATGAATAAAAATTAAAAGGAAAAAAAATATGATTTGATGACAATGATAACATTACTGTCCATAGCCTACAAAATATATTTTGCACTTAGTTTATCATTATACAATATGTAACAAAAACCCTGTTATAAAAACTGTTCAACAAAAATAATTAAAATAAATATTTAATTATTAATATTTGTAATGTTTATTTGATTTCTTACCTCTTTAGTTCTTTGATTTTGTCTTCTCGACTGTGCTTGTAGGTATACGCCCCTAAAAGGAACAACAGGGTTTTTGTTACATACTGTATATCAGATACCATTCATACTGGTTCTTTGTACTGCTTCACTTCTATCCTATGACGTCCTAGGTAAGTTGTCGCACCTGCCATCGACGGGTTTCCCCTCAATCAGTACATTGGTAACGGATTAACATTATTCATTATGTACTAAATGTTCTGCTGTATTTGGGTTTTTGTTATAGGATGTCCGGCCTACGATTCAATAGGCTGATTTTCACACCGCCTTTCTTATCCAACATCTATTTATAGAAATAGATTTGTTTTCGGCATTAGTGCCGCTCTATTGTAATTGGAGAACGCTTTTTTCAAAGATCCGTATTATGTAAGTCATAGAGTTTTTGTTGCTATACTTTTTCAGTAACATCATGCGTGTATTGAAGGAGTTTTAGAATTGGTTTATTATTCCATCATAAAAGTCCACATGTTTGGAAAATACATCTTTTAACATCTTAAGAGGCCGGCGATGGATGCGTAGTTCATACAAACCCAATACCAAAGTAATTTGTAAATCAAACATATTCTTAAGGTAGTGTGTCTTTATTCCGATTGGAAAACAGAATATCTAGGTTCCCAAATATCAATTTTGAATGGACACTAATTTAAACAAGAGTTATGAGGAAAATAAGTTTTCTATAGAAATTTTAAATTCCTCATATCTCGTCTTTTTAACATGTTTCATTAAAAATATATATTTAGGAACATAGATATTCTGTAATTCAATCGAAATAAATACACACTACCTTAAGGCGATACCAAAATAAATTGGGGTATTTTTCATATCCATTTATTTCACTATTACAGCATCTATCGATTTTATTATTGGTTATATGTTTATTGACTATATGATTAATACTTAGACTGAAGGAAAAAACAATTGGATTAAATTTGCTCGATAGAATTTAATTCCGAAAAGACCTCTACTTTTCTATAATTTTCTCTGTAATTCTAAATTCCTAATTAATTTCATTGCAAAATTGAATTCTAAATGTGCGTATTAGGTAATAGAAAATTCTGACTGAAAACATTTTTGATAGATAGCTTAATTTATTTTTAAACAATTTTTATTTGGTTTGGCGCTTACGTTGTTTTATTTTGGTCCCAGCGCATTGTTGCGTTCTCTTTTTTCGCATGTGGATGTAATTGACTCTGTCACTTTCTTATTCCCGCCCAGTTCGCCTGCGGCCTTTGCCAGCAACAGACCTGTGTCGGTTCCTCCCGCAACCGTGCAACAGTACAACGTCCAACATTTTTTTATCCCAATACTTTTTTAGCTTGTGTTTGTTTCATGACCTTTATCTATATCTATAAAAATCAATGCCAATTTTCGTTGTAATTTTATAACTCAAGAACGGACTCACCTATCAAAAAAAAAAAGGTTTAGGCTTTGTTCGGACTATTTAGTAGATGGTTTAAGTGAAGTCTTTTTTTTTTTTTTAGGTAGGTATATTAGGTAGGTAGGTAGGGTAGGTAGGGTAGGTAGGTAGGTAGGGTAGGTAGGGTAGGTAGGTAGGTAGGGTAGGTAGGTAGGGTAGGCAGGTAGGGTAGGTATTCTTTTACCCATAGAAAGCCACGTTATTTGAGAGTGTCATAGAGTAGAAATGTTTACCGCCCAACGGAGTGGGCACGGGTAAGCTAGTTATCTATATTTGTCAAGAGAACAAGGTATAAATAACAACATTACATTGCCGTTATGGGGAATAAATATAAACAACGAAAGGTAAACAAATCCCAAAAGTCGAATCGCCTGAGGGAACATGCTAGTAAAATGACAGAAATTAAAAAGTAAGTTTGTCTTTATAATAATTAAATATTCAGTAAGTGTATAATACTTGAATGACTCGATTGATGATTGTGGAAGAAGCGAAAGAGGTATGTCAGGATCGTACAACGTACTTTACGTAGCGTACGGCAGCGCAGCGAGCTTTCGGTCGTGCTCGGCGCCACGGGTTCAATGCGCTGCCGCCAAGTGAGCCGAGCACCAGCTGATTTTATGCTTTGATCGTTTAGTACTCAGATTATAGAAAAGAAGCAGATAGACCGCGCGGAACAATAAAGTGAGGCCCGTTTGTAGACGTGTGTGCGTTACAGCCACGTGACAGCACTATAAGAACAGGTGCCTCTATGTGTGTGTACGGTTGCCAGGAAAATGAAAAAATTAGCCATAATATTTCATTACATGAAAAAAAAAAGTTTTTTTTTCTTAAATCAGTTGTTTTTATTAACAGTATACGTCAAATTAACAATACCCATATAAACGATACATTTGCGATATATTTTTATTTTGAGACACCAACATTTTATTGTTTTTGGTAGCTATATTAACTTTATGGTGACGTCATATAACCCATGATATAGCAAATCGACTGATGTAATAATAAGTATTATAAAATCCATTAACTAGTTACACTTACGAAGACACATACATACTTATTTATTTATAAACATACTAACCAGAAAAGGCGATAAATAAAACACTATTATCGACATAAATATTTTTGTAAATCGATACTCCTGTATCCCCTATACTTATTTCCTAACTTAGGGGTAAATGTTTCAATATAAACTAGCAACACCGAATGATTTTTGTTAAGGTTTTGTGTTTCAAGATGTCACTAACAATAAACACGTAAAATAAATCCAAATAGACAAATAATCAATATTTTACTTATGAAAGATACTCCATCTTATTTCTTTTGTTTTTGGGAACAGTTTTCACAATGTTTAAAAATACAAGACGGCATCATTCTGAAATTATCTGTTAGAGGCCGTGACGTACTAACGATGCGACGCTTCGTGCTGTACTGAATCGAGAGTGTATTCGCTTTTGAATTTGTATTTGCTTTGTTGGCCGCACTCTCGGTGTTCCGCGCGGTCTATCTGCTTCTTTTCTATAATCTGAGGTTTAGTATTAGTATTATATTATTATTATTACCAAATCTAAAGAGTATTTATTATTTTAGTATTTCAACACCATCGCCGATTTATTTATTTTTATTGTTTTATTTACATAAATGGAGTACTGCGTACAGCGAATGTTATTTTACATTGAAATATATAAGAATAGTTATTGAAAAACGATAAAAAAAACCTGAGAAATTATTTTACCGGTGGAATGATTCAAAATGAAATTAATAGTATATTAATAGTAATATAATTAGTATTTGTTGTTATAGCGGCAACAGAAATACATCATCTGTGAAAATTTCAACTGTCTAACTATCACAGTTCATGAGATACAGCCTGGTGACAGACGGACAGACAGACAGACGGACGGACAGCGGAGCCTTAGTAATAGGGTTCCCGTTTTACTCTTTTTGTACGGAACCCTAAAAATGACTATAATAGTTTGTTCTAGGGATAAATTTATCCCAACTACGGCACCCTTCATCGTGCGTGTTCCGACTCGCACTCGGCCGGTTTTAGGGACCCCTATTACTAAGGGTCCGCTGCCTGGCCGTCTGTCTGTCTGTCTGTCCGTCTGTCACCAGGCTGTTCTCATGAACTGTGATGGTTAGACAGTTGAAATTATCACCGATGGTGTATTTCTGTTGCCGCTATAACAACAAATACTAAAAAACAGAATAAAATATATATTTAAGGGGGCTCCCATACAACAAACGTGATTTTTTTGCGGTTTTTATAGATAATGGTACGGAACCCTTCGTGCGCGAGTCCGACTCGCACTTGGCCGGTTTTTTTACTGACGCGGTTTCTTTTCTTAGATCAATATGGTCTTAAATGTTACCTGTTCATTTACACACGTTATATTTTTTTTTTCATTCAATTTTAGCAAAATACTAAATTAAGTAATAATATGTAAATTATAATCAATTTGTTAGTTTAATTTAGAGAAAAAAAAAAACAAATGTATTTCTGGCGACTCATGCCTTCCCTATTCTAAAACTTCAAAACACAGACACGCTCGCGGTGCGTTTGCGACGTATTCAAGCGGGGGCGCGGGGCGCTCCCCGCGTTTTCGGTTGAACGCGTTGAGCGTCCGGGTTAAGCCACGCCCCTCGAGCTATGATTTATTTTTTACGTATCGCCTTAAGAATATGTTTGATTTACAAATTATTTTGGTATTACGTTTGTATGAACTACGCATGCTACGCCGGCCCCTTAAGGTGGATCCGCAGCTGTAACCCGCAAAATTCAAATTTTCTTGCGTTTTTTGCTATTTGCAAGTCAGAGTCAGATCGTATCTTGATCAAAATATGATTCGACGACTATAAATATATGTATTTACAGAATTATAATCATAAGAATCAATAATACATCTCTCTAAGATACATTTGTTCCACTGAATGACTTTTTCATTAAATCATGACATTGGAGAACAAATCTAACTTAGAGAGATGTAATAATGATTATAATTCTGTAATTTTACATTTACAGTTCCGTTTGGTGCCGGGCGTAAAGAATAGCACCATACCATTTCTTCCCATGGGTGTTGTAAAAGGCGACTAAGGGACTTACTAGAGAATGGGCAGCAGCGTTCTCTATACATTTTTAAAAACCATACTGCGATCGCCAACCCGCCTGCCAAGCGTGGCGATTATGGCAAATCCCCCATTTTTGGGGGAGGCCTAAGTCCAGCAGTGGATGTCTTTCGGCTGAAATAATGATGTTGATGATGAATTTCATATCTGTTATAGTCGCGAATCATATTTTGATCAATATACTATCTTCCCACTCTCTACTTCTGTTAATATAATAACCCTCAAATTTGCGATGCCTGAAAAAGGCCGTTAAGTTGTAAGTACCTATATTATAAAATAACACCAATGTACACTTAGTTTGCAAATAAATCTTTGACTTTGGCTTTGACTTACGAATTGCAAAAAAAAACGTAAGAAATTTTGAATTTCGCGGGCTACTGCTATGGATTCACCTTAAACATCATAATCATCTAAAAATAGTCAACGTTTCACACTACTATAACAAACAAACATTTAATTTGAAAACTTGTAACGATGACGATTATTGCCTATAATATTTACGTAGTTTTTAACCGCAAGACAAACATTCACAAATAGCCCTTTCTGCTGACTCACTTGGAACAGATATTGCCATACAAGGCCATTAAGGATGGGATACGATGAGACATAGTCGCGGAATGGGTGCTTAAGGAAATGGACTTTTAATATCGCGAACATTATACCCGTTTTAAAACACGTAAAGAAACATTAGCTGTAAATGAGAACGTGGGCCGATGTGCCGATGATGACTTCTGAATTTGTGAATGTGGAACAAAAAGGAAAAGAGAACTTTTATTAAGAAGTGCTTACATTTTTATGGACGATGATTTCTGGGTTATAGTAATGAGTATGAATTACATGTCGCAAGAGAATTTAATAATACGAGTAGGTGGAGAAAAGCTATCGGAGAGAACTATCTTAGAAAGAGAATTAAAAGTGTTACGTCCAGCGAAACGACGTAAAGACAATTCAAAAAGGGATCTTGGTATAGAAATGCCTGCGGATATGGCTGGTACGAAAGGTTTATAATAGTGGGGTAATACAAGCTATTAATGATAATGCTGCTGTTTTAAGAGGCTGTGTAGACATGTAGATTTCACTTAAAGGTTTAATACTCAGGGTCAATTAACAGGCATCCAATTTACCAATCCTTATTATACTACAAGTAAATCTCCTGTCTTTTGTGGGTACGGCTCCTTACGAAAAATCGTTCATACAGGTGGACTGTGATAATGATAAGATGTAGATTTAAAAAAAAATATATATAATATATGAAATTCTTACAATAAGCCCTTTCATTTGATGTGTCACACGGTACAGTCTGCAATTTTTTTCTTTTTAATTTTATAATTAGCCCCCCAAAAGTGACCCCATAATCAAAAATCATTTATTTACGTAACACGTCCGTGTTTAAGTCACAGAAGTTCATATGTGTATCAAATTTTAACCTTATCGGTCCAGTAGATACGGAGCAAATGGGCTGTGACAGACGAACAGACAGTCAGACAGACACACGAGTGATCAAAGGGTTCCGTTTTTTCCTTTGGAGGTACGGAACCCTAAAGAGAAAGAAAGTCAAAAGTGATGCAATAGAAGATTATATAAGAATGAGGTAATAAAATAACCTACACCTAATGAGGATCGGAAGGCTAAGTTGATAATCCGTCACGTACTTGCTTTGCTAACCTATTTCAGAGCTCTTCAGTTTGCATTAGATAATTTGAACTACATTAATACATCGATAAGTCAAACTTCCGTTTTTTATGACGTTGAAGTTATTCTTGGATAGACAACATAATATTCAGACACTCTGAGTCACCGAATTTAAAGCTATACAAAAAAAAAATGAAACGTTAAACACGTGTTTGATAGTACTTAAACCATTTTATAGCTGTAATAACGTTCATTTATATGTATATTAAACTTTTAAAATGACTATATACGAGATTTTAAAAGCGAAACGATGACTTCCGCAAATTACTGGGCACAGGTGCCAGCAAATTATCATTAAGTATTGTGTTATTGCGAAAACGAGTTATTGAAACGTAAATTATTTATTATACATGTAATTTGATACACTTATTTTGTTAATATAATGATAGCTTAAATTTAGGAAGCTACTGTAGTTCAAGTTATGATAGTAAACGATATCTGTTTTATTCAATAGGAAGTTTAGAAACTGCACAGAAACCAACTAATTGAAATCAATAAACATACCAATGCTCTTTAGCTGAAATAAATGATCAGGTAAATTCTCCAGAAAAAAAAGCAAAACAATAACCGCCTCTTGTTGGTAGTACAAATAAAAAAAAACCGGTCAAGAGCGAGTCGGACTCGCGCACCGACGGTTCCATACGTATATATGATGTTGATGATTTCTGAAAGACTGTGCTATTTAGAGACATCGTTTTATTTTTCTTGTAATCTTTACATAAACTTCTATCACATAAAATAATTTCAGATTTTTATCTATGCAAACTTCGGAGATAAGGGGCTAAATTTTAAGACCCCTTTTCAGTCCCTTTTGCAAAAAAGATATTTTTTTTAAATTTCTTTCTTGTTTGCAAAATAGTTGGGCAAACGTCATCTAAAACTATTCTAAATTTCAAGTTGATAGCATTAGTAGTTCTTGAGATATCCAGGTGTGAAGACCGACAGACAGACTAGTCTCACCATAAGGGTTCCTTTTTTACCATTTTGGTACGGAACCCTAAAAACTACTTTTAAAGTTGACCACAAACAAAACAGGAATCAAATAACAAATCCATTACACAATACACATAGAATTAAACAGCTTGCGAAAATAATAAATGGAGGCTCTTAACTCTCTTACGACATTGGCGAGTTAACACGTTTTACAAATCACTATATTTTCTGTCTCGTCTTTCCCTGAGACTTTAACTGGTACTAAAACAAAGTGAGCCTAAAGCTGTTTGAACTGACGAAGCTACGGTGTCATGTGTCTTTGTTTGAGGGATCAAATGCTAGACGGCTGCACAAAGTAGGATTATTGGTATGAGGAGTCCTTGATGGTTGATGGACTGGAGTAAAACTAAAACTATAGAATCACTAGAAAATCTTTCACTAGTTACCGGTTCCAACTATTGGCAGAACAAAAAACTGCCATTACTTATTGACAACTTTTCACATTATAATTCTGTTCCGATACACTCAAGCGTCCAACTCGAAATGTTTTCACTTGATAAGTATGTAGTATAAATACAGGGTGTAAGGGACAGCCCTCCGCAGACTGATGGGGTGAATTCAGTATATCGTACTCAGATGACCGGTACATGAAATTATTTCAGGAACGTTATGGGAATCCAATGAACCTGATTTGTCGCGGCGCGGCGGGGTGGACGGGCGCGCTCGCTGATTTCTGGCGTCGTTTTCGTTAGAGAATTTAGCTGTGTTATACATTAATGGAGTACTGCGTACAGAGAATGTAATTTTACATTGAAATAAAGGAATAGTAACTGAAATTACGATGAAAAAAATGACAATTTTCCTGAGAAAATTTTCTGTGGAATATGATTCAAAATAAGGAGCTCAATGCACCCTGTTAATTTGCGGAGGGCTGTCCCTTACACCCTGTATGTCTCATAGAGTCTTCCTATTATTTCTAAAGCCAAACGCTGCTGTTTTAATTTTATACTTTACAATTAAAACAGTTACGTAGTTCATATATCCAAGAAAAGTATTCAGGTTATCATACAATTTTTAAGAACGCTTCTAAAGATCAACATTTGAGATGCGCTGCCGTTTTAGGGTTCCGTACCTCAAAAGGAATGACCGGAACCCTTATAGGATCACTTCATTGTCCGTCTGTCTGTCTGGCAGTATATCAGTCTGTCAGTCTGTTAAGACCCTTTTTTTCAGGATCGCGTGGAGGTATCAAGTTGAAATTAATATCAAATACGTACATCTACGGTCCCTTGGAGCTCAAAAATCAAGCTACTCACAAATAAGTCAATACCTATAGGGTACTTCCCGTTGACCTAGAATCATGAAATTTGGCAAGAAGCGAGGTCTCACAGCACAAGTAAAGGAAACATCGTTATTTTGTAGTTTTATTTATAACAAAATTTGCGATTACAAACTTGCAGTTGAAAAATGTACCGTGGCGTATATCGATGTACGGGAGATCAAGTTTTTATTTAGTTCATTTCAGCCGAAAGACGTCCACATACAGAGATATACCTAGACCTCCCCCAAAAAGGGGGGGGGGGGTTTGCCATAATCACCACGCTTGGCAGGCGGGTTGGCGATCGCAGTATGGTTTTAAAAACGCATAGAGAACGCTGCTGCCCATTCTCTAGTAAGGCCCTTAGTCGCCTTTTACGACACCCATGGGAAGAAATGGGATGGTGCTATTCTTTACGTCCGGCGCCAAACGGAACAACCAGCCAGTATCTGCCACCAATTTACTGGGTACTACCACGTAGTAGGTTGGTTACGCAAGACTTTGTCAACCTTGTTCAGGCAAGTCTCTTTTGCTGGCTAATTCATCTACTCAAGCACAGTAACAAATCCACAGGTGCATTAGCAGACGTCATATTTTTATACTTTTGTGTGCTGGTGCCTACGTTTATGTATGGAAGTGAATGTTGTGTGTGGCAAAAGAAGCATGAAAGTAGAATAAATGCTGTGGAAATGCGTTCCTTGCGAAGCATGTCTGGCGTGACTATGAATGATAAGCTGAAAAATGAGGTGATAAGGCAACGGTGCAGTTTAAAAGAAGATGTAGTAACAAAAAAATAACCGACTCCCAAAAATAACACTACAAAGTGAAAAATAACTTTAATTTCGAAAGTTGGTGTCTTTGGATCTGTATTTTAGTTTATTGCCACCGACTTCCGATATTAAAGTTATTTTTCACTTTGTAGTGTTATTTTTGGGAGTCGGTTATTTTTTTGTGTAAAAAGTTTTTTATTTTTCACTCTTTAGTGGGTCCGTTTTGAATTTATCTGTAACAATAGCCTGATGTTAACTGGGCATCACCTTTTTCAAAATATTGCTTTTCCCGATGGTGGGACGTTGATTGTTGAGGAGTTCTCCTGGTAAGAACGAGGATAACTGCCACTCACCATATGCATAGTGACGAGCATAAATTGCTTAGCAACTACATTAAAGTACCTAATCGAATCGCAACCCGTTAAATACTTATTATTATATTGTTCCAGTGGCCATCAGTCTCCATCATCAGTTCCACTTCACCAAATGGGGCTTTCCAAGAGCAAATGCACGAGTTCCTATAAAAAATATCAAAATCGCTATAGGTTTGCCTATAAAATTTGAGGGTTTCCCTCGATTTCCATGGGATCCCCTCATCAGATCCTGATTTGGTGGCAATGGGACCAACTCGGGAGCATATCCTTACAAACAAAAAAATAATTGAAAAAATCGGTCCATCATTGACGGAGATATCGGTGAACAAACATAAAAAAAATATATATATATAAATAAAAAATAAAAAAACATACAGCCGAACATATAACTTCCTCCTTTTTGGAAGTCGGTAAAAAAAATTAAAAGAGTATGCTTACATGGTTTGGTCATGTTGTGAGGATGAGTGAAAGGCGACTAACAAAAGGTATTTATAGAGCAGAGGTGAGTGGAAACGTTGGGAGGAGGGGACGCCCTAGAAGGACATATAGTGACCTAATTGGTGATGTTCTTCAGAAAGGTCAGGTGCGTAGTACTGGCAACTGGCGTGCGTGTATGACCAGATGTATGAACGTAGGCGAAGCAAAAGGAGTAAGTAATGAGCGTAGCAGATGGCGTTCTATAGTTTCTGCCTACCCCATGGGAAGAAGGCGTGAGTTTATGTATGTATACTTTTTTAAACAACAAAAAATCTTCAAGAAATTTTCCTCAACAGAAAACTTTTAAGTGATATCAGGGAGTAGTAACTTATGGTAAAGTGTGGGGTTTATTCTCACAGTTAAATTGATTTATGCCTGACCGTTTGCATTAGGTCGTGGCACCAGTGCTATTAATAGCAGCCTTTCAAAATATATGCTAATGTGAATGATAAAGGAGACAATGGGGACAAACTACTAACGTTTATGCCTTGTAATAGGTACATCGAAATGTGGACACGATTTGTCTCATGTACCGTATTCAAAGGTGTTATTTAAATACCATTTTATAGTTTAACCAATCCAAACAGGATTGGTTTTAGGCAAAACCTAGGAATAGCTAAGTACCACTATTAGTATTTCCAGCGACTATCGTCAAAGTGGACTGGCATCATCCAGTGGAAAAATTACATCTCTATGCGAACTGCATTCAATGCGTGGTGATTTTCCTCTATTTCCTCTTTCATACCATTCGATATTTTTAGGGTTCCGTACCCAAAGGGTAAAACGGGAACCCTATTACTAAGGCTCCGCCGTCTGTCTGTCTGTCTGTCTGTCCGTCTGTCACCAGGCTGTATCTCATGAACCGTGCTAGTTAGACATTTGAAATATTCACAGATGATGTATTTCTGTTGTTGTAGTTATTTTATTCTGTTTTAGTATTGTTCTTAAACAATACTAAAAAACAGAATAAAATAAATATTTAAGGGGGCTTTTATACAACAAACCTGATTTTTTTGCCGTTTTTATAGATAATGGTACGGAACCCTTCGTGACGAGTCCAATTCGTACTTGGCCGGTTTTTTTATTATAATTTTCACGTTTGTCAGTAAATTACAGGGGCAGTGGTTAATCTTAAACTAAAAATCTTTTCCATTCTTCGCCACTTCAAATCCTCTAAGTTTATATTTAAAACGCCTAAAAGCTTGTTTAAAATATTTGTATCTCAATACAAACACATTTTCTTCTGATTTTCACCTACTATCCATAATCATCTTAAGAACAAAAACAAACCATCTAAAATCGATGCGCAAACGCATCAATAGCGTTCAATTGCGTCGTTCAGTTTGTCCTCAGTTAATAGGCAAACGTGAAGCGCATTGTTTGCGCAGTATGGCCGGCTTATCGTGTCACGTGACCACTGACCAATGACCATCTGACCTTTGTGACAGGTTCACCAATGACCATTTCTGTACAAGTGTATGGCACTTTTCATTGCGATATGATTGACAGATGCCTTAGTAAAAAAGCGTTTCCAGTTAGGAAGAAGCGTTAATTCTTATTTATTTATTTATTATTTATTTAACAGTTTATGTACACACATATATACAGACAAGAAAAAAAAGGAACAGAAAAATACGTACAAAGGTGATGCTTATTCTTCCACGACAGCTTTGGTAAAATCTATTCAAAACTGTGAATTGACAAATCTATTAAAAGACTTATAATATTGATGATAATCTTCGGCCTACCGAATAATAATGTCCAGTCAAATGTGAAAATTAACATAAAAAATAAAATTGTTTATACTATACTATTTTGGTCCATAATTTGTTAATATTACATTATATTATGACTAAGTTAGTTAACAATGATCTTCAGCGACTCATTACTAAATAAGATACCTATAAAAAAAATAACAACAAGATTTTTCAAGGAGTATAGCATAAGCATAAGCATAATCAGCCTATAATGTTCCCACTGCTGGGACACAGGCCTCCGCTCTTCGAGAGGGACTGGGCTGTAATCTACCACGCAGGCCCAGTGCGGGTTGGTAGATGTCACATGTCTTCGATTTTTTGGTTCTAGGACATGCCGGTTTTCTCACGATGTTTTCAAATGGCATGCTTGACTTAATTTAAACGGTAGGTAGATGAGCTATGTTTGCAATTTAATATCGGGCATAATTCAGAAAATACCATTTCATATGCTGGAGTCTTTTTCACGCTGATTTATTTAATTATTTTATTTATTAAAACTTCGATCTTTTTTAGGTCTTTTATTCAAAAAACGTGGTTAAAAATTAACCTCGATATGTAAGACTTGCAACATAATACAAATATCTGGCAGTTCATAATACCCAATAGTCTTTAAAAATAAAATGTTATACATGATAATATTTTGCAAATGGACCGTTTATTTATTTTACTTATTCTTTACGGAAGATCACACGTTTACCTAAGCGTCTTGTTATATTTGTTCCGAGTAAATGATTTGTTATAAAACAACCTTAGTTTAAACAAATACTTTTTGTCACTAACATATTATACAGATTGATATTGTACTTTTAAGTTTTTGGTCGTGCGGTCTCATACTAAACAAAAGAAAAACGGTTTTACTATTTGTTCTAAGTATTTATTACATTAATTCCTCTAACAGAACTACAGTGATACATGGATCTTTTAGCGCTCGCTTGATGTTCACAGAGGCCGCAGTTGGTGTAATGTCACTTGAAATGTATTTAAAAAAAAAAAACTTTTTTATAAAAATATAACCGACTTCCAAAAAAAACACTACAAAGTAAAAAATAACCTTTATTTCGGAAGTTCGTGTCTTTGGATCTATTTTAGTTTATTACCACCGACTTCCGAAATTAAGGTTATTTTTCACTTTGTAGTGTTTTTGTTGGAAGTCGGTTATATTTTAATAACTGTAAAAAGTTTTTTTTATTTTTTACTTCTTAGTGGATCAGCTTGCAATTTATCTAAGTTACAATAGCCTAATTTCAACTGCTCATCACCTACAAAATATTGGTTTTCCCGATACAGGGGCGTTAATAGTTGAGGATTTCTCCTGGCAAAAACCAGGAGAACTGGAGAAGATAGTGACTTCACTATATGAATTGGGATGAGCATAAATTGCTTAACAACCATATTAAAGTGTCTAATCGAATCGCAACAGTGAAATACTTATTATTAAGTAGTTCCGGTGACCATCTGTGGTCTTCATCATCAGTTCCACTTCTCCAAATGGTGCTTTCCGAGTGCAAATGCATCAGTTACTTTAAAAAATACTGAAATCGATATAGGTGTGCCCAAAAATTTGAGGATTGCCCTCGATTTCCATGGGACACCCTCATCAGATTCGACGTCATACCTGTGATTCCCGAAGAATTGGGCAGATGCGTAGATGGACCTTTGGTGCTACCACACTGTCCTGTCTCCTAAATACACGCCATCCCTAGTTTAGGAAACAGGATTTCAATTTTTGTTTTTATAGACAATTATTTTATTTATTTATTTTCCACTTTAGTCCATTGTTAGTTGATTAAGTCTTAGCATGTAACGAGTATACAAGCCGTGTCTATGTATATTTTTAATCAATACACTTATTATTTATTTTACACTGAGCCTCGAGGGCGGGCTTAGGCAATTGAGCTGTGTTTGTGTCCTTACTAAGAATACTAATATAGACTATAAGTACTTTCTGTTACTAACTCATCACGAAACATCCTATGGAATGTCCATGAATGTGTTCATTTCTGAAATAAAGATTTGTATTTATTTATACCATGAAATGTACTGAATTCTACAGGTGTTTGACATCTTTCAGTGAAGTAATTTTCAAGTTAAATTACTTATTTTTTGAGTGGTCAGCAAATCCTTCTACTCGTACTAACTAATTCAGAAATCTTTTGCAATGGTCTTGCTCATTGCCGTCCACACTTAGATATATTTGTTGCCTTTTCCATAGCCCATGGCCCAGTTCTCATAAACATTTAAAATATTATGTTAAATAATTATATCGATACTAACAACCTATCGATTGGAACTATATACTATTATTAATTCAATTAACACGAAAATAACCAGTTTTCTCATGAAGGTAACTGCTATTAATTATAACGAAAAGGCGAAAAATAACTCCGAATTCCTTGCATATAGCCTCGTTTCCTGGAAATCCCGCTTATTTTAATATTAGATTATATATACATAACTTTCGGTTCCGCGCTTCCTCTTCCACTTTCCGTTTTCATCTTCCTAGAAATAGCTCTATCAGTAGCACACTGCTTTCAATTATTTAAAAGTTCTGCTGGTATTAAGAACTGCGTCATATCCTGAGCGAACTTTTTACACGTGACTGCAAATAAGTTATTACCAGAACTTTGAATGAATTTGTATTAATTTTGGCTGAGCAATATCTCTCAAAACCTCTCTCAAAAGCTTACCGTTTTTTCAACTTAAGGCTGTTTTTTTAATTCTGGATACATGAAACGTCATGTACCCAGAATTAAGCAAAACAGTTTCCTATAAACTATAAAAATACATTTTCACCTGAATTTACAGTAAACTGTTGTACCTATATGAAGTCTAAATGCTTTATCTTTCTAATAAATAATTCACTAATCGATTATCGACAAAAATATAACATCAATAATCCAGGACAATCCGTTATTATATCCATTCAGCAATAATTAGAACAAAAAATAATTGACAAGTCGTTTTACGAGTGCCAAAAGTTTTTTTGCTTTTTTTTTCCTTCGTCTGTTGATGCGTCTTCCCACTGTGTTTTCATTGACAGTGACATTTTCTAACTGGATTGTTAAACATAATAATTAGCGGTCGATCAATCGTTTTAAAATACTGTTAGAGGACCAATTATTAACTACTGTCAAAATTAACAGTCAAATTATTTTTAAAACGTTACTGTTAGGTACAGCCCGGCTGTCATTTGCAGATCTTTGACAGTCGTAACGGATAGTCAGAAGCCCGAAAGTCTGACAACCAGTCTTACCAAGGAATATTACAACAGCAGATGCCAAACTTCAGTGGGGCCCACATTTCAATCAAGCCTAGCGGGAAGTCTCAGTCTCGCCTACGCCACGTCGCCGTCAGGAAAGTAAGACAATACACTGACGTTGATACAGCTCAGTTAGTCTATTTTAGTTATTTTCATAGCGTTATGTCCTACGGTATTCTGCTGAGGCGAAGCCGCTGACATTCAAAATACATTTGTTCTGAAAAAAACGAACTGTTCGAGCAATTTTACAGCCAGGTGCCAGAGTTTCTCTGAGATTCTTTTTTTAAGATATTGGTATTCTCGCGGTGGCATCACGATTCATTCTTTCATTATATATATTTTTTTAATATTTATTATATTTAAATCAATTTTTTCTAACTAAACAGACAGCTGTTCTGCTGGGGAATTTGTTGAGCCACTTCTTCTTCCCAAGGAAGTGGTGAAGGGCGGGCATTTTGAGGACTGTATTTTGACGTCAGAAAAGTGCTAATTCTCAGCTTAGTCCGAATAAATAACTTTTGATTTTGATTTATCGTGTTAAGGCTCTTACAGACTCACGAGATATCGCGGGCGCAACAGACACCAACAAAGAAATTGTGCTACTAGTGTCTCGTTGCGCCCGCGATATCGCACGAGACTGTATGAGCCTTAACCCAGTAAATGGGTTGTGGCGGTCTTAAGGGCCCGGCGTAGCATGCGTAGTTCATACAAACGTAATACCAAAATAATTTGTAAATCAAACATATTCATATGGTAGTGTGTATTTGATTACAGAATATCTATGTTCCCAAATATATATTTTGAAAGGACAATGGTCCTCGTAAGGCCCAACCTACCCTGCCCCCTTAATTTTTGTCATTAAATTAGGTCGTTTGGGCCTTACGAGTTAGACGAGATATCAGGAATTTAAAATTTCTATAGAAAACTTATTTTTCTCATAACTCTTGTTTAAATCAGTGTCCATTCAAAATATATATTTGGGAACCTAGATATTCTGTATTCCAATCGGAATAAAGACACACTTAACTTAAATATTTTGGTATTACATTTGTATGAACCACGCATCCAACGCCGGCCTCTTAAGCAGTCTCTCCATGTAAAATACCGGTATTCAGCTGCATCTGGTTAATCCGGAAGCGGAACCCAAAATATTTGGGAAAAGACAAGGCACATGATGACTGTTAGGTACTGCCAGTAACTGTTGAATAAATACCGTTATGACGTCATCATTTCTAGAAGTAACGTGTCATGTTCTGTCATTAGTGTATCAGGTTGAATAATTTTACATTTTATTGCGCGCCTTTTAAGTTTTTTCATGATTGATGATATCACAATTCACGCGTCTGACCACATTGAGATAAAAAGAAATCTACATTGTATTCGGTTTGAAGATAAACTATATTTTACACTCTAGAGGACGATAGAGTTCAAAAGCTTTGGAAAACAAACACACAATATTATATCGGATTATTTTAGAGCACATTATCATCTATATTGTTTGTAAGCCGCAAAAGAATTCCGCCACTATTAAGATTACATTGCATTCCTATAGACCAACTTGCATTTATTAAATTACTGTGTCTCAATAATTCACCAAGAAATCTGGGCTGAACGTAAATAATTTATACAAAAAACATTTCAATATGTTTGTTCAAACATAACTTATCACCAACCATGACTAGTCGCTGGCGCCAGCAATGTAAGAATGATGCCATCAATTCCTATCATATCTATGAAATATGTATTTACTTTAGTTATTTATAGGAAACGTATCGAAACTCTCACAAAAAATACATACGTATTTACTTTATTGCACAGATATTTATTTAATATTTCCGGCTACAATACATTAGGTGTAAGTTAGGGAGACATCAATGAAGTTCCAAGTTCTTCAGTTGGATCTGACGTAAGCGATTTACTTTGCAGCCATTTAAAAAAATACCTTATTGTTATGATGACAATGACTATATCAGGGGAAAAAAAGTAAAAGTTTGGACATAGCAAACACCAATGACGCGTGTTCATTGTGAAATTCAGAGTAAATTGTTGGCTATCAAACAAATCGATTTGCTGATAATTCTGGGTAAAACCTCGAACGGGCGTCAATGATAGACAAACTATGATTGTTAGCACCTTTTGCTTAGTGAGATAAGATAATCTTATTATGAGAATTACAGCGAAACGTCTGCAGATAAGTATGTTTGATGATACTCACGTCAGAGGCGATGCGCCATTATTTGTACTATATAAGCTATTACGTATGTCCGAACAACGCGTCTTTCATTCATTGATATATTGTAATCAGTAAGTGTAAAAATAACTACATATATATTTAGCGATAAAGTTATTAGTGTAGATCGCGTTATCGTAAATAACGTACTGACAGATTTGATTCATTTTACGGAAACGGCTGGAGTGGTCGACGATGAAATGAGTAATGTTTGATCGATTTAATAATCTTTATTGATTGATTGTTGAAGCGTTAACATTCTTTGATTTAATAGTAATAATGATTCTATTGTGGTTGATGTCCGGCCCTAATGGACCCCATCAGTTTGTGCTGACATCTCTTTGAGGCACGCGTGGAACACAACGCGCCGTCGACCCAGGCTTGGTCAGACGCTTATTGGACGGCGAGCTACCCATTGCTCAGCGTCCGCAAGCCCGCGCCTATGGTGGCCGGGAATCGGCCTGGGATTCCATCGGCCCAGGGTGTTTCCTGCGGTGACTAGGGGCGTGAAGGCGTGAACTTTGCCTCTCCCTCACGCGTTCCGCCCCTCCTTCGCGAGAATTACTGCTTCGCAGAAGGAGGTGACTGTCACCCATGCACCCTCACTCCGTACCATGGCTTGGACCAGGGCCGGACGTGAGAGATCGCCGCCGCCGATCGCCTCCGCGAGGACACGCAATGCTCCGTCCAAGCCGGGCAAACCTCCACCGCATGCCGTGTCCTTCGGGCGATCCACACAGTGGTAACACCCGGGCGTTTCCTCCCGCCTTATCTGGAAAAGGAATCTCCCGAAATAACCGTATCCGGTGAGGACAAGCGTCAGGTGAAAGTTGAGGACGCCGCCGTGGCGCCTCTCTAGCCATACCTCAAAGAGGGGACTTATCGCCGCAATTGTGGCGTGCCCAAGCTATTGTTATACCTTTTAATACTCGTGGATATCGATTCATACAACCCAATAGACGCAATGAAAGGGTTGAGATTACCAACTGCCATCAAAGCAAGATCACCAAAACAATTTCGAGTGAATCGTGATCTTAATCCAGATAAGATCTTTGCTATATCATGAACAGGTACATTGGGCCGCCCGTCTGTGTAACAAAATCAGTATAAGCTGACCTCTAATGCTATTGAAACCCTGTACTACCGAGGCCAACTCAAGGTCAAAGCGTTAATAACGATATGCGGTCGACTGTACAGTATTGACGACATGGGTTTCCCCATTGTGCTTACCGTTCGCACATCCCAGGTCATTCTCATATATCCGTCTAGTAAGATATTCGATTCGGTAAGTGTTTTTTTTAAGCTACCGTGTATCCTGATTAGACGTTAAGTCATGTGTTTGACTTCAATTTTGTTGCTGTCTTGTCTTAAACAAATGTGTTATTTAAAATTGTTTCAATTTGTTATTGTTTGTCTAGCCGGTCATTCTAGTACAATAATATTGGCTATACGTAAACACGTCTTGCCTGTCTATATTTAATACGTTAACTGAACGTGTTAATCTATTATACATAGTGTGGTGTTGTTTGCACATTGTTTACAAAAACATCCTAGGAGAAAACTCAATATTCACACGTTCACTACTGGTTCGAAATATTGACCATCTTTTGCAACAGTCAATTAACTATCCTCTTTCAACAAAACGGTAATACATGTTCTTAACTAGTAAATCAACACACTAAAATGAACGTTATTTACGCAAACGATTATCGAACCTTATGAATCAATCACATCAAACAATTCGTCTTTAACCTCATTTCTGTGCGAAAGATGATCGTTACACAAATATTGGCTCCAAACTTGGCAAAAAAGGGTTTATTTGTTGTGTTTCTCAGTATCAAGCCCCCGTGTCTATTTGTCAAATATTTGGCATACGCCGGAGTAGTCGCACACTTGGGCAAGCGACTTGCGTCACAGCAAGTACTTTGACGTATGCGCGCCTCGCCTTCCGAAGTGCGAACGAAATATCAATCTGGGACCAACACGTTGATAGTCTGGTCCTTTCGATATTTCTGGGAATTTAGTCGTTCATGACAACACCATATTTGGAAACAAAATATGGGTTAGTGATGTTTTTAGTATTAAATAGTTAGTTATTGATAAAGATGATCATGAAGTAAATGAACTAAGCAAAGACCGTAATAGTTTTGTTTTTAACAAATTTCACCAACTTTCAACAAAATAAAGTGGAACACCTAAACAATTGGTTCAATGTAGCAATTAACACTAAGCAAATTCAGCTAATTAAATCAAACCACCGAACATTACCATTCAAACAAAGCCATTTAACCAATAATAAGGTAACAAACAGAAAGCACGAAAAGCTAACACAATGGGTGCACACTGTTACGCAACGGTAGCCAAGATTAACATCTAATGTGGGCAGTGGCGTCGGCGACACATCACTTGAACACCACACAGGTAGGCTGGATAGGTCTGTCGTAATGAAGGAAACTACAGAAGATAAACTAAGCTGTAAGAGTTAGGTAAGATCAAAGAAACGATGGATGGGTAATGATATGACTCAGATATCTTTTTAAAAGAACCTATAATTTCTACCCTTACATGTACCCCACCAACTATATCCTAGGGACTTTGGGTTTCAACTCGTTGGAGGTAAGAAGAGGCCTTGATCAGCTCACGGTAGCCTGTAAGACCCTTAACGGTCGTATCGACTGGCTTGAGCTCCATGACCTTTTCTGTCGACTATTTGTGCCCGACAAATACATCGGTCACCGCCAAAGTCGCCGACACAATCTGTTCGCGCTACTGCCTTGCAGAACGGTCGCCAGAGCTGAATCACCTGTGTGTCGTACTATAAGGATGCTCAATGCCCTCCTGATGGCCAACCCTGAATGTGATGTGGATGTGGGAGTAAAATTAAGCGCGTATGTCTGATGTTCTGTGAGAAACAGTATGCGAGGGTGTCGTGTCCACTGTTCCATGTTAGTAAGTAGCGAATAATTGTTTATGACATAATTGTCTGCATTGTATAGTTTTGTTTTCTATGTTAATTAATGTAATTGGTATTATACCGTGTTAATTAACTATAAATAAATAAATGACTGGTAATGGTGATACAGAAAGAAAGGAGGAATGGAGTACCTACGTAAGAACACGTGCTGTGCCAACTCCAAATAATAAATTGGTATGAGTATGATATTTCAACAACAATAAAAACATTTTTTTTTTTACATCATACCTACATATAATTCATTTTAAATTTCACGTTGAATATAAATTTATTTTAAAACACTCAAATACTGTTAATTTAAAAATAAATATGCTAAACAGTGCACAATTAATAATAATAACATTCTACAAGACTAAATAAAATTATAAATATGTATTTTATTGTAATTTATAATATTAATAATGTAAATCATGCAATATACTAACGTACTAACGTAGGTTAAGACTATTGTTACTAACCCAATGGATCTTTGTTATCTGAAATAAATGAATTATGAATATAATATAAAAATTATATACATCTAACTTAAAACCAAATATACAATTATATAAAACCGACAGGGTCCATAATTGATTCCATGTTTTAACATACCAACTGTTTTATGTACACATTATGGAATGCAATAAAGTATTGAGTATGATGGCAAAATAATAGTTCGATTACCCGAAAATGAATCCATAGAAGATACTGTCACAGTAAGCAGTTTTAAGCCTATAGTATGTCAATATTTAAAGCTAAGCAAGCTTTTCGCTTTACCGTTGTAAATGTGTCATGAAGTGTCAAAAAGCTTGTATTACGATGGATAGCATTGTTAATAGTTTGAACAATTTTATTGAAAATCTAAGAATATTTTTAACAGTAACAGTCCATATATATTATTATTCATTTTAAAGTAGCTCTAAAGAGCAGTGGTGACCCAGTAGAAACGGCCGTGACTTACTAGTTGTTGGTCGTAGGTTCGAACCCAGACTTTATATAAATAATTTCATCACCACTGCTCTCAAAACGGTGAAGAAAAATCGTGAGCGTGTGAGGTGATTGTTTTTTTTGTGAGTGGGAAATTATCAAAAAACTTCTCGCGAACGCGAACCTTGCCTCTCCCTCACGCGTTCCGCCTCCTCCTTCGTAAGCATTACTGCTTCGCAGAAGGATGTGACGGCCTCCCATGCACTCTTGCTCCAAACCATGGCCTGAACCAGGGCCGGACGTGAGAGATCGCCGCCACCGATCGCCTCCATGAGGACACGACGGAGCTCCACCCAAGTCGGGCAGACCTCCACCGTATGCTCCACCGTATCCTCCGGGCGATCTGGCTGAACAGGGACCTACCGAAACAACCATGCCCGGTGAGGACCTGCGTCAGGCGGAAGGTGAGGACGCCGTGGCGCCTTTCTAGCCACTCCTCAAAGAGGGGACTTATCGCCACAATTTTGGCGTGCTCAGCGCTGGGTTGCGACAATCTCACTCTCCATGCCGCCATGAAAACCGGCATGTCCTAGAACTAAAAACTTCGAAGACATGTGACGTCCACCAACCCGCAGTGGGCCCGCGTGGTGGCTCTCACAGAGATGAGGCCTGTGTCCCAGCTGTGGGAACATTATAAGCTGATTATGCACAGTAGCTACAATTTGTGAGACATCATCGTTAATTATTTATGTTCACTTTATGATCCTCTAAACGTCTGCTGATGTCTCCTTTAAAAATACTTTATTTATTGTTAACCTTTGGAACTCCACTAGTTGGTGGCATTATCCTTTACTACGACATCACGTTTCCATAACACCCACGTTTTACAATAATAAACCATGATCCTCTAAGCCTATGATGCTCTAGTACCTATTTATTTGGGTATGATGTGTACCTATGCAGCATTACTTCCTTTACCAGTTCAGGTACTGACCTCGGCTACTGTTACATAGTTGGGTACCTACCTAAAGTGCTTAAAATCAAAATTGTTTCCTAAGCTTTCTTACAATTTATTCTGTGTGATTGGGTAACGCAAATAATCCTGCATTCAGAAATAAATAGCAGTAAAGATGTGAATCCGCTTTTAAACCAAACCAGTTTTTTTTTTACTTGTGTAGTAAGATTTCAGCGATGTATAAGGAGCAGAAGACAACTATCAAATCAAAACAACACTTTGATGATACAGTAATTTCAACATTCATTTCATTCACTGCATTTGAATTCAAGAGCTCTTGCATAGTATTAATGCATGAATGGGTAAATATGTGCGTAATAAACTCAACACATAATAATATCGATGTTTCATTAAACAAATAGTTACACATATGCTGAAGCATTTGTTTAGTTACAATCATCTATTGTACTTATGTTCCAAGTGGTAATATCCCCTACGTAATTAGATTAGGAACATCCTTTCCGGAACTAGTACTTTAAATTGTGTTCGTCATTTGTTTTCAAGTCCGTCTTTACTTCCACTCCGAATTCTTCACTGTTATCACCTGTAAATAGTTTTAGTGTTACCTCTTCAGCATAGTACGTATAGCTTAGCGTTTCATGAATGATGATACTTTAGTCCATCCGGCGCACATAGGAAAGTGCACACGCAGTCAGATCAGCTGGGTAATTGCGTAACGCGTATTCTATTTCTATTTTTAAAGGTTTTGGCTCCATCGATAACGTTCGATGATTTTGCCAATGTCAAGTTATGAGAAATTCATCATTCATCATAATTTCAGCCAAAAGACGTCCACTGCTAGACATAGGCCCCTGCCCCTATGTGAGGGGGGGTGCCATAAACGCCACGTTTAGCAGATGGGTTGGCGATCGCAGTATGGTGTTAAAATGCATAGAGAACGCTGCTGCCCATTCTCTAGTAACTCCCTTAGTCGTCTTTTACGACAACCACGGGAAGAAATAGAATATGGTGATATTCTTTACGTGCGGCACCACATGGAGCATGGAGCATGGAGCATGTCTCATACATTCAACGGTTTAACCAGATACAACTCACGAACAAACCACATATTATCAACAGTACCTAATACTAAGATTTATTATTTATGGACGCAACATAAACATTCGTCTCAAAATACGAGTGCCGCGCCGTACCTCTAAGTAATTCACTCCACTTCACGCTAGAGGTGTTAAAAAATATGCTAACTTGATTATAAAAAGCACGTCAAAAGTACAAGTTGTGCTTGTTCAATATATTGTAACCTAAACAAAGAACGATTTATGACATATTTTTGTATTGATTAATAATTATTTATGCATTTCAAGTGTTATTATAATATCAATATTTAGAGAAACGAAACGTTGCTTCAAATAGATGCAGAATGAACGAATGAAAGAATGTCATTTTTGTTTCTTATCTGTGGAACCATGAACCTTCTTTGGTAGTAACTGATCCTCGGACTTCTTGGCGGGAAAGTGAAGCGTCATGTTCAGCAGTTTGTTTAATTTTCCAAAATTAGTATTTAGCCGAATATTAATGTGTAATAATGGTGGATTATTAACCATTAAGTGTTTGTGAACGTGCATTAGTGTAGGCAAATGAAACAAAACAGTGCAACTTCGCTTCAAGTTCTCTCAAGAAGTCCGCGTGAGGACTCAGTAAAGTGCCACATCTTTACTGAAACTCAAAGAGAGTAGGCGGGGATATCATCATCATGCATTTATAATTCATTTCATCAATATTATACAAGAACTAACTTGACATTGGCTAAATGCACAAACCGTGCGAAGCCAAAAGGAAAAAAAAAAAAAAAAAAAACTGATCCTCAAAAAGTCTTCGTTTTGTAATAAGAACACGTTTTGAGCCTGATATTAACTTGAATACCGTAACAATCCTAGACCTTGTGGTCTTGGTATAAATAAAGCAGTACTTAAGCATTTTTTTGTAATAAGACGGTTAGAGTTCCAACCAATTCGTTATAATAGGAAAAATGAGGGAATTAAAAAAAAAGTATCTGTTTTATTAATCTACTGGTATTTATTAGTTAAATGAACAATATGAATATATATAAATAAAAAAAATACAATATTTATCTTCTCAACGAGCTCTAAACAACGATACCCCACTTGATTAGGTAGATCAAAAACATTTTTTCGCTACCCCATATATTTGTTATCCTTTTTAAAATAAAAAAAAAATTGACAATTTGTATGGCTTTAGGTCAATAAGATGCCTACACTGTAAAACATTGAAGACTGAAGCTCCAACCAATTGGCTGTAAAAACTGTATGACAGACAGACAGACACTTGAGTGACAGCAATAGAGCTCCGTTTCGTTCCTTCGGTTACGGAACCCCGAAAATATAACCTACTGTTGACACAAAAGGTTGAAAGTTAAGCAAAATGCCAAAATGTTATTAAGTATGTCCAAGTTGTCTCACACGGCTACATATCAAGCTATACATTTCCAGTATAAGCTGACTTCTCATTGTACGGAAATCCTATATTAGCTTGATATGTAGCCGTGTGTACCAACCACGTGTGTGTTTACGTAGTGAATAAGTAGTGTAAATAAATAATTACACTGATTTTTAGGGTTCCGTACCAAAATGGTAAAAAGGAACCCTTATGGTGAGACTATGTCTGTCTGTCTGTCTGTCACACCTGGATATCTCAAAAAATACTAATGCTATCAACTTGAAATTTAGAATAGTTTTAGATGTCGTTTGCCCAACTATTTTTCAAACAAGAAAGAAATCAAAAAAATATACCTTTTTTGCAAAAGGGACTGATAGGGGTCTTAAAAATTTTGACATGAAGGGCATGTGAGTCATCATAACAAAGAACGCTATTTGCACATTCTCAAACATTTTTTTTTTTAGGTAGCATAGTTTCCCACTGTTGATGAAAAATGTAAAAAAAATACCGTTCTCTCCCCCTTATCTCCGAAGTTTGTCTATATAAAAATCTGAAATTATTCTATGTGATAGAAGTGTATGTAAAGATTATAAAAAAACATAAAACGATGTCTCTAAATAGCACAGTTTTTCATAAATCATCAACATCATATATACGTACGGAACCCTCGGTGCGCGAGTCCGACTCGCTCTTGACCGGTTTTTTCTAAATAACTTCTTCCTTTCATAATTAAATCAAGAAATATAATATAACGGTAACCATCAAGAGTTCGTTTACTATTATAGCGATGACATACTGATTAGCCTTGCACAAGAATATAAGTGCAAACAGATATTATCAGTGCATTACTGCATACACGGATCGCCAGGGGAACCCCTATACAACTGCAGGCCATTCTAACTCTGTAATAATAATCCTATGTAATAAACCTAGATGAATGACGTCAAAAAAGGTTCGCCCCAGTTAGCACTGAGGTTCCATTCTCAGTAGTTGATATTTGATGACGATCGCTTGCGGTCGTCTATGGTAAGAACCGATTGATTCTTATCGATTGTGAGACTTAATAACAGTGTTTTTTATCCACAGCCACAGATCGGGGAATATGCTGACCATTCACTTCACTCTACAGAAACAAAAAAATGCGTGTCGGACCACGCACAATGAAGGGTTCCGTAGTTGGGATGAATTTATCCCAAAAACAAACTTAACATTGTAGTTCAAAAACATGCGCTCCACATCGATATACGTCACGGTCAATTCTTCAACTGCAAATTTAACTATTACTCGTTATCTTTCAAAGCCTACTTAGGTGATAGTTTTTCTTTTAATTTCGTTATATGTACTAACTGCCATGAATTTTTTCTCATATCAAAAACCAACCATTAAGCTGGCAAGGGGGGGGAGGGGCTCTAACAAAAAATAGCACTTTAATATTACCCAAATGGATCTCTGAATTGAAAAATGGTTTTCAGACCCGCAATATTTTTGAACGGCCTATCCAACGATAGTTCCGCTTGGTGCCGGACGTAAAGAATAGCACCATCCCATTTCTTCCCGTGGGTGTCGTAAAAGGCGCCTAAGGGACTTACTAGAGAATGGGCAGCAGCGTTCTCTAGGCATTTTTAAAACCATACTGCATAATCGTCATCTGCATAAGCGTGGCGATTATGGCAAATCCCCCCCATTTTGGGGGAGGCCTATGTCCAGCAGTGGACGTCTTGCGGCTGATATGATGATGATGATGATCCAACGATCACACCATGGGACAGACGAGAAAAAAAATATCATCCCTATTTTACGAGCAAGGGAGGTAGCCTAAAAATTTTTTTTTCGGGGTTTTGTTTTACGATTTTATCGGTGTGATTAATATGTATACCCATGCCAAATTACAGCTTTCTAGTACTAAGCGTCTCTGAGCTAAGCCGGGGACGGATAGACAGACGGACACAGCGAAACTATAATAAGGGTTCCTTTTTGACTACGGAAGCCTAAAAAGGGTTCTTCCCTATGTGTTGACTGCGAACCGTACCTTTTCCAACGAAATCTATTTCAGATTTTTCTTCCATCGCTTTTCTTCCTTATACATCATTCTACTATAAGCTGGTGGCGACGGCGCACGGCGCGTAGTCTGCTCGGTGCTCGTTCCCCCCAGTCTTGCAGTCTTCGAGATGGTTCCTTAACAGGTGTCGAGAATGTACAGGCAGGTTGCTTGAAATATAATTGTGTTAGGTTGCCAAAAAATAATTTACCAGCCTTCCACGGTCACTATCAACACTGGCTAGAATTTAGAGACACTCGCTTCCACGGACTCCACCGCGACGGACGATTCTCCTCCATTCCAATCATTATTAATTATTTATTGTTTGTCCAGGACAGTTTCTAATTTGTTAATAAGCACGGCAATAAATCATTGCCTACAATACAGTCCACTCTTTTATTGCTCCCCGCGCTAACACTGGTCCACATTTTTTTTTGATTTAGTCTCCTTGTCCTCTTCTGTTCTCTACATCATCATCATCTGCCGGCCTTTTCCCAACTACGTTGGGGTCGGCTTCCAGTCTAACCGGATGGAGTAGAATACCAGTATTTTACAGCGACTACCTATCTGACTTCCACAACCCAGTTACTAGGTAAAACGATACCCCTTGATAAGACTGGTTGTCAGACTTTCGGTCTTCTGACGACCCGTATCAAAGATCTATAGATAACAGCCGGGACCAACAACACAAGGTTACAAGGTACAGCCTAATTTGTTTTCGAAAAATTAGTTACGGTTTAAGAGATAAACTGCTTTAAAAACCCACGTTTTTGACCATTTTCAGAAATCTCCGCCTTAATATATCTCCGTTTCTCCGCCCCGCAGCCTCGCTCCGCTCCGGTGGTCAGGCAGCCTAAACCTTTTATACTTACAAGATATTTTCTTTGTAGTTTTCAAAAGAGTTTGTAATACATATTTCTCGCTATCTACTTAAAAAGTTCACCTTACAGTTGCAATAGGTTTTAAGTGGCACTCTGCACGTACCTACTGCAGTGGGCGTGGACCGTGGTAGCGCCGTCCATCTTCCGGTAAGTAACTGTCTGCAATAAGCTATTCAACGGGGAAATGCTTGGAGCTGTTGTTACAATACTGAAAAAGAAATACAGAAAACATAAATTGATTCTAGTAAACTCGTAGCTGTCGAAACATTTAAAAAGACGAGGCGTAGAAACGGTAGCAATAATCCAGAAAATAGATTTATTATATTATTTACAAAAAATCACACTAATATTATAAAGGCAAAAGTTTGCGAGTGTGTGTGTGTGTGTTTTTTTGTTACTTCTTCACGCTCAAACAGCTGGACAAATTTTGTATGGAGGTAGCTGATACCCTGGATTAACATATAGGCTACTTTTTATCCCGATATTCCCACGGGATCGAGACTTACGCGGGTGAAACCGCAGGGTGCAGCTAGTGGTTAATGAAGCAATGACTACAGAAGGTACACATCACGCTTTGACGTGGATTTGCGAACACCAGCCAGTAATACCTATTACCTAAGTTACACAGTAACACGGTACGTTGCCTAGTAGAATAAAACACTAGGTAAATATGTACATCAAAAGGACCGTCCCCATCTCGTCACACCAATATCAATAAAAAAAAAACAAGTTTTATCTCTCCTGGCACACTTATTCCTTCACAAACACACTACTAACAGCTCCACCAAATACATAAGCTTCGAGTTATAGTCCATTCATTCATTCGAACAAATCGAATCGCTCCCGACGGCCGCTTCCCTTCATTCAATAAACGTCCACTGAATGACGTTCAGCATTCGCTGGGTTACATAAAGTGAACACAATCGTGCATACCGAGAGAAGCAATGAAAATAAATGGTACTCTCCATTGCTGTGTACCTAGCTACTTTGTTTTGCGTAGGTACTGGCTTCGAAAACTCGAGATAAGTAGGTATTTGCTAGTTGGGTAAATTCAATTATGTTATTTTTGGGATTTACGTTATTCATAAGATTGTTGTTTTCCTTATTTCTAAAAAATCTGAAAAGTAGGTAATTGATAAATCCACATACGTTTTACCTACCTACTTATTTAATACAAATATCTATAATAGTAATACTTACATTCAACCTTAAAAAGACGACCTTAAAAAGGTGGCTGGGACAGACTGGATGCGGAAGGCGGAGGACAGGGTGTTGTGGCGCAGCCTGGGAGAGGCCTATGTCCAGCAGTGAACTGCTATAGGCTGAGTTGATTGATTGAATACTTACATTAAGATCAAGAGGCTCGGAAGGTGGTTTGCTTTTGCATTCCTTAGGTTTGTCGTTGGATCTTGCTCCTTCATACATCGAAAGATCCATGAACCTTTAAGCACTAACATAATAATAAAAAATCCATAAATAATAACACTACCAAGCTTTAACCTAATAGCTAATTTACCGCTTTGACCGAAAAAGCTTGGTTGTCGTTTGCCAACGCCATGCCACGATGCATGCCGTTTGCAAATGGTTTGCAAATTGCGTACAGGGGGTCTACTTCGAACATAAATTCGGAGTATCGGCCGAATGTTCGGCCGTTGCTTTACTACGGCTAACTATGGCTGACTACGGCGGAAAAAAAAAACGACAGTCAAAGAGATAAGCCAAAGTCAAAAATGTGACTTTAAGTCGGGTAAGGATTCAAGTCAAAAAAGGAAACTATGAAAGTTATAAAATGGCTTAACATTCGGCCGATACTTGAGTAGAACCCTTGGTTTCGGAAACTCGGGATAGGTAGGTAAATACCTACCTATCACGGTACCTATCGGTAGGTTATTACCCTACTAGCAAATGCTAGTTGGGTAATAAAATCGATTAATACTTCTTATTGGGCTTTTACGTTATTCATAAGATTGTTGTTTTCCTTATTTAAAAAAAAACTGAAAAGTAGGTGATCTATAAATCCACATACGTTTTACCTACCTACTTATTTAATACACATATCTATAGTAATACTTACCATTAAGGCTTGGCAGGCGGTTTGGTTTTGCATTCCTTAGGTTTGTCGTTGGATCTTGCTCCGTCGTACATCGAAAGATCCATGATCATTTCGGCACTAAAATAATATTAAAGAATCCATAATAACACTACCAAGCTTTACCTGATAGCTAATTTACCGCTTTGACCGAAAAAGCATGGTTGTCGTTTGCTAACGCCATGCCACGATGCATGCCGTTTGCAAATGGCCGCCATCGCATTTCCCATGGTGCATCTATGGAATGATGGTGTATTAATGAAGACTTAATTATTTCATTATGAAGTATGGTTAGTGTATCGAAATTATATTTACTAAATATAGCATATACAACCTTATTTTTAGTATATGCGAAACCTGAATAAAGTTTGTTCAGATTAAGGAACTGATTCGATTTCAATCATTTTTACACCATGTTTTTTTTCCCCAAAAATATTTAAGTGTGATGGAAAATGTTATCATCATTTAATTACTTACAATACAATCGCCGTACGATTAGGTACCTACTGCCAAATTATTATCAAAAAGCGCAAAACCACCATGAAGGCGCGGGGGCGCCGCGCGCCGTTAGTATGTTTTTGTACGGACAACCCGGTAACATATCGACCTTATAACTTTGTGATTTTTCATGATACAGTTTTGAAATTTTGTACATAGATTCTTTACAAATACTAGACACGTGTTTCGGGTTTCGCATAATTATACTAAAACTAATATTGTATAATTAACAAATTCTTCCTCTCTCCTAAATCACTTACCTATTTGCTGTGCCCGATTGGGTCCATTTATGATCTAATTATGAGTTTACCACATAATAATACCTACATGTGGAATGCAATAAAAGTATTGAGTATTAAATCGATGACTAATAAAGACGACATTTGATACAACTTAAACATAATTTCCATAAACATAACATACTTTGTTTATTAACGCTTTTGACCCCACATTAACACTTTCGAATCGAAAGTAAAAACAAAGCAGAATTACTTAAAATAAATTTCGCATCATAATTTAACGTCAGTTTCTATAAATAATTACATTATTTTCGTCACCCACTCGCGCCATATTTGTCATAAGCAATATGCTTCAATAATAAACATTATCTAGCTGACATAAAAGTAGATAATATTTTCACCGACTGGAAATGTAGATTTTATCATCATAATTCAATATTCACAAAAAGCAAGTATCCTGTAGAAAGCGTTAATTTGGGGCCATAAGATCTGCAGTTGTTTACGCTTAGCAGTTTTATTGAATAGAAAGAAAGAAAATACATTTATTTAGCACAGACTAAAGGCACACAATATAATATAAGTACAGCAGGTAAAAATAAAAAAACAAGTAAATAGTGTAAAGTGCGACGTAAGAAATTAGCGGGTAAGTGTGCCTCACGGCTGCGCCAAAAAGGCCCAGTTCAGCAAATAAGCCAGACAACTATTGCCTGACGCTGGTTTTCAACTGGACCTGAATACGAACATGGATTCATGATACTTAGTGAAATTATAGCTTATCTAACATATATCATAACACCTGGGCCTCAAGTCTGCTATTACAATAGTGTCAGAATGGTCGATCATTTTGTAGGCCACTGACACTACATTGAAAGAAATTGCATATATTGGTAATCTCGTACATAATGACAAATGAATGAAATTTCTACTAATGGGTTTTATAATAATGGCAATACGACAATGCCATTATTAGTAACACAATTCTATTACGAGAACATTGACCGACCAATGATCGACCATTATGAATTTAGCAGATTACGAACTTCTAGCAAAATTACAATGGGATCGTGTTGGAATGACTGAATTTATAAGGGCCCGCGGCGTCTACTCTGAACATACACCCAAAGTATCGGCCGAATGTTCGGCGTTTCCTGACTCAATCAATCAATCTGCCCAGCCTTTTTCCAACTATCTTGGGGTCGGCTTCCAGTCTAACCGGATGAAGCTGACTACCTGTATTTTACATGAAGCGACTACCTATCTGACCTCCACCTCCACCCAGTAACTGGGTAAAACGATACCCCTGGTAAGACTGGTTGTCAGACTTTCTGGCTTCTAACGACCCGAAGCGACTGCCAAAGATCCATGAATAACAGCCGAGCCCCACGGCTTAACGTGCTTTCATACCGAGCCATCTTTACATACCGAGGCAGGGAGTCTCGCTATGTAAGGATGGTCACCCATCCACGGACCAACCCCGGAAAGCGTAGCTTCATCATCATCATCATTTCAGCCGAAAGACGTCCACTGCTGGACATAGGCCTCCCCCGAAGGGAGGGGTTGCCATAATCGCCACGCTTGGCAGGCGGGTTGGCGATCGCAGTATGGTATTAAAATGCATAGAGAACGCTGCTGCCCATTCTCTAGTAAGTCTCTTAGTCGCCTTTTACGACACCCGCGGGAAGAAATAAGGGAGTGCCATTCTCTCAGTCCGGCACCACACAGACAAAGTGTAGCTTAACCTGATGGATGCGGCCGTTTCCTGACTACGGCTGACTATGGCTGACTATGGCAAAAGAAAAAAAAACGACGGTCAAAGAGATAAGTCAATGCCAAAACCCTAATAAGGTATACCCTAATAGGTAAGGATTCAAAGCCAAATAAGGAAACTTTGGAAGTCAAGAAACGGCCCAACAGTAGACTAATACTTCAGATTATCGCTTCGGAGTAGGGCCCCCAGTTTCGGGTATTAAAGCCCATCGGCTTATAGAAAGAAAGAAAAGAAAGAAAAATAGTTTATTCTGCACAAACAAAACGCACATTTCAACAAATCTACACAATTATAATACACACATACAAAGTAGCCAAAACCCTCGTATCCAATACACAAAAAAAAATTGACAATCATTTCCATTGGTTGCGATTGGTTGAAGTCAGTCACGCTTATGTCCATCTATAGGCAGGACTGACTTTACATTCGGGAGAAACAGAAAATGTTGTCCTTAAAACTTAAAGCTAGATTTTCCAGGAGTCATAACAAATCAAATGAATACTTTTGAATGTACAGAATTCTTAGCTCGCGGGTAAGGTAACCCTGCTATAGACTGGATGACCGATGATGTAGGCGAAGCAGTTTTGACGCAACTTGGGATAAGCTGTATGTCCAGCAGTGGACTTCGTGGCTGGGATGATTCATGATATAAGTGATTTGTTAGAGGACCTACCAAGCTGAGTACCTATGCAAAGCTACTATGCACATAAAGTAACTTATGGAGAAAAAAATACAAACTTCCTATCACAAAATAGGCGTAAAATTGTAGTACTCAACGTTGGGTGATTGCTGATCAGTGATCACATCGGATATTTTAATTCGTTTTTTATTTAATAAATCTCATGTTTACATCAGACACATAGGACATTTTCATTTACAATTAAAAAAAAAATTAAATTAATTAAAAAATATTTTTTTTTCAATTTTCATTAAAAAAAAAAAATTAAAAAAATGTAGGCTGACACTTGAGTTTTTTTTAATGATACGTAAAGCACGTCAGCTTGAAATAATAAGATATTCATTGGAAGTTTTTGCTAAGTTTCGACAAAAATGTTACTTACCTGAGATTTTAAATTTGCAACGACAGTGTGGACAATGAGAGTCGTTATTGAATGTTTCAGAAACAGAAAATAATTCGGACATTATATCTAACACCGCCGCTTTTCCAGCCCGATCCTGTTCGGAGGGGGACTAGTTGTAAACGTCAACTAAGTTTACGCGGGCAAACCGGCCGTAAATCTACGGGGCGAGTAATAGAGCCGATATCACACTACGGTATTGCGTTTCATGTTGTTTGCGAAATATCCTGTCCACGTATTATCTTCAGGTATCAAAATAATGTATTTTACGAGGTTTTTATTGCTTACTAGCGACCATCCCCTGCTTCGCACGGTTTTACGACTTGAAAAAATATTTCTTTATTTTATGTAAGTTTCATATTAATCTATTAAGTATATTCATAAACCCTCCGGATTAAATTCTTTAAATTATGGTGAAAACCGCATCAAAATCCGTTGCGTAGTTTAGAAGAATGACGTAGTCTCAGAGACAGACACGAAAAGCGACTTTTATTTATAATAATTATGGATAGGAACAGAATAAATAGATATGAACTAAACTGAATGGGATTATACAGGTTGTTAAAGTAATTGTTTGTCATAGCTTAGGGCTACCCCTAAGCTATGGCAAGCAATGCGCTGAACCTACGTTCAGTATCGATAAAGGGAGGCATTCCACTCAGAGCACTGGAACCCAGGAAAAAAGATACATATACTTATAAACAAAAAATGTAATTAAACATAAAAAAAATTAAAAGCTTAGGACCGTCAAATAAAATAATTTTAATTCTAAACTATTGCTATTTTAAGTTAGTAGGTACTAAATTAGGTTGATCTTGCAATATATTTTTTGTTTAATTTTTTTTTCCTGGGTGCCTTTAACGATATTGAACCTACCCCTAAGCTATGGCACGCAGTTTCTTTTACATCCTGTATAGATAAGAACTGTGATGAGAGTTAATAAAATAATGTTGTCTATTTTAATTGATATATTTTTGTTCATTTCTATTTTTCTCAAACGCTGGCATAAGTCATTGATCAAAAAGAACATCTATACGATATTTTCAGTTGGCAATGCAAAAATACTCAAAGTCAAGAATGCTTTTTTGTTTTAGTGAATGTCTTTACCAGTTATGCAGTCTCCCGCATAATTTGTTGCAAAGCCTGGCAACTACAATATAATTGAAAAATGTAATCGTTGTGATCAGAGATTTCTTGCGTTTCATTCATAACTATCAATTCAAAAATCAAAATAGACCGTAATTTATTCAAAATAGGCTGAGAATTCGAATAATTCCGTGTCATGCTGAACGAAAAGAATATCACCACCCTATTTCTTCCCATGGGTGTCGTAAAAGGCGACTAAGGGACTTACTTGAGAATGGACAGCAGCGATCTCTTTGCATTTTAAAGAAATAAATTGGGGGGGATGCTTATGTCCAGCAGTGGACGTCTTTCAGCTGAAATTAATGAATGGATGAGGCGAGAATCAGCACGTCTCGAACGTCAAAATTATTACATAAGACAGTCCCCCAAATCTGCCGCCCTTCACCACTTCCTAGTGCTTTAGCTGAGAAGAAAAAGTGGCGCAACAAACTCCCCAGCAGCGAATAAAAAAATTCTCCATACAGAGTTATTGGTAAATTACCAATAACCTCGTAAGGGGTCATTGTACTCATCATTATGAACAACTTTTACTATGGGACCAAAGTTGAAATCGCGAAAAAAAAATCTGCTGTTCCCTACATTTTGACGTCAAAATCCTACTTAAATGTAGGGAACAGCTCATTTTTTTTTCAGGATTTCAACTTTGTTGGTGTTTTACCAATAACTCTGTATACGACATCAAGAACGTATGACAAAATTATGCATTTCATACATAGATGTTGTAAGAAAGTTAGGCCCGGCAGTGTGGGCTGCTGACTAATATAAATAAAGTTTTACAGCTGCAAGCCGTGTTTAGAGACCATTATCCTGTGCTATTACCTCTCATTTAATGCCATTTAGAGGCGTGTCATCAATACAGAACAGTGTGGACGGATGGTGACAGTTTTCGTTATGTCCTGTTGATGGGACATGTGTTGATTGCGACTGGAGAATGTGTGTAGGGACTTAACTCTTTAACTGACTCTAGAAAATGAATTGTTAGTTAATAATATTCTTTTTATCCTACTACGGCAAAGCCAAAAGGAAGACTTCTGATTTTGTAGTAAATAGATACGTGAGGACATACCTAGTTAATGCGTTCACATTTACCCCCTTGTTAGTAAAAGTGGAGTAAACTATAATCCAGTAGGTATTAAGACGCTAACGGCAGGTAAACCGCTGTCACTGTCAGACTGCATACAAAAGAAAGAGAAGCGCGATGACACAACGCTTGTAATTTATTGAAAAATTGAAGCAATTATTTATTTACTCAAAAATGAGTTGAGTAATCTAAATTAAATAAAAAACAACCAAGTTCTGCATACAAATAAGACGTTCTTGTTATTAATTAAATACCAACCGTACGTTGATATTTAATACAGATATTTTGGATTGAAACTCAAAGTAAAGGGTTAGTTTACCGTTAATTCGTATCGGATTTTTTTTCTAAACGTATTTTGGTAACAACCAAGTTATGAGAAAAATGTTCAAGAATAATATATATTTTTTCCGCTACCACAAACTATTATATATGGATTTGGCAGTCTTTTTTGTTTAAGACAAGCCTACTTTTATCATTTGCCAGTTGTCAGCGCCTTAAGGGGAATCCGCAGCTGTAACCCAAGAAATTCAAATTTTCATACTTTTTTTTTCAATTTGCAGGTCAGCGTCAGGTTGTATCTTGATCAAAATATAATTCGCGACTATAACAGGTATGTATGCACAGAATTATAATCTAACCTAACCCAATGGATCTTTGTTATCTGCAATATATGAATTATATATATTAGAATAATTAATACATCTCTACAAGTTAGATTAACGTTCCCACTGCTGGGACACAGGCCTCTCTCTGAGAGGGAGTGGGCTGCAATCCACCACGCGGGCCCAGTGCGGGTTGGTAGATGTCACATGTCTTCGAATTTTTGGTTCTAGGACATGCCGGTTTCCTCACGATGTTTTCCTTCACCGTTTTGAGAGCAGTGGTAATGAAATAATTTACACAAAGTAAAGCGCCTGTCTGGGTTTGAACCTACGACCTACAACTTGTAAGTCGCGGTCGTTACCACTGGCCCGCCACTGCTCGCGTGAGTGAAGTATGAGTATGAAGTTAGATTTGTTATTGATATTTTAATCTTCAATTAAATAATACTTTCAGACACTATAAAGTGTTAGCTGATATACACTAGAATAATCTAAACTACACGTAAAGTATTAATTAAATTCTAAGCAAACATCAGTCAATAAATAATATTCACAACAAAGGTTGTTTAGAATTATGTAAGTAATTATCATAATTCTAACTGACAAGCGGTCAATCAAAACGAAACAACGTCTTTAGTACAAAATAATAATAAAATAACTTGGTATTTAATAATAGATGCTCTGTTAAAAATAGATAACACTTCATACAATTTTTATAAACAGCGTCACTTCTTCATGAATGATGCTGAATGTCGAAAATGCACATAAACATAATGTTCCCACTGCTGGGACATAGGCATAACGGAGGCCTGAATGAGGTACTGAGCTGTAACAACCACGTGGGTCCAGTACGGGTTGGTGGATGTCACATTTCCGTTTTAAGCACATTATTTCAATATTACTGAAAAAATAATTATATATATATATATATATATATAGTTTTATTTTTTTATTTAGAATGGGTTTGCTCTTGACCTTAGTCTAGGGCAGAGGTGACAGAGACAAAGTCGACGATGGAGTGAGCTTACCCAGAAGATGCCTGAATATTATCATAATCAGCCTATAATGTTCCCACTGCTGGGACACAGCCCTCCTCTCGGTGAAAGGGAGTGGGCCGTAATCCACCACGCAGGCCCAGTGCGGGTTGGTGCATGTAACATGTCTTCGAATTTTTGGTTCTAGGAAATGCCGGTTTCCTCACGATGTTTTCCTTCACCGTTTTGAGAGCAGTGGTGATGAAATAATTTACACATAGAAGCGCCTGTCTGGGTTCGAACCTACGATCTATAACTCATAAGTCGCGGCAGTTACCACTGGGCCACCATTGATCTACTAATAGGTATTATAAACGCGTAAGTGATTTTGTTTGTTTGTTACGCTTTCACGCTAAAACTGCTGAACAGATTTGGATGAAATTTGGCACATGGGTAGACCACGACCTGGACTAGGCCGTAGAACTTTTTATTCCGATATAACCACGGGGTCGAGACTTATGCGGATAAAACCGTGGGGCGCAGCTAGTAAATCACACTAATATTACCAAAGGCGAAAGTTTGTGAGTGTGTGTTTGATACTTCTTCACGCTCAAACGGCTGAACTAATTTTGATAAAATTTTGTATGGAAGTAGCTGACACCCTGAATTAACATATAGGCTACTTATTGCGATATTCCCACGGGATTGAGACTTACGCGGGTGAAACCGCGGGGCGCAGCTAGTAATAATTCAAAGTTATTTGAAATATAAAACTACATAAACTCACGCCTTCTTCCGATGAGGGTAGGCAGAAACTATAGAACGCCACTTGCTACGCTCCTTACATACTCCTTTTGCTTCGCCTACGTTCATACATCTAGTCATACACGCACGCCGGTTGCGAGTACTTCGCACCTGACCTTTCTGAAGAACATCACCAATTTGGTAACTATCGGCCTTATTACAAAACAAGGTTTATATTTTGACATGGCTTAAACCATGGAGCCAGTTTTTGTAATAAGAACGTAACAGTGATTGAAATACCGTTCTTTATACAAAACTGAAAACTTGGTTCGGTACTAAGTTGACAGTTTTGTGTTTAGAAACTTTACCATAGTCGGAATAAAGTTCGAAATTCAATAATGGCTCCATGTTTTAAACCTGGGTCTGAAGATAAACCTTGTTTTGGAATAAGGGGGTTTATGTCCTTCTAGGGCGTCCCCTTCCGGCGTTTCCACTCACCTCTGCTTTATAAATATCTTTTGTTAGTCGCCTTTCACTCATCCTCTCCACATGACCAAACCATCTAAGCATACTCTTTTCAATCTTTGTCACTACATCTTCTTTTAAACTGCACCGTTGCCTTATCACCTCATTTTTTTTTACCTTTTTTACCTAGATTGTGATTTGAATAAATTATTTGTTCGGTGTAAATACGAAAGACATTACATAATAATAATACTAGCCTGTGATTTTCCTGCTGCAAAGCAAAAGGCCTCTCCGCATATTGAGAAGCCACGAGCATTGATCACCACGATTGGTCAGGCCGGGTTGGCGACTATAGACTTACAGAAAGATAGACATTACCTTAAGGCTTCGTGCACAAAAAACTCTTTTTCGTCAATTTCTCATCTAATTATTTCACGCTTAAAAGTATAGTTTTCGTGGTGCTAAACCATTCGTGTCAGTCACAGCACCTGTTTTAATAGTTTCATCACTTCTGCGCTCTCGAAAATATAGTTTATTTTGCAAGCAGACTATATAGTAATGTTGATTATATTTTTAATATGCAAAATCAAACGTAGTTTCTCGTAAAAAGATGATCAAACGTCAATCCCACGTAATTTTTTGGAAAAGCTGTTGCAAATTTTTGAAAATTTCCAGGTATTCTTAATTTATTTGAAAAAATCCTTTCCACTTTATGCAAAACAAAGAACTCGACTTTACAAATCACAAATAATTTTGTTTAAGTTCTTTCTCACTTTCCCACAAACAATGAACAAAATTTATCAAAATCCGTCGAATTCGTGCATGGCCCCTAAATAAAATATACCAATAGTAATGCTCATATAAACGTCTTAAAACCAAGTGTGGCTATTTTATAGTACCTACAATGACTCATATAACTGCCCATCTTCGTACATTTACAGCATCGTAAACGATCAAAAGGCTTTATACAAATAATAGTGAAAATGAAAAACGTGTATCCGGGTAAAGGGAACATCCCGTGTGTACTTGGGCATACAAATGGTAATTTTATGAGCGTACTTTGTAAACTAACCTTTATAATTTCAGCTAACTGGGTCGCTTAAGATATTAAGTTGACGCTTTGAAAGATATTTCAAAGAACTGCGTTTTACTTTACTCGGTTCATTCTTCGGGAAGCGTTAAAGATAAGTATGTTTATTAAACTTAAATAGTGAGAGAGACAGGTCTATGTCTTTATTTAAAATGAGTTCAGAAAGATCTTGATGAGACTTCTCTGAATTTTACCAGATTTTTAAACAATAAATGGTAATTTAATAAGCCAAATTAAGCTTTAACGATGAAGCTAATAATAATAATTTAGAAACTACTGCTACGCGTAGCATGCGTAGTTCATACAAACGTAATACCAAAATAATTTGTAAATAATACATATTCTTAAGGTAAGTGGGTATTTATGTCGATTGGATTACAGAATATCTATGTTCCCAAATATATATTGTGAAATGACAATGTTATAAAAACGAGATATGAGGAATTTAAAATTTCTATAGAAAACTTATTTTTCTCATAACTCTTGTTTAAATCAGTGTCCATTCAAAATATATATTTGGGAACCTAGATATTCTGTATTCCAATCAGAAAAAAGACACACTACTTTAAGAATATGTCTGATTTACAAATTATTTTGGTATTACGTTTGTATGAACTACGCATCCATCGCCGGTCTCTTAATGAAATAGTGTAGTAACACGGCATCATTCAAGTATACCTATCTTTAGTAGTGATATATTTCTGATTCTAATAATTTGATGATTCTGTGTGTAACCTCAAGTCTTTCTTGACCAGATAAATCTTGAAATATGAGGGAGTTGTGGCTAAGTAATAATACGCCGCATGGTTCGATCGATCGGGTTAAGCTACGCTTGCCTAGGTTGGTCCGTGGATGGGTGACCATCTTTACATACCAAGACCCCTTCGTGTCTTGGAAAGCACATTAAACCGTTGGTCCCGGCTGTCATTCGTGGATCTTTGAGTTTTTATGAAAGTCTGACAACTAGTCTTACCAATGGGTATCGTATTACCCAGTAACTGGGTTGTGGAGGTCAGGTAGGCAGTTGCTCCATTTAAAATACTGGTATTCAATTAGACTGGAAGCCGACCCCAACATATATGGGAAAAGTTTAGGCAGATGATGATAAATCTTGAAATATCTTTCAGTGATCATTTAAAGTCAATCACACAAAGACTGATTTTTGCGGCGATTCTTAATGGTTTAGGGAGGCCTTTTTCCAAAAGTGGAAACTTTGTAACTGAAATAATGATAATCACACAATTTTTAGGGTTCCGTACCAAAATGGTAAAAAAAAACCCTTATCGGGTGAGACTAAGTCTGTCTGTCTGTCACACCTGGATATCTCAAGAACTGCTAATGCATTTTTTGAGGTAGCATAGTTTCCGACTTTTGATGTAAAATGTAAAAAAATACCGTTCCTCCCCCCCCCCCCCCTATCTCCGAAGTTTGAATAGATTAAAATCTGAAATTATTCTATGTGATAGAAGTTTATGTAAAGATTACAGGAAAAATAAAACGATGTGTCTAAATAGCACAGTTTTTTCAGAAATCATCAACATCATATATACGTACGAAACACTCGGTGCGCGAGTCGGACTCGCTCTTGACCGGTTTTTTTTTTACATTTCACCATAATCTTACTTAAGTGGGCAATACAATAAGTCCACATACCTTTTTACTATATGTGGTAACACCGCATTTTGGCCACGTAGGTACCCCTGATTCATAGGCCATTGTAGTGGGCGAATATTTCATGCAGACGATGACGGTAATCTATGGGAAGGTCATTGATGATTACTCAGACCTATTTCCTTCCTGCAGCATGGGAAACACAATGTATATAGGTACTACTCCTATGTTTAGGTAAAATGGGAAATACGTGACTGTTTAGGCTACCTATGTAGCATGTGTTATGTCGTGGGTAATGACATAATGCTGTGGATATGTCAGTATAAATATTATGTACTTACGTATTTTTCATGATTCAGCCTGAATAAATACCGCCTGAACAAATATGACTACTCGGTAATTGAAAATCGCCAATGCATTAGCAATACCTTTGGTGCAGTAGATTATCATAGGCGGAAAATGGTTTCCATGAAGCCACTTATAAGGTGTTATTTACTATTATATAACGTATTATACAGCGTGCCGCTACAGTGGTGACATTAAATTGACACACTGGTAGGGCTAGTGGCCAGTAATCATAAAAAAATATTTTTAATAAAATATTGTATGTCAAAATAATTTTTTTTATATAAATTATATTAAGATAAATAATTATAAATTGAAAAATGAAAAAAAAAATCAAATAAACTAAATAATAAAGCTTTCTCTTTCCTTCAATTCGCCTACTCCTTGCACGTTATTTGTTTTAATTTCATTGATTCGATGTTATGATCCATGACCCAAGCTAATTACCTCTGTGCTACAATTATTTAAGTCAGGTTGCTCCAAGCTTCTATAAAATTTCAGAAAATTGTAAATAAATCAATAAATAATAATGTTTAATGAAATTAAAATATTTTCTTAGAACGTAAAGGCGAAACTGTATACGTGTGTTAAATTAATGTCGCCACTGTAGCGGCACGCTGTATATAGCGGGATGCGTCTCTACGAGTACGCTTGAAGGTCGTACCATAAGATATAAAGCTAAAAAAGTTTATATTTCTACAAATTAACCAAAAGAATATCTGTATAACTAAAGAAAAACATTCATAAAATGGATAGTTACAGGGTCATGAAAATCATGTTAAGGGATAATGACGTCATAAAACAAATCTGCCAAGACTTTTAACCACAATACTAAACATTGGATTAAGCTAATCAAAGCCAGATTACACAACGTTTCCCTTACAAATTCGCTAATCCACAGTCATTTACAAAAGTGTAATGCCATAAAAATGATAGGAATGTCTCAAAGCTTAATCCAAGGAAAACTATTCAAAGAATGCAGTATCTGTGACTGCCTCCCCCGCATGGAGGTGAGTAAACCCTGAAAGATTTATCAGTCGAGACACAGATGATGACGTAATACACGAACGTCATCTGAAATTTCGTTATACAGCGTGATTCATTTTAGTTTGGCGGGCGAGTGTGTGATTTTGTGACCTCGGACCTAATCAGGGCTGTCACGAATTTGTAATGGTTTTGGGTCAGTGAAATGTGTAGCCAACTTTTATTATTTCTTAGTTTATATAAGTTATAGATTTTATTAAAATACTTTTATGAGCATGTATACCATGGTACCTACTAACGCCACAGTAAAATACCCATGCGTGGTGAAATGATTAGTAACCAATAAAATTGTTTTAATTACGTACAATATTATTGTTTTTACAATAAATATACTGTGTTTTTAATTTTTAAGAAAAACACAGGTAATTATTTACACTAAGAAGATACTAACTACGAAAAAAAAAGTTACAACATGAAAAATAAAAAAGACACTTAAGCGTCGAATTACTCGTCCGCATAGCTGTCATCCAATTTTTAAGTAGGTTTGCCTACCTATAATAAAATTTAAGAGTTTTTCTCATTTCACGACTCATTCATTATTTCTATAAAAAAACTAATTGAATAAATAAACCAGCTACCTACTGTTAATTTTTATGATAACCCTGGAAATAGCGGTGTCAAATGACGTTCTTATATAATGAAGTCATAGACACGTCATAGTTAACTTTACCGGTTGAATCGCAAATTTATGGAAATTAGTAAAAGTTTATTTTTGCACGCGAAACAGCCTGTGTTGGCGTTTAATAACAGATTTTTTCATTGATTAAAAACTGACCAAATTGATTTAGATTTTATTGAAATTATAGCACTTATGACACATGCATACAATTTGGTATAATAATGAGTAACCGGACTTATTTACGCCCACAAAGTGTAAGGAAATGTAATTTAGTTTCCCAAAATAATTAACATAAGTATCACGGATTTTGAGCAGGATAAGAAATAGGATTTGAGATTAATTAATGGGAAAATCTGTCGATATTAATTATAACAAGTGTGTTACACATAAACATGTGTTGACAATATTTTGTTATAACATAATTGAGTGGAACTTCCGATAATTATGATTAACATATTAGAGCCCAAGGCAATGTGCACCTTATTAATAACATGGTTAATTATGCGTACAAACAAAAATATTAATTTATATCAATTATATTCTATTAGGTATATGAGCAATATTTATACCATTGTTGCTAGTGCAACTAATACAAATCTTAAGGTAACTTTTATATTTTTTATTAAAAACAAGCCATGCGCCCGATGGCACTTCCCTACGGTAAAAATGAGCACATTCTACACAAATTTTCATTCCCCTTAAACACTTTAGAGAATCAATTTTCAAAAAATACTTCGCAAAAGAATTTGAAAAAGATACCAGCCGCTGCATTAAAATATTTATATTCAGCAACGGAAAAGAACCGGAGTTACCGACATAGTTTGCAGAATAAACAAACTAAAGTGGCAGTAGGCTGCCCATGTTTGTCGAAAGACCGATTGCCGGTGGAGCAAAAAGAGTCCTGTAGACCGCGTATTGGCAAGCGTAGTGTGGGACGCCCCCAGCTAGATGGACCAACGACTTTAAAAAGGTGGCTGAGACAAACTGGATGCGGAAGGCGGCGGACAAGGTGTTGTGGTACAGCCTGGGAGAGGCGTATGTCCAGCAGTGGACGGCGATAAGCTGAGTTGATCAAACAACGGTTCGTTTTCCTGAAAGTTAGACGAACTTAACGTAGTTAAAGAAATTAGAAGGAGTAGAAGTAGAAGAGCAGTAGTGGCCCAATGGTGACGGCCCCGATTTACGAGTTGGTCGTGGTTTCGAACCCATGCAAGCGTTTTACTTTGTGTAAATTATTTTATCGCCACTGCTCTTAAAACGGTGAAGGAAAACATCGTGAGAAAACCAGCATGTCCTAGAACCAAAAATTCAATCATATTTTATTATATTGTTTTTTTGTTAATGTGAGGACGTTGTAGGCTTAATAGACTGTAGATCTGTAAACCATTTTCTATTTTGTTAAGTACCTGGTACTTTTGACGGGCCTACGCTGTCCTCTCATACTTATTAACACTGTAATTTGAAAACATTATAAAAGCCAATTTTTTTTTTTAAGAGTAACCGTGGAGTTTCTTGCCGGCTCTTCTCCATAGGAAACGACCAATTGAAACCGTGCACCTAGCTTCTGACGTTTCATAAGTGCCCGTAAAGGCTTATGTGAAATAATAGTACATTTTGATACAAGTGGAGAATGTTATATTAACACCCGAGCCGTAGGCGAGGTTGTTTTTGAGCCGAGAACTGCAATAACAAATGTCCACGTGTATCAAAAGACGTTTTTCAATACACTTTTGAAGAAATAAAATAAAATAACGATAAATATTTTTGTCATGAATTATTAGGAAATTATTATTTAATTATCTTTTTTTTCCGCACTTTGCTTTCGCCAGGTTGAAGGACAAGCAAAGGTATAAAGGCGATAAACAGCCTAATATGAAAAATAGAAAATTGAAATATTTTTGAGTTTAGAACACAAATAAATGTTAATTTGTTCATAAACGTTTTTTGTAGTGTAATAATCATGGTATTCAATTTATAAACATTATTTAATTATTCCCAAAATATTAACGCCGCGCCGTAAAGACGCATCTTTGCCGAGATAAAAAAAAGAATCACCTCCGAATAGAGAGGACCGTCTCTGGCGCGAGACGGTGTGAATAGAGGCATTGAACCAATTTGGACTAAGTATAGGTATAAGTTATCTGTGGCAATTTTTATTCCCGCACACGTGTTGGAAAATAAAAAATCGCACGCGTGTGAAATACATTGCATTGTGAACCTCATCGTAGTGCGATACGAACCGTTTTCGAGGAAGTGTATTGAAAAAATATTTTTGATTGATTTGATTTGATTGATTTGAGATTACACATCCCACTCCCTCTCGAAGAGAGGAGGCCTATGAATCAGCAGTAGGTACATTATAGGCTGATTATAAACGTAGTTAAAAGGGGCAAGGCTACGGAGTTTATCCACTACACTATCATATTTTTGCGGTTATATACAAAATACACATACACAGATATTATTTAAATAAACTATATTATTATAAATGATGACAGTTGGTAATTCACATCTTAGTCGAAGATATACCGCCCTATCTATAAATTACCCACCTGTCAATAAGTCTACAGAGCAACGCTATTGGTCGGCAGTAAAACAATTAAAGTCATTGTAGTAAATTACAATATACAGGTATATTATAAGTTTATAACTGACCAGTAATACACGCATACCCATATAACAGAAACAGATGAAGTTTGTGATCCAAATCTGGTTAAAACCAAATCTGTAGATCGAAAAAATTACAAAAATATTACTCTTACTACCAATGAGAAGACTAAAAAGGTAAACGTTCCTATTTTAAATAAATAACACAAATTTTTTTTTTTTTTCGGATGCGGTTCATAAATGGACAAGTTTAGCTTTCCTTTACTTCGAAGTAAAGACTAAACACGGACACCTTCATTTCATCGTTCTACGGCAGATATATTTCATAAATAAAAATATTATTATTGATTACTATTCATAGAAAAGTTTTGCTATAAAGGTGCTCTTCCGAAGGCGACCGTGACTGCAGTTGCCTTTGGAAGAGCACCTTAAAGCTGACAGCAGCACTTAATTGAGTTACTTTATAGTATTACACTCGCAAGAGGCTATGAACGAAAAGAGTTTTTAATTCCCCATACAAATTCTTAAACAAACATAATAATAAAATACTTTATGGTATTTAAGGCCCAGTCATAGTATCATTAGCAATAATTCAGTAGGTGTTAACGAGGATTCATCTGCTTAGCTTTAGAATGACTCACAAAACTTCTCCTTAATTGGTGAAGATACGTCTTACGATACTAATTTCACAATAAAACTCAATAAAGCTACTGTTGACTTTATTTGTAAACTTTTATTAGGATACGACACGTTTTTCTAATTAATTTTGAAGGTATTAATCTGTTGGGGCAAATTCGATTGGTGATTAGTTATTGAAAGGTTGCACAATGTAGGTCTGAAGACACAAGAATGAGAATATACGATATGATTTGCGAAGGTTTGGTTAACAACATTCATATGTCATGTTGTTAACTAAACCTTTCTTTAACTCTCATGATGAGCTGAAAAAAGTATGTGAATCTAAAAATATACATAAGAATCAGAGAGAGAGCAGTACCTACCCTAAGTGTTAAGTTTGCAAGAGAGTAAACGTAACTATTTCGTTTGCGTTAAAATTTGACCGATAAATCATAATGCTAAGAGTATAAAAGTGAGAATAAAAATCTTAACGCAAACGCGCTAGTTACGTTTACTCACTTGCAAACTTACACTCGGGGTACAGTGGTGGCCCAGTGGTAACGGGCTCGACTTACGAGTAGGTCGTAAGTCGTGGGTTCGAACCCAGACAGGGGCTTTACTTTATGTAAATTATTTCATCACTACTGCAGTCAAAGTCAAATTATTTATTTCAAATAGGCACATAAGAGGCACTTTTGAACGTCAAAATTCATAAAAAAATTGAATTTATTCTAGTTGCCCCTCCCAAAAGGTAGTTTCGTATGGAGAACAATGGACAATAAACTCCACCGTTACTCTTTTAAAAATGTTTCACAATATTTTGTTTAAGTACATTAATTATATGATTATATGTGAAGACGAAAACCTAGAATAAAATTACTATACCACAATAGGTAAAAAGAATTAAAAATGAAGCAATAAAAAATAACTTGATCGATTGTAATGAATCTCGTTGGTATAAATAAGTAATTTTAATTATGAGATAGATACATGGTGCTCACATATTTACAAACATCGTAAATGTATATGTTTTCCAAAAAACATTAGACGGTGGCAAAACGGTGAAGGAAAACATCGTGAGGAAACCGGCATGTCCTAGAACTAAAAATTCGAAGACATGTGACATCCACCAATCCGCACTGGGCCAGTGTGGCAGATTACGGCACACTCCCTCTCACAGAAAGGAGCCATGTGTCCCACTAATAGGAACATTATAGGCTGATTACGTACTTAAAAATCGCAGGAAATAAACAAAATATTGCTTAGGGATTATTTAATATTAGTTAAGTTATTGAGCTTATTAGGCATTGGCCTAATACGTATTTCTGGAGTTATCGATTCGTCCACAAATAAATTAACTTCGTGCGAATCACAACCAAAAAAAAAACGATTCGCTCGTTTCGGGCGAGTAAATTCGTGTGACTCGACCAATAAGCTGATTCTATACAAGAGGAAACTAGCACCGTAGTGTATAAATAGAAGGTCTGAAGATACAAAGAAAATCGCAAGTCTCATGAAAATGAGAATGAAAAAGCCGAGTGACGAGATGAGTATATGGTGGAGCTGTTTTTTTCACGAATGTTTCACTTGAAAGTCTGAATCTATAAAACTATCGCAAGACGGAAAAAATTAGATCACCAACAATAATAAAAAAGTAAAAGTAGCCTTAGAAGACTGTCAAGTAAGTAACTACTCATCTAGATTGAACAAGCAAAGTTCAGCGGTATGACCCACTTGATATGTCAGGGATACCCACATGACCAGTGTTTGTAGTTTTGTACCATGTAAGTACATTAAGTAATTTACCTATTTTTTACTCTACTGGTCTAATGTCAGTAAAGTCCCGAGTACCAACTTACATACTTGAACTTATACGCCTCTCTATGCTTGAGTGCTTACATAGTACTTTTTTAATGATGATATAATATTGTGGTACGTTCTATCTTAATCTAACGTGCGTTATAACATAACATCACGCCCCGAAGGGTTAGACAGAGGTGTACTATAGCACACCGACATTTCTCCAGTTTTGTTTATGTACCAAGTAATAGGGGGCGAGCCTATTGCCATCAACCGGGCACAGATCCAGACTCAGGGCTGCTACTGAGAAATTCCTAATTGAAAAGTCCAATAACACGAACGTTATAGTAATATTCAAATCAAAGCCTTTATTTCTTGGATGACGTCTACGGAAAAAACATGGTCTCATAGGGAAAGTGACTTCCATCTTACCACCAATTGTACTGAGGTCCTATTTTGTGGCAGTATCTATACTTTACAACAAAACGCTTCGAACGGGCAAAATGTGTATATTGCTACGTCATGTTGACGATAATTTTTATTTTATTAGACTGTACCCGCCTTATTACAAAACAAGATTTATATTTTAACATGGCTTAAACCATGGAGCCAGTTTTTGTAAAAAGAACGTAACAGTGATTGAAATACCATTCTTTATACAAAACTGAAAACTTAGTTCGATACTAAGTTGTCAGTTTTGTGTTTAGGAACTTTACCATAATCGGAATAAAGTTCAAAATTCAATAATGGCTCCATGTTTTAAACCTGGGTCTGAAGATAAACCTTGTTTTATAATAATCTGGGTCCAGGGTGGCGGGTAAGTCCGAAAGGGATACCGTGGCCCTAGCACACAGGCAACTGAAGGAACACGGGTAGGTTTTAGTCAATAAAAGTCTGACAGGAAGAGCGGGAGAAGTTATTTGATCATTTGCCGCCCAAAAAAAAAAAATCTCTGATTCCGATTTTATCAGTTTCCGGAACAACTGCTGAACTTAAAAGTTATATCAGTTGCGGTGGCCATCCGTCAAGTTTGTCGAAACACCTAACAATCAGGATACTACCACCTTACCGGTAAAGAATACCTGATTACCGTCCCCGGAACAATGACATCAGCCTCACTCAGTAATCCTAAACACTCTACAACTAAATACCGAAGTCGGCTAAACGTCTACATAACAATAGGCTTCATATCTTAGCATTTAGTTCACATGTTGCGCACGCGTACTTGCAACATTTGAACAGTCAATCAAGCGCTACTTTCACGAACTACCCACACTGTCTAGTCGAAAATCCTACACAGCGTGGCTTTAATGATGATACGGAATTGGGGTAGGTTGAGAAAAGATGCTGTGATATTTAAAAAATAAAGAGGAGGAGGATAAAGAAGAAGGAAACCGAAAATTCCAAAAAAGCAAAGCAATAGCAAATGAAGATAGCCTTCCTTTTCCTTCCGTAGCTGTTAGGTACTTCACACTCTCAAAATACCATAACAGCGTTTACGGCGTACGGCATTTCATGCAAACTTTCAAGCCCTTATTTTTCGAAATGACTGAACCGATTTTAATTAAACTTCATACGCATAAGCAGGATACAAAGGTCTAACAATTTAGTTATGAACATTTTCGAAAATACTTTGACAGCCAAATTAGACCGATTTCAAATTTTCTATAGAAACAGAGAGTCCCAGTTATCTGTTTTTAAGACATTTCGAAAATGTTCTTAACTGACTACTTAGACCTTTGTATCCTGCTTATGTGTATGAAGTTCCATTAAAATCGGTTAAGTCATTTCGAAAAACAAGGGCTTGAAAGTTTGTTTGAAATGCCGTACGTCGTAAACGCTCTTAAGAGTTTCAACCATTCGTATCAATATTTACAAACAAAATGATTATAATCGTACTTGTAACCTTACACTAGCTTTGCGGAGCTTTTCAGTAACACAATACGCGTCGTAATATGTTAACGTATATTAGCGTCAATTAGCACATAATCAAGGAAATCCTCATTACAGAAGTATTTCCACAATTTTCCAAATATAATTTTCCCAATGCAGAGCAAGCAAGCTGAAGTGGCAGTGGGCTGGCTGGCCATGTATGTCGAAGGACCGACGGTTGGAGCAGACGACTTCTGGAGTAGAGACCACGTATCGGCAAGCGTAGTGTGGGACGCCCCCCAGCTAGATGGACAGACGACCTTAAAAAGGTGGCTGGGACAGACTGGATGCGGAAGGCGGAAGACAGGGTGTTGTGGCACAGCCTGGGAGAGGCCTATGTCCAGCAGTGGACTGCTATAGGCTGAGTTGATTGAATTTTCCCAATACCCACCATATCGTATATCGTTAAGATAATATCATCATCTGCCCAGCTTTTTCCCAACTACGGTGGGGTCGGCTTCCAATCTAACCAGATGCAGCAGAATACCAGTATTTTACATGGAGCGACTGCCTATCTGACCTCCACAACCCAGTTATTGAGTAAAACGAATACCCCTTGGTAAGAATGGTTGCCAGACTTTCAGGCTTCTGACGACCCGTAACGACTGCCAAAGATCCACGAATGACAGCCGGACCAATGGCTTAACGTGCTTTCAGAGGCACGGAGGGGTCGTGGTATGTAAAGTTGGTAACCCATCCACCGAACAACCGCGGCAAGCATACCTTAGCCTGGTCGATCAACCTGTGTGGACGTTATTACCACAAGCCCCCCCATCGCAATGATAATATATCAAGATATATAATATAGAATAGAACAGAATAGAATACTCTTTATTATGTACACCAATATTATCGATAAAATTCCTAAAACAGGTCCCAGAAATAATGCACAACCTCTTAGGGGGTGAAATTTAAATATTTGTACGCCACTTATGCCAAACATGACTGGTCTTAAACTACAATGTATTTAATAACTTACATGCTCTGTATGTGTACTTACTCATGTTTCCACAAATAAAAAATCTTGAATCTTGGTCATTGTACTCATCGCTATGAACAACTTTTACTATGGGGTCAAACCTGAAATCGCGAAAAAAAAATCAGCAGTTACCTACATTTTAACGAGTTGTTCGAACATAAATGTAGGGAACAGTAGACTTTTTTTTCGCGATTTCAGGTTTGGTCCCTTTGTTAAAGTTGTTCATAATGATGAGTACAATGACCCCTTAAGAGGTTGTGCGTTAATTCTGGGACATGTTGTATATTTATAGTATCTAGCATCCGAAAATGTACTTTTCAAATGCTACCAGCTTTAGATTTCTACTTGAATTTGCATCACAAAGTTCAAAACATAACCTAGAAATTCATCTAAGTGAGATGCGAATTTCAAATCGTTCCCATTTAACTGATTTATATCTTCGCTAATATTTATAGCAAACTTTCTTACTATTATAGACGTCACATTTAGATTTGTTTTTGCTATAATAAAAGATATTAGCGTAGGCACCCAGTGGGTGTATTTTCGACCTTGCGTTGAAAGTAAGATTTATTTATTGGTGCGTAATTCTTTTGTCATCATTGTGTTACGCCCTTTATTGATGATGACGTCATTAATGTAATTGTAGAAGACCTTTTATATCAATGTACAGTATAATTATATGCAGATGATGTTCGTAGTTTATGTTAGAAGCACAGTGATTTGAAAGATGATAAATGACTGAGCTTAGGTAAACAAAACGAATTCAAAAGCTCCCCGCATGTTTTGTATCGAGCTATGAACATTCTGCAACTAGGTACTCTATTTGAGTTTCTTAATTATTATCTACTAGATTTGCCCGTGGCTTCGCCCGCGTAGAGGTTGAAAATAATCCCACGGGAACATGCTACCACGATAAAAAGTGGAATAAAATGTCCTAATTCAGGTCATGGTCTACTCGTGTGCCAAATTTCATCAAAATCTGTCTAGCCATTAAAGCATGAAAGGGTAACACACAGACAGACAGACCAACAGACATACCGACCAACAGACCGACAGACAGATATAGAATTACTTTCGCATTTATAATTTTAGTAAGGATTATATGAAAGTACGGATATAAGATCTAAATAAAAATCAATAGGAAATTAACTCTAAACGAAATGCTTGCAAAAAATTGCTAAATGATTGGAAAAAAATGCATTAAATTTGCAATCCGCAAGTGTCAAGATCCAGAAACCAAATCAACTGCAGCCTTCAAAAAGCAAAAGTTCAAAGAGCTAATTGCCTACCTTTAATGTACCAAAAAAAAAATTACAAATAATAATTTTATAGGAATTGCATGCGAAACGTAAATTACTATCGGCACACGTACTATTAAGACGTGCCACGAAAACCCAAGCAATAATGATAATAATGATTATAATTATTGCACATCGGTATGCAGAAATTATTTCCTTCGCGTAATAATCCTCGGGCTGAGCTTACTTGTCCCCTTCGAAAGAATTAGCGTCTGTAATAAGCCTAATTGTGTAAATGGAATTCTGTTTCGCCTTATTAGGCCGGTAAAGCGTTTCTACCAGTTTTCGATATCGTCAACTCCAATAATTAACTTGTAAATAAGTGGATATGAGCCATGTCCACGTCGTTAATAAGTGCCCTCTGCTGTATGATGAAACTTAATGAGCCTATTTCTTGAAACATTAATGTTTTAAATATATATGTTTCGTCACGAGATTTGAGTATGTTTATTTAGTTGGACGAGGTTTTCTTAAAGACTGAATAACATTTTCAATCGCCTTTCTTCGTCTATTGTTAACTTATCTCTTGAAACAACTTATTAATTAATGTATCGTGAGTTACCTTTCGCTTTGTACATATCAGTATACAGATTAACTAATACAGCTTGTTTTTTATTTACTTTTTAGTTCGTTTTTTGTCAGGTAAGTCATGTTTTATTTAATTTTTATTTAAATTTAAAGTTCATTTTTTAAGCAGTCGGGTTTTTTTATATATAAATTTACTTTTTTATTTCACATTTTTTAGTTAATGAGATCTATTATAAGATTATATAAGAACTTTATCACAGCTTTATTATAAGTTTGGAAAATTTAAGTAAGAATGGTTGCTAACCAACTTTAAGGGCCTGTGCCCACCACGTTTTTTAAACGCACCGTTGACGCGCGTTTTAGAAACCTGCGTCGCAGCGCTTTTATCCTACAGAACAGACTGACTCGCGTGCGTATCGCGTCTGTATCGCTACAAACGCGCGTCAACGGCGCGTTTAAAAAACGTAGTGGGCACAGGCCCACCACGTTTTTTAAACGCGCCTAAATATATTATTATAGTTATAGATCCTTAATGGTCATTCAAAATGAAAAATGCTTCGAGAAACCCATTTGACGTAGTTCGTCGACTTTATTTTTTTTAATTTTTCACAATATGGCGTCTGGGTGTCGCCATATTGACTTTTGATTACTGTCATGTGTTTAGACACTCACAAGATAAAAACAAATCGATTGACGTAAGAATCATCAAAATCGACACACGAATTGGGTCTCTAGAGTACCACAAAGGAACAAACATACATACATACATACATAGGCTGATAAACACATTACCCACCTTTGCGTCACGCAGTCGGGTTTTAACAAAATTATATCCTAACTAAAACTATTCACAAACTAAAATATGGCGTCCAAAAATTCATCCACATCACTGTCGACTGGTAATGTACCCAAAAGACTGGCGGCATTGTCACGTTGTTTGGCAATGCTTAGCCTCTAACCAAGGTAAAAGAAAGCCCTTCGGTCACGGGAAGTGTCAACCAGCCGTTTCGAGATTATATCTATGTATGTCCAATATGTATCATATTTAAGCAGATTCATAACATCCTTTATAATGTCATACGATAAGCAAATCACGTCATTACTCTAAAAGTACATTCATAACAAACTCAAGGGACCGTTAACACCAAGTGTCATCAATTCACGGCATCCTTGCACCAGCCAGCTTTCACTCTGACACAGGAAACCACTCAAACACACGACACTTATCTCACTACAATGAGCAATTTATCATAAGTTGATTTTAGGCGTCACACTAACCGACTAAGGAGAGAGTATATAACCTTGATACCAATTTGCACTACTACAAATCTGACTATCGGTGTCATTTTTTCTCTCTCGTCTGACCCGCAGATATGCAAATAATGGTACCACAAATTTCGAGTACATCGACCTTGCGTGGATCGCCCACTGCGAGTATGAATCAAAGGCGAATCTAGTGTAACCACATCTCGCGGTAAGTAGCTCCTAGTGACCTACTGATTTCCATAGCACACGTGGGCGGAGCACGTATCGGTGCCCGCCGCCGTAGTACACACGAAACAAGAATTCACCGAAAGCACACTCTTGTCAACCTTTCATATCTGCCTAGCCTGTTACCAACTATGGTCGGCTTCCAGTCTAACCGGATGCAACTGAGTACCAGTATTTTACATGGAGTGACAGCCTATCTGACCTCCAAAACCCAGTTACTGGGTAATACGATACCCCTTGGTAAGACTGGTTGTCACACTTTCACGGTTCTGACGACCAGTGACTACCAAAGATCCACAAATGACAGCCGGTACCAACGGTTTAACGTGTTTTCCGAGGCACGGAGTGGTCTTGGTACGTAAAGATGGTCACCCATCCACGGACCAACCGTGGCAAGCGTAGCTTAACCCGATCGATCGTCCCGTGTGGCTGGTATTACTTGGCCATACCCCCTCACTCTCTTGACAACCTGACAACTCTTGACAACCTGCGATAAGGCAAGAATCATCCTTCTTTTTTTTTTTTGTTTCCGGCGTGGAAAATCCTAATGGATGTCCTCCGCACTGGGGTGGGCGGAGGGGTCTGTCAGACTTACTGACTAAAAACCACCCCAGTGTTCCCTTCCTACACTTGCACCGGGTATCATGGGATCTAGTCTATTGCGACTTCCGCGATCCACGGCTGGTGACAGCCCGCCTCTGCGGGCCACCTCAGGTCTGGCGGGGTGACGAGTTAGACCCCCCTGCGACCCCTGCGACGTGTTAAAGGGCCGCGCGTGGAACACTACGCGCTGCCACCTCGGGTCCAGTATGATAGCGGCGGATGTCCCCGAGTCAGCCATCCCTGGACCTATTTAGGGGGGCTGGAAGAGGGCATTATCTGCCCTCTGCCAACGCCCGGTAATAATAATCATCCACCTGCCTTAGCCCAACTTATTAGGAGTCAGATTAGCATGTCATCTTTTATACATCTAAAGGTATTAGCTGTGATCTCAGTAGACATCTCCATTCTATCCATATAGTCTTCGAAACAATTTATCCATAGCGTCTTTGGTCTTTCCCTTCTCTTATAGCCGTTTATATTCATACCCAAAACTTTCTTCATGACATGTTCCTCATTCTTCAGCAAAGACAACTAATTTTATGCTTACGTAAATTGAACCGCCTTCAGTCACAGCATCTGCGAATCAAGATCTTCTGTATCTCTGTACGTGAGTCAAGCGCTGTATAAAGTGTGTGGATCTTCTGAATAATGTCTGTCTATTGTGGTCTATGGCTGTGGAGCTAACATCGGAGGCTCAACAGTCATGTTTGCCTAGATTTATAGCAGCTTATAAAGATTAGTGGAGTAGTTTATAAACAAAGATTTGCCTATTTGTTTTATCAGTGACAGTGACCGTGAACTTCTGTCTTTCAATTTCGATTTCTTTTCTAATCTTAACATTTAAATAGCTCCGTGACTTACTGACTGACAATATAACATCTTCTAAGACTGTCTTATATTTTCATAGAAACATGAGATATGGAAGATATTACACGATTTTATATATAGTTGTCGAAGAAATATGCGGCCGAAGTTGCATCGTTTCCTAGTTAAGTCATGTCGAAGAAACGCCTTGTCGAAGTACAGTAGTATCGGACTTAAGTATTGTCAAAATTAAGACGTATCGAACATAAGTATTGTCGAAATTAAGACGTATTGGAGCTCCATACTGTCGAAATTAAATCTTGTCGTATTACAGTTTGTCAAAATTGAGTTTGGTAGTCTAGATTTGTAAATTAATTCCTTTCTAAGTGAACCTCTACCAAGGTCACTTAGAAAGAAATAAATTTACAAATCTTGCTTTTTTTGGGTGGGAAATTATCAAAAAACTTCTCCCACTCTGGGCGGAGTGGGAGAGCGTGTCAGACTTTTACTAACTAAAACCCACCCGTGTTCCTTCAGATGCCTGTGTGCCAGAGCCACGATATCCCTTTCGGACTAACTCGCAACCCTGGCAGAAAATCTTCACAGCTGGGTTGAAGTTTGTATGTAAACCATTTCGAAGGCAAGTCCTCCCCTTATTTTATGTCCAATAGTTACCATTGTCATTAACCCGATTAGCCAATTATTTCAATTTAATATCAGCTTAAAAACAATTACCCCCCAAAAACAGTTGCAGCCACCAACTGAATCATTTAACACGTCATAATATCATCAAATTAAATCGTTGACAAGGGTCCGATCATAATAATATGACAGTTCAATCACATCTTTACAAAGAATTTTGTATTAGATTTTTGATACTGAGATTCAAGAGATAACTTCTTGCAACCTGAGTCCTAATGATGAGCGATTAGCGAACCGAATACGAAGAATTATTGTGTCATTAATGCCGCAGAGTATTGAAGACTAAAATGCAAATGCGTTTCCGCACTAAGTCAAGAATACGACGAGAAACTGTAATTTAGCTTAGTAAAGGTTCCTGACTTGTGCTTACATGATTTTTTTAAACATTTCACACTTCACAGACGTGATGGGTACCAATGTCTTAACATGATAAAACAAAAAAAAGTTTTTTTCAGGTAACTACAACAGAGGTCCGCTGACCCAAAACAAAATACATCAAATCTTTTTTTTATTTTGGGTTGTCGTATTTAAATATCGATACCCATCACGTCTGCGGAGTTTCACTAGATAATTTAATTTGACCCTGTATATTTTCTGTTTATGAATAGATTCTAAAATAATATTATTTAATGGACACTTTTTGTTACTGCCTCGTTAGTCTAGTCGTCCGGGATTCGATTCCCGTTATTGGGTTTTCTATCTGGAATTTCTAAGTAGTAGCCTGTAGTCTGGATATGTGCCCGGTTGATGGCAGTAGGCTCGCCCCCTATTACATGGGACTTAAACATAATTGGCGAAATGTGGGTGTACTACCTATTTATTTATTTATTTTATTTTTTCTAATAAAAACGTTGCCCCACACTAGGAATTTCTCCTGTATTGTGGGTGCGTTTACAAACATTTAAATTCACATACACAAACAGCCAGACCCGGAACAACTACTTGCTACTACCTATACCTCTGCCTAACCCATCGGGGCATACAGGCGTCATGTTATATTATGTTATTATAACACATCAAGTTATATAACTTATATCCCATTAATATCATCATCATCATATCATGAAAAAAATTAAAAAAAAAAAAACTCAAAGCATTTATTTCAATTAAACCAATTACAGGCACTTTTGAATTGACAAAGAGTCAGAAAGTTGAACAGAATCTCTGAACAGGCAAGAAACTCCAAGGACACTCTTTTAAATCAAGATATTACAAAATCCTGGGTACATACATTATTCTTGTCGCTTCTTTAAGTAAGAACAATGTAAAAAATAAATGCTATACAAAATATAAGATTTAAAAGATTACAAATAAGCCCTGGCAGATGATGACCAGTCTCAACTGACGGCGCCCGTTCACGAACATGACGCGTGAATCAGCACCATCCAGCTCAACCATTTTGTAGGGAACCGAATGATCCAACACAAGCGTCACCATCAGCTAGACACTTAATATGTGAGCATGACATACTCTTAACTGCCAAACATTTTTAAGTCAACATACACCATAACATAATAAACGGCTCCATGGTACTCACATTTACAAAATTGAAAAAGCTTGCAATGCATGTCAAAGATTAATACAATTTTACTAGCAAAAGGAAAATTATTATTACCTATTGAAGTATTCAATAACTGAAACTTGATTACTTTTTACAATTTTAGCCAAAAGACAGTTCTTGACATAGAGCTCTCTTAAGAATCGCCGTATCGACGACGGGTCCAACGCTGCCCACATAAAAGCTTGAATCAAATGTCAGTTTTGTTAAGTCTCTTGCTTGATATTTCCATGTTGGAGTGGACCATGCATCTGTCACCATTAAAAGATGAGGCACTTATGTAATATTAATATGGGTTTCATCAGTTTCATCATTGTTTACCTTATGTAGGTACTAAAGTTTCGCCCAAACCTGAGCGACTACAACGCGGGAAGCGGGAGCGAAGCGGGAGCCTCAACAACGCGAAACTAACGCGGGAATTATCATTTTGTTTAGTGAATAGTTCGTAAACGGTCGTACAATGCCCTTCGAGTCCAATACAACAACGCTTTCAGGGTATTAGTGGGGCTGCCCCGTTTTTGTAGTGCATCAGGAATGTTTGCGGACGCACATATCGTATAAATTGCTTTTACGCAACGATGCGAATGAGGTGTGCATCCCTGGTGCGCAGAGTGCGGGCCAGCTCCAACAATATCCTGAAAGTGATCGCTAGCAGGTCCGATTGCATGTACGTCAATCACTGCAGTGCCGTCTGTCATGGGATGAAATAAATGTAAATAGAAATAAAATAAACTAACATAGTTAGTAAGTTTACTAACACATTGAGTCCTTGTTACTTTAATAAATAATTTAATAATAATACTCACTTTTTACCGTATATTTTTGTATTCAGGATTATTCAGATCGTATAGAAGAGTATGTTCTCTTACTTTTTCCATAAACATCTCTGTATTATGATTGTCCGTCATCGTGGAGTTAAAATAATGAGACGTCCGTAATAATGTAACGATCCGTACACACATCTGACCACTACACGCGTGCACACTACCCGCTCACTCTCGCTTTCTATACGCGGTGTTCCCGCGTCGTGGTCGTGTAAGGTGTGCAAGGCGCAATATAATAATACGAGCAGCGTCCGCCATGCGGTAGTCGCTCCCGCTTCGCTTCCCACCTCCCGCGTTGTGGTCGCTCAGGTTTCGCCGAAGCTTAAGGCTTCACAAGGTATCCTGGTATACGAAGGAGTTAAGAATCTCGCAAAGCACGGCTTACAAAGTAACTTTACTTGGTAAGCCGTGCTTTGCGAGATTAAGGAGGGTTCGGTTTTCAACAACGCCTTGGTCCAAAAGACGTTACATGAATATTTACATATACTCGTATGTATAATCAGTCTATAATATTCCCACTGCTGGGACACAGGCCTCCTCTTTCTGTGAGAGGGAGTGGGCTGTAATCTACCACACGGGTCCAGTGCGGGATCGTAGATTGCACATGACGTCTTCGAATATTTAGTTCATGGACATGCCGGTTTCGTGACGATATTTTCCTTCACCGTTTTGAGAGCAGTGGTAATGAAATAATTTATACAAAGTAAAGCACCTGTCTAGGTTCCAACCCACGACCTACTTACTCGTAAGTTGAGGCCGTTACCACTAAGCACCAGTGCTCTGATGTATTTCATCATCATCATTTCGGCCGAAAGACGTCCACTGCTAGACATAGGCCTCCCCCAAGGGGGCTTGCCATAATCGCCACGCCTGGCAGGCGGGTTGGCGATCGCAGTATGGTGTTAAAATGCATAGAGAACGCTGCTGCCCATTCTCTAGTAAGTCCCTTAGTCGCCTTTTACGACACCCACGGGAAGAAATAGGGGGTGCTATTCTTTAAGTCCGGCACCACACAGACAACACTGATGTCAACACCTACCTTAATAAGTTGGTAAAGTACTAACCAGCAAAAGGAGTATGTATGGATCGCAGCAGGAGGCTTTCAACAGTTACTGCCTACCCCATGGGCAGCAGGCGCGAATTTATGGATGTGAAATAAGTTAACTAACGCCCGGAATCAAAACATTTACATATCCGACCAAAGCCCTTAACCTTACCACCGCTGCACTGCTTCTTAAAATTCGCTTACAATAATATTATTAGTATTTAACGAACCATGAAACTTCCTTTGTGGCACGTAGGCTGTTTAATGGTCCAACTTGAGCCTAATATAATTTTATTACTGCTCGGTTCCCACTTGACATAAAGGTACAAGTGAAGAGGAACTAACTGTACCTTCATTAATTACTGTCTTGACAAAAGTTATGCATTCGTTTATTATTTATGCTTTTGTTTTAGTATCGTTGCTGTCATTGATTATTATGACGGTCGGTGGATCTCTTTTATCTGGTTAGTAACAGATAAAATCGCGAGGGATAGAATGTCGTCGATGAGAAAACACGATCTTGGCCATTGCGGAAATGATGACAGTGATGGGTCAACAAATCAATGGAAAATATAGTATAAGTATAGGTTAAGACTTACACGATCCAACTTAATTAAGAGCGTTTACGACTGTCTTATTTAAAAACAGATAACTGTAAATCTCTGTTTCTATGTAAAATTTTAAATCGGTCTAATTTGGCTGTAACACTATTTTTCGAAAATGTTCTTAACTAACTTTTTAGGCCTTTGTATCCTGCATAAGCGTATGAAGTTTCATTAAAATCGGTTCAGTCATTTTGAAAAACAAGGGCTTGAAAGTTTTTATGAAATGCCGTAAGTCGTAAACGCTCTTTGCTTACTCGTATTACAATGAAATTAACATCATAGCGACCAAGATTTTGCAAATCATAGAATGACTTCCGTCTGGTCGTTATCTATTCCTACCTAACCGGATGTTAATCGAAGATGCGGTCGACGATGGCGCATGGTTCCCTAGAACTAACTGACTTTAGTTTCTTGGTAGACTAGCTTTCAGAAATCAACCAAACAGCTGAAAAGATAACGTGAACTAACCGTATCATACCAAATGTTCGAATGAGCCTGCAAACATTTGCGGTGATTTTTTTAAACCAATGGTTTTCATAGTTTTCTGACGGATGATTTTATCATTTTATAGCGAAATAAGACAAAGGAAACAGTCCGTGTCATTAATCTAATGATCAGCAATAAAGTCATTTTCATTCCAAGCTAAGAAAATGTATTTCTTCTATTCAGCAAAATCCGTGTTTGTGCAATCAAAAAAGGGTAAAGGTAAAAAAACCCTGCACGAGTTAATTTTTTTCTGTTTGTCACACTGTGCGAATGAAATTGCTGAAATGCGGACTACCGAGCCTTCAGAAATTTTGACCAATCAGAAGTCTTTATTAAAATCCTTCATTGAAATCGAGATTGAATCCGGAATAAGTTTGCCTGGCCACAACATTGGTTGTGAATATACGCAATTTTAAGCTAACAGTGACAGGAAAATTCTACTGAATTATGCTTAGGAAACGCCTAGTTCTTGGAATCGTTTTTTTTATGCTAAGTTGACACACGCTTGACAAGGCCGGGTTAAAGATTTTATCAGGAAATCCGTATGAGAATAAGTTTTGGAATAAAACATAGGTAATATTTTTTTTGTTTGTAATGGAAATATTTATCTAAGTAATTACTATCAATTATTTTGGAAAATTAATTAATTTAGAATTAAAATGATTTCTGTAATTCTGAATTACTTAATTAATTTTCTCTTAAAATAACAAACATATCAACAAAAAAAATGATTGCCGAGAGTTTTATCATGCTAATTTTTACTTTGTTACAATGAGATAAGGGATACCTACATTTAATGACTAACTAATGGTTTTACGTCATTCAAATTTGATTGTAAATTGATATTACTTCACTTATCTCACCACCAAAGGCCATCCAAAACATGAGGGCGTGCAGAAACAATAATTATCTTTTTCTTTCTTTAAAATTTTAAATAGATAGTCGCAAGAAAAGTATTAAAGTTGACCAATAATGATTGTTCTTGTAATACTTTTTCTTCGTAATATCACCACATGGTATTTTACAGTTCACCAATAAACTCGCTGGCAATAATCGTATCACGATTAGTCAACATTTTACACATATAAGTCATATGACGACGGACGTAACGTATAACGTAGCGTGGCGTAGTCGTATCACGTTTATGGAGGTTGATATTCTCACAGCATGTATGTCTATTTTTTATATTTCTGTTTAGTTTATTCCATGGTTTAATTAAATAATATTATTTTTCTTTATGTATGATGTACCGGTACAGCGTCCTATTAATTATTTGCTGCAACGCACGACGTCAGCGCTGGGGCTCTGTCTTGCATAGGGTCGCAGTAGTTATAATGCTGAGCGATAGCCGTTTTGCGTGGATGTGACGCATGTTTCCCGCAACCTTTTCTTATTTTTGTGTTTATGTTCTTTTGCGTCATGTTTACCGCAAATAAACGTATTTTCTTTCTTTCTTCTTCTTTTTTCTTTCTATATTAGTCAAAATTTTATACATATAAGTCATCAAATGTATCGTACAACATCCAGAGCAAGGATGGCCCAGTGGTAATGGCCCCAACTTACGAGTTGTAGGTCGTGGCTTCGAACCCAGCCAGGCGCTTTACTTTTTGAAAATAATTTCATCACCACTGCTGTCAAAACGGTGAAGGAAAACATCGTGACGAAACCGGCATGACCTAGAACCAAAAATTCTAAGACATGTGACATCTACCAACCCGCACTGGGCCCGCGTGGTAGATACCAGCCCACTCCCTCTCGAAAAGAGGAGGCCTGTGTCCCAGCAGTGGGAACAATTATAGGATTATGCTTATGCTATTATGCTACATTCATCCAAACTAAATCATCATCATCCTGACGCACCACGCCTGTATCCTCCAATAAGCACGCAAGGATGTATGGGACACTCACAATTTAGCAGTTAGAAAGAAAGAAAAGAAAGAAAATACGTTTATTTGCGGTAAACATTTAGTGGGTCAGTTTGTAATTTATCTAAGTTACAATAGCTTAATGTCAACTGCTCGTCACCTTTTACAAAATATTGCTTTTGCCGATGCAGGGACGTTTATTGTTGAGGAGTTCTCCTGGTAAGAACCAGGAGCACTACCACTCACCATATGCATTGTGACGAGCATAAATTGATTAGCAACCATATTAAAGTACCTAATCGAATCGCAACCCGTTAAATATTTATTATTTAGTAGTTCCGGTGGCCATTTGTGGTCTTCATCATCAGTTCCACTTCACCAAATGGTGCTTTCCGAGAGCAAATGCACGAGTTACTATAAAAAATATCCAAATCGCTATAGGTGTGCCTATAAAATTTGAGAATTTCCATGGGATCCGCTCATTAGATTCTGTCTTGATGACAATGCAACCTCCTTAGGAGCCCTTTCAAACAAAAAAAGAATTTTCTAAATCCCTAATGTTTATGTCCCATGTAATAGGGGGCGAGCCTATTGCCATCAACCGGGCATAAATTCGGACTCCGGGCTGCAACTCAGAAATTCCAGATGGAAAAACCCAATAACACTTTGCCCGACCTGGGAACCAAACCTAGGAAAAACCATGCTAAGTAGTAGCGCTTGCGACCAGTAGACCAACGAGGCAGTCAAATAATAAATTTAAAAACCAAATATTCCTTTGCCCGACCCGGAGCTCATACAAGAACTCCACAGTCGGCAGTCGCAAGCGCTTACCTACTATAAACCAAAAAGACAGAACAATTACCAAATTAAATCAAATCATTTATTTGCTTGAATATGGGTAGGTACATGAGGTGATACATACAAACAAGTTCTTTAAACCATATCCTACCTAAACAGGTGTGCAAATATCTACTTTAATACAAATATTTTTTACATTATTCGTTAATTTAAAAATATTAATATTAAATGATTTATGAAAATTAATTATATAATTTTATTATTATTAGTTAACTTAATGTTTTTATTACATTTATCATTTAATTAATCAGTAACTTTGTAATAGGGTTTATTGATCAGATATGTCTTTAATGTATTTTTAAATGTTGTAAAATTCTTTGCTTCTTTTATATTATTAGGTAATTTATTATATATTCTAGGGCCCATACAAAATTCACTCTTGTCAAACATAGCTGTTCTATGTCGTATTGCACAAAGCACAGAGCATATAACTTTAGCACAAAGTGTACTGGCAAGCCTGATATCCTTTAACATTTTATATTTTTTGATATTATTTCTAATGTCTAATGCTAGTTCATAGATATACAGAGATGGGAATGTCAATATTTTTAAATTTATAAAATGTGGTTTATAAGTATCTGTAAGCTTTAATTCAAGTAAAATAGACCTTTTTATGTAAAATAGAATATTAATTATACACATACATTGATTACACTGGTAACTAAGATGACTATGGACGCCATTACAATTCAATAAAACATTACAGGGTCGTCATCATTATTTATTGATCACTAAAATTAATATCCTTAAACATCAATGCGCTTCGCCAACGCGTTCGTCAATTGTTATAATAATTAGAAACACAAGAAAACATCAGTTTTATATACTTTTGAACTACCTACCTTACTTGAGACAATGTTGTTAGGTATATAGCGAAAATTACTGCTGTGTAGCCTTGTATGCATCAAAGAACATGTAAGGTAATATTGCCATCCTTTTCTGGTCGGCCAACAATAATAAAATTGTGAATTAAGTAATAAGCCAATGTAATTATCTTACTTGTAGTTGCCTGGACAGGAACTGCCTATGCCTGGTGACGGGAACCATCACGGGACACTGCTCACTTAAGGCGACGATAACCGACTTTTAATGATTTTATACTGACGATCGCGTCTAAACGAGTAGTGCTAATGATTTGAAAAAAATATATGTTAAATTAGAGCATTTTCTCAACAACTTATATGTGAATATTTTAGATTTTGTTTATATTACATAGTGAAATTAATTTGTAAAGTTATGTCTAATGCGGATAAAAAACTGAGAATGGCGCAAAATCTACCCAGCGTGTTTTTCTGAAACCTTCACCAATTTAAAGATAATTTAATTATTGATCTTTTAATATACGCGTTTTATTAAAATACCTTTTGTTTTGTGTTTAATAAATTAATAATGCGTCAAATTGGGGACGGCGCTCCTTGATGGGCTAGTCCGATTATTGGTTGAACGTACAACACGTTGCGTGAGCTCAGTACAGAACACGCAAGCTAACCACTCAAGGTCACTGGCATATATCTGCATCTTAACAAGCACTTTCACATAATAAGCATAACGGACAGCCCTCTGTGCAGGGCTTGTATGGAGGCTGAAGAAACCGTTGCGCATGTGCTCTTTGAATGCACAGGCGTCACCCAGATCAGAACAGAAACCCTCGGGTCACCCAGAGCTTTCACAGAAATCCTAAACAGACCAGGAGACCTAATCAGCTTCTGGAGGGAGGCGGGCTGGTTGAAATAACCAACGACGGCCGCCATGGCCCATGCACAATGGTCCACATGAAGGGCTAAGTGCGGAATACAATAAAGAATTGTGAACTGAAACCAAACCCGCTAACATAACATAACATTAAGGCTTCTACAGACCGGCGTGACACGCGACACGACACAAAGACCCTGCGTGTCGCACGACGAGCAGTGCCTTTGTGTCGCGTTGCGAGTCGCGCTGGTCTGTAGAAGCCTTTACTTGTAGTTCCTTCCCAACCTGGGTATTGCGGTGAACAACGCAAGATTTGGGGGTGAGGCGACTTTAGGTCTCGAATTAAAAGACACTGTCACTGCAATATCCTGCACGCGGAGCATGATACTCTAAAATTAGAAGTACTGAAATCCATAATGACAGATTGTAAAAGGCTTTGATTTATTTATAGTAATGTCTAGATATATTGTCGTGCTGCAAAAGAACAGGCCAACTTTGATAGGCTGGTGTGCATGATAGCTACGTCTTACACTCGCATCACGACATTGTGCTGTCATTGTGTTCTTCTCGTGCATTTTGCAGCCAACAGTTGGACGCAATTTTTTTCGACAAGTTTACACATGTTTATATCTTTGGTAAAAGGATTTCTACGACTACGGCACCATGTCAAAAATTAAGAAAATATTATGTCACTTTTATGTCTATTTATATCTTTGATTCAAAAGTATCATGAAATGCATAACTGCTGATTTACATAAATACTACTTTTTTTATTTTTTTTTTATTTAGGATGAGTTTGCTCAGTCTAGAGCAGAGGTGACAGAGACAAAGTCGACGATGGAGTGAGCTTACCCAGAAGAAGCCTGTTCACTCTAACTTTGAAGAGATTAGGGTTGTATGCGTTCGGAAACACAGACGCAGGTAGAGAGTTCCACTCTTTTGCTGTGCGCATTATAAAAGACATTTGGAAACGCTTAGTGCGAATTGGTGGAATAGCAACAAGGAAGGGATGGTAACCTGCAGTGCGTCTAGATGTCCGATAATAGAAGGGGGCCGGTGGAATGAGGCGACTACATATGCAGAAGAGTGCTACCAGAGGCTCTTGTATTTAAAAAATCACATTTTTGGCTGCCTCCTCTCCAAGAAGTCAAAGGGTCACTTCTGAATACTTAAATTTCTAAAAATCGACTCCATAACAAAATAGGAGGAGACAATATGCTCCTTGAAGATTTGAGAATCCATACAAGCATCAACTATTTCTATGTATTATATACAGTACAAGTATTGTCTGTTCCTACTTATGTATCATCTTATGAAGAGTTTACTCAGAATTTTTATAAGATGATTCATGGGAACCGACAAAACAGGAATTTAATGTTTGCAGATGCAGAACCATTTTACAAAAATGAAGGAAAATTCGTCACTCAAGTTGGTCAGTCAACCAAAACCAAATACATTAAATTATTTACTTAACAATAGACGGAACATAGCGAACAAAATCGTAATCCGATACATTTGTCCTAGTGGGCAAAAGTCGCTCAGTCTTATGTGGTACGCCTACATGTCAAGTCGCAATTCTCATTCTTGTCCACCAAAAGAATTTTTTTTTCGAAGTATAATGCCTAATTTTGTGCAATTAGGTATTATCAAACTTAGCTTTTATTGAATTTTGCTATATTACGCTAGGTGGCGTCACTGAAACATTGGATCACAATTTTCTATGACATTACTTCTGATAGCCTTCTGATAGTATCTATCTTAAATCTCTTTGACCAAAACGAAACATAAAACCAAACCAGTAACAAAAGATAAAGTTGCCATGTTTAACAAAACATAATAGTAAATACAAATTACTCTTTACGATTCGTTAATTAGTATTGTATGTCAAACTACTAAATAAACAACTCACAGACACTGACCGTTGAAACATAAAAATATGCCATTCCGTATGTAAGTAAGTAATCATTGAATTAACATACGGGTTTTATAAATAACTTCCATACAAATTGTGTGTGTTCGAATTGGTAATGTCAATAGAGACGGAAACAAAAGCTGCTGCAAGTTTTACTTCGCAGTACGTAGTGTTTTTGCCGGACGGGTTATTGAAGGCTTTTTTTTTGGGTGGGAAATTATCTTATAACTTCTCCCGCTCTGGGCAGAGCGGGAGGGCGTGTCAGAGTTTTACTGACTAAAACCCACCCGTGTTACTTCCATTGCCTGTGTGCCAGGGTCACGATATCCCTTTCGCACAAACTCGCAACCCTGGCAGGCATTGGCCCTAACGAACCTCGTCAGTTGGTGCTGACATCTCTTTGAGGCGCACGTGGAACACAACGCGCCGTCGACCCCGGTCTGGTCCTTATCGGACGGCGAGCTACCCATCGCTCACGCTCCGCAAGCCCGCGCCTTCGGTGGCCGGGAATCGGCCTGCGATTCCCGACGCCCGGGGCGTCTCCTGCGGTGACTACGGGCGTGAGGGCGCGAATTTTGCCCCTCCCTCACGCGTTCTGCCTCCTCCTTCGCGAACATTACTGCTTCGCAGATGCAGGTGGTGGCCTCCCATGCAATCTCGCTCCGAACCATGGCCTGTACCAGGGCTGGACGCGAGAGATCGCCACCGCCGGTCGCCTCCGTGAGGTTACACGGCGGTGCTCTGCCCAAGCCGGGCAGACCTCCACCGTATGCTCCACCGTGTGCTCCGGGTGATCCACTGTAACAAGTCTACTGCAACTATTAAAAATAAAAGGGAAAGTAGACTAGTCAACTATATAATTAAAAAGATTTTTTTTAAATACAGAAAAAATTATTAAAAAAGTTAAGGGAGGTTATAAAAAGATGGTACGAAACGGTGTCCAGGTTCGATACGTCAGGCCTCGTCAGCTCTGAAGCATCCAGATCCGCTTCCAGTTATTTCGGTAGGTTCAACAGGCAGTGTAGAAATCGCCAGGCCTCGTTAGCTTAAAGGCCTGAAGATCCGCTTCCCAGTATCTCTGCCAGTCCAGTCCAGGTGTCATAAATAGTGGATGGTCCTCTTGGCAAGTATGTAGTTCCGAGAAGACTGAGTATGTTGCAAGACTTTTGTAGAGATGATTCCTTGAGCGCTACCAGATCAGATCTGCCGGGAATGTGTCAGAAATCCCTTTTATATCCGAGTCTGGGGTGTTTTTTTTTTTTTACATCATCTGTTTTTTCTGTTCTTTACAGAATTTAATTTCAAATTCAGTGTTCGAAAAGGCCAGACATATTCGTACCAAAAACCTCTTTATGAATTATGAGAGCGTTTCAATTATTATTATAAATGTAAGCTAGGATACAAATATTATACAGTAAACAATTATAATTATCTATAAAATACAATATTTGACCTTTTTTTCGATGTTTGTTTGTTTGATTTCGATGTTTGACATCTGCCAGGCGTCCCTTGCCGGCACACAATTTTTTTTTTTGTAGTAACTTTTTAATGGCCTGGTTGCCAAGGACCGTGCCCGGGACTTTTAGCTAAGTCTTTATTTAGTTACAAAGTTTGTTTACATAATGATGAAATGAATGATAGACAATGCTGATAGATGATATCCCCGCCCGCCCGCTCCCCTTGAGTTTCAGTAAAGATGTGGTACTTTACTGAGACCTCACGCGTCGACTTCTTGAGAGAACTTGAAGTGATGTTGCACTGTTTTGTTTCATTTACCTACACTAGTGCACGTTCACGACTACTTAATGGTTAATAATCCACCATTATTGTAGCGGCATCAACATCGCCACATATGAACTATAATACGCGTCACACTGACGTCACGCGAATCCTGCATCGCGCAAGCAGAGTTTACCGCGCGTCTAGCATAAATACAACGTCCCGACATCAACCGTCGGGCAGTTGCTCACCAGACACAACACCCGTCTGGTCGGAGGATCCTCCCTTTTCTACAGAGTATGAACCTCGTCTGTTCCTCATATCTCTAAATTAATTATTACACATTCATATTCGCCTGAACATAAATTTTAGAAAATAAAACGAAACTGCTAAACATGACTCTTCACTTTCCCGCCAAGCAGGAACGCATTTTCTCTACGGTTGGACTGTGGGTATTCAATTCATCGCCAGTACCTAAGCTAACAGAAAAAAGTTCCGAGATAACGAAGCTCAATATCCTAGGGAAATGAATACATAGCCGTTTCTCTTTTGTGTAAAGGTCTCCCTACTCCAAATTCTTCAACGCCTCTCATACAAAATTAACCAACAGTGCTTCTTGTTGCCCATGAAACTCAATGCAACAGCCCTATATAAAGACTTCAACGCATCCATCAAACGGAATAGAAAATGGTCAACTTCAGTGAATGGTGCCTGTATAGAAAACCGGCCGAATGCATGTTGGACCATGCACAATGAAGGGTTCCGTAGTTGGGATGAATTTATCCCCAAAAATAAACTTAATATTGTAGTTAAAAAACATGATCCCCCATACATTCCAACTGCAAATATAAGTTTGTACGCACAATATTGAGTGATTTACCATGTTATTTTAAGATAAGAGACGTCTTATAGGTTTTCCTGTAATATATAAGTAAAGAACCATTTTCTGTGTTTTTTAAAAAAATTCAGGCTCAGTATTTTTGGCGATAAGGGGGGTATGGTAAATTTTCATATAATTTCGTAAATAGATTTAAAAGTATTTATTTGAAAATTATAAAAAAAAATATATCTGAAATTTTTACCACAAGCCCTTTCTTTTGATATGTCGCACGAAAAATTTGCAAAACTTTTTTTTTATTAATTTTTTTATATTTTATTGTGTTGACTTAAAACCTTGTTTTTTTTTGAGATTTTTGTATGATTGCTTAGCGTATTTGATATTAATTTCAAATTGATACCTCCACGCGTTCCAGACTAACAGACAGATGGACAACGAAGTGATCCAATAAGGGTTCCGTTTTCCTTTTGAGGTACAGAACACTAAAAATACAGGGTGAATACTGGATTTACAAAATATTTTTACGTTAAAATATAATCAGTTTTTAATATATCAGTTAATAAAAGCATTGTTATACATAATAGAGCTATTAAGTTTAAGTAGACGCTTCGACGCAAGATCCCGTGTTCAATTTCCGTATGGGGTTCAATGTTATAAAATGTTCTTATTACAACACGGCCAGTGATTACCAATAATAATGTACCCAGTTTAATAATTACGCTACTTATCCCATGTAATATCGATAAATCTTAGTAAAGAGAATATTTTCTTCACAAAATAATGTTCATATTCACCGTTCTTAGGTTCTTTACCTACATAAGTTCACATATGTATATGTATTTAGCATAACAAGTGAAGTATCTAAATTGATATACCTTTTCCTCTATAAAGATAACGGTGCTTCAATAATATTATTTAATGAGCGACTGCCTCGTTGGTCTAGTGGCCCGGCGCAGGCTTTGGACATTATCTTGGACATTTCATCACCGACGACCTAAAGGATGATAAAGATATAGAGAGAGAGCGTAGGGCTTTAGCGGTCAGAGGTAACATGTTAGCCCGTAGATTTGCTCGGTGCACTGACCAAGTAAAAATTACGCTTTTTAAGGCCTACTGTCAGAGCTTTTATAGGAGCAATCTATGAGTCAACTACACCAAGAGATCGCTGGATGCCCTGCGTGTACAATATAACAATGCATTCAGGATGTTGTTGCGACCGCCCCGTTTTGCAGCGCTTCGGAAATGTTTGCTGAGACCCACACAGATGGCTATCAAGCTATAATTCGTAAAAAAAAAACCGCGTCGCTGCTGAGCAGAGTGCGAGGTAGTGGCAACTATATCCTGAGAGCTGTGGCGGAGAGCTATACTCCAAATATTCGGCATTTTATCTGGAGGTTGCTCAGGTAGGAAACATGTTTTCTTGTTCATGTTTCATTATTGTTTTTTTATTTTATTGTATACCTACCTATATATACTACTAATACTAGAATATAAGTTGTTTTTGTAATACTAACATAATATGGATCCCTGTTGTCTGTCTGTAACAAATAAATTTTAATTATAATTTATTTTTTTGCGCGTCCCGGGAATCGAACCCAGGACCACTCTAGGGTTCGATTTCCGGGACGCGCAAAATTTTCCATTTGGAATAACTCAGTAGCAGAGGTGTTTGGACTTGTACCCGTTTGATGGCACTAGGGTCGCCCCCTATTACATGGGATTTCTGGCGAAATGTGGGTCTAAGTATAGATACACCTCTGCCTAACCCTTCGTGTAAACGAGGCGTGATCTTCTGTTAAGTTTTTGTTAAAATCATGAATACTTCCGATGCATAGATGAGACTTGATAAATGTCTATCTATTACTACTTATCAGTATTGAATGACTTGCCTAATATTTAATCAATCTTTATGACTTAAGGCGACGATAACCGACTGTTAATAGAATAGAATATTGTCGTTATTATGTACACCATAAAAGTTACAGATATAAATGTTTAAATTTTACATAGGGTGACACAATGGGCGGTTTTATCGCTAAAAGCGATCTTTTACAGACAACCTTTGGATGGATTAAAGGGAGCAGGAGAGACAAATGATTTGATGTTTAATGATTTTATACTGAAGGTCACGTCTAAACGAGTAGTGTTAATATTTGAAAAAATATATGTTAAATAAGAGCATTTTCTCAATAACTTAATATGTGAATATTGTAGATTATCTTTATATTACATGGTGAAATTAATTTATAAAGTTATGTCTAACGCGGATAAAAAACTGAGAATGGCGCAAAATCTACCAAGCGTATTTTTCTGAAACCTTCACCCATTTAAAGATAATTTAATTATTGATCTTTTAATATACGCGTTTTATTAAAATAACTTCCATTTTGTGTATAATAAATTTATAATAATGCGTCAAATTTGGGACAACGTCCCTTGATGGGCAAGTTCTATTACTGGCTGAACGTACGACGCGTTGCGTGAGCTCAGTACAGAACACGCAAGCTAGCCACTCAAGGTCACTGGCATATATCTGCGTCTTAAAACTCCAGCACAATTTCTATGCAAACTTGATGGAAAGTATCGTGCTACGCTTCGCGCTGCCAGTCACACCAGTCTGTATGAGCCTTTAACATAATAATATTGTTGTGGAAAAATCTTGATCAATGAACTCATGCTTTTTTATTGAATACTACGAAGGAACACTCGAAAGAGTAGAGTTATCGTTCTGCCATTTTTAAAGATACATTATTCCTCTATCGGCTCCAAATGTGCGATTTTATAATTTCTAACGTAGCGATCTCAGATTATAGAAAGAAGTTTAAACGCGTTTACTTCCCTGTGTTATAGTGATGCCGTGACGTTATACGATATTATCGTGTGTACATATGACGATATTATCGTGACGTACCTACACGACAATATCGTCACGTTTTTTTCCTTTATTAATAAGAACTAAAGTTCTTAATAATTTATTACAATCTAGCCTAATACTAACAAACAATTTAACTTTACGATATAACTAAGAATAGTGTCAATTTGCACTTTTATAAAATTCCGTAGCACTTTCTTGGGGTCACGTTATAAATTATATAAGTGCGCAATGTTAGTCAAACGTATGGTCTATGAAATTCGTAATGGTGGAAGCCAGAACTGAAAATTCCTTTAGGTACTCGATTTTCAGTACGTTATCCAATACGTTAGATTTCTACTTGGAAATTATGAAAAATATTAGTCGAAAGAAATAAACATAGTAGCAAAAAAAAAACGTGCTTGTACGAGTAGCATGGAAACACAGTGGTCGATGTATGTAATGAGTCGGATATAAATTATTTTACAACAAACATTAACACTCGGAAAAACATCTGTAGGTGAGAATCATTCCACATAATTAATTACTTAATTATGCATTGTCTTGAATCTAATAAAAAACCTATTAAATATCACATTGAAATATAAATATCATTTGTTATGTCATTATTATATGAGTTTTCTCTCCGGAAATATTTTAATTTATGGGAGAAATTTATATAAAAATGTCTATTGATTCTTTAATATATTTGCGTCTGCTCTACCGTTATAATATTTCGCAATCAATTTATTATCTTGAGAACTGTAATCAAGGCTGATAGAATTGATTAAAACAGTAGTAGGTATCAATATTTATACTAAATGGATGTCTAGAAAACTTTAATGTTAAAGGAGAGTTATTGACTAGTTCGATAAAATCAACTGAAGTTACTTGTCTTGTAATTAAGTAATTTCAGCCGAAAGATGTCCACTGCTGGACATTGGTCTCCCCCAAAGGGGGGGTTTGCCATAATCGCCACGCTTGGCAGGGGGGTTGGCGATCGCAGTATGGTGTTAAAATGCATAGAAAACGCTGCTGCCTATTCTCTAGTAAGTCCCTTAGTCGCCTTTTACGACACCCACGGGAAGAAATAGGGCGGTGCTATTCTTTACGTCCGGCACCACACGGAACAATTGTAATTAAGTACTTATTTTATAATGGAGCCTTGCCCAAATTACAGGCGGAGAAAATTAACATAGACTATTATAAACTTAACAATTTGCCTTACAATATCCTTTCTTTTTTTTTTGTTCACGAGGTGGAAAATCCTCATGGATGTCCTCCGCCCTAGGGCGGGCGGAGGGGTCTGTCAGACTATTACTGACTAAAAACCACCCCAGTGTTCCCCTCCCACACTTGCACTTCTCTTGGGATCTTTCTTTTATTACTTCCGCAATCCCCGGCTAGTGCCGGCCCGCCTCTGCAAGCCACCTCAAGTCTGGGAGGGGTGAGGTTTCAAACCCCCCCTCTCCGCGACGTCTGATAGGGGCGCGCGTCGAACACTACGCGCCGCCCCACCTCGGGCCTTACAATATCCTGCCTCAACATACACGGTAAATATCTTCTAGGCAAAAGTATACCTACATAATTATGAGAGATTTTCCTATCGTGGATACTATACGAATATTTTGTTTTATTTTATTCAGGGACCGCACAACCCCGGATAAGAGTTAAGCCGTATAAAAGGTTACCTTTATCATGAAGTATCTCCTTGAATGGGTTTTTGCTTGAACCCCAGTAAAATCCCTTATCGTAAGGGTTTTTGAAAACCGCTTAAAAAAACCCTATCATAAACCCTTTCAATAGTTTCAGCGAAAATTAAAAAAAAAAAAAAAAAAATCCTTAAATTAAAGTTGTTTTTTTTTTACTTAAATTCATGTTGGTATGGTGCTTGCACGGGGGCTGACACATAGAGGGGGTTAATTTTCTGTTATTTTTTTAGCTAGGACGCACCGTTTTCGAGATATTTGAATTTCTATTTTTTTTTTACTAGTTTATAAAAAAAACATCTATGATCATTATTGCATGTACTAAAGAGTTAATTTTAGCTTGGCTACTCTGTATGGGCTTTTGATTAACTACTTAGAGAAACCCAATCAAAACCCGGGTTACCAAATTTGAATGGGTTATAAATTAAGCCGTTCAAACAGGTTACCCTTGTCGTATGGGTTTTTGATTTACCGCTTAGAAAAACCCTATCGAAAAATGGTCCCTGTCTATTCGAGAAACTTACAGCTAACATAAACAGTGTTCTTATACAATATGAAATTGAAGGCCATTTACACTCATGTTGAGACCAGGAATACATACCTACTCATTACGCAAAAGGTACTAGTCTGTATGGATTGAGGACCGCACATTGATTTCTGCTAAAAGCTCTGATATTCAAATCATACAACGTCACATCGCACCGCAATCCTAAATACCACTTAACCCAACCTGCTAGGTACCTACAACCAAAAACAAAGCATCAATAAATTCAGTCTCATTACATACACATTAATTGGCCTCTAATTGAGAACAATATGACGAGTAACGGAGCTATTATAATTATTGACAGGCATACCGCCCCCCGCCCACAAATAGCAATGGACTCGCCCGGGGACAATGGTGTCTAGAGTAGACCACACCTTTGGGCACTTACAGTAGTGGTAACGGCATCCCAATTATTGAAAATTGTTGTACAAAAATGGACACGCCAAGTCATGGGGAAATAGCTGACAGTCTTTAAAGGATGTGGAAAACAAAAAATACATAGTTTTTTTCCAATTCTTAAATCTATTAAAGCGATTACAAGGTCCATAGAGAAGTGGTTCACATTAAATCTGCTAGCTCTTTCTAGCTAGCTAAAGCTACCTCTTATTCAAAAAACAAAAAAACATTTTTCTAGCCACTTCCCGACTACGCTGGGGTCTTCCGGGCTCATCAGAATCAGAACTATTCGATAGCGAGCCGAATCAATAACTAATATATTTCCATAGTAATTCATACTATTCTAACTAATAATAAAAATACTTTAATGAGGTTGTTTGTTTGTTACGCTTTCACGCTAAAAAGGGCTGAACGAATTTATAAGAAATTTGGCACATGGGTAGACCATGACCTGGAGGACATAGGCTACTTCTCGTCCTGGATCGCTCGACCAAGGTGGCGGAAATCCTCAGGAAGGGAGGCACGCGATTTTGTAAAATGCGGCGTACGGGCAAGAGGTCCAAACTTTCGGAAGAGACTCTGGACCTCATGGACGAAACGACGTGAAAACCCACCTATCACTTCGTCGGAACAACGGGCACTCAACAAAAATATTAGAACACTGGTACGACGCGACCTCCGACGTGCCAATAAACAAACAATTGAGCAAATGGGAGGTCGAAAGTGTTCGTCCAGTCACTTGGGAGGAGCCACCTGATGAAGTTGACCAAATCCAGTGGGGATGTCGTCGTTTCGAAGCCGGAGATTATTTCTGAAGTAGAAAACTTTTACGGCCAATTATACGCATCTCGATCTGATCCCAAAAATGAGGATTCCAGAGCCTTTTTAACCCGCCATTTCACGGAAAGCCTGCCAGAAATCAGCCAAGATGACATCGAGGCGGCTCTATCAATCGTCTAGCGAGAAGACGACGAGTTTCAGCCACCGGACAGGCCGGGTTTTGAAGAGGATACAGTACCATAGACCACATCCACACAGTGCGACAAATTATACAAAAGTCCGAAGAGTATAATCGGCCCCTATGTCTTGCATTTGTGGACTAAGAAGGCGTTTGAGTCTATCGAGACGTGGTCTGTTTTGGATTCTCTGCAGCGTCAACTGGCAATACATGCAAGTGCTGAGATGTCTTTATGACAACGCGACAATCACCGTCCAAACTCAAGATCGGCGAACGGAGCATATCCACCTGCGTCGAGGGGTGAGACAAGGGGACGTATTTTACCCGAAATTTGTCTTTAACGCATTGGCGTGTCAAACACATCCTGCTTAATACGCTGAACTGGGAAGGACGTGGCATCAACATCAACGGTCAGTACATCTCACACTTGAGATTTGCATATAACATCGTCATACTCGTACTGGTTGAATCACTGCATGACTTGCAGCAGATGCTGGACGGCCTAGTTGATTCTGCTGTACGCATTGGTCTCCGGGTGAACTTGGACAAAACCAAGGTTATCTTCAACGAACAGGTCCTCCGGAACCGATTGCTGCTAATGGGGGTGTTCTCGAGGTTGTTGGAGAATACGTTTACCTCGGGAAAACTTTGCGATTTGGTAAAACAACTTTGAGAGGGGGGTTAACAGAAGAATTCAGCTGGGCTGGGCAGCATTTGGGAAGCTTCGTCGAGTCTTCTCGTCGCGTATTCCACAGAGCCTCTTTAGGCTCTGTAGAATACGCGAAGTTCTTCAATCAGTGCGTCCTGCCTACGGTACGGCTAGTCCATATATTCAAGGTCGCTCAGCGAGCTATGGAACGGGCTATGCTTGGGGTCTCTCTGAGGGATCGAATCCGGAACAAAGTGATCCGGTAGAGAACCAAAGTTGTCGACATAGCCCACAGAATAAGCAAGCTGAAGTGGCAATGGGCCGGCCGTATTAAGGCTTTTATATACCAGCGCGACTTGTCGCGCGACACGACACGGCACAAAGGCCCCGCGCGTCGCGGGACGAGCGGTGCCTTTGTGTCGCGTCGCGTCGCGCGACAAAAACCCCGGTATGTAGAAGCCTTTAGCCGTAGAACCGATGACCGTTGGGGTAGACGTATTCTTGAGTGTCAGCAAACGTAAGGTAGGACGCCCTCAGGCTAGGTGTAACGACGATATTCGCAGGGTAGCTGGCGGCAGCTGGATGTGAGTTGCCGAGAATCGAGCTGAATGGCGTGCCATTGGAGAGGCCTATGTCCAGCAGTGGACTGCTATGGGCTGATGATGATGATGCTCAAAATTCATTTAATTACGTTACAAAAGAAAGAAAGAAATAAAAAAAAAATTATTGGGACTCAACACAGGATCACAAAATTAAACTAAAAACACACTGTTAGAAATATAAAAAACAAAAACAATAAAAAAACCAAAACAAAGTAAAATGAAAATAAAAATCAAGTCCTGTGCCGTGTTTGAGTCACAGAAATTCATATACTTATGTACCAAATTTCAACTTAATCGGTCCAGTAGATTCGAAGCAAATTGGCTATTAGAGACGGATAGACAGACACGAGTGCTCCTATAACGATTCCATTTTTTTCCTTTTGAGGTACGGAACCCTAAAAAAGAGTAAGTATTTGCATTCATTTTCTCTCTGTCTGTCTGTAGCCTTTTCACGCTTTAACGGTTGGATTTCGATACGGATAGGCCATGACCTGGGGCCATGACTTAGGATAATCTTTATCCCGGCAGTACATCTAGCCGTGGGAGAATTTCCCGACATCCACGCGGGCGAAGCCGCGGGCAGAAGCTAATTTATTCATAATTTACGATGGCACTGATTTTGAACACGTTTCGTTGTAAATTTTCATTTGTTATTCGACACTTGGGAAATTAAAGATAGAACAGAATAAAGTAGAAAGAAAATGGGAAATTAAAGATACCTACATGCATCATCCGTCATCATTCTCCTGCCCTTATCCCAATTTATTTGTGGTCGGCGCAACATGTCCCTTTCTTCCAAACTTCTGTATTAGTCGTCATCTCGGTAGTCACTCCCATTCTAGCCATATCATCCTTCACACAGTCCATCCATCGTTTCTTTGGTCGTCCCCTACTTTTATAGCCATCGATATCCATACTACTTTCCTCACGACATTTTCCTCATTCCTCCGCATCACATCACCGCACAACTTTTCAGTCTTCGGAATAAAGATACTGTTCTGTATATAATCCATGATTGAATGTCTGTATACGCTCGATAAGTCGGCACGCGATTAGTTGTGCCGTAACCACGAGGTGCTGGACATCATTGTGAATAGCGACGCGCGCGCCATCTGAAGAAAGCTTGGCAAGCGCATGGAGCCGACAGGTCTGTCGTCGCCATTGACCCAATGAACTGTCTAATTTTGACTCCGTGAGTGTAAAATAGATATAACAGGAACAAAGTGTGCATTACCGTGTGGTGTCACTCGTGCCAATCTCAGTGGTCAACGGTCTTCTCAAAGGACCATTTCAGATCAATTGGGAGCCAGCCGCAGCAGGAGCAAAGGTGAGTCTTACTCAGTCATCTCTCTGTTGAATTAGTTTCTGGATTGTGTGAACGGCTACCTCCGTTCGTACAGAACAACCTCATATTCTTCGATCTACAACCAGCGTATCTTACAGTCCACTCCTCTAGTCCACAGATACCTACATACAAAGATAAAAAATAAGTACACACCAGTATCAAACGAAATCTAACGACAAATGAGGTTCTTCAAGACAGCCTGATGTAGCTGAATATCATCCAATAGCACCAATCTCATATACTGATGGAATCTTAGCCTCCCTGAAACAATACATTATCATAGAGACGAGAGAGAGAGCTGAGAGCCTCAAGCGGCGCAAATACTGTAATCTTATGGGTAACTACAGTTTTGAGCCGTTTGGGGTTGAAACGCTCGGGTCATGGGGCCCGAGTGCGCGTCTCCTTTTTAAGGAAATTTCTCGCCGACTGATCGACACTTCACGTGACCAGAGGGCTGGCTCGTTCTTCGGCCAAAGAATTAGCATTGCCATTCAACGTGGCAATGCTGCCAGTCTTCTGGGCACGTTTCCGGATGACAGCGATGCGGACGAGTACTTCGACGCTTAAGTGTCTTTTTTACTTTTTATATTTTTCATGTTGTAATTTTTTTTCGTATTTATATAAATGAATAAAATTACTCCTCAAATAAGTAAATACATTATCATAAGTAGTTCATCTTATCTCAACATAACCGGTACTTTTTACACGTCCATATCAGACTAATGCCTTCATTTGTTTATTTTCAACGTCATTCATGTATGCAAAGTGAGTACTACTCGTAATAGCGACGGATGTTTATGTGCATTGCACATCTTAATATTTCAAACAAATGCCGGGATGATCTTAGGGGAATAAACTCTTAATCCCTTTGAGTGTCAATTTTATCTTTTCTTTCTTACAACCGACAGTCTTTTAGATTAACTAAACTTATAATTTAGGCGGTTTAATCGTCAGTCATGATTTACGTAGCTACTGTTTATCTTGTGATGGGGAAACCCCTCAAAAGGTCACCGACTCCCGCTGATATATACCTACATACACAGGTGTAGCCATATGGAGGAGCTTCGGGATCTGTAGTGGAACGTAGTGAAGTTTTCTGTGATTCTCCGTAGCTCGGTGAGAAACAGGAATATCCTCCCACATCAGTTTTGCTGACTTGGGTTAGACGAATTTCTGCAAAATTAATAAAAAATATGAAAGTAGTAAAATTGCGAAAAAAATACTAAGTTTTTCCCAAGGGTATAAACCGATTTACATTTTATTTTCTTAAGGGTCAATAAGGAAAATCTTCACACTAAAATACGCAATAAAAATATTCTTTCCATTTGTAACGTAATTAAGATGCAACCTCAAAGAAAGTTTCAATGCCACAGATTCTGAAAATGCATACATTCTGAATGTATTCTTACGGAACGTATATACTTGAAGTATATCCTTTAGAACGTCACATTCCAATAGAAACATCTAGAAATGTAAGTGAATGAAATTATCGACGTGATTGCGATTGACAGCTGATAAATACAATGAATATTTCAACAATGTATACTGACAGAAACGGATATTTACATTTTGAGGATGCATATTTCAGTTCCACAATTTGTTTCTGGAGACTTCGACTTCCAATGTTATTGGTACCAGGAAATGTGGTAAGTTTAAAACAATTTTAACTCAGCAATTCAAAGCTGAGTCAAAATTATTTTCAACCCAATTTTTTTTCGTAAGCGTTTGACTAAAAGGGATAACTATTGAATATTTCATGAAACTTGAAACCACATAACGAAGAAAATAATTTCTCTTTCAAGTTCTGTAATTTTCCTCTTATCTTTTACAAATCGGGAATATACCTTATCTCATTATGAAATTAAACTCTTAAAGGCTCGTACAGACTCGCGCAATATCGTGGGCGCGACAGGCAGCGACATAGAAATTGTGCTACTAGTGTCGTGTCGTGCCCGCGATATCGCGCCAGTCTGCACGAACCTTAAATAATCCTTAAATGGGGATATCCGAGAAAGACAAGCGAAAAGACGCTCAAATGCAGTAAAGACGGTTATGCCCCAATGAGATAAGAGTACCCTTTATCACAATAATCATTGACAGATTATAATAATCTTTATAACGGTCATAATATTACACTTCATAATGCCGTGATTTTGCACTTTCATACTTTTGTCCACCGAAAGACAAATATACTTAACGGTAATTTGACAGAACTGGCTAACCTTTGTTCCAACATTCCCAACATTTGCGCACGCGAACAACAAAAACCTGTGAAAACTCACCTCCATTATCTGATTACACAATTATTAAAAGTAAACAAAGCAAATGAATATCTAAGAACTAATTTGCAGATCACAATGGCCGTGATGGAGCAAAACAGATGGAATTTTATATCAGTACAAGAATTTTGCGTAACAACATACGAACAGGAAATACAGGACCGGTGAGTGTGGAGTAAATCGACCGACATCGAGAATCATTAGCCGCGTTGTCGCACTGCCGCCATTTTTTATCCGCAAGACGAATTATATTTTATATAACGCTAAGTCTTTGTGGCCAGCATTTTAACTACGAAGCTTTGAAAAAGCAAAATACAAAATTAAATTGAAGTTTGAATTTGGAATGAGGCTACCGAAAATCAAAAATGATGATCAATGCAATATAAATATTGATGCTAATTCAAGCTGTGTGATGAGACATGATCGTGTTGTATTGGCAGCTGTCATCGTCAATTATGGCGTTAATCTGAGCAATTAAACTGGACAGAGTGAGAATCCTAACCTGCCACAACAAAAAAGGGAAACATATTACTTAACTCTGATGAAAACAATGTAGATCTGTGGTATGTTATCACACAAAAAACAGCAGTTTAAAGTGGTTAACACATAGATTTCTAATATGAACTGTATCGGTCGGGATACGGCCACATTGATAACTGATGACAAAAACACATCAAATCAAATAATGTTCACAAACAATAAAACTTAGCAGGCAGAAGAACCGTAACAAAAACTAGTTTGTTTCCGTCGAGTTACACCATTTTGTGTTACACTGTTACCCATTGGGAAAAAAATTACCGATTAGTAACACTGTAACTCAAAACCCTTTTTTTCCCCCTTAGAGTGACGTTGTAACTCAACAGAAAGCTGTGTTCCCATAAGTTAGACCTTCTTGGATAAAAGCATTGTTGAAATACATCTTGACTTAATACAAGGATTTATGTAACTAGTTAGAGTAGGTTAATTATTTTTTTTAAATGGTTAGGTAAGGTTAAAACTGTGACCTCCTACGCACGAGCCAAGCGACCGGAGCTAGCGGTGCCGCAGCAGCGGCCGGCGAGTGCCAGAAACGACTAAATTAACTCTTTGGGGCATTTTGTTCCCGATACGTAACCCTATTACGTACAGTTAGGTTGCAGTGTAAATTGATGGAAAAAAAAAACGTGGCATTGAGTTACACTGTTACTAATCGGTAATTGTCTTCCCAATCGGTAACATTGTACCTTTGTTCCCATTGTAACTCAACGGGAACAAAGGCAAAAAATTATGAGAAATTTATCAATCCTGAAAGATGTTATCGAGTATCGTTGTTTAGACACTGCTTAATTGTACGAAAACAAAGACTTACAGCTGCACTCAAATCATTTAGGTACCTATGCTTATGGTTTTAGCAACGTGTACGCCTCTATATAACTTAAGACACATCGTCTAAATGAATGAATAGTTATAGAAATTGACTCAAACATTCGCAGAAAAACATGACAGCAAAAGACAATTAATTATTCCAATCGTTCTCACAATTCTAACACTAGTCCAATAAATGAAACAAGAAAAGAAACAAATGTAATAACAACAAACCACAATTACAATTTACGTATGGACAAAGGCTCATTTGAATATAAAAGTGCATCATCTTGTTAGACAATTATTCTAATCTTGTTCCTTTAAATAATGACAAGTGAATTGCAATCTCACACGACCGGAAAAACTGGAAAGCATTTCCAATAATAATATTTTTTTTGTTTGATACCTATTTGAATACGGCGCATGAGTCCCACGGTCGATAGTATAGTGTCTGAGACACTGTCACACTGTGGCTCAAAGCAATTATTACTATTATAATCGAGTAATAGAGGTTTTTTCCTTCTTTTATTATTAGAGAGGAAGTTAGCTATATTTGCTTTTGTGTTGGAAGACAATACGATGAAAATAACTGTTCTAGAGAAATAGTTTATCTTGTTTCATTGGTAACTTCGGAATGGATTCAGGGAAAACAATAAAGTTCATGTTAAAAATTATATTTAGACAGAGCAACAATTATCACCAAAAGATTTTATCTCATTTCATTTGGTATTTTTTATTAGAGAGGAAGTTAGCTATATTTGCACAAAAACAATTATCACCAAAAGATTTGATCTCATTTCATTTGATATTTTTTATTAGAGAAGCTATAACTGCTTTTGTGTTGGAAGAAAATACGATGAAAATAACTGCTCGAGAAATGTGCTCAGCTAGAAATTTTTTTTTACTTTGAAATAGTTTATTTTGTTTCATTGGAACTTTGGAATTGATTCCGGGAAAACAATAAAGTTCGTGTTAAAAATTAGATTTAGGCACAATAAAAATTGCAATGTTCCGTTTGGTGCCGGACGTAATGAATAGCACCATCCCATTTCTTCCCGTGGGTGTCGTAAAAGGCGACTAAGGGACTTACTAGAGAATGGGCAGCAGCGTTCTCTATGCATTTTTAAAACCATACTGCGATCGCCAACCCGCCTGCCAAGCGTGGCGATTATGGCAAATCCTGCCCTTTTTGGGGGAGGCCTATGTCCAGCAGTGGACGTCTTTTGGCTGAAATGATGATGATGATGATAACAAAAATTATCACCAAAAGATTTTATCTCATTTCATTTGATATTTTTTGACGTGGGTTCGTTGATATTCATACGGCCCACATATTTTTTTGCACCGATCTCTTATAAGTTCGCCGACTTACTGTGACATTGTAATTTTTTCTTACATAATCGATATCGATTTAATTATACGGCAAAAAGATCTTGTACACGCGCTCACCTCCTACTGATACACAGAAATGGTGGAATTAGTTAGTAGAGCAAAAACTAACTGGGTATTCCTTAGCGTGACTCTGCACATGATCGTCACAGTACTAATTAACACTAACGAAATTATGCATACAATTATGAGCTTTGTTTTTGAAGTAACAACACCTAGATCGGCTTGAAGAAGTTTTGCAAATGAAGCAGTACATTGCAGTTTCACTGTTGTAGAAATTTTTGTACTCACTAAATGGAGGGTAAATAAGGATGCACACGTGTTAAATCTTTGGTTCCTTTGAAGTATGATTCGGAAATGACTTCAAGATGCATAAACATTACTCACACGCTACGAAAAGATGGTGTTCGCGACGATGCGTCACCAAACAATTAGGATAATATAGTGTTTTTTATATAAAATTAAATTTATATATAGGATAGTTATGAATAATACTAGTTAGCATCAACATTGTGCTCAAATAGTAATTCTACGTAAAAATCTTAAATACAACCTTTTGCTTTATAACCGTATATTGCCTAGGACCTAACTTCAGATATCTAGTCCTTCAAAAAAACCTATTTAATTGAGTTTTATGTGTTGTAAAATGATCTTAATTATCTTAATAACTAAGATCATTTTACAACATCATCGATCATTTTATCGATCATTTTAATAAAGTAACTGACTTTATTATATATTTTTTTTACTATTTATTACAAATAGTAAAAAAAATATAATAAAGTCAGCGATTTTTAATTTTTGTGTTCGGTAATTATTTTGTGGAGTGCTAAAATCAGATCGATCGTACACCAATGTCATAAAATCTAACACTGCTTGGCTCCTATCCGAAAATAAATTATTCGAGACCAAAACATGTTTATAAATTTATTTAAGAATCATATTATTCTGGTTAGCAACAGTCTATGTATGCACAAGTGTTGTATTAGATCGCAGCATGTTACTATTCGGACCACCTACGTCACTACTGCACATGGTAACAACAAAACGCTGACATACATAATGCCATGGCCCCAAAGGGTTAAGGCTAGACTATGTGAGATCTAGGATAAAAAAAGCTGCCAAGTGCGTGTCGGACCACGCACAATGGAGGGTTCCGTAGTTGAGATAAATAGTAATTTATCCCAAGAACAAACTTAATTATAGTTGAAAAACATGATCCCCCATACATTTTACCTGCAAATGTAAGTATATTGAGTGATTTACCATGTTATTTCAAGAACACTTGAAGACTTCTTATAGGTTTTCCTGTAAAGAACTACCTATTTTCTGATTACATAGTGAAATTAATTTGTAAAATTATGTCTAATGCGGATAAAAAACTGAGAATGACGCAAAATCTACGAAGCGTATTTTTCTGAAACCTTCACCAATTTAAAGATAATTTAATTATTGATCTTTTAGTATACGCGTTTTATTGAAATACCTTTTTTTGTCTATAATAAATTAATAATGCGTTAAATTGGGGACAGCGCTCCTTGATGGGCGATTCCTATTACTGGCTGAACGTACGACGCGTTGCGTGAGCTCAGTACAGAACACGCAAGCTATCAACTCAAGGTCACTGGCATATATGTGCGTCTGAAACTGAAAAGATAGTCCATAGTCCCGCTCCCGCGCATACCGATCCGATCAGGAAATGCTTTTTGAAATATTCTTCTTAATGAAGCTCAGTGAGCTTTCGGTACCGGGTATACCGAACATGCTGATCCCTCACCGCTGATGCACCAACCAATGAGGAAAGGGCCTAATTTTGAATGTCACTTGCACATGAAAAAACAATAAGGTCTATTTTTTATGTCACACTTAGACAGTTTCATCCTTAGTGAAGTTTAAATTTATTGGAATTTGTTATCCAAAGCAGTGGTGGGCCAGTGGTAACGACCGCGTCTTACGAGTTGTAGGTCGTATAATAGGTTCGAACCCGGACAGGCGGTTTACTTTGTGTAAATTATTTCATCATCACTGCTCTCAAAACGGTGAAGGAAAACATGAGGAAACCGGCATGTCCTAGAACTAAAAATTTGGAGACATGTCACATCTACCTACCCGCACTGGGCCCGCGTGTTGGATTACGCTCAATCCCTCTCATTGAGAGGAGGTCTGTGTCCCAGCAATGGGAACAGTTTAGGCTGATAAGTTATCAAAACTTGTAAAACAATTATGAACTTCTCTATACCAATGTTCTTCAGTTAACGGATCTCCTGTTTCATCTTGAATGTTCTGTTATACTTTTGTGTCTTGTATAGATATTCTTCTGTTTTAATATCGTAGTCCAACGCAGTGTCAGTGACCTTTTTGGGATATTTTAAAGTGCAGATTAGACTTTCTATACAACATGTCCCGGAATTAATGCACAACCTCTTAAGGGGTCATTAGACTTATCATTATGAATAACTTTTATTATGGGACCAAACATGAAATCGCAAAAAAAATACCGGCCAAGTGCGAGTCGGACTTGCACGAAGGTTTCCATACCATTATCTATAAAAACCAGCCAAGTGCGAGTCGGGCTCGCGCACGAAGGGTTCCGTACCATTATCTATGAAAATGGCAAAAAAAATCACGTATGTTGTATGTGAGCCCCCCTTAAATATTTGTTTTATTTTAATTTAATTATTTATTTTTAAAGTGAATATATAACTAAATATTCTGTGAACATTTCAAGCATCTACCTATTGCCGTTATCAGTATAGAGCAAAAACGAGCAAAAAAATCACGTTTGTTGTATGGGACCCCCTTTAATATTTATGTTATTCTGTTTTTTTGTATTTTTTGTTATAGCGGCAACAAAAATACATCATCTGTGAAAATAAATTTCAACTGTTTAACTAGCACAGTTCATGAGATACAGCCTGGTGAAAGATAGACAGACGGCCGAGCCTTAGTAATAGGTTTCCAGTTTTAAACTTTGGGTACGGAACCCTAAAAATCAGCTGCTCCCTACATTTTGCCGAGTTATTCGAACATAAATGTATGCAACAGCTGATTTGTTTTTCGCGATTTCAGGTTTGGTCCCATAGTAAAAGTTATTCATAATAATGAGTACAATGACCCCTTAAGAGGTTGTGTGTTAATTCTGGGACATGTTGTATAAATAGCGACCGCTTCAGGAAAACTGCATTCGCAACTTCAAGTTCGCTAAAACCATAACATGAGAAGGATAATGACCTAATTGCTCTACTTCGAACTGGTCTAAATTATGGCATGCATGACCATATTTTACCTGGAATAATCATTGAATCTCAAAAAAGGTAGATCTATATTCCTTTAAAATAAACATTTATGGGGGGGAATATCCCAGACGAGGTGACAACGTGATCCTTTGAGCGCGAATCACTCCTGAATCGTTAATCAGAAAACTCTGACGTCAATCATTATTCAAATTCAGTCCCACGTGCCCTGTATCAGCGATACCCCCGCCATATTAAAACTATGGAAGACTATGACTATTTATGGCATTTGTTTACAATAAACCTGGCCTACATTTTGACAAAAGCTTCATGATTCATTGTTTCTATAATCTTGCGGTTTTGGATCAGCTGTACCACACACTTGTACGTCATAGATGACGTCTTAAACAGTTCTAGGATTGGGAACCCTTGTTCCGGCACGAGTTAGATGAAAATAGATCCTTATGTATGTCAATATACTGAAGTGTCGGCCCTCGTGAAGAATTTTTTAAGCGCCAAAAATAACCCTTCCTTGGCAGTCGGGTAATAAAAAACTCACAGCATATAATTCAATTACACTTTTGAATTATCACTTAGTAACAGTTGAAATTAAATTGTCCTTTTTAAAAGGTCATATAATAAGGAGAAGAACAGGCAAGAAACTCCATTAACATTATAAGTTTTTATGGTCGCTCTTTGAGAGTTGGCTCGTAGCTCGAGGCTCGTGCAGACTGGCGCAATACTGAGGGCGCGACATTTTCCATGAAGTTTTCATTGAACATGTTCTACTAACGTCGCGTCGCGCCTGTCTGCGGGAGCCTTTAGTTAGATAAAATTACGATAAAAACGAAAAAGCGAACTCACAATTCCTAAAATACATTACGCCACTGTTCGTCAAGTTCTTGTCATCAAACGATTATAACACGAACACGACCTCACATCCTTACAATAGACGCACTCATCATTGACCTCCTAATACTTATTTATACGTAATACTCTGGCATTTCCTTTAGGCCTGGTACCTGAGAACATTTCTCAGAACATAAACCTCCAAATGTTAGGGGTTAGTCATCAAAAAATTTCATATCATAAGCCAAATCTTGTTTCATCGGTATGGTGAGTGCCCCTATGATTTGGTCATAAGTCACGTTCTGAGAACAATATTGGTATCTTTTCCTCATTTGAAACATATTTCAGCTCTTTGAATTAGTTAGTATTTAATTCATTAATTAAACTTGACACATTTTTAAGGAATTTGTCGCTTTCAGAAACGTGAAAAAGAGTTTTGTTCTGTTAAAAAATTGTTTTGATAATGTTTCATGAAATTACATTAATGAAAACAAAGATAGGTAATAAATGCATTTTTGATAAATTATGGAGCAAATGTTGAGCAATAATTTATTACGATAATACGATATTAATAACAATGTTATTTTAAACACTCGTGTTTCACAGGAACTCTGAACTTTACACGGAGGTTGTAACAATCGGATATGAGCCACCATAGAATGGCGGATTTGCATAAACAATGAGTTATCATTACATGGGGTTTTCTCTGGCCAAACGTAATAACATTTTCTCGGTAATCGTATGTATCAGGATGTTCGAAATAACCCCTCATTTTGAATGCATTATATATTACGGCACCAGTTAGGAATCCCTGAGAAAGGCTCGGTTTTTGTGCGTTGATAAGTTCACATGGGCTGTTGTTACACCGTAGTGAACAAATGATCTTGTTGTTTATTTTTTGGCAGAAAAATTGGATCGAAGTGAGCGTGCTTACAGTAAATTGTGTTCCAAAAGAGCTTTGTTTTGAAGAAGACTAGAAAAACAACGGATTTTCACATCCTCAAGAGTACCTAACTAGGTAATTTTTCCACAAACAATACATTGAAAAGTTTTCATTATTCTTAAAAATGGGACTGTGTCTACCTATATTTAAGAAAATTCGTGTATTTGCGGTAAATAGGATGCAAAGAAAGAACACTAACACAAAACAGAACAAGTTGGGGGAACATATGCGTTCATGCACACAAAACGGCCATCGCTCTGCATAATGCTGCGACCTTATGCGAGACAGAGCCCCAGCGCAGGTTACCTACTCATATTTTACTCGAGAAGCAAGTGAGTAAGGATATTTCGCATGTGTTACAATGTGTAATGAAAATGTAAGAAAATTCAACTACTTATTTTTCATGATTTTGTTAACTACGGTGTGATACAAACTCCAATACGTAATAATGAGTCTTTTGTTCGCATTAGCCAGGTGACTGGCGCGATAATTGTCGCGACCAATGCGCCGGAGTCACGAGATAGATCGATGCGTAGGCACCGTTGTCAAGTTGTGCTACGAAATGTGTGTAGCGATGGAAAATGTCGGAAGTTGGCTACGGAAAATGCATCTTAATAGTAGTATGAAAAGTTTCAGTATAACTTAGCTCAGTGTACTCTCACATCAACTAAGTAAATACAATAGATAGTGCAGGATATTCTCATTTAAAGAAGGAGCAAGTATTTCCCTTTATTTGATATTTATGTAACTTTTAATTTAAATGTAATATTCGCTGATAAGAGCAATTCGTGTTTATTTCTTGAGGATAGCTTTGCTGTAACTTACTGGAGTTTTATTTTAATTGTAGGTGATTATAGCTTGTTAAATTCTATTGTTTTAAGAGGTTCCTATAACTTTTTCTAGATTACACCTATGTACATGCTAAAGGGACGTAATTTTATACTGCTACCGCTGTTTATTTAATACAATTATTTTAATAGTTGTAACATCAACATGAAGTAGTTCGTCTAGGCCTCTATGGTAACGCAACAACTATTTTACCAATTTTAAACCTATTGCAGTGTCTGTGTGGTACCGGACGTAAATAACAGCACCACCCTATTTCTTCCCGTGGGTGTCGTAAAAGGCGACTAAGGGACTTACTAGAGAATGGGCAGTAGGGTTCCCTATGCATTTTAACACCATACTGCGATTGCCAACCCGCCTGCCAAGCGTGGCGATTATGGAAAACCCCTCTTTTAAGGGAGGCCTATGTCCAGCAGTTCTTTCGGCTGAAATGATGATGAATGATGATGAAACCTATTGTTATTCTAGTGCACTACAGCAAAAAAGTGTTTTTACCGCCATTCTGCAACTATGATCCCGTTTTTAGAGTTAGGATTGTAATTCCAAAACGTAGACTTCAGCACCTTATTATGAGGCCTATTCTGAGGTGTTGTGAAGGTACTAATTAGCAGACCCTGTTTCTGTGTTCGTTTCTCTCTAATAAAGTTACACTGAGCAAGTAATACGTAGCGTTGGAAGGCCTCCCACAAGGTGGACCGATGACCTTGTGAAGGCCGCAGGAATCAGCTGGATGCGGGAAGCACAGAACTGGTTGAAGTGGCGGTGCTTGGGGGCGGCCTATGTCCAGCAGTGGACTTCTTTCAGCTGAAATGATGATGAATCAGAATCAGAATGATTTATTTGTAAAACATAGGTTCAAAGTCAAGGTCTTATATACTAATCATAATGTTGCACTATGTTTTGTTATTGATGACATACAAATATCAGTGACAATTATATAAATTATGGACAAACAAAATTCACCATATAAAAACAAAAATACATGCATGCAATACGTTTGATTATTAATAGGTACAGCAGTTACAGTGCTATAACATAATCATCGTAATCATCTAGGGTATGATTAACATTAACATTTCTCAACTAATAATTTATGAAAACACTTTTTGATTTTTTTTAATGGCATACTTCTTATGATTTCGGCTGTTTTATTGCAAATTCTGGGAGCAACACCAAAGAAGCTCTTTTCCATTAATGATGTATTGCATTTTGTCGTACATAATATGAAGTATGTAAGGTTGTCATCGGAGACTTCTCGAGTAGGTACTGTCAGTATGTACTGTGAGAATGACTAGTTTTTATACATTTCGTTTGGGAAAGCAGGAAAATTTGTCGTCAACTTTTTCAGTCATTTTATTTATGTCCCAATAATTTATACATCCAGTTACATCATACTTAATTAGCTAATCAGAAATAAAAACACTTTTTTAATCTTTTAATGAGGTTTTAAGTATATTTTAAAACTACTTTTTCCTTTTAAACTGGTTTTATGTTTAAACCATAATTCCGTATCACGTTTATGAATGATGACTCCATTATCGGGCACGCTTCATATATGGATAAATCATTTTTTTGTTTATTATGATAAAGTTTAATGATATCAAACATTGTAAAAAATTAAAATAGTGGATGAGGGTTGATTTAGTACTCAAATATTGTAACAGGATTTTTGAAAACGTTTCCTTTTCCTAACGTATTAGTAACCATTTTTGGTTGGATTAGATAGTAATTAATGTCACTTATTTTCGGTGAATAAATTGGCATATTAAGCTATCTGTGTATATAAGCAAACTGCGGGAAAACCATAAGTAATAACTTAATGAATTAAATCAATAAATTAAATGCTAAATGAACTGTAAGTGAAGTGTACGTCATAATAAAACATAAAAGGTATGTGTTCTTTGAAATGATGAATGTTTGAGTGGTTATAGGAAACATTTACAAAGTTTTCATGGTTCAGTTAATACATTCAAGTTTGAGGGATTTTTCTAACCTACTTTTCCTTTTACATCATCGGATCTAATTCAGGTAATGACAATTGTAGGAATGTATAGTACGTAAGTATCCTTTGATTTATTGCTTAATATTGATGTTACAAGGTAAACGATATTTAAAATTCCGTTTCCCCTTTATTTTTTTACGTCGATTACACATTTAAGTACTACTTTAAAATTATTACGATAGTTTGTTATGATGTTTCAATCAAAATAACGTGTACTATCGATATTCTTTTGTTACTTTTTTTTACATAACACTAAGTATTAAAAAAAATACTACACACCGTATAGTCACACCAAACTGCCAAATTTCTCCAAATGGTTCTAAACTTTAAAATGTTGTTGGTTAAGTTCAAAATCGATTAAAATAATTTGACAGTTTGTGGTAACTTAATGTGCTGGCGGCTATACATTTAGCGTGCATAAAGTTTACAAACAGAAGCGCTGTTGAGTGAACGCCAAGTGTAATTACAGCATTATTCTGGAACAAAAAGCAGAACTCACCCCACCACGTGACACGAATACTTGCATTATCGAGTGTAGTAAAGTTTAAGCGAGTGCATGTAATAGGCGAAGAGATTATTCTCAGCGACCAATCGAACGGGACTATTTCGGGAATGAGGCCGAGAGGCGGACTCTCTCGGAGGCGGGATGGTGGAGCTACACCCCCGCTGAAATTTTTAAACGCATTTCTAATATGGCCGAAATGGAATTTAAAAATAAACTCCGTAGAAGGACTTTGCTTTGCAGTCGCTGCAACGCTCCGTGTGTAATTTGGGTGTGCTGTTTACAATAAGTTACATTTAAGCAATACAAGTTAAGTTTTGATTGTCTTTCTTCATTCGACGCTGCTTTATAACTTCCTAAATAAACGTTTTTTTTTTCTTAAGTTCCTACCTTTATCAGTGTATGAATAAAATGTTATCATAACATAAAGTAAATATGACAAAATTATTGTTATTCCTACTTATCATTATTATAATTAAAACTTAATTTATTGTAAGTTGAGTAAATTTTTACGAATTAAAAAGATTAAAATTAAGGATTAGTGAGTAAGTTTTAAATCATTATAAAATATTTATAGGGTCAGATAAGTTTAATATAAGACCTTTATCTTTGAAATAAATTATTATTGACCAATTAATTGTTTTTATCATTAATATCTTAATACTCAATAAACCCATGTAATATAAATAATAATATGTAATCTAAATCACAAATGCTTATCAAAACTGCATTCTTATCAAGCTGGCATAGATAACTTTTATCACCCATAATAAAATATAAACTTCATAAAAAAACCGAAATCAAAACGGTCAAAAGAGCTAAACCTGATAAAAAAAGATGTTTACAGCGATCAGGAATCGCATATTCACATTCACATACCCCTAGGATCCGGTTGTTGCCACGTGTATTTATTTGAACAAGCTATTGCGTAAGAGCATGTGTGCGTTTACGTCCTAATCGCGATCGACGTCGTATCCGTGACGTAATGGCGTATGGCAGGCCCTCCAAATTAAACAATCAGTTTTTTGCACCCTTTATCACGGGAGCGCCGACCGGCCACATAAAAGCCGTGGAAATCCGTTCAGGACACACATTACACGTAACGCGGCGAACTGAACGTATCCGCTCGAGAGATCGTGTCCTGAACTCGACTCGAATACGACGCCCGTTAATCACGTAAATTAAATTCAATAAACAGAATACGCACGTGCTTACACCTGTTCTAATTTTGAAATTGTGAAGTGACTGTGAACTTTTTTTTTATATGTGACAGTTGTTGTGACAGTTTTAGGCCAAGGATTTATTTTACAATGATCTGTGATAAATCGATCAATATTAAAATGATCGATATGTGCACTTGTTGCTGCAACGGATGTTCCTCAAGGAGACAAGGATATACCTTTAGATATAGTAAGTGTTATATTTATTTTGTTTTTATATCTTATCTTTGCAGTGATTGTTTAATTAATTGATTTAAAGATTGATAAAGGTGATTTAGATTTTTCATTATTGTTTCTTGATTGATCCGTGCATTTATAGTGTTGTAGTATGAGCTCGTGATGCATTCGAAAGTGATGAATATGATGACTTATCCTTGCAAATAATGACGACTTAAATCCAATGACCTAATCCTAAACAGTCATAAATATACAAAACAGGTTATAAAATATTTAGACGTTATAGACAATTTCAGTTCATAGGAACTCGCGTAAATTAGTGACCTAATATTACTAGCAAATAAAGTGATGTAATTGTTTATCACTTTCTATTCTTTGAAATATCGGCACTGATAATTCGAGGAAACTACGCGTTTTACGTTGTTGAGTGATTACTCATTATGTGTATTGTATAATACGTGATCCCATCTCTAGTTGTAGAGTAGTGAATAGAAAAAAAAATTTCATAGTAGATTCGATGTTTAAACTTTCATGTTGACGTGACGTCACCCAATTAAAAAGAATAACAATGTTCGATTTCCGAATATACGAGACCGGAAATAGCAGTGTTTAGATTCCACAGGCGATTGCTCGATAAAATCACTTTTATAAATAGTTTATGGTATTTTTGTAAAATCGTCTCAATAAAACTAAATAGCAAGGTTACATTAACTTAAATTTTACCGGCGCTCACCGAAAGCACTTCAAACTTTTAAAACAGTTTATTTATTTTAATTTTCAAGGTAAAAGAGCTTCTTGAAAAAAGTTTCACATACAAACATCGGTATTATACTAAAGCTGACACCTGGCTGTCATTCGATTGTGTAAATATCAATAAAACTAGTATTGATACTAAATCTTCCGTTTATTCGATCATCAGCTTACCCACAACAGTCAATAGCGTTAGGCATGAATTATACACTAACTTAACCCCGTCTAAGACCGCATACATTACAACCCACCATACACTTTTCTTAAACACAAAATTGCCTTATTCAGTTTTGAGGACACAGCATAAAACATTTCCTTCCGCATAACTGACATACTGAACATTTCTGAGCCGCGTATTGAGTATTTATTTTAGCCTGTGCCATGAAAGGGGTTAAGGGTACGTGCACAATGAGTAAAAGCTTGAATTGTACGCACAACGTGTGATTTATATTGTGGCTCGCAAACAATGCCATTTCGCGTATTGGCAATGCCTAAGCGGCCGCAGGCAGGCCCTGTCGCGGAAGCTAGTCTTTAAGTTTACGGTAAACTTAAATTAGTTGCTGAAACTATGTTGGTAAAGGAATTTTACGGTAGATTACTTGCTTCAAGTGTGAATTCGATACATATACTGAGCAACATTGTCTATGAGACATCAGGAACTCTGCAATAAATTCCTTTATTACCTCCGAACTTGATCTTGCAGAAAAATTACAACATAATCTGCATCCGCCTGTATTCAGGTCAGTATTAAGACGCAGATATATGCCAGTGACCTTGAGTGGTTAGCTTGCGTGTACTGTACTGAGCTCACGCAACGCGTCTTACGTTCAGCCAGTAATAGAACTCGCCCAACAAGGAGCGCTGTCCCCAATTTGACGCATTATTAATTTATTATACACAAAACAAAAGGTATTTTAATAAAACGCGTATATTAAAAGATCAATAATTAAATTATCTTTAAATTGGTGAAGTTTTCAGAAAAAATCGCTTGGTAGATTTTGCGCCATCCTCAGTTTTTTATCCGCGTTAGACATAACTTTACAAATTAATTTCAATAAGTAATTTACACATAATCTAAAATATTAAATTATTCGGAAAATGCTCTAATTTAACATGTTTTTTTTTCAAATCATTAACACTACTCGTTTAGCCGTGATCTTCAGTATAAAATCATTAAAAGTTGGTTATCGTCGCCTTAAGCGAGCACTTTAGATTTCAACAAAAAAGCTATTTACACGGCAACCTTTTATCGGTAATTTTACAGCTACACTTTTTTTAAAGAGAAACAAATCATTATAAGAGACGTAAAGAACGCCGCGGCTGAAGGATAGATGGATAATATTTGCTTAAAACAACGTGTAACATATCAACGTAGTAGTATTAGAGGTTAAATATATTCACTACTAGCGAACACACGCTACTCTGCTCGCTATATCTTATACAAAACAGAGCTACACAAAACTAATATTTACACAAATATTTCAAACTTCCGACAGAAAACAAAACTTCATTGTCATCATTCATCATCATTTCAGCCGAAAAGACGTCCACTGCTGGACATAGACCTCCCCTAAAGGGGGGTTTGCCATAATCGCCACGCTTGGCAGGCGGGTTGGTGATAGCAGTAAGGTGTTAAAATGCATAGAGAACGCTACTGCCCTCTCTCTAGTAAGTCCCTTAGTCTCCTTTTTCGACACCCATGGGAAGAAATGGGATGGTGCTATTCTTTACGTCCGGCACCAAACGGATCGAACGGAACTTCATTGTTGCTCAAAAAATTGTATCCATAACTCGCGAGAACTCACTCAATGTCTCAACAGGAATTTTCAAGCTTTCTTCTGACAAACATACAGACAAATCCATGCGATATTGTGCATCAATTATTTAATGGTCAGGTAACGCGTAAATAACGGAAACCATTTTAAATATTAAAATGAATTACAAAACAACAAGTTTTATTTGTAAGTATAGATCACTTCGGAGCACTTAAAATTCAATATTTGTGACATGACGAATCGTTTTATATTTCACGGATCTAACGACTTTCTACGGGGAGTGAGTAATAGTGAGCTCATGCGACACGCTGTTGATATTGTGGGCTTTCAGTAGTTCCCACCGATCACCGAACTTACTGTAGCGAAAAATTCGGAAAATCCGTGACTCATCCATGAGACAACCGCCGGAAAAGCCTGCTACAATTACAGAATAGTTTCGCATAAAAAGTTAATCGTGTATTAAATGAAAGGCATGTTATTATGTCAGTAATCCGAAGTGATCGTGATGGGAATCTCCTTTGTGTAGACGAGAGAAAAAATATGCTAAGCGCACTAGGTCACTCACTCGGCCTCGGTTAACGCCGTAGCATTTACATAAATCACGTTCTTGAATGCTGAAAGCTACGTTTTTTTTAATATTATTATTAAAAACTAATGAATCCTGTATTTAACATGAATATATTACTACAAATATGGTGTTCTAAAAATAAAACACAATCATAATTATCGGATATTGACACTATCACTAAGCAGTCATCCAATGGCATCGCCTTGTTAACCACGAAACAAAAAACGTGTCAATGTAAACATTGAGATGCTCGCTCATATCTCTAAACCGCAGACCACATGCTACAAACATTACCAACAGACAAGCAGCCAAACAGCCAGTATACCAACTTCAATTAAGAAGGTTTATTTTTCTGTCGAAGGATTTGTTTGATCCATGTCGCACGTAGGTGCATCATCCTATCTGTGTCAGCCAAGTTTTTCCCAGGCTTGACACACTTTTTACCCTCAGTTTACTTTCTTTTGTAGTCCTTGGACTCTTGCGCTTGTACCTCTTGATGATCAATCATTGACAAGTGAAAAGGAAAACGAAAGTTGTTTATAAATCAAACAACCTCTAAATCTAGGCGCTCATTTACATAAACTAGTTAATGTATCAGTTTAATAATAGACTTATCGTACAATGTGTCGTTATCGTGAACATAAAAGTACTAAGGAATGAGTGATACAGATTAAATGATTAACAAATTGCTCGCGTTCGAAATCTACGCAATATTAATAATAACAAAAGCTGATTATTATTTGGAGTCGCGTAATATGTAATAATTATTAAGATTAGCAAGGGTTAGTGTTGTGCCGACTTGTGCCGTGCGCGGCGCGACTAATGCCCGATAAAAACTCACTTTAGGATAGACTCATCGATGAATCACCGCGAGGTACCGAATAAATGTTCACTTGCACAAGATCAGCAGGCTTAGCACGAGAACCCTCTCTACGCGTTTTGTCGACGGAAGAATAGACAAAAATGACGTTTCAGTGTAGACAACAGAAAGTTTTCTACTGTCTGTAGCACGGCGATTACAAAACCAAATGTGAAGAGACTTGTCTTCTCTACCCTAGACAACTGTCTACAACGTCGAGCACGGCGTACAATCTTTATCCGGTGTTGACAGCTTGGGATAGAAACCTTTCTTCCGAAATAGTCTACAAATATAAAATGACCTAGACAACGATTCGTTAGTTGTTTTTTCGTTAATTCGAGTAATTATAGGCGGTGCTTTTTTACTTTTATCATGTATTAAGCTGAAATTAACATGTTGGGTTCAAATTGCGCTTTTTATTTAAGTTTTTTTATAGAAAAACTTCAGCGAAGATGGGAAAGAAATACTATTAGCGAGCTTGCTTTGCTTGTTTGGGAGCCTTTGATCTCACGGGAAGTGAGTTCTGTAGAATTATAAAATAAGCAAGGAGATAGTGCAATCAATGTTTATGCGAAGAACTCGGCTAGGACCTGTCGCCCAAAATAAATAATAGATTTTTGGAATTAACAATAAAATAAGAACAACAATATAAGTATCCTATAGTTTTTACACTATGTTGTGCCTTAACTTTGATTTATTAGATACCTACATTCACAGGGAATATAAAACATCTGACTATGAGCCAAAATCTCCTCATTGAACACTAAATTATTTATTTATGAAGTACTAGCTGCCGCCTGCGGCCTCGCCCGCGTTGCATTAAGGCTTCTACATACTGGCGCGACACAAAGGCCCCGCACGTCGCATGATGAGCGGTGCCTTTGTGTCGCGTCGCGAGTCGCGCTGGTCTGTAGAAGCCTTTACTATGTAGTGATTATTATTTTCATTTTAAAAAACTGCGTTTTTTTCACTAAATCTTACACACTCAGTTTTAAATGGAGCATTAACCTACTAATAAATAAAATATCGATAAACAACAATACAATAACAATGTTAGTACCTAGTAAAAACAAGGGCTCCCGCAGACAGGCGCGACGCGATAGCGCGACCCGCCAGTCTGCAGTACCCTTAAAGGATACTTCTTGCGTGACGCCATCAAAATAGTATAATTATGGCTCTTTATTTAAATAATGCCTGTACATTTTATGCAATTACCAATATTATATAGTGTTCTGTGTATGCAATACAAATGAGTTTTAAAACTTAGTGGCGCCACAGCCAATGATGTATTACCTATAATACGTCATTGGCTACAGCCATTTAACAATATTTTTAAAAGGGAGATGCGCTAAGGTAGCCCGTGAAATTCAAATTTTATTACGTTTTTTGCAATTTGCAAGTCGGTAACACGTTATAAGTTGATTTAAATATGGTTCGCGGCCGTAAAAAATATTGCTTTACAGAATTATAATCATTAGAATCGGCAAAACAACTAACTCTCTTCAAAAAATCCTTAGAATTCAAAAAACGTTCGAAAATTTCGCGGGCTACTCAGCGCATCCCCCTTGACCATTTGCGTTTTGTAATTGAAGAAATATTCGTTAAAAACACTTTGCTTCATAGATTTGTTTGAGAACGAAACGCAAAAGTACGGTAAAATTGGGTAGTAATACACACCACTAGCGAATACCCCGTTGCTATGGACAAGTCACTGTCTACGAAGAAACCCGAGTCTAGGTGTGTCCTCGTGCTCGCGAAGAAGAGATAACGAGAAGTGTAGACAAGCGATGTCTATTCTATAGTAGAGTAGAGATCGAAAACGCCATGCTAAGCCTGCTGGAAACAGACGACCGTGGAGAGGCGCCTTTATTTAATTCTTGAATTTGGACCAGTTTTTTGTTAGATCTTTTTATTTTATACCTCTTTTATTTATTGTTATCTTTATAATGTTCATTACTATCGAATTTTTGTGCATCGTTACATTTACCTACTGTTAATTATTGAAGCAGAAATATATGTATTTTCATTATGACAATAGATAGAATACAGTAATATACAATAAAATATGACTAAGGGTGATAGATAACGAAAATAAATCTCGAGTACTTTGCCCGATAGCAGAATAGATAATAGAAATACTAAAATTTCACAATTAGTAGTAATTATTTGCAATGATGCCATTAGCTTCATTAATAATCACGAACAATCGAAATGATAAAAGTAATTATGATTGAAAGGTACAACAATTTTCGTCTTGTTAATTTCTAATGTAGAATAAATAGGTCAAGGTTCTTAAAGGGTGACTGAAAACTCCATAGTCGGGGGGTGAAAACAAAAAAAAAATCCCCAAAAAATTATAGGGCGAAGGAAGTCTCCGGGAGGGTCGAAGTTCACTTTCCGGCGGGCGGGTAAGGGATTTCGCATAGTGTTTGACCGGCTATTTGACGTACGGTGCCGCATTTCGGTGCCCATTCAACGAGCGGAGGCTGCTCGCGCGCCAGTCTCGCACACTCGCTCCTCGCACCACAGCGGTGACACACGCTCGACAACACACAACACTTAATAATCCAGTGCTAATATTACTACAACACTAGTGACTTCCAAACTCAAAAAATGTGTTATAATTAAAAAGTGTTGACAGTTCGCGAGTGTTTTGTTTTTGCGGCCAGTGACAATTCGTTCGATCGGAAAGTTCTTATATCGTTTTCCGACATTTCGTTTATCGGGATTATTTTGTTCGCATGAACATGGACTTGCCCAAAGGAGCTACATCAATGCGTTGTTCATGGATGTCTTTTTAACTGGTGTGTGTTTATAAAATATTTTAATTTTAATTCAAAGCTTCGACGCCTACCTCGTCATAATTATTTGTTTGACGAACTCAAGTGTGCAGCTCATTCGCGCGTCGAATGTAAACAATTGACATTCATTTTGTGGGTAAGCTTTAATGAACGCAAACTAATAAAGCTATCATATTACCGTCTACACAGATTTGTTTAGTTAAGATTTTTCTTGATTCTTAATTATTGACTTTATTTACGACGCAGAAAAAAGTAAACATTAAATATAGGAGATTATACAAATAAGGCGATCATATAATAATTACGATTTCATTTCCTTCATATCGTAACGTAAGGCAAATGTACAACTTCTACTATCTCAATTAAATATGAATACGGAATCGCATTTGCCATAAGAAATGTAAATTAATAAATAAACTATACTTTTATCACTATTACATTACCATATGTAACTTCCTTAGAAAGACTCACATAAATAATAAAACTCTTGACACAAGGTGAAATGGGACATGACTAATTGCAGTACAAAAATCGATGTCTAAGCGAATTCGATTATAATTTTTGGAAGTGCCCAATGTATCGAGAATCGAGTGCGCAGCTCGAATCGTGTGAGAATGTTCAACATTGGTCCGTCGGCAATCGATCAAAGGGATTTTTCGCTGAACCGCGCCCGCGATGTCATCCGATACAGACAAGCTTTGCTTTCTGTATTACTAACATTTGATCGCTCAGTCGACATTGTTTTTGACAACGATAATTGTTTAATTTTAAGTTGTGTCATTTTAGAATGAACTTAATGGTATGCTAGATGATTTTATGAACAATAATGACGGCCATGCGGGATTCCAATTTGAAAATCGTGAGTCTCCAATCTTGGCGAACTAAACGTCCTAACATGTTAGGACGTGGCTAAGTCTGGGACTTTGTTTTGTTGAGAATACAATAAATCATGTTTCGTCTGTATCATTCATAAAATATGTAACAGCTTCTTTCGTTTAACTAAAAAATCTTGAAGAAAAACTAGCAAAAAAGATTCTACAAATTACATGTTCAACATATTTATTCGGAAATAAAAGATTACCTAGATCGCAAATGGTCGGGGAAACCCAACGATGGAAAAGTCAGTTTGTACTCTGTTTTCACGGTAAAAATGATATACGTTAGCATTGTTTGATGATCTCGCCAATGTAGACGATATTATACTGACCACTCTCAATGGCCACAGACTGAAATAATTGTAACACAGCAACCCACTCACAACACAGTGTGTCAACTTTTTTATTCAAGTTTTTTTTCATCGTATGGCGTTACGCTGTATTTACTTAACATAAATTATATTGTCAACGACTCGAATTGACCTAATGATTCACTGACCATAAACCTCGGTTTATCCTACGTAATACAAAAGTGTAAACTCACTGTAACATTCAGCCGATGTGTTAATACCCGTAAAATGTTCGATTTTCTGTTCTGAAAAACCGCACGACACAAAATACTATAAGTATCATTATCATTAGTAACATTGATGCTGTGGCTACGGGTTTCTGATTACACGTAAAAAAACTAAACGGCAAAATTTAAACAAATGAACCGCGATTTAAGATAACCGGTGAAATTAAAAAAATAACATTTTTAAAAAACAGAACAGGACTTATTCTTGACTACTTAAGTCGGTATATTTTCTTTAGGAGACCCAGGCAACTAATAAAAACTGCAACAAGTACTTTCTATGTTTTAGCACTCCCGAGTGAACAAAGCTGGCCTTTCGAAGCCGGTGGTGCTTCCTTTTAAAAGTTTGAAAACATCGCTTCAACAGAATTGCTTGGGACATAAAATATATTTTATGGCGTCGGCGCGAAACATGAAAACCTTCAATAACTGTCAAACGTTAAATCGAACAAGGCGAAACGTATGAATATTTGTGCAATAACAAAAACAATAGGCGTGACGCGCATGACGTCAAAATATATCACTGTTTAATTGTGAAAAGTCATTTCCATCAGTCAATCATTTCTATTGTACTTAGTAATAGCTGTAACTTTTAATAGAACAAAATGATTCCACCTTCGAACGAGCATAAAGTCAATTATTCAAAAATGGCTGCTGCAATTTTCGTAAATTAAATATGGCATCCAAAAAATACAAGCAATTTCTCAGCAGCCAAAATTGATTAACAAAATTCACGTCCGGCTCACGCTTCCCACCCCGGGCTAATGGTCGGTGTGAAAGTGCTGAGATGAAGATCGTACACACGTGTATGTAGCAACCTTAACATGATCACGCACCTTATTATTTTTTATGTGACCCCACGGAATTACCGCTCTGAAGACAACAGTCCCACAGAATGCGTTCCTAAACGTGCATGATCTTTTTTCTTCCAAATTATGCAACGCGTTCAAGGAATCTTCTTTCCAAATCCGAACGAGACACTTGAAACGTGAGCAAACGTCTGATTGAAAACATTTTATATCCCTTTATCAATTCTTGTTAATCGCAATTGTAAAGATAATAACGATACCAATACAATAATGATTACATATTTATATTACGGTTCAAAATCCGTTGGAATGATTAAGAAATTAAGGATAACAGTCTACATTTTTGTTGCAGGTTTTCCCAAAAAGCTTTTGGTAGCTACTTCAGTACTAGTGATAATAGCCATGGTTGTGATGCCATCCGAAGCGCGGACGCTAGAACACAAGATCAGGCATGAGAGGCGGCAGCACGAAGCGCTAGCACTAACCAAAGACACGAGGATGAAGCCCGACACCCGCGTGGTGGAGCACAGGCGGCGGCCGCACAGGAAACAAACCGTCCTGCCACAAACCAAAGACACGCAAGGATTGATGAGACTACAAAAACACGTCCACTCAGACCGTTTCAAGAACGCGACGAGAAAGATCATCAAAAAGTTAAAGAATACGAGGCGGTTCTTCAATGAGGAGCGAAGAGTCCTCAACGAGACACGGGAGTACCGGGACGGCATGCCCCGCTGGCTGCCCACCATCAACTTCGTCGACATACACTTCTTCAACTACAAAAAACGCGGCGCGACCATCTCTGAACGCAAAGTGAGTATCTTTTTGCACTGATTAATTATACACCTTAAGTTTTTGCCTTGACAGTAACACATGTTTGAAAGTAGTCTATCATTATATTAACAGATAGGTTTAAAGTATCCTCATAATAATATAATGCGATTTATAGACAATCTGTAATGATAAGATTATTTCCGCTTCCATTTAATGAAGGACCTCATTGATTTATCGACAAGTTTTAGCAAGTCGGGGTGGACCAAATCACTGTTCTAATTTAGAAACCAAAATGATATTGATAAAATGTGACGCAAGACGTTGCAATGATTCGCAAAATATTACAATGTTTGAAGTAATTTTTGTGCAACTGACAGTGTAATTATTACGGGCGATCTCTCGCGTCGAGGGTGTGGTGGTCCGGCCCATCAGTCTTTTTGCCCGTTCAATGTTTTTACGTTATTTTTAATTTATTTTTGCTTTATTTGAGACAAAGGATCCCGGGTACATTAGCTGTGCTCGAGGCCTCACCGTTGCAACTTAAATGAGGTTCCGACGATCCAAATTACATGTGGTCGGCCTTTGTACCGCGTTTATTTACTTCACATTGTACTTAAGGGCAATAACTAGAGAGTCCAAGCCCTTCATTTCACAAGCCGCTCTGGTTTGAAAATCGCTGCAGCTTTAAGTGTTTTATAGAACTTCATTACCGAGCTGTTTGGACGAAATCGCTTAATCCTGCGTTGATTAATCATGTTATAGCTTTCGCTGTAGCTTTTAATTTGAATTAGATTATGTCATTAATTCAGAAGAAGTCAGCGTCCGTATTTAATTATTTGATTTCATTAACTATAAATGAAAGCATCTTTGAATTGCGCTCTAAATAAAACTATCACCCTCTAATCTAGATGATGCGTTCGAAAAAAGATGATGCCGCCCACTGTTCGTTCCCAATAAAAGTTGACCCCCAATCATCGGTTCACTCACATTGTTAAATAACACATCAGACAAAAGCTAAGGGATCATTTAGTACTGGTGATATATAAATCAGAGGCTTATGGTTAGCGCTTGTGGGAGCAGAGCAAAACTAAGGAGCCAGTTAAATGTTTCAAGGAAATTTGCATAGATTGACACCGTATGATTTTGCTCCGCACACGCGATCCTAAAACCATGGCTCAACACGCATCCCACACGTAGGTATCTTAACACAACACCTTATAATTATAATAAAAATTATATTCAGTTCATCGGTTGCCCGTACCGGTTTCGGTTCGTAAAATTTAAAACACACAAGCAATATTTAACGAGCCTTCTATAAGCCTCTCTTTATTATTTACCGAACACACATCTGGAGTTCGAGACTTTCTGTTATGTATTCATATTGGTCACCCACTAATTAGTACACAAAAGTTAATGCGACGCCAGACAATAAGTGTGTGCATTCGGAGCGTCACATGTCCTTACACACTCGACGACAATCGTGTCCGCAACTCGGAGACCAAATAATTTCCTAACATAGCGGCCCACAGAGGACCAGTGCACCAACCGATGAATATTAAATATTTCTTACCTATGTCTCGCCAGCCAGTCAATGTACGGCCACTTAAGAAATTTAAATATTTGACATTGGGCAAAGGAAAGCGTTAGAATTCAAGTGATCTCTACGCTTCGGCTTTAGTTGACATACGAACAATTTAAAAATTAAATACTGCTCAAATGAGACGTTAAAATAGAGGCCCGAGGAAAGACTAATGTGGACACACGATTCATGTTGGTTTAATTTATCGGACCCTCCAAGTTTCCAAGTTAAAGCTTTTGAGTGAAGAGCACTGTGAATAATTCCGAAGGATACTTTTAATTTGTAGTGGATTTGTTTTCACACAATTCTGCGAGTCACGGTGCGACAGCGGCCGGCCGGTATTTTCAGTGTTTGAATAAAGGGCAGAAATTCCACAAGTTGGAACACGCTGCGCTTTCACAGTGACAAGGGGCCGGGGCTTTAGCGGTCGCTCGGTGCTAGTGTTTGTACAGTATTTACGATTTAACAAAACAACACGAAATGTTAAAAACACATTATTTGTCCAAGTGAGACGAATGTGAACTTACGATTCCGGAGTGGCGCGTTTGTCTGCGACACGTCTCGGAGGTTAAGCTCGCCTCTTTAAGGCAAATGTACGGCTTATTGTCGGGTTTTCAGGCTTTTAATACACGACCATATTTGCTCACACAGCCCGACGCTTTTATTATCGTTCACTCCGACAATTTCTTCGGCGTCGCGCCTTTACAATAGTTGGGAAAACGCAACGGCTAGTACTCAATGCTTTTATGAACCGTAAAATATTAACGATTAATTTTAGAATCGATTGTTTATTGCCTTCTAAATACTCGGGGGATTAAATAAAGTCTGTAAATGAAGACTGCTGTCTTATGGTTTCATAAGATGCTATATTAAAGCTGGTCGAGCGTATAATAATAAAATTTCAATTCGATATTTCCTGTTGGTATAATTTAAGTGCCAGACAAAAGTGCAGACCATCCAAATTAAAACAATAGTGACCTGAAAATATTCGTGGCTAGACAGCGGGTGAAGGAAGTGAATCACTCATTCATTGATCCGAGTACGTTGTAGAGGAAGCTGGTGACATACGAATACGAATCGACACAAACAAAAGCCGAACGGCTCAGGTTCACGTTCCGGGAACAATGAGTGATGAGATGAGTTCATTCATTAGCCGCTAAGTGGAAGCAGGAAGAATTGCACGTTTATGTTAGTCACGATATAAGTTTTACGTAATTTTCAATACATAATAATTATATTATATTACTTTAATTAACACTTATGAGTATACATATTATATGTCATTCAATTTAAATTCCTGGAATGTTTTGTATAAAGATAGATATATTGATTTTGTCATATTGTGACTGAATTAATTTCTTAGAAATGTTAATAAATACCTATCCTAATTGAAAATATTGTCATTATAAATTACATATAGGAAATATGTAATTCATAATGACAATATTTTACCTGCAAAATACCAAAACATTAAATGCATATCCCGGAAAAATTTCACAAATGAGTCATTGATCATAACAATAAAATAAACCACAAACTGTATAATTAAAGAAATTGTTATTAAGCCATAATATTATTCATACACATGAATATATATGTCTCATGAAAATAATAATAGAAAATATAGGTAAAATTCACTGGATGACGTGGAATATCATAGTATTGATATCTTAACAGTAGTCAAAAAAAGCAAATGAATGGTGATGATGATGGAGCATTAACTCATAACTGCAATTAATACGAATAGAGAAATATGACTTATTTTTAAATGACGATAATAAACGATCCATTACAAGTATCGAGGTGAACCGGCTAGTCTGGTACTCTTGTAGGTATATAAGTAATATAAACACAGCTAAGTAAACGCATCATTGTCTATAAAGAACGTGATATGTCTCAGGGAGACCTTTTTTACCTTTATGTATATTTGGAACATGTATTAAAGTGGGCTTTTTCTGAAAAATTATATATATTTAACAGGATTTGTTTCATAGATGTAAATAATTGCCCCACTGTCCATGGATAGAATGATTTGATCGAACAAGGTTGTAGCAAGGTTTTAGCATGGTCATGCATATTAGTTCGATAACATGAATTTACAAACCAATGCGTTGAAAGTCAACCCCAGTCATGTAAAGAAATAAGATAATACTAACTAAGAGAAGCCAATACTTCAATAGTCATGCTTATGCAATTCGTTACGAGATAACTGGACTAGAAAATATTGATGTATTTGGTTGATAAAATCTGGTCGTTATTTATCAACTACGTGCCTCAACTACGCCCACCAATAATGGTATGTGGCACTGAACTACTTGACGAAAGCTTCTTCAACTAAACTCCAATGACAAGCCTACTTAACAACGCAGTTCACAAAATCCTATTTAACGACTTTTAGAATTTAGGATCAAAGCTACAATGTACGCTTTTAATACTAGTTCAAATCTAAAACATGATCCCCAAGAATATAAACATAATCATAATAATCTAGAATTCCAACCTTAAACAATAAACTGTGAATGTCATAATACCAACACTGGATTATGTCATTCAACTACAACTACCAAGTTTATTAAAATTCTTTACATAATTATTTAAAGTAACATACAATTACAAATGATTTATTGCATCTCAAAATAAACATTTGACGCAATACTCAGGAACGCCATTGTTCGGAACCACAATATTGTAAGAATCTTGTACAATATTGACAATATGAGATCGTAAAAATCTAATTTGATTGTATCCGCCGTTAAAATTAGGATTAAACAAAATAAAATTACTTGCAATTCATGTTCATGCCATCCTTTCAAACTAATCCCTCCATTTAAAAGCAAAAGCACCATTAAAGGTGGTAGGTACACGGTTATTAATTGAAAATAATCCTTATCGTATTTTGAATTTCAAATCGCTAACGGCCCAACCGTATTTTATGCTTTAGTATTGTCTTCTAATAAAGAAAATGGCGATCCGACGAGGGCTAAAGTTATAAACACGGGACAGAGTCGTGCCGCGTATAATAATCACCTAGAAAGTGCCATTAAAGTGAATTGTTAAGTAAAATTTCGTTTAAATACTGGTGAAGTATAAATACATTTTGAATACGATTGTAGTGTTAATAGCGTCATTTGAATAGTCATACCGATCGCAAATGCCCACGGCGCTGCAGCCTCGACACAAATTTGCCGCGACGTAAACTATCCTCGATATGACGCGCTTAATTCACACATAAGCTTCTTCGCACTATGACCCTTTTAATAGACAGTTGGACAGCTGTAAAAGTTAATATCTATATGTTAGCTCTATTAACTTTATGTTTACTAGTAATTTAATCACGATTTCTATACAAATATTACCACCAAAAGGATTCGGGATAGAAAACTTTATCGTAGTTCCTCAAGGCACTATACCGGTGCCAGTAATAAATCTTAAAAAGTAGGGTTATTTTTAACGATATTTCTGTATCAGCACAGTTAATCCCACGACACTTAATTATAAAAGATTCAACCTTCATTCCGTCTTATATTCTATGATGTAAGCACGATGACGTTTGGGTATAACAATCGTAAGACAATGAACGTAGTAATCAATGACCGTAATATCAGGGATTTCATTCATTGATATCATTTGTAAATTCCAATTAGCTAGGCTATTAATTGTATGCATCATTAACTGTGAACAAAACGGATGTTAATGACTCAATTTATTAAATACCTGTTTCTTTTTGTTACAGTTTGCGTATCTGATGCCGAAGCTGTACAAATCTCTAGTGGAATACCAGGAGATCTTCAAACTACTCATCAAAGTAGAAGTTGAATTCGCCGACGATCCCTTCTGCAGCTACAACAGAACCCGCCATGAGTTAATAGGGAAATCTCTTCAGCGATTATACAGCACCATAGCCGAAATAAGAGAAAATATGGTGTATGTAGGTATACCAGTGCCTCAGGTAACCAAAAGCAAAGACTTACAAGTCTTAGAAATGAAGGTTGACGCGCCACATTGTCTCAAGAATGACTACATAGCTTTCAGAGCGTACGGCAACCTTCTCAACAACTGGTACTCCGAGTTCAGATGTCCTCGAGGCAAGAAGGTCATCACCAGCAACAGCAGATGCGCCGCATATGAGGCCAAACTAAAAGAAAAGAAAGATAAAAAAAGATATAAGAACACGGAAAGATAGAATATATGTTTGTTCAGTATTGTGACGTAAATTAATCTTCGCTTCGACTAATTATTTATTTAATTTACAATCGGTATAGTCCCTGTTGTACTTATTTATTGTTAGGTCTGTAAGCGCTCGCGCACGCTCTCTAACACGACAGATGTTGGTTGTATCGAAGTGCTTGACGAAACAATGATTTGTTGATTAAGTATTGGGTACTTTCTCTGTGATATTTAGTATTCTGTAGATATTAATCATTAATTTATTGAAAGTTTTAGTTTTTAAGCCTTTCTGTTCAGTTCCTTTGTACTTATCTGTTATATTTTTCTGTTTCTCGTTACGACGAAGCTTTATTTATAAGTTTATAATTTATTGGATTTTAACTATCATTATTTATTTAATTTATACTAATTTCTATTGCTATACAATGGAATCTGATTTCTATGCAGTGCATTAACAAAATTTAACTTAATATCTCTCTTATTAATGTATCTCGAGTATTATTAGCAGGCAAAACATGCCGTTTTAGCCAAGAAAGACTTTTAGCCTTATAGTAAGTTGCTTATTTATGTAATAAGTAAAATATACAAAAGTTTGTATAGAAATGTGCCGTTAGATGTTAGTGAATTAATGAACTGAATACCATGTGAATATTACCTATGTTTTATACACAAGTTGCATAATTTTCCAATGCAAATTTTGTTACTACATGTGAAATATAAGTACATGATTTAAATAATAAAATGAAATAAATGGATTCAACCACGTAAGCTTGTGTTTACTTCAACTTTCACCTTAAACACCACCTGTTGGAATGAAAACTACACACACACCAGAAGGCCAATTCTCGTAATTTAAAACGTTCAAAATCTAGTCGCAATCTCATCTTGGCGACAAACAAACGTCAAAAAATTGTCAAAATGTAGGGAAATAAGAGGTATTTTTGACAGATTGAGACTGAGATCAGACTGTGAACGTTCTTAAAATTAGTAGAATTGCCCCTCTGATAAAATAACGTATAACAATAACACATATACAACACATCCAGATATGGCGAATCAGTGATCATATCTATATGGTACAGCCAGGGACCGTACAACCCCGGTTAAGGGTTAAGCCTTTCGAAGGAGAAACCCATTCAATCAAGGGGTAATCCATTCAAAAAATAAAAAGGTTACCTTTATCATGGTGTAACCTATTGAAAGGGTTACATGATAACCCATTGAATGGGTTTTATACTTGAAACCCAGTGAAAGGGTTACCTGATAACCCATTTCAATGGGTTCTATACCTACTTGAAACCCAGTAACATGTAAAAGTCAAAATATTATGTTATTTCGATATCCGCCTAGCACGCGTAGTATTCTGCCCAGGGACTATTTTGGTTACCATTTTAGAAAAACCCTATCGAAAAGCATTTCAATGGAAAGGGTTTTCGATAGGGTTTTTCTAAGCAATTAATCAAAAACCCATTATGTTAAGGGGAGGCCGATGTCCAGTAGTGGACGTCCTTCGACTGAAACGATGATGAAGTGTATGATCAATAAAAACCGGACAAATGCGAATTGAACTTGTGTTGTGAGGGTTCCGTACCATAGATATGTCCACCATGTTTTTTATCCCAAGATAATTTATCCCAAGAACAAACTTAACATTGTAGTTGAAAAGCTTAGCCTATACATTCCAACTGCAAATGCAAGTTTTGTACGCACAATATTGAGAGATTTACCATGGTATTTTAACACCATAGACTTCTTATTAGTTTTCCTGTAATCTATAAGTAAAGAACTATTTTCTTCATTTTTTCCATCATTTTCGGCTTAGTAGTTTCGGAGATAAGGTGGGAATGGTAAATTTTCATCTATTTCTTCTTAAATAACTTTAATACTATTTATTAAAAAAAAAAATAGATTGACAGACACACCAGTGATCATAATAAAGGTTCTGTTTTTTCCTTTTGAGGTACGAAACCTTAAAAAGCATAAAAATGGTAACGTTCATAATAAAACCAGTCCTAAAATGTTTTGAAGGTAAATACCACATTTTTTATATGGCATACTTAGGCAAGTGATTTTTGATCATAGCATGCAAGAGGAGACTGCTACTAATTTTCTTTTTCCCTTAACTATTTCTTAAGGGCCTCGATATGTGATGATAGCCTACATAAGATTATCCTGCAAGCCCAGGGCAGTCAGCCCAGGGACCAAACTGCTAATTTAGCTAACATTTTTACCACAAAAACTATTATTATGTAACTCTGACACAAAAGAAGAAGAATTACTTTTAGAAACCGGATAAGCTTTTATATGATATTATAAACAGCAGGAAAAATAAAAATTTGCCAAGAAAACTAAACGATACCGCAGGAAATTAAATCTTAGCTGATATCCTACAGGAAATGGTTATAATAAAACTGAAGGTTATAGTTACTGTAACTAAACTTTAATGGCTAATATATTAGACATAACCTTTACAAATAGCCTAACTTGTAAACGTAAATTATGTAGTTATAAACTCATAATTCGTACCTAATCACTCAGGTATTTACCTAAATGTTTTCAAGAATCTATGAGACATAAATTTTTGATGCCTTTATATGGCTAGAAGGTTTAAGGTTCTGTACCGACTTGGTAAATAGCTGGGGGCCTAAAATGGACGCTTTGGCAGAATCATAATATGATCTGCGTACAATTCATATCCCGCAATTCATCTATTTGACAGTTCTGTATGGAGTTTCGTGAAATGGTCCACAAATTATGAATTGCTATAGTAAAGTCTAATGTCAAATAGCAACTGGCAAACAGATGAATTGTGGGATGTATGAATTGTACGCAGATCATAATATGATTCTACCAAAGCGTAGATTTTAGGCCCCCTGGTGTTTGTTATTGACATTTGGAAGAAGATTATTAGTTTTGTTCGGTATTTACGCAAATATTTTATTGGTTACTATTTTTCTGCTCGCGACCTCATGCGCAGAAATTTTCAACACCTCGTTCCACCCTTCTTAGGATAGGTTTTAAAGACGTTAGTATACCTTTGTCCTTTGAAAGTTATTTCCAAACCAAGTTTCTAAACAATAGATTCAGTGGTTTTGCCGTAAAAATTTAATAGACAGACAAAATAACTTTATCGATACAAGTATGGTTTTAATTACCTTTTTCTCGATATATTTGAAATAACTACCAAGACATCTTGTTTTAAAAGACTGTAGGTAAAGGAGTGGTGAATGAGTAGAACTATTTAATGGCTACGACACCAATATTAATATTATGTTGATGATGAATTAAACTTCATAGTTTTACTATTTGCTAGACATAAAATATGAAGAAGTACAGGTAACACAAAGAATGTAGGCAAGTACGTATTAAGGATAGTCACTAGAATTATAATGCGTAATATGTCGACTTAAATTACCTATAAATCTCATGTTTTTTTTTTTTTTTAAATAGGCAGTCATGGGGACTGTCGACAGAAGTTAAAACATAAAACTTTGGAATATCATAATTATATACAACATTATTTTTAGTATATGCGAAACCTGAATATAGTTTGTACAGAATAAGGAACTGAATCAATTTCAATATTTTTTACACCTTGTTATATTTTGTGCCAAAAATATTTAAGTGTGATGGAAAATGTTATCACTATTTAATTACTTACAATACAATCGCCGTACGGTTAGGTACCTACTGCCAAATTATTATCAATGAGCGCAAGAGGACCCTGGAGGCGCGGGGCGTCGTTAGCATGTTTTTGTATGGACATTAACCCGGTAACATAGCAACCTTATAACTTTGTGATTTTTCATGATACAGTTTTGAAATTTTGTACATAGATTCTTTGCATAAAAATACTAGACACGTGTTTCGGGTTTCGCATATACTAAAACTAATATTGTATATATGCTTATACATGTAAGTACAGTGTATGTAAGAGCAGTGGTGGCCCAGTAGAAAAGGCCGTGACTTACGAGTCGTCGGTCGTAGGTTCCAACCCAGCCAGGCACTTTAGTTTATGTACAATATTTCATCACCACTGCTCTGAAAACGGTGAAGGAAAACATAGTGAGGAAACCGGCATGTCCTAGTACAAAAAACTCGAAGATGTGACATCCCGCACTGGGCCCGCGTGGTAGATTACGGCTCATTCCCTCTCACAGAGAGGAGGCCTGTGTCCTAGCAGTGGGAACAATATAGTCTGGCGCAACACACTAGCATGTCGCGGAGAGCATTTCGATGACAAAAACCCATAAGTTTTTCCCCTATCATAAATCGCTCAACGCGCCTAAAGAAGTTATCACTTTTAATTCTAAAACTTTTATTTCGACCAACAATGGATCATAGTCGGCACCAAAAAACATAATTATATGTAATTAAACATTTCCCTCCTTCTGGGGCAGTCGAGTAAAAAGACTTCACACAAACTTATGTGGGCGACTAAGCAAAAAGCATTTCTCGGCATTTAGTTTTAGAGACGCAGTTTTGTACAGTTGGGTGAAAAAATTGCATTTTGCGATTATAATTGATTATTAATTAATGCTCAATAATTGATGCCGTGTGTTCCGGACATACAGAATAGCACTAACCCATTTCCCGTGGGTGTCGTAAAAGGCGAGTAAGGGTCTAATTACTAGAGACTGGGCAGCAGCGTTCTCTATCCAGCGTTCACCTATGCATTTTAACACCATACTGCGATCGCCAACCCGCTTCCCAAGCGTGGCGATGATGGCAAACACCCCTTTGGGGGAGGCCTATGTCCAGCAGTGGACGTCTTTCGGCTGAAATAATGATGATGAATGCTCAATTATCTACAAGTTCTTATAGAACTTGAACTTATAAATGACTTTATAAGCTGTTTCTAAGTACCAGAAATTTTAAGGGAAAAGTTTAGTAAAAAGGTACCAGGTCGGCCATGTCAAATAAAATAAAAAATCTGTTTATTTCATCAAACTTTTCATACTTTTTTACATTAAATCAATAAGCTTATTTGTGTGCTTTATGCTTATTTAAATAGTTGCTCACTTTTTATGGCTGAGAACCTACACGCTGACATCCTCCATTCCATACTTCTCCACAGTAAAGTAGGCTTTTAAGATGTTTTTAATTTGTTTAGGTTTTTTGTCTTCTTTTTTTTCGCAATTGTCTTTGGTAGTTCATTTGAAAATGCATTTTCTCAAATCAAGCTTTTTCAGCATTTCAACTACCTACAAATGTCTGATAAAAAAAATGTACCAGTTTTTGTTTTTTTTTTTTAATCCTTATTATCACAATTGATAATAAGGATTTAAGGTGGATTAGGATTAGGGTGTCTAGAATAGTATTAACTATTCTAGACACCGAATCTAGTCTTCTCCACTACTGGACCCTTTTTGCTTGGATGCCCACATATTATAAACTTCGATTGCTCAGTACGTGAACCTTATAGCAATGGTTCAGGTACTGATAATCGAACCTCTGCCCGAATGCCCTCAGAATGCCGCTGGCGCTAGTCCGACCAGGGATGTGCACCGTTTTTGGATAGTAGAATAGAACCAGTCTACATAACTAATTTAAGTAAATTTATGTTAATTTAATATTAACATTAAATATGAATATATATTATCTACTTTACACTTTTATAACTAAAACACCTGAGGAGGATCTCGTTGGACAGCTGGATTAAGCGCTTGATTCAAAAAGCGGTACTTTTGGACAGGGCTCGGATTGTTAGGAGGTTCCTCTCTCTGGAGCCCTGACCGCCGCCGGTTGCTTGGACCCTGTTTCCGATACCGGTGGGCTACTATTTTTTTATGTTTTTAAATGTTTTTATATTATCTTATTTATTTTAAAATAAAATGTATATAATTAAATAAAGGATAAAAATTAACATAAAATCAACTTTCGACACAATAAAACATTGTGCAGCCAAAAGCTTATTTCAATCCATTGCCTAGAATTTGAAATAAAATTAATAAAAAATATTAGCGATTGTAGCGAACTCTGCGGGGAAAATTATAAACTAAACTGAAAAGTTCCGCTACTCGCTAATAGATGGCAATAAAACCATTTCTTTAACAGCGCCATCTCTCCTCACATCTTTGAACTACCTAAGCTGCTCCATGTGTAATTAGTATTACCTTGCACTAAGAGATGTCACTATACACAATAATGATAAATGAATGTCCACTTTTCTTTACCAAAACCATTATTTCATTCTTTGTAATCTAGTTAAGACGTTTAAAATACAGTGGGAAACTTGACGAGCATTTGAAAAAAATTATTAAAGTTACACTAAATTTTCAGTTCATATTCCACATGGTAGATGGCGCTAAGATCAGCGTTGAAACTTTTTCATAGACTGGCAATCGACGTGACTTGAAAAACAGAGAAAAATTGCGATCCATACTGAAGTGCGCTGCTGCTCTTTACGTAAGTATTTTGATAGATTGGTACCTATGATAGGGGTAGGTAACCGTACCTACCCCTACCATAGGCACATTGCACATCCAATCCTATTTGTCATGATAGAGACCATACCTACATAGCAGGGATGCACAGACCGCGGCCCGCGGGCCACATGCGGCCCCCCGGCTCTATGCCAGTGGCCCGCCAGCAAAAAGCTGAGGTTTACAAATAATATAAAGAATCACGGTGCGCTCGCTGTGCGGTGCATGATGTGTAATCGGAAACTTTTTCTGTATTGATTAATAATAAAACAAAAAATTGAAACCGCCTTGCAAATGAAAGTTCGTAAGCCATTTTGCGTGTACACAAGTACACGTGTATACAAGTAAATTCGAGCCAAATGTTAAAAATATTGTAAGTACAATGCAGTGCCACGCTTGAAACTAGTACTTTTTTTTTGTTTTTTATTAAAGTTTTGGCTATTTTTATGTTTTTATTTGTGCTGGTGGCCCGCCATTAGTTCATCATTTGCCCAAGTGACCCATGGTCTCATAAGTCTGTGCATCCCTGCTTTATCACATAAGTATTCTGTGAACAACTGGCTACCTATGAGGGCTCAAAATAGACAGTCCTTTGAAAGACAACCAGACGGTCGGACAGACAAGCAGACGTCTTTGGCAACCTTTGGGTACGGAAACCTAAAAAACAGCCTTAATTTAATAATCCATTAATTTAATTTCAGCTATTTTTAATTTATTGCCGTAGGCGAAACTAAAGTAGGTACTGCTGAGCAATTATCTACTGGCTTCGGCTATTAATTAGCTAATATTTCGATCTGTCCTCGTTTCAAAACTTTTTATTTATAAAATAGAAATCCACAACCATTACCTTTCCAAAATCAGGACAGTGATAGGCATCAGTTAGGTATAGAGTACTAACAATACTAATAATTTTAGGTACAATTTTATTGGATTGGATTGTAATTTTTTTTTTGTAATTTTACTATGGGTTTAATAACTGAATTAAAAGATTTTTTTTTTATTACTAAAACCGACCCCAACATAGTTGAGAAAAGGCTGAGCAGATGATCATGACCGCTGTACATGATCTACCTACCCAAACATTTTATTTTTCAATTACTTAAGTCATCATTTCAGCTGAAAGACGACTGCTGGACATAGGCCTCCCAATAGGGAGGGAAGGGGGGGTTTGCCATAATCACCACGCTTGGCAGACGGGTTGGCGATCGCATGCATAGAGAACGCTGCTACACATTCTCTAGTAAGTCCCTTAGTCGCCTTTTACGACACCCACGGGAAGAAATAGGGCGGTGCTTTACGTCAGGCACCACATGGAACACCTAAGTAAGTATTTACTATTGAAGTTCTTACATTTCAGCTTCTGTACCTCGAGTGTAAATTTGCAAGTAAACGTAACTAGCGCGTTTGCATTAAGATTTATATTCTCACCCTTATATTCTTAGCATTATGATCTTTCGATCAAATTTTAACGCAAACGAAATAGTTACGTTTACTATCTTGCAAACTTACACTTGGGGTACAGATCTCTGATTACAGCTCTGGACCGCACTGTTCCGTCAATTACATACAACAACAAAAAAATTGTCAAATTATATTTCGAAGGTTTTCAAATCAAAACCTATCCGATAACTAAATTGCTACTAGCACAGCTAAGCACCGACCTTCATAGACCACACGTGGCCACGGTTCGCTGGTCGGCTTCCTACGCGTGTTGCAAGCCGGTGGCCAAATATTCAATGTACACGCATTATAGTCATTACTGACTGCAATATCATTATTTGTTGCTGTTTCTTCAATTTCTTGGCTCTCAACCGATGTATGAATTGAGAACTCGTCAAACTCTTACTTAGGGTGGCTTCAATATCACGCAGCCAATCGCAGTACACTGCTAGACACGATTGGCGCAGTGTTTATGCGATTGACTGCTGCGCTGCGTGTCGCGGGTTCGATTCCCGCACGGAACAAATATTTGTATGACCTACAAGTAGTTGTTCCGGGTCTGGCTGTTTGTGTATGTGAGTTTCAAATGTTTGTAAACGCACCCACAATACAGGAGAAATTGCTAGGATGGGGCAACGTTATAAAAAAAAAAAAGAAGACAGGCCTCTCCCAGGCTGCACCACAACACCCTGTCCTTCTTCCGCATCCAGTCTGTCCCAGCCACCTTTTTAAGGTCGTCGGTCAATCTAGCTGGGGAGCGTCCCACACTACGCTTGCCAATACGTGGTGTCCACTCCAGGGGGTGTACTCCGAAGCGTTAATCCGAAGTATCGGCCGAATGTTGGGCCGTTTTATAACTTCCATAGTTTCATTTTTTGACTTTGAATCCTTACCCGACTTAAATTCACATTTTTTACTTTGGCTTTTATCTCTTTGACTGTCGTTTTTTAGGGTTCCGTACCCAAAGGGTAAAACACGGCGCAAACACGGCGGAGCCTTAGTAATAGGGTTCCCCCCTATTACTAAGGCTCCGCCGTGTGTCTGTCTGTCTGTCTGTCCGTCTGTCCGTCTGTCACCAGGCTGTATCTCATGAACCGTGATAGCTAGACAGTTGAAATTTTCACAGATGATGTATTGCTGTTGCCGCTATAACAGCAAATACAAAAAAATAGAATAAAATAAATATTTAAGGGGGCTCCCATACAACAAACGTGATTTGTTTGCTCGTTTTTGCTCTATATTGATAACGGCAACAAGTAGACGCTTGAAATATTCACAGAATATGTAGATATATATTGACTTTAAAAATAAATAATTAAAATAAAATAAAACAATTACTTAAGGGGGGCTCCCATACAACAAACGTAATGGTACGGAACCCTTCGTACGCGAGTCCGACTCGCACTTGGCCGGTTTTTATTCCTTCACCGTAGTCAGCCATAGTTAGCCGTAGCCAAGCAACGGCCGAACATTCGGCCGATACTTCTGATTTATGTTCGGAGTAGAGCCCCTGGACTCGTTTGCTCCACCGGTCATCGGTCCTTCGACAAACTGCCACTTCAGCTTGCTTACTTTGCAGGCTATGTCAGTAGCTCCGGTTCTTTTCCAGAAAATTTCATTTCTGACTTTATCGATACCTGATATCGTATCAAAATGATCAAAGAAATCTGTGGACCAGCCAGACCGTCAGTGTCCACGTTTTGGCACCGTATGTCATAACGGGCAGGACGCACTGGTTGAAGACTTTAACCTTCAAACACTGCAATATAGCCCGCGGAATTCAAAAGATCTTACGTGTTTTGCAAATAAATTTTGAATTTCTGTTTAAAATAATCATCTCAAAACATCCATATAGGTGTAGAAGGGGTAGTAACCGGGCAAATTTTGGGGGCGAGCCTATGGCCATTGACCGGACATAAATCCAAACTCCGGGGTGCTACTTAGAACTTCCAGATGGAAAAACCACTCTGCCCGACTCGGGAATCGAACCCAGGACCTCATGTTCAGAAGTAGCGGTTGCGACCACTAGACCTTACTTTACCAATCAATTGTGATGAATGATATTTTATTTTATTGGTTTTAAAAGACACGTCACATTGGCTGAGTTTATGAAACATTAAACGCAGCCACTTTCAGCTGGGATTGGTAAATACATAAATACTTATTCCATTTAGGTTACAAAAGGCAATTTATAAAAACAATATGGTGGTAACGCAACGCGTATAAAAACGAATGAGTATCTAGTCTAGGCTATAAGCTTCTGAAACAGCTATAAAACTGAATATTTTTTACTACATACCAGCTAGTTTTTTTTTTTTTGGTAAATGAGCCTGCTCTTGACCTGGATTTTGCCTGATGGAAAGCGATGGGTAAGGCCTACGATGGATGGCCGGTAAGATCCAGAAACCTAAAAAAATAAAAAATATATATATACAACATGTCCCAGAATTAACGCACAACCTCTTAAGGGGTCATTGTACTCATCATTATGAAGAACTTTTACTATGGGACCAAAACTAAAAGTTGTTCATAATGATGAGTTGAATGTTGTGCGTTTTTTCTGGGACATATTGTATACAGGGTCAAATTAAATTAGCTAGCGAAACTCCGCAGACGTGATAGGTGTATGTATCATATTATTTTATGTCCGGACTTTAAAAGAGACTTTGACCCTGAGTTTGTTTCGCCAGTTCTTCTCAGGGGTAGTCAGATAGGAAATGTCGCTCCCTTCGGTCCCTTAAACTCCTGCACCTAATCGAGTCAGCCAGTCTGCACGTTTTGCCACTCCAACCTACTCATCTTAATATAGTCGGTGATCATACTTGGCTTGACCTGATCCTCACCTCTAATCCTTCCCTAGTTTCCTCACATGGTCAATACGATGCTCCTGGCTTTTCCCATCACGATCTTATTTTCCTATCCTATGTCCTTAAGCCCCCTAAACCTAAACCAACGTTCCAGTGCAGGCGTGCCTTTACGCGTATGAAACTTCAAAAAGATGCGTCCAATATTGACTGGTCACCCCTGGAAGCAGCTGCTACAGTTGATGAAAAAGTTAGGTTCTTCAACGATGTCGTGGTCAAGCTGTACGACGCGACGCCCATGCTCCAATCAAGAAGATTAAGTTGAAGCGTCCTACCTAGCTGGTCTGACGCGTCCTAATATTAACCCCTTTGTCTTCACCCCAGTCGACCCGGGAGAGATCACAAAGATTATCCTTTCTATTAAATCCAAAGCTGTGGGCTGCGATAATATCAGCCGCCATATGATCGTAGCGGTTCTTAATGAACTACTCCCTGCAATCTCCCACATCATTAACTTCTCCCTTTTTACCGGTGTTTTCCCCTCCCTGTGGCGTAAAGCCCTTGTTCGGCCACTGCCAAAGATTCCCTCTCTTCCTGGTCACTTTCGCCCAATTTCCATCCTTCCCTTTCTATCTAAGGTGCTTGAGGCTAGTGTGCATAAACAATTTTCCCACTTTATTCACTGCAACTCTCTCATCAGTCCATTTCAATCCGGTTTTAGGCCAGGGCACAGTACCGTTTCTGCTCTCCTTAAAGTGACTGACGATATAAGGCGGGGGATGGAAGACACTAAAGTAACAGTCTTAGTGTTAATTGACTTCTCCAATGCTTTTAATACTGTCAGTCACGAAGTCCTTTTATCCATCCTGTCCTATCTTATGGTCTCTCAGGAGGTATTGGAATGGTTTTCCTCTTATCTTCAGGGGCGTCAGCAGTCTGTTCGTGCTGGAGACTTTTCATCGAGTTTGTGTGATCTTGCAGCTGGCGTGCCTCAAGGCGGTATATTATCTCCTCTTTTGTTCTCCATTTTTATTAATCTTATCACCACCGAGCTTCGGACTGCGTATCATCTTTATGCTGACGATTTACAGCTTTACTGCCAGGCGGGTGTTGACAACATATCTGATGCGATTGAGGAGCTAAACCGGGATTTAGGTGTGGTTAAAAGCTGGTCTGATCGTTTTGGGGTGGCGGTTAACCCTACCAAGTGTCAGGCTATCATTGTGGGGAGCCCCCACAGTATGAGGAAGCTTAATGGCTCAAATGTGCCACCTATGATGTTCGACAACTCAGTCATCCCGCTTAGCTCCGATGTCAAGGATCTTGGTCTACATGTCGACACTTGTCTTGACTGGCGAAGGCAGGTCACGACTGTCAGTAAAAAAGTCACCGGAACGTTGCGGTCACTCTATCGGTTGAGGAACCTTCTCCCTTCACACATAAAGGCAATGCTTGTACAGTCCTTAATCTTTCCCATAATTGACTATTGTGATGTATGTTACTATGACCTGAATGCTGATCTCCTCAATAAACTTGACCGCCTTCTAAATAACTGCATTCGATTCGTTTTCAATCTTCGTAAGTATGATCATGTGTCCGCGCACCGATTGGTTTTAAAATGGTTGCCCATTCGTCAGCGCAGGGAGTTGAGGGCTTTGTCTATGTTGTTTTCCATACTCGACAAACCCACTTCTCCTTCTTACCTAACTTCCCATGTTCAATACTTGTGCTCTGCCCACAGTAAAAATCTCCGTTCCACCAACAATCGTCTTCTACGATGTCCTTCTCACCGCTCTGGTTTCATTCACTCTTCTTTCTTTGTCCAGGCGGTTTTCCTTTGGAATGCGCTCCCTCTGAGCATCAGGATGGCAACCGGACGGTTAACGTTTAAGGTGAAGGCACGGGAATATATTCGTAAGAAGTTGGCAGAATCATCCCAGTGTTGATTCGTTTTCTCCTCCACCAATCGTTATTTCTCTTGACACTTTTTATTTTGTTTATAAGTATGTATGTATGTATGTATTAGTATATATTTTTGATTTTCGAGTTATCTATCCCATATATTGCACCTACCATGTTTTGTCTCTGCATCACCCTAAGGTTGACTGGTAGAAAACGCCTCAGTTAAGTCCGCCTTTGTACAGTATTTTTTTACTTGTGCATGAAGTTTTAATAAATAAATGTCGACTACATCTAGCTTATTTTTTAAGGTGAAGATTTCTGAAAATGGTCAACAATTTGTTTTTTTTAAAGCAGTGTATCTCTTATACCGTAAATAATATTTCCAAAATAAAAACAGTGTGATATTTTCAAGTCTTTCGTGCACGGTGATGGAACTCAAAAACATAATTTAATACATCAAAAAAATCTTTAAAGACAACTCTTCATTATTTTTAAAAGCAGTTTTTCCCTTCCTTATCAGTTGTTGTCAATTATAATTAAAAGTAAACCATAAATTGAAAATGCCAAAACTGCATCCGGTGATGGATTAATTTTTAATAATTAGTTAATACCTAATTTTATACGATTTTATTTGCATTTTTACGCCATACGTTGTGTCATCGTGCATCTCTTTCTTTTGCATGCAATCTGACAGTGACAGCGGTTTACCTGTCTTAATAACATAACATCAGGCCTGTAATCCCCGAAGGGTTAGGCAGAGCTGTACCTATAGCACACCCACATTTCGCCAGTTATGTTTAAGTCCCATGTAATAGGGGGTGGTGGGGGGAGGGGGGTATTTTTTTAATATGACGTGTAAAAGTGATTCCGATATCCTATTTACACGATTTCATTTCATCTAAACATAAGTAATAAAACAAAAAATAATTAATTTGCTGATGTTTTTTTGTGGACTTAGTGTAGTCACTTGAAATAACAGTTTAAAAAATCCTTTTTTTTTTGTAAACTTTTCAGACGCGATGGCTTTCGGTAGCTAAACGATAAAATAAAATAAAAATAGATTTTTTCAACACATGACGTTTCAAGTAACAACTGAGAGTATGTCATGCTCACTGTAATGTCTGGCTGATGGTGACGGGTGTGTTGGATCATTTAGCTCCCTTTAAATGGTTGAGCTGAATGGTGCTAATCCATGCGTCATGTTCGTGAACGGGCGCCATCAGTAGGGACTGGTCATCTCTTAGCGGCCATTTAATTAACATAAATTAATTTTTAAATTGTTTTATTTTTTTATTACGATCGCTTTTGACGTTTTGCATCGTTCTCACATGAATGATTTAACCAATATTTTGTAACCATATGTTACTTTAAAAGAGTGTCCGTGGAGTTACTTGCCCGTTCTTCTCCATAGAGTACCTACTAAGTTTAAAAAAAAAAAAATTGGCAACTAGCTTCATCTTTATGACTGACCGACCACTTGACAATTCAAAAGTGCCTGTAATTGGTTTATTTGAAATAAGTGCTTTGAGTTTTGAGTTTGACAACACTAAGAGCCTTATCATACTAGCGGTTTGGAAGCGGCTGCAGGGCGGAGCGGACGCGCAGCGCATGCGTCGCGAACACGCCGCGGCTGCGCAGCGAGGACGTCGCGGATTTGAGGAAGAAGAAAGTGAGGCGGGGCGGCCGGGCTGGCGTTTGTACGAGACTTGACGATCTTGTTGCGCGTCCGCAACGAATTCGCTGTGCAGCCGCGGCGTGTTCGTTGCGCGCCCGTAACCTATATATTCGTTGCGCGCCCGCTCCGCTTTGAGGACGCTCGCAATCCGCTAGTATGATAACGCCACTGCGGTCGGTCGGTGACCAGAAAAAACATGAAATCCTTTTTGTTTTTATTGTATCGTGTTTAGACATCGATATCCATCACGTCTGCAGTTTCGCTAGTTAATTAAATTTTTACCTGTATTTCTAAACTACCAACTATAAAAACGAATGTTAGTGTTAAACTTAGTTAGGCCTTGTACAAAACAACACCAACGTCAGCAAAATTAACTGCAATAGCTGACGGTGAAACAATCAATTTGCTAACAGCCTATACTCTGATTTTTTATTTGCTAGACTAAAATGACATTGTGTCGACATAAAAATAACCCAGTAAATAATCTAGTTACCGAGTGACTCATACCAAGGACTTCTGAATCATTCTCTGCAGGAGGACCTTCACTGTTGTCGTGTTGACTCAGTAATATGAATTACTAGCTGCCGCGTAAGTCTCGATCCCATGGGAATATCGGGATAAAAAGTAGCCTTTATGTTAATACAGGGTGTCAGCTACCCCCCATACAAAATTTTATCAAAATTGGTCCATCCGTTTTAGCGTGAAGAAGTAACAAACACACTCACAAGCATTTGCCTTTATAATATTAGTGTGGTGTGATTTATCGTGTTATATTTAAAAAAAGGTCAATTACAGCTGTCATTTTGGTCTAACAAATAAAAAATTATAATTTAGGCTACTCATTATTTATTAACATTATTATTTACCTATAGGTCGGTAGGTAAGACACAAGATTAGTCTGTTTTTGTTTACCTACCCTAAACCAATTTTTTTAAACGTTGCCCCATATAAGGGATTTCTCCTGTATTGTGGGTGCGTTTACAAACATTAAAACTCACATACACAAACAGCCACACCCGGTATAAGTAATTGTAAATAGGTCATCATCATCATCATCATTTCAGTCGAAAGACGTCCACTGCTGGACATAGGCCTTCCTCAAAGCTAATGATATTTATGAGTAGATACCTACTTACCCCCCGATAAGTAGGTATCTGCTCATAAATATCAATAAATTTTACTACGGACCAAATCTGAAGTTGTGTATATTTTGTCGATTTATGTGAACCCTATAGAGAACAGTTGATTTTTTGCGTACCTTATACAAATTACAAAAAAAACCCGTTTGAGCGCTTATTTTTTGAGCACCTATGCATTGAGCACCAAAAATGTTCTCAAATGGGAATACCTTTGGTGCTCAATGCATAGGTGCTGCAAATTGGAAGTATTCCCGTTTAAGCACTTATTTTTTGAGCACCTATGCATTAAGCACCAAATGTATTCCCATTTGAGAATACCTTTGGTGCTCAATGCCTATGTGCTGCATTTGGATGTATTCCCGTTTGAGCACTTATTTTTTGAGCACCTATGCATTGAGCACCAAATGTATTCCCATTTGAGAATACCTTTGATGCTCCATATTATTTGAGCACCTATGCATTTATAGGTGCTCAAACGGGAATACTTCCAATTTTCGATCATCAATCTAACGGTACCATCTACGCTAGGCTTGTTTCTTAATAACACTATTATTATTCATCGGCCACTTATCCATGAAAACCAGGTTAATAGTATTATTTTTTCTCAAATACTTGCAACGCTCTGTTTGCAACGCGACAGTAATTATTATTAGTATTATTACAAGTGTTATTATAGTACTAACAAGGTAGATGAAGTTATGATTTATGATACATCTCAGGCTGGTTGAATTAATTTTGTCCGTAGGTTTTGTAATTGGGCTTTATTTTATACTTAGTTATTTATGTAAGGCCAACTACTTTGTATTTCATTACATACTGCAGCGTGACCTCTACGGTTTAAACCTATTAGTTTACCTTTTCTGCATGGCCATCAATTTTCTATTTTTAATTTTTCTGATTTTATAATTCGAATATGACTTGTACAACGTTGTCAGTTTTTTTTATAGAAAAAACGTCAGTTGTTGAGAATCAGAAGTTCATTCTAGTCGATGATATAAACGGACTTTATAATATAAAATTGTACCAAGTAAAAGTTATTGTATAAATATTTTATTTATTGTTGAGTTCTGCAAATGTTAGTGCAAATTGTGTATCTGTATGTTATTCTTCGAATTTGGTGTAGAACCAGTTGAAAACAGCCGCTTCCGGCCTTTTTCCTGGTACCAGATTATCCACCAGGCATGCACGCTCTTGATTCGTTTATACCAGCCGCATAGAATCTGCGTGCTCTTGGTTCTTCTTTACCAGCCGCATAGAATCCTTGGAGTTGGAAGACCGGTGAGTTCGTATGGGTCTGCGACACATGATCGTCGCCTCACCTGCGGTTCAGTCGAGGCGCGCTACGCCTTGCAGTTGCAGTTCGTAAGGAACGAGTTTTTACTTAAGCCATCGCACTTAATTACTATATAGTTATTAGTACTCGGTTATTTTTTTTTTAATTGGAAAGGTCTATTTCGGTCGGGATAACTTGGATTCACCTTTTTATGATAATATTCATAGATCGCTTTTAGCGAGAAGGCCGCCCATTGTGTCACCCTATGTAAAACTTCAACATTTATATCGGTATTTTTTATGGTGTACATAAAAGAGTGTTCTATTCTGTTCATTTGAAAGGTTACTTAAATTAGGGGTCGCGAACCTAACCGATTGCAATCGATTCCCTCGTTAGTAAACCAAATGCGTGACTAAGATTGAACAACACTAATATAGCTTAAGTTTTCTCGTAATCTCTCTTCATTTAGCCCAAATTATTCATTCCTCCTTTCATATAAAGTCCATTCTTCTCTGGAATGCGCGAATATCAGGACGGCCACCAGTCGGTATACATTTGCAGAGTTATTTTCAAAACAAATAGCGTAGTCATCTCAATTACCTCTTTTCCATGAATTTGACTGCGGAAAAAGTGAAATAAAAAATATATACGCAGTCGGGTTTTCTATCTTTCTAAATACGAAGTAGTGTTTACCACATTATACCGACATGCCATCAACTTATAAAATACTCACGGACGTTGCATGGGGAATCCAAGCAGGTTAAAACCTCTACAGTACCTACTTACTTCTAATTACTAAACCACATGATTACACGGTACGTGTCTCTAAATTTAATGCACGTAACCACACATCTGACGCACAATAATCCTTATAAGGTCAAGAACACACTTGGTATTTGCACCTTTTCAAATACAAACCCATAAGCTCACAAGTCCCTGGCAGCTCAGCCTTGACCCCGGTGACCTTGAAAAAAAAAGAAAAGTTCTTAAATTCTTAACAGATCGTAAAACGACGTCCTTCTGTGATTATCTTTACGAGCACCCAAATTTTGGCTCAAATTGATATTGCTGTGCAATAAATTTTGAAGCAAAAAAAGTAAGATGATGGTAATAATGTTATAGAGAATAATGCAAAAATATGGGCACACTGTATTATGAGCGCGCTGCACTTAAGACGGCAACAAAAAATGTCAACAGGTTAGAGCAATAAACATTTAAAATTTTAAATCAACGAAAATATTAAATCCTCAACAACATCAACATCTTTTATTGCCATATATACCCATGCTAATTTAATTTAGGTAGATACCAATCACGAAAAAGTTATCACTGCATGAACTTGGCTGTAAACTACCGTGCACCCAAATACAAGGAAACAACTCAAACATTATCAGAAAATCTATGATTACTATATTAATAAATAATTGTTACGGTATCAATGCTATCACTAGAAATAGTAAAATGCAATCCGGATCCGATAATACGAAGTGACAATGTCCGTGCGTGTACGCAACACAAAAGCACAGAATTACCACTTTACAAAACGAAAGAAGTAAGTAGGTACCTACCTACAAATCGTCGTAGTCTCCGCGAGTGCCGATCCGCAACATAATCAGAGAAACCTATCTAACCCACTAACTAGCATTCTTGCGCAAAATTTTATTTTAATGCCATCTTTTGGCACAGGTCAGAATCAATTGAATGCATTAACCAACAACTAATCTATACTCCATTTGAAATAAGATTAGACATTTAAATAAACTTGTTTACAGTCCATTCCACCGATTTTGACTTCTATTCTGTATGCATAAGGATGGCATTGAAAGCAAAAACGTGGTTACAATACCAACTGTTTATTACAGCTTTCATTGGTCATGCCACCAACGCAATAGAAGTCAAAATCGATTGAAAGAACTGTAAAAAAGGTTTATTTGAATGTCTAATCTTATTTCGAACGGAGTATAACTAATTCAATGCGTTAAACAACAACCAACCACTTTTTTTTGTTTTACCAAATTTGTCCACTAAAAATTAATAATTTGGTTTTATGTTCCTCCTTGTTCTTTTTGTTAGTGTTTTTTTTTCTTTGCGTTACGTTTACCGCTTGGTGTGTTCCGTTTGGTGCCGGACGTAAAAAATACCACCACCCTATTTCTTCCCGTGGGTGTCGTAAAAGGCGACTAAGGGACTTACTAGAGAATGGGCAGCAGTTATCTATCCATTTTTTTAAACCATACTGCGATCGCCAACCCGCCTCCCAAGCGTGGCGATTATGGCAAATCCCCCCCTTTTTTGGGGAGGTCTATGTCCAGCAGTGGACGTCTTTCGGCTGAAATGAGGAATGATGATGTTTACCGCAAATAAACGTATTTTCTTTCTTTTTGTTTTTTCTTTTATTCCTGTAAAATTTGTATGTAGATAGATAGACGATCTCAGAAGTTCACGGATGTTTTGCTAACTAGTTTGTCTTTCTACCATTTCCAAAGATATTCTTTCTGATATAACGCTTCCCTGGTTCAACAGTAAGATATCTTTAAAAAAAAAACCAAATTGAGATAAGTTTTGTTTCATGTAAATAATTTGCTGTTGTCTCCAATAAAAAAATCGGATTAAGTAAAACGCGTGAAACTCAAAACATACTTCGGTCAAGATATCTTACTATTGATCTAGGGCAGCGAAAGACAAGAGGATAAATCGTACATAGACCGAAGCCAGGAAGCCTTATTTTTAAAGCATTCACAGGATGGCCCGGTTAACCAGCCGACAACCTCCTAGATTGACGTGGAGGAGCTCGTGGCTAAGTAATAACAGACGCACAGGTCGATGCATCAGGTTAATAGAATAGAATAGACACTTTATTTTCAGACACATAGTCCATAAATTACAAAACAATACAATATAAAAACACAAAAAACATCAAATAAAATAACATGCACGTTAAATAAAATAAACACAAATATAAATAAAATTATTTAAGGCACTGGAATGACGCTCTGTGAGTCGTCATCCAATGCCACATTAGGAGGCTGTCCATCCTGCTGGCCACAGTAGCCAAAAGACTGTTGGGACTATCGTGCACTCGCCGCATCAGGGACGCTATATACAGACGCATCAGCGCGTCAAAATCCGGCACGCTGGTTTCCGCGAACATCCCCGACGCACTGCAAAAGCGCGGTAGTCCCAACATCACCCTGAAGGCATTGTTATATTGGACTCGCAGAGCACTGTACGAGTTTTTTGTATAACTGACCCATAGGGCGCACGTGTCACGCGTAGGCCTAAAGAGTGTAATTTTTACCTCTTCTGTACATCGAGCAAACCTACGGGCCAGCATGTTACATCTAACTGCCAAATCCAGCTACATCCGGTTAGACTGGAAGCCGACCCCATCATAGTTGGGAAAAGTGTAGCCAGATTGAACCTCCTAGATTGACGTGCGAGATGCCATTCAGAAAAAAAAACGTGTTAGGCTGCTAGTAGTTTTTTAATGTGAGATCCGTAAATGCGTAAGCTTCACGTGTATTGCTAAACAAACCTTCTGCAACTACCTATTATGTGGTACGTCACCGATGCGGGTGCACCAGACATTGCTCTTGCGCATAAAGCAGATAGAAAGTACCGCACTGAGGTTTAGTCGTCCACAGTGCACGGAGAGGGGAACACGTCAACCTCGACGCAAATGTTACCGAACACACGCGGGAAATAGTTGCGTCTGTCTCGTGAATTAATTGAAATATATTTTGTAATTTTATTAAAGAGGATTTCGTGCAGAACTGTTAAAATGGGTGTCAGTGCGTGGATTTCCGTCACGTTTCTTCTGATTTCTGCTGTTATTGCTGTCCCCACAGGAGACCACAGGAAGGCCACTCTAAATATTGGTTAGTTCTTATTTTTTTTATTTCTATTTGCTATGATTTCTCGCGGTGTTTACCTACGTAAAAAATATTTGTCCAATTTTGGAGCATAATCTTTTATATATGTAATCTGAAATATACAGGGAACTCAAAGTTACACACACTCTCATCAATTACAATTATAGCATAAATTGTCCAAAGAAATTGCTCTAGGAAACTACATTAAACAATCAAAGAAAACGGTGCACAAAATTCCATAGAAGAAACGTAATAATAACAAAGTTAATTCAAACAATAACGAAAATTAACGAAACATTACAAACAATTTCGTTGCAAAAGGAAAAAAAATTACGCAAGGCGGTTTAAAACTAGATTGCAAAATAGATAAAGAACTTTTACGCCTAATTTCACAGCAGATAAAGTTGTCTGCACGCTTTGAGTGACAATGACCTACTAAAAGTGTCGAGACTTTTCGCGCTACTAATTGTCGAGTTAGAAGGAAAACAAAAACGAGTAATTGAAATCGAATATCAAGAAAAAAACTGCCAGTAAAGTCAAATTAATGTAATTAGATTTATAAAGCAATTGGAAATTATATTTTGGTAAAACAAGTGATGATTACGGAAACAAAATTGAAACTACGATATTATCCATAACGATAAATATGCAATGCAATACAAAGGATTGAGTAGATAAGCACGAAAAAGTAGAACCACAAAAGTGTCATTAAGAAAAAAAACGAATCGATATCCTTTACATCGTAATGAACCAATCATAATTTTCAACCATGCATTTTATATAGCCAATAAATTACCTTTTTGGGTTCTAAGTGTTCACTAATCATCAATAAAAAGGTTCGAACTTAATTGGCAGAAGTAACCAAAGCAATTTGAAGCAAATTATTAATTTATACGCCAAACAATAGCAATAATGTGTGCGTGCACGAAATTATTGCTCGAATTTAGGTGCATAACTTCATAATTTGTTAATTTGTAGTAACAAATCAATTATCCATCATCATTGCTTAGAACATCGACGGCATGACCTAGATGTCAACGGCGGACAATTTTATATTTAATAACACCGTGAAAATGGACGATGTAAATCTGCAAACCAAAACAATCACAAACGTCAAAACCCAAGTCTCATTTTCCCTTGTTCCTGCGCTCTAATGTCCCAATTCTCCGGAAATAATGGTTTAGATTGCATTGTTTATAATAACAGAGTTTTTGCTAGCCTTTTGTTCAGTGGTATTGTCTCCAATAGTATAGACTTGTATGGAGTTACAAAGACCTTAACACTAAAATCGATTCACGATGTTTGCTTCTAAAACAGGATAGAAAATGAAGCTTATATGCTATTATGCCGCGGTAGCATCACTACATAATTGTCCAAGGTGTCTAAAATCAACAACAAACACAAATGCTAGTAAATTGTTTGGATGAATATCTACCAAGGTTTCCCTTCTTCATTCCTAATATTGCTTAATTGCTTCAACCTCCAGCGTAGGACGAGCAACAATAGAAACTTCGCAAGGCTCTTCAGCGCTAATGTTTAAGCTGGATAATTTTTCGGCACCATTGTTAGCTCAGCTGTTGGCGTCGCACGGAACCGTTCACTTCCGAGGAACATTGCTTTCTTGTGCAACCCACGTGAGATATTTCACGGGTCAGCTTCACTTGTTTTTGTTAGTTTAGTTAATGTCTTCACTCATTACCATTTCTATAGTGTCGTAACGGTAGTAACTAGGCTACGAACGTTCGCATGACTTACATTGTCCACGCTCAGTTCTTTTTGTTTTTGTTGGCAACCAGTGCTGAAATTATCTTGGAATTGTCATTCTGGCCCGTATCAACAGGTGGTTTTATATCCGATGTTATACTCGTAAGCCTAATCTCGTCGGTCGGCTTAACGAGAAGCTCTTGAAAAGGTGTTGCTCGAATCATTGATTGGTACTTCAGATTTGTAAGTTATTTCTTACCTGAGCGTTGGCGTGCATCCTTCTTCGGTTCAATACCCACAGCTCGTCGGTCCTGACACTCCAATATTGACAATGTGCCCCGACTCTTACGGCCTTATGCCAACTTCGTTTGACCATGTGTGGAGGAAAAGTGTGGTCGACCGTGCGGCGCCACAATTTTATAATTATTTATTGGATGACCCTCAGAAATTCCGAATTTCGCATTTGACAAGAAATCTGAATACACACATATGTTTAATTTTAGGTTGTTTATGGAGACTGGTTTTAGTTGGTAGCCAATGTTTCTTTGCATTCCATACGAAAAAAAATATGACTGAAGGTACTCTTCGATGGCTCGCGTCTTCATTAGGCAGGATTATGACAGGGATGAACCTTAGTTAAGCATCCTAATGCATAACTAAGGTTCACCCCTGTCATGATCAAAAATTAATATCGCATATTTCAAGATTAATTTCAATTTATATCCATTCAATTGCTGTTAAAAATGCTTTTAGCAGACATTTTTATATGTTGACATTTAAAATTTGACTTGAATAATGGAGAAACCTCCGCATTTTTATTTTTGGCCTTCGTAAACAAAACAATTTGTTGTAACAAAAGAGCATTATTAATACTAATACCTACATTTTCCCACACTTTAACAGGTGCTTTGTTTATGATGCAAAGGAAGCATAGATAACAGAGCTGTGAGGTAAAGCACGTGTGTCACGATCCATGCTTTATCGATAACCATCAAATTGTTTTAAATTAATTAACGCAACATCGTCGCTGCAATATTTATTACTAATTGTATTTGTCGTAAATTCTTATTATCTTCAAAACAGTGCAATGACAATGACTCAGAATATTTCGATTGGACGAAATATAATATCAAACGTTGCATTGATGTTATGTCACATAGTAATGTTATAATTATTGGGTAACGATCATTATCGATCAAATTAATCGCCTACATATCGATAAAATAATTTGAAACTGACAGTTTATTATGCGCAAACACCGATATTATTGTAAAATGTTTTCGTGTTAACAGCATCTATTGTGTTATTAAGTTTTGTTACCATTTTATTGCAATAATGAGTTTTATAATTTAACCCCAATCTGAAATTGCATCGATTTTTAAAACAGTGATCGTTTAAAAGCGTTGCAAAAGAGTGTATTGCATTTTTCCATCACCTTCATTATTTATCTAGTTAATTTAATTATTAAATTCAGTAAATTAAGAATTTCACCATTACATTTCATCACGGGGAGGACAAAAGGCGGCTTAAATGGAAAGTGGCGTAAGCAATCGCAATACTTTAATCTTGAGAAGTACTTAAAAGTGGTTGGATTTAGAAATAGAAGTTTTAAAATGACATCGAGATTCGCAATTTACGCGTAGGCGGTTTTTAGCTTGCTGTTTAGTTCAAAATTATTGTTTTTATTTTTTCAAAGATCGTTTTGGGACACTTATTTTCAATGAAGTGCTAACAATATGAACCGATATGAAATTTCTGTCTGGCAACGTCTGTAAAAAATATCGCTTGTGGTTTTCTGATTCAAAGCATTATTTCACAATCAATTAATGGTTTATTCTTACGTGTCTACTTTTTTTCTTAAGTTTACAGTTTCAAAATCTTGCAGCTTATAAGGTAAGTAATTTAAACACACTCTATTTTTAGTTTGGATATAATTGACTTTATCATTATAATTATGCAAATCTGGACGATAAATGATAATGATAAAATGGACGAATCTTTAATTACTATCAAGTTGTGATAGAATACCACTGGCTTACACACCGAAAACCTAGGAAAGACCAATTTCTGCAAAATATTTCCAAACCCAAAAATACAAAAAAAAAAACATTCTATGCAATTCTTACTCATTGGTATTACAGTAACACAGTTCCCAATAGTTTCAATAAAAAATACAGCAACAACACGAAATCAAATTTCGAACACCGTAATCAAAGTTATTGCAATCATAATATTCATATTGTGTACCCCAATGGAAGGGTTCCCTTGCAATCAATCAATACTACAGCCAGCGCGGGCGCAGGTCAATGCTTCCATACAACACGGCCCAAGGTAAAGTGAAAGTATTGAAAGTGCCACTGTTCAAATGCTTTTATTGACCATTGTCTATTTTCAAGGAAAAGTGAAATTTCCTCTTTTTAAATGAAAATTACGTCATCGATTTCAAACAGTTGTTTTTTTCAAATTGATAATTTATGGGAATAGGACTAGGAACGTGATCTTATTGTTTTTAAAACGGTAGAGTAAGTACCTACTTACTTACTCGTAGAAGAGTTAGGTAACACAGTAGCTAGGTACCTACCTAGCTACTGTGTTACCTAACTCTTCTTTCTATTTATATTTCTTCTTTATATTTTTATCAATGGAGCATGGGTGAAGAATTTTAATTAATTTACTTATAATAAGATCGAATTAAGAATCCGAAACAAATTTTTAATCAACGCTCAAACTGTTACGCTACTTATTAATGTTATTATTGTATAATATTTCTGCAATTTGTGTTATTATTGTATAATATTTCTCAAATGTAAATTCCAAAAACCTTTTGTTGAATGGTTTTTGAAAGAAATAATTGCAATAGCATAACAACAATTATCATTGCGTTTAATTATAGGTAACGTTTTATGTGAATTAAGAATTACAAAGTTATGGTGCTTTTGCTTACGTTTATGACGTAACAGAAGATGGGCAAACCATCAATCTTCGCGCTTATCCAGCCAGAAGTGGAGCGGTTGGCCAATTCGCGCTTATATCCAAGTGCTTTCCGAGAATTTCTTCATCAACAATATTTATCGACGCTGAGAGGAATGCTAGATGTCTTCCGAATGATCGTCGCTTGTTTCAACATCAAAACGTGGACGTACGCGGAATGTCACATTCATATTAATGAGTTACGAACGTTTTGGTTTCTTGTAATATCAAACGGAAAAGTCTTATAATGCCAAATCAGTGTAAGCAAACAACCATTTTTGTTTCATATAATGAAAACACAATAAAAGTAAACAATAACAATATAGGCAAAGACGGAAAAATATGTCGAGGTGTGAATGGTACTGGTCTTGAGATAAATCACAATGCAAATACAAATATAATAGTGGATCAACTTCAGTGAAATCTAAATGGGGCACCTCTCCATCTTCAGACATGTTCAAAGGTCACGGAGGTGGAATCATGTCAAAACAAGCAGGAACGCTGGCGAAGCAATAGTTGCATCATGCTGCAATGCAATTTTATGTCGCAGATTTTGTGAATTTAGAGCCTTTAGCGAAAGGTCTAACAAAAATATAGTTTATCATTGCAGAAAAACCAAAACTGTCAGATGCAATTAATTTTTTCGTGATAGTGACATTATAACTTTTTTTTTAATATTAATAAGGAGAGAGTTTCTAGAAATGAAAATAGAAATAATATAAATAAGGAGAGTTTCTAGAAATGAAAATAGAAATGCATTGAATATTGACACAGGATTCAATTCATGCCTAATTAACTTTAATTACTTTGCACGCTTAAAATAAGCTGCTACATCAAATATAGATAACAATAACAAAAACTCGGATGTGTTCCCAGAAATAACTAGCTCAAACAAAAAAAAAAAGAAAACACTGTCACCTTGCCTATTACCCAATCCATTATTCTCAGATCTAGAACACAGTAACTGACTGTTATCCGACACAATAGATGCGAATGATGCGATGCATCCGATAAAATGCATATACACGATTATGATAGCTGCAGCGTCAGGCGTTATTGCGAAATTGCTTTAGAATCTAAACGTTAGTAACAATGTGATGTTTCAGATAGAAACTAGCCTTCAGGTGGATATGTGATCGGAAGTTTTAATTGTACATAAGCAATCGGATTTAATAGAGGAAACAATTTGAAAAGTGTTACAAAATTATGACAACGGAGTGTACATTTAATTTCAGTTGTCTGGTAATATTTTAACGTGTGGCCTGCTTCCTATCTTTACATAAGGGGAAGGTCTGTTTTTCCCTTTTTGTCATTTGCTTTATTGCGAACAATGACAACTACTTCACTAATAGCACTACTTACAACATCATTTAACACCTTGTCTAGAACAATTTCGAAATATGTTAAGAGCATAAAACTAGTTGGCAATTTCATGTGACATTTTTTAATCTACATACAATTTGTGGTCATGTTTTTGCGAAACACTTTTAAAGTTGCCGTCAATTTCAAAGGAACAAAGCTCTTGAAATCTCTTTGAATATTAAGGTAAAACCATTTCATTATCGGTTATTGTATTATACATTGTAATATTTGTAATATCACTTCGTTTCAACACGCCTTGGTATAGCACCAACAATTTTGCCGCGGTGCGTCTAAAAATCGTGACTCTTGGGACAGAATGCAACACCATCCTTACAATCACTATGATTTGGCAAATCCTCATTATTGTGATGTTTGAAACGTAATCGAAAATGGGCAATTATGTCGATGCCATTCAATTGTCCTAAATCGTCATTGGAAAGAACAATAATGCGGCCTTCAGGTTCTAACAACTTGGTATTGCAGTGGCAAGCCGAAAAAAACATAAAGAAGTAAATAGACGGGTAATGTTATCAAAAAGGATTTTCTTCAATCAAATTATTGCCAAACATGGATCGCTATAAATTATTTTTGACGTGATATGCATTTGAAATGGCTTATTATTTTTGCAAGTGACCGTACTTACGACTGCAATTGAGTGACATTACCAATTCGTTCTATAGAGCGAGTACTATACGTTTACTTATGGCATTCTTCTATAGTCTGTGTTAGGCGTTGATGTTTTCTTACTATAAATGGGAAGTCAATGCCGTTAAAAGATTAACATCTGTACTTGGAGGTTGTATGTTTAACTTGTTATATAAGGGGCGTGCTTTATAGCCACTACTATTTGACGTAAAAGCTCAGACACTACAATAGTTGAATAGCTATCAGGGAACCGAAACACTGTGTTTAAAACTTGGTTTAAATATAATATGACTAATTCGACTTGAATTTATACTCAAGGTACGGGCTCGGAATTTGTGTCAATAATTCAAAAAATATGTCACCAATATTAATGAATATTCATAACCACAAATATTGGTATAAAAAACTCTCGTTATTGACACTGCATTCGCCGCTACAAGTGACCTTGATAGCGTTTCGCTTGCCCAGTTGGGTTGCAAAGAAACTTCTTTGTTAGCTAGTGCTGGCAAATTAGCAATACACACCCGAACTGAACTAGTTTAGAACTAGTCGTTTCGAAACGTGTCTGTTTAGTTTATAATAGTAGTACATACTTATTTATCAAATTCAACAGTTACTGGTTCTATTGCTTTTGTTTTTGCTGATATATGATTAACGTTTACTTCATCAGCGGTTGTAAGACTAATTTTAATAATAATAAGTATTTCAACAGTAACTTGTATTTGTTCCAAAGTTCTCATATCTTCATTCATGTTTTATTACTCGTATTCAAATGCAAAAACAGCAATAACAAATAATGAATGAAATAAACCTTTGCAACACTTCGAAACGCTTGTCGATTGCACTTTGTAGTTTATTACAATATCGTTATTGGAATTACATACATTATGTACCTACATAATATGTCTGTAGCTATAGGTACATTAAACTCAAACTCGCTTACTGTAATTATAGTCAGTTGTTCAAGCGATTGTCAAAGCCAGATTATGTGCAAAATGCTATTCACGGACATTGAGTAACGTTTCGAACTTATCAATGCACAGCGGCACAGCTTTGACTTTTGCGTTGTCATTTCCGATTAGGAATAACTTACGCTGAATAGAGGACTGTTAATTAATATGTAGCAGCATTTATTTATGACGCAATAACAAATTGTAATCAACTCTTGAGTCGTCCCTAATTTAAAAATTTCATAAGTTTGAAAACAAAGGGCATTTGAAATATGCAAAGTGGAATATCAAACTAAATCCCTGCAGTAAGTGATTCGAGTATGACGTATGTATGAATCATTATTTTTATTTATTAACATATTTATACTTTATTATACACCAGAAAATACATTAATAAAAACCGGTCAAGAGCGAGTCGGACTCGCGCACCGAGGGTTCCGTACGTTTATATGATGTTGATGATTTCTGAAAAACTGTGCTATTTAGAGACATCGTTTTATTTTTCCTGTAATCTTTACATAAACTTCTTTTAGCGCACCGAGGGTTCCGTACGTATATATGATGTTGATGATTTCTGAAAAACTGTGCTATTTAGAGACATCGTTTTATTTTTCTTGTAATCTTTACATAAACTCCTATTACATAGAATAATTTCAGATTTTTATCTATGCAAACTTCGAAGATAAGAGGGGTAAAAGGTATTTTTTTTTTACATTTTTCATCAAAAGTCGGAAACTATGTTGCCTAAAAAAATAAAAATAAATGTTTGAGAATGTGCAAACAGCGTTCTTTCATATGATGCCCCACATGCCCTAGTAGCCCCACTTATAATTTTTAAGACCCCCTTTCAGTCCCTTTTGCAAAAATGATATTTATTTTTTTTCTTGTTAAAAACTATTCCAAATTTCAAGTTGATAGCATTAGTAGTTCTTGAGATATTCAGGTGTGACAGACAGACAGACTTAGTCTCACCATAAGGGTTCCTTTTTACCATTTTGGTACGGAACCCTAAAAACACTTTGTAGTGAATCTTTTTCCCGTAACCCTATTTCCAGAGACTAGTAACATTAAGGACGTAATGATTATGAGTATAATTTATTATAAAAAAATTGAAATTATAAGCAAATCTATACCTCGTGTCGTATCAAACATGGTATTTTTCACAATATCGCTACTAAGTACAGATAGCGTTGATTGCACAGTAAATTATGAAAGCTTATTAAAGAAGATCTTTAATGCTGAATTATCTTCAGTAAATATCCTTATAAATTGCATCTTAATTTCCTTGCAACAGAGACAGCATGATTTTTGATTAAAAAGCGAATTGGCTTCCCATGCCGTCGAAGAGAAACGTATTACGGTGTAGTATTTTTACTGAGGCAGAATTCTGCAATCTCCATAACTTTGGGTCTGGTAACCATATTTGCATTCGAATGATGGAGCCTGTAATTCGATCCGGTAGAGCTTCTGTATTTTTTTTATCTGTAATTTATTTAAATGTTGTCATCTTTAAAACTGATCGGTACAATCAGCAATAATTTGCGTAAGAACGTGCACACACAATAATTAGTCACGCTTTGTTTTGTTTGAGTTTCAAGATTTGTGTCACAATTTAATTGAACCTCATCATCTGCCTAGCCTGGGTCCTGGGTCAGCTTCCAGTATAACCGGATACAGCTGTACTTTAGATGGAGTGAATGCCTATCTGGCATCCATAACCCAGCTACTGGGTAAAAACCTAGTATTTTTTTAATCCTTTATTAAAAAGAACCAGGTTCTTCGCAGGTTCACTTTTATGGTGTACATAATAAAGAGTATTCTATTCTATTCTTAATAATTAATTACAATCTAGCCTATAAGACAAATAAGCTATTTAATTTAACTTAATTTTTTACTTGATATATATTTTAAAACATTTAAAAGTGTTGATTGTAGTTTTCACAAGTCCGTTCTACTTTCTTAGAGTCTGATATAAAAATATGAACACTTTGTTCATGTCATGTGTTATTATGATCATTGAAATAAGAATCAATTAAATAAAATCCTTTCTGGATTCCGTTCAATCTGAATATCCTAATAGACAACAAGTAATTCCAAGTTATATTTAGATACACGCAAAATTACTTGCAACTTTAATATGACATTTCGAAAAGCCATTCTAAATTTAATTTCGTATGATTGGCTATACTCAAATATGAATGGAACACTCATCAATATGTTCTTACTTCAAAGCAAAAAATGTTGACTATCCCCTAAATACCAAGGGCAAAGATCAGGTAGCAATAACCTCACCATCATATTGTTGCAAAGAAACGTATATTTAATAAACCCTTTGTAGAATCGGAGAATGCAAATAAAGCAAAACCGCAGGGGTCATAAACCATTGGTAGCGACATTTGAAAGAGGATTGTGTTTCTTTTTTGTTTTTGTTGCATCATCATGCGTCAATTCTATCTATTCACCGTGGAGCTAGTTATTAAAAATAACACTTGAATTACTTCTGTCAATGCTCAACCAAAAAGTTGTTATATGTTCTACAGTAGGCTTAAACCGTGACATTCCGTTTCATAATAGAGTGATTGACCTTAACTTAACCAAAATGAACAGTAAGGTTGCAGGTTCAAAATATTTAATTTAAATTTTCATTAATAATGTTACCCTAGACCATTCAGCTAATAGATTCAAGATTATTATTTAAACGCATGTTGATTGACTTATGAAAACTATTACGATGAAACCAATAAGTAGCTTTAAGTATTCATTGAATGACATTAAATACGTTGCAATTATTGTTAATACCAAAGTTAAATTTGAGGTCAAAACGGTTGTTGAAGTTGCAGTCCGATCGATCAAAAATTAATTATAAGTCATAATCATAACATTGAACAATAATCGTATTTATAGCATCGGCCATTTTAACTCTTCAACAACATCATTAGATCCTAATTTGCTTTTAAATCTATTTACTAAATATTAATAAGCTTTAATACCTTATTTTTTGTTACCTTTACTTGTTTGTTATGAAAACTTTTGTTGATGGGAAAATTATTACACAAAAATAAATAGTTTAAGTCAAACAAAATATCATAAAAAGTTGTTAATGGTTTAATCGAATTAATGTAAAGATTCGATCATTGACCCACAGAATGTTATATTGTAGAAGATTTTAATATGTATGTGTAGACATAATATTAATCTGACCTACTTGTTCAGTTTTATACAAACCGGCTTTAGCACGCGAGTCCACTTAAAAAAAGTAGGTATTAAATTCATGTAGGTATTAAGTTTTAAAAATAAGTGGCCTGTTTCAAGATTAGAAAATAACAATGATTTTTAATTTATCCGTAAATAATAAATCAAGATCACTCTTAATTATCATGGAAGTACAGTCAAAAACTCTTGCGGCTGACAATTTAAATCAATTTTTTCTGACATAAGCGTAGCCTTGTCAAAGTATATTAAATAATAGGTACTTATTATTGGTAGAGAATGGCCTACAATTGTCACTGATTTGCGGTTTACAAAAACTAGGACTTAAATAAACACGTAGATACTCAAAAAAGTCTGAAATTGTGTCAAATATGACTATTCTAAATCTTTACCGAAATTGGTTAAAAACGTGTCTACACGTTAGTAGAGTTTCCAGACTTATAGCCGACAATTTTGTTCTTGTACTTACCTCATTGTTGCAATTAATCTATGACGTATTTTTTTGGCAAAAACCACTCTAAGTACCGGTTATTTCTGTGGGTATTATGTTAGGTAGGCATACCTAAGTTTAATTTGCCAAATTGCATAGGTTGGGACAGTCCCATACTGAGACATGAGACAATGCTATAAAGATTTTCTTTTTCAGGCGTCTTCTTTTAATATTAATAATTAATATTTATAATTTCTTTTAATATTAATAATTTATATTTTCTTCTGGGTAGTACTCCATCGTCGACTTTGTCACAGTCACCTCTGCCCTAGACTAAGGGTGAAGAGCAAACCCATCCTAAAATAAATAAAAAAAAATATCATTAATTATTATCATTTACTGCAGTCAATGGGGATGGCAATTGATAGACCAACATAGGTGAAGTGAGCGTGGAGTGAACTGTCAGTGAGGGATTGACACTATTAACAACGCACTTCAAGCTCACCTCACCCACGTTTACACGTTGAGATTTTTTCAGAATAGATCGGCAGGAGACATAATCAGCTTCTGGAGCCCGGTGGGCTGGTTGGAATAACCACCGGCCGCCATGGCCCACGCACAATGGTCCACATGAAGGACTAAGTGCGGAAACCAAACCCTATAACATAGAATATAGCAGTTAACCCGTCTTAAGGAGTGGACGTAAACGGGCTAAAGCTTTATTTCCCGCATTCTGTTTTCTTGAATGAGATTTATTTATTGAATCGTGTAAAAAACCAATGAGTTGTCAGATAATTATTTTGAGAATACGACGACGATTCCTAACTCATAACATCGTACTTTAAAATATGAATCAAGACAAATAATCCGAAGAACTGCTATTACCTAAAAATACGAGGAAAAGGTCTTAAATGTTTAAAGTGCTTTAAAATTATCCCCAGTAGGCACCCACCAAGAAATGTTTTTTTTTTTCTGCGAATGATTGACATTTTCCTGTTTGGAAAGATCGTTAGTTTAGGTTCATTCTCGGAAAGTGACTTACGTGATTCATTCATTTATTTTTGTTTGAGTTTAACTATGTTTCTGGTGACAATAAAGTTAACTAAGTAAGTACTTAATTAGCAAAGTACACAAGTTTAAATAAAATAAGATAACATGATTGAAAGACTTTCGTTTATTTTTATTTTTGTCAAAGCGCACTATTTGAACTAATTTAAAGTCCAGATAATTTCGTTGATGTGCATTTATCCTTGTGTTACATAAACTAATGAGAACAAACACGTGTCGTGTATCATTAACCCCCTTTACAAGCTTTCAGACACATCCACAATATATCCACGTACGTGCAACAAATCATCAATATCAATAACATTCACTCTTACTGACCCAGCTCAAACTGACTGACATTTAATCTCATTCAATTAAATGTTATCTCTAAACATTCGTTTTTAGAACCGGGCCCCGTACATGAGCACCAATTCAAATTGACAAGCTTATGTATGATATAAGAACGAATTACTTCATACGTAATCATGAAATGTCATTTGAACATCAAATTGGTGATGGGAAGCTGAAAATGTTAGTTTCATGCATGACTTAATTAATTTAATAATTGGTGAAAAAGACGGAAGCGCTTATTTCGGTCAGGAAAGGTTTGTAAGGATTTTTAGTAGTACCCTCAAGTCCCACAAAAAAACATGCTTATAAAAAACTTTTTACAAAAAAATAATAACCGACTACCAAAAATAACACTACAAAGTGGAAAATAACTTTAATTTCGGAAGTGGGTGTCTTTGGATCTGTATTTGAGTTTTTTTGCCACCGACTTCGGAAATTAAAGTTATTTTTCACTTTGTAGTGTTATTTTTGGTAGTCGGTTATTATTTTTATGTAAAAAGTTTTTTATTTTTCACTTTTTAGTGGGTAAGTTTTGAATTTATCTAAGTTACAATAGCCTAATGTTAACTGCTAATTACCTTTTACAAAATATTGCTTTTCCCGATGCTGGGACGTTGATTGTTAAGGAGTTCTCCTGGTAAGAACCAGGAGAACTGCCACTCACCATATGCATAGTGACGAGCATAAATTGCTTAATCGCAACCCGTTAAATAGGTACTCATTATTATATTGTTCCGGTGGCCATCTGTGTTCTCCATCATCAGTTCCACTTCACCAAATGGTGCTTTCAGAGAGCAAATGCACGAGTTACTATAAAAAATACCCAAATCGCTATAGGTTTGCATATAAAATTTGAGGGTTTCCCTCGATTTCCTTGGGATCCCCTCATCAGATTCTGATTTGGTGGCAATGGGACCACCTCGAGAGTATACCCTTTCAAACAAAAAAAAATTTCAAAATCGGTTCATAATTGACGGAGTAATCGCGTAAAACAAACATACAAAAAAAAAAAAAAACACATTCGAATTGAGAACCTCCTCCTTTTTGGAAGTCGGTTAAAAATAGTAGATTGTTGCACCGAGCGCAAAGTGAGTTAATAATTAGTCTGAAAAGGTGCGTGATCTACTTTTCTTTCAACTAATCAATACAATCAAACAATCTACCTACCGTGATAAAATATACCTACTCAAAATGAAAACAAAGTTTTTCACCAAGTCGGTTTTATTCAGCCGAATTTTTTTTTCAGCCAGTACATTTTATATTAAACATAATGGGAGAAATTAAACCTCTGTAGTAAATTTATCTCTAAATAAAAAATAAAAACAGTGCAGCAATGAGATTACATACAACATTTCTGCACTGTTTTGGTTCTAAGCAAAAAATACGTGCTTTGTAGTGATTAATGATAACATTACTACGTAGTTGAAAGAAAAATATATTTCCTTAAACATGCTTTAGGATGAAAATACTATTTTTTTATTTACCTAGATAAAATATGTAGGTAAATTTATTATATCTTCTCTACTGCTCGTTGGTCTAGTGGTAGCAACCGCTACTGCTGAGCATCAGGTCCTGGACAACATAAATCTGAAGTATCGGCAGAATGTTCGGTCGGCAGTTACTTGACTATGGCTAACTATGGCTGACTACGGCGAAACGACTTCTTGGCGGGAAAGTGAAGCGTCATGTTCAGCAGTTTGTTTAATTTTCCAAAATTTGTGTTTATCCGAATATTAATGTGTAATAATGGTGGATTATTAACCATTAAGTGTTTGTGAACGTGCATTAGTGTAGGCAAATGAAACAAAACAGTGCAACTTCGCTTCAAGTTCTCTCAAGTCAAGAAGTCCGCGTGAGGTCTCAGTAAAGTGCCACATCTTTACTGAAACTCAAGGGGAGCGGGCGGGGATATCATCATCATGCATTCATTTCATCAATAATAACAAGTTTTGTAACTAAATAAAGACTTGGCCAAAAGCTCCCAGCAACCAAGCCATTAAAACATTAAATAAAAAATAAAATAAACTACGGGGAAAAGAAAACAACAGTCAAAGAGATAAACTAAAGTCATAATGTGACTTGAAGTCGGGTAAGGATTCAAAGTCAAAAAAGGAAACTAAGGAAGTTATAAAAATGCCGAACATTCGGCCGATACTTCGGGTTAACACTTCGGAATGGACCCCCTGGGTTCCATTCCCATTCCCACATGTCAGACAAAGTGATATTGGGTTTTTATATATGGAATTTTACAGTAGCAGCATGGAGCCATGATTTGTGCCCGGTTAATGGCAATAGGCTCGCCCCCTATTACATGGGACTTAAACATAACTGGTGGAATGTGGGTGTACACCTCTGCCCAACCCTTCGGGGATACAAGGCGTGATGTTATGTGTTATTATTATATCATCAGAACATAAATTCTACAGTTACTATGTAAGAAATGAAAATCTAAACGTAACGTTAGTATTGTGTCATAAAACATTTGAATGTACATTTCACGCAAGACATGACGGGCATCTGCAGCGTTTTTTTTTTCACTCATAGTTGTGAATACAGACTGCATTCACCGACTACATATTCATAGCCTCCGTAGTTATATAACTTTTAAATTACATGGAACTGTAATTAAATACAAAGTAATTTAATATGCAGCATCTTCCATTTTTATGGAGGTATCTAATCTGCATATTAAAAAGATGATTCATCAATAACGTTCAGTCTTGTTTTGTACATGTATCAAAGAGAAAATATATTTTTGAAACAATGTCTAAATTGTATGCAAAAGACATAAACGCGTTAGAACTGCTCAAGGCTCCCGCAGACAGGCGTGACGCGACGGGGCGACGCAATAGGGTATTTTACTCTATACGAGAAAAAATCTAATTATTGAGATAGCTTAGGCAAAAAGCTGTCGGAAAACGTTAGTTTTAGTTCATAAAATAGCAAACTACATTTTAAATTTCAATACAACTACACAACTACAGTTTAAGCTTTCTTAATCTGTTTCATAACACCATTAAATAGTAGTCGCCATGTTATTACGTCATAAGGCTATGTGAACTTAGAAGTGTCAACTGTCAACTATCAGCGTACCAAAACATCACTGCATTGTTCACAGCCAACTGACGTCATGACGACAGAGCAATATAGCGTCCACTACGTCCAGCGTTTTCGTCAAATTATGCGCGAAAGAAAATGCAAAATTTTAATGCATTTTTATGGCACTTAACAATTGAATAAAAAAAATTTGATTTTTATTAGTGGTTCATTAGCACTATAGAATCTAAATAAGACAATTTTCAAAAATGGGCGTAATGCCCTATTCTGGTAGTGTTCATAAAAAATGTTCTACTAGAGTCGCGTCGGCGCGTCGCACCTGTCTGCGGGAGCCTTTACTTATAACAGGCCTTGCCATTAATATAATCAGCCTATAATGTCCCCACTGCTGGGACACAGACCTCCTCTCTGTGACAGGGACAGGGAGTGGGCCGTAATCCACCACGCGGGCCCAGTGCGGGTTGGCAGATGTCACATGTCTTCGAATTTGGCCTTGTCATTGATTTATCCAAATTCCTAACTTGAAGCGACAAACAACATAGCAAGTTTATGATTGAGCTCGCATTAATAAATAAAAATGTAAGCCGCCCCTAGACATAAAACTGTACAAGCACATTGTAACCTGACAAGTTACTTACCTATAACTTCAATACCTATACATATTTAAAGGCATTGCTAACAGGGCAAGCGCACCGAAGCGGGCGTAACCAACGCGCTGCACAATGGGCGCCAACCTTGGACAAATGGCATTTAACTCCGCTCGTGTCAATCACCCGTAATGTGATAAATGCTTTCACCAATTGTTTGCTGGCCCGAATAATGGATCAAACATTTGACATTTGCGATTATCGATGTGGGTCAAGAACGAAATTGAAATGATAGCAGTGACATGTGTTTTGCGTGGTCAAAGTTGCATAGGTATCTCCGAAGGATTAGGCAGAGGTGTACCTATGGTACAACCACATTTCGCTTATTATATTTAAGTCCCATGTAGCAGGGAGCAAGCCTATTGCCAAAAAAGATGATAATTGACAACAATTTATTTGTTTAGCATTCCTGATTGGCTGTACAAATTTAACAACATTTGTCACATAAGATTCCCACACTCCAATCAATCTGCTTCCAGTCTTACCAGATACAGCTGAATACCAGTATTTTACATGGAGCGACTACCTATCTGACCTCCACAACCCAGTAACTGGGTAATACAATACCCTTTGGTAAGACTGATTATTATTACTGATCAAACTCTCTATAAACTAATAAAGCTGAGAAAAAAAAAAAAGACTGATTATATCAGACTGTCAAAGATCTATGAATGACAGCCGGACCAATGGCTTAACGTGCTTTCCGATGCACGGCGGACTCTCGGTATGTAAAGATGGTCACCCATCGACGGACCAACCCCGGCAAGCGTAGCTTAACCTGTTGAATTGACCCATGCGACTGTTATTTAATTAGCCACGAGCTCCTCACAAAGTCAAAGTCAAATTGTTTATTTCAAATAGGCACATATAAGGCACTTTTGAACATCAATATTTACAAAAAAATTGAATTGATTCTAGTCGCCCACAGTCGTCACACACAACATTCCCACACTCCATTTATTATTTAATGATATGATACAAATTATACAACGTGCCGCTACAATGGCGATTCATTTAACTTTTTAAGCTTTTAACACACGGGTAGGGCTTTTTCTTCGTTCACCGTCAGCAAGCCCGCGCCTACAGTGGCCAGGAATCAGCCTGTGACTCCCGACGCCACGGACACGGGTAGGGCTAGTGGCCAGTAATCATACAAAAATATAATAAGATAAAAATAATGAAAAATTTCAAAATAAATAAATAATAAAGATCTCTCCTTTTTTCAGTTCGCCTACTCCTTGCACGTTATATGTTTTAATTTCATTGATGCGATGTTATGATCCCGGAAAATGACCTCTGCGCTACAGTTCTTTAAGTACAGGTTGCTCCAAGATGCTCTTTTAGAAAATTGAAAATAAATCAATAAATAATACCGTTTAATTAAAATAAAATATCTTCATCAAACGTAAAGGCGAAACCGTATACGTGTATTAAATTAATGCGGCACGCTGTATACGACACAAATATGTTCATAACATTCTACAATATTATGCACGTGCGAATGCAGTTAATGAGTTGCTGCTTATTAAACGGTCGTTGTTCTCTAAACGTCACACGTCATTCACTAATTACACGCTTATCATATCATTAGCATAATAATCACGTATTTTTCGTAAACTATTTCTCTACGAACGAGTATTGTTAGCAAAAAATCCTCGGCCTTCGAAAAATGTGCAATCGATTACCGGTTCCCAAATAAAATCAATAACGATACGATGCGTGCGATTCGGAGCGTGCGCGGGCGACACGGCGAAACTGTAACTCACGCGAAAGTGAAACTTGGAGCATGTTGGATGATGCCTCCTTACGTAATCGCACATCGGCTGAATCGAGATACACAACTCGATTACACGATTCAAAACACCATTCCGGGAAATCGAGTGCAGAATCGTAGCAGCTACTTAGTGAGTTTGCACATCCCTCGCAGATGCCGATAGAATACTTAGCGTTTATGTGTTAAGGCGCGGTGTTACCTCAATATTCACAAAAACTGGTTTCTTGGATAGTCGAGTATGACGTAATGCAATGAAAATATCCGAAAAATACAGTGGTCAGAAAAGGGTTTATAGAAAAATTTTAACCGAATAGAATAGTAAAATATAGTTTGATATTCCCAATATTTTTTTTTGAAGTAACTTCACAAAAATAAACTTTTGCGTCGAATATCTCTGTATTTTCAGCGAAAAAAACTTTTTTTTTTAGGATTCTAATAGCATTAGCTTTGTTTTAAAACTTTAACCGGACAATTATTTAATCTAAAGTGTATATTCCGAATAATTTAAATAAAACCCGTAAAATATATGCCCATTCGCAGGTTAGTCACATCGTCAACACAAATGTTTATTCAAGTTTCAACCTTATTTGAAGCGGTTGTGTGAGTGCAGTTGCAGCGTTTAAAATCGTAGTCAGTCCACGCCTTAAGAAATATTTCTATTCCGCAATACGTATTGCAGATGCCAGTTTAAATAAAACCACTCAGAAAATGTTTTCAGCTAAACAATCGATGACATTGACCTTACTCGTCGGATCTCATAAATCACTCTCGCTTCGTTGGAGCTGTCAATGCGAGTCATCATTTCAGCCGAAAGACGTCCACTGCTGGATATAGGCCTCCCCCAAAAAAGAGGGGGGGGGGGGGGTTGCCATAATCGCCACGCTTGGCGGGGTTGACGATCGTAGTATGGTGTTAAAATGCACAGATAACATTATAATAACATCGTATCTCTTTTTATTTTACTATGTGAACTTCACTACATAGTATAAAGGCTTCTGTATACCAGCGCGACTTGTCGCCCGACGCGACACGGCACAAAGGCCCCGCGTGTCGCGGGACGAGCGGTGCCTTTGTGGCGGGTCGCGACGCGCGACAAGTCGCCCCGGTATGTAGAAGCCTTAAAACAAAGTCGCTTCCCGCTTCCTGTCTGTCCCTATGTATGCTTAGATTTTTAAAACTACGTAACGTATTTTGATGCGGTTTTTTTTAATAGATAGAGTGATTCAAGAGGAAGGTTTATATGTTTATAAAAAGCCAAGTAGGCGAAACTGCGGGCAGCAGCTAGTATATAATAAAATAAATAAATAAACACGTAATTAGGTAAATCTAAAAATTGAGATAGACACAAATTGGAGCGTAACTGGGACTTAATACATTTAAAACGAGTATAACTACGACTACAATGGATGCTAACTCTAGGTATACATGAAGTTATTTTTATTCTAGGTGAGCTTTTGTATTCAATCCGTTGTCTAAGTATAAATCGATCGTATCTCGATTCAAGGCGCGCAACTATCTCCTCCGTTGACTTACATAATTTTTTATAATTGTCTTTTCACACAATCGCATAACTTTATTCTTCCTAGGTACTTCTCGCATGCTGTGGCTTTTTGTTTGTTCACTTCCGAGTTCACGCTTTTAACGTGTTGGGCTGTTTTTTGTTTAAACAATTACGCGCCCTAAATTAATATTGACAATCGGAGCCAATCGAGATGGAATTCCTTTTGTGTGTCATTAAATAGTAATGTAACGGAAGTATTCAAATGTGCTCGTGATTGATATTGTTTACAGAGTAATATACCACAGCATAGGTAATGTTAATGTATTATAATTTACCTTCATGTTTAATTAAATTAATATTGGTACTAGTAGCTCTAACTCCAACGTATAAAATCGTAAGTCGAGGATTCAAAAAGCACACAAAAACCGAATTCCTCAAAGTTATGGTAAACTTCATTACTGTAACTAAATCAATTAATAAATTCACTGCATGAAAGATTGCTTACAATTGTTTAATACACTAGAAGATTTACCAAAATTACCTCAGCCTAACCCTTCGGGGGTATTAGGGCGTGATGTTATGTTATTTACCTAAAATGTGACCGTAGACAGTAATTACAGGGAAACTTATTGCCCAAGACAGCAGTCGTTGATCTATTATATAAAGTATATAAATTATTATCTCCTTTAATTAGATACATATAAATTATATTTTTAAATATTAGAATACATAAAAAAATATAAAAAATAGTTGTCCACCGGTATCGGGAGCAGGGTCCAAGCTACCGGTAGTTAGGGCTCCAGAAATGAAATGAATGAAATGAAATCGTTTATTCTGTAAATAGGATATTAGAATCACTTTTACACGTCATATATAAAATAAAATAAATAACCTAGATGTAGCCGACATTTCCTATCTGACTACCCCTGAGAAGAAATGGCGAAACAAACTCAGGGGTCAAAGTCTCTTTTAAAGTCCAGACATAATCTTGGTCAGATCATGTGAGGACCATGTAGATCCGTGTCTGAAATGGTATTTTGAGGAAAGAACCACACAAATTTGAGTGGACCTGTCCAATCAGTGTAAGCATCTGTCAGTAATCGTGCAGCTCAACTCAAGACTTAAAGAGCTCAACGACTATACGAACAATACCAAAGAAAGGACATTTGGGTAGGCCGCATAAAGCGCTCAAAATGCCAGATCATCATTAAAACTACTGAGAAAAAAAAAAAAAAGAGAGAGGAACCTCCTCACGATGCGAGCCGTATCGAGGAGTACTGCCTTCTGAATCAGGCCCTTGATCCAACCACCGAGAGATGTTAATCGAGACTTTATTATTATTATATAAAGTACATATGTGGGGGATAAGACTTGTGGCAAAGTAACAACAGTCGCACGCGTCGATCGTTCAGGTAAAGCTCCGCATGCCGCGATTGGTCCATGGATGGATGACCATCTTTACATACCGAGACTCCTCCGTGCCTCGGAAAGCACGTTAAGCCGTTTTTCCCGGCTGACATTAGTAGATCTTTGACAGTTGTTACCGACATAGCATGCAGAATAAGCAAGCTGAAGTGGCAGTGGGCTGGCCATGTTTGTCGAAGGACCGATGGCCGGTGGAGCAGACGAGTCCTGGAGTGGAGACCGCGTATCGGCAAGCGTAGTGTGGGACGCCCCCCAGCTAGATGGACCGACGACCTTAAAAAGATGGCTGGGACAGACTGGATGCGGAAGGCGGAGGACAGGATGTTGTGGCGCAGTCTGGGAGAGGCCTATGTTCAGCAGTGGACTGCTATAGGCTGTGTTGATGGGTTGTCAGAAGCCCGAAAGTCTAACAACCAGTCTTATCAAGGGATATCGTATTACCCAGTAACTGAGTTGTGGAGGTCAGTCAGGCAGTCGCTCCATGTAAGATATTGCTATTCTGCTGCACCTGGTTAGACTGGAAGCCAACTCCACCATAGTTGGGAAAAGGCAGGCAGATGATGATTATACAGGGTGTTTGGTGCATCGTGTGCCAAATTGAAATGGTCGACTGAAGGAGTCATCCGCTAGCCTTTTAGACCCTTTAACACCCCTCATGCTCTGTGGATTTTTTTTTATCGACTTTTTATTGTTTTCCAAAAAAAAGACCCAAATTTTACATTCAAATACAGATTTTAAAAAAAATATAAGACGGGCACATCGGTCACTAATTCGGGCAGGTCATTTTGTAGGAATTCCAGGTAGTCTTCGCCATTGAGATTATCGGGCAGGTAATGCGGTCCAATTACCTGATTCCCAATCACTCCTGCCCAAACGTTTACACTAAACCTTCTTTGAGAAGATTTCTGTCTTTTAACACGTGGGTTTTGCGTTTTCGTTGTCCAGTGGTGCAAATTGTGTAAATTGAGGATCCCATCCTTGGTAAATTTGGATTCATCCGTCTACAGTATTCTTTTTAAAAAATCAGGATCATCCACATCCGTGTGTAAAAGAAACCGACAAAAAGCCACTCGTCTCTCAAAGTCGCCACCCTCAAGACCTGCAACAAACAAAAAACTCTTTTAAATTTCTCTTGGGCAATAAGTAATTGCACAAGAAAGGACCCGCTATTCGTGCTAATAGATTCACTACCTGGAAGTGACGCCATACCATACCCATTACCTGCTAAACAAAGGCAAGGTCAAACAAAGCTTGCACGGGTTTAAAGTTAGTTTAAAATTACGTACCTTGCACCGGAGTGTAGTGGAATGGATGCTTTTTGTTTTGACGAAGTACTTTCCACACTTTCCATATTGAAATATCAAGATGTGATGCCACATTTCTAATGCTTCTTGTAGGGTCTTCCTCAAAAAGTGCCAGTATTCTCTCGTCTACTTCAACATTATGTCGCACAATATGGCCCCTTGGTTCATTAAAAGTAACACTGCCAGTCTCGCGTATGCGTCGGAATGTGTCTTGGAAGACTCTGCGGCCAGGTAATCGTCTACGAGGAAAGCGTTCCTGGTAAAGTCGTTGCGCTGCACGAGCGACGCCATTAGCGGCTCCGTAAGCCATCATGATGTCCGCATATTCTTCGTTAGAGAATGTCGCCATTGCAATAACAAAAAACTCAAAGTTTAACAATAACAACAAAAATTAAACAAATGTAACAAGAACCAGCAAAACTTAACGATAACAAAGTAATAAAAGAATCGCGGAGTATGGTGAACTAGCACACACGTTAGGTAGCAGAGGCAGTCATGAGTCTCGACTAAAAAAATGGCGGGTTGGGCGGCGCGATTTGTTCAAACCGATTTAAGGTATGCAAGAAAGAGATAGAAGATAGATTTTACTGTGAAAGAGTGAGAAAACAAATTTTACCTCTTTCTCAAGTAACAGTTCCGCAATAAATATTTTTTCATTAGAATTTGGAATGTAGTTTTATGTGACTTGATTCACAATTCTAGCGAATTCACAAAGTTGTTAAAATACTTTTATGGCATGTGGCACATCATTAGAAAGAGGATAGACTGGAGAATTAATGAGGGAGTTGGAAGATCCCGGTCGCTTTAGGTTTTTATTTGTAGCCTTATAAATAGCTGTAACATGTACAGCTTTAATTTAAGTTTTACCTTTGCGAGTGAATTAAAATAAAACTAGGTGACTAATATCACTAATTTTGTATTTAACAGTATTCTTAAACAATACACATCGAAATAAAATTAAAATTCAGAGTCTACGCCTTATATTTTTTTTTAAATCTGTATTTGAATGTAAAATTTGGGTCTTTTTTTTGGAAAACAATAAAAAGTCGATAAAAAAAAATCCACAGAGCATGAGGGGTGTTAAGGGGTCTGAAAGGCTAGCGGATGACCCCTTCAGTCGACCATTTTAATTTGGCACACGATGCACCAAACACCCTGTATAAAGTATATAATAATAACAATAAATCAATTGAATTCGAACCAGAGCGGCCATCCTTGAAGCGACTCAAATTATTGGCATTTAGAATGCCATTGTTTGGAATTATTCTTTAATTAAATTATACGTGTAAGCACAAAATAAAGGGATTTTTACAGAAGGTTTAAGAACTATATAACTTGTTAAGCTCACTACAAAACCAATTCAGGGGGACTATATCGCACCTCTGCTCAAATAGTGTCGCAAGTCAAAAAAATCAGTCTAATGTATGACACTATTTGGGACAAGATTTTGATGTTTTTGAAACGAATGGAACAATAAAAGAATTTGGTTTTTCTTGAGTTGTGACACTAGGTATTTGAGCGGAGGTGCGATATGTATTTGCATTCTTTCTGAATTGCAGACTATGCAGAGACAACATACACTAACACGTTTTCTACAGAAAACAAAAGCATTATCAGTTTTTTTTTTTTAATTATTTTGTATGTGGACTCCATTGTCTGCACATATACTCCCATTCGGTTCGTTGTGCGTGGTGGGTCCTGTCTATGTCTAACATAGCCAGCATTGCTCCGCCCAGTCAGTTGTTTTTAAAAGTGAACCTTTTTACACTTTCGCTTTGTTTCATGCGTTTTTGATGATTCATGTTTCCCCTCGCTTTTTGTAGGAGCGATTTCGTGAAAAGGGACGGAAGTGTGTAACAGGAAGTGACAAATTAAGCATGGAATAAGTAAGATCTTTTTAATAGTATGGAATTAGTGTATTCATGGAATTTGTAAGTAAGGTCTATATAGATTTTAAGTAGATGGGGTAATCTCTTTCGCTGCTCAGTTGCTTATTACCAAGGTGAGATGTCAGTGAGTTGTCAGGTGACGGAAGGAACACGGGTGGGTTTTAGTTAGCAAAAGTCTGACACGCCCTCCCGCTCAGCCCAGAGCGGGAGAAGTTATTTGATAATTTCACACCCAAAAAAAAAAAGAAAGTGTTTCACATCATATGCGACTACCTGTAAGGTTCACTCGTTTTTCTTTTGCCCAATTTTCCCTGAACATATTGATCAAAACAAATACCGTTTACGACCCTTATACAACATTATTTTTAGTATATCGCACCTCTGCTCAAATAGTGTCACAACTCAGAAAAATTGTAAACTCTTATAATGTTCCATTCGTTTCAGAAAACTTCAAAATCTTATCTCAAATAGTGTCATACTTATGACTGATTTTTTTGACTTACGACACTATTTGAGCGGAGGTGCGATATGCGAAACCTGAATATACTCGTAGTTTGTTCAGAATAAGGAACTGAATCGATTTCAATCATTTTTACACCATGTTATATTTAGTCCTTTAGAGGTATGAGGAACAGGGTGTAAAGTTCACTCATACTCTATAGAAAAGGGAGGATCCTCCGACCGCCCGACGGTTAATGTCGGGATGTTGTATGTATGCTAGTTGCGCGGTAAACTCTGCTTGCGCGATGCAGGATTTTGCGTGACGTCAGTGTGACGCGTTGTTCGCATGTGGCGATGTTGATGCCGCTACAGTCCCAAATATTTAAGTGTGATGGAAAATGTTATCACCATTTAATTACTTACAATACAATCGCCGTACGGTTAGGTACCTACTGCCAAATTATTATCAATGAGTGCAAGACGACCCACCCTGGAGGCGCGGGGGCGCCATTAGCATGTTTTTGTACTGACAACCCGGTAACATAACAACCTTATAACTTTGTGATTTTTCATGATACAGTTTTGAAATTTCGTACATAGATTCTTTACATAAAAATACTAGACACGTGTTTCAGGTTTCGCATATACTAAAACTAATATTGTATATTTTATGAATAAACCTTCTGCACTTATATATTTTGTGTTGTTAGGTTAATTGCCCGCAGTGTAATTAAAACAGTTGTTTGGTATAAGTAAGGCTCTGTTTGTTATCTGTGAAGTATTCATTGCCCCCATGTCACGACTTAACCATTTATTTGTATTTATAAGTGTGTGCCCTTTGGATAGTCTATTTGTTTTATTGAGAAAATTAAATAAGTACTTCATTTTCATTGGTTTAGATTTGTATCTACAACGTGCAGCTTTAATTATTTATTTATTTATTTTATTTTTTATATTTTACAGAAAGCTTACAGACTAATAACACGATTAAAAATCATTCGTAGGTAATTAATTTGCTAATTACAAGCTTCCACATGTATACATCCAATTACAAGTACTTGCGTTGACTAATGTACGTTAACAGCGATTTGCAATCCAAGTGAAATTAAAAAAAAAAAAACATTTTTATTTTGGTAATAAAAGAGAAACGTAAATGAAGAGAAAACACAAATAAAAAACAAAAAAAAAAAAAGTAAGCAGGGCCTATTGAGAATTAGCCGAGTCGTGCAAGATCAAAACAGTTAAATCATACATATACCCACATAAAATTACATAAGATATCACAAACCGAACCATTTGGCAGTTAATCATGAAAATCTCTAAAATATTCCTTAATGGTGACATTAATTTAATACCCCTATACGGTTTTGAGTTTTTTTTTATGAAGAAATTTTAATTTGATTAAACGTTATTATTTATTGATTTATTAACAACTAGCTTCTGCCCGCGACTTCGTTCGCGTGGAAGTCGTAAGTCATCACAATATACAAATAACAGTCACATTTTTATAAAAAAACTGCCTCTTTCGTCTTTTGGTCGCAAGCGCTACTGTTGGGAATGAGGTCCTGGGTTTGATTCCCGTGTCAGGCAAAGTGATAATGGGTTTTCCGTCTGGAAATTCTCAGTTCAAGTCCGCAGTCTGAATTTGTGCCCGGTTAGTGGCAATAGGCTCGTTTATTAACAATATTCTAAAAAAGCATTTTAGAGCAACCTGTACTTAAAGAACTATAGCGCAGAGGTAATTTGTCGGGGTCAAGGATCATAACATCGCATCAATGAAATTAAAACGAATAATCACTAACACACACAAATACAATTCAAGCTATACATTTCCAGTATAAGCGACCTCGCATTGTATAGGATTTCCATACAATGACAGGTCAGCATAATATACTGGAATTATATAGCTTCATAAATATGTAGCCGTGTGAAAATTTCAAATGTATAAGGTTCAAAAGATAACTAACAGACGGACGGACGGGCAGCGGAGCTTTAGTAATAGGGTCCCGTTGGCAATCTATAGAAGTCTAAAAAAAATCTGCATTCTAAAACAAATAAACATCATGCATCGCCCACTTTTGTTCACAATTCTGCAGTAATACCTACATAAGCTTTTTATCTATCCACTCATCAAAATAACTTACATTATTATCCTCACTTACTGTGATTTATTTCAGTTAATTACATTTATTTTGATTAAACTTCCTTTTATTCATAAATTTATTTCAGTTAATTAAATTTATTTTGATTAAACTTACTTTTATTCATAAATTCTTAAATAATATAGTTTGAAAGATAGAGTAACAATAAACAATAAATATTCTATTCTATTGATTTGAACTATGTTCTTTTGTAACACACTGTGAAAATTTCAAATGTATGCCTATTATAGTTCAAAAGGTTCAAAAGATACAGCCCTGTGACTAAAAGACGGATGGACGGGCAGCGGAGCCTTAGTAATAGGCAATTTGTTGGCGATTTACGGAACGCTAAAAAACATACTTACTGCATTCTAAAACAAATAAACATCATGCATCGCCCGCGTTTTGTTTACAATTCTGCAGTAAGTAATACATACTTAAAGCTTTTTATCTATCCACTCATCAAAATAAGTTACTTTACTATCCTCACTTACAGTAAGATTCACGAAAGATGACCACGGCGCAGAAAGCATATTTAGGTCCCTTTGGAGGTGCGAGGTGAGGCGCTTGCGGAATGCGTCAAGACCGGAGCGACGCCATTGGTGGGCAACCAACCTTAAAATATTATTTTGTCTTAAGTATTTTCTTCATGAGTGTAGCGAGCGCAGACGGCCGCCATTTGTGGTCATCTTTCGTGAATCGTACTGTACTTGCAACAGATCGTATATTATACAATATCTGAACATAAAATTGTATAACAAAGCGAGTAATCTGCAGTTATCAAATCATCATAAAGTGAGTGTATTACCTACGATATTCTATGGTAACAGATTGTTATATGATTTAAAAGTTTATTACGTACTTAGAACTCTACTAACATAGTTTAATATGGATTCATTTCCGTGTTGATCTATAAAATACGAAAACCCAATGAGGAAGTTAAAACGTGGTTTAAGTGAAGATTAAAGGCTCCCGGCTCCCGCAGACAGGCGCATAGGCGCGACGCTTACACTAGAACCACAATTTTTATGAAAACTTCATGGAATGTGTCGCACTGTGCATCGCGCTGCACGAGCCTTAAGGGGTCGATAACCGACTTTTAATGATTTTATACTGAAGATCACGTCTAAACGAGTAGTGTTAATGGTTTGAAAAAAATATATGTTAAATTAGAGCACATTCACAATAATTTAATATGTGAATATTTTAGATTATGTTTATATTACATAGTGAAATTAATTTGTAAAGTTATGTCTAACGCGGATAAAAAACTAAGAATGGCGCAAAATCTACCAAGCGTATTTTTCTGAAACCTTCACCAATTTAAAGATAATTTAATTATTGATCTTTTAGTATACGCGTTTTATTAAAATACCTTTTTTTGTGTATAATAAATTAATAATGCGTCAAATTGGGGACAGCGCTCCTTGATGGGCGAGTCCTATTACTGGCTGAACGTACGACGCGTTGCGTGAGCTCAGTACAGAACACGCAAGCTAACTACTCAAGGTCACTGGCATATATCTGCGTCTTAATGCATTTTTTTTATTTACACACAAACACACACAACATCACGCATGTAATCCGCGAAGGGTTGGGGAAGGATTGGGTAGGATTTTTCATTTAATTTTGATAAATACTCGTTCTTCTTTGCCGGTACACTATTGACAGAGCGGTCGTGATCATCACGTTGCAGTGAGATTTCGGATAGCCGTGATTTACGTCACGATGCGGCGTCATCCTTCCCTGTCGGCGGTAACATGTGTGCATTCCTGTAATGGGCCGCCCACTATGGATTTAATCTGGTCGGTCCATCGCATGGGCGACCTGCCGCGTGCTGTCGTTCCTTCGACCTTTCCCTGGACTACAAGACGTTTTATGGAATCGTTTCCCCGCCGTGACACATGCCCAAAGAATCGGAGTATTCGAGCCTGGGAGTCTACTCCGAAGCGCTAAATCGAAGTATCAGCCGAATGTTCGGCCGTTTTATAACTTCCTAAGTGTCCTTTTTTGACTTTGGGTCCTTACCCGACTTCAAGTCCCAGTTTTGACTTTGGCTTATCTCTTTGACTGTCTTTTTTTTTGCCGTAGTCAGCGATAGTTAGACGTAGTAAAGAAACGACCGAAAATTCGGCCGATACTTCAAATTTATGTTCGGAGTACACCCTGTACAGCTGATAGACGCTGCTTGATGCCGAGTTCATAGATGTGTTGGTGCAAAATTCTGTCAACGACACTCCAAGAATTTTCCTCCAGCACCACATTTCCAGAGCGTCTATTTAAATACTCGTTAAGATTGCTAAGTATCTTAGTTCTTGTTCAAGTGACACATATAGATCGCGAATTTAACAGCGATTAGCAAGCTGACACCTTGACGGTGCACCCAGGCATTCAAGGCGAGCTGATGACAAGGTGATCAGTGAGTGACGACCCTTGGCTTCAGTTCTGTTTTGTAGCGCTGCACATTGTCTGTTGTCTTCGTGAAAAGAGGAAAAAGTGTTATGTCTAAAGATTGGCAGTAGTAGGAAAGGTTACATTTTTGTACCTTTACAAATAACCTCTGGGTCTATGTGGTGCCAGACGTAAAGAATAGCACTCCCCTATTTCTTCCCGTGGGTGTCGTAAAAGGCGACTAAGGGACTTACTAGAGAATGGGCAGCAGCGTTCTCTATGCATTTTAACACCATACTGCGATCGCCAACCCGCCTGTCAAGCGTGGTGATTATAGTAAACCCCCCCTGCGGGGGAGGCCTTGATCCTGAAATGATGAATGATGATGATGACAAATAACCTGTTAGTTGAAATGTAAATAGCAGCTATTCTAGTAGCTCCTAATCTGTACATACCTCAGCAGTAGGTACAGACGCCAACACATCAAGCTACTACAATCTGTCAAATTTCTTTAATAGATTTTCAACTTTATCCCTAATTTATTGTATTCAGGGGTTCGTTTCCCAGGTTTTCTAAAGCGTACATGTTATGGCCGGAGTCCTATACAAAAATGAAACGTCACCTTTTACCTCTTTATAATATTAGTATCGATACATTACTTTTACATACATTTTGTTTCTGTTCAACAAAGCCTTCTAGCTTGTTCACGTAATTATTTACTCTCACCTAGAAGTGTAAGTAAACTGCTAGAAAAGAAAATCTATTACGAGTATTTACGAATTACTCGAATGTCCCGAAGTCTCTTGTATTTTGAAGGCTTTTTCTGTGCATAGCGTCAGCATTGAGGTAGGAATACTATGGCGATGGCATATTCTACTATACAGGTCAAATTAAATTAGTTAGTGAAACTCAACAGACGTGATGGGTATTGATATCTAAACACGATAAATAAAAAAGAAAGTAAGATGATATTTTGTTTGGGGTCAACGACCGCTGGAAGTGTAGTTACTTAAAGTATGAGTAGATAAAATCAGTATTTTTTTGTGTTGTGTTCACGTCTGCGAAGTTTACACAAAAAAAAAATGAATGTAAACTGATATTTCAAGCAACTACACTACAAGTTGTAGCAGATCCCAAAATAAAAAAAAAAACATCAAATTAATTACATTTTTGTTTTATCATGATATGATATCGATGTTCAACACGTCAGCGAAGTTTCGCTGGGTAATTTAATTTAAACCTTTATACCCTCCGTACAATATTTTTTTAGGTATGGCAAGTCCATGGGTTTATAATTAGTCAATGAGCGTCAGTATCTTGCATAAAACGTGCCAAAAATAATCACGATTGACACCCAAACAGATTAAATGACATTATCGGTCCCCAGTCTTATTTATTGGAACATTTAGCATAAAATTGGTGCATTATGCGTGAAAACAGCACTCAAATGCAATAACATTGGGTAATCCCAGACACTTAGGTATTTATAATCCAAACAAAATCCTATCTAGAAGAAATAAAGTGTATATTGGAATTACAGCTGTTTTATTAAATTACATTTCAACATTATAAATAAACACTATTTTTAAACAGCAAAGACTTGCGCCTTTAAGACTAATGATAAATGATAAATGATTTTATTTCTGTAAGTAGGTTTGTACAAACACTTTTACACGTCAATCATATTTTAAAAACTAGATGAGGTCGGCGTTTCCTATCTGACTACTCTGAGAAGAAAGGCCGAAACAAACTCAGAGGTCATAGTCTCTTTTAAAGTCCAGACATAATCTTGGTCAGATCATGTGAAGACCATGTAGATTGGTGTCTGAAATGGTCTTTTGATGAAAGAACCACACAGGTTGAGTGGACCTGACCAGTCAGTGCACGCATTTGTCAGTAATCGTGCAGCTCTACTCAGAATATAAGGAGCTCAACGATGCGACTATCAATACCAAAGAAAGGCCATTTGGGTAGGCCACTTATATGACTCAAACTGCCAGACCATGATTAACACTAACTGAGAATAAAAGAAAGGGAAAAAAAAATATTATTCAATAACCCACATAGTCTTCACATTCACAATAATTAAAATAATATAATACTTTACAAGTAAATATTCCTGTCATTGTGTATAAAATAATAATTAAATGTCACTGTTTATAAAATAATAAAGTTAACAAAAACAAAAAAAAAAAAAAACAATAAAAATAAACTACCTCAATATGTACAAAAATTGGAGCAGCTCAATCCCAAGCCTTTTTGTCCTCAATATAATCTTTAACAGTATAAAAGGCTTTCTGGCACAACTTACGTTTAATGAATGATTTGAATTTATTAAGGCTTAGATCTCGAACGTGGCTTGGAAGTTTATTATAAAAGCGTATACATTGACATCGAAACGAGCCACCTATTTTCTTGAGCCTTGTTGTAGGTACAACAAATTTGTGTTTGTTCCTAGTATTTATATTATGGATATCACTGTATTTTTTAAATGATTTTATATTTTTATGGGCATATAATAGATTTTCAAAAATATACTGAGAAGGCACAGTCATTACATTAATCTCCTTAAATTTCTCTCTGAGAGAGTGTCTTGGACTTAATTTATAAATTGATCGAACAGCTCTTTTCTGCAAAACAAAGATAGTCTGAATGTCGGCAGCATTTCCCCATAACAGAATACCGTACGACATTACACTATGAAAATAGCTAAAGTACACTAAACGGGCTGACTCTATGTCAGTTAAATTACGAATTTTTCTAACAGCATATGCTGCGGAGCTTAGCTTTTTTGACAGTTTATCTACATGTGGGCCCCACTGAAGCTTAGCATCCAAAGTCAAGCCCAAGAATACAGTGCTATCTTCAGGATTCAATTCTTCGCCCTTTATTAACACATTAGTTTTCACCTGCCTAACGTGAGGTAGCGTAAACTTAATGCATTTGGTTTTTTTTTCATTTAGAAGTAAATTATTAACATTAAACCAGTGAACTACTTTTGAGATCGCGCTATTTACATCGTCAGTAACCAGCTGCTGACGTTTAAGTTTAAACAAAAGTGAAGTGTCATCTGCAAACAACACTATATCATGATTATCCTTTATGAGGTAAGGCAAGTCATTAATATAAATAAGAAACAAGAAAGGACCAAGAATTGAGCCCTGTGGGACTCCCATTCTTACTATAGATCCGGGAGATCTTTTCCCATTGACGTCAACGCTCTGAATCCTATTACTCAAGTATGAAATAAGAAGATCCAGAGCGGTGTTCCGGATCCCGTAGTGGCGGAGTTTCCTGATTAACGTTTCATGAAAAACGCAATCGAATGCCTTGGACAAATCACAAAAAATGCCCAAGGCATCGCATTTATCTTCCCATGCATTATAAATATGTCCTAACAGTTCAACACCAACACCAACATCAGTAGTCGAACGGCCCCTTGTAAAACCGAACTGTTTGCTATGTAGTAATTTATGTTTATTAAAAAATCTTTGCAATTGGTCTAAAATTAATTTCTCAAAAATTTTACTAAAGGTAGGTAGTACTGAAATAGGTCTATAATTTGAGGGGTCTGATGTACTACCTGATTTAAACAACGGTATTATTTTACTATTTTTCATAAGGTCAGGAAACTCCCCACAGTCAATACAATTATTAAAGATAAGAGCTAAAGTAGGTGCTACAATGTCTATAATAGACTTAGCAACTTCTACAGAATTACCCCACAGATCTGCAGTCTTTTTTACATTTAAAGTGTGAAAGGTTTTAATTATATCTCTACAGGTAATATGTTCAAAATGAAATTCCGACTCGCAAACATTAACATTTTCCTTAAGCAAAGACTCAGCAACAGAAGGTGATGAGTTTAGGGATTTAGTAGTTGAAACGGGAATATCTGAAAAGAAATTTTCAAAGGCCACGGCGACTTGTGAGTCTGATTTTATTATGTTGTCATTAATTGACAGGCTATAGTCAGTATTTCGGTTACTAGACCTTCCCGTTTCACTATTAATAAGATTCTGTACGTGTGTAGGTAGGTAGTCGAAAGGAAATCATAGCATGTTGCACGGATCATGTAATAGAGCTGTAATCTTGTAAGAAAAAAAACCGGCCAAGTGCGTATCGGATCACACACAATGAAGAGTTCCGTATTTGGGAGTAATTTATCCCAAGAACAAACTTAACATTGTAGTTGGAAAACATGTTCTCCCATGCATTCAAACTGAAAATTTTAATGGAACTTTGTACTCACAATATTGCGAGATTTACCATGTTATTTCAATGTCATAGACTTCATAAAGGTTTTCCTGTAATCTATAAGTTAAGAACTAATTTCTGTATTTTTTAAAAATTTTAGGTTTAGTAGTTTCGGAGATAATGTAAATTTTCAGGTATTTTCATAAATAACTAAAAAAAAGTATATTAAAAAAATATAATTATATATTTAAAACTGTAAGTATATTTTAAAATTATACAAAAATAATATTTGAGACGCTGAAGCCCAACAAGCCCTTTCATTTGATATGTCATACAATACAGTTTGCAAAACTTTTTTTTCTTTAGTTTGCCCCCAAAAGTGACCCCTACTTTTTTATTTACACGTCCCAAAAATTCATAAGTGTACCAAGTTTCAACTTAAACAGTCCAGTACATACGGAGCAAATCGGTGGTGACGGACAGACAGACAGACAGAGACAGGAGTGACCCTATAAGGGTTCCGTTTTTCCTTTTTAGGTACGGAACCCGAAAAAGATAATTTCATAATATGTTTACGTGAGACAATTTATACCCCAAAATTGTGTAAGGAAAGTATACGCTAATACCATTGATACAGACTGCGAACGTGACGCTCATTATGTGTTACAAATATTTCTAACATGACCACAAACACTTCTGTTACGTGTAATTATTACATTTCATAGGCATTCCAATATTAGGTTACCTTGGAGTTTCTTACCCATTCTTCTCCATAGAGATTACGTTTTGGAATTGGCCACTAGCTTCAACTTTCTAACTGACTGACTCTTTGACAATTCAAATGTGCGTGTAAAAGGTATTAATTGAAATAAATGTTTTTGAGTTCGAGTTTATTATTTATATGTATTACAGCGTTTCTCCACAGCCACCGTCAACGGGACGTCAACGAGAAACGAGATTATTCAAACCGAACGTAACGTCATGTTGCACGTGCGGTGGATACGCGGCTATAATTTATTTAATAAAAGGTAGCTTCACAGCTGACAGTAAGTATAACATTTTGATGCCAATGACCAAAAATGGTGCAATAAAATGTTTTTTCGCGGCCATCAATCAAACATTATTAATTAGATATAGAATAATATGACGAACAAAAGTTAATATTCAGTAACATAACCTAACATCAGTTTGAATCGAGTTATACGTATAGATAATAAAAAAAAAATGTTTTACTTATTTATCATTTAAAAGCAGGTTTGTACAGCTTAGAGCTTATTTTTTAAATTGAAAGTTCAATTATATCATCTTGGACTGGATTTCTAGAAAAATTGTTTATCAATTCATTTTTGCGATAGGTTTTTCCAATACCGACTAAGGTTTCACCGATCGCCGCGATATAAAACCAAATGCACCACTTCCCATAGTGATTTTGTCATTGTCCTTTATGTATCGCTACTTCGTCGCCGTCACCTGATTCTCGTTGACGGCCCGTTGACGTGGCGGTGGACAAACGGCCTTAGGTCTGTATTCGTCACGTCTGTTCTCTCCGAAGAGTCTATCAACAAATGTTTGTAGGGAAGGTATTAACTATGTTAAGTTACGTACCACAGCATAAAAAGTTATGTGATATTCTCATTACCTAAAGTACGTTTTATTTCCGGCAAAGGGTACAAAGTATGGAATCGGCTTCTTAAAATATATTTTTTTCCCGGGTTCGCAGTGTTTCATTAATGACAGTGTGTATAAAATTGTGTATTCTAAGCATATGAAATATTTCTTATCTATTTAGAACTAGGCAAGAATTTTGTAGAAAATATAACACGTAAAAAAATACTATTCTCTTCAAAACTGTTATCTAAAATTAAATATATTTATTTCTCCGCATTCACAGTACAAAAGAGTACCTGTTCTTAAAAAATTGTCGGTCCTGGAAACCGACACTTTGTCGTACCGAAGCGCACTCCATACTAGTCAACTCTCAAACTTTAGGTAAATGTGCATCCGAATATACGATCGCTAATATTTATAATACAAGTCATATCTACTGTAACTTTATAAGGTTAGTATTACTGTACTTTTTATACTTAATCTGCTATTATAATTAATTTATAGATCTTATTCGAAGTATGTCACGACACGACTCACGATTACTACTGATCTTGTTTTGTCATTGTATCTCATTCATCTGTAATTCATAAATGTCCGATTCATATAACTAACGTTATGAGAAGCCTATTTACATAATAAATACAGTAATGTAACTAAGTGAGAACGCGATATTTATGTTAATAATGTTAATATACACCAAGTATAGTCTAGATATTTTTTATTAATTCGAGAATGTGAACAAATTAAAACAACGTTGAATCGAAAACATATATTATCTTAAATACTGTCAAGAAACCTTATAAATATTCAAGAGATATATTATGTGTGGACAATCCGCAAGCGTGACTAATCAATTCAAATTAACTAGGAAGAAAAAAATCTATTCCTTTTTTATTATAGTGCCTTATGTGACGTACGTTAGTCAATTAAAACAAACACATTACAAATTAAAATAAGCAAATTTATATTCATAAATAAATGATGTTGCAAGTAACATTAAAAGTTGGAAGTCTACTAAAATCTGTACAAATCACGCATACACAAACAGATACAAACAAATAAACAAGATTTCTGGCCGACTGACAGATAATGTAGGTACCTATCTACGAACAGTTAAACCACTGAAGACGGAAATTATTTTCCGTAACTGAATCCCTATGTAGGTAAATCAGTTTTCAATAAACAAGATTTCTGCCTGACGAACAGACAACGTATACCAATCCAAGAACAGCTTATGCCACTAAAGACGGAACGAAAAAAAAAATGGATTTATTAAAAAGATTTTTTTATTTTAGGATTTTTAGAAAGGATTTCTCGTAACTGAATCCCTATGTAAATGTGTATGTCGTTTGAATGAGGGTTTTCTGGCAGCACTGAGACGTCAGCTGTTCAGGACCTGTCAAAAGTGTCAAAGCGCCTATATTTTGAATCATGGACGAATGAATGAAACGAATGATTAAAGTTATCGTATATTTTTTATTCATTGTCGAAATGGAAGACCTCTTGTCAAAGTGGTGCCAACTGGTGTCTTGAATTTTCATGAAAATCCTAATTCTGTAGGCGAATGAAGTCAGACAGAGACAGTAAACAACAAACGCACAAACTCTTTCGCAAAACAATCCGAGCTTCTGTATTTATTTACATAAACATTACGTAATATTAATGTTAATAGACCAAGCAGCTGACTCTTTAATAAGCTGCGCGGGAGCATGCCTTGCGGTTTAGTGGTCGGTGCATCGTGACAATGATGTTACGACACAAACCTTGCCTAATTAAAATTACTGGCGCAATTTTGTCACGCTTTATCCGGAGAAGTAAGAAGATTTGCACCTTTGTTCGTGCAATTTTCAATTACGAGAAACTGACAATTAAGTTAAATAAGGTTATGAACTTATGACCTCGTCCTAACTGAAAGCGACTGTCTCGCGAGTACGCGATCATCGCGCTAGTCGCGCTTTTTCATAAGGATATAACATACACTTGCAATCAATCATGTCGCGTAAGCCCAGGCACACGAGCGATTTTTTCCCGCTTAGTTTTTATTTCGCGCACTTGATTTTCAACTCTCATTTTATTCAACCCTGTTTTTTTTTCGACGCGCTGGGATGCACTCTGTTTCTTTTTTGGGTGGGTAATTATCTAATAACTTCTCCCGCTCTGGGAGCGGGAGGGCGTGTCAGACTTTTACTGACTAAAACCCACCCGTGTTCCTTCAGTTGCCTGTGTACCAGGGCCACGGTATCCCTTTCAGACAAACTCGCAACCCTGGCAGAACTCTGTTGGATTCTCAATGCTCGGCTCTACCCCGAGAGTTAAAAATCCAGTGCGAGATAAAATCCCGTGCGTCATAATTCAGGTAAGCGATCGCGTAATCACGTATTCGCGCGACAGTCGCTTTCGGTTAGGACGCAGGGTAGCTTAACATCGCGATTTAGACGTTACTCATATTTAACTAATCTCACAAAGCCTTGTGCAAACAACGGTAGCACTTTATCGATTGGAAGTTCTAATGATCGATTCATAAAAAATCGATACGAATCATCATCAGTATCGGTCATCAAAATTAATCTCAAAGTTTAAGTACCTACAGTCAATAAGCAATTAATAGATTGTCTTACAAACCAATTATCTATTACTTTTACAAAGCATTGTGTTCCGCAGCCCCCTTCTGCGAAACAGTCGTGTCGCAGAAAGGGGCTGCGGAAAGGGAGCGGGAGATCTCGTCCGCTCACCCGGCCCGCAGCAGACGCACTGGGCGTCGGCGGAGGGCCGATAACGCCCTCTTCCAGCCCCCCTAAATGGGTCCAGGAACGGTGGACTTGGGGACGTCCGCCGCCCCCTATCACATTGGACCCGAGGTGGCGGCCCGTAGTGTTCCACGCGCACCCCTATCAGACGTCGCGGGGGGGGTCTGTTACCTTTTAACGCCTAGCGGCTGAACGAATTTCGACGAAATTTGGCACACAGATAGATGGGTTAGGATATAGTATACTTATTATCCCGTAGGTCAGCACATCACGTTATACCAAACTGTTAAATTTCTCCAAACGATTATAAACCTTAAAATATTAATGGTTAAGTTCAAAATCGAATGAGAATTTGACAGTTTGTGGTAACTTGATGTGCTGGCGACTACGTACTCTTGGGATCATTTTCGAGACCTACGCGGGTGAAACTGCGGTCAAAAGCCAGTACAATATAAAATGGATTACATTACTTTTAATACATCGAAATGCTCATCACTAGATCTAGCTCTAAATGCATTTTAGGACGACTTTAGGTGCGGACTATTTTAAAGGCGAGAATGTTTGCTTGAATCCAGAGCGGAACGAAGGATTCTAAAGTAGAATCCTGAGCGCAACGAGGATTCAAAGTACGTCACTCGAGCTTAAAATAGTGTTGCTCCTGAGGTGGACACTACTTTTTATCACCCTATATGAGAAAATAAATAAGTGCAACTTATGAATAGGAATAAGGACAAGGTAAGAACAGTAGAGTAAATGGACCCAATATTGTAGTTCTGTGCATAGCTTTCTAAAGTTACTTAAGTTTAGTATTTACTTTGAGAGTATCAAAGGCAAGTGGGTCTAGAAAGCTAAACTCATCCTAGCTAATGCTTACCCACTGTAAATGTGAAAGGTTGTTTACCTGTTGTTCAACGTGTGTTTGCAAATCAATTTATGATACGGAAAGGTACGAACTATCCGGAAAACCAAAGGAAAACCAATTACTAAATACGTTTAGCGCTAAACATTTTAAATTAATTAAACATTTTAATTCTGTTTCTGGCATGTTCAAACGATTACCAGAAATAGAACGATGTTTTAGATAAATTGATTTTCAACACATTTGCTTAAAAAATGCATTTACGAAGCCTGTATACATTGTTCGAAAGTTAAAAATTACGCACATACAATGGAACGGGCGGTATAGGTACTCTCACCTAAGTACATATTTTACCGCCCTTTTCGTTGTATAGCGCCGTGCGTATACTTTACGGTTTTTTTTTAATTACCATAAAAATTATATAAGAACTCCATCAAGGAGTTTCAAATTACGAGAATAAATAAGCTGAATGATCGAACCTCCTTAGAAGCGCTTTTGCTCAATACATTTATCTCACTTTATTATTAAAGAGAAAATGAGACGATAGATGTAGTACTAATTTTCATCATGTGCACGTGGCGCCATTTGCAAATTCGCGCCATTTTCTTATTGGAAATGTCAAAGATTGTTTCGACTTTCCGACTGTTATTTACAAAATAATAATATTTGTTCAAGCGAGGAATCCGTTATTAATAAGGAATCTACTGCACCTGATATCTTGAATGAGCCGCCAAAATCGTGAGTGCTATTTAATGATTTACAATAATTTTTTATCATGGAAGACTCGTAGAAATACTCAATCATTCTCTTAAAATGTTTTGATGGCTTATTTTACTACCTATTGTATTGTTTTCTCGCAAATGTGTTGAAAAACGTTGTATGACACACGCGCGGAAATTGGTATTTACAAACTCGTGATTCGTCTACTCGTTTGTAAAGACCAACTTACCGCCCTAATATCATAAATAACTATTAGCGCTAAACGTATTTAGTAATTTGTGGTGCAAGCTAAGTCAATGAAAAACAAATTCACATTTCAGCTACGTCGAAAAGCTTTTTGGTGTTGTGAAAGACTTCCACAATTCCTAAAAGCTATAACTTATCGTTTCCCCTAAATTACTTTAGGCACTTGTGGAGATAACACCACTCTAATCCGTAGAAAATACCCACAATTGACTGTTGTCGGCCTTTTCCTTTCCATTCTTGTAATAATTCCCACCAAACGAAAGCTGTCGTAAATAAATAAACTGGCCAAGTGCGTGTCGGACCATGCACAATGAAGGGTTCCGTATTTGGGATGAATTTATCCAAACAAACTTAACATTGTAGTTGAAAAACATGATCCCCATACATTCCAACTGCAAATGTAAGTTTGTACGCACAATATTGAGTGACTTACCATGTTATTTTAAGATTACAGACTTATATGTTTTCCAGTAATCTTATAGATTACAGGAAAACAATGTTTTCCTGTAATCTATCTATCTATATATCTATATCTAATACAGAAAATAGTTCTTGATTACAGACTTCTTATATGTCTTAATGTTCTTAAATTTTAGGCTCAGTAGTTTCGGAGATAAGGGGGGGAATGGTTATGTTTCATCTATTTTCTTAAATCATTTCAAAAGTATGTATTTTAAAATTATAAATATATATATATATAAAATCCTTAAAATAAGCCCTTTCATTTGATATGTCACACGGTACAGTCAGCAAACCTTTTTTTTTTAATTTTCTAATTTGCCCCCCAAAAGTGACCATCATATTCAAAATTAATTTATTTACGTAACACGCCCGTGTTTGGGTCACAGAAATTTATATGTATACCAAATTTCAACATAATCGGTCCAGTAGATTCGGAGCAAATCAGCTGTGACAGACAAACAGACACACGAGTGATCTTAAAAGGGTTCCTTTTTTCCTTTTGAGGTACGGAACCCTAAAAACGACCTGTAGGTAATTACTCTAAGCTATTTCGTCGCCATTAGGTATATTTCCAAGAACATAAATAATTTCTTAACAACACGCAAGTTATAAATCAATAGGTTTTTACATAACTTTTATAACAAAATGATGAAATACATTACGCATCTTTGATAAACGTTGTAACTTATTTTATCGCTGTCTGCTTAATTGCAAAAGTGATAAGTGTGATAATATAACACAACGTCAAGCCATTATTCCTCAAAATAAAAATTGTTGACATTAAAATAAGGTACATTACATTTTAATTTTGAAGCCCTGACTCCTGAGGTAGGTGGTACCTGTGCTACTAGAGTCTTCATCCGTTTTTGGATCAATAACAGTAGATGCAACAAAATTAAAATATCGTAAAATTAAAGGAATTTAGTGCATGCATGCTCTTGAGTGGTTTGTGTGTGTGTTTTTGTGTGTGAGTGTGTTGTTTTGTGTATGTGTGGGGGGCAGAGGTGTACCTCCTATATTTCTCCCACATTTCGCTAGTTAAGTTTAAGCCCCATGTAGGTAATAGGTTCCCATGTAACTGCAGTTGGAACGTTTTCCGTCAAAGGGACAGGCGAAATTACTATACTTTGCTTCCTCATTCATATTCACTTCTGGATATAACACCTTTTGTATAGAGTAATAACTGCGGTTACTGCATTTTATGTTGAAAGCGCGGTAGAAATTAATTTATTGATTTTCATTCATATTCACTTCTGGCTATATAACCTTCTGTAAACCCTTATTTAACAAGCTTAGTACAACATGTCTCGGAATTAACGCATTACCTCATTTTACTCATCATTATGAACAACTTTTACTATGGGAGAACACCTGAAATGGCGAAAAAGAAATCAACTGTTCCCTACACTTTGTCGAGTTATGAGAACATAAATGTAGGGAACAGCTGATTTTTTTTACGAAATTAAATGTTTTAATACTAAAATTAAAATACACTGTTATTTCATAGTTTTAAGCGTTCACTTCTGTCGGCAGTTCCAATGACTGCATAATAATATACAGGGTGTTAAAGTAATTGCGTGCCATAGCTTAGGGGTCGGTTCAGTATCGATAATTTTTTTTAAATTAAACATAAAAAAAATATTAAAAATAAGTCTCTTCGTTCTTTAACGGGCTTAGGACCGTCAAATAAAATAATTTTAATTCTAAACGATTGCTATTTTAAGTTAGTAGGTACTAAATTAGGTTGATCTAGCAAACTGTATTGTTTAGATACACATAAGACGTTATTTGTCGAAATAAGCCAACAAACCTTAATACATCACACTAATATTATAAAGGTGAAAGTTTGTGACTGTGTGTGTTTGTTACTTCTTCATGCTCAAACGGCTGGACCAATTTTGATAACATTTTGTATGGAGGTAGCTGACACCCTGCATTAACATATAGGCTTTTTATCCCGACATTCTCACGGGATCGAGCCTTACGTGGGTATAACCGCGGGGCGCAGCTAGTTTATTAAATAATAAGAGGTACACAAGTGAATGTAACGTTCATTCACTTGTTTACCTCTAACTTTGTATTTACGAGTCTCTGCTTCATTATAAGTAGATTGATATGATTAGACCAATTTGCTTGCTTGGATTAAATTAGTAAGTCTGCAAAGACAGTTGCATAATAACCTATGTATACGAAGCGATTTTTCATTCAGATATGATCTCATTCCAAACTAATTTAATATTAAACGTGGTAATTCCATAAAAGCTACCACAGACAGACGCGCTGCAACTCTAGTAGAACAGTTTCTATAAAAACTTCATAAAAAAAAAACTGTTTATTTAATCAAACTTTTCATACTTGCTTACATTAAATATAGCGCTTAATCTACTTATAATAAGATTATGTGTGCTATAAGCTTATTTAAACAGTTGCTCACTTTTTATGGCTGAGAACCTACACGCTGACCTCATCCATTCCATACTTCCCCACAGTAAAGTAGGCTTTTAAGATATTTTTAATTTGTTTAGGTTCTATACCAGAATCGCGTCGCACCGCCCCGTCGCGCCTTAACTTGGCTAAAAAAGCCTTCAAATAAAATTGTTTCTTTTTGCTTACTATTTATTTTACGTTATAAATAATGAAATCTTGTTCTGGATTACGTACACAAATGTGAAATTCACGGATGTCAATAACTTAAGAACGCTGTGTTGAGATAACAACATTGATTCGTTCTAACCCCGACACAATAACGATGTCATCAAGCTGGAACCATTTTCCCGCTGAACGAATTTAAATCGGTTAGTAGTATTTTTTTCTAGAAACATTTCTACATACAAAGTTACGCTATACATGCTATTTCAAAATAACAGCTTTTACTAAATCCATATGAAAGTAATCATCTGCCCAGCCTTTTCCCAACTATACGTTGGGGTCAGCGTCCAGTCTAACCGGATGCAGCTGCCAGTATTTGACGTGATGATGTATTAATGACTCTAATGATTATAATTCTGTAAATACATAAGAACCGGAGTTACCGACCAGTGGCGCAGCTAGCTAATAAGCCGATTTCTGTCGGCTTCCCTTAGGAAATTATGACAAACAGTAGTTCGCAATTTCTTTTTTCATAACGGGGCGGGTGTGCTATTTCTGTTGATTAATTAGAAATATAAGGCCCACCTTATATTTCTAATTAATCAACAGAAATAGCACACTTTACACAAACGACAAGGGCCTCGCAAAGATCTGCCGCCCGGAGCCTCGCAATGCTTAAGGCCGCCGCTGCTAAACAGCGGGGTTGCTTTATTTTCTTGATACAAACACTACACTCTTCTAGCCGCCCGTAGCTAATACTTTCGAGCTTGCTTCGCTCGCTCTTGCATCCTAAACTCCCACCCTGCAAATCTTGAAATACGCACGCCACTAAAATCAAGGTGCAATGTATGGCTGAAAGCTTTGAACTTTGCTTGACCTACAAAAGCTTTGTTTTACCAATAAAGTAGGGGAAAGGAATGTAAACCGGGCCCTGCAGGCTCAAAAGTCCAAAATATTGTTCACTAGGTGACATCATAGGTAAGCATATTTTTTGATCCGGCTTACCTCTCTCATATGATTATATATACCATACATAGTGGCGAAGGGTAATTACCCTTCGCCACTATGTATGGTATATATCTGTAAACTATTTTTCTTTCTTTTTTTCTGTCTTTTTCTTTCTAATAGTCTCGAAACATATTTTGATCAAGATACAACCCAACACTGACCGGCAAATAGCAAAAATAGGTAAGATTTGAATTTCGCGGGTTACAGATGAAGAGGCTGCGTAGATGGATACGTAGTTCATAAAAACGTAATACCAAAATAATTTGTAAATCAAACATATTCTTAAGGTAGTGTGTCTTTATTCCGATTGGAATACAGAATATCTAGGTTCTCAAATATATATATTATTTTGAATGGACACTGATTTAAACAAGAGTTATGAGAAAAACAAGTTATCTATAGAAATTTTAAATTCCTCATATCAATCAACTCAATCAACTCAGCCAATCCACCCTGCGCCACTACACCCTGTCCTCCGCCTTCCGCATCCAGTCTGACCCAGTCATCTTCTTAAGGTCGTCGGTCCATCTAGCTGGGGGACGTCCCACACTACGCTTGCCGATACGCGGTCTCCACTCCAGGACTCGTCTGTTCCATCGGCCATCGGTCCTTCGACCAACATGGCCAGCCCACTGCCACTTCAGTTTGCTTACTCTGCAAGCTATGTCGGTAACTCCGGTTCTTTCCTCATATCTCGTCATTCAATAGGATTCTACGAAGAGGGTTAGTTGTATTGCTGATTCTAATGATTATAATTCTGTAAAGCCATATTTATTACGGCCGTGAATCATTTAAATCATTATTCAACCTGTTACTGACCTGCAAATAGCTAAAAACGTAATAAAATTTGAATTTCGTGGGTTACAGCTACAGATTCACCTTAACAAACATCCACGCGGGCGAAGCCGCGGGCAGTAGCTAATAAAAATATTTCAGCTCTTCAGTTTTAAATTTTGCATGTAATATATTCTCAATACAAGTAAGACACTTGCAAATATTACGCACTCATTCAAGTTTGAACAGAAACAATTAAAAAGCAATAGTGCGTAAGCGCACTTTTAGTTATCTAACAGCCGCAGACGTGAGAAAAACGGAATTAGCGATTCACTGATCGACGTAACGATTTCTTTACATCTTGTGAACACAATGTATTTTAGCAGTACTTCCGAGGCGTTGATAGATATCTTAAGATTCATTGATATGAAAAAGGTTCATGTAACGTAAGTTGAGGTTGATTGGTATCACTTCATTTTACGGTTTCAACATTTTGGCAAAATGGATCAGCATGTCGATTCTGTAAAAATCTCACCGTGAATTCTTGCGTGGAATACGCTGTCAGTGTCATTCCACTGATGCTAGGGATTGACCAAGGATTACATTTACAATCATAATCGAGATTTTAATAATATTTGTATGCTAATTCTATTGATCATTTTATATTATTTCAAAGCTAGTATTTATGTGTCTTTACATTACTATTTAGGGGGATTTTGAATTAAAATAACAAAACAGAAATTTAGTCAAACTCAATTTAATTTAAAAAAGCTAAACTGAGTTTCTGTTCAAAATCTCGATTATGATTGTTAAATGTTAATGTAATTCTTGGTCCATCCCTTGCATCAGGTGGGATGACACTGACAGTTCACTAACCCTTCGGAGATTACAGTTGATGATATGTTATGTAATGTGATTCTAATCTCTTAAATAAGGTGTTAAAAAATTAACCCGACAAACTTTAAGGAGTACTTACGAGTTTACCATCGAACTGAATAACATTTACTATGGAACAAACTTTTAAATAGCGTTTTTTTTTTAGTCTATTCTACTGTTCTAAACTGTCCATAACCAGCCTGTAATGTTCCCACTGCTGGGACACAGGCCTCCTCTCTGTAAGAGGAAGTGGGCCATAATCCACCACGGGGGCCCAGTGTGGGTTGGTCGATATCACATGTCTTCCAATTTTTGGTTCTAGGTCATTCCGGTTTCCTCACGATGTTTTCCTTCACCGTTTTGAGAGCAGTGGTGATGAAATTAAATACACAAAGTAAAGCGCCTGCTTGGGTTCAAAAACTTCGAACCCACGACCTTACAACACGTAAGTCGGGGCCGTTACCACTGGACCACCACTGCCCCACTGTTCTAAATTTTATGGGACAGCTGATTCTTTTTCGCGATTTTAAAGTTGGTTCCATATTAAAAGTTATTCAGTTTGATAGTCTAAAGTACTCCTTAAAGTTTGTCGAGTTCATTTTTTACCACCTTAATATTACTACGCTAGACAAACTTTAACTTTTACTACCCTTTTTTACATTTTTTGTAAGTTGCGCAAACAACATAAAATCAAAAGTCATTTATTCAAACTAGGCTGAGAATCAGCACTTTTCGAACGTCAAAAATTACATGAGACAGTCCCCCAAAAACGCCCACCCTTCACCACTTCCTAGTGCTTTAGCTGCGAAGAAGAAGTGGCGCAACAACCCCCCAGCAGCACAGCTGTCTCATCTATACAATAAAATGTAAAACTTTATGTACATATAGGTACATACAATATCGATAGAATCTAACTGACCTTGCTCCACTGTTTGGGAGTTCTTTGATATTCTTCGTTCTGTTCCGTCTGCCTCGACATTTAATATGTTGGCACAGTCTCACCAAAGGCGTGATATGAGGGCACTCCCCTCTCTTGATTTTAGTCTGCCACGGGCAAGGTCCCTGTGACCCTCCAAATATTCGACCAGCAGTTCTATTTGCCGTACAGAAACGCGTTTGCGTGAAGTCATACCTACTGAGGAATCAGGATGAAACTTACATGAAAGGAATATAAATTGCTAGTTCTTCGTAAACTTCACTGTACCTACATCCATAAATATAATTTTATTATATTGAAATTAAATTTAATCGTTTATTCTGTTAATAGGGTATCATAATCACTTTTACACGTCATATTTCCCTCAAACAAACTCAGGGGTCAAGTCTCTTTTAAAGTCCAGACATAATCTTGGTCAGAACCAAGATTATGTCTGGACTTTAAAAGAGATGATCTGTCATGTGAGTACCATGTAGATCGGTGTCTGAAATGGTCTTTTGAGGAAAGAACCACACAAACTTGAGTGGATCTGTCCAATCAGTGCAAGCATTTGTCAGTAATCGTGCAGCTCAACTCAATACTTACTTATATAATACATACTTACCATCAAAGTTTAAATCATATGTGTAAGTATAACAAGCATTATGCCTGCTTTCATCAACACTGGTTGAAACCTAAATGAATGCTTAGATAAAAGCGCATGGTTAGATTTTAAAACCTCTACTCAGCGCCGAGAGTTGCGAATCAAACAGTGCAACAATATTTAGGCGTTCATTTAGGTGATTCTTAATATCAGTGAAAACGGGCATAAGTGTCTTTCTAATACATTATTTCTTTTACTACCAAATTATCGTAAAACAAAACAAGAAATTGATTATTCAGCTTGACACTTACTTATGAGCATTTACACAAGCCTAAGGCTAACAGCTTCTTGGAAAAGCTACAGGTAATCAGTTAACTAACGACTTACAAGTCATACAACCAGATTTTATGAGGAAGCGGAATTTCATTCCAATTATCATATGTGTATATAGGAATCAGAACTTGTACCCAAGAGAGTCATGTTCTAGGGTTGGTACGTAAACTAGTTTTTCTAGTATAGTATCAGCACTTTCGTTTTAGTCTTCCTGTTTGTCTTTTGTTTATAGCTTTAGGAGCTTGTGGCATTACTTATAATAACAGCCACGTGTGTCGATACATCAGGTTAGACTACGCTTGCCAGGGTTGGTCCGTGGATGGGTAACCATATTTACGTACCGAGACTCTTCCGTGCCTCGGAAAGCACGTTAAGCCATTTTATTAGATTTGTTTGATAAATATTTATTTACATATTTTTTTACTATCACATAATATAATACTTATACATATATAGGTATGTATAAGATAGTCGAAAAATTTGTAAGTAAACTAACAAAGTTCATATTATACGGTGAATATTATGTCACCGTATAATATGAACTTCATTATTTTAAATAACCTATCGGTATTATTTCTAATAATCTATTCGGTAAATAATATATATTTATCAAACAAATCTACAGCTCTTTTTCAATTATTTCATCTGATAACCCTACAGAAATACAAGTTTTTCTTCATAGTAAACACATTGATTGATAGCTTACGTAATCCTAATGGTTGCAGCTTCTGTGTTACCGCCAGTAATCCAGTATGCAACTAATGGATCGCTGTCAAAACCCAATAGATATTACAAATGGGAAATTATTAGAATACTAGTTGGTCTATCACGAATACACAGTTGAATTGGATAATCACGTAATATAAGTTTGATTTTATACTAATTTCAATAATTTCAATATTGAAATGATAATAATATTGAGCCGATTTCGTCAAATCAATTGTCTATTTGACGAAATCGCCTGAACCCCACCACTCAGAGCAGTTTCCCTCATTTCGATATGTGCACATTATCGAGACTCAGGCTTCTACATACCAGCGCGAGTTGTCGCGCGACGTGACACGACACAAAGGCCCCGCGTGTCACGGGACGAGCGGTGCCTTTGTGTCGCGTCGCATTTACACTGTATAGCAGTGGAGTAGTTCTTATGACATAAAAATATTATTATCCGGATGACTTTTTTTATATTACAATATATTGATATTAGGAGAACGGAATAGAAGCATATGGTATAGTCCTTTTTTTATTACGTAGTAAGAAATTGATCTATCAATAAATACTACACATCTGAAATAAACTTTTCATATTAGAACGATCAAAAAATAAATTTTAAAATAAAAAGTAAAACGATAAGTAAAAAAGTATCGTAATTCAAATACACACCCTACTAAATGCGCGGCGAGTAACTATCGGCCGGCTTCAAAGGATAAGATCGCGCTACGAGTTCATAGATAAATTATATCGCGCGTGATTAAAAAAATAAAAAAAGGACTTTACCATAGGCTTCTACTTCGTTCACCTAACATACCCTATTTTTTTCAAGACGGTAAAAATAATCATCCGGTATTATGTTGCTGACATAATTATATAATATTTTTTTATGTGTAACATCTTTCCTGTCGCTTTCTGTGGGAGTGATGTCGTGAAATGGGACAGAACTGTGTAAAAGGAAGTGACAGTTTGAGCGTGGAATAAGTAAGCACTTTTTAATAGCATGAAATTAGTGTACCCATGAAATTAGTAAGTACTCTATAGGTTATAAGTACAAGGTGTCGAATTTCGACCACTAGTAATTAATAATTATTTGAATAAATATTTAAATATTTAGCTTTTTTAAATTTTGAGTTTAATTTCTGTCGCTGCCCCAGTTGCTTATTACCAAGGTGAGATGTCAGATGTTACACATATTCGACTACTGTAAGGCTCGCTCATTTTTATTTTTAATTTGCTACTTTATAACCTTTTCTATGATTTCTGTTCATGGATTGCTCATTTATGTCAGACCAAAGCAATACAAAAGTTCATCATAATTTTCTGTACGACGAAGTGGATGTCAATTTGAAACCTGTCGCTATTTTCGAACTATGATCTTTGATCTTAATCCTATTCAACTGGACCTCATCCAAATCAACAAAATAAAAAGAGACAAAGAAAAACCGTACTCTTTTGTTCTCAAACGTAAGAATTAACTACCTGCGTTTAGTCAAATATTTATTCACTTTTTCCTCAACGGATAAAAGGTATTCAATATAGCATGTGCAAGTTGTTAGCATAGCCATAACCAGCCTATAACGTGCCCACTGTTGGGACACAGCCCTCCTTGCTCTCTGTTAGAGGGAGTGGGATAGAATAGAATAGAATACTCTTTATTATGTACACCATAAAAAATACAGATATAAATGTTGAAAGTTTACATGACACAATGGGTGGTCTCGCTAAAAGCGGTCTTTTACAGACAAACCTTTGCATGGATTAAAGGGAGAAGGAGAGACATTACTGCAGGTAGTCAGTGGTGTACCATTTACATAAACAATAAATACATACACACATGAAGCATACACTTATCTATATGTATAAATAACCACCACGCGGGCTCAGTGAGGGTTGGTGGATGTCACATGTCTCTGAATTTTTGGTTCTAGTAGGACATGCCGGTTTCCTTACGATGTTTTCCTCCACCGTTTAGAGAGCAGTGGTGATGAAATAATTTACACAAAGTAAAACGCCTATCAGGGGTCGAACCTACTGCCAGGGTTGCGAGTTTGTCCGAAAGGGATATCGTAGCCCTGGCACACAGGCAAATAAAGAAATACGGGTGGGTTTTAGTCAGTAAAAGTTTGAAACGCCCTCCCGCTCCGCCCAGAGCGGGAGAAGTTATTTGATAATTTCCCAGCCAAAAAAAAAAAAAGGATTCGAGCCTACGGCCTACAACTCGTAAGTCGCTGCGTACCACTGGGCCACCACTGCTCTGCTGCAAGTTGTTAGCATCAATCAAATCCGAATTAAAACGGCATGTAACATACAATTACGAAGTGTCAACGTTCTCAGCAGAAACTATTCTATTAATTCTGACTCACTGTTTGACTAAGATATATTGCATAAATATTGTTGGTGTCAAATATCTAACTGTTCGCCAAACCGCTAGAACATGCAATAGATAAGTTTAGACAGAAGTCCCACTCAATTCACCTCAGACAAAGATTGACGCCGTGCGATGAGATGTAAGCTCAGACAAAACCGGACAACACACTCTTTCGGCGGAATTATTTTTTTTACATTTAAAAACAGTAACGGTGAAGTTTCTTGCCAATTCTTTTCCATACGAAACTACCTTTTGGCCCTTCCAACTACGCGTAAAATCAGTTCTATTTTTCTGTAAATTTTGTTCACGTTCAAATGTGCCTTTTATGTGCCTATTTGAAATAAATTATTTTGAAATAAAGAAACAAAATACAGTTATTTAGCACAGAATAAAAAGCACACACACAACATATTATACTACAAGTTGTAAGTAGTATAAGAATAAAAAAGACAACAAATAAAAAGTTAAAAAAAATAAGATATTTGCAGGAACGTGTGCCTCGTGGCTGCGCCAAATAGCCCAGTTTAGCAAAAATAAACTAAGTAACATATATAAGTAATAACTAAAAAAAAACTAAAAACTAACTAATACTACTAAATAACTGAGATTTGACTTTGACTTAATAAAAATGATTGCGCACATTCTACGCGCTGCCTGCCACCGGCTTATTGGTGACCGGTAGTAGTGAACACCAAAAAGAACACATAAAGATAACAGGCATTGTATTGCCTGCCACAAAAAATGCAAGCAATAATAATATTGATTCGCATTTAGCCCTCTATCTCACTGATTGTGAAAAGAAAATGAGATTGACGACAACGATGGTATAGTACACTTGGCGATGGCGAAAGTGGTGATTTTCTTTATATAATCCTATATTTTTATTATTTAATAAAGATTGAGCCTTCTGAATTTTCTCTCTTTAGTTCCATCTGTAAACATTGAGCTCCCAGAATTGTGGTCCACTAAACTACTGTCCGATTCAAGTACCTAATAATATTTCAAACACGTCAAATAACGTCTCTTTGGATCTAAATTGATGTTAATAAGCTTTGTTCATTTTTGGAATACCAAATACATACATGGATAAAATTACGCTCTATGTTATTTACTTTATTAATAGGTATTTATTTTTAAAAATTATCACAAAATTGTAAAAATAGATTTGCTGGAGAAAAGACGCTTATTTACAAAGTGGTAGTTCACTCACAAGCTATATTTACTTTTAATTGAAAATGAAAGTGAATTAAAGGAAGCAGAAAGTTGTATGTTATTGAAGTATCGTTTATAAAGGATATAAGAATTACTTAGTGGTGTTTAATTGTTTAAAAAGGACAAAAATAATAATTACAAAAATAAAAAGTTAGGTAAGTAAATTATGAAAAATAACAATTAAAAAAAACAAAAATTTGGTTCAAATAACAACAATCTTAGGTTCTCAACGGTATTACTGGAGCTATAATTCCCGTTTATCATACCGAATAGAATTAAAAAACTTTTCAATGCAGGTTATACAACACTTATCTATTTTACCACAAGCAAAGTAGTTACTGGTACTTGCGGTAAATATTATATACCAACGGGTTATCCAAACAAATGTCAGGATACTGTTATCGAGTATTGTTGAAGAGTGATGACGATATTATACCTCATTGACATCTTCTTGGTAACCACAGAGTAGTGAGGAAATGGAGAAAACGAACTACTATCGTTGTGCAGCTTATAAACTTCGGTAAAGTCTGATAGTATCTGAAACTAACTGACTATTGTATGGTTATGGTCATGGCCTTTTGAGAATGGAAACAAGAAACTAATCAAACTCGACAATGCAATCGAACACAAATAGTATAAAATGATAAATGTTTTTGATTTTGAAGTCGTACAATAACTTAAAGGTAGCGAGGGCAAGCAGTCATTTAATGAACGGTAAATCGTGTGAGCGTTTTAATTATGACACAAAAGTATGAATGAGCACTCCATTGACATTACTGCTCTGTGTCCAAAACAAATTGAACTAACATGACAGCAAGTACTTCTATCTGACACAAATTAAGAAATAATGGCATCAGTAAATGGAATATTTATATTCTTTGCTCAATAAATTATTGTAATGTAACGGGAACTTAATTCTATAAGATTTATTAATATCAAGTCGTGATTTTATTTTATTACTACTATTAGTAGGTGCTAAATCATTATGCAAAGAATGAAAACAAATGAAATTAGCACAGTATACAGTTACTGTAATTAAAATAACTGATATTGTGTTACTGATTTTTACAGTAATGTTTTTCATGTCATCAGATGTTTTTTTTTTTTTAGAATGTTTTTATAATACAACTTTTTTTTTAATACAACATTCCGTTAGTAAAAGCGGAATGGAAATTTTAAAATAAATTGCAAGTGCACCTTCTACACAATTTCTTCAATAGTTTAGTCAGGATTTATGTTGTTTAACGGTCAGAAATGAAACTATTTAAATCTAGAGATAGATTTGTTTACATTCTATACCATAATAATTGGCACCGAGTACAATACCATAATATTCCCAGCCGTTTGTTATCCCTGATGATAAGAGTCAAGAGTCAACTGAAGGATGTTTAATAGCGTTTGCGTGTTAGCACTAGGAACTTGTCAGGTTATAATACACCACTCGATTGGCGATCTCTGAACTTAGGGCAATACGGTTTCATGCGGTAATAATCTTATATATTGACACCTCTAAAGGTCGGTTCACATCTGACGGAAGATGCGTCGCGTATTATCGGTCGCGTAACGCCAGAACAGACAATAATTATATGAGAAAACATTCAACCTTTCACACTTAACCGATGATGCGTTAGTGCGTCGAGCGTACAGCGTCTGTTCCGTTTCCGTCAACGCATTGTCGGCCTAATCGGAATAAATTTTGAAGGATACTCTCTTAAAATTGTATTGTATCTCTTTTAGTATTTAAAGCATGCACCCAATGTCGTCGTTTCCTTTTTCGATCTTATTCTAAAGCCTCCCAAATAGCTATTATTTCGATGGGCTTCATTTTAGAATTACTTATCACACAACACAACCGCTCTGTAGATGCTGAATGCAGAAACTGAATAAACGCGTAATAATGTGGCAAAACGAAGTTCCGCCCGACGCATCTTCCGTCAGATATGAAAACACCCTATTTGACCGAATAGACGCGACCGATGATTCGCTCGACGCATCTTCCGTCAGATGTAAACCGACCCTTAATGCTGTGTACGCTTGTCAGCGTGGGAAACTTTTCAAAACTTAAAAATCTATAATAAACAAAAGAAAAGTATTTTATACTTAATTCATTTCATGAAATTTTTCCTTATTCATGATTTTCCGTTTTTTCAAAATATTTCACATTTCATGTGTACTGCCAATTAGCAATTAAGTACAAGAATAAAATAAGCTTATAGTAGTGCATGATCACTTCCACTGGAATATCAATCCTTAAAACAATTCCGTCAATGACAGCAACTTACAAAATCCGATGAAATCTACTTCTTTGCATTACCTAATTAAGGATTCACGGATTTCAACGAATATCAACGGCTGCTACTACTACGAGTACTAACTTGTTAGCATACACATGAAGTGTGAACCCATACATGATTGTGTGTCCCAAATAGTCAAGTAACCACGACCAAGTTCCCACAGTGAGTTATGGCTGCGGCAGAATATCTGACACGCATCCATTGTTTACCGCGGTCAAGGGCACGACGACGTACTCGTAGTTACTCAGTACATATCATTTAGTAGGTGTTGTTCTTTACTTTCTATTTGCTAATTGTTTAGGTGCATAGACACGAAAATATGATGGGCTTAAGAGATTTGAAGAAGAAACTTGTTAAAATGTGGTTGCCTTTCCGAATGTAACAAAAATCACTACAACGCTACGCTAAAGGAGAATTTATGTTTAGAAGTAAGATTTGACATAGTTACGGTTATGGGAGTTTACGAAAAAAGCCGAAATATGATGTACTGTTTACGCTACTCTATACGAACTTTTCTGAAATATGATACACTGTTTATGCTACTCTATACGAACTTTTCCAAAATAAAAATTCGTTTTGAGAAAACTGGGGCTAACAGCCGCATGGGTCACTCCATCCGGTTAAGCTATGCTTGTCGGGGTTGGTCCGTGGATGGGTTACCATTTTTACATATCGAGACAACGGCTTAACGTGTCTCGGAAAGCACGTTAAGCCGTTGGTCGGGGCTGTCTTTCGTAGATCTTTAACAGTCGTTACAGGTCGTCAGAAATCCGAAAGTCTGACAACCAGTTTTATCCAGGGATATCGTATTACCCAGTTACTGGGTTGTGGAGGTCAGATAGGCAGTCGCTTCATGTAAAATACTGGTATTCAGTTGTATCCGGTTAGACTGGAAGTCGTCCCCAATATGTTGGGAAAAGGCTAGGCAGATTGATTGTATCATCTTAATATCGTAGGGACGTATCTTCATCCAATCCCAGTCGGACCACTTCAGTCTTGAAACTTTTTGTCGCAGCTCAAATCAAAATTCAATAAACGAGAGATGTTAGTTTCCCTGTCAAGACGAACGGGCAAAAATCCCTACTTCTTTTACTTCCAAATGGTGGAAGTTAGCGTGCAGATTCGGATTATTGGTCGATTCGCACGAATTTACTCGCCCGAAGTGGGTGAATCGACACTTTTAAATTAATAATATGATTTTTGTTTAGGTGATTCACATTTTTTTTTATATTTACTCATAAATATTTGCTGAATAAAATATAAACTTAAAAAAATATATAAACTTGAACAAAAATAATTGTTAAATGTAGTTTCTAGCGTACTTTTTTCATAACTTTATTGCATAAAATTTAAAATGTGCCAATTGCCTAATACGTATTTCTGGAGTTGTCAATGCACCCATTCATAAATTAACTTCGTACGAATCGCCTATAGAAAAAATCATATTATTTAACATTGTCGATTCACCCGTTCCGGGCGAGTAAATTCGTGCGAATCAACCAATAAGCCGTCATACCGTTCGCGTTGGTTGCAATTAATTCTATTTTCACACTTCTTGACTAATTGTCCTTGGTTTAAGTGAAACAGTTTCTTATGTATGAAGGCTGTTTTGTTTTCACAAACAATAGAAAATGTTGCTATTAGTATACTTGAATATTATATTGCTTGAACACTTTATTACTTCACGGCTTTATCATATTAAGTCTAATTTGATCAGAATACAGTTATAATGATGTCAGCAGTCATATTTTTCAAACAATGCAATGTTGACTACGTATTTATGAGTCATAGAAGCGTGAATATTGGCCAACAATTGAAGATCGTCTGGAAGACATCCGATTGTTGTTAAGTATGATTTCGAAATGAAAATGAAACATGTGACAAATAAACTTTACAATGTGTTTATAAACAATCACCCAACGTCGTTTTGGGAAGGCTTCTCTTCCGGTGAGCTTAAGTCCCATACAAAATATCTATAATTATTTTGCGTGAAGTTGATCGTAGAAAACTCATGTTATAGGGGGTCTACTCCGAAGCAAAAATCCGAAGTATCGACCGAATGCTCGGCCGTTTCTTGACTTCCAAAGTTTCCTTTTTTGACTTTGAATCCTTACATAATCAGCCTATAATGTTCCCACTGCTGGGACCCAGGCCTACTCTCGGTAAGAGGGAGTGGGCTGTAATCCACCACGCGGGCCCAGTGCGGGTTGAGTCCTTACCCGACCTCAAGCCACATTGTTGACTTTGACTGTCGTTTTTTTGTCTTTCCTCTTATTCAGCCATAGTCAGCCGTAGTCAGGAAACGGGCGAACATTACCACCGAGATTAATAAATCGTAGACCCGTATTTTATAACGATCCCTAATCTCACACCCATAATATGAAATTACACACTACCATTACATTCTACAAAATGCATCGTGTGAAAGTTATACCTAAAGTAATTATGCACGATAATTACAACAAGCAGGCTTGGAATGAAACCAGCACCGTATATATTGATACTGATCGAAATACCAACGATGTATTTAAAAACTGCAATATTGCACAAGTGGTGGGTGGCTGACCCATCGCTTGCAGGCAATGGAGCAACCCGCTTTCCTCACTCGAATCTTACAGCTTGGTGAAGCAGACTAGACTTGTTTTAAATACCTAGGTCAACCTAGGTATTGACAAAGGTTTGTCCCGCTTTGAAATGCGTTTAGAAATCCAACAGCGTTTCGGTTCATTCAGTATCTTCTACGTAGAATTTTTCAAACGGAAGACTGATGACTGACACGTAATTGAGTACCTATCTATCTGATCACGTAGTGACAAATGATAAAAATATGAACAATTAGAAAGCCACCGAACATTAGTCCAAGGTTTAATGGATAGCGTAAAAAGTCTTAGATAAAAATTGGCGTGACTAATTCAACGCACGCGCCATTCCGCAACGGCCTACGATTATTTTGACAGAAAAAATGCCGGAACAATTTGACACTACATTTTGTCACGAAACAACGTATTTTGTACACATTTTTATAATAACTGTGCATTTGCTAACCGAATATGTGACACCATTGCTTAGTAGTGCTCGAAAAGTCAATGAAAATTTGGGTCAAACAAATTTATTGACAGTAATTACACTAGGGGACAAAATAACGTACTTTATAATGACTGAATATGACAAATACATGCGACATTATACGCGTGTTTTAATGAGTCCTGTTAACATAGCTGTTTTGTTAAATAAACACAGGTCCACTTCCAACCATCTTGACATTCAGTAAGTAATAGACATTTGTCCAATAGTTCAAGGACCTTGTTTTCGTGAGGTGTACAATGAGGAGATAAATAATGTTGAATGAGCGATAAGTTCACGCATCATCGTTTTACGTTCACTTGTTTAGTGCCAATTACTTTACTGTTTGCTATAAATAACACTACTAAAGAGGAACGTCCATAGGTTATAAAAACGTCATTATGTAATTCGATGTATGAGTGATGTTGATTTGAACAACAATAGTCAATTTGGGAATGTCCTACTGCCAGCGGACTCACTCTCGACAACTGGGAAAGTGAGTTCGTTTGTTTATTTGTTACGGTGTCACACTAAAACGGCTGAACAGATTTGGATGAAATTTGGTACATGAGTAAACCATGACCTGGGATAGAACATAGGATATTATATATTCCGATATACTTTTATTATTTATGCGGGTTACCGCAGGGCGCAGCTAGTAATATAAAAATAATCATCATCAACATTTCAGCCGAAAGACGTCCACCTGCAGGATATAGGCCTCCCCTATTGGGGGGGGGGGTGGTTGTCATAATATCCACGCTTGGCAGGCGAGTTGACGATCGTAGTACGGTGTTAAAAAGCATAGAGAACGCTGCTGCCCATTCTCTAGTAAGTCCCTTAGTCACTGCAACGTGGTCGCTCACAATGGGCCCTATTAGAAAGCTAAAAGTCATCCAAACGGCAAGGGGGCTATACTTGGAGTTTCCCTACGTGATCGAATTAGAGATGAAGAGATTCGCAGGTGAACCAAGGTAACTGACATAGCCCGCAGAATTGCCAAACTTAAGTGGCAGTGGGCAGGGCACATTGCTCGCAGAACAGTAGATGGCCGATGGGGCCGAAAGGTTCTGGAGTGGCGACCACGTATCAGAAGACGTAGCGCTGAAAGGCCTTCTACAAGGTGGACATATGACCTTGTGAAGGCCGCAGGAATCCGCTGGATGCGGGAAGCACAGAAATGGTCGAAATAGCGGTGCTTGGGGGAGGCATATGTCCAGCAATGGACGTCTTTCGGCTGAAATGATGATGATGATGAGGTATAAGTCCAGGTTACCTCACGGTGTTTTTCTTATACGATGTCAGTTATGTCCAAAATAAACGCAAAAAGTTCATACGAGTTGAAATAGTCACATTGGTGCTTGCCCATATTCTAACCAACAACCTCGTACATGAGAGGCAAGGCCTTAACCACTGGGCCATCACGACATGGGAAACTATGGACCCATCCAACATTAGTGTGATTACTGAACTCCCCACACAATATCTTCAGTATCCCATAAGTGGCACTCATTAGGTACAGAACCTTCTTTAAGGATATTCCCACGATAATCCTAGGCTTTATATCGAGTGAATAAGAGTACCCTTCAGTAAGATAAATACAATTCGTTAATCGCTATGATAGTATACCTAGGTACCTTTAAAGGCAATAATTACAATGCTCCTCCTATACGGGTAATCCCAGCCTTTAAATGCGTACAATGATGTCGAAATCTCAAGTACTTTGTTATTGCCTACAATGTTAGAGTATTTGCGGCTTTAAATTATTTGAGGGTTTCAAACAAGGATTTTTTGAACGCCTCAAGATTGCTAGCTATTCAGAAAATACAAGGATTTCAAACAATATGTAATTAATTAGTCAAATAAGATAATTAAAATCCACATTAACATTATTAAAATAATAGAAAAAAATAAAATCCTTAGGTAGGTACCTACATAAGATGTTCCCACGAAAGATATTTGTATTTACCTCCATTATCATAACTGACGTTGTACAGACGGCTACACACCAAGCTATACATTTCCAGTATAAGCTGGTCTCGCATTGTATATGATTTCCGTACAGTGCGAGATCAGTGTAAACTGGATATGTATAGCTTGATGTGTAGCCATGTGTAAAAGAGAGAATACAATTATATAGTTAGTGATCATTCAGTCACAATATTTACAATCACGACTTTTAATCTGCATATCGATGGCCTTATGTTGACAACTCGGAACCCACATTTTTGATTATTTCATGAAAAACCTACATGGGCATTATATTTTTTTTTAATTTATCAATAATAAATTCGATAACCTACTGACAACTTTATTTTTCCAAATTATTCCGTTTTTCCCCTCTTTGGTAAAATTTAAGACATTGCAGTTACATGTTGTCAACCTTTGACCATCGATATGTATAACGAACGGTAATTGGATGGAATTAAGGTAATACAGTCCACTTCCATTTTTAATCAAATGTACCCAAATGAGGGGCTTGTCCTTCTGGGGCTTGGGCCGCAGTTGGTCCGTGGATGGGTGACCATCTTTACATACCAAGACCCGTCCGTGCCTCGGAAAGCACGCTAAGCCGTTGGTCCCGGCTGTCATCTGTAGATCAAGCAGTTTTACCAAAGGGTATCGTGTTACCCAGTAACTGGGTTATGGAGGTCAGATATGCAGTCGTTCCGTGTAAAATACTGGTATTCATATGCATCTGGTTAGACTGGAAGCTGACCACAACATAGTTGGGAAAAGGCGGGCAGATGATGATGATGAATAGGATATTTTAGTAATCGTACTTAAGTAGTTCCGTTTGGTGCCGGACGTAAAGAATAGCACCATCCCATTTCTTCCCGTGTGTGTCGTAAAAGGCGACTAAGGGACTTACTAGAGAATGGGCAGCAGCGTTCTCTATTCATTTTTAAAACCATTCTGCGATCGCCAACCCGCCTACGAAGCGTGGCGATTATGGCAAATCCCCCCTTTTTGGGGGAGGCCTATGTCCAGCAGTGGACGTATTTCGGCTGAAATTATGACTTAAGTAGTTTAAAGTTGCCGAAAGTAAGTAGCGATTAATTTTTTACGCTAGGTTTTCCTAAGTCGTGTTACATTGTGTACCTACAAATAATGATGGCAGATGGAATTATAGTGTGCTAAATGTCTATGTTTTAACACTATAGTTATGACAGCTCATCTTGATTGCTCACAATAACAAACCATATACTTAAATATATTTCGGTTCTCCATAATAAAGATATTTCCAAATGTTTTGATTCATATCTTCATCATAAGACGCGCCCAAGACTATATTCAATTATCTCGCAAACTACGGACCTTGGGGGATGTGAACTTTACCAGACCCGGGCCATTGTTATTGTTTTATAACCAAAATTAAGTTTAAACTTTAACAATCGTTCACAAGATTATAATGGAATGAATTTTGCAAGACATCTTATAGGTTTTCACATGGTCTTAGGAAATAGGTTTAAGTGACATCTTAAAAAAACTACAGGCGTCTAAACGACTGAAAAAAAAATACAACATTAACACAATACAACACTAAAATATATATAGTCTATACAAGTATATAATAAAAAATAAAGGAGGAAGAGTTCATTGGGCATCAATAATATATGATTTGCATGCCCATGTGATGGCAGAATGGCATCGCTGCAGTTAGTGAGAAAGTGCCCAAAAGGCTGGCAGCATTGCCACGTTGGAAAGCAATGCGCTGATTCTTTGGGCTAAAAAGAGAAAGAAAAACTTCTTAGTTAATTCAAATTCAATATAGGTAGGTACTCTACTCATACAGGCGACATCGAACTATCTACAGAAAACTATTCAAAAACTACTCTTCCATGCCTTAAATAATCACCGGAATTACACAGCATGCAGACCATCTTAAGCAAAACGGTCACCACTGCCTATACTACCTACAATATTTTTTGATCACTTTGGTGAACCTAGACGCATTGTGCCCATTACCCAGAGAATTGAAAATTCTCATGAGCTCATAATTTTACCGCCACTCATGCTTTAAAAACAATGTTGGGCCGTTTGTCCACTGCCATCTGCCACCTGTTACGTTTGGTTCGAATAATCTCGTTTTTCGTTGACATCCCGGTGACGGCGATGCTTTCTCCACCGCGACCGAATTCGGCAGTTCAGTATGTTATGAATTTATGATAGACAGAACAAAAGCCGGCCGAACGGCTGCGGCACCGTGGCGGCGCCGACGACAGTGTGTGGACAAGATAAAACTTGTTTTGTATTGCCAGCACATCGGCCCGTCACAATCTCGGGCCCAGTCCTAGCGGTCGCTCCGAACTACTCGAAACTTCAGGGGCTGGGATCCCTGCGTTCGGGTGACAGACGTGCAGTTGACACGCGGCCATAGTAAATGTATGTATTGCTACTTCGGCGCCATCATCTCGTTCTCGGTGACATCCCGTTGACGGTGACGGTGGACAAACGGCGTAACTCTCCTCGACGATACTCTCTGTACTGTATGGCGGTAGTAAGTACTACCCCGGGCAAATTCAAAATAACTACATACTACGAAATTGTTCATTAAAGTCCACTAATCTAATTTAGGCATCAAACTTATCAGGACGAACATCGGTCGCGTCATCGCGTGTCAATCCGTCAAACCGTAACATTCTGTTGTAAACTGTGACCTACTGTTTCGAAAAAAATCCACGGTTGCTAAGCAACAGCCTTGATTGTTACTCAAAGCATCACGAAGTTAACAATAGTATTTAAATGGTGTAGAGTAAATACGGTTACAGAACGTGGCTTACAAAAAAATTGTTGGGAAAATTAATTTTCTGTTACAGTGAGTTTTTGTTAGTGAAATTAATTATTACTATGATGTTAACAGCTAGTTAGTTGACAAATATGAAACTAGTAGTTCTTTGTAAAATAGCCAATGGAAAGCAAAAATAAAATATCGGGTGATTGGCTTGTGCCTAAGTTATAACGGCCGCGCGGGTCGATCGATTGCTGCAGTTAGTCCGTGGATGGGGGACCAGACCATCTTTACATACCAATACCCCTCCGTCCTCCGTGCCTCGGACAGCGGCTCTCATTCGTGGATCTTTGACAGTCGTTACGGGTCGTCAGAAGCCCGAAAGTCTGACAACCAGTCTTACCAAGGGGTATCGTGTAACCCAGTTACTGGGTTGTGGAGGTCAGATAGGCAGTCGCTCCATGTTAAATACTGGTATTCAGCTGCCTTCGGTTAGACTGGAAGGCGGCCCCAATATAGTTGGGGAAAAAGCTAGGCAGATGATGACAGTACCTATATTATATTTTCATTGACACAGTGAGTGTCAAAGAAAATCCGCAGGGATTTAATTCCTGTGTCAATCACTGGAATTAAATCCCTGCGGTTACATTTGTGTGTGTGGTGCCAGACGTAAATAAAAAAATCGTTTAATTCAGGTATTAAACCCATAGTAAAATTACAAAAATAAAACAAAATTACAATCCATTATAAATTTTAATTAAAGAATAGCACCATCCTGTTTCTACCCGTGAGTGTCGTAAAAGGCGACCAAGGGACTTATTAGAGAATGCAATGGGCAGCAGCGTTCTCTATGCATTTTCGTTTTTTCGTCATACATAGTACTTAACATTAATCGACAACTTTCCCATTTATTTATTTCAAGATTAATGGTGCAATATTTTCGATTTATCGGAGGAACATGCACACACGTACACGGACACATACAGACGATTCTCAGGGCATCTCAAGATATTAAACACTTCGTATCCATATGATAATCCCCGCTATGATCTTCCATTGTTCTTAGCGTGATTGACATTGCCATACAAACATGATGACGGTACAAGATAACTATTTACGTAGGTACCCTCTGTGGGAGGAAACGAATCCTTGCGATATGCCTACACCATTACATGATTAATTATTATTTACATTAATTATTTATTATTTATAAGCAAGATTAGTTGTGTGAGGTAAAGATAAATGAGTAAGGAGAGTGGTATTCTGTTGGTTTCCGGCTACACCTGTGGATTGTGGAATTAAAAGGAACTATGAAAATAAAAACGCCGTATTTTTTTCCGAAGTTTTATGACAGACAGAGAAAAACAAGAAGAACCATGCAGTTGTCAACGTCAATAAAAACATAAAATAATAAAATTAAAGAATAACATCAAAAGGAGTTGTTATGCGTCGCCAAAAACCTAATTGTTTGTAAAGATGGTGTTATTAATTTCTTATTTGGTTGTTAATTTCTTTCTTGCTTTCTTTTATTTGGTTATTATTACCAAATAAGAAATTAAAAAGCAAGTAATTATTTGTATTTTTTATATTTATAATTTTGTGTAAAGTTTCGATACAATGCAAAAGTTGTTACAGAAATATATAAATAAATAAATTAGCCTACGTACGTATCTTCATCTTCAGTAATACATAAATGTGTACAAGATTTGCTGACTAAACTACGACTAACCAATTTTGCTTTTAGTTTGGCTAAATATTACTTAGTCGTGGATATGGACAGAGATAAAATGCACTTTACATCCTGAAATTAAATACCTTTTACAGTTTTCACAAATTTGGAACGGCACGTATTATTATTTATATTACAGTCTGGAAACATAATTTGAAGTCATACTATTTCTTTTTTATATTTTACTTTTGCAATGGGATTTCAATAAAAAAACACTTTTCCGCATTGTTAACCGATCTTACCGCCCGTGTGTCAAAGAAAACCAATAAGAATTAATGCAAGCAAGGCGTCTCCTTGACTCGCCTTGACATAACAATATTAAACTTACTGAGGTCGATGGGTTCACCGATTCACTTCTTGCTCTCTGCTGGTCCCCTGGTACCAATCGAGCGTGGAATGTGTAAGGTCAGGCCAAAGGCAAAGAGTACTTTTAAGTAAACATTGATTTGAATAAATAGGGCATTATGAATTACGACACTTATTATATTGCCTTATTGAAGAATAGCAATAAAACCGGAAAATCTCAGGGTATGTATACCATACCTAATCTAGCGCAATCTCAATAATTTGTCTACGTATGATGCGCAGATGATCTAGTGGTCGCATGCGCTACTGCTGTGGCTGTGCATGAGGCCCTACGAACAATTCTCGGGTCGGGCAAAAATGACAGACATAATTTTAAAACTAGATATAGGAACCAATTAGATCAACCACGTTTCAGATTGTCTAAAGTTCATACTTCTTTTATGGGTGGGGTACTGTGTAAAATGTAAAAAATACCACTCGATATTCTTCAACTAAATGAGAAGAAATTTAAAACAGGCATTAAACGCACACTATGTAGACAAGCATACCTATTATAAGTTGGATGATTATAACGTAGATCTAGAAAAATGCTGGTCCTGCTCCACAACCACTTGGGCTCACTTGTTAAAATTTTAATATTTATAAGAGACGCTTCCCTTTTTTTGTTTTTGTTCTGACATTATAATAAAAATTAACCCTTGGAATACAGGCGTGATTATATGTTATGTTATGATGCCCTAGGTGATCTTATAGCTTTATAGTTTGACGAGGTCCCTTTGTCCCCAGGCCCCAAGAGTCCCTCTGTTAAAACTATCTTGTGTAAATAGGAAGTTAAGAAAAAAGCTCAAAAAGAAAATACTATGGCTATGGTAGGTATGTACGTAGGTAATTTAAATTACACTTCAGAAAAGGTTATTGACTAATGGTCGCATGGAAAACCAAAAGGAATGAGTCCAAGCGAGGCGTGGTCTCCTTGCCTTGACTTCAATGAGTTAACTGATTCACTTCGAACTCATCAAGTCCGGTCACAAATATTTTCTTTTTAGGGCTCCGTACCTCAAAAGGAAAAACTGAAACCCTTATAAGAGCACTTCGTTGTCCGTCTGTCTGTCTGTCAGTCTGTTATTACCCTTTTTCTCAGGAATGCGTACGTGGAGGAATCAAGTTGAAATTAATATCAAATACGTTGATCTACGGTCCCTTGGAGCTCTGAAGCTTTTAATTCTAAGTCTATGTAATAAAAAAATACGGCGATTTATGCGACATATTTTGATACTCACAAGTAAATCAAAACCTATAGGGAACTTCCCGTTGACCTAGTATATAGAAATTTGGCAAGAAGCAAGGTCTCACGGCACAAATAAAGGAAAAGTCCGAAAATCGTTAAATTGTAGTTTTATCACATAAAAAAAAAGTTGAGATTACAAACTTACATTTGCAGTTAGAAAATTGTCCGTGTCGTATATCGATGTACGGGAGAACAATTTTTTCAACTACAACGTTAAGTTTGTTTTTGGGATTGTGCGTAGTCCGACACGTACTTGGCCAGTTTTTTTTTAATGTTAATAGGTACTTACGTGCTGGACAAGCCCGTAAGCAATAATTTCACAACACTATTTGCGACATTCGTCTTTTGTATAATATTTTTGTACAAGTTTTGTTTTTCATTGAATGCTAATTGCCCTTAGCTTCTTACTGAAAGGGAAAAACATGACATGTTTGAAGAGCTTCGAAAATTATTTAAGTGATAATTGATTCACCTCAAGCCACAAATATATTCTCATGACTTCAAAATATAATACCTATGTATGTGACAGCACAGAATAAGCAAACTGAAGTGGCAATGGGCCGGCCATATTAGCCGTAGAACCGATGACCATTGGGGTAGACGTCTTCTTGAGTGGAGACCGCGAATCGGAAAAACGTAAGGTAGGATGCCCTCAGGCTAGGTGGAGCGACGATCTTCGCAGGGTGGCTGGTGGCGTGCAATTGGAGAGGCCTATATCCCGCAGTGCACAGCTATGGGCTGATGATGATGTGAGAGTTATTTATTTTGTTTCCAAAAGCAGCAGAACTTTTGAGCATTGCACTACCGACCGTCCTGTAAACGTTACTTATTCGTTAAGAGGCCGGCGATGGATGCGTAATTCATACAAACGTAATACCAAAATAATTTGTAAATCAAATATATTCTTAAAGTAGTGTGTCTTTATTCCGATTGGAATACAGAATATCAAGGTTCCCAAATACATATTTTGAATGGACACTGATTTAAACAAGAGTTATGAGAAAAATATGTTTTCTATAGAAATTTTAAATTATTCATATCTCGCCTTTATATCGTTGTCCTTTCAAAATATATTTTTGGGAACATAGATATTCTGTAATCCAATCGAAATAAATACACACTACCTTAAGAATATGTTTGATTTACAAATTATTTGGTATTACGTTTGTATGAACTACGCATGCTAAGCCGGCCCCTTAAGAGAAACTTACATAACAGATCATTCCTAGATACAAGAATCCGTTTTATATAAATGGGTATATGCAAGCTTTTTGTAATGTGCGACCAGACTGCGGAATATAGTCATACATACAATAAAACCATAAAAGTGCGGAGAAATCAGAGCATTCACCCAACCCATGCATGTAGCTGAATTACCATAATTAATTGACACTACAGTTCCTGCTTAACTAGTCTATACACATAATTAAGATTCATTATCAGTACTTAATTAGCCAAGGCCACTAATAAAATGCCTAATCATTCTTATATAATTGGAGCATAGATGCTTATCTGACAGCTGCACGAAAAAATACTAGATACACGAGATGTTAGAACACCTAAATGTTTGGTTCACAAATGGGTAGGATCCTTTTGAATGTCGTTATAAGTGTTTCGAACCAAGAATGGAAGAATGAAACAGATACCTTATTTGTTTGTAATGTCAATTATGTAACATCTATCATATAGGAGCAGTGGTGATCAAGAATAAACGACCGCGACTTGTAGGTCATATGTTTGAACCCAGCCAGGCACTTTAGATTGAGTAAATTATTTCATCACCATCGCTCAGCATAATAAAAAGTAATCTAAAGTAAACTTATGATATTTTACTGAACTATTACACTACTTATATTACATTCATAAAGTCTCGTGAGAACATATTACCCTAACTACGTCCCATGCCTTGAAGCAACTTGACATTATCATATAAGTACTAACTTAATATACGAGTATAGTAACCCTGCAGTTATCGTTACCGAAGAAGCTCTTAACTTAGTAGTGGCTCTTCAAATTGCTAAGGTGTATGTTTCAACACGATCTAAAATACATACATCATTGTAAACGGACTCTGTAAGGATAAAATGAGTGCTCTATCTGAAATTGTTTATGTAGATATGTTACTTATGTAAGCGCTATAAACAACATTATTTTTATTATATGAGAAACCTGAATATAGTTTGTTCAGAATAAGGAACTGAATCGATTTCAATAATTTTTATTTTGTCCCAAAATTTTTACATGTGGTGGAAAATGTTATCACCATTTAATTACTTACAATACTATCGCAGTACGGTTGGTACCTCGGTGAGCGATGGGTAGCTCGCCGTCCGATAAGGACCAGGCCCGGGTCGACGGCGCGTTGTGTTTCACGCGCGCCTCAAAGAGATGTCAGCACCAACTGACGGGGTCCGTTAGGGCCAATGCCTGCCAGGGTTGCGAGTTTGTCCGAAAGGGATATCGTGGCCCTGGCACACAGGCAACGGAAGGAACACGGGTGGGTTTTAGTCAGTAAAAGTCTGACACGCCCTCCCGCTCAGCCCAGAGCGGGAGAAGTTATTTGATAATTTCCCACCCCAAAAAAAAAAAAAAAAAAAAAGTACGGTTGGTACCCAACCGTACTGCAATAGTATTTTAAGTAATTAAATGGTGATATTATTGCGTTTTCTTTATATGGAGATATTTTAATTTAATTATACGTTATTATTTATTGATTTAATAACAATTTTCTAAAATGATTACCGGCTATTAGCCCTACCCGTGTGTTAAATTAATGTCGCCATTGTAGCGACACTTTGTATAATATCTGAGATTTGGAGACAAAAAAATACAAACATTGAAATCTAGCTCAAAAGAATTACGAAAAATTTGTTTCTCTCACTCAAACATATTAGAGTAGAGAAGAGCATGAAAGGGAAAAAGAGACTTTTCTCAATGCAGAAGGTTCATACCTTCCTATAAAACAGCTTTTCCTAAGTTTTCCTCAATATAATATATCACGTCAACTGCAAGTAATATGACAACTGTTGAAGCAACCGTGCGACTAAATGGTGCAATTATAATTATTAAGTGCAATCATCGCAATAGTTATGCACTTATTATATTTAATTATGTTCTGTAGGGGGAAACGGGCTAGTTAACTGACTATTAAAATTGTTAGGCAATGATTTATGTTGCTTTGTTGATGTTGTTGATGTGAGGCAGGAAATTGTTGTATTGACAAAGTCGGCAAACTCAGCTAAAAGAGCTCAATGACTAATCTTGCAATAATTCTATGTTTAATGTAATATCTATGAAAACTTCAAGGAAATTGTTTTACCAGAATCGCGTCGTGCCTGTCTGCGGGAGCCTTTAGACCGAAGTTAACACTTCTGTTATTAACTGAGTTTAAATAATTATCATTCGTATTCTGAATCCATTTACCTAAATCCATATCCTTTCCTTAATATCATGCTTAAAAAGCAATTAGCCATTGCATTATATAATCTACTAATCTAATTCATCAACCAAAGCATCTATTTTTTATTCTAATTAAATAACATTAGACATTCGGCAACATTCCACTGCTTACCCTGTATTACTTCCTAAAGTTCGTTTTGAATCCCAGATAGTAATTTGACATGCGCAAATGTCAAACTCCAAATTGATAAAAAACAACAAGGATTTGAAAATGTAAAATATCTGGGATTCAAAAACGAACTTTACAAAAACCGCCATCCGTCTATCTATAAACAACAATTATCTATGTACACACGGCTACACATCAAGCTATACATTTCCAGTATAAGCTGGCCTCTTATTGTATGAAAATCCTATACAATGCGAGAGCAGCCAAAACTGGATATGTATAGCTTGGTGTGTAGCCGTGTGTACATACCGTTACTACAAGCACGATGATCGAACGTTCAGGCTCAGAATGTCCCTTTCCCAAAATGTCCCTCGGTTTAAAATTTTTCCTTTCCCGAAATGTCCCCTCCCCATAATGTCCCTTTCCCAGAAGGTCCCTTTCCCGAAACGTCCATTTCCCAAAATGTCCCTTTCCCCAAATGTCCCTTTCTCAAAATGTCCCTTTCCCAAAATGACCCTTTCTCAAAATGTCCCTTTCCTACGACAGCTACACGTTTAAACTAGGAATATTTAAATAACATAACCCAAGTAGTCAATCAAATTTTAATCACATATAATATAAAACCAAAACAAAAACAAACAGTCAAAAGCCTTTTAATTACATACTTATAAATCAAAACGTCAAAAGCCAATAATTATCCACGTGATATCTAACTGTTAACATAATTTTATAAACTGGGAATACACAATCACATATAATATAATCGAGTCATAATCGACGAGTTAACTACAAGCTCGCCTAACAGCCGCAAGCCTGACTCAATACGAAGTCATGACAGTTATGCCAATAGTTCAGATGAATGTGTTAATATTGTCTGTGAATGGTGTTTAATTAACACAGATATAAATTGTATAAATGGGTTAAAAAAATACATCCGTTTACTATTTTAGTTTATAATAAACATCAACAAGCAAATCTAAAGAAGATTAATATTGGGAACAAGAAGAGATTGCTTTAGAAATAAGCCATACCTCTTTACTTTTCTGTTTTTTCTTCTAGTCCAACTTTTAGGGTGAACATACGTGGTAAAATAATTAAAGCAGTGTTGATTTCTCATTATGAAAGTTTAAACACTATTACCCGCCGCGACAAGACCGCCCATTATGTCAACCTATGTACAATTTCAGCATATAAATCTGTACATTTTATGGTGTACTTATAAAATTTAAATATATTTTATATCTGTAATTTTTATGGTGTAACATAATAAAGAGTATTCTATTCGATTCTATCCGATATACCTAATTAAAATCATTCCTAATCATGATAATAAGAATAATTGCGTTAATGTTAGATCTTACTCATGACACGCATTTCGTTTATATTAATTGTAACATTTTGTAACGATTTACTTTGTTTTTTTCAGGTACGTATCCGACATGCAAGGATAACAATTCCGACTGAAGGGACAGGCTTCCTCCTCGCTGTGAGAGGGAGTGGGCCATAATCCACCACGAGGGCCCACTGCGGGTTGGTGGATATGGATACGTATAAAAGGTATTACGGACTCTCCGTATCCACAAAGGAAGTCAGTGATCAGGGGCACGACAGTTTTACAACACACCTAACGTGAATTCAGATGATGAGGTACTGCGAAAAACCTTAGTGAAATAGTATTAGTCGAGTTAGCCTTTTTTTTTTTTGTGTGGAATTATCTAATAACTTCTCCCGCTCCGGGTGGAGCGGGAGGGCGTGTCAGACTTTTACTGACTAAAACCCACCCGTGTTCCTTCCGTTGCCTGTGTGCCAGGGCCACGATATCCCTTTCGGACAAACTCGCAACCCTGGCAGGCATTGGTCCTAACGGACCCCGTCAGTTGGTGCTGACATCTCTTTGAGGCGCACGTGGAACACAACGCGCCGTCGACCCGGGCCTGTTCCTTATCGGACGGCGAGCTACCCATCGCTCACGGTCCGCAAGCCCGCGCCTACGGTGGCCGGAAATCGTCTTGCGACTCCCGACACCCGGGGCGTCTCCTGCGGCGACTAGGGGAGCCTAGTTTTGCACAAAAAAAAACAGCATCGCATCACGTTTGTCACCTCAGTTCTCTTTGCAGAAATACCGAAACAAAACAAAGTTTTCTACAAATAATGATGAATAGGGCACTCGATGTTACTTCAATAGAAAGTCAACATGACCCACCATTACATCGCACTGCAACCTCTGACCGGAAGTAACTAAAGATGACCATACTGATTGGGACGAACTTACGCACATACTCTTTGACCTTTTGAGAATGACTATTGAAAGCTTTTCTATTGAGTTTGATCGATAATTGTGTTTTAATGTCAAGCCTGCATACACTTGCTTCGAGGTCATACCCATAGGAGAGTAGAAAACTATACAAACATATGAATGGAAAGTATTATAGCGAAATCTCATTTTGAGAAGCTTTTGGGAACACTTGTGCAGATAGGATGTTAAATTGGGTGTTCTATAATTGATTTTTGTTTGCCATATCGTGTTAAAAAGGCCTGACGACATCACTTCAGCCCTTTGCAAGATATAAGATCCGTCAAAGCTATTTTAAGCAGGTTAGATCACGCATCGCCTAGTTTATCTATTAACAAAACGCCAAATTTTTATTTTCGTGGGAATTAAAACCCACACTCCTTCTGAAACCAAATACAGCTTCAATATTCAACAAAATCAATATACCCGAAGCTAATTTTATCAAATTATAAGTAGGTGTTGACATAATTAACCCGCCCCGACCCTTGCTCGAGCCAGCCCGCACCGCTAAATTCGTCCACTAATAATAATATTAATCCGATCCAGCCTGTCCTTTGCTATCGTCCCCCAGCGACGCCCTAAGCCGAGGTCCGTACCCCACAGAGGGTGCCCTTAGCATGTAGTCGCTTAGTTTGTATGCCCTGCCTGGAGGCCTTAATTTATTGAGGCACCCACAGACGACAACCTCCTGGGTAGACCTGCGAGATGTCATACATAACAAAAAAAAAAAAACCAAATAGCTAAAATCGTAATTATACAAACAAGATAATATGATTAACAATAGGCCGAAGAAACCTCGGAGCAATATATTAAGTACAGAGATACAGAGGAGAAAGCTTCATTGTATACTGAGTGATATAACTGAGGAATGGTATTCAAAGTACACTATGTAAATGTCGCGACCTGTAAGGACGCGGCCAGATGGGCAGTTCTGTAGGCCGTGACGAATAAACAAGGTCAATTTAAATTAGCTATCCAAAACTCCATACGTTATGGGTGGGGATATTTAACACGCAATTTTTTTGTTTCTTTTTTGCCTCCCCAAAAGTGACTCCCATGTTCAAAATTCATATATTTTCAGTTACACGTTCGTGTTTGGGTCACAAAAATTCATGTGTGTGCCAAATTCCAACTTAATCTGTTGCAGCTAGATTCGGAGAAAATTGGCTGTGTCAGACGGATAGACAGACGTTTGGAACGGAACCCTAAAATACTGTTTTTAGGGTTCCTTACCCAAAGGGTAAAACGGGAAACCCTATTACTAAGGCTCCGCCGTCTGTCTGTCTGTCTGTCTGTCACCAGGCTGTATCTCATGAACCGTGACAGTTAGACAGTTGAAATTTTCACAGATGATATATTTTTGTTGCCGCTATAACAAAAAATACTAAAAAACAGAATAAAATAAATATTTAAGGGAGCTCCCATACAACAAACGTGTTTTTTTTCTACTCTATATTGATAACAGCTACAAACAAATATTCACAGAATAATTAGATATATTCATTATATTCACTGTAAAAATAAATAATTAAATTAAAATAAAACAAATATTTAAGGGGGGCTCCAATACAATAAGCGTGACTTTTATGCCATTTTTATAGATAATGGTACGGAACCCTTCGTGCGCGAGTCTGACTCGCACTTGGCCGGATTTTTTTAAACTTTTATTACAACATTTTTGTCTTTAGTTAGTTACTATTTTACAATAGGTATTATCGCAACTGCAATATATAATTTGGCGATGGTGCCTCATAATCAACTATAATGTCCCACTATTGGGACACGTGAGAGGGAGCGGGCCACGCGGGTTGGTCGATGTCACATGTCTTCGAAATTTTGGGCCGGTTTCCTCACGGTGCCGCTGTTTTCCTTCACCATTTTGAGAGCGATGGTAATGAAATAATTCACACAAAGTAAAGATCATAGGGTCGAACCCAGACACGCATGCACCTGGGTTCGACCCTACGACTTGCAACTCATAAGCCGCGGGTGCTTGCACTGCAATGGACCACCACTGCTCTTCCCTGGCGATGATGTCTAAAAGACAAGATTATAACACCAGACCACCACCACCAGAACAGATCATACCAAATCAGATGGTCCAGACGATCAGACCTGATTTTTAGTTTTTATTTGGGGAGTTGTTTGTAGTAATTACGCCCTTGAAAGCGCACTGACTGGATAGACAACTTTACATTAGTTCTAAAGAAACTTATCAAGCTCACTGCACAGAGCCTTTAATTAAAGATCATAAATCAATCATGTCACAATAGAATTGAATCGCAATTAAATCGATCAGGGGGCCTAAAATGGACGCTTTGGCAGAATCATAATAATAATATGACAATATTATGAATCATATTAAAATTCGTAAAATGGTCACAAACTGACAATTCATAATTTGATCTGCATAGCCCGCAATTAATCTGTTTGACAGCTGCTATTTGACATTAGACTTCATTAAAGTAATTCATAATTTGTGGACCATTTTACGAATCTCCATACAAAACTGTCAAACAGATGAATTGCGGGATATGAATTGTACGTAGATCATATTATGAATTGACAGTTTGAATTTAAAAAAATTATTAATAATATTATCATAATAAGATTCTGCCAAAGCTTCCATTTTAGGCCCCCAGGTCATGGCCGAACTAACTTAACGCAAATCCGATGCGACAGAGACAAAACAATACGATTTCGCACGCCCGCGCCGTACTCCTCTACCACTTGGCCTAATTAATCATCAAAACAATCAACATTGACTATTAACATCGATAAAAACGACAGCGATACTGGCATACCAGTTCCTATGATGATTAAGCTTACCTACCATTTAATATAACTGACAATGTGACATATTGAGGGAAGTTTGAAAGTGGTGCCAGTGTCAGAAAAGTGGAAAGGAAATCGTTTAGCCTGTTAAGGGCATGAGGAGGGCGGAAACGCTTATATAAGTCTTATATAATATAAGACTTAAAGAGTAATGAATGTAAATGTTGTTGGATGGACAGAGAGAGGAAGGCCAAAGAAAAGATGGATGGATTGTGTGAGCAAATGATATGAAGGGAGTGAATGATAGCGGGATGGCTGACAGAGGAGAATGGAAAGAGAAAAGGTGTTGCGCCGACTCCATGTAACATGGGACAAGAGAAGAGGAAGATGATGACGTATCGGCAACAAATGACAAAGTTGTCACATTTTCACGACAAGAACTGTTACGCTAAGGTACCCCGAGAAATTCAAATTTTCTTAAGTTTTTTTGCATCTCGCAAGTCTGTGTCTGTGGCCGCGAATCATATTTAGATCAACATACAACATGTTGATCTAAATATGATTCGCGGCCGTAATAAATTTATATAGTTTTACAGAATTATAATCATTAAAATCAGCAATACAGCTCTTTAAGTTCATAGAATCCTATTGAATGACTATTTCATGAAATAGTCGTTCAATAGGATTCTTCGAAGAGAGTTAGTTGTATTGCTGATTCAAATATGATTCACGGCCGTAACAAATATGGTTTTACAGAATTATTAGAATTAGCAATACAACCTGGCACAGACCTGCAAATTGCAAAAAAACTTAAGAAAATTTGAATTTCGCGGGCTACCTTAGCGCATCCCCCTTAATAAAGCAGAAAATCTATGAAAGACACAAATTTTCAGATGGCTTGTCGGTTTTATTAAGCCCCTGGTAGTTGGGCTGACTGCCGAGGAAGTGCTTGCCTTTGTTGACTGACTAATCTTTCCAGAACAACAATTGAACCAAAGCCAATGATTCAAATGAGGCAAAATGTATGACCTACAAGTAGTTGTTTCGGGTCTGGCTGTTTGTGTATGTGAATTTAAATGTTTGTAAACGCACCCACAATACAGGAGAAATTCCTAGTGTGGGGCAACGTTTAAAAAAAAAAAAAAAAAGGTTTGATGTAGCTGTGTGGTCTCTATGCGATCGCAGCTTTATAATAATCATACGGATCTGACAATTATAATTAATTGTAGTAACCAGTATTTAAGCTCTGATATGACATGATATTTCTGCGGAGTTTCTCCATTTAACATACAATGAGTGGGTTGTTATTTTTAGGGTTCCGTACCTAAAGGGTAAAACGGGATCCTATTACTAAGACTCCGCTTTCCGTCCGTCTATCTGTCCGTCTGTCATCAGTGTCGTCAGTCATCATGAATCGTGATAGTAAGACAGTTAAAATTTTCACAGATGATGTATTTCTGTTGCCGCTTTATAGCGGCAACAAATACAAAAAAAAATACAAGAATAAAATAAATATTTAAATGGGGCTCCCATACAACAGACATGATGATTAAGCCGTTTTTATAGATAATGGTACGGAACCCATCGTGCGCGAGTCCGAATCGCACTTGGCCGGTTTTTTTATTAGTTACAAATAAATTTATTAACTTCTTCTTATTCTAACGTCTTCAAACTCAGTCAAATATGACTTTACCGTTATAAATGTCATCAATCTTATTACGATTTGTTTCTTCCCTAAATCTGTATTTTGTTTCTTTCTCAGATTAGTTGAATCACAAAGCATTTGGCTACGTGTTACAGCTTCTTGGCATCTTAACAGCGTTAATGAGTCTTTAATTATTATGACTACCTTCACATTAATCACTTTCGTCAACCACATTGTCAATCATCAAATATCCAACACCGAATATTTCCGAAGTATCCTGACCTCCCATGATGACGGTCATTTGGTTACAAACACACGGAGACATCAAAAACCTCATTGGCCGAGATCGGACACTTCGTTATGTCATCGAATCAACTAGCATAATCTGTCGAAATGTCATCGGAATTAATACTCGGTTCTCACCCACTGATCCAGTAAACTTGTTATTTTGATTGGTTATTTTTAAATTAATGTTTGTTTTTTAAATGTGCATGTTGTTTAAAATAGTCGTACGTTTAGAAACTATTTAGAATTAATCTGTTGGTATCGTAAGTCATAAGGCACAAAGGCGACATTTTTTTTAACCTATTTAATCAATATTATCACATCACTACCTAAAACATTCAAATGGTGTTGTTTTTTAATACTGTTTTTTTTAAGTAAAACTTCTTTAGGCACGCGTGACTTGGGGAGTAAGCTGGTGAATGCATGACGAGAGCATTACGGAAATGACGAGAGCGTTACGGAAGTATAATTAGTAGTATTATTTGTAAGTTTTACTTCAGTCGTGTGGTCTAAAGCACACTCGTTTTTTTATCATGCCAAAGTATTTTACGCTATAATTTTTTTTTTCTCAAGAAACCTTAGGCTTAGTAATAACACTTAGAAACTTGAGGTTTAGAAATAACACACATAACATCACGCCTGTATGGGACGAAGGGTTAAGCAGAGATGTACCTCAGTTATGTTTAGGTCCCATGTAATAGGGGGTGAGCCTATTGCCATCAACCGGGCACAAATCTAGACTCCGGGCTGCTACTGAGAAATTCCCGATGGTAAAACCAATTTGCCCGACTCGGGAATAGAACCCCGGACCTCTTGTTTAGCAGTAGTGCTTGCGACCACTAGACCACCAGGCAGTCAACGAGGTTGAGAAATGTTGGTTGTTATTTTCCCATTATTACTTATAATTAATGTTAGTTTCACCGGTAATATGGGCAGTAAAAGTCTTTACGTTATTGTTTAATATTTTTTTATCATACCTACATCGCCTATTACTACACATTTATGAAATATTACAGTGGCATAGATAAAGAAAATTACGACGCCACAGGTAAATGACACGCAATACCTTACAATGTAGGAAAAATGTTTATACCTTATCGAGTACCTAGATAGGTACTTGTTCGTTTTGAAAAATACAAGAAATTATCAGTTGATGACAAATAATCAAACCTACATCGCCTATTACTACGCATTCATTAAATATGACAGTGGCGTTTATAAAGAAAATTACGACGCCACAGGTAAATGACACGCAATACCTTACAATGTATGAAAAATGTTATTTTTTTTTTTTTTTTTTTTTTATTTTCCTTTATTGGCCAACCAACAATTGTTTACACTGTAAATAGTTAAAGTAATATCTAATATAATCTAAGGTTAGTGTAACAATTTCTTACAGGTTAGCACCGCATGCCCCATTAATATTATACCTTATCATTTACGGATGTACCTAGATAGGTGCTTGTTCGCTTTGAAAAATACAAGAAATTATCAGTTGATGACAAATAACGATCTGAAATCAAAGACAATTGACAATCTGTGAGTACTAAGCAAGTGAGACTTCGATATTTTCACCTGTATCTAGGAATAACAATGGCGTTTCGACAGTTTTATTCAATCTAGAAAATTATTTAATGATTAAATAGGTATTGATAAAATTGTATAATATGATATAAACATTGCATTATAACGAAACTACTTAATATTTGATTAAATAACATAAATTCCATTTGAAAAGACATTAAAAGAGTAAAACAAGAAGTAACCGACGATGAAAAAACGATGAAAATAAAGATGTGCGCTATGAAAAAAAAAAACCTATAACATTTTAATGTTGTTCTCAATATACAGCCCAGCAGTTTATTTCCAAAAAACATCTAGATCCGTCTCTTTAACCTTTTAACACTTGTTGGGTGCAAAACTTCCTACAAAACGTTATTTCGACTTACATGAAATTAAGGTCGACAACATCTGCATTCCACTCCAAATAAACAGCATATGTTTTTAAAATGATTGTATTCACAAAAGCGAGACGTTTTCACGTTCGTGATTCATTTACAGACTGTGAAATTCACTATTACGTGACCGGATATAAAGATTTTACGAGTAAAGTCATATTCGCTTTAAACCTAATTTGGTCACAGTAAATAGCCGTATTGTGTGAACGATTTCTTTATCTTCTTTATTGTATTTTTTTTTGGAGAACCCCGGAACTTGGTGATGGTTTGCCTGATGTTAAGCACTTAAGGTTGCTCTAGTTGACGGCTCGAACTAATTGGTGGGCGTGGCTAATTTGCATGCTATTTCACCTAACATCGTATGAGATAGGGATAGCCCCAGCGATGAGCAGTAACAAGCTATTGCGCGTAAATAATGAACGAAAATCAAATATTCAAGTAAAATAGAAGATGATTTATAACGAAAACGAGCGCGTAAAATTTCATGAACAGACTTTTGGGCGTATATACATTATGAAAAAACTCCTGGGTTTATTTATTAAAAAAAAAAGTTATTTAAATTTTTGAATAAATTTAAAATGAGGGTATCCCTGTACGGTGACAATTTTGGCATCGACATACTCTGGGAGTCATTTATTTACACCCAAAGAAGCGTTAAAATTATTGTTGAAATATGGAGGTTTCGACGGTCGTAACTTTCAAATATTTTTTTTTTAATTCTCTGTTCATACAGGAGTATGAACAGAGAATAAAAAAATAAAAAAAAAATATTTAATTTTTAATTCTATGTTCATACAGTAGTATGAACAGAGAATATAATATAATAATATTTCTTTCAATGACGAGACAAGTAGATATAATTTTTAATTAATGTAAACTATAAATGTCAATTCTATATGTCAAACAGTGCGGTTAACTCCATACGACATTAGTATAGGAAGAATGACTGACTAGCATAACCAAACCTATCACAAGTTTACACTGCATACATACAAAGGCTGCAGTATGCCGCTTTTTTTGTTTTTGTTAGCAAATCACTTCGGGAAATGGTGTGATAATGTGGAGCTCGACCCTCTACTCTAAATACTAAACAGAAGCGGAAGTAGGTCAGACACGAATGCCCACTTCCGTTTCTATAAAGACGCTACGAGAACTGCTACGTATGACTTTTGTGACTTCGCACTTCAGAACCCCCATAAACTTTGACGCGTACTATAACGAGCTTTCTTTCAAAGAACTACACTAAAACTTATTAGGGGAGCTCTCTATCGCTAAGTACTATGTAAAGTAAATAGGCAGGCTCATTGTACCTTCATATACCAGATTTAGCAATGAATAGCGAATTACGTACAAAGGTTAGTTTAACACATACATCGGTTGTTAAACTACGCTTCACAAGCACAATACAGAAAAATGGTCTCTAAACTAAGGATAAATATAGGATACACTTTCATAGAGATAGTTAACTGAGGTATACTTTACTTTCGTTATATCACGATAATAAGCTAATATTAACCCTTCAACATGGTTACGTCTTGCCTACGATGATGTTATGTTATTTTCGTATCGTTTTGGTTAGTGCAGGTAATGATCGCTTCATCTTTGATAGTAAACATGGGGTTAGGAAGCGTTACTTTAGGGTTAAAGTACTGGTTAGTTTAGTCAGCATGCTTTTCTCTTTTTGCCTTTCTACGACTGTGGTTACTATAAAACCTTCTACTTTTGGTGTCCCTTATCTCTTAGGTTATTATTTTATGCTGAAAAAATAATACAAAAAGTCCTACTTAGAACAAGTGTTCCAAAAAACATAGCTTCGAAGATAACATCATAAATACTAACACTAGACTCTCGATGTGTGTATCTAAGTTTCATTGATAAGTACGAGTAAATCATTTTCATTAATATTTAACGCTAAGAAAATGCGACGTTGTCATATTTCACGTAAGGGTGTTTTACATTTATAATCGTAACTTTGTCTAATTATTTTGTATGAAAAATTAAAACGAAAAAAAAGATGTTTTTAATGTAATTCCTTGCCAGTTGATTCTTTGACATGGTCTCATTAATACCCTTCTTCTTCTTCTTCTTAGTCGTTAACTTCATTTCTGAAGGTCGTGCTTAATCTGAATTGTTGACCACTCGATGCACTACGCTCTTCCAAGTATTTCTGTCCTCAGCGATCTTAATAGCCTTGGATACTGGTTGGCCAGTGAGCTTCTTTACAAGGTGAGACCACCGGGTAGGTGAGCGCCCGCGTGGTCTTTTCCCGTCGACCTGGCCAACTACCATCAGCTTCTCTAGCCATAATACCCTAGAGTATGGGATATCAAAAGGAACACGTTGTATATATACCTACCGTTTTAGCTTGACCGGCGAACTCTGAAAAACGAAAGAAAAACTTCAAAGACGTAAAACTTAGCTTTGTGCAGAACTTGGTTTTCACTACATTTTTATCCCTTAACGATCGTACTGCTAGGACAGACCTCCTCTACTTGAAAGGACCACGTTGACTAAGTCCGGGTTGGTGGACCGCACCGAACGTAATGTAAGAACCAAGTAGGTATATGAATATAAATCGTGATGAACTGATGATAAATAGAGCGTTATCAACAATTCTAACTTTAAAGCTCCCGCACGACTTTAGTAGAACAATTTCTACGAAAACTGCATGGGAATTTTTCTACCAGAATCGCGTTGCAAACCCGCGTCGCGCCTGCCCGCGGCAGCCTTTACTCGCACTGCGTAATGAAAAGGTTATGACACCAAAAACATAGAGCTACCCAACATACAATGCAATAATCGGAATCTCAATAATGATTAGAAAAACGTGGGACGTTCGCTTCCTATCCGTACTTCCGTGAGAGATTCCGTACATAGACGTAAATACCGGTACGAGTGGTATGGTACGTATTAATAGAGAGGTACTTGGGCTACTCTTACGTCACATCATAATGATGTGACAGCTTGAGGGCTTCTTAGGGAGCGGACACATCAGGTTTCAATGCGTGTTTGTCATGGAATTAAAAAAACCGGTAACAAAATGTGTTGTGTAATTTCATTAGTATACTAGCATTTGCCCGCGGCTTTGCCCGCGTGGATGTCGGAAAATATCGTAAGCTTACGTACTACCGGGATTAAAAGTATCCAATGTGTTAATCCAGTTAACAATGTAGTAATTCCGTAAAACATTTTTTTTTTCATAAAGGTCTATTCGCCTTATTACAAAACAAGGTTTATCTGTAGAGCCAGGTTTAAACCATCGTGTCATTTTTTAACTTCGAACGTTATATCGCCTGAGATAAAGTTTTTAATACAGACAACTTACACTCGGGTTTAAAATCAGTTTTTGTATTAAGAACTTTATCTCGGACGGAATCAGGTTCGAAATAAAAAAAATATACGATGGTTTAAACCTGGCTCTAAAGATAAACCTTGTTTTTGTTATAAGGCCGCTTTAGTTTACGTGGCACACGTCAGCACGTGTAGCATAATATGTAAAAACAAATAACAATTTAACTCGGACTACAGGCACCACGAGACAGTTAATTAAAGTTTAATTATTTATTTAAAACCTACTTTATCTTCAGTAATATCACTTATATCTCTTCTATACAAAGAATAGACATACCCTTTCTATAAAAACTGACATTTAATTTATTCATTTGTGACATCGCGCCGTAGAAATCTTTCTACAATCTGTCATTTTGTCTTTCATTTCTTCCGTTTTCCCAGTGTTCATGCTACAAGTTGGCATTTTTCCGATATCTTCTACAATCATCGTCATCATCATCATCATTATCATTTCAGCCGAAAGACATCCACTGTTGGACATAGGCCTCCCCCAAAAAAGGGGAGGGATTTGCCATAATCGCCACGCTTGGCAGGAGGGTTGGCGATCGCAGTATGGTTTTAAAAAAGCATAGCGAACGCTGCTGCCCATTCTCTAATAAGTCCCTTAGTCGCCTTTTACGACAACCACGGGAAGAAATGGGATGTTGCTATTCTTTACGTCCGGCACCAAACGGAACAATTCAATCATCGTCATATTTCGGCCAATTTACACAAAATCTTAATTTCAAACCTTCCTCATAAATCACTCCGACCATTTGTGGAAACCGTATGAAGATCCGTTCAGTAGTTTTTGAGTTTATCGCGTTCCGACAGATAGACACGCGAGGAAATGTTGTTTTATAATATGTAGTGATGCCGTGTTACCTACTGCTAACCAATGTTTATGATAGAACTTTTTATGCAGCTTTTAGTTTCATCATTGAATTTGAATAAATTTTCCCCAATAAACAACGTGCCGCTACAATAGCGGTATTAATTTAACATACGGGTAGGGCTAGTGACCAGTAATCATAAAAAAATATAATAATATAAAATCATTCGTACATTGAAAATTATAAATTTTCAAACAAACGAAATAATAAAGCTCTCTCTTTCCTTCAATTCGCCTACTCTTTACACGTTATTCGTTTTAGTTTCATTGATGCGATGTTATAATCCAATCCCCTGCAAATTACCTCTGCGCTACAGTTCTTTAAGTACAGGTTGCTCCAAAATGCTATTTTAGAAAATTGTTAATATATCAATAAATAATAATGTTTAATAAAAATTAAAACATCTTCATAAAAAGAATTCGCGAAACCTTAAAAGTGTATTAAATTAATGTCGCCACTAAAGCGGCACGCTGTACACTTATATCACGTAAATTGGATATTTTTTTTTCAACAAGATATAGGTAAAGCACACGAACGAATGGACAGACAAAGAGACATTACGTTTCATGATGTAAGAATGTTCTAAAATAATTTCCAGTTAAATAGAAATTTATTTTAATTAAACAAAAAGTGTGTTTGTAAAGCGTTGTTTATGTAAATTTTGGCACATAACACTAACAGCTCGTAGCTCGCACAATGTATGGATGGGCATAATCTTGTGTGTTAATTGTAGTTTACGCGTCAATATATTCACGCTCTTACTCGTTAGGGTACAAAACAAATTTACTTACGTTCCTATGTAAATACCGCTGTCAGTTAAATAACCCACAATCATATTTACTTGTTTTACGATGTATGATGTAAGTTAATGTGACAAGTAACTTTTCTCGAGATATGAGAGAGCAATAGAGCAGGTACTAAGATGTTTATATGTTTAATGTTATGTAAGGTAATATTAAATAACATATTTATATCAATGATAAAATAGTATAGTCTAGGTTATGCATGTTCCATACAGTTCTATCCCAACCAAATGGCGACGATGCGAAGGGATTGTTCAAATTCAAAGCCCACGTGTTGTGAAGTACTATCGAGGAATTTCATATCTATACACCTTAAGGACTATTTTTGGTTGCAGCGCTCGGCCGCTATAGAAATCTCATCAACCAATAGCATCGCACCATCAGATTTTTGATGAGACCCTTGTTTTTGTAAATGAAAAAAAAAGACAGTAAAAAACCAGCTGAGGTGGTGCATATTTTTTCAATGGAAACAATTTCAATGGGAACCCTCGTTCGGTCGTAGTTCGAGATCGTTTGGGACAAGTTTATGGGTTTTTTTTTATGAGTGGGTTTGCTATGCTCTCAGAAAAGTATAATATAAAATTAGAATTGAGTAGTTTCACAATTAGCAGTTTTTGTGTGAGAGGCGGAAAATTTCCATAATACTTTAAAAGCGCAAAACGCGGTATCGTTTCGGTATAGTATGCTCGGATTTGACTGATGTTTAATCCAAGAAACAAGATTTCATGCCTCTGTTGTGTGGTAAGACGGTACGAAGACATGTTTCAGAAATGCTACGTAAAAACGTTAGTTGTTACCGAAAGCTCTGCAAATTTGCAACTGAACCCATGAAATGCGTTAGAACAAAATGTAAAGTATAAAAACATTAAAATTAAAAACTTTCTCAGTTTGGTTTCTTTTGTTCTATTCCTAGTGGTCGAGAAAGGGTCACCATATCCGTAGTCAGACATCTGTGATCATTGTAAAGTTTCGTCGATGCAAAAAGGGGCGTAAAACAGATGTGGTCATCGTGTTCACGGGATTTTGTTTTGAAACTGGTTAGATATGAAATTCCTCGATAGTACCTACTATTGTTTAGGATACGATGGGACTGACCTACGCTATGCGTAAAAGCCCCTTTAAATAAAAAAGAAAGAAAAAAATAATAATAATACGCACACCCGAATAAAGCACACATTATAAATACATTAGGAATTTATAGGCATAAGTGTGGCAAACATTGGCCAATTGAAGCACCAACTACTTGGCCGTAACTTAACTGTCTTCACACATATGTATACACCGTGGCATTTTAATCGTCTATCAACGGCAGCCCACTTCGTGCATCCAATGACTACTAATCATTCATGAAAGTAAAAAAAAAAAAAACACTTTTGAATAATTTAAAAAAAAAACATTATGACGTATAACGTAGTTTGAAACACCCTGTTACGAGCGCGGTGCGAGCCTTGCGTTCTAAGGGCGCGGGCGGCACGGAATGGAGTGCAAGGCTCGCACCGTGCTCATAACAGGGTGTTTTATGCGTCATAATGAATAATATTTAATATAGAATTAATAAAATATATATATTAACATTTGAATAATTAAATTGAAATGTTAATAAAAAAAAAAAACATGAATGATTAGCAGTCATTGGATACAAGAAGTGAGCTGCCGTTGTAAGACGATTAAAATGCCACGGTGTATACTGTATATTAAGTACAGAATCCTCTTACAATTCAATATCTTAAGCCTATCACTGTTTTATTATCGTTAATGTATTCAACAATAAAACCAAAGGAATGTTTAGAACTGCACATGAAGGCTGTTCTTTATTAACTCAGCACTAAGGTCGTATGTTAATATCTAACGAAATGCTCATTAACGAATAGTTTTAATTACTCTAACACATTATCATGGGTTCGTAGTTTTAGGTACTTATTGCTATGTGTTCTTATCACGCTTATTAATCTTAGAAGCATAGTTGCATATGTCTGTTGAATTCTTGAATAATAAGGTACGAGTATGATAGGAAATAATACTTGAACCTTAACTTAGCTAAGATGCCTGTGATTTCCGAGACTAATAATAATAAATGCCTATTGTCGTTTCTATCAATATATTTATTAATAAATTACGCATCATTCAGGACCTAAACAAGTCTGAATCCTATATTATTTTTCCTACTTGCAGTTAAATTTTTAGGGTTCCGTACCTCAAAAGAAAGAAACGGAACCCTTATAGGATCACTCGTGTGACTATCTGTATGTCTGTCTGCTCATCTATCACAATCAATTTGCTCCGAATCTACTGGACCGATTAAGTTGACATACACGTATGAATTTCTGTGACCCAAAAACACGGACGTGTAATGTAAATAAATTAATTTTGAGTACGGGGTCACTTTTGGGGGACAAATTAGAAAAAAGTTTTGAAAACTGTATCGTGTGACATACCAAATGAAAAGGATAGTTGTAAGGATTTCAGATATATATTTTTAATACAAGACTAACTCAGGTGAACAATATTCAAAAAAACTTGACTTTGGAACACACCATCAGCTTTGTTTCGAATTAGTCGTAGGTACCTAGTAAAATGCCTGGTTAGTAACCTCTTTTGTTGACTGTACCTAACCGTTTACAAATACTTTTCTTGACCCTTTGTACACCATACGTCGTAAAGCGATGCCCGAATGTTTACAAACAGTAAAAGCCTTGGTAGTAATGACTACAAACATCCGGTCGGTAATCGATCAATCAACGCATAAAATTGATGTCATAATCGATGCACGTCACTTCGACTTCACGTCTCGATTCGTTATGTAAGACTAGGGGTAAAGTAGATTGCAGTAATTTTTCTATGATTATTGTGTTGAGTGTCAAGTGTCGGGCCACATGTACAGTCACGAACACAAATATATATACGACTTGGCAAAATATAAAAGCGATTTTCTCGTGGGATATCGATTGCAACTTTGAGATAAGACCTATTTCAGAACAGTATAGGTTCTAAAATACTGTGTTCGTAAAAACATAAAATTACAATCAATACAGTAGGAGAAATCACATTTAAAAGTTGCTAAGTTGATACATATTATTGCTCGTGACTGTACTGAATGTAACACAAATTGAAATGTACATAACATCACGCTTTGTTTCTCCGAAGGGTTGAGCAGAGGTGTGCCTATAGTACACCCACATTTGGCCAGTTATTAAGGGGCGAGCCTATTGCCGTCAACCGGGCCCAAATCCAGACTCTGGGCTGCTACTGAGAAATTCCAGATAGAAAAACCTAATAACACTTTTCCCGACCTGGGAATCGAACTCAGGGCGTCATGCTCAGCTGTAGCGTTTGCGACCACTAGACCAACGAGGCAATCCAAATCCTAATCCTCCCATCTAAATCCAAATATATAATTATATAGGTATATAATATACAGGGTGTTAAAGTAACTGCATGCCATACCTTAGGGGTGGGTTCAGTATCGATAATGGATCCCAGGAAAAATAAAAAAAAACAAACAAGAAATTAAATTAAACATAAAAAAAAACAAATAAGTCTCTTCGTACTTTAACGAGCTTAGGACCGTCAAATAAAATCATTTTAATTCTAAACGATTGCTATTTTAAGTTAGTAGGTACTAAATTAGGTTGATCTTGCAATATTTTTATTGTGTTTTCATTTTTTTTTTCCTGGGTTCCTTTATCGATACTGGACCAACCCTTAAGGCTTCTACATACCAGCGCGACTTGTCGCGCGACGCGACACGGCACAAAGGCCCCGCGTGTCGCGGGACGAGCGGTGCCTTTGTGTCGTGGGCTTGCAATATCCGTTCATTTTTACTATCCGGATAATACGGATATTCATATTTTTTTCCGGAATATCCGGATAATGCGGATAATACAAATATTTTTCGTTTTTATAAAATAATAAAACGAATAAGCTTTTGTAACACGTTTTAATCAGTATCTCAAGCAAAATGATAAAGAAATAATAAACTATACCAATATTTATGCATTCTCTCGATTTCAATCGATCCAATTCTTTTTCAGGTCTACCTTTAATTCTTCACAATCATTTAAAACAATCTTTTTAATTGTGTGGGGTGATTGTGGCAATTTTAAAAAAGTTTACGAAATGTCTGAGATGTACAGAAAGCACTGAATGCAAATCCGTCTAGAGCTACCAATTTGGAAATCATCACTTTCATACTCTCATGCTCATCAGACTTAAAATAATCGACTTATTTTGGCTTTTTTATTTGGCGTCACTTTTTCTTCAGAATAAGACGTGGCGTGGCGTTTCATATTAATCGAACTACTTGGCTGGCCAATCGATGTGCCTTCTGGTATTGAAGTGCTTTGATTTTTAACATTAATTGAATGTTTTGATCGAAGGTGATTATTTAAATCTGATGACGATCCTGCGATTTTCAAAACTTGTTTGCGTAGTGCCTGAGCACCATCAACACTGCGTTTAAAATGCTGCCAGACTGAGTTTTTCATTTGCGCACATTTTTTGTATTAAAAAAATTTAGTTGGATGGCATTTTTAGCCAATTTGAATATTTTTAATCACAACAATCTGAAAACGAAAAACTTATTTCATTTTAGAATTCTAGACTTATTAATTAAACAACATTGATTACACTATACGAGTTAATACGCGTACGTACATTACTATCAACAGCCATAGCGAAAGTGAAGAATTAAAGTTAAATCTGACTGCATTGGCTATTTACACAAACTTAACACAACACCTCTCTACATAGAATACAACTTGTTTATGAGTGAGCGAAGGGCCGGACCGCCGGTTGACAATAACATTGAGACATCTCTGTCACTGTGATTTGTGAAGTGAATAAATAATTGCAAGAGTGATTAACTATATTAAAATAATAAATAACGTAATAACAGTTATGTACTTTATAGATGATAGCTTTTTATTTAATATTTAAAAGAGAAATACAACTATTCGTAACATCCGAAAAATCCGGATGGTGATGCAAGTAAAATCCGGATTTGAAAAACGGTGGATATCCGGATAATACGGATATCCGGATATCCGGATTGCAAGCCCTAGCTCGTGTCGCGTCGCGCGACAAGTCGCCCCGGTATGTAGAAGCCTTTAAGCTATGGCACGCAGTGACGTTAACACCCTGTATATACAATTTCTACTTTTAAAAGTTGTCTATTTATACAAAAACATTGTTTTAAGTATGAACGGTTGGGGCTCATCATCTGTATTGTATTGTATCTGAAGTTTAATATTAGTACTAGTAATGGTTTCTTTGGGTAGAATTTCATATCTCGACACAATGACAATTACAATTTCTTACCAAAATCTTGTCTGGCCCTTAAATTCATGTATAGTGGTAAAAATAGAATTTCTGAAGGTCCATAAGACAGTATCACTATGTTCATGAGCGGATTACAGTTCACTGCTCGATAAATGCCTCACCATAATTGTATGCCACTGATGCCACTAAATTTGGTCCTCGACCTATCGATAGCATGAAGGATATTTGTTAAATCGCCCCACGACCTTAATTTAAATGTGCATGTCAATAAGGAACCCAAGAACAAAGAGTTAGATCTAATTAAGACAAGCTACACCACGAACTATCGCGTCTTGCTGACCACAAACCACTATGTAGGTACCTAGCGGAGTTGCTGACGCACTTTCATTTTATTTGCTGCCATTTTAACAAATTGACAGTTGTCAATGTATCATAATTCGATCAGATCGATAAAGACAGCAGCTCTATTTTGTTTTTTTTTCTTTAATTACTTTGACCTCACTTTCTTGTTGAACAGGACGTACTCGACTATGATTGTGGTCAGTGAACGGAGCATAAACGGGGCTATTAATAATACATAATAAAGTGACTCATATAATTCCGCATACTAATTGGCTATTGAGTACTGACGTCCTGGTATTGTAACTTTATTATATTTCGGTTTCAAAGGAAAATTTTATAAGTGTCAAAGCACAACCAAATCTTGGAGAACAAAGAAAATTTTAAGATAATCACCTTCTAGAAGATGTCCCAGAATGATACCCTGCGGAATGCCAAAATTGTTTGACAATGTGGCAAATACAAGACAAACAATAAAACGATGCCAGACTATAATAAATCGAGTAGTAAAGGAAACAAAAGTAACAACAACGAAGAGTATGTATGATAAAGGATTTATCCTATCAAGAGTTTACAAAGATACGGTAAGATCCAGCTTTAATCTAAATTAAGTCGTAGAATTTCTTGCTGGTTGTTCTCCCCAGAAATCGAAAAATTGAAACTGTGCATTCAGATTCACTTGCAACATATAAAAAAAACATCAAATTACTGAACGATTATTGCTATATTCTCTAGAAGCTGATAACGATGCATTATCCTTGCAGCCAAGAGAGCTGTTAAAAATTTCAAAACACACCTAATTTCCTTACTAATGTATAAATTAAAGATATCTCTATTGTGATTTGATTTTTTACTGTTATTGTCTGCTTCATTTATTAATGATATGTGTTTTTCACACCATTATGCTATTTAAACGCATATGTTTACAAACTTTATTGGTAAGGCTTTATGTTCCATTATGTTCTCCAAAACTGTCTCTACTTTAGAATATGTGTGGACTTTATCCACGAAATCTACATTTTGGTATTGTATTACTGTATTTATACATGAAGCTATTGTGCGTATTTGATGGCACTGAGCAATGACATGTCCAAATGTTTGTTTACGCAAATCAACTAACTTCGTGATATAATCTCCAGCTTTACTTACGAAATCTTATGGGATAATGTCGTACTCTTTACCCAAAAACTGTGTGCTTTCCATGTTTTATTGCAAAAACTAATAACACCTTTAATTCAAACACCTGCAGTCTTCAACATCATGCATATATTGCAACACTACACACAGCGAATCAACAATTGTTTATGTAACAAACAACAATTAGACATCAATTTTGTTTAGACACACCTCCACTATAAATATTCGTCTTCCATCTTGTAGTTCTATGAACATTAAATTCACCAAAGGGCAAAGTGGATCCCAGGAAGCGTACCTTTCTATTGGAGATTATGCAATTTTATGAAGCGGTGAAGTAGAAAGTTACTGCCGATAGTGGTAGAAAATTATCCAGTAATTGTAATATGATGACTTGATACTTACTAATTGGACAGTGTAGTTCAGAGTACTTTTGTATCCACTAATTAAATGGTTATTTGAACTTCAAGCAAACTCAAGTCATGTTCCACTGTTTAATTGAAGCACAAGCCTAATACTAATTTCTACCGAATTAGGACTTAAGTTGGGCTCTTTTTGTCTGTTAATGTTTTAGTATTAGTTATCTCTATTTGATCAGTATGTTCTACATCAGCCGCAACCGGAATTCAAATGTAACAAACGATATCGATGTTCACAGTTGAAAATAACTCGCCTTAGATTTAATACATTTCACTCTACACAGTGGTAATCTGAATACCATCTTTGTATTTTAGAATAGCTGCGACAAATATTTCTTGTATATCTGCAGACAAATTGCAATCAACCTTAAATACAGCCATGGTTCATTTTAAATATACTACGAGTATACCAGATGAAAACACATAGGTACTCAAATACTCATTACCCTCATTTTAGCTTTCATCTACCTATCATGGTTGAATAATAAACAAAAATGTTGGTCGCAATTCTATTCAAGTATGATTATGTGCAATTACTCGTACCTATTTATTCAATGTATTGAATATAACAAACTACGAAGTGAGAGCCAACTCGGTGATCTAATTAGAATCAGCTCATGACCATAACTATCGTAAACCTATCTTAATGCTTGTGATTCCGTTAATTATATAAATATGCTTTTACATCCATATCTATTATACATGAGGGGCTTGTGGCTAAGTCATAACAGCTGAATGGGTCGATCGATCAAGTTAAGCTATGCTTGCCGTGGTTGGTCCGTGGACGGGTGACCATGTTTACATACCAAGACTCCTCTGTGCCTCGAAATTTCGAAAAGCACGTTAAGCCATTGCTCCCGGCTGTCATGCCATGCCATCCTTGACAGTCGTTACGGGTCATCAGAAGCCCGAAAGTCTGACAACCAGTCTTACCAAGCGGTATCGTATAACCCAGTAACTGAGTTGTGTAGGTCAGTTAGGCAATTGCTCCCGTGTAAAATCAAAAACCAAATCAAAAGTCATTTATTCAAACAAGGCTGAGAATCAGCACTTTTTAGACGTCAAAAATTACATGAGACAGTCCCCCAAAAACGCCCACCACTTCCTAGTGCTTTAGCTGGAAAGAAGAAGTGGCGCAACAAACTCCCCAGCGGCACAGCTGTCTGTTCAGCTGTTGTAAAAAACTGGTATTCAACTGCACCCGGTTAGACTGGAAGCCGACCTCAAGTAAGTAAGTTGGGAAAAGTCTAGACAGATGATGATGTACATCTATTATAAGCTGTTCTAGATTCTAACAACAAGTAATAACTAAAACTTAAATATAACTTTGTAGGACTCCAAATAAGTATCAATTGGAGGCCAAGCATAGGCTGAACAGAAGAAGTGATAATGTAGGTTCCTCGAACTACAAGGAGTGAATACACTTGAATTTAGAAGCAACATCACGAATGAATAAAGAATATGATGGTCTTATTTCAAACATATGACAACATCGTACCCAAATCACAACTATCACTTGCACCATTTCGCGAGACTCTTTCTCAACCAAGCGACAAACGTATTTATTTAACACGACACCGAGACATACGCCCACGTAACTTTAACAAAACAATAACAATCTTCACGTATGCTTTGTAACTTGTTGCTTGCACAAAAATTCATTAGTCCAATTTTAAGAGACACGACTCAATGATTTGACAAATGAGATCGATTACTTAACTTACATCAGCGGGAAGTGAACTTAGAGCTTCGAAGTACAGTCGAACGAAAAGTTTGGTATACAGGCAGCTAACTTGTAACTACTTTAAATGATCCTGGCAGTGTACTGAGTAGTGAAGTCTTTATTTAACGCCACATCACTCATAAGGGTGCTTACATAAAGAAACAGGTTACCGGTGCAGACGAGCCTGTACGGGTCGGTACCGATCGGCTATAAAGAAACAGGTTTATACTTGTCAGTACCGACCTGTACCGACTGCCTGTACCAAGCCATACGGGCTTATGATTGGTGGTTTAACCGGTACCTATCAGTACCGACCCGTACCGACCCGTACTGACATATCGGGAACGATAAGCCTGTGTCCTTCATGTTTATACCCTTATAGTATCCCATCAGACTATGAGATTGAAGGAAGAGGGAGTGCACCTGTGTTTAAGCACACACTCTTGCACTATAATATCTCCTGCGAACTTGGCTAATCTCCGTTGAGATTGGCCGCCGTGACCGTAATTCGGGCGAGAGTATATCACAAGAATAGAAAGTTATTACGCATATTAATATTGGCAATGTAATGGATAGATAAACCAAACCTGCATGTATACCACACTTTTTGCTCGACTGTACTTTTTACCTTTTCACAGTGGGATATTGTATCATCTTCTTATGCTTTCGAAATATTTGAAAGAAGTCGTGACTCAATTACGGGTGATGATTTAATCCTCTGAAGACGCCTTTTTGATAATGCAACTGGTTGGTCTACTTTCTCGAGTTCCTGTTCAGGAACAATAGGAAAAAGTGCAAATAAACGTGCATTAGCAGAGATGTATTTAACATTAGGCTAAAGTTTATGGTAACGTCTTCAACATGCAGGTTACAAGTGTTAAATCAAGTATTAATCACTAAAACTATTATTCTCGCACGAAGATTTTCGCCTCCAATGAATCATTCACGTATCGAAAAGTAAGACCAACAGCTAATTTGAATGTCCTTAATAAATATTTTCAAATCTCAATGAGAACATCAAGAACGCGTGGGAACAGAGGGCATTGATTTATATATCCCAAATTATATCTAAGTTTGTTTTTCGTGAGGATACTGCCTCCAAATGTTGCATCCCAAGCAATCATGCACATTTACACCCATACATTCGAATAACAAAACGTGCTACCTACCTACATAAAGACTATTATTTAAACAGTCACGTTCAATAGTGCGACACAATAAATTTAGCTCTAAGCAATGCATCCTTGAGCGAGGACCTCTCTAATGCCAATGATGGGATAATGCACAGAGTCGTCAATATTATAGGCATCGTTAGCCGCATTGTTGTTATACAGAGGTAAATCAGTAACAGCCTACTGTTGTATCTAAGTTTTATGACTAATGGGATTGCAGAGAACAAATACACTTGACGATCAAACTTGATGTAGTATTTTGACGTTCAGCTATAAAACTTGACCTGACTCAGTAGCGTAGATTCAAGAATCGAGATCAATAAAGCCGATAATGTTGATACGAAATTTTGAACTAGATAAAATGGGTATACAGTAATAGAAATATAAGATGAGATGAGACTTATCAGAGGAAAATAATGAGGAGTAGGTATAGTATGATTCAGTATGAAGTAAAAGATGACCATTCGGAGAAAAAGGGTTAAAAAATCTAATAGAAAAGAAGGGAGATCAGTAAAGTGTTTGGGATCAACAAATTGGAAACCGCTTACAGCACTGTTATAAGAACTGAAGAAAGTGGTTTATAATAATCATTTGTTGTTTGATAAGCATTGAACAAATCCAGAGGCACCACAAAACGTACGTGTCGGCTTACAAGATTAAGATCATTTTGCACGTTATTGACAGAAGCACGAACACAGTTTGGTATTACTGTACAGAGTTACAAAGTTTAATAAAGATGTCTGTTAGACGCTACAGCTTTAGCAACACCTTTATGTATAAATTTTAGAAGATAGGATATAATTAGGGAGAATTAGAGATGTACCAAAGAAACGTGATGTTGATCGTTCATTGCGATGTCTATAACGCGATTAAGTAATCATAATATTTAGCTTCGAGACACGTTCAGTGTAATTTTAGTTAAGTGTCATAATTTAATTTATCCATTAATATAATAGCTACACTTAAATAGCTTAAATATTCTGATACTGTTTTTTTTTTACAGTAGGTAGTCTTAGAACATCATCATCAGAGATCGGAATAGTTAGAGCTTATTTACTTTTTTTTATAAACTTCGAGGAAGGAAGTAACATAGAGTGGATAATACCTACCCCGGGATTTATTTAGTAATTGTGAAAAAAAAATCAGCTGTTCCCTACATTTGGCGAGTTATTCGAACATAAATATAGGGAACAGCTAATTTTTTTTTCGCGATTTCTGGTATGGTCCCATAGTAAAAGTTGTTCATGATGATGAGTACCCTTTAAGAGGTTGTGCATTAATTCTGAGACATTTTGTATATTTTGGCTGCTAAGACCTAAACTACAAATATACTATCATCATCATCATTTCAGCCGAAAGACGTCCAGTGCTGGACATAGGCCTCCCCAAAAGGGGGGGTTTGCCATAATTGCTACGCTTGGCAGGCGGTTTGGCGATCGCAGTATGGTGTTAAAATGCATAGAGAACGCTGCTGCCCATTCTCTGGTAAGTCCCTTAGTCGCCTTTTACGACACCCACGGGAAGAAGTAGGGTGGTGCTATTCTTTACGTCCGGCACCACACAGACAAACGTAGTATACAGGGAAGTTTTATAAAAATGTGGTTATTTTAGTATTTTGTGGTATCTTACGTCGCGGTACTAGCATTGTTCCTCAATAAAATTCCTTATAAATCACTAAAACCATTCCATTCTAAAAATAACACACTTTAAATATCTTTAACACCACAATCTTACAACAATATCCGCAAGCCCGCACGCAACATGGCACGTCCCTAATCGAGTAACAAAACGACTGAGATAGTAGTAATAGACAAAGTAAAACGTTACCTCAACGCGTTACGTTACGTAATGGGAGCGAAGTCGCGCGGCAATAATCGCCGCCTGCGCCTCACTGACTCATCAACGCGTGTTCGACCTAGAAAGGAAAATTGTTTGCTTTATGGATTGTGTGTTGACATTTTTGTTGACAGTAAATAATGTTACAGTTGAACCAAGATCATTTGGCGCGTGACAAAAATCTGAACTAGCGCCGCCAAACAATTTCGCATATATTTGAAGAATGTTTACCAACAACGCCACCTGTGAATGCCATTCAAGCGCCAAAAAGCCTTGTAGCTCTTTAAATGTTGATCTATATTTTTATTTAGATTTTTATTTACGTAAGTAGCGGAGGAAGCAATGTTTAATGGTGTGCTGTTAAATGAGACTGTCATTTAGTGCCATTTTGTTAGCAAAATTTATGCGCTTCATTTTATTATTAGTTGGAAACATTATGTTCTGCTTGTCAGTGATTTCCTTATTCCTTATGATTTGAGGTTTCAACATTCATAAATTAGAACTGAAACTATAACTAATATAACAGATTTAATAATACTTACTCTTATTTTTTACTTTTTTTTACTTTACTTTCCAATCAATTAAAAATAAATCTTTAAACACCACAATCAATATTTTCTCAAAACATACAATTCAAGTATCACCAAAATTAATACGCTTGCCTGCTCCTCGATAAGATCCCCCAGACACCCAGAGACTCACCAGACATTTTTTAAAAACCACTTTTATCAACAGGTATAAAAATCGACACCCACAATTATTCGGAATGCGAATCGAACCCAAATCGATAAGAACCCGGTTTTGTTAGCCGAATGACCTTCACTGTTGATCTTATCGGGACTGGAATGTTGTGAAAAGGCTCCTGGTTTTACGCTAATGCCTTTTGAGTGTCGCCTGTTTTTTAATTAAAAGCGCCTTGTCCTCGACATATGGTCTACTCTACTACTTTTGTTATTTGTAGAAAGCTCCTCTCATAAAGCAGATTCCCTCGTCTACAAAGCTATAAGTTAACCGTACTTAGTAAATAAACCTAATTTACACTCCACGGCGCGCTTCACAATGCCAAGAATGATGGCGTAATATCGTCAAATGGAAGATTACTAAATCGGGGGAATTTAATCCAGCCCGGCCCTTGCTGTCCTCCCCCAGCGATGCCCTAAGCCGAGGTCCGTACCCCACAGGGGGTGCTCTTAGCGTGTAGTCGCTTAGTTTGTAAGTTATGCCCTGGCTGGAGGCCTTCATTTATTGAGGCACCCCTTAGGAAAGTCCGGTTAAGCAGACGACAACCTCCTAGGTTGACTTTTGAGATGCCACAAAAAGAAATGACCCTCAGTAAAAAGGAATACGACGACGCGAGGATGATTTATTTGCGTACATTTTTCATTGACACTTTCGTCCGGCAGTGACGTTACATTGTGTGCACGACGCAAACTCGCGTGCGTCTTTTGGAATTATTGATGCGGAAAAATTTATAGGCGTTAATGATACAGTGATTTGTTGAACGTTTCCTCAAACGTTATAAATGTTGGATTTTTCGCAGCGTTATTTCTAACAACGTTACTTTTTTGACAAGGCGGATACAGAATAGTGATTGTTCAGTTTTACCAATAGAATAATTATGTTATTGATATATACGTAACTAATTATCTAGGCCGTTTTTTTCGACAAACATGATTAATTATTGTGAATTTTTCGCTTCCGAATAATTGTTTTGTCTTGCCTTTGTTACATATTTTAGGCAATAATTATTATGCTGTCCACTGTTTGGAATTAATTATTGACCAAAAATATGTAACAACATGGACAAGGAACGAATTTATTAATAGTCGCACATGAGCTTTTAATAAATGTTTGTAATAATGTGCGTCATTCTAATGCTTCTAGTTCCGTATTTCTTTATGTTACATTGCGACATTGAAAATGTCGTGATGATTTTATGCCCACACTTTATGCCTATTAGTCGAAGTGAACAAAAGAGCTAAGCAGGAATAATAAGATCAGGAAAGCTAATTAAGTTATTGTTGTGTCATTCAGTAAGCTTTGTAACCAACTTCAAACGAAAAAGAAGGAGGTTATAATTATGTCATCGGTATTTTTTTTTAAATGTTTATTGGTATTTTCGTGAATTGTAGACCAATTTTGATCATTATTTGGTAGAGAAAGCTTATGCAGTGGTCCCATATAAATTTTATTAACTTTTGTTTTGTTGCTTGGGTAGTTTTTGAGTTAGTACGTTGATAATACGTATTTAATCCACTTTGTGTACCTTGATGATGTTATAATACTTCCTGTCACTGTTGTTTACATAGCAAAAAATGGTATACGAATTGGTGTGGGGTAGCTACGATAACTAAAAAGGAAGTAACTTGTTTCTTTTTATTGTAAAAAAAAAAATTATTGAATAAAAAGTTAGCAAAACATGTTTTTACATTTGGGCGGTTCTGTAGGCCAAAAAGGCTTTGATCAAAGATTCTTAAGGAACCCAAAAGGAAACTTCGTTGACTACCCACGTCTCCAGATTTCGGCATTTCAAAAATTATTTTCACTGTTTCAGCAACGGTGGAGTTTTTTGCCCATTCTTCTCCATATGAAACTACCTTTTGGAAGGGGCAACTCGAATCAGTTCAATTTTTTTTTGTAAATTTTGACGTTATCAGTGCTTTCTATTTACCTATTTGAAATAAATAATTTGACTTTGACTTTGCAAAACTCCAACTCCTTCGTAACATTTCTTAAAAATAGTAGGTAGTTTTGCGTTTTCTTAAACCGATCATTGCGTTACTAAAATCTCTGCGAAAAGTGTCACTAATGTCTTAAAGATGTGCACGTAACAAAACGACACACATGCTCAAGTTTCACGTCTGCATTAGTACACTATTTCAACACTATTTAGAATAGTTATACACGTTTACGTACAGACGCCAGCACATCAAGCTACTACAATCTGTCAAATTTCTTTAAAAGATTTTCAACTTTATTTTTATAGCATAAGGTTCAAGGTTGATTGGGAAAATTTGACAGTTTCGGGTAGCTTGACCTGCTGGCGTCTGTACATGGGAGAGATTACACGCATACGGGACACGAGAATAATAAAAGAGATGTAAAACAAGGGGGTCGTAAACAGTGTTATGAAACAACGACCCTGACTTTAAGAACACTTATTGTAAACTTGACCATTAGTGCGACCAAATAGGATGTTTGCTATTGAAATAATAAGAAGTAGCAAAGATAGGGTGGAATAATTTAGTGAACTGAAAATGTATGAAGCAAATTATGGGTTAGCTACATTTTGGATTCGGTCATTTCAATTATTTTCATGTAAAGAAAGGATTTCACTGAATTGAAATCGCCAAATCGACAAAATGAAATAGAAGTTGACCCCGCTTTCTTCACCTCATTAAATCATTAACGTAGGGTTGTTTTGAAATAAAAGTGCAACCCCAAATAATTCAGTATAAAAAAAAATATTTACTTGTTTTACTAACACTATTACATGCACAAATTCACGCTTGACATAAACGTCAGTAACGTCACGCACGTATCACATGTTGTCATTTGTCACATAACCGGAGTACGCGAGTGCAGAAAATCGATGTCACGCTCCATATAGTTACGCTTGTACAGATGAGCACAGATGCGTTGGGAAACGCACAGTCACTTGCACAAGTGCTTTGAATGCTTTGATGTCTTAAGAGTACCTACTCGTTTTGACGTGTGGATGAATACTGAAATAAATTATACCGTTTTAAATGTAAACATTCGCATTTTGAAAAGGTTTCCTTTTTTGGTATGTTTGATTGAGTTGATTTTACAGTAAAAACACTGAAAATGTTTATTTACACAGCAACATTATTTATCACCTTTACAATGTTTGATAGGCTTGCACCCGATTTTTGGAACGAAAATCAAAACAAATACTGCACTTTTGATTGGTTGACTGAATTATCAGCAGCCAATCGGATCACTTGATCTGCATTTAATTTTGACACGGCGATAATCTTCGTTCCTGAAACCGAATGTCAAACTGTTAAGTTAAAGAAAACTGAATTCTGAAGTGCATACCTAATTGAATTAAGTTTTCTTTCATTCTGTTGACTAAGCAGCAAAATAAACCATATGTATAAATGAAACATAGTTTTAATCATAGTTTAGATAACTACTATTTATCTTTGTGTATTTTAATTCAATTTGTAATAAAGACACATGGAACATTATTTTACATAAAAATATTACGCTTATTGATCACTGATAGCCATTACATAAGTGAATAAGTGAAGGAAACAATGTACAAAAGTAATTTGTTTACCTCAGGCTGTCAGGAAAACATGATATTGTAATGACATTTGTAAAGGGAAGTCATTACATACTAGAATTATACAAACTCCGTGACATTACACCTGTAATCTGGTCATTTTAGGTATTTATTACAATATTATGGTAATGTATAATGCGGAAATGTAAAAATATAATTCTATTCATTTTATTGTAGGGGATAATTATTTGTGCATTCCTGTGTGCATAGTGAGTATAATTAATTTCACGATGTCATCAGACTGTGTAATAATTACCGTATTTTATTTATTTTATCATTCTCACTGTGGGAATTTTATAAATGCTCTTTATTGTCCACTTTATACGGTTAATAAACATAGGTAAGATTATTTTATAAAATCAAAAACTGTTTTTTTTTTATGGGTTTGCTCTTGACCTTAGTCTAGTCAGAGGTGACAGAGACAAAGTCGATGATGGAATGAGCTTACCCAGAAGAAGCATGTTGACTCTCACTTTGAAGAGATTAGGGTTGTATGCGTTCGGAAACAGACGCAGTTAGAAAGTTCCACTCACTCTTTTGCTGTGCGCATTATAAAAGACATTTGGAAACGCTTAGTGCGAATTGGTGGAATAGCAACCAGGAAGGGATGGTAACCTGCAATGCGTCTAGATGTCCGATAATAGAAGGGGGCCGGTGGAACGAGGTTGTGGAGCTCTTGGGCATACTCACCGAAGTACAATCTGTAGAAGACCGATAAGCAGGCAAGTTTGCGGCGATGGGCCAAGCTGTAAAGGCTTCTACATACTGGGGCGACTTGTCGCGCGACGCGACGCGACAAAAAGGCACCGCTCGTCCCGCGACAAGGCTTCTACATACCAGCGCGACTTGTCGCGACACGGCACAAAGGCCCCGCGCGTCGCAGGACGAGCGGTGCCTTTGTGTCGCGTCGCGTCGCGCGACATGTCGCCCCGGTATGTAGAAGCCTTTAAAGCTTGGCATCCACCAGTTTTTCGTCACCAATGAGCCTCTTAGCTCTGCGTTCCACCGAGTCAAGCGCGGCAAGTTGCTATTTACACAAACATAAACCTACATGGGCTACTATGGGCACTTATAAAATGGAAAACTGTAATAAAACAAGTATTATTTACTTTAGGAAGGTAGATTATGTTTGCAGGTGCTCTATAATTACCTAGTGAAATGAAAAATAGTAATAATTATCTATAGTGGTATAAATAAATAAAATAAAACAATAAATAAAGGAAAATAACTGCAAGAACAGTTTTCCATCATAAAAACGATGTTTTTATAACGAACACGCACAATATTACTATTATTATTATTAAGTCACAGTAATCTGCTATAAATCATAATCAGCCTATAATGTTCCCACTGCTGGGACACAGGCCTCCTCTCTTCGAGAGAGAGTGGGCTGTAAATCACCACGCGGGCCCGGTTGGTGGATGTCACATGTCTTCGAATTTTTGGTTCTAGGTCATGCTGGTTTCCTCACGATGTTTTCCTTCACCGTTTTGACAGCAATGGTGATGAAATAATTTAGTGATTAAATTATTTTACACAAAGTAAAGCGCCTGGCTAGGTACGAACCTACGACTCGTACGTCGGGGCCGTTAGCACTGGGCCACCACTGCTGCTCTAACTGCTACCTATATAATTTCAAATAATTAATATTTTCATCTACACCCATGTTATAAATCCTTTATAAAAGTTTCTGAAACAGTAAGCTTATTACCAACATTAAAACAACCACCGCCTTATTACAAAACAAGATTTATATTTTGACATGGCTTAAACCATGCAGCCAGTTTTTGTAAAAAGAACGTAACAGTGATTGAAACACCGTTCTTTATACAAAACTGAAAACTTAGGCTTCGGCACTAGGTTGTCAGTTTTGTGTTTAGGAACTTTACCATAGTCGGAATAAAGTTCGAAATTCAATAATGGCTCCATGTTTTAAACCTGGGTCTGAAGATAAAATTTGTTTTGTAATAAGGGGGCCAGTGTCATAGTAGCCATAATATCATCCAAACTAGTGTTATAATGTTGTACTAAATTTCATTACGCAACTCCTTTGCTTTTTCGATCCCTTCCTTACTCATCAATCGTTTCTTTATGAATTTCAAAAAAAGAACATTGTCATGCACGCGCGTTTCACTACCACAGCGCCGCCGTAAGTTAAAATATAAACATTCAACAAGGTGCCAAAATTAAAGTGCATTTCATTAATAACTGTACGATCCAAAATGTAAATAATTATTACGATAAATAATTCTATTATTACCTATACATAGTTTATTTGTATTAGATACTCAGCAATTAAACTTTCCATTAATTTACGTAGAGTTTTTACAACACTGTGGCACTATGGTTTCAGAACCTTATAAAGAGGGTTCATATCATTGGTGTAGATACCTAAAGTCTTGCATGCAACTGTACATAATTAGGTATTAAAACACTCATGTGATAATATTATCACACTCGGCGAAACCCCTTCTTAAACAACAGTTGCCTATATATCTATTAATAACTCACTCGTAAGTTGTATGGCAATAATGATTACAATGTCGCAAGTACGTAGGTACTAAGACGTTTCGTACTTCTTTTATCCATAACCCATCACGAAGTTAAAATCGGGGCAATTTAATCATTCTGCACCAAAAATTGCGTGTGCATTCACAAATATGGTGTGGTGAAATGAAACGTTACTCAATAATAATTTAAATTCTTTATTAAATTCGTAACGGTGGAACACCAATAGTATAATCTTGATTTATAGGAATGGTGCACGAAACAAGATGGAGAGCTTCTGTTGTTGAGCTTTCAAATTATTATAACACGTGTATTGAAAAGTAAAGCTGTGTGTTAACATAGGCTTTCGTTGATTAATCATGGCAATGCATGAAAACAATTTATATTGGCTTCGTGTACGTTTAAGTATTATGTCCGTAAACTTTCCCATAGTCAAATCACACTGCACACTGCGCTTTTAATAAAAAAGAGTTCTAAATTATTTCACAAAAAATCATCTCACTCGAAAATAACGGCATCTAAAAAACAGCAATGTTTTTCCTCATAAAAAGGTTAAATCTTTTCTTGGGTGATTCTCTATGATGACATTGATGACTAAGCCGAACGTCTAACGACCTTTGCCCCAAATAAAAAAACAAAAAGATCCCGTTAGACCTCAGTTAGACCTACACACCAATATTGATGTTCTTGATTATACGTTTAGTAATAGTTTATTTTACGGTCTCTATATTATTCGGACGCATAAGGTCAAATCATGAGCATTGAATGACCCGAGTTCGAGTGACCCTGCCTTGGTTCAGTGTATGATTGTATATATTATGGATGATTTCATCAATCGATGAGTATTTAAATATGGAATTCTGCCCATTCCATATTCAAATAGTTAATAGTGAATCATAATGTTTTCATTACATTTTTGTGCAAATAATCATGTGAAAATCAGTTTGTATGTCTTTTAACTGTATGTTAAGGGTCAGATAATCGCCGTTGACCTTGGCCATACAAATGCACGTCGCGCTCACGCCGCGCAACCATTAACTTTCATACGCAATATTTAGTTTTAGTAACGAAAATATGAATATTTGAAAAAAATCACAGATATAATTATAAATGATAAAACAAAAAGTTTTTATGCTTTGGGTAGACATTACCTTTTGAATTTATTTCATAAAGTAATAAACTACAATATTTAAATATTCACATACAGAATTGATGTGTATGCGTTCTAGTTTAACATATTTTTTTTGGATAACTTACTTGCATTATATGAAGGCGTAATAACAGATTTAAAAGTCACTAAAATCATATATCTGCGCCTTAAATAAAAAATAAAGTGTTTTTATGACAAAAAACTGTGTTGCAATATTTATATATATACAGTCGACATTTTCTACGGGTGAGGATTCAAGCTTTTCCAAAGTCACTGATCTTAAAGTTAATATGGTACTTTTCCAACACATGTTTTTACAAGCTAATTTTCTAAGTAGGAACGGAACCTACTATGTAGGTGAGTCCGTGGCATAACAGCGGGCTCTATCAGAATACCAGCGCTGCGGTATTTATTTTTTAAATATCGCAGCATTATGATGAGCTTTTTGGCATCGCACAAGTCTTGATTGTATTTTTTTTTTTATATTGTTAGTTTTAAATGCTATTTTTGTATTTCTTGTGCGTGTCCCAAATATTTTTTTTCTTTCTTACTTTTACTTCACTTTTGAAAAACTGTGTTTAGTGTACTTATGACCTTTATGTTGTGAACATGAACCAAAAAGTTATAAGTGCAAATAAACTAATTGAAAGCACTTACGCAACCGAAGCTGTTACAGCTACCACTCTCATTACGCGATGACTCAAATATCTAATAAATGATCCATCAATACAAATCATAGGAATACTTCAAGTCATTGTTATGTCTGACACTAATTGTTATTATTGATTTGATCCATCAATCTCATTGTCAGTTTGGTGTTAAGTGAAGGTTGAAGAATGGGGGTCAGTGGGTTTAACAGTACATGCAGTTATCAAAATAGTGAATAAAAGCGTTAATTATTCTAATAATAGGTAAGTAAATATATTTGCACATTGATATGTTTTTCACAAGGGTGGGATATTTGATCAACGTTTATACATCATGTCCCGGAATTCAAGCACACCAACAAACACCCCAATTAGAATATTATGTTATAACCATAATACTTACACTGAATTTTTACTATTTTGTATGAAACATTGTTTATTTATTAAATTAGTAATACTGATTGTAGGAGAAAATTGTGGTCACATTACGAATCTACTCACGCACACATTCGCTCACGTAGCGTAGTAGGTACTTCGTCCATTTTTTTTTTTTTTACTGTACTCTGTACTGTGGGATAAAAAATTACCTATATTAAAAATGTCAGAAATCTATTCTTTAAATTCTTTATGCGCTAAGGTAGCCCGCGAAATTCAAATTTTCTAACGTTTTTTGCAATTTGCAGGTAAGTAACAGGTTGTATGTTGATCTAAATATGATTCGCGGCCATAACAAATATGGCTTTACAGAATTATAATCATTGGAATCAGCATTACAACTCCCTAAGTTCAAAAAATCATACTGACAGAAAGAAAGAAAGACAGAAACAAAAAGCATTTATTGGGATCACAACCGAAACCGAACCGGAACCGTGTCTGAATGATTATTTCAAAAATAATCATTCAGTAGGATTTTTCGAAGAGAGTTAGTTCTATTGCTGATTCTTCTGTTTTACTTCAGTCGTGTGTACTAAAACACATTTTTTTTTTCTTGAAGGTGCAAATAAATTATTCGTGTGTTTTTATTATTTATAATAAAAGAAGACCCCAAGAAGCCCTTCTTAGCATAAGCTCTCCACAAACAATCGATTGCTGTCCAGGTTTCCTCACTACGTCTTTTGCACTATAACGCCTAGCGCGCACTGCCTTGCGATGCGTTTATTCTACCGCGTCATTCACGCGGTGGGTTTCTGCTAACGTAGAGCATGCGTTTATTTCACCGCAATGCGCGCACTTCTATGAGATTCCATACTTCACAGATATGCGGTAAAAAAAACGCACGGCAGTGCGCGCTAGGCCTAATAAGTAGTGATGTCTTAGATTAACTATAGGTACTATTAAATCAATTTAGACACTATAATAAAAACTAACAGCATTACATGCCAGGTCATATTTTGAACCCTGTTGCAATGCAACCTAGTCTTTCTAAGATTCAAAAAACCGTAACTAACACAATATATTGAAATTCTTAAAAAATATATTTTGCATGATCACCTTTTTAACCTATCACGGTTATCACATCATAACAAATGAGAAAACTGTCATCATTATAAATTAATGTCCCATCATTTAGAAGAAAAATATTTCAAGTCCAAAAGCGTAAACACTCAGTTACGTGACTTATGTCATAATAGCAATAAAGATGCATATCATTATGGCGTAGTAAGGTTACTAGATAATGCGGTCAATTCCAACTTTTTTGGTCAAGTTCTCTAGCTTTCTCTAAGCAACATTGTTTTGGTTGTATTATCTAAATAATAATTCTAATATGGGAAGGTAAGTTACGGGTACTAGTAAGATCTCGTTTCAAAGTTCTACCTATGTATTAAAGTAATGGGATAATATTAGTGGGCGTCCAAGCAAAAATGGTCCAGTATTGAGTTTAGGCGTTGATAACGGACTTTTAATGGTTTTATACTGAATATCACGTCTAAACGAGTAGTGTTAATGATTTGAAAAAAATATATGTTAAATTAAAGCATTTTCTCAATAATTTAATATATAAATATTTTAGATTATGTTTATATTACATAGTGAAATTAATTCATAAAGTTATGTCTAACGCGGATAAAAAACTGACAATGGCGCATAATCTACCAAGCGTATTTTTCTGAAACCTTCACTAATTTAAAGATAATTTAATTATTGACCTTTAAGTATACGTGTTTTATTAAAATACCTTTTGTTTTGCATATAATACATTAATAATGCGTCAAATTGGGGACAGCGCTCCTTGATGGGCGAGTCTTATTACTGGCTGAACGTACGACGCGTTGCGTGAGCTCAGTACAGAACACGCAAGCTAACCACTCAAGGTCACAAAGGAAATTTTTTGTAAAAATATGTACCAGTGAAAAAATTCACCCAACTTTACAGAACTGCGTATATCTCGGAAACTAAATGCCGAGAACTAGACCCTTTTTACTTGGATGCCCACATGACTGTGCTGGCTTATACAAAGTGTTATTGAAATAACTGAAAACCTGAACAAGGCTAAATAAAAACAGCAGCTCCAATTATGTACTTATGTTCGCATATCTCGTAAAATTTAAGGAACAGCTGATTGTTTTTCCCGATTTCAGGGATGTAGTTGTTCATAATAATAAGAAAAATATCATAAGCATAAGCATAATTAGCCTATTGTTCCCACTGCTGGGACACAGGCCTCCTCTCAGTGCGGGTTGGTACATGTCACATGTCTTGGAAATATTGGTTCTAGGTCATGCCGGTTTCCTCACATTGTTTTCCTTCATCGTTTTGAGAGCTGTGGTGATGAAATAATTTACACAAAGTAAAGTGACGGCTTGGGTTCAAACCTTAGACCTACAACTCGTAAGTCACTGCTGTTTCTACTGGGCCACCACTGCTCTTAAATAAAATCTACTAAAAGGGTCGTTAGGGTTAGTAGGGGTAATAACCCCTACTGAAAAGAACGACCCTTTTCGACATTACCCTGACGATGATTCGCACTTCGACACGACTTCAGAAAGCCTATAGAAAACCAGGGAGTCTACTACGAAGAGTAAATCCGCAGTATCGGCCGAATGTTCAGTCGTTTTATAACTTCCATAGTTTCCTTTTTTGACTTTGAATCCATACCCGACTTAAAATTACATTTTTGACTTTGACTTATCTCTTTGACTGTGGTGTTTTTTTTTTCTTTCGCCGTAGGCAACCATAGTTAGCCGTAGTCAAGCAACGGTCGAACATTCGGCCGATACTTCTGATTTATGTTCGGAGTAGACCCCAAGAGCTCTACTATTTCCAGAAAACAACCTAAAAACATCAACAAAGTACCGACCCACGTGACTTTACAGAACACGCACGTAGATCAGACGGTTACAAGATTTAACAATATCGCATTAAGAAATCAAAGATACCGCCTACGTTTTACTTCCCTTTCACTCCATTTGTAGTGCGGAAATACGATTTTTTTATGAGTTTACGATATTGCAATATATATAATTAATGTGCCTTCATTAAAACAGGATGTTACATAACAGTCTACAGGGAAATGGTCACGACATCCTGCGCTACTTTTTATATGGAGAAAATAAAAATAGGAGGACTAAGAACTCCCTTTTCGTATTTGACGAAAATGCCACAAAGACATAATGTTAAAATAATGGGCAAAAAGAAACGACAGTGACTATTCCGTGTGCTAAGCCTTAATTGTGTACCTACTCATTGAAGGGTATGTACCTATTAATACAAGTGATTTGGTACAATAAATTATTCAACTGCAAGACAACTCGATCCTGTAATCTGATAAAGTCGTCCCAATATCAAGAAGAATTTCATTAAAATTGTGTGAAGATCTTTTTTATTTTTAATCACAATCAGACGATCTAGCAAATATTACTGGGTCCATGAATTAATTTTGTTCCACAGTCTTCCTACTATAAACCAAGCTGCATTTCAATTATCTCAACCAGTGACCATACATCCCCGGTTAAGGGTTAAGCCTTTCGAAGGGGTAACCCATTCAATGGGTTACTTTTATCATGATGTAACCCATTTAAAGGGTCTTATACTAGAAACCCAGTGAAAGGGTTACCTGATAACCCATTGAATGGGTTTTATACTTGAAACCCAGTGATTGAGATAATTGAAATGCAGCTTATTTCAATTATCTCAACCAGTGACCATACATCCCCGGTTAAGGGTTAAGCCTTTCGAAGGGGTAACCCATTCAATGGGTTACTTTTATCATGATGTAATCCATTTAAAGGGTTTTATACTAGAAACCCAGTGAAAGGGTTACCTGATAACCCATTGAATGGGTTTTATACTTGAAACCCAGTGAAAGGGTTACATGATAACCCATTCAATGGGTTCTATACCTACTTGAAATCCAATAACATTAATAAATCATAATATTATGTTAATTCGATATCCGCCCAGCACGCGTAGCATGACCAATTCTCTCTCTATTCTACCCAGGGACCATTTTGGTTACTATTTTAGAAAAACCCTATCGAAAACCCTTTCAATGGAAAAGGTTTTCGATAGGGTTTTTCTAAGCAGTTAATCAAAAACCCATACGGTGTGGGTTATTTTGAATGGCTTAAATTAAGCCGTTCAAAAGGGTTACCCACTTGATGTGATTGAATGTGTTGAGATCAGGGACCATTTCGGTTACCCATTGAAAGGGTTTTCGATAGGGTTTTTCTAAGCGGTTAAACAAAAACCCATACGATAAGGGTAACCCTTATGAACGGCTTAAATTAAATTCCATGGGTTACCAAAATTTAATTTAAGCCGTTCATAAGGGTTACCCTTATCGTATGGGTTTTTGTTTAACCGCTTCGAAAAACCCTATCGAAAACCCTTTCAATGGGTAACCGAAATGGTCCCTGATCTCAACACATCCAATCACATCACGTACCATTACGCCACCGTCATTATTTACTTCAATTAGTCCTGTCACGCTGTCACAACTTACCCCCGTGTAAACCGACACTTTCTCTACGATCCGTGACACGCTTGCAAGATACAATGTTATTTTTCTTTGAAAATATTAGTTTTTAGGACACCCATGTTAGTAGGCCGGGTTAGAGGTTATTGGCATGAGTGACGATTATCTTAAGACACGTAATATGTAAAATCTTGTGTTGCAAACATATGATGTAAAGAGGTTTCAATCAAACATTAAATGGTTTTTTTTTTATTGGTGATGTACCGTAGATTAGCAACTTTGCGTGTATTGCATGCCTGTATCAGTATTTAATGGTAATCGAATCACGAATTGATAAAATTACATACAAATTGGTATTGCAATTAAAACATGGATGCTGTTAACAAGTGCATAAATATGTATTTTTTAACTAATTGGCTAAGTTAAACTCTTTAGAATGAAATCGGTAGTCGCTTTAAAACTATTTTGAAATATATTTAATCATTAACTTTTAATTGAACTTCTCCAGTTTTGTCTCAAAACTACTTAATCTTTTTAAGTCCTATTTTCTCCAGTGTGATGGAAACCATATTATCCTTCCGTACCTTACCGTGTGGCCACATCGCAATTTCCTCCTAATTACGTGCCCTCAATTAATCGGGGGTCGCAACGCAATCTTCAGTTCCATTCGATTTCATTCCAATTGGAACTAGAAATAGTTTTTAGTAGGAAACACGAAGTCGAGACCGCAAACCACAAACTGGTGGACCAAGGTACCTGCATATGACGTAAGTGCTGCGTTTTCACTTACTACTGGTTTCTCTATTTGAGATATAGATGAGTACATTGATCTATGACCAAATTTAGCAGTAGAAGTTAAGGAATTAGTTTTGCAAAATGAAGTAGCAAAGGTTGATGAACTGCATCTCGGAATGCAACATCTGAATAAGGCAGTTGATAATGCAAATATGGGAAATAAAAATACACAAATTAATACTAAAACATTTCCCCATTTAACTTAGAATTTAGTTTATTCTACGATATAAACAAGATACTTAAATCATACAACAATGTCGGAACCATTTTTTTATAGGTTAAAGATAAAAGACGACTGACATCTGCGCAAAAACCAAGTCGATCAGCATATGATCCTTCCAGCATAAATTAAATTTCCCTGCAGGAATGTAACCAAGCGGTAGGTAAATAAAACAATTGCTACAATAATAAAATATATGCTAGAATTGCATATCACATAATCAGACCGCGCATACTTGCATACAAGGTGGTCGTGTCTCACACTTGATCTACACTCTACAGGAAACCACAACATGGACAACTAGACATGTAATCATACGTAACTAGAAGCTAATGGCAAATTATTGCGACATGTGCTCATTAATACAGGTATGGATTAAAATAGGGAGAATATAGATGAAGGGCTACTGCATAGATTTATTGTAAAAGGTTAATTGAGTTGTCGGGTCCTAGAACTTTTAGGTATAGTTGGTTCGGGACCTTAGTTAAGGATAAAGTATTGCCCTGAATACCCTGACACCTGCACCTGGATCTGAAGAATGCTGACAAAAGCGCCGTCCATGTGGCAAAATACTGGGTTAGTAAAATATGACTCCATATTTCCTCAACACAATCGAAGAAGTAGAACTCATAGATTAAGTTTTCATAGCATAGCACGAAATTGGACGATACTTTCTTTGACCAAATTGAAATGTCTTATTTGTTTGTAATTTCCTCGGATATACATAGGCATAGATATGGTAGTAGGAATGGGGATGATTCTATAGCAGAAAAACCATGCAGCCTAATGATGATATACAGGAAAACACTGTGTGGACGACTAGACAGGTAATCATACGTAATAAGACGTTAATGATAAATTTATGCGATACATACTTATTATACTTATTGATATTAGTTCAAGGAATATACTCGTTATAATCGTAACACGTGTAAGATTTCAAGAGTTAAATAATAACACAAAACATCTAATAAAACAATAACGATCTATTGTGTTTCTGATACATTAATAATAAATTAAACAACTAATTAAATAAATTTATGAAAAACAATAAATTAAACAACAGTAGATGAAGATGGTAAAAAACACTCAAAACAAAGGGCAGTTCAGGGATTCAGAATAAGGTACATTAACTTTTATATACAACATTGAACCTTACGGAATAAACTACAGGAAATGAGAATCATGTAGACAATAGATTACTACCTGTCAAGCAACATGTTACCGCCATATATTACTTCGATTTGTGTCGACATACCTTTTATAGAAACAATAGTGTAGATGAAGCATTAATTGTGCGGCCTATGTTATTATTATTAAATGATGCTTACAATGATATTCCGAATTTACCGATGATACCTAAAATATGCTTACTACTAGTAACAGAAAACAGACATACATCTTTTAAATACACTGGACAATCTTGAAGATGCAAGAAAGAGAACTCAACAGTGTGGATTTATAACGTTTCCGATAGACATATTAACTAAAGATGATGTTGCGGAAAGCACAGATAAGGAGAACTGATCTTTAGATACTATTGATAAGGATAGTTAAAAACCTATAGAAATGTCACGAGGACACCTATACCAGCAGTAGAAATTAAAGAAGAGGAAGAAAGAGCCCATCACCATGTCGGGAAGAGAGAAACTAATAATTTAGACGTCGTAACTTATAACAACTCAACAAGAGCAAGACTGGTCCAACATTACACATACGACATCGACCACTGACCACATCAATACGACACGTAATGGCGCGTAACTAGAGACGCCATTATAGCAAATTATTGCAACAGCCGGTACTCCACTCGAATATATTTCCATACATTGCCGGATTGCTTTTACCCACGATCATTTTGTCCCGTCATTATGCGTTGCAATTCCCATGTCTGTTTACATTTTGAGAGCGATCATCATCAGCCTTTTAGCGTTCACTGCTTGACATAGTCCTATTGTAACATATCTTAGCTTAGTTTAGCGAGAGCCTAAATTAGTGTGGAACTCATATTTGGTATGGCAGTTCAAAAAGTCATTCTGAATATTGCTTCACAATGTCCAAAATTGCCTGAAAATAAATTAATGAATTATTGTTAATATCATTTGTATATTGTAATGTTATAAGCAGCGTCCTACTGTTAACTATTGAATGAATACTTCCATCATTATTGCGATGGTGCGTTTAACGAGGTGAAAACTGGGCTGATGTTCATCAGTAGTCATTTCAAAGCTTTTAATGATAATGCCGCTGACGAAAAAATTCCGTTAACTTTAATCAAGTTTCCCTGATAGATTTTGTTTTTTTTTTTATTACCTGCGTATTATTGACGGATTTTTTATATACAGGGTGTGTCGTAAATAGTGGTCCAACTTGAAAGGGCCGATACTCGTACACCGTATATTCAGCAATCACTTACGATTTTTTTTTCCATATATCTCAGCATATATATATATATTTTTAATGCTTTACTAATTTGGTAATTCCTTTTACAGTTTTCAATTTGATTTGAATTTGATTTCATTGTTTTATAATGTATAGTAATGTATTTATAAAATAATGTAATTTATAGAAATTACCAAATTAATAAAGCAAGGTATAAATTTTTCAAAAAAATATTGTATTCTGGGACCTATGAAAAAAAAAAACAAATTGTCGTATGTGATAGCTAAATATGCGGTGTATTGGACCTTTCACATTGGACCACTATTTACGACACCCTAATAAATCAGATAATACAGGGAATCGAAGCAAATAACCTAAGCTTAAAAGGCTGAGTTATAGACTTATACTGATAAAATATCACGATCGATAATTCGATTTATTTTAATACCCATTTTCGTAATCAAATGAGTTAATTCAGTATGACTAACATGTCACATTACAATTGCATTACAAGTATTAGTCGTCTGTCGCAACTTAAACACTTTTACTTGCATATTGTCTAACAATGTGTCACAATGTTGAGCCGATTGTGAATTTCTCTCATGAATAGTCAATAAGATTGAACGAAGTAGTATGCGATCTTTAAATCCCTTTTGATATATTATCATTTGAATAATTATAGGTAGCTGTGAATGGTATTATTGAATAAGCTGTTCTGAATCCGATGTTGTCGTGTTGGCTGGCTAACAAATGATAAAAACCAGTTCCAAATAAGATTGACCATTCTTTTAAGATGGAGATAGTATCTTGGAGCACGAGTTAAACTGTCACTCACGGTTATCAGTATCTAGAAGCTTGAAAGTCTGACAACCGGACCGACCTGTACGTCCTAGTAATTGAATTGCACAGCAGGTCTGAAAAAATATAATAATCAGCCACATCTAATTAAAACTGAAAACCGAACTCAGAATTGTTGGGAAAAAGCTAGACAGATGTTGAAAAATTGCGCAGAAAACTATTTCGTTACAGTGTAAACATAAAGATAAGAAATACACTAAAACAAGCAAAGTAGAATGTAATACCTTCCTACCTACGTACCCAATTCCGGCTTCTCACAAAAACTTTATAGAATCAATTGCACTCTATTATAAATTTATTAAATTTATTCAAACAGGAACCATGTAAGTCTGCTGTATAAGGCAGCAGATTTCTTTATTAAAACGTCACAAACTATACGCGTCGATTGTCACGAGAGCATCTACAACTAAACAACGTCAATCGCTTTTTCTACGCCCACAAAATTAACATATTTCTGAGCTACCTGAATATATAATATAATGGATAGATATCGTATATCGTATGAAGAAATATCTATAATGGATATTATTTGGGTATCGTTACTTATTTATATTCAAACTGATCGATCAAGGTCCGCAGTAATTGTAGCTTATTGGTAATATGAGCTCTAGTGCTTAAAAAATCAAGAAATAATATAACATTACTTAATATATATATATAATATATATTATAATATATATAATACATAGCTGTAATACCCGAAGGGTTAGGCAGAGGTGTACCTTTTAGTACAACCACATTTTACCAGTTATATTTAAGTCCCATGTAATAAGGGGCAGGCCTATTGCCAGACTCCGGGCTGCTACTGAGAAATTCCTGATGAAAAAACCCAATAACACTTTGCCTGGCCTGGCAATCGAACCCAGGACCTCAACCTCAGCAGTAGCGCTTGTGATCACTGAGGCAGTTACACCTCAATCTTTCTCACACCGAGTGTCTCAATACGATTTATTATGTTAGTAGAAAACTTAAACTAAGATCTTTGATACACATTCCCATGCAAATACTATTGTTTGTTTCAGATGACACAAAGGACCTCAATGCGGAATCATCAGAAATCATGTCAGAGGCCGTGGCGCCGCCCCCTGGTCTCGCACAACAGTACCAGGAACCTGAAGCAGCAGCCTCGGACGACCACACTGACCACTCCATAGAGCTCGTTGGAGGCTCGCAGACATTCTTCCCGTCGTTCGCAAACCTCTTCGAACCACGCCAGCAAAACAACTTTAGACTCGGCTTCAATAACCAAGAAGCAGCCTACAGTCAGAGACCAAACTCTTACAGATCACTCCTGAACTATCCTCTGTTCGGAGGCTATAACAACAGAAACGTAGATAACTTCGGCAAACAGAGCACCCCTACCGCAGCTCCGCTCGTCGAGGCGAGCTCCAGTTTGCTCGGCTCAGGAAACTTTGGAATCATCAGAGGTGGAACATTCTTCGCCCAAAACGATGAAGACGAATTCGGCGATGGATACAACTCCTACTACAATAACGGTCACGGCAGACCCTCGTATGAACTGGGCTACATTGCTAACCCTAGGCCGAATTACAACCAGGACCAGTTCGCCAACTTCAGAGATTTCGCCGACATCAACTCACCTTCTAATTCTGCCTATTCGCACTACGTGGTAGTCTACGCGAATAAGAACTCGACGATGGACGAAATAAGCGAGGAGTCGAGAAGAGTATTATCTAAACCTAAGAACATTATCGAGACATTAGAGCGCATCGACAAAACGACAAGCGCACCAAAGTTATCAAAAGCCAAATCAAAATTGGAAGCGACGAAGCAGAAAATGTTAAATAAAAAGGACCAATGGAAAAAAACGAACACAAAATTCGTTAGTCAAAAGCATGATGCGGAAGAACCTTTATTAGCGTTAAGTTAATTTAGTGCAAATACAAAGACTTGCGTTATGTAAGTGATTTAAGTACCCGTAGTGAAGTGTAGTGTGGACACGCGTAGGTCGCGGAGTCGTACCCCAAGAGTGATGAGAGGAGTATGCTGTCTAAATTTAATTATAAATATAAGTTTGTGGACAAATTGTGTAAGTGGTTCGATGCACATGTGATGGATAGTTGCAAATGCTTGTAAATGTATAAATATTAATAATGACGAATAATAAATTAATTTTTAAATATTATGTGTATACAATTATTTTTGAAACCTTCACTGTCCTTACTAGGTATTAATCATGCCTTGTTAACGATGTACACAACTACGTGCCGTTATCAAATATGTTGTAAGTAGACTACGATTACAAAACTGATCTAGATTTAACGAACCAAGGTGTTGCTAACAATAATCGCACATTAGGTACACTCATTACTTCTTTCGCAATACCTAAAACAAGAACAGGAAGCTTAAAATGATCGCTTTGGCAGAATCTTAATATGATCTGGGAGCCTAAAATGGACGCTTTGGCAGAATCATGCGTGCAATTCATACAGCCCGCAATTCATCTGTTTGACAGCTGCTATTTAACATTAGACTTCACTATATTCATTCTTAATTTGTGGACCATTTTACGAAACTCCATACACAACTGTCAAACAGATGAATTGCGGGATATGAATTGTACGCAGATCATAATATGATTCTGCGAAAGCGTCCATTTTAGGCCCCCCGCGTACAATTCATATCCCGCAATTCATCTGTTTGACAGTTTTATATTTAGGGAGTTTCGTAAAATGGTCCACAAAATAAGAATTCCTTTAATGAAGTCTAATGTCAAATAGCAGCTGTCAGAAGAATGAATTGCGGGATGTATGAATTGTACGCAGATCATATTACGATTCTGCTAAAGCGTCCATTTTAGGCCCCCAGTTCTTGACATTACCTACCTGTAATATTAATACTTTGATAACCGTGCATGGAATCCGCGGTCTAGGTAAGTTCTACCTCTAAAGAGGCGGCTAACTTATAACATAACACCACAGAATTACCTTTATTTACAATTAAATATCATAGTGTAAGGATATTAAAATAACTTTGCCACCATTTGATACATTTTCAGTATCAGAGTGAAACATTAAAAATATTTCAGACATTTATTTTAGTGTAGGGCCATCTTTTGCTGAGTAGCAAAACTAGGTCCTCTTATTTTGGACACTGCCATCTATTGATACTTAACTAAAACCATTGCAATAACTTCTACTATTGTCACTAGATGGCAGGAGTGGTCCAGACTTTGACTAAAAATGTAATTTATCATTGTATTTTATGATGCACGAACTGAACATAAAACATAATTTAAATTTTTTGGGGCACCACATTTTATAATAATAAACAACAAATAAGTTGCCATTATAAAATAATTAGACCATAAACCAATGATGACAACAATCCAAAAAAAAAAAACAAATCATTTTTAGTCTATTGAAAATGTGCTAAACGGATGGATCTGAAATGAATTTTTCTAGTGAATTTAGCATAATTAGTCTAGTTTATAAACCAAACAATTTCGTACAACGTGTTTAGTGTTCCTAGTGCTATGAGAGCCTAAATGGATTGTTTGTTATAGTGTAATTTGACGTAATTTAAGGATCATGTACTCCGGCAGAGATGCCGCAAATACTGCGTATCCCACGCAATGGGCTTTGAATCCCACTGCATACCAAAATGTTGATACTAGTCACGTAGACTGGGCTGCTTTAGCTCAACAATGGATTGCTATGAAGGAAGCGGCGGCGATCGTGGCCGCGCCGCCGCCTCCTGCTCTGAGGGCCGCGGAAGAAGAGGGTGAAGCGCCCATGGAGGTGGAGAACACGGATAACAACTCAGATGGCCCTGCCGGTGCTGAGTGGAACTCTTCGACGAATTCATGGGGCGGATCTTGGAACCAATGGGGTATGTTTGCACTTTCAATCAGTGCATTCTATTTGTTCACTCATCATACTCAGGTTATTTTATGAATCAAATACTATCACTGATACCACTGTAATCAGTGATTTCTGTTTCTATGAAATTCAGAAGCTTCAGATAAGCTCTTAGTTGAAAAGCTAATCCTAGCCTATGCTGATCCGATAGCCTTAGAAGACATGCTGTGATTTACTTGGACTCCAAACTTTAGTTTTTATCGGTTTTGGCAAAGCCATGGCTTATACCTATTTACTGACCCTGTTAAACATGGCAGTAGTTATTAGCATCATAAAATTGAAATGGAGATAAAAACATGCAATTTTTTCTCCATGAATCATATTTAGCATAATTAAGATTGAAGTAAAAACGAATTCTAGGATATAGAATACAAGTATGGTCAAAAATAGGCAGTAGCAACTTACTTAAGCAATTCTATCAATAAAAAGGTCCATAATAAGCCAAGAACATCCATAAAGTATTTTAAATGTGAAAGTAACTCTATCTGTCTGTATGTTACCTTTCACATGTAAATTACTGCATCAATCAATTTGACAGATAGGTAGCCCTAGAGAAGAACATAGGCTACTTCACCACAGATGAAGTCGCAGGCAACTGCTAGTAGTGAATACAAATACAAACAATATTTGCCTTCAACAGTTATTAAAATAACTACAACAATATTACCTTCCAAGGTTGGGGCTGGTCAGGCTCTGGGCCTGGGGAGCCCAAAATACCTCCGGATCCTGGCATGCCACCTATAGACGGGTACACCGTGCCACCAGATGCAGCTGCTCCTATGCCTGGGTAAGATCATCTTTGCCATAAAATGATATTATAAAAAAGGGTAAGTTCTGTATTTTTTTATTAAGTACTCAAAATGGTTTTGAACAGTGATGTAAAACATCAATCAATATCCTAGAAAAAATCAAACATGGTGGTGGTTCACCCTCCTTTAAATTATTTAATATTCTGCTCCAGTAAAACCTATTGTTGTATGATGTCCAGCCTAACTGGTGAGTCAATTGTATTGTATACTTCTTTAGTGAATGTGTTAACAATGAGTATTGTAGTATCTGCCATCAGTTACACAGCATTATTAACAATAATATGGCCATAACAGCAAATCACCGAATGTTAAACTCTTTTAAAAGGAGATACACACTACACTGTATTAATTCACTACTGCTGCCCTTGAAAACAGAAAGCATAAAACCTAGTAACTTATGTCACAAGTTTAGTCTATTGGCTAAGATTTGTTTCACCAAATCTTTTATTGAACCACTCCCACAATACTAGTTGTTAAACAGCTACTACCTTTTGTGGGTATAAAGCAATGACGTATTATATATAGACACGTTATCAACCAACATCTCGGCACTTAAAAATGATGACGATATAAATTAAAAACAAACATAGCGTCGCGCGACAGGTTAGTGCGTGACTGAGCGCAATGTGGCCAATTGGCTTCATTTCATGTTGCCATTTTAGAGTGTGGACAACGTATCTATAGTTTTATACATCATTGGTATAAAGTAATTTACTCCAGTTGAATGCACTCATTAATTTCTAAAATTGTTTTGATATATTTTAATGTCCACTGCCCTAGTTAATAAAAGAGGTTTATCAAGACTGATAACTCTGATAATTCCCCTATGATTAATTACAATCTCAAGTGCTTAATATTGGAACACTTGAAACTGTATTGGTCAAAAAAATTATAGGTAGGTATGACAGATTCTGATGCCTTCAATGCCCCAGATTATTTTTATCCTAAGAAAATTGTATACTTTGGCTTACTGAGTAAAAGCCAAGAACTGTAAAAATAAACTCCAGTAAAATTGGGCTGTTGAAAGTAAACCATCTGATGAGTAATAAATTAACTGAAATGTAAGAGATAAGGCATATAAAAGGCCAATTACTATGTTAAAATAAGAAGTTTAAAGATGGATTCAGTCTATTGCATTTATTTCAAACTAGCTGCAGCCCATGGCTTCGTCTGTGTGGCTTTTTCTAAAATAAAAGTGCCCTCAGTTACTCCTTATAACATCAGCTATCTGCCAGTGAAAGTCCTGTCAAAATCAGTCCCGCCGTTTCGGAGATTAGCCGGAACATACAGACAGACAGACAGAAAAAAAAGTTTTTTTTTGTTATAAGTACCAATACTTTCGTATGCATATTTTAATAAAAAGCTGTTATTTTTACATTACAAACAGACACATCAATTTTATTTATTTGTATAGATGTAGAATACAATTTAGCTCATTAGTCTCAATTCTACATGGCATCCTCAGGTTATTGATGCCTTAAGCCAGTATCTACTCAAATCATTTCCTGTAACCTACAGTAGAATTTGACTATTTAATTTAGGTACATTTGGTTGCAGGTAGGAAATCAAATGAACATGCTGCATGTAACTATTTTATCATAGCAAATTCGCAATATTCCTTAAACTAGTTTTTCCTGGTTTAATAAATAAATATTAAATTAAACATACTTTTAATAGGATGTGATCATGAAAATAATTATGTTTACCCATTGTCTTTGAAATTCATTATCACATTAATTATTTTGATTTTATTTTTTGTGGTTTAACAAGCTATTATACATTAGCATATTTATTAGATTCTGCATGAATGTGAAAGTCAAAATAATTTATAATACTGACTGACTACCTTCTTTGATAACTATATTTCCTCTCAATGTTGGAACTATTAACGTTAAGAACAATTTAAGTACCTAACAATTAAATTAAAATATTTTTATTGCGGATATCATGATCCATACACATCACAAACATGGAAATTAAGATAACAAAAAACATGAAGAATGAGTTAAAAAGTTATATACTTGTATCAGATTTAACAAAGGACCTCCAAAGCGGGGATGAGATCCTACCTGCTACAGTCTTCAAGATTTCGTTGCGGCTGCCACGCATTCTGCAGATCAGGGACACCGTCCTTTTGCGAATGATACAATATTTTAATTACAAATCAAATCAAAATCAAATATTTATTTATTGAATAAAAGGTATTTGTAGTATGTACATAATAGAGCTTAATAATTAAGTAAGCGTAGTAGTAAAACTAACAAATATCTGTAGGGGTGAACTACTGTTCTCCTAGCTAGGTAGCAAAACAACCTGTGTTAAGGAGAGACAGTTTGCCTCCCTCGATAAAAATCTTAAAAAGAATGCTACGTGTTGACTCCTAAATCAAGTCATTAGTTACATTACATACATTATTATCAATCTTGTTAACTAGAATAATAAGAATTAATTTAATACTGTAATTGGTTACAAATACGAAAAACGAAAAAGAAAAAAAATGGTTATAAAAAAAAATATGTATAAAATCATAGTAAAAAAGAGAATGTTTTAAGTGAGACGTGATGTATGTGTGAGTGTTTGTTGTTTGTGTACTGCGTGTGTGAGTGTTTGGTGTTCGTCAGTGCAAATACACTTATATTAAAAATAAATTAAACCTGTTTTCTCGGGCACTATTAAATACCTCGGTATTTCCAATTTTACCTAGTAACATGCCAAACAGGTCAATTTCCAGTCAGCAATTTTATGCTAAACAGTTGAATGAAAAACAAGCCTTCCATCCGAATATAGATGAGGTATAAGTAAATAAGTTCTGCATCAATTTGTAACGGATAAAATCGATTGTTATACTGCAGTACGACATTTGAATTAAATATGCAAAAGGGGTGGTTTATAAAGAGGGAATTTAAAATGGTAATTTTCTAACACTTGCATTGAAAATCAATAACGTCGTAAACTTATGAGTCTTACCATATAAATCAGGGTCAAGGCCGTCAGAGTCATGCGGAGCCAACTTTGACGTACACAAACATTGATCCCTGACAGTCTAGATTTTGACCCAGAACTGGGTTTAGAGAGCTTAATTCATTAAATCACGTGACATGGCGGGCTAATACAAGTCGGGAGTCCTCGCGAATGTATGAAAATGTCCCGCGCCCCCGACTCATGGGGAAGAAGAACCGTGGGGTTTTAATCGGCAGGAGTCCAATATAAACCACCGTTCTCCCTAGACGAAGAGTATCCATGAGAATTTACCTAGAGAAAAACAGGCCTTGGACTATACATTTATGTACGACAGAACAAAGGATTGCCGTCCAGTCCGATCGTTTTAATAATTCGTAGTGCATTCTAAATAGCGTCACCTTCATTTTCCCAATTGAGTGAATCTTCAGACAGATTAATAAAGTAGGAGATATTATGCTGCACAGTGCACTGAATGTTAAAACAATATCTAAATGCGAAAGCGCGACTTATCTATTACCCTTCTCATGAACCGAGAGGATAGAATGAGCATTAGAATAGTAAAAAAAAGATTTCGAAGATGTAGATTATCCTTTGCTTTTTGAATATGTTCTTAACTAACTATTTAGACCTTTGTATCCTGCTTATGCGTATGAAGTTTCATTAAAATCGGTTCAGTCATTTCGAAAAAAAAGGGCTTGAAAGTTTGTATGAAATGCCATAAGTCGTAAGGCTAAAGCAGATTGGGGCCGGCCGCGCCGCAACGCCACACATTGCTAAAGCAGATTGGGGCCGGCCGCGCCGCAACGCCACACATTGCTAAAGCAGATTGGGGCCGGCCGCGCCGCAACGCCACACATTGCTAAAGCAGATTGGGGCCGGCCACGCCGCAACGCCACACATTGCTAAAGCAGATTGGGGCCGGCCGCGCCGCAACGCCACACATTGCTAAAGCAGATTGGGGCCGGCCGCGCCGCAACGCCACACATTGCTAAAGCAGATTGGGGCCGGCCACGCCGCAACGCCACACATTGCTAAAGCAGATTGGGGCCGGCCGCGCCGCAACGCCACACATTGCTAAAGCAGATTGGGGCCGGCCGCGCCGCAACGCCACACATTGCAAAAATCCTCCTTGGTCACCTTCGTACATTTTCTGCGCACCAAAGCACACTCAGGGGAGCCGCACCGCACTTTTTTGTATCAAATGCGTTGTCCTACAGTACCTACAGCCCGTTATTGCTGTAATGTGCGCTTTACGAGTACTTGGAAACAAACATAAAAGCTTCAAATTCTCTTATTCTAATTATTACCAAACACCACAGATACACATCAGGAACGCCAGCGCCAACATTCCAGCATGGCTACTGGACTGCCCCCCAGGTTGAACAGGCCAACAGCCGAAGCAATAGTTCCAGTCGAGACAGACGCTCCAAGAGCAAGAACAGAGAACATAAACCTTCCAGAAGTTCCAGGTCACAAAGGTAAAGAAGTACACTTATTTATGTTATTGCTAGGTAAACACCGCGATGCCTGATTATTTATGTTATTGCTAGGTAAACACCGCGATGCCTGATTATAGAAGAAGAAAATGCAATGAACAACTTTTACTATGAGACCAAACCCAAAATCGCGAAATAAAGTCAACTGTTCTCTACATATTGACGAGTTATGATAACATAAATGTAGGAAACAGCTGTTTTTTTTTTTCGCGATTTCAGGTCAGTAAAAGTTGTTCATAATGATGAGTACAATGACCCCTTATGAGGTTGTGCGTTATTTATGTTACGTAATTGGCATCTCGAACTTCAACCTAGGAGGTTGTCATCTGCTTAACCTGACTTTCCTGTGGGTGCCTCAATAAGTTAAGGCCTCCAGCCAGGGCATAAGCTTACAGTCTAAGCGACTACACGCTAAGGGCACCCCCCTGTGAGGTACGGACCTCGGCTTAGGACGTCGTAGGATTGGATTAAACTAGATTAATAAAGTAAATTCATACTTTTATGCCGGAAGTTGCAACGTTGGTAGGCCTCCCGTGAAGGTGGACCGACGACCTAGTTAAGTTCGCGGCAATCCGCTGGATTCAGGGCGGGCCGCGGGACCGGTCGTTGTGTCGATGCGTGGTAGAGCCCAATGTCCAGCAGTAGACTAATTCAGTAAAATTGCAATGATAATAACTGTCTTATCAGTGATGCCTTTGTTTTTCTTTATCTACTCAACAATTTAAATATTAATCGGAAACTGTAGAGATCAGTATGAGTGATGATGTCCCAAGCAATGTTTGCACTATTCACGTGTTTTTTAAATTTCAAGGTTATCTATTCAATCTTATAATGAGTACCACTCCTAATAGGATGGCGTCAGTCTTAAATAATAAGTAGATCATTTAAACATAGATTACAATTATTATTGTTGCAAATCATGATGTAAAGCCTAGTTTGTATTGAATAAAAACAATACATTTCAATGTTAACCTTGCTAAATCGTGACGAAGGAAACTAAGTTAACAAAAGTATCCAACCATGGAACTATTTATTTTGCAAGGCGAAATATGAAAAAAAAGAAATGCTGAACACTAGATATATCTGTCACATCATGCAAGGCCTACTTTTGAGTGCAATATTATGATAGTCTACCATCGTATAATAAGGTTCTAAAACCCTGGTTTATTTAAACTAAAACTACATCAAGACATATAACTTAATACGAGTAAAACCGCCGTTGTACCTTATTGTGTGCGAGAAGTTTAAATAAATAAATAAAATGTGACAGTTTCAAAATTGCAAATTCAATTAAATTTTGGTATATTAACACCGACACATCATCATCATTCATAATTTCAGCCGAAAGACGTCCACTCAACATAAGCCTCCCCCAAAAGGGGGGCTTTGCCATAATCACCACGCTTGGTAGGCGGATTGGCGATTGCAGTATGGTTTTAAAAAATGCATATAGAACGCTGCTGCCCATTCTCTAATAGGTCCCTTAGACGCCTTTTACGACACCCACGGCAAGAAAAGGGATGGTGCTATTTGCGCTTTACGTCCGGCACGACACCGACACAAATGTCAAGAAACCAAAAAGAAATCATGTTTTACGCAAATAAATATTTTGATTTAGTTTTTTTTTTTTTTATAATTTATTTAAATTAAAAAAAAAAATGTAACAAAATACATAAATATCAATAAAAAAAGGTTAACAATCATAACAGCTGTCCTCAGTCAGACAAACACATCACTGAGAAACTCATCAAGTGTATAATAGCATATTTACATCAGAAATTACTAGCTGGTTCTTAAACTGATTTATAATTATTATAAATTATCAGTTAAATCTAGAAATTGTCAATCAATGTTAACTGTTGAAATTGGTTTACCTAACAAAATAAGATGGCTTGATTGACAACAGATGATGTTAGAATGTATGATATGAGTTCATTTGATGTGAACAAGCCTCTCAGTTGCCTTAAGAATAAGCTAGGTATATATATAGTCTGGGAAACCATTTTGTCTGTACATATTAATGAAATTGTCTTCTTAAATTTTCAGAGAAAAGGCACCAGTGATACCGCCCGTGATCGAGCCAATAGTCATGCCTACAGCTATAGCAACATCATCAACCATTGACGCAGCTAAGCGAAGACAGCTCCCGGCGTGGATTAGAGAAGGTATAGCATTACAAAACTTATAAATATCAGTGACGGAACTGGCAGATGATGTTAAGATTAGATGTTATCTGTTAAGACGCAGATATATGCCAGTGACCTTGAGTGGTTAGCTTCCGTGTTCTGTACTGAGTTCATAGTGATAGTTACTTAATAGATTCAGTTAGAGAAATTAAAGTGTCCGCACTATAAATAAAAATTGTATAATTGTGTTCTGTTCCCACAGACAAACCGTGAAAACGGTTTTGCGGGGCAAAGTCCTTATGTTAAGTTTTTTGTAAACGTAGTTAATAATAAATAAATAAATAATAATCACATCGAAATTTTGTAGTTATCACATCCACAACGTCACTGCAAGAAGCTACAGCGACATTATTGACACGTAACCACTGCTTGCCCACATTTTGTCGCTGTGATCTGGTATGGTTGTGGTGGTACGTGTGACCAGACCTTTAGATTAGAAGCATCACCGAGATCCTTAAAGTGACACACAGAAATAATTATAAAAAAAAAACACAAACAACAAACAAATTTTAACATTAATATCTGTAACTTTTAAGGTGTACATATTAAAGAGTATTCTATTCTAATATACAGCGTCAAATTAAATTTGCTGACGAAACTCCGCATACGTAATGAATATCGATATTTAAACATGATATTTTAACAAAAAATCATTAAATTAACGAGTTTTTTTGTTGGCTCATCGACCGCTGTTAGTGTAGTCACTTAAAATATTTGTTTTTAAACATCGTTTTTTTTAGGTGTAAACTTCACAGACGTGATCGATATCTAAATACGATAAAACAAAATAAAACAGATTTTCTCAACTCATGCTTGAAGTTTCAAGTAACAACACGAACTGCGGTCGTTGGTTATCAAAACAGATTTTTTATCTGAACATGGAGGAAATATCAGGAAGAAACCGGGGGAATATCATGGGGATATATCTGGTTAAAAGGTGGCTGGGACAGACTGGATGCGGAAGGCGGAGGACAGGGTGTTGTGGCGCAGCCTGGGAGAGGCCTATGTCCAGCAGTGGACTGCTATAGGCTGAGTTGATTGATAGAGGAAATATTAGGTAAACGGCTTATTTTGCGCTCCGCAAATTACGCAACAGTTCGCTCGTCTGATGCCTTCTGGTAAGGGAGCACAGAGGGTTTTTGAGCAAGCATATATGCACTGTAGGGCGAAAAGTTGATAGCTGAGTAGGTGCGGCATGATGAACCGCCAAAATATAATTGAACATTTTCAGATACTAGTCCCGTGGTCAGGGATCCACTTTCAGATTTCTAAATTGGACAAACAATAACGTGATCTTCAGTGCCTTTGATTTTCGTAAGATCTTATGCGGCCGGACGCATAATGACTTGAGAAATTGTGGGCATCCTAAATCTGACGACTTTGAAAACTCTAATTTCGACTTTTTTTTAAAGGATATTCAGGGCGAATAAATGTTATTCTGTGCAATAATGTAACATGGTCTTGATAATGAATATACAGCGTGTTTTGAAGCTAGGTGCAAAGCCATAAGGGAAAGATATTTGACAACATTAGGAGCATTTTGAACATGTTTTAAAAAAGGGTTAAATGATTGAGGCTATTTTATTTTTCTACGACTTCAAAAGTGTCCAGTATTTTTTTTAATAACACAGATGCTTGGAACGTGGTATATTAGATTAGTTGCACATCAGATAAACCAAGAAAAAAAACGCACCAGCTTTAACGGGGGCACTGTTGGCAATTAACGAAATAGCAGATTTAAAAAAAAAAACATGGCTCATAATGGTGCCTATCAATCCCTTAAGGCTTTGCACCCAGCTTCCAAACACCCTGTATACATATCTGATGGATTGCATAGAGTGTTTTGACAAAAAATATAACGAAACTAGCTGCGCCCCGCGGTTTCAACCCGCATAGAGCGGAGAAACGGAGATATATTAACCAATATGATTGCAAGTGGACAGGGATTTGCAATCCCTCGTCATAAGTCTCGATCCCGTGGGAGTATCGAGATAAAATCTAGTATCCTATATCCTAAAGCTCTTTTCAGACTACGCTATAATATAATAGCTTATAGCATAAAGTTCATCGCACAACAATATCGCGCACCATACATTATTAAGGACACGTTCACACTTCACTTTACGATATATTATTGACTTATTATACGCTATAAAATTGAGCGTGCGCTGTGTTCATGCTGTGCTATATCGTGCGACGCCCTCTTCCTCCTCCCTCACCCCCAGCCATCCCGCAAGCGAAAGCTTGCCATATACTATAAATGCTTGCGATTATATCGCGTAATGTGAACGCTATGCTATATAGTATAGCATTAGGTTCATATTTGCTATACTATATATAACAATAGTATAGCGTAGTCTGAAAAGAGCTTTACCCAGGTCATGGTCTACCCATGAGCCAAATTTCATCAAAATCCGCTCAGCCGTTTTAGCGTGAAAGCGTAAGCGCAAAGGACCAACTCACTCGCATTTATAATATTAAGTTAGGATTTCATTGATTTAGGAAACTACTATATCTATTCCTATGTATCAAAATGATAAAAACCTTAACATTTTTATTTACAGGATTAGAAAAAATGGAACGTGAGAAACAGAAGGCGATAGAACGTGAACAAGAGATGAAGGCGAGAGAAGAAGCAGAGAAGGAAAAGAAGAGATTAGAGGAAGAAGAGTTAGAAAGAATGAAAGCCGAAGCTGGAGGACAACCTGTACTGCCGCCTAAGAGCAAATTCGTTAGTATTATGATTGAGAATAATCTCTAATTAAAAACATAACCCTTCTTGGAATCTGGTAAAAATAGAAACGGTTTATTGCTATAATCACCACGCCTGATAGACACATTTGTGATCGTATTATATCGATTAGTAGACAAAAATCTGTAACTGGGCCTCTCAATGCATTTTGCAAACAAATTTTAATTTATTTTATTTATTTATGTAATGCGAACACAAATGATTTATATTGTTGTTAGTAACACTTATAAAACATCGCAATACATCGATTAGTAGGCAAAAATCTGTAACTGGGTCTCTCAATGCAACTTGCAAACAAATTTTAATTTATTTTATTCAAACACAAATGATTCATATTGTTGTTAGTAACACTTATAAAACTATGTTAGTAACATTTCTCCTTAAAAGAAAAAATAAAACTAATTCAAATATCTAACTATGTCCGTTCCCTGCTGCACCAGACCTGCAGCTGTGCATACGGGTCCAGTGCACCAGGAACGGGCAATCAGGCTTATTACCAATTATTATGAGTATAATGTGATAACAATGGGGTCCTCTACACGAGAACTGATGGCGCCAAACTCTCCTAGCTAAATAAAATTATGGGCAGTTTTAATTTATATACTAGATGGCGTAGAATATACATATTAAATATATATGTATGTATGTTTTGTATGTCAAACGCTTGGTAGTGTGTGTAATGTTTTTTTTTATTAATTTAATTTATTTCTAAACTTTAACTGTGCCAAATTTCATACTCCTCCGTCCACTTAGTTTTCGTAAAAAGGGGTACAAAGTTTTCGCTTCACGTAATACGACAGAGGGAAAGCGTTTCTGACACCTGTCAGTTTAATTGAATTGATTGCTAACTATGTGGGGCATTTCTTTTTTTTTCTGTTTTCTCAGTTAGTTTTAATAGTGGTCTGACATTTTGAGCACTTTATGCGGCCTACCCAAATGTCCTTTCTTTGGTATTGTTCGTCGAGTCGTTGAGCTCCTTACGTCTTGAGTTGAGCTGCACGATTACTGACAAATGCTTGCACTGATTGGACTTTTTTCAGACACTGACCTACATGGTCCTCACATGATCTGACCAAGATTATGTCTGGACTTTAAAAGAGACTGACCTCTGAGTTTGTTTCGCCATTTCTTCTCAGGGGTAGTCAAATAGGAAATTTCGACTCCATCTAGCTTCTTTTTTTTATGATATGACGTGTAAAAGTGATTCCGACATCCTATTTACAGAATAAACAATTTAATTTCATAACAATTCGCTAAGAGGAGTTTTTGGCGGGAAAGTGAAGCGTCATGTTTAGCAGTTTAGTTTTATTTTCAAAAATTTGTGTTTAGCCGAATATTAATGTGTAATAATGGTGGATATTTATTAACCATTAAGTGTTTGTGAACATGCATTAGTGTAGGCAAATGGAACAAAACAGTGCAACCTCACTTCATGTTCGCTCAAGAATACCTCGTGCGGTCTCGGTAAAGTGCCACGTCTTTACTGAAACTCAAGGGGAGCGGGGCGGGATATCATCTACCATGCATTGAATATAATTAATTTCAACATTATATAAACAAACTTTGTACTTGTTACCTAATTTTACTTGACACTAGCTAAATGTGCAAACCGCACGAAGACACAACAAAAAAAAAATGGCTAAGAAGACAGTGTTTTGTTATTCGATTTCGGGGGATGCCTTCTACTGGGGATACTCTGAGAGGTGGTCGCCGGCTTTGTGTGTCTCGCATCAGTGACCCGCATATACTTGAAAGTGGATCAATCACAATAATTTTGTACTTCTCTATTGTAAATTAAACCCATAAAAAACATAACCCTGTCTGCTGTCAACATAATAAACATTATTAACTAGGTATGCAAAATGGAATGTATGTCAAACGGCAAACAATTAAAATAACTGGGCTGTTAATATTACGGAAGTGTTGGCAGATATTCTTGGCTGACAACGATCCGGTTGGCGTCTGATCTAGATTAACTGGAGTTACAATAAGATTAGAACTAAAACTAGGCGTTCAGAAGTCTAGAAATAGTTTCAGTTTAATTTATGATATTTTGTTTATGTAGTCACAGTTGCTCATTTAAATGTCGAGGAATCAATCGACGGCGTATGAAAGCGACATTAAAAACGATATCACTTTTAACTACACAACGAGTTCGTCCTGCTAGCTAGCAGGGTACTATCTTTTTTTTTTTACTTTAGCCATTGCCCTCAGTTTCATTACTCGTAATTAGCACATACATTCATAATAATATGTAGGTTAATCTTATTTTTAAACGTACCAACTAACTACTCCAACTGACCCTTGAAGGAGAATAACAAAACTTTTATCTTTATTATCAAAAGAAAAACTTAATAATGGTCAAAACATCCTTTACATTTTCAGACACCGAGGGGAAAGCTGAACGAATTGGATTTAATGTAGCTAGGACACAATCCGTCTTATTACAAAACAAGATTTATATTTTGACATGGCTTAAGCCATGCAGCCAGTTTTTGTAATAAGAACGTAACAGTGATTGAAATACCGTTCTTTATACAAAACTGAAAACTTAGTTCGGTACTAAGTTGTCAGTTTTGTGTTTAGGAACTTTACCGTAGTCGGAATGAAGTTCGAAATTCAATAATGGCTCCATGGTGTAAACCTGAGTCTGAAGATAAACCTTGTTTTGTAATAAGACGGAATACGTATAAACTCTGGATTAATATAACATTGCATACTTTTTATCAGTATCATTGGTTTACATGAACTAAAGTTGTCAAAAAATAATAGGCCCGTTTTGACATTTAACTTACGTGCAACTAGTGAAGTTACCATACGACTCGGTACTCGATACTTACGATAAATCGATTCAAGTTAAATGTCAAAACGGGCCTATTATGTTTTGACAACTTTAATTCTTCAATACTTGAATCCTTAATCTCAAATAGATTACATCGCGACTTGGAGTTGTGTATTCTTAGTTGATTTTTTAAGTGACCTTACGTAATAAAGGGTAAAAAAAAAATTGGTTGGAATTTGAATGTTGCCTTTCATGAAATTTAGTTTTTTTGTGTTTGTTTACAACTGTTAATCCAACACATATTATTCGGTAAACTAGCCGTGGTGTCGTAGCTTTTGTTCACAAAATATTTAACACCTTATTATCACAGGAATCGGATTCCGAAGGAGAAGAGGCAGAGAAGGAGGAGCCAGTATCGTCGAGTCCTGTGAAGGAGGAGCCAGTGGAACCAGTCCCGCCCCCCAGAGAGGAGAGGGAGGAGCCAGCGCCGCTCGTCAAGAGGAGCAAAGAGGAGATCATGCAAGAAGTGGTGAGATTAAAAATAGTTCGAAATAAAATGAACTAGAATGTTCAGTAGCTGGCTGATGCCATACAAGTCGCAGCCAAATTTTTGTGTCCTGTTGTTTGTGAAAAACATAGAACATTATTTGTCTATAAAAAATTTACTTATAGTCTGACATTGCCAACCCGTCTTGAGCAAACGAGGTGATCAATGCTCGTGCCTTCGCTGTATGAGAAGAGTCATTTGTAGTGGGACCAGGGACCATTTTGGTTTGGGCACGCCACAATTGTGGCGATAAGTCCCCTCTTTGAGGAGTGGCTAGAGAGGCGCCACGGCGTCCTCACCTTCCGCCTGACGCAGGTCCTCACCGGACATGGTTGTTTCGGGAGGTTCCTGTTCAGGATAAAGCGGGAGAAAACGCCCGGGTGTCACCACTGTGTGGATCGCCCGGAGGACACGGTGGAGCATACGGTGGAGGTCTGCCCGGCTTGGGTGGAGCACCGCCGTGTCCTCACGGAGGCGATCGGCGGCGGCGATCTCTCGCGTCCGGCCCTGGTTCGGGCCATGGTTCGGAGCGAGAGTGCATGGGAGGCCGTCACCTCCTTCTGCGAAGCAGTAATGCTTGCGAAGGAGGAGGCGGAACGCGTGAGGGAGAGGCAAGGTTCGCGCCCTCGCGCCCCTAGTCGCCGCAGGAGACGCCCCGGGCGTCGGGAGTCGCAAGCCGATTTCCGGCCACCGTAGGCGCGGGCTTGCGGACGGTGAGCGATGGGTAGTTCACCGTCCGATAAGGACCAGGCCCGGGTCGACGGCGCGTTGTATTCCACGCGCGCCTCAAAGAGTTGTCAGCAGCAACTGACGGGGTCCGTTAGGGCCAATGCTTGCCAGGGTTGCGAGTTTGTCCGAAAGGGATATCGTGGCCCTGGCACACAGGCAAATGAAGGATTAGTCAGTAAAAGTCTGACACGCCCTCCCGCTCCGCCCAGAGCGGGAGAAGAAGGGACCATTTTGGTTACCCATTGAAAGGGTTTTCAATAGGGTTTTTCTAAGCGGTTAAACAAAAACCCATACGATAAGGGTAACCTTTATGAACGGCTTAAATAAAATGTTGGTAACCCATTGAAAGGGTTTTCGATAAAAATCTATGCAGTGTGGGTAACCCTTTTGAACTACTTCATTTAAGCCATTCAAAATTACCCACACCGTATGGGTTTTCCTAAAATGGTAACCAAAATGGTCCCTGGGTAGAATAGAGATAGAATTGGTCATGCTACGCATGCTGGGCGGATATCGAAATAACATAATATTATGATTTTTTCATGTTACTGGGTTTCAAGTAGGTATAGAACCCATTCAATGTGTTATCATGTAACCCTTTCAATGGGTTTCTAGTATAAAACCCATTCAATGGGTTATCATGTAACCCTTTCAATGGGTTTCTAGTATAAAACCCTTTCAATGGGTTACATCATGATAAAGGTAACGCTTAACCGGGGTTGTACGGTCCCTAAGTGGGACTATAGTAGGCTGATATTATTTGTATAAATAATAAATAAATCACTGACTTTATTCTGGTAAATCTGGTAATGGTATCCGTGCCATTACTAAAGAAAATTCCTGTGTAAGGTTGCCATGCTGTGACCAAATAAGTAGGTATGACCAGGTTTTATGATAAAGAATGTTGTCTTAATAGCGTAACCTATCTCCAGATGCTTGCTGTCCGTCGCTCCCTCACAGAAATACTCCTTGAGGTGACCGACCAGGAGATCCAAACGGTGAGCCAGGAAGAATTGGCCAGATATACCGCGCTACAAGGTATTTCCACTCATCTAAGCTTATCCCAAACGGACCGACGGTCTCCGTCAAGACATTACTTTGTACTACGAGAAACTATCGCGTACTGACTCTGTGACAATACTGTCTCGTATCGAGACAGTCTTGTGTGAAGAAGAATTGTGATGTGCAAAAATGTGTTTTAAATCATCGCTAATAAAGTCTTATTTCAGATGTTGCCTGTTGACAATTGAATACATGTGGTGTGTGTGATTAATGTTGGTTTTATTTATATGGTAAAAGCGTCGCGCCTCAACGCTATGAAGGCGAGCAAGTCGAAGGCACTGGCCGCTATCGCCAGTGGGCTCGGTGAGTTCCGTTCCTAATGCCGAACGAGCGCAAATATCTCGCAAACTGCGCTACACACACGTACAACGCTTCCGTATGCTAAATATTGATTGACTGAACTTGAACATTGAAGTAATTGACGTAAACTCTACGATAATAAACCAAGCCTCGTTGATGAGATGAAATAGTTTGCCAGATATTTACGTACAAAACATAAATGGTGGTTTTTCTCGTAATTTTGCAGAAAAACTATCAAAAATGTTGAAAGTTTGTTCTGAACCGCCATGTATGTTACTCAAGTTTCTCATTTCAGCAGCCCAGCATCATAATTAGTATTTTATTATTGACCTAATTGGCAATACATTGTATCGAACAGTGTTTAAATGCATTGTTTTTAGTGGATAATTGGTAAGAAATGTACAGAATTTATTATAGATGTTATACCTACATATTATTAAACATTTATGTAAAATTATTTTATGTAAATGATTTATTTAAGGAACTTTTACTGTTTGTGTCATTTGTTTTATTAATTTCGAAGGTCGTATTCAATATTGGTGTCTAAACAACATGCTCCAGAATTAACGCACAACCTCTTAAGGGGTCATTGTACTCATCATTATCAACAACTTTTACTATGGGACTAAACCAGAAATCTCGAAAAAAAAAATCAGCTGTTCCCTACATTTTGACAAGTTATTTGAACATAAATGTAGGGAACAGCCAATGACGTATAATAATTATTACTATTGTAAATGTCAGGCAATTGCCTGGCACAATAGTAATAATTATTATTACGTACGCGCCAATGAACATGCTGCAGCTAGTGACGTAACTAAATATGTATGTTCATCTCTTTCTAACAACAGATATCGGTATAGGTCTTTCCTTTTCTTCACGCGCTGTATGCAAGTAAGTAGCTACAATCATGGTTAACGCTGTTTTTGAGTGCACTGATGTTCGTGTATGACCCGTCTACTTATAATACGTCATTGGCTGTTCCCTACATTTATGTTCGAATAACTTGTCAAAATGTAGGGAACAGCAGATTTTTTTTTTTCGCGATTTCTGGTTTAGTCCACTAGTAAAAGTTGTTGATAATGATGAGTAGAATGACCCCTTAAGAGGTTGTGCGTTAATTCTGGGACATGTTGTATAAACAAAAAAGTTATTCTTTGCTACTAGTTTTCTATAGATCTTTTTAAGTTAACGGATTCCTGGAATTTTGATGAACAAATTGAATTGATCAAATTGGATGGCATACACAAACATTTTTGTCTTCCATAGCGTATGAAGTAGTAGGTGGAATCATTGTATCTTACGTCATCTGTAGAGTGTGTGATGTAGGGTCGTTACTATTGTGGTGTGTATGTGTGCAGGGCTGGGCGCGTACGAGAGCAGCAGTGACGACAGCGAAGACGACGAGCAAAACGACGTTTCTGATCAACAATTGCAGGTAAAAAAAAATCATTACCCTTCTTTTGGGCTTCGCCACAGTCGGGTAAAAATTGTGCATTTACTAAGGCTGCCTGTCCACCTGAGCGGAGCGGATAAACTGAGAAATATTAACCAATAGGAATGCAAATCCCTGTCCACTTGCAATCCTATTGGTTAATATTTCTCCGTTTCTCCGCTTCGCAGCCTCGCTCCGCTCCGGTAGACAGGCAGGCTAATACTAGACATGGGTAGTTCGCGAACGATTGAAGGAAATGAACTAGTTCATTTCGCAAAATAAACTTATCATTCAATCAGTAGTCATTCAAATTTGTCTCTACTTCATTTAGTCTTTCTTTTCGCTCGCAGCAACTGTGATTTCGATTTTCTAATACGCCAACCTAGACAAAAACATACAACAGAAAACATACTACTTAATAAAAATAGTTTTGCTTAGATTCATATTTCATTGTTGCAGTCCTAAGCCTGTATAGCCCCGGGCGTCGGGAGTCGCAAGCCGATTTTCGGCCACCGTAGGCGCGGGCCTGCGGATGGTGAGCGATGGGTAGCTCACCGTCCGATAAGGACCAGGCCCGGGTCGACGGCGCGTCGTATTCCACGCGCGCCTCAAAGAGTTGTTAGCACCAACTGACGGGGTCCGATAGGGCCAATGCCTGCCAGGGTTGCGAGTTTGTCCGAAAGGGATATCGTAGCCCTGGCACACAGGCAAATGAAGGAATAAGGGTGGGTTTTATTCAGTAAAAGTCTGACACGCCCTCCCGCTCAGCCCAGAGCGGGAGAAGTTATTTGATAAATTCCCACCCAAAAAAAAAAAAAGCCTGTATGAAGGGAAATTGAGTTAAAAGATATAAAATAAAACTCGGTAAATACGGTATAAAACTGAACTAGTGAAGTGTATCATTCGTGGTAACTTATCAATCACTCTCTCGTTATCTTATGGATATGGACTCGTTCTGTTTTGCTGAACTACATGAAGTACTGAACTAAATGAGTGGACTACTTGTTAAGATATACTTCATTCATTTCTTTTCACTGACACATTTTGCGCATGTCTACCTAATACCCCGCCGTAAATATAGCACATCGACTTTCATAAAAGTATGTATAAAGCTCCATATATACATACATTAACTCACGCCTTCTTCCCATGGGGGTAGGCAGAAATTATAGAACGCCCTCTGCGGGGCGAGCACGGCCTACTGTGACATGACTTAAGTCACACATTTTATCAGTTTGAGCGATAAAACTGTTTTGTCGTAAAATGCTAGTACAAATTGACATGACATAATTTATCATGTCTTGTCACAAACGTCTTGACACGCCCGTGCTCGGCCCGCTGATACGCTTCTTACATACACCTTTTGCTTCGTTCACGTTAATACATCTAGTTATACCCGCACGCCGGTTGCGAATACTACGTACCTGACCTTTCTGAAGAACATCACCAATTTGATCACTATATATCCTCCTAGGGCGTCCTCTCCCGACGTTTCCACTCACCTCTGCCTTGTAATTATCTTTGTTAGTCGCCTTTCATTCATCCTCTCAACATGACCAAACCAAGCATACTCTTCAATTTTTGTCACTACGTCTTCTTTCAAACCACAAAGCTAAAGCCCAATGTGTCATATTATACCCGGATACTGATACTATGTTGCAGTAATTAGTTATCGCTTCCGACATGTTCACGGAACCGTCACATGATGGAATTACATAATACGCAAACAACTCATGTCATTGTGTAATGATAACCAGTCAGCATGGTCGGAACTGTCGAAAGGACGGTAAGCAGAAAGGATTTCGTAGAATGACTCCTCATTACTTATCTCTATCGCTCGCGCACAATTGTATTGCCGTCGCGCTCGTGCATTTTAAGGTCCTTCTAATGTGCTAGTGCGACGGCAAAACATTGCGCGCAGAGATAAGTAATGAGGGGTCATTGTACGAAATTCTTTCTGCTTTGCGACCGGACTTTAGATAAAACACTTAATTTTATTCAGTGCATACAAAAGACATAGACGTACTTTATGCAAATAAAATATCTTATCTTATCTTTAGTATTATTTTCATGGAGACTAATGCACTTTACTAAGTCTTAACCATTTCTGACGTAACCCTAATCTGGACGAAGAAGCGCAAATGCGTCCGCCACGCTCGTCAATCTCGTAATTTTTTTAATTGTTTTACCTTTTTATGCCCCAATATACCTTTTTCTGTCAAACGTGTGTTAAAATTATTAAATTAAAATAGACCTGCCCCTCATGAACTTTCCTACCAGTGGCTCCAATAGGATTAAGGTTAAGTCAGAAATGGCTAGAATTTAGTTCGTCAAACGTTTCACTATCTTTAAAGAACCAACACTTTATTATCGTATCCTGATTGTAAATCCGGTCATCAACTCTATTTTCGTCAGACGCATCACTAATTTTGGATAACGAATATTGTGATGTCACTCTTTTTTTTATTTGACCAGCTGCTAACCGTTGCTTCGCCCGCGCAGTTTTTCTAAAATATTAGTAACCTACGTTTCTCCATATAACATCAGCTATCTTGCCAGTAAAAGTCCCGTCAAAATCGGTCGAGTCGTTTTGGAGATTAGCCGGAACAGACAGACAATTTTTTTTTACTTGTTTTTTTTTTTGTATAAGTGTCGTCTTTGGTATATGCATTTAGTAAAATTCTGTTATTTTGTCATTACAAACATATTATGACGTTTCGTGTAACAGAATACTACATTATAATAATGTTAATTACTAATAGATTGTATAATACATATAGCTGAATAATTTAACATTGAACTGTTATTAGCCTATTCAGTTAGAAATGTAGTACACACATAAATCGGTAAATCGAAGGTGACCCATATTTTAACAAAACTGTTCTACTCGTACTTGTATTGTTTATCGGGCTGGTGTCCGCACACTACATATTTTTGTTGGGAGACGACTTATATTATAAAGTGTTCCACAGAACGGTCCCCCGACAGCAATGATAATTTTACTATGATAATGTAACCCTTTTTTTATCGTGTGGGAATCCTCATGGATGCCCTCCATCCTGGGGTTGGTGAAGGGGTCTGTCAGTCTCTTACCGTCTTATTACAAAACAAAGTTTATCTTCAGACCCAGGTCAAAACCATGGAACCATTATTGAGTTTCGAACTTTGTTCCGTCTATGGTACCTAAAGTTGCTAATACAAAAGTGACAACTTAGTACCGAACTAAGTTTTCAGTTTTGTATAAAGAACGGTATTTCAATCACAGTTACGTTCTTATTACAAAAACTGGGTCCATGGTTTAAGCCATGTCAAAAAATAAATCTTGTTCTGTAATAAGACGGTTACTGGCTAAAACCACACGGTGTTCTGCTGTTGCCTTTAACATATCACTATCCCATTTGGTTACCAGGACATCATAAAACGCAAGAGGTTGGATTTCGAGCGCACTTCGCGGGAGATCGAGGCGGAGGTCCGTCGTGCTGAAGCGAGGGAAGCCAACGAAGAACCCACCACACCGAACAACGTTACTCCCGAGCGACCACGGCGTTCACGTTAGTACTTTATATGAGCTATTATTCGATCCTGGAATTTTAATAGGTATTACCATTGATGTATTAAATAGGAAGTTATGGTACGCGCTCCTCGATGTGGACCGCATAAATTAGGGGAAAGGACACAATTGACCTACATTACTCCCGGTTTGCGGGGAATACCCAAATCGTAGTTTAATTGCGAGTTGTTATGGGTACGTAACAGTGACAACTATTGTGATCTCGTTCCCGCAATAGCCCGCGTAATATGTCTCTATTTCGGTTGTCGAGCACATGACGCACGACATCGGGTCCATTTAATATTTACGTGATGTTAGAGAGTGGCCTATCTTCCTATTTAATACATCAATGTGTATTACGAGTATTTTTTAAACCTTAAGACTGGACTTGTTTAAGTTATCCCAGCAAAAGTGCATAAACAACCGTCCGATTTGGTTTGCTTGGTGGTAAAGTACCGATGGCTGTCGCTAAGAATGATATACTGATCATCAGCCAAACCTGCTTATAAGTTAAAAATCCATAATTATGCTTGAGAAAAAGCTTGTGTCAATGATTTAGGCATAACAACATATTGCTTTTTATACAGGATCGTCTGCGACACCACCCCCTGAGAGCGACACCCCCGAAAAGTTACCTGAACGCCGCCTCTCTAAGGACAAGAGGAGTAGTCATAAGTCTGACAAGATCGATGGAGTCAGGAAGTTAGATACCATTCTAGAGGAGAAAGCTAAGAAGTCGAGCAAAAGGGACCGCACTCCGAGCCCCTATTCCAAATCTTCCAGTAAACCTAACCATAAAGAAAGCTCCTCCTCCACCAGTGACTCTGAAGTCGATTCCTCATCCAGCTCGAGCGAATCTTCCTCTGAAACCGAACAAGACGCCATCGTTCAAACGAAATCCAAGAAACGCAAACGCTCCAGTTCAAGTGGCTCTCGCAAAAAATCTAAAAAAGGAAAACATCGAAAAGACAAGTCCCACAAATCAGGCGACAGAGGCTACTCGAAATCAAAATACTACGACGACTACGAGAGATCCGACAAGCTTAGGTCCAAGAAGAAAGACGACTACTATGACAGACATAAATCTTCTAGGAGTAGGGACTACGATAAACACAACAAATACAGGGATGACTCCGAGGAGGAGCGTCCGAGGAAGCGTACAAAGCGGTCGCGTTCGATCAGCTACGAATCGCGCTCGGGACGCAAGAAGACGTCGCGGGACCGATCCGAAGAACGTTCGCGCAAGAGGGACAAGAGGTCATACGACAGGGACAGCTCCAAGCGCGACCGGTCTCATGACAGGTCGGGCCGAGACTACGACAAGTACGATAGGTATGAGCGGTCTAGGGACTACGACCGGCGTCGATCGCGCAGCGGCAGTCACTCCCGCCATCGCCGGTGAACATCAGGTTACACATCCAGCAGGTTGTACTTTTATCTATCTTGTAAACTTGTGTGTTCGACTTAGAAAAAACAATAATTTTCTGTTGATTATGCAAAAGAATAACAAAAGTTAAGTGCTAAAAAATAACTATAATGCAATAATTAGTATTAAGGATATTATTAATTATTATGTATATAGCAATGCTAATTATTACAAAAAAAAAAACAAGTCTACCTCGACCTCTTACTAATATTGTTCATGGAAATAGGATGATGTCAGAAATGTTGTGATTCTCTTTTGTCGAAAACTAGCTGCTGCCGCGGCTTCGCTCGTGTGGCTTCCTCTAAAATAGCCAATTGCTATTAGTAGCCTAAGTTACTTCTTATAACATCAGCTATCTACTAGTGAAAGTTCCGTCAAAATTGGTCCAGCCGTTTCGGAGATTAGCCGGAACAAACAGCCAACCAAAAATTTTAAAAATAGTTTTTTGTTATAAGTACCGTTTTACTTTTGTAAGCATTTAGTTACAAGGTGGTATTTTGAAATTACAAACCAGACACTTCAACTTTATGTATGTGTATATATTGTTGACACCAATGTTCAAAAATGTTCAACCCGTCCAAAACAAATTAACCAAGACCTGACGACGTTAATTACGTGTCAATAATTACTAAAGCAGCTAACTGTAGTCAAAACTAGCGTTTAACGTAAGATTACACGCGTGTATTGAAGTATTTTAAATTCATATTATTAATGTAATTCAAAGTACAAAGAATCCAGTCCAAACAATTGAAGCAATAATACTCCTAAGAATAAATAAGTTGAAATTGTAATCACTTGAATCAATAAGTTGAAATTATGATCACTTGGTCAACGACAATGTACACAATTTTTACTTATGTCAAAGTTTAATCATTTTGAAGATAAGTGTTTTTATACATCCGAGGAGATACGCGATAACATCCGTCTATTATCGCTCGAACTGATTTAGTACCAAATGCATTTCTGACATCAAAAAAGCTAAGGCTGTGATATATTATTTTTATTTTTCTCTTGCAGGTGGGAGCAATGAATTAGTGCGTGCAAGATGTAAATATTAGTCCCTTGTGTATAGTATTTTAGTGTGCACTATTATTCGCGTATTACTTTAATAAACACTTCACTCTTATAATTCGTTTTATTTCTTGCTGCATAACTTTAATCGCTGGAAATGTTATGATTGGTTTTACTATTTATTATACTTTGCGATTCATTGTTATCGCATCTTGCTGGTTGCAGATATTTGGACAGACAAGACTCAAAAGACCTATAACATACAGACTTTTAATGCCAAGCACCCAGCTTATAGGTCGAAAGATAATTCGTTCGTGTGCTCACAACCCGCGCCACGAGTCGTCGCTATACAAAGCTATAGATTACTTCTGTGTTGTAATGTACTGATTTTTTGTTATAGATTTACATAACACATTATATGACATGCTAATTAGTATGATTCTATGTACTTAGCAGTAAAAGTGTGAATGGACTAACTACGAGTACATAAATGTAAAAGCTAAATGTCTCGGTTAGCAATATTCTCAAACACGCACACATCCCGACATAAAATCACCTGTTCTCAAAGGGGTTGGCAGAAACTAAGCTACGATTTTACATTCTCCCGCGCTGGTCAGTCGTGCCAGTGGTGAGTATGCTGAATGAGCTAAAACTCACGTTTTGAACAAGGCATGACGATGACGCTTACTATTCATGGCAGACATAAATAGAGGTCAATGTATCTATAACGGTAAATGTTGTGATGGCAGTACAGACAGGTAGGTATGTAATAAGATCTTGATTGTAAAACATCCTAAGCCAAATGTTTTTTATTCCTTCAGGAATAGGATGTTAATTTTACCCACCTATGTTGGCGATTAGTAGGTTTTGATGATTCATACACTAACACTCAGTTGCAGAAAGCTCACCATTAACACTTCATTACATAAAGCAGCATTATCGCTAATGAATTCATTACTTTAATGAAGTTGCACAAACAAATTTTTGATAGCATTAGACATTTTTAATGCCACTTTAGTTAAAGAAGACTTTAAATAATATTGCCAGGAACAAATTACCATATTGAACGAAAAGAGTGAACATTTGCGTTCTGTTATTATCCGTACGTACAAGTACACCACAATTTTAGCATAAAATAAAGTAAATTTAGTTGATTTATGTGTATTCAGTGTACTCTGTGGTTTAATCTAGTTTAAATAATCTGGTTTAAGGGGATGCGCTAAGGTAGCCCGCGAAATTCAAATTTACCAACGTTTTTTGGTTTGGTCAACTTCTGATTCATATTCTAATGATTATAATTCTGTAAAGCCTTAAGGGTTATGGCCGCGAATCATAATTAGATCAACATACAACGTGTTACTGACCTGCAAATTACAAAAATCGTAATAAAATTTGAATTTCGCGGGCTACCTTAGCGCATCCCTCTTATTCTAATAATTTTAACATTTGTGCAGTCTAGAGCTTCTGCCACACGTGAAAATCCATCAATTTCATAAAAACCTTCTGCAACTCTACGTAGTTCTGTCCGGTCTGGCATTTTAATATAGAGGTGGCTTAATTTTGCTAGTTGACGGGATACTTTTTGTATAAACAAACTGACAAACAACCCGACCCAACCTGTTTCCGACAAACTGTTTAAATCACCCAATACTTGCTGGAAAGATCCAGTGGCGAAAAATAAAAGATGTGTGAGCTGTGTCAGGCCATTAATGGATTTTTTTCTTTGCGTCACTGGTTCTAAATCTTAATCATGTAGGTTACAAATTTGAAGAACTGCCTCCTTGGAAATTCTATACCTTACACGAAACTCTTCTCCATCATGTTTTAAAAATAAATTCACTCGGTCTGGGATTCGACGGCGAGGTAAATCTACTAAATAAGAATCAGATAATGACGAAAGACTGGTTAAAGACATCTTTCAATTACAGAAATGCATTAAAGTACCGTAGAAAACACTAATGTTGCTCTTTAATGGATGCTTTTCGGCCCATTAAAATAAAAAAATCTGAAATGTCAAACTTAAAGTTCACCACCTGCTAATGGGCGCTAATGAAGTTACGTGCAACGTAAAAGTGTTTAAAATGGCCGGTTTCATTAGGTTTCTGCAACTGACACTCACACTCACACTCAGTTGCAGAAACGATCTTTAAATTTTAAAGACTACATTAAACACTAATGTAGCATTAAATCATTGCACAAAACCATTTTTTATTTTATTTTAATGCTCCATTAAATTTAACTAATGAAATGTCAAACCTAATGAAACCGGCCATTTTAAACACTTTTACGTTGCACGTAACTTCATTAGCGCCCATTAGCAGGTGGTGAACTTTAAGTTTGACATTTCAGATTTTTTAATTTTAATAGGCCGAAAAGCATCCATTAAGAGCAACATTAGTGTTTTCTACGGTACTTGAATGCATTTCTGTAATTGAAAGATGTCTTTAACCAGTCTTTCGTCATTATCTGATTCTTATTTAGTAGATTTACCTCGCCGTCGAATCCCAGACCGAGTGAATTCATTTTTAAAACATGATGGAAAAGAGTTTCGTGTAAAGTATAGAATTTCCAAAGAGGCAGTTCTTCAAATTTGTAACCTATTTGATTAAGATTTAGAACCAGTGACGCAAAGAAATAAATCCATTAATGGCCTGACACAGCTTTTAATATGTTTGAGATTTTTCGCCACTGGATCTTTCCAGCAAGTAGGTATTGGGTGATTTAATAAACATAAATAAATCAACAGTTTGTCGGAAACAGGTTGCGTCGGGTTGTTTGTCAGTTTGTTTATACAAAAAGTATCCCGTGAGCTAGCAAAATTAAGCCACCTCTATATTAAAATGCCAGACCGGACGGAACTACGTAGAGTTGCAGAAGGTTTTTATGAAATTGATGGATTTCCACGTGTGGCCGGAGCTCTAGACTGCACACATGTTAAAATTATTAGATTAAGGGGGATGCGCTAAAGTAGCCCGCAAAATTCAAATTTTATTACGTTTTTTGCAATTTGCAGGTCAGTAACACGTATGTTGATCTAATTATGATTCGCGGCCATAACCAATATGGCTTTACAGAATTATAATCATTAGAATATGAATCAGAAGTATAAAAATTGCAAAAAACGTTGGTAAATTTGAATTTCGCGGGCTACCTTAGCGCATCCCCCTTAAACCAGATTATTTAAACTACATTAAACCACAGAGTACACTGAATACACATAAATCAACTACATTTACTTTATTTTATTCTAAAATTGTGGTGTACTTGTACGTACGGATAATAACAGAACGCAAATGTTCACTCTTTTCGTTCAATATGGTAATTTGTTCCTGGCAATATTGTTTAAAGTCTTCTTTAACTAAAGTGGCATTAAAAATGTCTAATGCTATCTAAAATTTGTTTGTGCAACTTCATTAAAGTAATGAATTCATTAGCGATAATGTTGCTTTATGTAATGAAGTGTTAATGGTGAGCTTTCTGCAACTGAGTGTCAGTTGCAGAAAGCTCACCATTAACCCTTCATTACATAAAGCAGCATTATCGCTAATGAATTCATTACTTTAATGAAGTTGCACAAACAAATTTTAGATGGCATTAGACATTTTTAATGTCACTTTAGTTAAAGAAGACTTTAAACAATATTGCCAGGAACAAATTACCATATTGAACGAAAAGAGTGAACATTTGCGTTCTGATATTATCCGTACGTACAAGTACACCACAATTTTAGCATAAAATATAGTAAATGTAGTTGATTTATGTGTATTCAGTGTACTCTGTGGTTTAGTCTAGTTTAAATAATCTGGTTTAAGGTGTATACGCTAAGGTAGCCCGCGAAATTCAAATTTACCAACGTTTTTTGCAAATTTTATACTTCTGATTCATATTCTAATGATTATAATTCTGTAAAGCCATATTGGTTATGGTCGCGAATCATAATTAGATCAACATACAATGTGTTACTGACCTGCAAATTACAAAAAAGGTAATAAGATTTGAATTTCGTGGGCTACCTTAGCGCATCCCCCTTATTATGTTATATTAATTTTAACATGTATGCAGTCTAGAGCTCCTGCCACACGTGGATATCCATCAATTTCTACGTAGTTCCGTCCGGTCTGGCATTTTAATATAGAGGTGGCTTAATTTTGCTAGTTCACGGGATACTTTTTGGATAAACAAACTGACAAATAACCCGACCCAACCTGTTTCCGACAAACTGTTGATTTATTTATGTTTATTAAATCACCCAATACTTTCTGGAAAGATCCAGTGGCGAAAAATCTCAAAAATATTAAAAGCTGTGTAAGGTCATTAATGGATTTATTTCTTTGCGTCACTGGTTCTAAATCTTAATCAAGTAGGTTACAAATTTGAAGAAATGCCTCCTTGGAAATTCTATACCTTACACGAAACTCTTCTCCATCATGTTTTAAAAATAAATTCACTCGGTCTGGGATTCGACGGCGAGGTACCTAAATCTATTAAATAAGAATCAGATAATGACGAAAGACTGGTTAAAGACATCTTTCAATTACAGAAATGCATTCAAGTACTGTACAAAACACTAATGTTGCTCTTTAATGGATGCTTTTCGGCCCATTAAAATTAAAAAATCTGAAATGTCAAACTTAAAGTTCACCACCTGCTAATGGGCGCTAATGAAGTTACGTGCAACGTAAAAGTGTTTAAAATGGCCGGTTTCATTAGGTTTGACATTTCATTAGTTAAATTTAATGGAGCATTAAAATAAAATAAAAAATGGTTTTGTGCAATGATTTAATGCTACATTAGTGTTTAATGTAGTCTTTAAAATTTAAAGATCGTTTCTGCAACTGAGTGAAAGTTGCAGAAACGATCTTTAAATTTTAAAGACTACATTAAACACTAATGTAGCATTAAATCATTGCACAAAACCATTTTTTATTTTATTTTAATGCTCCATTATAATTTAACTAATGAAATGTCAAACCTAATGAAACCGGCCATTTTAAACACTTTTACGTTGCACGTAACTTCATTAGCGCCCATTAGCAGGTGGTGAACTTTAAGTTTGACATTTCAGATTTTTTTATTTTAATGGGCCGAAAAGCATCCATTAAAGAGCAACATTAGTGTTTTCTACGGTACTTTAATGCATTTCTGTAATTGAAAGATGTCTTTAACCAGTCTTTCGTCATTATCTGATTCTTATTTAGTAGATTTACCTCGCCGTCGAATCCCAGACCGAGTGAATTTATTTTTAAAACATGATGGAGAAGAGTTTCGTGTAAGGTATAGAATTTCCAAGGAGGCAGTTCTTCAAATTTGTAACCTACATGATTAAGATTTAGAACCAGTGACGCAAAGAAAAAAATCCATTAATGGCCTGACACAGCTCACACATCTTTTATTTTTCGCCACTGGATCTTTCCAGCAAGTATTGGGTGATTTAAACAGTTTGTCGGAAACAGGTTGGGTCGGGTTGTTTGTCAGTTTGTTTATACAAAAAGTATCCCGTCAACTAGCAAAATTAAGCCACCTCTATATTAAAATGCCAGACCGGACAGAACTACGTAGAGTTGCAGAAGGTTTTTATGAAATTGATGGATTTTCACGTGTGGCAGAAGCTCTAGACTGCACAAATGTTAAAATTATTAGAATAAGGGGGATGCGCTAAGGTAGCCCGCGAAATTCAAATTTTATTACGATTTTTGTAATTTGCAGGTCAGTAACACGTTGTATGTTGATCTAATTATGATTCGCGGCCATAACCCTTAAGGCTTTACAGAATTATAATCATTAGAATATGAATCAGAAGTTGACCAAACCAAAAAACGTTGGTAAATTTGAATTTCGCGGGCTACCTTAGCGCATCCCCTTAAACCAGATTATTTAAACTAGATTAAACCACAGAGTACACTGAATACACATAAATCAACTAAATTTACTTTATTTTATGCTAAAATTGTGGTGTACTTGTACGTACGGATAATAACAGAACGCAAATGTTCACTCTTTTCGTTCAATATGGTAATTTGTTCCTGGCAATATTATTTAAAGTCTTCTTTAACTAAAGTGGCATTAAAAATGTCTAATGCTATCAAAAATTTGTTTGTGCAACTTCATTAAAGTAATGAATTCATTAGCGATAATGCTGCTTTATGTAATGAAGTGTTAATGGTGAGCTTTCTGCAACTGAGTGTAAAGTCAATCAAAATAGTTGCACTTCCCTGTAAAAATCAATTTATTTTAAATTGGCTGTATTTCAAAAGTATATTGGCCGCTGGACAATTAAGAACGCAAAAAAATATGTTCTCAATTTTGAATTTCGGAAACAAATACTTAGCACATTTTTTTATTTCCTATCCTTTGGTTACTCATTTTTTCAGTCAAAAGTGTAAAATTATTTCAAAATCATGGGTAAAAAGGAAAGTATCATCAACCTGGTCTGGCACTGTATGAACGTGATTGGTCGTAAGTATATAAAGATTGCTGATTATAAGGAGTGCTCAAAAACTAGGTAAGGTTTTGGCGCTTAAGATCACGTCAAGAAATTCAACTAGGTAGGTACCAAAAATGATCTCGTAAAACCTAAATCTAGAAAAAAACATCCCGTGAAGATGCTTTGATTGTTCGTTCAGCAAAGACTGATCCAATTAAGGGTTCTGAAATTATAAGGGAAGTTTTGGCAATGAAGGAGTATCAGCGCGTTGGTACAAATCGCCGGCACGTAACTTGGCAAGGTTTTGGGGAAGTGGGGGTAAGTTCGCGTAGAGTACAGCCCCCGGCGCGTAAGTTGGCAAGAGTAGTTAGATGCGCAGTCATTTTTTAGGACTCTGGTGGTCAAGCGGGAAGCGGGGAATGAGGGAGCACCGTTCCGAGCACGTGATTGGCGCGTCAGTCGATACTCGCCTCCCGCACCTCGACCCGCGTTCCGTTCGCTCCCGATACTTGCACTAAAATGTTACCCTTTGTTTTTGTTGAGTTTTTGATACGAATTGTTGTTACTATTTTAAATTAAGTTTATTTTACGAGTGTATTTTTGCGGCAGCTACTAATGAAGCATGTTGAACTTAGTTCTCGTTAAATTTGTTTTTTGAAAAGCCACAATAATTAAAAATATGTTATTATATATTTTATTTATAACACCTAATAAACTTCAAAAAATCCTCTACTTTCTTCTAAACAGACATGTTTAAAATATTAACCATAGAATAATGACAAACAATAAAAGTGAACAATAGAAGTTCAACAAGCTTCATTAGTAGCTGCCGCAAAAATACACTCTTATCATAAACTTAATTTAAAATCGTAGCAAAAACAAATGACTGCTCTGAGGAACGCTTTATATTCTAAGAGGTCCCCGCGACAGCAATGACAATTTTGTTTACAGCTTGTTTTTTAGTTTTTAGTTCGTTTTTTGGCAGGTCAGTCGTGTTTTATTTTATTTAAATTGAAAGTACCCTTTGTAAGCAGTTGGGTTTTTTAATACCATTTAAATATACTTTTTTTGGTAGTCCTACAGGCCAAATAAATTAATAGTTTGTTTTGCTGCATGTTTAAAAAATACTAAGCAGTGTCAAAAAATCTCTTCATACATGCTCATAAGAAAAAATATAAAATAGCTACATTTTAAAGTATGATAGACAAGAGCCCTTCTAAAGATGAAATTAAACATCACAATTGATCAAGTTTATATTTTTTTTTTTTCTTTTAAAATTATAAATATATTATGTTCATATTTAATGAATTTCTATAGGTTATTGCTCACTGATTATGTTGTACACTATGTTTTACATAAAATTTATACAATTCAAAGGATATCATAGTAGGTATTTGTAACATACCAATAGGGAATATGCCTATATTTTTTTTTTCTTTTCTAAATCATTATCAGATATTCATTTTTATAAAAAAAAATTATATAAACATAAGAACTAACTACTTCTCAAAAAAAATATGAAACTCCCTCCAACAATTTTCTACTACAGTTCAAACGTCCGTTTCTGTTGCGGTCATGATGTGACGTCATTATCCACGAAACTACTTTGTTTACATCTGTTTTTTAGCTCCAAATCACATTAAATTATTGTTTTTATTTTATTCAAGCAGAAATCGTACTAACTTATTTACCTTAGTGAAATTTCAAGCACTTAGCAAAGAATAGATTTTATTCACATAGTATTCATTTTGAGTTTGCGTTCGAAAAAATGCAACTTAAATTAATTAATTGTGGAAAAAATGTAAAAAAAATTGGAATTTGTTTCTTGACTCCTACACAATGTATATTAAAATAATGGATAAGTTTTGAATTATGTGCATATTCCCTATTATATATTGATGACAATACATTTTATTTATGAATCACATCATAGGCCTAATGAATAATAATAAAAATGTTATGACCACAATGATCTATGAATAAACTTCCGAATCTGATACTTAAATAAAGCACCTATTTACACAAACACTCATGATTCTTGTTGTTAACCAATGCATAATTCAGCATATCAATATGTAAATAAACTTAGGCCATTCACTAATTCTAGCCCCAATCTCACTTACCAAACCTTTGATCACATTTATTGTATCTGTACAATGCACCTATGTAACTGTCAATATTTACACTATGGTCTATGGAAAGTTGTATGAACTCTGTGAGTCTTATTTGCCACGGTAATAACCCACGAGTACAACATAACGTACCAGTATATAGAACTACTTCTGGGTCAGGAATGGAAGGGTACATTAACGTTAGAGCATTATCTAATTCTTGTGCTGTATATTCCTCAGATTTTCTACTACATATTACTCTATCTTCAGCTATCTGACGTATACATTGCGCTACAGTGGGTTTTCCATCTTTAGTAGTGAATATATTTATGAACACTGTGTGAGCTTGCATCCCATTTGTGTAGCCATTCAAGTCAGGTTTTCTGCACCATTTTATGCAACCTGGCACACCCTTTTTATTTCTTTCCACTTCAAGGAATAGCTTTTCTTCATTTTCTTTCAATTCTCCTGGAAAAAAGAAATTGTCATTATAATTCATATTTTAATGTAACCCAGTTTAGTACTTACCTATCTCAAAAGACATTAAGATGTAGGATTGGAGGGTTGTGAATGATACAATAATAATGTCTAGATATTTCATCATTGTTATCTTATAATAATGCATTATGGTTATCTGATACAGATGTTTGTATGAAGCTGTAGTGTTGGACATTTGCAAATGAAAGCATTGTACTTAAAACATGTAATAATGATCTGGGATAATGAGTAATAATGAAATGATAGGGAAATTTTATTGGTTAATGTTTGAGTAACAGTACCTAATAAATGGAACTAATGGCATTTCCCGACTGAGACTTAATCAATAGTTTATTACCTGTTATATCGTAGAAGCTCACGTATGATATACCGGCTACAAGGCTCCATATAACCATGCGAGCCAAGTCACTGAAGGATTGTTGATCAGTGTCCGTCAAGATCACCAAGTGATTAAGCTTCTTGGTAACTCTTGGCAAGTGTTTTAATATTACTCTAATATCACTTTTCGTCACCTCATCTTGAGGTAAAATGCACTTTTTGATCCGAAATCGGGAATAAACATTTTGCACAGCAACAAGTATATTCACAACCAAATGCACTAATATAAACAAAAACTGACTAAGCAGCCGCGACAGCATGATAAAGAATTAACAAAAGAGCACTGAATATTGGCGGTAGCAATATATTTTATTTAACCATTTTTCGGTAAAAGAAATCACATCAAAATCGGACAGATCACACGGCACAGTCAGCCGCTTTTTTCAGACAACCAATCACGAGCTTCAGGGTGGACAGAATGATTGCCAACGTTCAGGAACCAAATGTCTGTGTTTCATATTTTTATTTTTTATTTTTTATACAAAGGGACTTGCCATACCTACAAAATTAGCGTGACTACCAAGAAGCTTAGAGATAAAAGTGGAGGCATCAGGCAACACTCTAAATACCTAAGTAAATTCGACTGTGCTCGGACTCTCTCTTTCTAAATACATACATATGATAAAGAAAACACATATATCACTGTCTCGTTCTTAAGTGTGTATTTAGAAGAATCAAGAAAGCGTAGGTTAGACCACAGTCGTCTATCTTCATGGTGACTAAGACTTGACTACCTACAAAAATCGAGCACTTAAAATGTCCACCTTTCTGGTGGTTACTGCGAGCGCGAAAGAGAAAGCAAGCAAACGTTTGACAGCAGTCAGCACATTGCCAAGTTTTGTACCACAAAACTTGGCAATAAACATGGCGAATGGCGATTGGTCACGCTTAAGCCGGGTCTGCAGCGCCCATAGTTGCGTGTTTCAAACAGTTAGAAACATGTTTTAAACACGATTTGTATGATTTTGATTTAGGCCACGCCCCCAAATCGTATCGTAAGACATGATTTTAACGTCACACCATAGTCTTGCCAAATTTAGTCCTTGACATGTCTATCTTTTCGTAGCTCTTGATTCGTTAGAAAGAAACAAAACTCTTTATTTCATAGCGTTTTGTGTTTTCATAAGATAGATATTTGTATATCTATTCTTCATAAAGTAGAATATGCCATCCTCAGATGCCATCGCCATAGTATTCCTACCTCAATGGTTTCTCACTACAAAAATTACACCGGGAATTCACCTTCGATTATGGTAAGCATAACTGTTCAAAATGTTCAACCAATGTTTTATCCTTGTAAGTTTGTTAATTATCCAATTAAGTTTGTCTCTTAAAATAGCTGTAAAAACGGGTCCCACGGTAGAAAGGCGGTACTCCTCATCGACATGGCCATAAGCCAACAGGTTCATCGATATCACAAGCATGTCTGTCGACATGCTGGAACAAGCAAGCTGCTAAGGCCTACGACTCGGTGCCACTTATAAGCATCATGAGGGTGCTGGAGTTGTACAAGATAGATGGAACTCTACGCACTTTCCTTGAGTCGTGTATAGGGCAATGGAGGACGGTCCTTCACTATCCAGAGTGTCGACAGATCCAGGGGAATGATGAGCCTGTATGTGTTAAATGGGGAATATCTCAGGGTGACAGCAACCAAACCAGACTCACCACTTAGGTTCTGCTTAGCCCTGAATCCTCTAAGCACACTGCTGTACGGTTCAGGTCTAGGTTACCGGTACTCTCGCACTTACTCCTCGTTAATTCTCGCTCTCGCTCGCATCGGTAGGAGGTTCCTGTCTCTGGAGCCCTAATCACCGGTAGCATGGACCCTGCTCGAAATCCACGGACCATATATTTTTAAATGAATAATTATATATTTTAGAAATATTGAAATGTAGGTATTTTGGAAAATAATGAAATAACATAATGTAATAGTTACAGACATATAAACACACACCGGCACAATTAGCGGAACATAAAAAAGGTATTTTTTCAAAAAAATACCGTTTATTTGTAAAATCTAGTACCTTATTCGTCTTCTTTTACTATATAAAATTACACTTTATAAAATTAGCCCTGAATCCTCTAAGCACACTGCTGTACGGTTCAGGGTCTAGGTTACCGGTACTCTCGTACTTACTCCTCGTTAACTCTCGCTCTCGCTCGCATCGTGAGGAGGTTCCTGTCTCTGGAACCCTAATCACCGGTAGCATGGACCCTGCTCGAAATCCACGGACCATATATTTTTAAATGAATAATTATATATTTTAGAAATATTGAAATGTAGGTATTTTGGAAAATAATGAAATAACATAATGTAATAGTTACAGACATATAAACACACACCGGCACAATTAGCGGAACATAAAAAAGGTATTTTTTCAAAAGAATACGGGTTTTTTGTAAAATCTAGTACCTAATTCGTCTTCTTTTACTATATAAAATTACACTTTATAAACTTAAAATGATATCACATTATTTTAATAATTTTGCGAATAAAATATTTTTTGTTGTGTAAAATGTACTTTCTTGATTTTTTTACTATTTTGTGCGCAATGATTTGTAGTGGTTGACGGACCATACCAATCTATCCAAAATCCATGATTGTAAATGGGCTAGTGGAGAAGTTTTGGGCCGTTTTTGGGCAACAAACGTGCCAGCGACACGAAGAAGCCTTTGATTATAAATACTCAAAGGAAGAAGAGTGAGCTGCTTTAGTAAAAATAGTAATAGTTGGTTTTCCGTTCCATCAGAATTTAGTCGATTGTCAAGTGTCAATGCCGTGTTTCCTTTTCCGTCCACCATCTTTGTTTCTTTCGCTTGTCAGACTTGGCTGATAAGGTTAGTATTTTACACGATTCCACATTTTCGATTAAGTTTTGTGGTTTTTTAGACAAAAAGGAAGTTTTAGTGTTAGTAAATGTGATAAAATTTGATCTAAATCCAAAATATGTGTTAAATTGGTCGTACTCATCAAGAATGACGAAAAGTTTGTTATCGTGCTAGCCGACCACGCCGTTGAATATTGCATTTCCATTTCAGAGGCCTCAAAATGCAGCTGCACATCAGAGGACAGTCGACGCACGTCTTAGACGTCAATGGACAGGAGACCATTGGCCAGATCAAGGTAATTACTAAAATTCTATGTTCAAACATGATCGTATGTTAATCATGTTGATCTCTTCGCTTATATGCTTATTTTTTTAGTAGTCTGTTCTATCCTGTTTCTCAAAGTTAGTATTAGCGTATTGAAGACGCTAATATTCACCTTGCAAACACCTAAAATGTGAAAGCTAGTCTGCAAAATAACAATTTATAGGTTATGTCATTCCTTTAGACTGGAAATGCTTTTTGATTACTAATTTGTCTCGTTACTTGCAGGAGCGCATCCGCGCCCTTGCCGAGGTCGGTGCTGAGGAGGTGACTCTGTCCCTCTGTGGTGCCCCCATTGAAGATGCCTGCCTGGTATCCGAGCTCTCATCCAACGAGCTTGACCTAACAGTGCCACTGCTCGGTGGTAAAGTGCACGGATCCCTGGCTCGTGCTGGTAAGTTCATCTGAATTTTTCTACAACCCTATTAGAATAAGAATTACATTTTCATATTCTTAAATGATGGAAGTTCCATTTCTGTTCATTGAAGTTCTAAGTTGTGTTAATAACCAGTAATTAATGTTATATTTAAAACACATAAGTTATTGCTGGATCAAAAAATCATGAAGAGCTACACTTCTTTGGACAGTGTGTGCCAAGTAAGTGTAGCTCTTCATGATTTTTTTATCAGATAAAACAATCTACTGAACTTGCAACTTTCGACTGTAACATAAAAGTTTTCTTTGGAATGGGCAACTAGCTTCATCTTTATGACTGACCGACCCCTAGACAATTCAAAAGTGCCTGTAATTGGTTTATTTGAAATAAATGCTTACCGTCTTATTACAAAACAAGATTTATATTTTGACATGGCTTAAACCATGGAGCCAGTTTTTGTAATAAGAACGTAACTGTGATTGAAATACCATTCCTTATACAAAACTGAAAACTTTGTTCGGTACTAAGTTGTCAGTTTTGTGTTAGAAACTTTACCATAGACGGAATAAAGTTCGAAATTCAATAATGGCTCCATTATTTAAACCTGGGTCTGAAGATAAACCTTGTTTTGGAATAAGGGAGTTTGAGTTATGTACTAAAGTTTTTACTGATTGACATCTATTTACAATACACACAAAGACGTGTGAAAATGGCAGTGAAAGCAAATTGTGCAATATTAATTTGTTATTGTATCTCAGTGACTGAGTGGCGTTTTATTGTATTAGTAGGTATCAATAATAATGATGATTAAATATTATTGCCTTTGCATGCATTCGAGAAAAATTAGATGTTTTACAAAATAAATGTTTTGTTGACAATTTCCCACACTTAAATGCCCCAATGAATGGTAAAAATGTATTTATGTGTCTTATTAACCAGATTTCCATGGTCTACGGGTTCTGAGGAATGTTTTAGATTCAACACCTTATTAAAGCATTTTATATTTCACCCTTCCAGGTAAGGTCAAAGGTCAGACCCCCAAAGTAGAGAAGCAACAAAAGAAGAAGAAGAAGACCGGCCGTGCTAAGAGGAGGATTCAGTACAACAGACGGTAAATATTCATTTATCTTTCAACTAGCAACCTACCCTTGCTTCGCAAGGTTTTCACGATTTGACTAAACTTTGAGATATTTTTATTACGTGTAAGTTGAATAACCTGACAAACCTACCAGAATAAATTCTCTAAGTGATGGCTAAAACTGCATCAAAATCCATTGCAAAGTTTAGAAGAACAATGCGGTCACACATTCAGATTTTAATTTATAATATGTATTGATGTAAACCTCCAATGCATCTACTGCTTTTTTGATAATCAATAGATTAAGAATCAACACCCAAAATATATCACATGTTTTGTCCTGAGACAATTGAAGCCGTAGTTCAGTTTTCTATTGCCCTCATCAGATATGATAGTGTGTAAATCAGTCTCTCATTACTAATCACTGTCACTGCACATACTACATGTGAAGTGTCTTCAAGTACTTTCAAAGTGCCATACTATTTGTCATTAATCATTAATAATTTTAGTATCTGCTGTGTATACCACATAGTTAACACACAACAATAAGTAAGCTTAGGACTTGCAATAATGAATTACACATAAAGGGTTATTATTGCAATAGCGATTGATGCACCTTTTCGTTACATAATACTATTATCTTGGAGTCAAGTGTAAACTTAGCAGATAATTTATATACATTATAAATACTTACATTTGTCAAACCATCTAGGAACCCGTTGAAATATGAATAAAACATTTTAACCAAATTGGTCCGGCCGTTTAGGAGGAGTTAGGTGACAAACACACGTACAGAAGAATTATATATGTACATACTAGCTGACCCGGCGAACTTCGTACCGCCTTATACCGTCAGCAGTGCCACCTACCGGGTCCAATCGTGTTTTTAAATCATCCAGGAAATATAAATGCAAAATTTCAACCAAATCGGTCTAGCCCTTTAGGAGGAGTTAGGTGACCAGAAGAATTATATACAATAAAGATCTATCAAAAAATAAATATAAAACAGTCATGTGAGTCCCTATGACTGTTTTATATTTATTTTCCGACAGAATTGAAAAGTTAAATCAATCGCTCAACGCTCCAAAAGAAGTTCTTCATTAAAATAATAATGGTTACATAACTTAACACACAATTTAAACAATGCACAGTATACACAAATTAAACTTTTCACGTGGTCAGTTCCCGCCCGCCAAGCGTGGCGATTATGGCAAGCCCTCCTTTTGGGGGAGGGCTATGTCCAGCAGTGGACGTCTTTCGGCTGAAATGATGATGATGATGACGTGGTCAGTTTAACTTCACTGACTGCTACTTCAGCATGTCTGCGCGGGCATGTCGGTGACGCGTACCTACAAGTTTTTCCCCTACTAAAAATCGCTCAACGCGCCGAAGTTTTCACTCCAAACTTCAAATTGGTAGTAACAAAGTACTGTTTTATTTCAGATTCGTCAATGTGGTGCAGACCTTCGGCCGCAGACGTGGACCCAACTCCAACTCTTAGATTTATGTTTTGTAAATAAAATGCAAATATAACATCTTTTTGCGCCAATATCCGTTTTAATTTTTCATTGATAGAACTATCACAACCTAAATAATGTGCAAGAAATATTCTCTGTGGCGTGTGTCTGGACATGGTGGCGTAGGGAGGTTTAATCAAGTTAGTGGCACACAGTGGACCACAAAATTGTGAACATTCCACTTTGTCCCACCAGAGGGACAGTTGCGTGAGGCCAAGAGAAGTCCTAGTTTAAGTAGCAATGAATGTTAAATATTAATTCAAGTGAGTTAACAACTTGAACATGACTCGCATCATACAAAAACAAACGACACGTCAATGACTGCGAGAGTGAGCGAGCTAGACGTCAACATTTAAAATAAAATTTTATTAGTTTCTATGTTCACACGGCTACATAACAAGCTATAAATCTCCAGTTTAAAAGCTGATCTCACATTGTATAGGATTTCCGTACAATGAGAGATCAGCTTAAACTGAAATTTATAGCATGATAAGTGGCCGTGTGTACCTACAGTCAGTGAAATTAATTATTATGCATATAGACTACCAACTTAAATTGATCGTTCAATCAAATGGCAACTGTCATTCTTTAAAGGCGTTTGTCCACTTCTGTGTTGTCCACCGTCGCCGTCACCGAAAGCAGGGTTATTGGATCATTAGTCCCGATGACGGCGATTGTGTGTCCAGTGTCCACGCGACCGAAATCCGCATGAAAGACTAACTTAAGACGGAGATATGTGCCAGTGACCTTGAGTGGTTAGCTTGCGTGTTCTGTACTGAGCTCACGCAACGCGTCGTACGTTCAGCCAGTAATAGGACTCGCCTATCAAGGAGCGCTGTCCCCAATTTGACGCATTATTAATTTATTATACACAAACCAAATGGTATTTTAATAAAACGCGTATACTAAAAGATCAATAATTAAATTATCTTTAAATCGGTGAAGGTTTCAGAAAAATACACTTCGTAGATTTTGCGCCATTCTCAGTTTTTTATCCGCGTTAGACATAAATTTACAAATTAATTTCACTATTTTTACATTTAAACATAATCTAAAATATTCACATATTAAGTTATTGAAAAAATGCTCTAATTTAACATATATTTTTTTCAAATCATTAACACTACTAAGTAGTTTAGACGTGGTCTTCAGTATAAAATCATCAGAAGTCGGTTATCGTCGCCTTAAACCAGGCGAACGGCGCGGCACGGTGCGTTGACAGTATGTGGACCAACTGTGGGAAAAGATTATTAGAATGTCACTATGTACTAGAACGAGTAGCGGTATCTAACCGCAACACTGACACTGCAAAGGATAACTAGGTAACGACGCAGCTGACGAACTGCTGGGAGAGCACCCAGCACGTCAGTTCGTGGACCCGAGCCTATCGTACCCATCCCCTTCAATCAGCTTTGCAGGTGGCTACAGTTCTCCCACACACAAGCGGAGGCAGTCCAGGGAAGCAATGCCATCATTGGATGGCAGGCAAACTGCGCTTATTACGCCTGAACAGGAACGGCCTAAGCCTGGTGACGGGTTCCATCACGGGATTCGGCTTGGTAAACAAACACTTCCACACAATAGGCATAACGGACATTCCTCTCTACAGATGCATGGAGGCGGCGGAAACCGTTGCGCATGTGCTCTTTAAATGCACAGTCGCCATCAAGATTAGAACAGAAACCCTCGGGTCGCCGAGATCTTTTGCATATGGTCTAAGTAGGCCAGGAGACGTAATCAACTTCTGGACGGTAGGCTGGTCGGAATATCCACCGACGGCCGCCATGGCCCACGCAAATGGTCCAGCTTATGGACTAAGTACGGAAACCAAACTCTCTAACATAGACATCACTGTGCACTGATCAGTTTCCCTCACTCGACAGTTTAATGCACCAGTTTCGTTAATTAGTCAGTTCTGTGAAAACTGTCGTTGTTCGTTGCTCGACAGTTTCCAGCGTTTGCCAGTTTCGTTGATTCGTCAGTTTTGTGAATGAGGCAGTTGCGTCCTTGCGTCAACTCGACAGTTTCCAGCGTTTGCAAGTTTCGTTGATTCGTCAGTTTTGTGAATGAAGCAGTTGCGTCAACTCGACAGTTTCCAGCGTTTGCAAGTTTCGTTGATTCGTCAGTTTTGTGAATGAGGCAGTTGCGTCAATTCGATAGTTTCCAGCGTTTGCCAGTTTCGTTGATTCGTCAGTTTTGTACACTCAAGGAAAAATATGATTGATTCCTTTTTCGGCACATTCCTTTTTGTCATATTCCGTTTTCGGCACATTCTGTTTTTGGCATAAATCATTTTATACAACAAAGCATCATTATTCTGAAATTTAATATTTTACTAATAAATATTATTTTATTTTATTACGCAAGCAAAGTCACAAGTATTTCATAGTATAATTTATTTACTAAAATGTGCCGAAACAAGACTATGCCGAAAACGGAATATGTCCAAAAAGGAATGTGCCGAAAAAGGAATCAATCAAAAAATATGTTTACGTTTAAACAAACAATTTGATAATGTGCGTGTGGATTGAAAGATCTTTTCGAAAAACTCTTCCAATCCCAACCAAAATATATGAGTATTTAGGAAGTAATTTTGTAACATGCCAAATGAAAGGGCTTACTGTGAGGGTCTCCAATATTTTTTAAATTAAAAGTTCAAAAGTTAATTGAGAAAATAGATAAAAATGTACCATTCCCTCTTGTCTCCGAAACTAATGACCCTAAAAAGTAAAAAAAAAAAAAAAAACTTCAAAAATAAACAACCAACTTCCAAAAACACTACAAAGTGCAAAATTACTCTATACTTTGGATCTGTATTTTAGTTTTTTGCGACCGACGACCGACTCGAAATATTTTTCACTTTGTACTTAGTGTTTTTTTTTGTAAAAAGTTTTTTTTATTTTTCACTTTTTAGTGGGTTGGTTTGCAATTTGTTCTAAGTTACAATAGCCTATAAATGTCAACTGCTCATCACCTTTTACAAAATATTGCTTTTCCCGATGCAGGGACGATATTATTATGTATTGTGACGAGCATAAACCTAGTCGAGTCGCAACCCATTAAAAAATACTTATTATTGAGTAGTTCCGGTGGCCATCTGTGGTCTTCATCATCTGTTCCACTTTACCAAATGGTGGTATCCGAGAGCAAATGCATGAGTTACTATAAAAAATACTCAAATTGCTATAGGTGTGCCTATATTTGAGGATTTCCCTTGATTTCCATGGGATCACCTGAGAATCTCACTTGGTAACAATTATTATTAATAATCAGTTTAATTCAGATATATGAATCCATACAGTTACAAACCAAAAATACATTGAAAAATACAGTTATAAATAAAACAATGGGACCACCTCGGGAGCGTATTCTTTCAAACAAAAAAATATGTTCAAAATCGGTCCACAATTGACGGAGAAATCGGTGAAACTTTTTATTAATTATAATCTAAGCGGTGAACATACGAAAAAAATAATAACAAACATAACCTTCTCCTTTTTGGAAGCCGTTAAAATAGTTATGTAGCTAACAGGAAAAACTTATGAGAAGTCATATCATAACACTAAACAAAAATAAATTGATTACAAAGATTGAAATAAAAAAAAAATGATACGTAATCTTTTATTCAATTAATATTATTGGGCCACAATATCGTTGCAACACGCCTAGGTTAGGATGCGTGGTGCGTCGCGAGGGTACCAATGGAAAACCCTCTCACTCCAGCGAGCGTTCATCTGTGGCTGACTACGTATCCTGCCCATCGCCGTTTCAGCTTGCAAGCTAATCCACGGCATTTTTTATTTTAGTGCACAGTATAAATGTCTTGGCATCAGACCTTATCACGGGGTTTAATTCCTAACATACCTACTCCTCTCCATTGCTCGTTGGAAGGCTTGCCAACCTTAGCTTTCTTTTTCCAGCGAATCGGGATGCGTGATTTAAATAGGTACCTACCGACCTACTTCTTTATAGACCAATATCTTCTCCATGCACTCTTTATTCTGCGATCTATTACTATCTACTACATTTTCTGCAATGCTTTGCCCAAGATAAACACAGTTATGTACCTACGTACGCGATTGGCGTGCTTTGTATGAACGTTGGCACATTTTCGGCGATCCTTATCTACAGATTTCAGCATTCCCTCAAGATCTGCATTTGTTTCGCTTATCAAAACAATGTCACCTGCGAAGTGGATATGGTTGAGAAACTCGCCGTTTATTTTGATACCGACATTGCGCCAATTTAGCTGTCTGAAGATAGGTTGAATAGATTTGGTGAGATGGGATCGCCTTGCCTCACCCTCAGTTCCTTTTGGATCTTAAGTGGCTCTCCCTTTTTCTCCAGTTTACCTAATTATTGCTCTGCTGAGTCCACACAAAGCTGATAAAGCCTACGGAATAGAATATAATGTTCGCGAATCAATCGCGCCGCTCCGTTCTGATTTACCCCGTCACATTCGGAAACGAAAACGATGAGTACCTACCAGGCGAGCATGACAAGTACGGAGGTATGCTTGAGTATATAATGTTCTGTGACAGAGGTGCATGGTGCCGTGCAAATGGCGCGAGTTCGATTGGAAATATAGTATCAAACCCGAGTTCAACGTGAGAGGTAAAGTAATAAATATAATTAATTGGGTATTTTGGTCTATTTTTTTTACTTGAACTAAGTCTCATTTATTGAACTCGAATAAAAATATACCTATGCTGAAGCTCGTACTGAATACAAAATGTCGAATCCGTCGCCCCGTTCCGAATGCCCCTTACTTTCGGTAACGAAAACGACGAGTACCAGGCGGGCATGAGACTTAAGGAGGTGCAAGCAAGGTGCCGTGTAAAGGCGCGTTCGAATCGAAGTATCAAATGCATATTATTCAACACATACCTAATTATATAATAGGTGTACCTCAACTTGGGTGCATGCATTGCATTTGTTTTATTAAAACCTTAGAAACCTTTAGAAGTTTCAAAAGGAACAGGAATTGAATAATTAAAAATTAAAAATAATCATCAAGGCAATTGACAACTTTGGTGGGTGACTAGCTGCTCGCTGTCCGTTTCAGGCGTTTGGGTTTGTTTTTGAAGTAAAACTTCTTTACGCACACTTGACTTGGGGAGTAAGCTGGTGAATTCATGCGTGACGAGAGCGTTACGGAAAGAGGCGAACGGAAGTTGTTTAAATTTTAAACATGGAACACAACGCGTCACTGCTGCGGGCCTTCCGCTTTTAATAGGTATTTTTTTTAATTTACACTGTCCAGAGTATATAAACACTCACAAGACCGCAGCTTTATTGTAAAACTTCTTTTGCTAGCGGACGGTGATTTCTGTTTTACTTCAGTCGTGTGCACGTGTGGTCTACAGCACACTCGTTTTTTTTATTACCACTGAGGTTTTCACCTTTTTACTCATTTGAACATTCAACGCACGTCCATATTCAAACACACTGGCTCTTGTGATATAGGAACTCCTAGTACAAGAGCCAGGGCTACACAGATATTTGTTACTTTGAAGTGTAAATAAAGAATTATTTATATTATATTGACTTCACGTTGATTTCAAATCAGGTTCCTCCGCGAGAAACGATTAAAGTTAGCAACTACAAACCGGCCAGGTGCGTGTCGGACCACATACAATAAGGGTTCCGTGGCCTATGTCCAGCAGTGGACGTCTTTCAGCTGAAATGATGAAATGCAAGTTGATAAACGCAAAAAAAACATGTGTTAAACAACAAATTGACAAAAACACGCAACAAATATGGTTTTACAGAATTATAATCATTAGAATCAGCAATACAACTCTCCACGTTCATATAATCCTATTGGGGATTCCACGAAGAGTTATTTGTATTGCTGAGTGTAATGATTATAATTCTGAAAAAAACACATTTTTTACGGTCGTAAATCATAACTATATTCAACACAACCTGACACAGACCTGCAAATTTAAAAAAAAACTTAAGTAAGAAAATTATAAATTTCGCGGGAGACCTATAGCCTGTGTTTGCCTGTTTTCTGGATTTGTCAAAGGCATTCGATCGCGTTAATTATGAAGCACTGTGGCGTAAGCTACAAGAAGAAACTGCCTTGTCTACTGACATCATGAGATTGTTTAAATATTGGTATAATAATCAACAAAACAGTGTGAAGTGGGAGGGGTCTTTCTCTGATGTGTATCGATTGGAGTGCGGGGTGAGGCAGGGGGGATTGAGCTCAACTCGACTTTTCAATCTGTACATGAATCGACTGATCGTTGAGCAACACTAATATTGGTTGTCATATTGATGGAGTTTGTGTTAATAACATTAGTTATGCTGACGATATGGTGTTGCTGAGCCCATCGATCGGTGCCTTGAGGCGACTGGTGTCAATCTGTGAAGCATACGCGATAGCTCAGGGACTCAAGTACAACACCAACAAGAGCGAAATAATCGTTTTTAAAGCTATAGGTTACCCAACTATACCAGGGGGCCTAAAATGGACGCTTTCGCAGAATCATATTATGATCTGCGTACAATTCATATCCCGCAATTCATCTGTTTGACAGTTGTGTATGGAGTTTCGTAAAATGGTCCACAAATTAAGAATTAATATAGTGAAGTCTAATGTTAAATAGCAGCTGTCAAACAGATGAATTGCGGGCTGTATGAATTGCACGCATGATTCTGCCAAAGCGTCCATTTTAGGCTCCCTGATATATCGCTCTGCGGAGCTCCCTTAAATAGGGTGACCAATTTTAAGTACTTGGGTCATTGGGTTACCGAAGAGCTGAAAGATAACAAGGACATTGACAGGGAACGTAGATCGCTGTCGGTACGCTGCAACATGCTGGCCCGCAGGTTTGCGCGATGTACAGAGGCGATCAAGATTACATTGTTTAAATCATTTTACACGTGCAGCCTGTGAACTAGTTATAGTTTGCGTGCATATAGCGATCTTCGTGTCCAGTATAATAACGCACTCAGGATACTGTTGAGGCTGCCGTGGCGATGTAGCGCGTCAAGGATGTTTGCGGAAAGGCATATAAATGATTTTGCGGCCATCATACGTAAAAGAAGCGCTTCTCTAATTGCTCGTCTCCGCGGCAGTACCAACACTATCTTGAGTTTATTCGCAGATAGATGGGAGTCTCCAATGCTGCGACATTGGATGAAACTCCACACGTAATAAAACTTGTATCTACTAACACTAGTTTTTAAGATCATTGTTACTATGGGCGTTGCCTGAAATAAATGATATAATAATAATAGCGCATCCCCCATAACGATACCTCTTTATCAACTTACGAATAGAATGCGACCGTCGCGTCGCGCGCTCTGGGTCGTTTATTTGGAAATATTTGACCGACAATCCGTCCGTGTGGTGCCGGACGTAAAAAAATAGCACCATCCTATTTCTTCCCGTGGGTGTCGTAAAAGGCGACTAAGGGGCTTACTAGAGAATGGGCAGCAGGGTTCTCTATGCACTTTAACACCATGAGCGGGTGCATTCCAACACGCCTGCCAAGCGTGGCGATTACGGTAACTGGAATGGCTGGACATAGGCCTGCCCCAAGAAGGGGGGGGGCCTTCTTGGAGCAGGCCTATGTCCAGCAGTGGATGTCTTTCGGCTGAAATGATGAGGGGGGAATATGCACGTAATTCAAAACTTATCCATTATTTAAATATGCATTTTGTAGGAGTCAAGAAACAAATAATTTTTTTTTTAAAGTACGTATAATAATGCATTTTTAAATTTTTTACAGTTCATTATTTTTTTGTGTTGAGTTTTTTTGGTGGGACGGAACGCAAACTCAAAACGCGTTGTCTTCGTTATTGTCGGAAGAGACGAAAAACATTAAGTGAAAAAAATGTATTCTTTGCAGTGCTTGAAATCTCACTAAGGTACCTAAGTAACTAAGTGCGATTTCAGCTTACAAAAAATAATTTAATATTTATGATTTGGGGCTAAAAAACAGATGTAAGTAAACAAAGCACTATCGAGGTAAATGACGTCACATCATGACCGCGGCAGAAAAGGACGTTTGAACTGTTGTAGAAAATAATGGTAGTTTCATAATTTTTTTTGAGCAACAAGCAGTATTTGAATTTAACTTTTAATACTATTCTTGGTTTGACATTACTGTTTTTTATGGATTTAGTGAAAAAAAATATTAAGTACAGACGACGCCAGCACATCAAGCTACTACAATCAGTCAAATTTCTTTAATGGATTTTCAACTTTTGAAAATCAACGTTGATTGGTAAAATTTGACAGTTTCGGGTAGCTTGGCGTCTGTACCTACATGCATATTCCCTATTGTCTAATTAACTTGGTAGGATCGTAAATAAAACTATAATCAACATTATTTGGCAAATATCATGTATTCCAAAAAGGCCAAGGAAGACTGTATGTTTGTTCACACACTTATCGTCACAAAACAGTTCAATTAGACATATTTCAACTGACAATTTGTACGTTGTCATGATATAAGGCAAGACAATAGTCCAGACGCCTGTTACTTTTACCTATTGATAATTCCTTACATAATGTAACACTATTTATGGCACTGTGGCATCGATAAACATACTAAACAACTCAAAAAAATCATAGTCACCATCAAAACTCGTTAACAAATTAAATATTGTATTTTTGTTCACGACATTTGTCTCGGCAATATAATTATGTACTTATATGGTCTCAAAAAATAACCCGACTAACTTTAAGTAGTGCGTCATCGAAATGAATAACTTTTACTATGGGACGAAAAAAAATATCTGCTGTTCCCTATTAAACTTTATACCTACTGTTCTAAACTGTATGGGACAGCTGATTTTATTTTCGCGATTTCAAAGTTGGTCCCATAGTAAAAGTTATTCAATTCGATGGTCTAAAGCAATCGAATAAAACAAAAAAAAAAAACCCGACAAACTTTATTCCTTAAAGTTTGTCGGGTTAATTTTTTAACACCTTATAATTATACCTAATATAGTTAAGTAAGTACGTCTATATGTAAACTATAAAAGTAAAGTATAGAAATATATACGCAAAGTAGGTTCCTTCATAAAAAGTCCGGCTGTCGAGAGAATGTGTTCCTGACACCTGTCAGTTGGACAGTTTCTAGTAACTTTATGGATCAAATTCGCAAAACACGTATTCGTTAATACTAACGAATACGTGTTTTGCGAATTTGATCTGAGGGGCAATTCTACTAATTTTAAGAACGTTCACAGTCTGATCTCAGTCTCAATCTGTCAAAAATACCTCTTATTTCCCTACATTTTGACAATTTTTTGACGTTTGTTTGTCGCCAAGATGAGATTGCGACTAGATTTTGAACGTTTTAAATTACGAGAATTGGCCTTCAGTTCATACGAAACTGACAGATGTCAAGAACGCATTCTCACTACGGCCTGAGTTTTAGGTATATAGTAAATAGTTTATTAGACAAAACTCATCAACTGTTTAATACGAGGTACACAATCAAAAACCGGCAAAAAAGATGTTAAAGAAAAACGAATAGTTTAAAAAAAAACGAATGGTTTACAATTCGAAAATAAATGACTATGATTTCTTAATTAGGTACACAATTTAAGCATAGATACGCTAGAAGACCACAGCCACAGTAATAGTCCTTATTCTAAATAACATAATTATGTTAGTAACACATAGTATTAATTACGCCTTATCATTGCATGTGATGTGCAATATATTTTGAAAATATTACCAATTTATTTACAATAAAACTTCTGCAATAATAACAACGACCGTTGAGTCCAATTTATTTACGTAAATATAAATATTCCATAGTAAAATAGCGAGTCAGTTCACACAATAAGGCACGATTGCTACAAAATTTCAACCCATTTCTATGTTTCATACATCATCATCATTCATCTTCACTGAACTGCGGGGTTATTGCGTAACACACATAAAATGACAATTGATCGCAATCGGTTTAATTTTGACAGTTCACCGACGTTCACTGCGTTATTCACGTTGTTGAGCTGACGAATTTTTCAAACGGCAAAACGGATTTTTCCAAATTCTCGGATTGTGATTGAAAGTGTGTTACGCAATTAGGGTGCTGTTATGCAGTAGGGTAGACTATTAAATAAATTACCTCTATTTTAATAGAAGTATTATTTTGCACCACTTTTAAGAACTAGGCACACGATTGTATACAGGGTCAAATTCCATAATTTAGCTAGTGAAACTCCGCAGACGTGATAGCAAAACACGACAAAATACAAATGATATGACGATTTTTTTGGGGTCAACGACAGCTTGTAGTGTAATGATGTTACTTGAAGTATGTGTTGAGAAAATCTACCGAACGAAACCCATTAGGTCTGTGAAGTTTACACAAAAAAAAAATGTTCTGATGCCAAGCACCGAGCATATACGTCGAAAGATAATTTGTTCGTGCGCCCACAACCCGCTCCACGAGTCGTCGCTATAACACACACATTACACACACACACACACGTACACACATTATATACATAACACATTATAAGGCATGCTAATTAGTTAGTATGCATTCTATGTACTTGTCAGCAAAAGTGTTTTAACCTTTCAGACCCTGTGACATAACAAACGTCAAAATGCTCAAGTACCGATCCTTATCGTAATGGCCGACAGATTTATGACTTCCGTCGCCAATGTAAACAAACAAACGTTTTAACTAATTTGTATGAGCTTGGCATCCATTGTTTAAACTGATATTTAAAGTGACACCTGCGGTTGATGATCCCAAAAAAAACCTCATCTAATTAATTTCTTTTTTGTTTTACCGTGTTTAGATATGGAAATCCATCACGCCTGCGGAGTGTCGCTAGCTGATTTGATTTGACCCTGTATAATAATGTTAAAAATTAACACAACTATAATTTAAAGTACGTTTTGGCTTCAGATCTCCTTCATAATTCGGACAAAACTGCGAAACTATCTTTATATTTCGAGTTTTTGTACTTTTAAAACCTCTAAACCTATTTTAAATGCATTTATCTGACTTAATCAAATCTATTGCAAAAGCAACCATCTCTTGCAGTTTTGTCAAAGATTTAAGGACTGGTCAAACTGAAATGAATCCCGAGCAAGTCAAAGCGTATCTTTGACAGTTAAGACGCTGACAATAGCTAAAGCGCGGTCACTGCCAGACTGCATACAAAAGAAAGAGAAGCGCGATGACACCACGCTTGTAATTTATTGCAAAATAGGAAGCAATTATCTACTCAAAAATGAGTTGAGTAATCGAAAACAAAAAACAACCAAGTTCTGCATATAAATAAGTCGTTATATTTTGGATTGGAACTCAGAGTAAAACGTTAGTTTACCGTTAATTTGTATCGAGATTTTTTATTTTAACGTGTTTTGGTTGTCAACCAAGTTCTGAGAAATATTTTCAAGAATAACATATCTATTATATTTTTTCCGCTAGCAAAATCTATACATATAGCAATTTTGTTTTTAAGACAAGCTTTCTTGGATCGTGTTCCTCTTGTCAGCGCCTTAATGGTCACATCTGACAACAGTTGCAAGGTAATTCATCAGTCTGACAAGTTATAGAGTCAAACAAACCTTCTTTTCTCGCGCAGGGTTAGCACACGGTCAATTTGACCAATCCGTCACTACTGGGAATGTTTCTAATTTTATAATTTTGTATTCGAGGTACATGTTGAGGACTGTGTTTATTAGTTTACAATTAAATTAAAATTAAATGTAACTTGATCTCCAAATTTGACTGAGAAAACTAACATTATACTAACTACATTTTGTAAATAAATGTAGATTAAAAAAAATCCAAGTCTTACAAAAAATAATTTCCATATTCACGAACGAATGCGCCAAGGCAATGTTAAAACCATTACAATGGCAGTGAGTGCAGTCACTTACGTATAAGGTCATTCATGAATACGGGAATAAGGCTGGTATTCAAACTATGCAACGCATAATTTATTATTCATTACACGCATTAGTGCACACTCATCCTTCGGCAGACGATACATTTGAATGCCAGCTACGTTTCGTTTTACGCAGTCATCCGGCAGTTGGAAAACTGCATTCACTATTTTTCAATAGAGTTCTTTTGGCACTAATGTGTTGTCCGTAACAATGTGCTTTTGCAAAATGTTCTTTCTCTTACACTTTATTGATTATACTTAGTGGGCTGGTGCTCTTCGCCTTTTCCTTTGCACTTGCACGTTCCTTCTCCCATTTGTTAATCCTGTTGATAGGGTAGCACATCACGGCTGAAAGGAGTATGAATCCTCCTGAGACGTAGAACGATATAGCATAACTATCGGTGGCGTCATACAGCATTCCTGCGAAAGATAAAAAAAACGAATCAATAACATGAAGCCGAGGTCAAAATATACATATACAGCATGCCGCTTTAGTGGCGACATTGATTTAATACGGTTCGCGTTTTCTTTTGCAGCAGTGGTGGCCCAGTGGTAACGGCCCCGACTTACGAGTCATAGGTCGTGGGTTCGGACCCAGGCAGGCGCTTTACTTTGTGTAAATAATTTCATCACCACTGCTCTCAAAACGGTGAAGGAAAACATCGTGAGGAAACCGGCATGTCCTAGAACCAACAATTCAAAGACATGTGACTTCTACCAACCCGCACTGGGCCCGCGTGGTAGATTACAGCCCAGTCCCTCTCGATAAGAGGAGGCCTGTGTCCCAGCAGTGGGAACATTATAGGCTGATTATGCGTTTTCTTTTTAAGAAGACATTTTAATTTAACATTAACATTTATTTTTTATTAAACGTTATTATTTATTGATTTATTAACCACTGGCTGCGCCCCGCGGTTTCATCCGCGTAAGTGTCGATCCCGACATCCCGAAGGGATAGACAGTAGCCTATATGTTAATCTAGGTTGTCAGCTACCGCCATACAAAATTTTATCAAAATTGATCCAGCCGTGAAGAAGTAACAAATAAACACACACACACTCACAAACTTTCGGCTTTATAATATTAGTGTGATGTGATGTGATCTTCTAAAATAGCATCTTGGAGCAACCTGTGCTTAAAGAACGGTAGTGCAGAGGTCATTCGCCTGGGATCGGATCATAACATCACATCAATGAAATTACAACGAATAACGTGCAAAGAGTAGGCGCTTATAAGGAAAGAGAGAGCTTCATTATTTAATTTGTTAAAAAATTTGAATGTTTCTATGTACGAATTATTTTATCGTATTGTATTTTTTATAATTACTGGTCACTAGCCCTACCCATGTGTTAAATTAATGACGCCATTGTAGCGGCACGTTGTATATACAGGGTTATTTTTGAAACGTCAATAACCTCGTAAGGGGTCATTGTACTCATCATTATGAACAACTTTTTCTATGGTTCCAAAACTGAAATCGTGAAAAAAAAAACCAGCTGTTCCCTACATTTATGTTCGAATAATTCGTTAAAATGTAGGGAACAGCTGATTTATTTTTCGCAATTTCAGTTTTGGTCCCATAGTAAAAGTTGTTCATAGGCACGAGCCGTCCCTTCTCTCCAATATAAGTCCCGTCTTGAGCAAGCGTGGTGCGTTAGCTTGTGTGCCATAAAATAAAAAATCTCACCTGCAATAGGAGCACCAATTAAAGCACCAAGGCCTTGGAAGAGAAGAAACAGGCCGAAGCAGTTGGTGAGCCGCTCCAGACCAAGGTACTCCACGACTACGATTGAACGCAACGCAGCGAAGCAAGCTGGAATTGAACAAATCACATTAACCCAAGTGATTACATAATGTTAATTTATACAAACATATTTCACCGACATTATACTGAAATCATTGGAACGTACATACAACTTACCTATCTGGTTTTGTAAAATTTTCTACTAAGATCTCTCGGTATTGATCGTTTTGCTATCCCAGAAATTAAAACCATGCTATCGAGATTTGTTTTTACGTGAAAATTTACGAGTCCATAGTGTGTCTTTTGGATTTCAATTGACTATATTTTTTGGCAGAAATAATAATAACTCTTTTATTTTCTGGTAACTAAGGCTGATAAGTCGTGAAATAAACTAAATAATGACCAACTTACCAACAGAAAGGCCGAAAAAGACGCAGTATCCGTACTGGAAGTAAGTATCGAAGCATAAGTTGCTGAACATGGTCGCGAGACCTCCGATGGTGAGAGCAACGTTGGTGACCCACAGCGGAGAGACCTTCGGCATCGACGACACCAGGCCGCACACCAGTCGCCCAACAATGTTCGCTACTCCGATCGATGACACCAACCACTCAACAGCTTCTCCCGGCACGCTGTTCTCTAACGCTCTGTTTTGCACGTACATGAACGGCACAAAGAATCCCGTCATCGTGAAAAAACCACTGATAGCCAGAATCACGAAGGTCGCAGATTTGAATAGGCTCACGTCCAACAGGGTAGCCAAAGCTCTGCGCACAGCTACAGGACAAATACGGCATTTACCAGTCTCTTCTTTTTCGTCCTCGGGAGAAGGTACGTGCGTTACAGCCATATGGTATCCAATGGATGTCCGTGACGTGTACTGTGGCAGCCTGGCCAAGCTAGCTCCGAAGAAGATATCTTCACGGTACAAAGGCCTGGCAACTAAATCAGCGGTTGAGGAGCGTCGTCGGTTATTAGTAAAGTCCTGGCGAGACATAAGTTTTAGGACGGATCCTCGAACTCCGATCAACGGCTCAGTTGCCTCGGGGGTGGTAGTAGCGTCTTCCTGTTCGTCTTTCTCAGTGACTGTTGCGTAATGAGGTTTGGTTAGGTTACTCTTGATTGTTCCTGCTGTGGCGGATGAGCGCCGGTGTGGAGCATTAATAGCATTACTGCTTCCACGGAAGACCTCTTCTGCTGTTGGATAGCGAGTGTTATTTGAAACACCCATCCAAGTATGAGGGCTGGCTTGGGTATGGAATTTCATGTCAGTCGGCATTCTGATGCCTGCGTCAAGTCTGCTCTGTAGTTTCATCGTATTCTTCAGTTTTTCTACTGCTATTCTGCTACGTTCCTCTTCGTCTGCTGCAGCTGTTTCCTCCTCTACTACTACGTGGACTGGCTCTATTGGTTTGAATGTTAAGGCAAACGCGATACACAGCAGCATCATACCTGAAGCAATATAATATTTAATTAGAACATGATGACAGGTAATATCGCGGATGTGCAAATTGGACCACCGTAAGGACTATTCTTGGCCGCTATAGTAACGCTTACCTACGCTCATCAAATAATAGCATTACCACTTCAGATTTTTGCTGAGCCCTTATTTTTGTAAAAAAAAAAAGACATCAGTGATCATCGTAGAGCTTATTTACCTAAGCTTTGAGGAAGGAAGTAACATAGAGTGGATAATAACTCCTCTAACATCCCGGAATAATTATAATGACGCATGACGTTATGTTTAGAGGAGGTATTAGCCACTCTATGTCCTTCCTCGAAGTTTAGGTAAATAAGCTCTACCTATTCCGATCTCTGGTGATCATTGCAATAGCATGAGAAATTTATTTAAACAAAAGAAAAAAAATATACCTATTGGTCGACGCAAAAAGGGGCAGTAAACAGATGTGGTCATTGTGAGCATGGGATTTTGTTATGAAAGTGGTCCGATTTGGACGCCCGTGATAGTACATTAACCTAATACCTAATATGTTTATGGACTTAACATAGTTTAGTAGTTTTTTAATATGTAAAGAGAAAAAATGATAATAAACCTACAAAAGAAAATTTTGTTTGTTGTATGGGAGCCCCCTTAAATATTTATTTTATTCTGTTTTTTTTGTATTTTTTGTTATAGCGGCAACAGAAATACATCATCTGTGAAAATTTCAACTGTCTAACTATCATGGTTCATGAGATACAGCCTGGTGACAGACGGACAGACAGAAAGACAGACGGCGGAGCCTTAATAATAGGGTTCCCGTTTTACCCTTTGGGTACGGAACCCTAAAAACGAACATGATAACATGATTTATGTAATGAACATATTATTATCTTCTTTCTTTCTTTATTCGTTTGTTACTGACCTGCTTGACTAAGCACAGCCCACCTCCAGCTATATTGCTCCACAATCGAGGTCGTGATAGGTGACATTATAAAGACGCCCACTCCGGAGCCACACAGAGCTATACCCGTCGCAAGAGCCCGCCATTTCTCGAAGTAGAACCCAACAGTCAACACTGAAGGCATGTATATCAAGCAGACACCGAAACCTGAAAAAATAATAAAAAATTGAAAAATCTTATGAATATCTTCTCAATATCTATATCACGCCTGAATTCCTCCGAAAGGGAAGGGGGGTACACAGGGGTGTATTAAACCCTCATTACGCTAGTTATGTTTAATTCCCATTTCATATGAGACAAGGTGACGAGCCTGTTGCCATTAAGGCGCTGACAAGAGGCAAATGATAAAAGTAGGCTTGTCTTTAACAAAAAAAAAATCCGGTCGAACTTCAAGGTTAAGCAACGCTTGCCGAGGTTGTGCTGTGGATGGGTCCATAACTTACCGAGGCCCTTCTGTGCCTCGGGCTGTTGGAAGTTCTGAGAAATGTGTTCAAGAATAATATGATATTTTTTCCGCTACCACAAATTATACAACATGTCTCAAAATTAACGCACAACCTCTTAAGGGGTCATTGTACTCATCATTATGAACAACTTTTACTATGGGACAAAACCAGAAATCGCCAAAAAGAAAATCAGCTGTTCCCTACATTTTGACGAGTTATTTGGACATAATTTTTTTCGCGATGATTTTTTTTCGCGATTTCAGGCTTGGGGTTGTGCGTTAATTCTGGGACATGTTGTATAATTAGTGGTAGCGAAAAAATATAATGTTATTCTTGAACACATTTCTCAGAACTTGGTTGTTACCAAAACACGTTTATAAAAAAAAATCGACACAAATTAACGGTAAACTAAACCTTTACTTTGAGTTTCAATCCAAAATAATATCTGTATTAAATATCAACGTACGGTTGGTATTTAATTAATATCAAGAACGTCTTATTTGTATGCAGAACTTGGTTGTTTTTTATTTTCGATTACTCAACTCATTTTTGAGTAAATAGACTATAGACGATTAAAATGCGACGGTGTATTTGTTAAGATACTTCCGTTTATTCTTAATATACGAGTATACTACTGTTTGTTTTCCCTAAAGAAATAAATAAATAAAATGAAACCCATTGCTACTATGAGTGTGTTGCAATTACCCCGCTGTCTTTGGACACAATCCTACTTACTTACTATTGAATAAACTGTTTACTGAGTAGGTAGAAGGTATTTACCTCCAATGATTCCGTATGTTACGTAAAGGAATTCGGGGCTGGTGGCATAGTAGGAGACGGCGAAACCCGTTGCCGCGATTATGCTTCCAAGGATTGCTACCGCTCGGAAGCCGTACCTGAAAATTAATAAAAGATATTAAGAAAGGAACAAAATAGTGCAAAATTATGATCATAAAGCCGCCGTAAGGAGCGAACAGACCACGCTAGATGCTGCTAAGGTGTCCCGCGAAATTCATAGTTTCTTAAGTTTTTTTCAATTTGCAGATTAGCGTCTGGTGGTTGTTCCGTAACAAGTGAAGTTCATAAAATCCTACTGAATGATTATTTAGAGAGTTGTAATGCTGATTCTAATGATTATAACTCTGTAAAGCCTTATATTATGTTATGGCCGCGAATCATAATATTTAGATCAACATACAACCTATTACTGACCTGCAAATTGCAAAAAACTTAAGAAAACTTGAATTTCGCGGGTTACTCTGACGGAATTAGGCTAAATCAGTAATACAAAATAAATAAAAATTAATAGCTAAAACAGTAATGAATTCACTCACTTGTTTGCCAAAGCTGATGCTACAGGACCAAGAAGTAGGTAGAATCCAGCAAGCAACGAGTTTATTGGCGCCACTTGACTTTCAGTCGCCTGTAAATAAAATTAAAATATTTTGTTGTAAGTGAGCTGTAAGAAAGTTACCATTACAATTAATGAGACAATGAAAAAAAAAATTAATGTGAAAATTAATTTCCTTCGTTTCGTATTTCATGTTTTTCACAGATTTGATGACCGGCCCTTGTTGCTTTTCGATTTAAGTTTATGTAAAGTAACTGAACAGTCATATTGTAGGTACCTAGACTTTTATGTAGGTACTACTACCTACAGGAAAGGGAGAGCAATAGGTACAAAAGAAAAGATGGATGGATTGTATGATATGACAGTAACTATTTCTCTACCGAAATTTTAAAGTTTATCTTTCAATTTGTAGTGTTTCTTTTTGGAAGTGGGTAGTTTTTGTAAGAAAGTTTTTATATTTTTCACTTTTCAGTTATGGTAGGTACCTACACTAATACGAATGCCACTACTTGCTAAGTAAACAACGGTGACAGGAACTATTATAACATCATCAAGATACACAAAGTGGATTAAATACGTATTATCGAAGCCGACTCAAAAACTACCCAAGCAAAGTAAAAAAAAAATATATGGATGGTAGGGGAAGCTTGCGCGGTGGTCACCGCGCAAGCTTCCCCTACCAAATGAAAAAAAACTTTGCAAATCGGTCTTCAACTGACGAAAATATGGATGAACATACATTAAAAAAAATATACCGCCGAACATATATTAACCTCCTCCTTTTTTGAAGTCGATTCAATCAATCAATCAATGTTTATCTGTGAACATAGGTATTACAATAAAGGTCATATTATGTATAGGTACATTTTAGTCGAGTTCTATGTCCTACCAATGAAATTGGTGTACAAAAATATTACTTTTTTTAGTATTATAATATAAACGAATGTGAATATACGCAATACAAAGTCACGTTCGAGTAATTAATGTCAAATGTGAGTGAATGATAAAGTGATAGCTGACAGGGGAGAATGGAAGCATAAACCGTGCCGACCCCAAGCAACAGGAGAAAAGGACAGGGCACAAAGATATATCACGTTTTTGCAACCAACCTATTCCTGCGGGCCGAGTACGGGCTGCCCAAGACGTTTGTGACAAGACATGATAAATTATGTCATGTCAAATTTTGTACCAGCATTTTATGACAAAACAGTTTTATCGCTCAAACTGTGATAAAATGTGTGGCTCAAGTCATGTCAAGTAGGCCGTGCTCGCCCCGCTGGCTTCACTTCGGGTTTTGCTCCCGAGATCCCTGAGTGATCTTTGCGAGAAAATAAATATTTCTGTCTCAAATCTCAATGAACTCTACTCTGTCCTTGACACAAATGGCAAGGAATAAGTTGGCACGCTAGACGAAAACCGAGCTGCGTAAAATAGTTCTCGTAGACGAAAACTAAACAGTAAGTAATAATAGTTCAGATAGGTCAGAGTTTTGCAAAACATCCGCAACTTTTTAGTGCGACATTCTACACTTGCTCATCCTACAAGTTAGTTTGAAGAAATTACAATATGCAAATACTTAGCAAACCGCAAACACGCCTCATACAGGAAGTAACAGAAAAGGATATCGTCGATGAAAAAATTCTGCGAATTCCCACGTTGAGACCCGTTCAAGGCAGCCCACTCTTCGAAGATATCGCAAAAAATACGGCAAGATTGTTGTTGGTATACATTGATTAGTGGACTGATGATTTGAATGCACATGACCATATAAAGCTTTCAATGTGAAACTAGTGTTGCTTTCAAGTCGTCACAATTCAATGATTTGAGTGCGATGTGGAAGTAAATTGGTAACTTTCCGTGGTCAAATAAGTTTCCGTTGTCAATGTACTCTGGCCCACTGGCCTTGATAAGCTGGACACATGTGACAGACGCTGTACTCTCTAAGAACTTTTCGTTTTAATTAAAGTGACATTTAAATGCATAGCTGGGTCTTGTTAGCCCAGTTCAGAGCACATCATGTACCCAGAATGCCAGATTGATTTGTTAGAAATGCTACCGTTTAACAGCAAAGTTAATTTTTAAAGGTCAAAACCCAGTTTTATCCAGTTAAAACTGGATCTGTCAAGTTTTGACAATTACAAAGCCGTTCCGGTTTCTTTACCTTCTAAAATTTATAAAAAAAAAAGGAATCTAACTAATTTGCATGAAATAAAAGATCGGGTTATTGCCCGCACGTATTTTTTCAGTACGCAAATTACGTTTTTAAATGTACCGTGATAAACAAAAACGGTTTTATTCCGTCGGAGACTGCGATGGGTTAGTCCCGTTTTGCAGAATCGTAATAAAACTTTTGGGAACCCCAAACCCTGAATATTTGTAACATCGGTAATCTTCCTTATCTATAAAGCATAGGGTTTTTCAACTGTCCTTCGAGTCCAGACAGGCCTTATTAGGGAACATCGCGAATGTAACTGTATATTAAGCAAACACATTTAGTTAACAAGTTTGCTACATGGTAAACACTAGCATATAAGTACCGTAGGTCGTTGCAGCGTCTAGGCACGTTCATTAAGTTGCCTGAAGCCTATGTGTGGTCCTACTTACTTAAGCAAAATGCATACTTGCATAGGCTGCTTCTCAGACGTGCGATGTTGGATGTTAGCATAACGGGACTGTCGGCTTATGTAATAGAGATGTAATTTCAACGAGGCCCTTAGCACAGAGGGCATTGTACGTGGACTGTTGAGTACAGTTGTACAGCTACTGTTGTTTAATACTTAGTATTTTAGACCGACCCGACCATGAGTAATGTCTGCAAGTCTTACCGGCTTTTTAGGGTTCCGAACCAAAATGATAGAAAGGAACCCTTATGGTGAGAAGTCTGTCTGTCTGTCACACCTGAATATCTCAAGAACTACTAATGCTATCAACTTGAAATTTAGAATAGTTTTAGGTGACGTTTGCCCCCAACTATTTTGCAAGCAAGAAAAAAATAAAAATAAATATATCTTTTTTGCAAAAGGGACTGAAACGGGGTCTTAAAAATTTGAAGTGGGGCTACTAGGGCATGTATCATATGAAAGAACGCTGTTTGAACATTCTCAAACATCATGTTTTTTTTAGGCAGCATAGTTTCCGACCATTGATGAAAAATGTAAAAAAAAATACCGTATCTTATCTCCGAAGTTTGCAGAGATAAAAATCTGAAAATATTCTATATGATAGAAGCGTATGTAAAGATTACAGGAAAAATAAAACGATGTCTCTAAATAGCACAGTTTTTCAAAAATCATCAACATCATATATTTGTACGGAACCCTCAGTGCTCGAGTCCGACTCGCTCTTGACCGGTTTTTTTTGTTTATCGAGTGGTTCTGGGTTCGATTTCCAGGTTGGGCAGTGTTACTTAGTTATTCTATCAGGAATTTCTCATCAGCAGGTCTGGACTTACACATAACCGGCAAATGTGGGTAAGTATAGGCACTTTATACACCCCTGCCTACCCCTTGGCGATTACAGGCGTGATGATATGTTAGGTCTTGAGTATCTAAATAGAAGTGAAGAATGCTTATGTTAGAAGTCCATGAAATAGCGGAAAGCTTATTCGTAAGATACGTTTATTTAATCAAGAGTATGGTCAAGTTTGTCCAAGGCTATGTGGACATAACAAACACTGGCGAACTAGGAGGAGAGTCTAAAGTTATGTCATTATTGTTATTGAAAACTGTGCAGGCAAACAAGCTGTAGGTACCTAGAAATGTAGATTTTAATGCGTGTTTACGTTCATTCCTAAGAAAACATTACAAGTGCCTGCACCGATTACGATTTGCATGGTCGTTAATCGGTAATCTTTATTGAACATTAATCAAAGTGATAACAATGTAGCAAACAGGTCAAGAAAAACTTAATTACTGTCCCACTTACTAACAAGAGCAGTCGAATATCTAATTGGGGAAGTGGGCAGTGCTGTTGTATGCAAATTAGGCTATTTTGCTATCTACACATCACATAAACTCACGCGTTTTTCCCTGGGGGTAGGCAGAAACTATAGAACGCCACTTGCTACGCTCCTTACATACTCCTTTTGCTTCGCCTACGTTCATACATCTGGTCATACACGCACGCCGATTGCGAATACCTACTACGCACCAGGTCACTATATTATGTCCTCCTAGGGCGGCCCCTCCCGGCGTTTCCCCTCCCTATCTATTTAGCCCATAATATCCCAATGCTGGGCAAACTCTGCCCTTTCCTTTTTCCAAACACGTTTTTCCTCTACCATTGCGGAGCATTCCATTCGGCAGGAGTCAAATTCATGACTCCTTCGTCTTGATCTGCCGCTATGTCGCCAAGCATTTAATGGGATCAGGAATCAGGGGTTATTTTCATTAATAAGTAATCGTATGATAAGCATAATCAGCCTATAATGTCCCCACTGCCGGGACACCGGCCTCCTCTCTGTGAGAGGGAGTGTGCCATAATCCACCACGCGGGCCCTGTGCGGGTTGGTGGATGTCACATGTGTTTGATTTTTAGGGTTCCATACCCAAAGGGTAAAACGGGAACCCTATTACTGAGGCTCCGCCGTCTGTCTGTCTGTCCGTCTGTCACCAGGCTGTATCTCATGAACCGTGATAGTTAGACAGTTGAAATTTTCACAGATGATGTATTTCTGTTGCCGCTATAATAACAAATACAAAAAAGCAGAATAAAATACATATTTAAGGGGGCTCCCATACAACAAACGTGATTTTTTTGCTCGTTTTTGCTCTATATTGATAATGGCAACAGGTAGACGCTTGAAATATTCACGGAATATTTAGTTATATATTCAATATAAAAATAAATAATTAAATTAAAATAAAACAAATATTTAAGGGGGGCTCCCATACAACAAACGTGACTTTTTTGCCATTTTTATATATAATGGTACGGAACCTTTCGTGCGCGAGTCCGACTCGCACTTGGCCGGCTTTTCGGTTCTAGGACATGCCGGTTTTCTCACGATATTTTCCTTAACAGTTTGAGAGCAGTGGTGATAAAATTATTTACTCAAAGTAAAGCGCCTGGCTGCCTGGATTCGAACACAACTAGTAAGTCGGGGCCGTTACCTCTGGGCCACCATTGCTGTCGGGCCACCGCATTGTTCGCGTATGATTACAATTACCTAGGTAATAGACCAAATAGAACTGAAATCAAACTGTTACGGCGGATAAATTCATTTAAGAATTACCTACCTCCGGCTACCATCGGATTTCTTCAGGGCTAGTACGAAACTCGTTCGTAATTGGCCAAGGTAAAAAGTATCGAGATCGAGAGTCCATATTTAGTAAAATTGTATGTTTTCTAGCAATCATAGTTGATGTGGTATGATTAGTTGGATGTCATAGCGGTTTAATTTCTCTTTTCTATTTTAGTCTTGGTGCATTGCTGTTTATTTATAACTGACAAGTTACTATACTTATCTACTTGCTATGAAGATGATATTTTATTTTTGATGTATTGATAAACATTGCAAATAAGCACGCATTTCTAAATGTGAAAAATAAGGATAATTTCTGGGTTACTGTAGTTAGAGAGAGCCTACTATACTCAAAACCACATATTCAAATAATTCAAAGAAAAACATCCGAAGTATTCACTTCAAATTCCAAAATTTCATACTTTTCAGTTAATCTTTTTAAAGGTATTCACTTCAAATTCCAAAATTTAACTGATAACTGACCAGACCAGATTAACTGATAAGTATGACATTATGGAATTTTTGCGCCGAAAGTTTGCCCAATTTTACCCAAGTGCATGTGCACTCAACGCACTGAATCAGTGCTTATAAGTCCGTGGTGGCGTTTACGCACTATCGAATTACGTAGTCCGCATAATCTTCAACATTCCATCAAATACAAGTACAACTGTGAACTTTATCCCTATACAAATAGAGATGTTGATGACTGTTTTGTATACAACAAACGCAAAATGTTTTTGTTTTTGTAACTGTAAATCGGTTGACGCCAGCTTGCATACTTGACCCTGCTATTACCAATGCAAATCTTCGTGTCTATGTATCCAGGAAATGTACGATTATCTTGTTTTGAACTGAGCTTTATGTTTAGCACTTACTTAGATATAAAAAAAAACGATTAAAAACGAAAACTCAGGGTACTTTCCTTTCCGGTTTCCCTCAATATTGTCTATGGGTAAAACGGCTTTTTTATTTGTATTCAATCATTTACGATTAGATACTCCGATAGTGTTTTAGTCGATCTTTCTTTAACGTTTTTAAAACCATCTTATCACAGCTGTTATGTAGTGGATTACAAAATCAAGCTAAAAAAATGTTTGTTTTGTTCAAAAACTTTGGCAGAAGCCCAGCTGTTGCGTTCACACGTGGACACATCTATTTATTTTCCTAGACGTTGCGTTATCAGACGAACTTTTATTTTTTCAGTTGCATAACATAGACAAAACAGTTTTTATTTCGTAAAAAATAATTCTAGAATGTTTTGTCTCGCCACCGTGTCGTGTCTTCAATAGTTTTTATTGCTTGTATAAAGAAAATTACAAATACATTATTTAAAATCGATGCGCGACATTCGCTAATCAATAATAATGTATTCGATTTGATCTGATACGAAACGGATTAAAAATGCAACCTGTTTGGTTAAATGGCGTCTCGAGGCCGAGATCGTTCATTGCCCCCGCGCTGTTATGTGGGAACTTTATGTACTTTAGCATTGCAAGGGTTAGTGCACTTGCGATAGTGGAAAACTTTTAATAGAGCTGTCTCACTGGACCTGGCCGTACATTCATCACACAGAGAGCGCAACAAGCTTTTTCAAACAACCTTCATTGTTTTCATTTTTTTAGTCTATTCAGCATAACTAGGTGGATATTATTTCAGGTGCTAAATTAACAAAGGAAACGTCTTGTGTCCTTCGATTCAAGGCTTCTACAGACCAGCGCGAATCGCGAAGCGACACAAAGGCACCGCTCGTCGCGGGACACGCGGGGCCTTTGTGTCGCGTCGCATGTCGGGCCAGTATGTAGAAGACTTTAAGCTTTAAACATTACCAAAATCGTCATATTACTATTAAAATAACTGTCAACTATAAATCCGAGAAATCCAGTCCAAAATTTTAAAGAAATCCTTCGGTATTTCTAGGGCCAACCCTACGTAGGATTGTTCACGGCATATTCCATTAACTGGCATCGATTTGACATCGAACTGGTGTAAATTGTGTAATTAATTGCCTTTAAGTAGATCGAGTGCGGGCTTCTGTGACGTACACAGCACGATAAAATGATTTATTAACCAATATTGACATTTAATATTGGAAGTGTTTAGATACTGGGTTGTTTGTCTAGCGGCCGGCAACGCGCGCTTCTCCTGTATATTTTAATTACTGGGTCAAGAAAGGAAGGTATAGTTATTCGGTGAAATCGCATTCATTTTGCATTCGAATTGTTCCAGCAAGTTCACGCCATAGCATCACGCCTGATTTTCTTGAGGCGGTAGGCAGCGGTGTACAGAACATCCACATTTCGTAAGTTATGTTTATGTTCCAGATAGGCTTTTTTTTATTTTTCTGGGGGGAAATTATCAAATAACTCCTCCCGCTCTGAGCGGAGCGGGAGGGCGTGTCAGACTTTTACTGACTAAAACCCACCCGTGTTCCTTCCGTTGCCTGTGTGCCGGGGCCACGATATCCCTTTCATGCATGCTGAGTGCAAGCCTTCTTGTCACAGTCATGACGTGCAGCTTCCGACTATTTGTTTGTTTGTGATAGTACTTAGATCTGTTTTGTGTAACCTTCGAGTTCATTACATATGTTTTCGTACGCACGTTTTTTCTGTGACAATTAAAATTATTTTTCTTTCTTTCTATCTTTCGGACAAACTCGTAACCCTGGCAGATGTTCCAGATAGGCTAGGCGGGAAAAAAAAACAACCCTCAATAACGCAGAATATATTTTCAGACACTGGGCGATTGGCAGGAGAAGGCAATACACAAGGAACAGTGGAAAATTATGGGAGAGGCCTTTGCCCAACAGTGGGGCTATAGAGGTTGATTAAAACTGACATAAAGGTGCCAACTAATTCAATTAATTTTGATAAATTAAAACATGCAGAAATAGCTACAAGTGCCGCATAAGTTCAATAAAACGTAAGTACGCGTGTACTGGAACCGCCAATACAGCTATCTAAGTAAAGTTCATTCAATGATTGACCGAGTGACCGAATGAATGGATCGTTGTAGCGCCATGATGGAACCTTGGCTTTAACATTATGATAATTTTATTGTCCAACACAACATTGACGGTCAAGTCGCGGTTCGCTATAAAACAGGATCGTAATTACGTTTGATTACTTTTTGTCAACGTTTGGTTTTTTGAAAAGGTGAGTACAGAAAGTGGACCTGGCAGAGCCCTGATGGTGCAACAGAAAATGAGATTGACGTCATATGTCGACGAAAAAGCAAATATTCAATGATGTATCTGTGATCACAGCGGTGAAAACCGGAAATGATCATCGCATAGTAAGAGGCACATTGAACCTAAATATTAAGCTTCCAGCAGAAAGCTTTTAGCTTTCCAGTTGGAAAGATCTCGACTGATGAAGCCCACGCTCCGCCCAGCACCGATCCAAGTCCAAAACCCCGACAACTTTCAGCTCGAACTTCGGAATCGTTTCGAGTGCTTAGGGAGCTCCGTGGACGATTATAACGATGGGTTCGTGAAAACTGTCCATAGGTCTAAGATCTTCAAGATCGTTCTACAAATACAAACGAGAGGCTCTCTGATCCTACTTTACAGCTCATGGAAGAGAGGTGCGAGATAATTCTGCAGTCTTCAGACGATGCGCACAAGTACACGGATATCTAATTCTCTGAAAAGCGACCTTCGCTGCTTTAATACAGATCGTATCCGCCAAACCTGAGCTGTTGAAAGACATCGAGAGGGTCTATCTTTTATGGACATACACGTCAAAAAGTAACCCCGTTACGAATCTGGCAAACGACCCAAGAGCTTGATTAACCCGACACTATACCGCGGACGTCAGCTTGTACGAGATTGGATTGGATGGCTCTGAAACACAACAAGGCACTGCGCGCCGGGTGATGACGGAATTACGGCCGAACTCCTGAAGGCCGGCGGAAAACCCGTTCTTAAGGCCCTCCAGAAGCTGTTTGATTCCGTCACACTCGAGGGTAAAACGCCACAGGCATGGACCAAAGGTGTGGTGATACTTTTCTTTAAGAAGGGCAACAATGCCCATTGTTTTTCTGGAGGATGTCTTCCAAGGTTTTGGATTGGAAAGGCAGGCATCAACATCAATGGTGAGTACATCACTTACCTTCGGTTTGCCGACGATATACTTATTGTCATGGCTGAGACTATGGAGGACCTCAGTAGAAATGCCCACTCTCATGAAGATCGGAAATGCTACACTCGAAGTTGTGGACGATTATGTTTACTTATGACAAACTGTTCCAGTTAGGTAGGTCCAACTTCGAGAAAGAGGTCAATCGTTGAATCCGACCGATCCGGTGATTGGGAAGGGCCTAGAAGCTATGTCCAGCAGTGGACGTTTTTCGGGTGAAATGATGATGATGATTTTTGACATCATTGTATATTACGGTTTAATAAAAATTTGAATCACAGACTATGGTGTAAAAAAGGGGAAAATTGCGTTTAATTAGCATAAAAAACATGGAACTCTAAAAACGAAAGCTAAACGAGGTTTAGCTAATCACCGATTCTTAGTTCAAAATAAATGATGATTTGCAAGATTGTTCTCTGAAGATACCTTGTACAGCCTATACTTACCTAAATTATATCCAACCAGGGAAACCCCTAAAGTACCGTAACAAATTTGAATACTAAGAAGAACCAGTTTCGGTCAGTTAAAAGCAAACCTGAGATTCTGAGAATCTAGTCTCACTTCAGTTTTTCGATTCAAATTGTTGAGCACTATCTTCAACAAGAAATCTTTGAACTTTTTCATTTTGATTATCATCATTTTGTATCATATTCTGTGTCAGGAGTTCAAGACACGTAGGAGGAGGTGTTAGTGCTTATCGATGCGTCAACCTGGCGCCTTTGCCGAATTACGTCGTATTCGCAGGCATCTTTTAATTGGACTTTAAAACTCACGTAAGAACAAAAAAAAGTAACAACTCCGGTACTACTTGTACCCAAGTTGTTAATTTATTTTTGTATCCTTAAAAGGACCGCCTTCGGCACCAAATTGAAGTTATTTTAGTGGACATGGTCTTGTAGGCCACTGAAGAGAATATACAAGTAGATTTCGTTCAACTAAGTTCATGTCGTAATGCTTCATGCACTTGATTCTAAAGGTAACACAAAAATCTAGCACAATGACCCATCATAACATCGACATGTGATAGCCAAAATGCTATTCGATTTCACACTCACTCGATAATCAGTATTGGTTTTTTTTGCGACCCACTTCAGTATACCGGCAATCTTGACGATCTCTGACCACGTAACTTTTGTCATTCCTCATAATCCCATCTCTTTTAATCATAAATTATGTATTTTTTGCAGCATCATGCTGAGCTTTTGAGGCCAAAAGCTCAGCATGATGCTGCATTTAAATAAATGCTTTCCCCCTTATTACAAAACAAGGTTTATCTTCAGACCCAGGTTTAAAACATGGAGCCATTAATGAATTTCTTTCCGACTATGATAAAGTTCCTAAACACAAAACTGACAACTTAGTATCGAACTAAGTTTTCAGTTTTGTATAAAGAACGGTATTTCAATCACTGTTACGTTCTTATTACAAAAACTGGCTACATGGTTTAAGTCATGTCAAAATATAAATCTTGTTTTATAATAAGGCGGTTAGAGTTTTAGTCTGAATTGAAATAAAGTGAAAAAGAGTCTGAATTGAAATAAATGCTTTGAGTTTGAGTTTGAGATACATTTTCATAATACAGACAGTGACGGCGTTCGACGGGGCTGGAGGTCCTCGTGGCTAAATTAAATGATAACAGCCGCACGAGTCGATAGAAGGCTAAGCTACGATTGACGCGGTCGGTCCGTGGATGGGTGACCATCCATTACAAATATCGACACCCTTCCGTGCCTCGGAAAGCATGTTAAGCCGTTGGTCCCGGCTGTCATTCGTAGATCTTTGACAGTGGTTACAAGTCAGAAGCTCAAAAATCTAACAACCAGTCTTATCAAGGGCATCGTGTTACCCAGTAACTGGGTCGTGGAGGTCAGATAAGCAGTCGCTCCATGTAAAATACTGGTATTCAGCTGCATCCGGTTAGTCTGGAATCCGACCCCAACTTGGTTGGGATGGTTCATGAATGATTTCCGAATAGTGTTTTCGGATACGGATGCAAAAGGCAATTTAAACGTTGCGATTGCTATTATACGTTAGGAATAGACCAACCTTTTCAGAATGCATGTAACTTTAAGTCCAAGCGTCGTATCGCGATAACGCCTATAATATCCCATAGCCATAAAGCCTATGTAGTGTTTTCGGATACTGATGCAAAAGGCAATTTAAACGTTGCGATTTCTATTATACGTTAGGAATAGACCAACCTTTTCAGAATGCATGTAACTTTAAGTCCAAGCGTCGTATCCCGATAACGCCTATAATATCCCATAGCCATAAAGCCTATGTAGTGTTTTCGGATACTGATGCAAAAGGCAATTTAAACGTTGCGATTGCTATAATACGTTAGGAATAGACCAACCTTTTCAGAATGCATGTAACTTTAAGTCCAAGCGTCGTATCGCGATAACGCCTATAATATCCCATAGCCATAAAGCCTATGTAGTGTTTTCGGATACTGATGCAAAAGGCAATTTAAACGTTGCGATTTCTATTATACGTTAGGAATAGACCAACCTTTTCAGAATGCATGTAACTTTAAGTCCAAGCGTCGTATCGCGATAACGCCTATAATATCCCATAGCCATAAAGCCTATGTAGTGTTTTCGGATACTGATGCAAAAGGCAATTTAAACGTTGCGATTGCTATTATACGTTAGGAATAGACCAACCTTTTCAGAATGCATGTAACTTTAAGTCCAAGCGTCGTATCGCGATAACGCCTATAATATCCCATAGCCATAAAGCCTATGTAGTGTTTTCGGATACTGATGCAAAAGGCAATTTAAACGTTGCGATTGCTATTATACGTTAGGAATAGACCAACCTTTTCAGAATGCATGTAACTAAGTCCACGCGTCGTATCGCGATAACGCCTTTAATATCCCATAGCCATAAAGCCTATGTAGTGTTTTCGGATACTGATGCAAAAGGCAATTTAAACGTTGCGATTGCTATTATACGTTAAGAATAGATCAACCTTTTCAGAATGCATGTAACTTTAAGTCCAAGCGTCGTATCGCGATAACGCCATATCCCATAGCCATAAAGCCTATGAGCAAAACGATATTTGTAGAAAGCTATATTATACCAACAATGTGAGTTGGGAGATTAAACTTCAACAGGAAACGCTTGCACAACACCAGGCAACATCTGGTCACACTACACAGTTAAAAATGGAGTGACCAAATTGAAAAGACCTGTTATTCTTCGCAAGATTGTTCATGTCGTGTGTTTTTCTGCGGATCTATCGTTTCTGGACGCATTTTAAAGTTATAAAATGGAGGCACGGTTATGACGCAATTCTTAGTAACGGTTCTCAGTGTGGGGGGTGCGGTGGGCATAGAAATAGACATGCACGAGACATTCGTCTGAAATACGTAACAAAATATACTTTTCTAGAGCTTTTTGTTTAATCATCTGCGTACTGCGTATCGTAGCCAACTTTATTTCTTTAGAAACTTATTAAAATCTCGTTTAAGTCGCACGTAACTTGGCAAGAATCTTTAGATGTTTCTCTCCTTTCTTTAACTTTCTTCTAAACAGACATGTTTAAAAATAAATTCTGGCAATAACCATAGAATAGTGACAAGCGCTAAAAGTGAAAAAACGTGAACTTACTCCCACTACGCTAAAACCTTGCAAAGTTTAGTGCCGGCGACCCATTTGGTATACTTAAGTATATAAAACGAAGGAAAAAAATGATTGGTCATCTGGGATTGGTTAAAACCCTGATATTGTCTTAAACTTACATTAAACTCCTTTTTGATGGCAGGCATCAGGGCTCCACTAGACAGGATGACACCGTCCACCATGAAGTTGCAACAGAAGGAAGCAATCATGACCACCCAACCCCAGCCACCATCTGGGGGTACGACCTGTAAGGAAATTGAAACTCAGTTTAACATTAAACACAGTGTTACTAGAGTAGAAAAACATGACGCTTTACATTACATGAAAGTTCAAACACTAGAGCTTCTGTAAAACTGACGATGCTGACGATAGTCTAGTAGGTAACCGATACTTTGCAGGAAAACCATAATCATATTACATCTGTCTATGAACCTGTACATTTTGTAGCTATTCCCAAATCGATGAAAGAAAACTTAAACTACGTTCATTCTCATTTTCCTGACCTATGGAGAGCGCCACGCGTCATAGTTGCAGAATATTTTGAACGAAAACATTGAATGGATATCTTTATTTTAATGGCCCTAATATATCAATTGGAGATATTCCAGCAATCGAGGCCTTTGTGAGTGCCACATAATATATGTATTAAGCTGCTGTATTTTCTGTTAAGTAGTGGTTTGTTACATTTGCAGCTATACAGATTACAAAACAGTGGCAGCTTGAAAGGATTCATTTCTAAACTTTTTAATAATAAATAAGACCTGTGTATAGATAGACCAAGCTCATTCATAATGTTAATGGATAATTGAGTGAGATAACACTGTATGACTTATCGTGGCGTTATTGGCAACCTACTCAGTATTATTGCCCGCTTTATTTAGAAAACACAGGGATAGCCTATTGGCATGTCTACCTCATCGATTGCCACTGATTTAAAAAATTAGCAGCAGACTTTACTCAAGAGCGGAAGATACTTCACACAGTCTTCTTTATTGTGGCTCTCTTTCACGTCACCTTTGCCTCTGTTCGCTACGATTTCTTCGTCCACATCAATTATTATAAAGTTCACCATTATCAATATTGATACCAGCTATTTCTATTATTAGTTTATTTGCTTTAATTTTGTCAATCTATCTTTTGGTTTCTATTGCTTGCTTGACGTTTGTAATAATTGTTTTGTCAAGCTTGACAATCATTGACAATTAACGATATCGAGATCAAGGAGGTGCAATATCAATTTGTGGCGCCATGAGCATGAAGGAAGGAGAACCTATGTTAGGACCATAGCCTAGAAAGCAAATTCCTTTGAAGTACTGCTGTCGCCCTCGGTTCAAACGCGGTTTCCGCGTTCTGCCGTGAAACCGTCTAGGCGACGGCATCGTCGCCCGGCGGTGCCATCCGAAAAATAGGCCGGTCCTTGAGTCATAATTTATCCGAGTTTCAGCAAACCCTCAAAGAGACAAAGGCTCTAGAGACGATGTTTGTACTTATATTGTATTAATGTTTTTTCTTTTTGCAATAATCTTATTCGTATATTTATCAGTGTTTACTCAATTACCCATAAACATTATGAATGAGCGATAATTCCCAAGAACTAGAAAGTTTCCTTGACCCCATAACTATGAAGGTCACATGTGAACATGTGACTTGAAGACCTTGATATGTCAAGGGATATGTGATAGCTTGACCGCTGAAGCCACGACGACAGCGTTATCAATTAGCAAATTAATGAACTCTATAGAAAACACTGGATTATGTTAAACATATATTTATTTGTTTACATTAAAAAAGGCTGTTATTATTTTGGAATTTAATTTTTATGCATCGGAATGGAGCTAGTTTGTGGCTTATTTATTAGATTTGATGCGGAAAAGGCATGGTGAGTCTTTAAATTTAAAGTATTGTTCTTCTATTTCTATATAACTAGATCCATTCCGGACCAATTTTTTACAAGTTACTATTTTTATCATTTTGAGGACCTTCTTCTGAATCATCAAGGCACCATTTGCCTTTAATTTGAAATTAAGTTACAAAAACATCAATAATGCAAGATAATCCAGGGGTTATCTTTCAATTTCAGAATCCAGTTCTCCTGTGTGCAGTCCGTTTTAGAAGGCAGATTACAAAAAGATTTAACATGCCAACAAAATGTAGGTTCCCAATACTAGTGTGGCCCAAGCTAACACATCAAGCATTGCTTCAGCTGCTTTCTGTGCAATCTCACTTCTCCTTTGCCAAATTCTTCTAAAAGCCATCGTGATTTGATAAGAGTTCCGTTAAAATAGTTGCAGCAATCAGTTAAACTTTTCAGTTAAAGTAACAGAATCAGTACAGTCATAGTAATTTCAGCAAACGCCAAAGAAATTGTAGCGAGAAGAAACGCGTTAATAACTCGTTCAGCAATCTTACGTATTAATCTGTTTCTTTTTAAATTTTTTTCAAGAGCTGTCATCTTTTTCTAGCTGAGCATCCAAATAAAATCTTCTATATTCGTATCATACCTTGCTGTTATTGATTGGTGATGTTCATTGTAGCCTGATTTTCATTCGTGATCTTCGCAACTACAGACGCTAATACATTCGGATTTTACTTCTATTTCATCTGTCTGGCTTTGGGAAGTTCCTTCAGTTTTAGGTTTACTAATTCGGTCGAAGCCAAACACAACGTAGCAGACGTGGAGACCGACAATTAAAACTATAAATGCATTAACATGTGTAAGTTCTATCATAACCTACTGGCTTGGAAGAACGGGGAGTTCTCGTTTCGCCCCATTTGATATTAGTTTTCACCAAATCTGTTGGCCATGTATATTCAAATTTTTGTGTCACGGTTGTTGACAGTGAAGTTTTCTTGTCATCATTATTTTATTTTATTTTTATTGTTTATGGTGTTTTTATAATCTAATGAGGTTTTAATACGTTTTTAGACGTATGAGGAACAGGGTGTAAAGTTCGCTCATCCTGCATAGAAAAGGGAGGATCCTCCGACCAGACGGGTGTTGTGTCTGGTGGGCAACTGCCGGACGGTTGATGACGGGATGTTGTAAATGTATACATATACAACATCCCGTCATCAACCGTCCGGCAGTTGCAGTTGCAGAGTTTACCGCGCAACTAGCATACATATATGCTAGTTGCGCGGTAAACTCTGCTTGTGCAATGCAGGATTTTGCGTGACGTCAGTGTGACGCGTAGTTCACATGTGACGATGTTGATGCCGCTACACGTTCAAGTTCTTTGCTGTTAACTCAGCGTGGTTTGAGCAGACTCAATTACTTACTCTAATAAACCCAAAGATTCACACTAACCCCTGGAGTATCATATTTCATGGGGTGTAGCAGACTATTGCATATCAAAGAGTAGACCAGGGGGTGCATATACTAAAATAGGGTTCACTATAAGAGATCATGTTTGATGAAGACTTACTAATGCCGCTGCAGGTTCTTCGTCGCTGGTGCGAGAGTCATCTGTGGAGCCCGTTTTGAAGGGCCGTTCGTCCGTCGCGACCCGTTGCTTCATCTTGTTTCAGCCCTGTAATAGATAAAAATAACATAAGTTTCTTGGAACGTGGGTTATGTTATATTACAGTCTAAAATCATACAGTAGTACCTAATGTCTTTCAAAGGCAATGATCGAGTACAGCTAAGTATAAATTGCAGTATAAGGACCACAATCAAAATAAAAATATTTTATTTCACATAAACCTTACTTGTTCTTTTTGAAAAAAAAAAAACGTTTAATTATTGTTCAGTGTTTCAAAAGCCCGCTTTCACTGTAAATAGGTGGAATTCTACATAATTTTCCGCACTTACACTATTAATTAAGAAAAAACTCATTAATAAATAAGCATTTATGGGTGAAATTGTTGTCTAGCGCACTCTCTAGCGAAGTCTAGTGCAAGTTTTGCTTTACGATTATGTCCTAGAATATACGTTTAACTTATGTATTGGTTAACATTTCTACTTGAGAACAAAAGCGTAGATGCATTCTCGTATATTATTAACAAAATGTATGTCTATTAGAACAATAACATATTGTATTTACAACAGGGACCGTACAACCCCGGTTAAGAGTTAAGCCTTTCGAAGGGGTAACCCATTCAATGGGTTACCTATATCATGATGTAACCTATTGAAAGGGTTTTATACTAGAAACCCAGTGAAAGGGTTACATGATATCCCATTCAATGGCTTCTATACCTACTTAGAACCCAGTAAACATGTATTATGTTATTTCGATATCCACCCAGCACGCGTAGCATGACCAATTCTATCTCTATTCTACCCAAGGACCATTTTGGTTACCATTTTACAAAAACCCTATCGAAAACCCTTTCAAAGGAAAGGGTTTCGATAGGGTTTTTCTAAGCAGTTAATCAAAAACCCATACGGTGTGGATAATTTTGAATGGCTAAAATTAAGCCGTTCAAAAGGGTTACCCACACCGTATGGGTTTTATCGAAAACCCTTTCAACGGGTTACCAAAATTTAATTTAAGCCCATAAAGGGTTACCCATATCGTATTGGTTTTTGTTTAACCGCTTAGAAAAACGCTATCGAAAACCTTTTCAATGGGTAACCAAAATGGTGATTTACACATTGATAGAAGTAATTTCATGGGCAAGTGAGAAAACCTATGATATCTAATTATCATGTCCAGGGTTCATCTAATAATTGTCGATGGACTGAGACTTTCGGCTAAAGGCAGTTTTAGGAAAAAAAATGTAAGTATACAAAAACCGGCCAAGCACAATGAAGGGTTCCATAGTTGGGATGAATTTATCCCAAGAACAAAGTTAACATTGTAGTTGAAAAACATGTTCCTTCATACATTCCAACTGCAAATATAATTTTTACACACAATATTTAAATAACCTTATAAAGATTTATTTTAAAACTATAAAAAAAATGTCTGAAATTCTTACAACAAGCCCTTTCATTTGACATGTCACACGGTACAGTTTGCAAAACTTTTTTTTTTTTTCTAATTTCCAATCCAAAAGTGACGCCCATATTCAAAATTAATTTATTTACATTACACGTCCGTGTTTGGTCATTAAAATTCATATACATTATGTACAAAATTTCAACTTAATCGGTTCAGTAGATTTGGAGCAAACTAGCTGTGACAGCGAACAGACAGACACACGAGTGATCCTATAAGGATTCAGTTTTTTTTCCTTTTGAGGAACGGAACACTAAAAACAATTTTAAAACCATCAAAAATGTAGGTAGTTTAGAAAAAAGACCTAGTAGTGGGCACCAATAAAAATTTGTGACAAAAAGAGTGATAAATGGATGTGATTAGAAGACATGATATTATCATGACTCCCAATAATTTGTAGATAAGTACTTCCAGTAACATCGACAGACACGTTGGTTATTCCGCGTATACAACCGGTCAATTTGTGAATTAATAAACACAACTATGCATTTATGAATAAATAAATATAATAATAACTATATTAAAGATAGTTTATTTAAATATATGCGAGTGCGTAGTTGTCTACGCTATCTACGTACAATTCAGTGGATTGACTGCTATTCAAATGCCAAAAACAATGCCTGTTATAGGTACTAATGCAAAAACAGTGTGAGGCGAAGCAGAACCGAGTTACGTCATTAGTTAGTTAGGTGTCTAGTTAGCCAGTAAATATAAGTGATACTTGTGTTATGTATGAGCATGTTTTTCACATAATATTTTATATTGTTTGAAGATTCATAGAGCAGACGCAAAAAATCGCGCGATGTTGCAATTTGACGTGCTATTTCTAATGGTACAGCGCCGAGCAATATTATCAAGCCAAGAGTTTTTGAAAGTTTGCATATAAACTAGGCTTTAAAAAAAAGGGACTTATGGACGAAATACATGAGACTGCATGGATCCTACTCACATATTTAGAGTAGGCTAGATACCACAAGCCGTCCAACCAAGCGTGTTTGTGGACAGCACAAACTTCGGGCATTATTACGACTTCCTATTGCATGTCAAATTAAAAATTGTCAACGCACGTCCACTTCTGAGTTCCTGACGAAGTCTATTAGTTCACAGATGCGCTTAGCGATTGAAATGATTCTGTCTACGTTGAGCACATCACTAAATGGCTGGGGTGACGTCATCGTAGGATTAAAAAAGATGACACGCTCGGTTTTCATACTATCTAATGAACATACGGTATCTAGCCTACTCTAAATCTTTGATCCTACTCCTTACTATCTGGCATCTGGCTCTTGTGATATTGGACCTCCTAGTACAAGAGCCAGGGCTACACAGATGTTTGTGTGTTGAAGTGTAAATAAATACATTTTATTACTATCAGCTGAACGTAAGCTCTAACCTTGTTTGCAAGTAGAATTTTATTAGGAATACAATATATCACATTGAGACAGTTTTGTGCAAACTTTCGCTACTTTCGCTTCTTCTGTATGCCTTAGAGATTCATCGAATATCCGGAAATGTAGACTTGTAATCAAATAATGTAGACCTTCTTTTAATTGCACGCCTCACACACAACTCACACTGAACAGTTCTAGGTCAGTATGTATCGCGACCACGTCTCAACGATCACTGTTCCTCCATGGTCTTGGTTAGTATCGGACACCATACTTAATCGTAGATCCCGCTAAACAAAGGTGCTACTGTCTCATTTCAAGTGCATACTCATGAAAGATCCCGCCGGCCACAAGACACGGCCATCCTGCTTAACACATGTACTCGTGTGTAAATCGGCATTACCAGAGATGTCCCAACGTGCTCTACTCTCGATATGTCGCCTAGTCAAAATGTTCCAACATAAAATTGTTTATTCTCCCAATTATACATGGAATTCATAACAGCAGAGAAGTTTTAAAAACTAGAGACTTGACATTATAAGATAAATATATTTTTAGACAGACCTTGATATATAACACTATTTTTAGTATTATGCGAAACCTGAATGTAGTTTGTTCAGAATAAGGAACTGAATCGATTTAAAGAATTTTTACACCATGTTATATGTTGTGCCAAAAATATTTAAGTGTGATAGAAAATGTTATCAACATTTAATTACTTACAATACAATCGCCGTATGGTTAGGTACCTATTGCCAAATTATTATCAATGAGCGCAAGACGACCCTGGAGGCGCGGGGTCGTCGTTACCATGTTTTTGTACGGACAACCTGGTAACTTATCAACCTTATAACTTAGTGATTTTTCATGGTATAGTTTTAAAATTTTGTACATAGATTCTTTACATAAAATCAAAAATCAAAATATTTTATTTCACATAAACCTACATGGGCACTTATGAAACGTCAGAAGCTAGGTGCACGTAAAAATACTAGACACGTGTTTCGGGTTTCGCATATACTAAAACTAATATTGTATATAACAAAATATACATATACTTATATATATATACGTGTAGTGGTTTCCGTTGGGAAGTGTTTCTGTTTGTCGTCTCGATTCATGTCGTTACAATATTGATTAATATAAATCTTTTTCTCTATGTTTTCTTTCGTCTTTCGTATGAACCCTATTGGTTTTCGTTATTAAACTCCGTTCAAAACAGTCCTTAAGATGTTTTTTCCGTCAAATTTATTGTTGACATGTTTCCGTCTGTGAGGCGTGCAGTTTTGTATTTTAATATTTTTTTTACATTCCTACTGAGACGAACCACGAAGAGATATCAGACATTGACAATGCACTGAAAGATCTATAAATGCTCGTAGAAGATTGTGGAAGGTCAAGACTCAGATTGGACTAGGTATATTAATTACTGAGTGACCTATATTCATTAGACTTCTAAGAGAGACTTTTCATAGGTGTGATTTATATCTTTATTAATTTGAACTCTATATGAAGCATTCTAATTAATATGCGCACTACGTACTAGTTATTATAACAGCTTTGCAAATGAAAACTAGTTTAAAGGCTTCTACATACCAGCGCGACTTGTCGCGCGACGCGACACGGCATAAAGGCCCCGCATGTCGCGGGACGAGCGGTGCCTATGTGTCGCGTCGCGTCGCGCGACAAGTCGCCCCGGTATGTAGAAGCCTTTACCCGCAGTTCGAAAATCGGATTTTTCGATCGTACTCGTTGAAGCTATCGTACTAATTCCATTCTGCTGTTATTTACATAATTATGATAAATGATTTTTATTTCTTTAAGTAGGTTTTACATTACACAATTTGCTTTACATCCTCAAGTTCTACGGCTTATATTTACACTAATTTGAGTTTCATCGTTATTCTCAAGCCACGTGTTTTCATAGTCAATGCGTACACAGTGCAGAATTCAGTTGTTTAAACAATAAAACAATACAAAGACTTCGTAACTCTGTGACGCTCCATATCAATAAATTTAATAGAAACGTGGAAAGAACTGATATTATTCTGAACTAACTATTGTTTATTACCGTTCTTTTTTTTTTAAATAATGGGAACGTTCAAATATATTTACTGATAAAGCAGTAACGCGGAAAAATGCGATTTTCCTTCAACGATTTGCTACTGACCTAACCCAGTCCCCCAATTACCCACTATAACACAAAAATCCCAGATAAAGCTCATGTCTAGTAGCCAACCCACGTACCAGAAAAAAACATCTATTAATAACGAGACTACTTCAAGAGAAACCCACTATTTTCAATGAGTTGCACAGCTGAAATTATATCGTTCGTAATTCCATTGCTGTATTGATACACCGATCCCAGACGGAATCGTATTTACAATGAAAACATTACGCATGGTAAGTGTATGTGAATTGTAATACAGTTTTATTTAAACATTGACCTTGTGCAGACTTTTTTTTTCGTTTAACAAGCGAAATATTTTCAGTAGCTGTGCTTGTGTAGAGGCGACACGATGGGGGTAAAACGTTCGAGGTAAGTAATGCTGAAGTTGAGAAAATATAATACAGATAAGTTTATAAAAACTTATGTTTATCAAACTTCATTATTTCAGGGTATGAGAATAATAGTACTAGGTACTAGCGCAGTGCTCGCAACCGGCGTGCGTGTATGACCACGTAAGTTTGCAAGAGAGTAAACGTAACTATTTCGTTTGCGTTAAAATTTGACCGATAGATCATAATGCTAAGAATAAAAGAGCGAGAATAAAAATATTAACGCAAACGCGCTAGTTACGTTTACTCACTTGCAAACTTACACTCGGGGTACAAATGTATGAAGGTAAACGAAGCAAAAGGTGTATGTAAGGAGCGTAGCAGGTGGCGTTCTATAGTTTCTGCCCATGGGAAGAAGGCGTGAGTTTATGTAGGTATGTATTAGAATAAATAATCATTGCAAGTCTTGTTATATCACTGATAACAGCTCATAGGCCAAAGTATATAACGACGTCTACTAGAATGGCGCTTAATGGATATTTTAAACATGGATCATTTTTACGGACTTCAAAAAAAGCAAGAGGTTATGCATTCAATACGTTTTTATTTTGTTGAGGTTTTTGCGTCGTCTATTCGTGGTGCTTATAGCTGTTATTAAAGCGATAAAATGAGGAGAAAATAGAAGGGAATGCAGACAATGAGTTGAGTACATAAATACCTAACAATTTTGCAACTTAGTGAAGAATTGAAGTATTAAAACACAGGCGTGAGCTCCAATTCTCAGCATCTGTGCATTCTTATATCGATATATGCAATTCGAATGTCTCTAAAGACACCTAAAGGTCAGCCAGTACACCAAATAGTTCGAATTATTATACCTATCACATTAAGCAACACGTGAATTTACTTAGCTCGAACAAAACAAATAATAGGTCGCTCCAATATCCGATATGGGCACGTTCGTTGGTCGACCCGGCTGACACAACTACCTACCAGTGTAAATCATGACCATTGTGCACTGATAACAGTGATAAGAACGGACGTGGCGACCTCAGTGAACGTTACTTAACTGTTTACTTACAAATGTCGGAGCTTCGGGCGTGTTTATCAAGAGTAAGGCCAAGTTTTTACTTGGATGAAAAATTCTGCGCGAAAAGTTTGACTGACTATCCTGAGCAAGCATAAACTCTTGCTAGATTTGGCATAGGGCAGTCAGGCCCTCTGAAATTCCTCGCAGAACATTAGTCACATATGAAAATGCGACCTTAAATGTCATGTTTTTGTTTCCCTAGTGTAATAACGGCCGTATATTATGCTCATTCCTGTTATCTAGTAAAATATGATTTTAGTATACAATATGTGTAGTTAATAGTTGTAAGGTTGATACGTATCATGAGTTCAAGGCAAAGTCGAGAAGGGCATGCGATTAATAGATTTTTATTCTAGAAACTTGACATTTTATTTGCAAAATGTTTCACATCGTGGCCGTATTTTTACTAATAGGCGCATAGTACAGGGAAGCGAATTTATTCTTTAGTTTACTGATGTAATGGTTTACTTATACGTTTTTTTATCGTTACAAACTATATATTATGTTCTTCTTACATAGATTGTGCGTAACTATAAAGAATTTGAACTCATTACCATTACTTTTGTCCGTTAGGTGCCGGACGTAAAGAATAGCACCATCCCATTTCTTCCCGTGGGTGTCGTAAAAGGCGACTAAGGGAATTACTAGAGAATGGGCAGCAGCGTTCTCTATGCATTTTAACACCATACTGCGATCGCCAACCCGCCTGCCAAGCGTGGCCATTATGGCAAACCCCCCCCCTTTAGGGGAGGTCTATGTCCAACCATAGACGTCTTTCGGCTGAAATGATGATGATGATGACCATTACTTTATGAGTAATTATTAGCCAACAAGAACAAAGGACTCAGTGATAGGTTTCGACCTTCATTTGAATGTCCATGTAATGTTATCTAAAACAAAAAGCTCTAATCAAAGCTTTTACGATTTAGTCATAGATAACTAGATAACGTTATCGTTTATCACCTAATATCGCATAATCAGCCTATAATGTTCCCTCTGCTGGGAGACAGGCCACCTCTCCGTGAGAGGAAGTGGGCCATAATCCAACATACGCATGCCCAGTGCGGGTTGGTAGATGTCACATTTCTTTGAATTTTCGGTTCTTGGACATGTCGGTTTCCTCACGATGTTTTCCTTCACCGTTTTGAGAGCAGTAGTGATGAAATTATTTACACAAAGTAAAGCGCCTGCCTGGGTTCGAACCGACGACCTACAAACTCGTAAGTCGGGACCGTTACCACTGGGCTACCACTGCTCTCAACTATTTTTTTTTTTTTTTTAATATATAAGATAATGCATTGCACCCCCACTTTATCAAAGGTGAAAGATTTAACACAAAAATGTGAACGAAATGTTTCAAGCTTTTTCAGCAAAACTTACACTATGAAGATTTCTTTCTGATAAAAGACTCAAGATTCAAGATTCTTTATTTGTGGAAACATGAGTACACATACAGATCATGCAAGTTATTAAATACATTGTAGTTTAAGGACCAGTCATGTTTGGCCTTAGTGGCGTACAAATATTTAAATTTCTGTACCTACCTAAGACCCAAAGACTATGTTGCTAGTCGGTTTTGCGCCACTAAATTTCAAGTAGATTCTACTAGTACTAGTATTTTTGAACTTTTTTTTTTTATTGTTACCCCACACTAGGAATTTCTCCTGTATTGTAGGTGCGTTTACAAACATTTAAACTCACATACACAAGCAGCCAGACCCGAAACAACTACTTGTAGGTCATACAAATAATCGTTCCGTACGGGAATCGAACCCGCGAAACGCAGCGCAGCAGTCAATTGCTTAACCACTGCGCCAACCAATTAATTCAAATGTAAGTTTATAGTTACCATTCCATATTTTAGATAGAAATTGCACACTGGATTTTTGAAGTGAAAACTTCTTTAGGTGCGTTAAGCACTTTTTGGGTGAACACAAATCATAGAACTCGTGTCATAAGATAAGATATTTATTTGCATAAAAATGTGTACACATTATACAATAAAAATATGCATGCAGGATTACAATGAAAAAACCAATGTTCTCCCATACATCGATATACTCCACGGTCAATTTTCCAACTGAAAATGTAAGTTTGTAATCGCAAAAAGTATTTTTTTATGTGATAAAACTACAAATTTACAATTATCGGACTTTTCCTTTACTTGTATTGTAAGACGTTCCTTCTTGCCAAATTTCATAATTCTAGGTTAACGGGAAGTACCCTATAGGTTTTGATTTATTTGCGAGTATCGAAATATGTCGCATAAATCGCCGTATTTTTTTATTGCGTTGACTTAGAAGCTTGATTTTTTTAGGGCTCCGAGGGATCGTTAATTTACGTATTTGATATTAATTTCAATTTGATACCTTCACTCGTTCCTGAGAAAAAGGGTCTTGACAGACTGACTGACAGACAGACGGACAACGAAGTGATCCTAAAAGGGTTCCGTTTTTTCCTTTTGAGGTACGGAACCCTAAAACGTGAGTATTGTGCTTATGCTGCTATATTTTGTTTTTTTGTTTGGCCTGGCATGTGTTCAAAATCAAAATCAAAAGTGATTTATTCAGACTTGTCTGAGGATGCACTTTCCGAACGTTAAAATTACATAAGACAGTCCCCCAAAAACGCCCACCCTTCATCACTTCCTAGTGCTTTAGCTGGGAAAAAGAAATGGCGCAACAAACTCCCCAGCAGCTCCCCAGCAGGATGAGGAGGGAGGAAACGCATATGACTACAAGAGTGATGAATATAAATATGTGAGACCTTGCTCACAGCACAAGTAAAGGAAAAAGTCCGAAAATTGTTAATTTGTAGTTGTAGCACATAAAAAAATACTTTTTTGAGATTAAAAACTTACATTTTCATTTGGAAAATTGACCGTGGCGTATATCGATGTATGGGGGGACATGTTTTTCAACTACAATGTTAAGTTTGTTTTTGGTATAAATTCATCCCAACTACCCTCTCTCGTGTCGGCTTATTGGCGCGAAATGGGGAATTGCCACTATACGAACTGAATCAGTCGGCCTGAACCAGATCGGATGGCGAATCCGGCATAATTGACATCGGCCTAATGTAGGTCAATTGACAGATGAGAGGGTAACCTCTTCTGAACCAGCCTATTTGGCGCGAAAATGGGTGTGCGCCACGAACAAACTGAATCAGTCGGACTGAATCAGACCGATTGGCGAATCCCGCATAATTGAAATCGGCCTCATCGGCCTTATTAAGGCCGCTCGGCGAAAGAGAGGCTACGGAACCCTTCATTGTGCGTGGTCCGACACGCACTTGTTTAAAGTATCCTAAGAGTATCCAACTGGTGATGGTGGTCTCTTCTGTATACATAATAGTACGTAGGCTACTATTGTATTCAGTGAAATAATTGCATATTTGCATAATTATCTATGTGTGTTACGCAACGGCATTGTTTCGGTACAGCCAAACAATAGCCTGACGGTGTATACATAGTAAACAACATCAGTAGGTACAGTGGTACCCAATTGATAAGGCGCGTCGTGAATCTTCGTTCGCACAGAAAAGAAACTATGGCCCCGAAGATTAACGAAAGAATGCTTAAAACTTACAATCAACCTTAGGTCACTATTATAAGGTTCATAATACACTGGAGCTGCTAGCGTGCACTCGATCAGAAGTATGGCGGCTGACAAACATGCCACGCGGCGCGCGCTAACATGGCGGCAGCTGCCGACCAATAGCGGTACAGGAAAAAGAACCGCGGTGCGTGGAGCGTGCCTATTGGTCAATAGCATTTCCCGCACTTTTAAAATTCACCTTCTGCGCAGGTACATCGGTAAGCCATATCAATTGGGTACTACTGTAATACTACTGCCCTTATTTTGAATGGACTTGATATGGAAGACAGTGTTCTGGCATTCTGGCAGATAAACTGATTAAACATGTCATATTCTTAAATAAAAGAAAAGGAAAAAAAGAGTAAGTGCCTGCCTCCATGGGAAAGAGGCGTAAGTTTATACAACATTATTTTTAATCTATGCGAAACCTGAATATAGTTTGTTCAGAATAAGGAACTGAATCGATTTCAATAATTTTTACACCATGTTATATTTTGTCCCAAAAATATTTAAGTGTGATGGAAAATGTTATCACATTTAATTACTTACAATACAATCGCCGTACGGTTAGGTACGTTTAGTTTAGGTTTAGGTATTATCAATGAGCGCAAGACGACCCTGGAGGTGCGGGGGCGCCCGCGCCGTTAGCATGTTTTTGTACGGACAACCCGCGGTAACATAACAACCTTATAACTTTGTGATTTTTCATGATACAGTTTGTAAATTTTATACATAGATTCTTTACATAAAAATACTAGACACGTGTTTCGGGTTTCGCATATACTAAAACTAATATTGTATATTGATAGATAAACCCTATCCGCCTTATTACAAAACAAGATTTATATTTTGACATGGCTTAAACCATGGAGCCAGTTTTTGTAATAAGAACGTAACAGTGATTGAAATACCGTTCTTTATACAAAACTGAAACTTAGTTCGGTAATAAGTTGTCAGTTTTGTGTTTAGGAACTTTACCATAGTCGGAATATAGTTCGAAATTCAATAATAGCTCCATGTTTTAAACCTGGGTCTGAAGATAAAATTTGTTTTGTAATAAGGGGGTATTAGTTTTTGAAAAGCCTGTTAGAAATAAAATAACCCTTAGGTATGTTTCATTACTATTTTCTACCTGGTACTTGTTGACAGGCTTACACTGTCCTCCCATACTTATTAACACTGCAATTTGATAACATTGTAAGAGCCAATTATTTTTAAAAGAGTAACCCTGGAGTTTCTTGCCGGCTTTTCTCCATAGGAAACGACCAATTATTATTGGAACCGTGCACCTAGCTTCTGACGTTCCATACGTGCCCATGTAGGTTTATATGAAAAAAAAGATTTGAGTTTAGTGTTTGTTTTAGAATATTAGAGTGTGGAATTTCTCAATAGTTTGGATAGTGGTCGTATATCGGCAATAGGCTCGTCCCCTATTACATGAGACTTGATAGGATCTATGAAATAACTGGTGAAATGTGAGTGCATACGTACTTATACGTATGGTATAAGTTCGTGTATGCACTCACATTTCGTCAGCTGAACATCTGACAGTACATATAACACTAACAAACTATCAATGAACACGATAGAATCATACAAATTACTAGTACTACTCTTATGATCACTCTCGAGAACATAACCTTATCACGTGACTAGATGGTGCTATCTATTGATAAGAACATGACGCTAACTGGATGGAATATTGATAACGACTGTGTTATGTGACCTTTAGGGGATGCTGTTGAGTTAAGAGCGTTTACGACTTACGGCATTTCATACCAACTTTCAAGCCCTTGTTTTTCGAAATGACTGAACCGATTTTAATGAAACTTCATACGCCAAAGTTTGTATGAAATGCCGTACGTCGTAAACGCACTTAATTAGATTATTTATACACTCTGCTGATCAACTCGTTTGGAGAAGCTTGCTGAAAGTATAGGGCGTTTATAGTTATGAAAAAAAAAAAAACTAAATATTAATGTCATCGCCACTGCCTTTAAAACGGTGAAGGAAACCATCGTGAGGAAACCGGCATGTTCTAGAACCAAAAGTTCGAAGACATGTGACATCTACCAACCCGCACTGGGCCCGCGTGGTGGATTACAAGTTACAGCCCACTCCCTCTCACTGAGAGGAGGCCTATGTTCCAGCAGTGGGAACATTATAACGAAACGAAACTAAAAACGTGCCATTATAGGTACTGTGGAAATAGGGGTAACAAACATTTTCCCTAAAAACTATGTTTTGTATTTAAGAAAAAAGCTGTTTGATTGATTGTTTAGGATTGGTTGATTTAAATCGTATTACTTTTTATACAAAAAAAGGATAACGGTTATGTCATGTGAAGTTTAGGGGATGATGTTGGATTAATTAGGTTATTTAAAAACTCTGCTGATCGACACGTTGGGAAGTACCTATTCTAAAAGACACAAGCCATTTCCTATTCGTTATAAAAAACAATAAAAAAGCAAAGTATTGAAAACCGTGCCATTATACTGTGAAAATAGAAGTATCAAATCTTTTGCCTAAAAACTATCGAGATTATTTTATAAACGTTTAACTTTAATGTATAGCATTAAGTAATGATTAACCAAACATTTCTGACATTTTATTTTCAAGTTTAAAAATAAACCGCTATGTTTTGCATTATATAAGAAAAAAGTTTTTTTTTTAATGTGTACCCATTCAAATACATTCAATTTGGTATCTAGGTTCACGAATCGACCTTTAGCGGCTTTGACATTCGCCTGACCCTACAGTTTACCTACGTAGATATCAGTTGGCAACCGATTAGTGGTATATTCCATTATTACCATCAATATAATGAAAAGTAAAACAATATTGTTTATATTCGCGTGGGGCCCATATCTATAAACATAATACAAATAAAAGCCGCTTTTCGTGTCTATCGTGTGGCCGCGTTGTACTTCTAAACTACACACCGGATTTTCATGCGGTTTTTACCATATTTTAGAGAATTTATTCCGGAAGGCTTATATGTCTATAAAACTTGCATTTAATAAAATAATCTCGATGTTTTGTCAAGCCGTAAAAACCGTGCAAAGCAGGGGCGAGCGCTAGTATTATATAGTTGACGTTAACGGTCAATGCACCGAAGATAGTAACAAATTATTATGCAAAAAAGGAAAACAATACATTTATTATTTATCACTTGTATTTACGGTAAGTTTCCATGTTATGTAATGGAAAATAAAAGCTGTATAGTACGAGATAACCATAATCTAGGATATTAATGTTTACTTACGTACTTTTCAGGAAAGTTAAGCAAAGGGCAGTTTTCTGTCACAGAAAAGAGCTGGGTTTTTAAAAGCATGTTACATTTATATTTATTTACATATTAATATTAAAACCGTGCCTATTTGTGAATGATGGAGGGGTGGTAGGCTTAGGTCTGTATCGTATATAAAGATCGCATGCGCAGTATCAGCATTTAATTTACTGCAAGGTTTATTGTTAAACATCCAGCGTTAAAAGAATACCAAATAAAAATTACTTGGAGAGATAATAGTGGCGTATTATCTTCAGGTTATTACGAACTTAAAAACATAAATCAATTTAGTCATATAAATCTGACGTTATGATTTGCGTACGTTGATATTACATGTATCTGTTCGACCTCTAACTTTTTTAATGAACTGTATGATAAGAGGGGAACTCTGATGATTTATTCTCCAAGATTGAGTATATAAATTGCAGCGGAAAATATTTATTACTGATATCTCTGTTTTGTTAAAGTTCATCGGATTTGCTTTATACATATTTACAATTACATTATATTTAACATAACATCACGCCTGTATGGAGGCATGAGGAACAGTGTAAAGTCACAAATTCTCTACAGAAAAGAGAGGATCCTCCGACCAGACGGGTGTTGTGTCTGGTGGGCTTCTGCCCGACGCGACGGTTCATGTCGGGATGTTGTATACAAGGTGTAACATAAATAACGCACAACCTCTTAGGGGGTCATTGTACTCATCATTACGAACAACTTTTACAATGAGACCAAACCTGTAAAAAAATCAGCTGTTCCTTACATTTTGACGAGTATGAGAACATGGTGTATGGAACAACAGATTTTTTTTCGCGATTTCATATTTGGTCCCATTGTAAAAGTTGTTCGTAATGATGAGTACAATGACCCCCTAAGAGGTTGTGCGTTATTTATGTTACATCTTGTATAAGCCAGTTGCGCGGTAAACTTTGCATGCGCGATGCAGGATTTGTGTGACGTCAGGTCTTTGATGCGTGGTTCGCTTGTGGAGTTGTAGATGCCACCCCGCAGGGTACCCACACCCCGAAGAGTTGGGTAAAGGTGTACCTTTTAGTATCCCCACATTATTTTCGCCAACATAAAGACCCATGCTCGCCTCATAGGGGAGCCTATTTGTCATCAAACGGGCACAAATCCAGACTCCAGGCTGCTACTGAGAAATACCTGATGAAAAACCCAATAACCCTTGGCCCGAGTTGAGAATCGAACCTAGGACCTCGCACTTTGCAATATCGCTTGCGACCTAGAGAGGAGGAGGCTAGACCAACGAGGCAGTAATATTTGTCACTCTTGTAATAAAGAAGTAAACTAAATCTAATCCCACATTAAGATCTTTACGCTAGACTTAATCTTAATCTAGGCTTTAGATACCGAAAACCTTGCCTCAAAGAGATGTCAGCACCTACTGACGGGGTCCGTTAGGGCCAATGCCTGCCAGGGTTGCGAGTTTTTCCGAAAGGGATATCGTGGCCCTGGCACACAGGCAACGGAAGGAACACGGGTGGGTTTTAGTCAGTAAAAGTCTAACACGCCCTCCCGCTCAGCCCAGAGCGGGAGAAGTTATTTGATAATTTCCCAACCAAAAAAAAAAAACAGATACCGAAAACCTTACCATCGTAATTAAAAGCTTTCCATAAAAATCCTATTTGTATGTTTAAAAAACAACAAAATCTTTCAACTGCTGTCCTATGGCAACAAAAATTGGAATGTAGAATACTCGTAGAAACCAACAAAAAATGAATCCTAACGAAAAGCAACAGTTTGCATGACGTTGGTTTGAATTAACCAGTATATATTTGAGGATAAAATGATAAAATGGTAAGGATAACTTACTGTATGATGATGACATAATCTATTTGTCATGTAAACTCAAGTATGGCAATTATCCACTCGTGATTCGGAACAAACAAATACATTACTTAAGGCGCTGACAAGAGGCAAATGATAAAAGTAGGCTTGTCTTAAACCAAAAATTCGCCAAGTCTATATAGTTTGTGGTAGTGGAAAAAATATATGTAATTTTTGACATATTTCTCAGAACTTGGTTGATACCAAAATACGTTTAGAAAAAAAATGTCGATACAAATTAACGGTAAACTAACCCTTTACTTTGAGTTTTAATCCAATATATCTGTATTAAATATCAACGTACGGTTGGTATTTAATTAATAACAAGAACGTCTTATATGTCTGCAGAACTTGGTTACATTTGATTTTCGATAACTAAACTCATTATTAAGTAAATAAATAATTGCTTCATATTTTGCAATAAATTACAAGCGTTGTGTCATGGCGCTTTTCTTTCTTTTGTATGCAGGCTGACAGTTTACCTGTTGTCAGCGTCTTAATGGACGTGGTAGTGACATCATCAAGTATTGCTATATTTATATTCCAAATTTAACAACAGTAATTTAGAAAAAAACTTGATTCTGTCCATTGTGTCGAATAACAATGCGTCATTATTGAATTGCTAATCACCGTAAGTATTCTAAATTGGAACAGTGTTTAGAAATGTACGAAACCAGTTAAAGTTTGCACGCGATAACAAATGGTCGTAAGTCTTGAACTTGACAAGCAATATGACGTTCATAGACAAAATTATGTTAAGCGGCCGGGGCGTAGCATGCGTAGTTCATACAAACGTGATACCAAAATAATTTGTAAATCAAACATATTCTTAAGGTAGTGTATATTTATTTCGATTGGATTACAGAATATCTATGTTCCCATATATATATATATATTGAAAGGACAATGATATAAAGACAAGATATGAAGAATTTAAAATTTCTTTAAAAACTTATTTTTCTCATATTACTCTTATTTAAATCAGTATCCATTCAAAATATATATTAGGGAACCTAGATAATATACTGTATTCCAATCGGAATAAAGACCTTAAGAATATGTTTGATTTAAAAATTATTTTGGTATTACTTTTGTATGAACTACGCATCCATCAGCATCTTAAGGGGACGATAACCGACTTTTAATGATTTTATACTGAAGATCACGTCGAAACGAGTAGTGTTAATGATGTGAAAAGAATATATGATAAATTAGAGCATTTTCTCAATAACTTAATATGTGAATATTTTAGATTATGTTTATAGTGAAATTAATTTGTAAAGTTATGTCTAACGCGGATAAAAAACTGAGAATGGCGCAAAATCTATCAAGCCTATTTTTCTGCAACCTTCACCAATTTAAATATAATTTAATTATTAATCTTTTAGTATACGCGTTTTATTAAAATACCTTTTTTTTTGTGCATAATAAATTAATAATGCGTCAAATTGGGGACAGCGCTCCTTCATGGGCGAGTCCTATTACTGGCTGAACGTACGACGCGTTGCGTGAGCTCAGTACAGAACACGCAAGCTAACCATTCAAGGTCACTGGCATATATCTGCGTCTGAAGTGTATAAGAAGCTACTTCTCGAAAATAGATTACCTACTACCGTTTTAATAATCCCCCCACTCACCTTAGAACAACTTAATCTAAATGCCACACTTCCAGAGACTTAAAAACCAAGTATATAGTTTCAGTACATAAATAATGGCCACTACACAACACTTACACACAAATCACTTGTTTCACGTACGCCAGTTGATCGTTTACTGTGTTAAATAATCTTATGATTATGTTTATATCTCATAATGCTATGTTAATTTTCAAGTTCTATGTCATTTAGCACACCGGTGTAGCAGGTTTTGTAGATCAGGATCCTACAGACCTCATATTAATAGTAGAAAACTACATTTCTTTGGGTAAAAATACTTTTGTATGATTCGCAGGGTAACCAACGCAAGCAAAATCTCCTTGCAAAAAGAATGACGCGGATTGAGAATAAAAGCAACACCAGTAAAAAAGCATCTAAATAAAAACAAAACAGGCCTTTATTTTTGTCTAACTTATTGGCAACCGTGCTGCCAGCATTGAATAATTTGATGCGGGGCCATTAATGCCTTATTATTTCATTGATGTAATTATTAAGGACTGGTGCACTAATATTTCATTTATATACTTACTGTGAATGTATTACCTCATAATTTAATGTTCGTTTGTTTGTTATTTAATTATGAAGTAACTGCTGAAAGAGTATTATAGGAAACATGTAAGTTAAAGGGGTTCACAAAATATTTTTTATAAGAAAATAAAAAAAATCCCAGTAAAAATTAAAATGTAGGATTCTTGCTCCTGTTCTAAGAAACTAAAATAGATACCTAAGTATTTCCCATGCATATTTACATGTCACGTTGCGCTACTTAATAAAATTGCACAATATTGTGAAATATGATATTAAAAAAAACCGATCAAGAGCGAGTCGGACTCGCCCACCGAGGGTTCCGTACGTATACAACATGATGTTGATGATTTTTGAAAAACTGTGCTATTTAGAGACATAGTTTTATTTTTCCTGTAATGTTGTGTGTATAGAATAATTTCAGATTTTTAACTATACAAACTTCGGGGATAAGGGGGGGGGGAACGGTATTTTCTTTTACATTTTTTATCAAAAGTCGGAAACTATGCGATCTAAAAATAAAAGAATAAATGTTTGGGAATGTGCAAACAGCATTCTTTCATATGATATCCCACATGCCCTAGTAGCCCCACTTCAAATTTTTAAGACTTTTCGGTCCCTTTTGCAAAAAAGGTATATTTTTTTAAAATTTCGTTCTTGTTTGCAAAATAGTTGGGCAAACGTCATCTAAAACTATTCTAAATTTCAAGTTGATAGCATAAGTAGTTCTTGAGATATCCAGGTGTGACAGACAGACTTAGTCTCACCATAAGGGTTCCTTTTTACCATTTTGGTACGGAACCCTAAAAATGGTGGTTGCAATTATGTCGTATCTCTATGTATTTTACTGTGTAAGTACATACTGTATAATAAAAAATAAAAATAGATCCAACTTTGTGCAATTTGCGGATTTAATTAAGTTTTATATAATTTAATTATATTATTTTATTTATGCATTTTTTGAGCTTTTTTTTAAATATCATATTTTACAATATTGTGCAAAGTTTTCCATGGACATGTTTGAATTGATTAATGTCTAAAAGAATTAAAAAAAGTTAAACTCAATGAAAAATTAATTAAATACGCATAAATAAATACGACCACGCCCACTCCACGACCTCATTCCACCGGCCCCCTTCTATTATCAGGCATCTAGGCGCACTGCAGTGGGCTAATTGCGTAACACACTATCAGTACGAATCGGTTTCAATTTGACAGTTCAACAACATTCATTGCGTTATTTACGTTGTTGAGCAGACATTTTTTTTAACATATGAAGCAATGATTTAGCAATATACTTCAAAATCATTCCGATTCCGATTCAAACTGTGTTGCGCAATTAGGGTGCTGGTTACCATCCCTTCCTTGTTGCTATTCCACCAATTCGCACTAAGCGTTTCCAAATGACTTTTATAATGCGCACAGCAAAAGAGTAGAATTCTCTACCTGCGTCTGTTGTGTGCTGTGTTTCCGAACGCATACAACCCTAATCTCTTCAAAGTTAGAGTAAACAGGCATCTTCTGGGTAAGCTCACTCCATCGTCGACTTTGTCTCTGTCACTTCTGCCCTAGACTAAGGTCAAGAGCAAACCCATCCTAAATAAAAAAATAAATAAAAAAAAGGTAACAAGAAAACGAAATCTAGCGTCGTAATGTTAGAGCTTTATGGGCTGTAGCGATTAGATAATATTCTGCGTCGTAAGCTAAATGTGTAATAATCATCATCGATGTTGTACTTATACCAACGCGGACACATCTTCATCCAAACATACTTTAATGTTAATCAGTTTGAAAAACGCGAACACGTGATTTTCATTCATGGTCAACCACATCATACAAAAAAATCTTAGTATACAAACTTTTTAGTTCTTAACACATTGTCTGTATGCAAAAAAACTTAGGTAAAACGTGTATCCACAGACACACCTGTATATTTTTATTTAATTTTGGAACGCCACGCTCATCATCAAGCTTTGATTTGATGATTAATAAACATGGACATTAATTTTTAATTAGGAACGTCACGTCCTTCCCACGTGTCCTTCAGCTTTTTGATGATTCAAATTAGGATTAAAATAAACAGGTATAGTAAACATTTTCCCCAAGGTTCGCGGTATTCTTAAAGGACTGCGTAGTACCTACATCAGTAATGAGACCGGTATCGTATAAATCATCGTATGCCAGCTATAAATATTACGAGTCAGTTTCACACAGGCTATAAGCGATGTAGAGCCTTCTATGGCAGCAAAGAATCCTTGTACACAGAAATTATATCGATTATCCGACTGGTTTGATGTCTAGAGCCCTGATCATGCCCTAGATTGCGACGGAGTAAAGTATGTTGGTATTGTAATATGTTATTCGTCGAGGTGAGCAGAGTTAATTGAATAGATATGTTGAGTACATTCCCATGTTTTTACTTTGATTGTAGGAACATAGTTACCGACCAACCAATTGGATTAAATTGATTTAAATAGAACTTAAACCTAAAATCTTGTAATTTCACTCGCTTTTCCGAGTAGTATGTAAGTAAGTACTCCTAAATAATGAACGAGTGTTCATTTCAATATGTTATTGTTTGTGGAGTTTCACTATCTTAACTACGCCAGAATGTGTAGCCGGTCGAAGGCTACATTTTCGTAGCAGAGTATCATTTGTCGAATAGCATTGATTCTCCGTTTCTCATTTAGCTTCTATTGGAATTTGATCTTTTGACCCGAATCTGAATGTTTTTTTTAAAAAGTCTAGAATTAAATTCAAGTCAAAGAAGTTTCTCTCGGCATCAACGAATAGGTAATTCTAATTGAGTTTTATGTCTGCGTAGTGGGTCATGGGTTATGATTCCTAAGTTTTCCTCTGTTAATTTATGAGTCACACGCTATTCGTGTCATCATGCCAAATTGTCTATTGCTGGACAATACCCCCAAAAAACGGAGACAAATTCCATCACTGGGCCAGCGGGTTGGTGACCGCTGGCCATCTAGTCACGCCATTATTCGTGCCAACTTCTGTTTAAAAAACATTACTCTAAATACTCCAGTTTTTTTTTAATCCTCTAAATAGGCTAGAACGAAGAACTATTGAAATCAGTTTCAACTAGACAAAATTATGGAAATTTTTTGGTATTCACACTCAATTGTCATTCAATTACTGTAGACTTAGTTAATAGTCATGAATTATGTTTATATCGTATAAAAAAAGCGTAATAATTGACGTTATTACGGTTATCGATGTCAACGATGACGTATTGAATGCTAGGTCACATTTGACGTCAGATCATTTTCGTCGGATTGCCACCCGAGGTCAAGTGTAGGAGATATTGATCTTGTATTCCTGTGGTATGACAGATATTTTGGTAAGAAGCTAGATATAAAGCTATGGTTAATTAGTGAGCATAGTTGAAATAGGACGTGTAGTCTTAAAACGGGGCATTCAAAATATTCTATAAGCATTTCTTCTGTATCGTAAGGTCGTTAACATACCCAAACACGTGCTGGCCCGGAACAGTTAGTCAAAAGCGACAATAGAGCCATTTTTGGCATCACCCAATACAGTTTTACTGTCACTCTTTGAGTCAGTGAGAGGTGTCGAGGTGACGTAAATGTGCAACCCACACGATGTCCCTCTCACATTCAAGTTTGGTAGCTACAACCGTTGCACACGAATGCAAATTCATATTGACAAAAGTGTCAAAAGTCCTTTTAATATGTGTTTAGTTTTTTTTTGTAAAGGGGTCGTAAATATCTAAAATGCTGTGTATATGTGCGTCTTGACACTGAGCGTGTGTTCAATGCAGCGGTGACGTCGCGTAGAAGCTGCGTAGCCATTATGTTGCGAAGTTCACGCCTACGAGAGGCGTAGTTTACGTCTACGAGATGCGTAGTTCACGTCTACGAGTTGCGTAGCAGAGGCTACGCTACGTAGCAGCGTCTACGATACGTAGCGATATCTACGATACGTAGCAGCGTCTACGCTGCGTATGTGCCTACGCTAGACCAATGTGAGATGTAAAGGCATCCAAAATATATTACACATACAACAAACAATACATTAACATAACAATACAATACAAAACAAAAACCACCGTACTTAACTTACAATGGCCGACGACTGTAGGTGACGTGCATGTCACTGCAGCGTCGTATGTATGGACAGTCGAGTCTGTCAGCTATCATCATCAGTAAGCTACCTTTTGGGGCTGCCGCTCACCGTGCGGACCAGGGGGTCTACTCTCTAAGTCCGTCAACAAAGACACAGGCCCATCCGAAAGCAGTTGATCCGTCAAAACAAGTGCCCATTTAAATTTTTCGGATGGGAAAAACACGTCTGGCGTAGGAACAACTGTCAAATCGTGTTGTCATTCTTTCTTAGGTCGAAACCGAATTAAACTTATGTCCGTAAGTGATACGGAGTAGGAAACACCCGTAACTTCGGCCGATACTACGCTCTTCGTGCTTAGGGAGGTCCCCAGAGACGCGCTCTGTTTACGCATCGTTGCTTAAGGGGACGATAACCGACTTTTAATGATTTTATACTGAAGATCACGTCTAAACGAGTAGTGTTAATGATTTGAAAAAAATAATTGTTAAATTAGAGCATTTTCTCAACAACTTAATATGTGAATATTTGAGATAATGTTCATATTACATAGTGAAATTAATTTGTAAAGTTATGTTATGTCTAACGCAGATAAAAAACTGAGAATGACGAAAAATCTACCAATCGTATTTTTCTGAAACCTTCACCAATTTAAAGATAATTTAATTATTGATCTTTTAGTATACGCGTTTTATTAAAATACGTTTTGTTTTGTGTATAATAAATTAATAATGCGTCAAATTAGGGACAGCGCTCCTTGATGGGCGAGTCCTATTACTGGCTGAACGTGCGACGCGTTGCGTGAGCTTAGTATAGAACACGCAAGCTAACCACTCAAGGTCACTGGCATATATCTGCGTCTTAAAAGCAGTCGACGAAAACATGCCCGAGGCACTACAGTGTTGCGGCAGCCCCATCAGCGTACTGCGGACGTTGTTACATTGAACACGGCGGGCTTTTTGTGCTTGTTGGGTGTAATTCCAACACAGGTCCATTTTATTAAAACTCGTTTTACTTAATAATCCGAGTATTTACGACTTCTAATAATGATGTACAGCTATGATTTTTATATTATTTTTGATAATTATTGAAGATGTTGAATTTGAGCTCTGAATTTTAAAATGTTGTCTTTAAAGATGTCAATACTATTTTTATTTTATACTTCAGTCAGGAAATGAAAGCTTCTATATTTGTTCATAAAAACATAGTTGTGATTTGTAAAATTGCTATGACGCTTAATTATTAAAAAGTTACACGTTTAGAAAAGTCACCATTTGCTCCTTCACCGGATGCAACTGAATACCAGTATTTTACATGGAGCGACTGCCTATCTGACCTCCACAACCCAGTTACTGGGTAAACAACCCCTTGGTAGACTGGTCCGTGTGGGGCCAGACGTAAAGAATAGCACTCAGTGGCGAAAGCACCGTATAATACGATTCCTACCGGCTTCCCTTCGGAAATTCGGAACGCAACTACTCTATCGTTAGTGTTTAATAATGCCAAATGATATAATAACCACATTGTAGGTATTTAATATACCATACAATTAAAACATTACAAAACGCCTACATTACATTTTTTTGTCTTTATATCCCAACAACAAAACATTTTGCTCTAAAATAACTCAGTGAGTTCAATTTTTATACAAAATCGACGCCATGGCGAGTTTATTTTTTATAGAAAAGATTTTTTTTATTCCGGCTTATCTCTCTTATAAAATTACCCTTCGCCACTGGCACTAACCCATTTCTTCCCGTGAGTGTCGTAAAAGGTGACTAAGGGACTAAAAACTAGAGAATGAGCACCAGCGTTCTCTATGCATTTTAACACCATACTGCAATCGCCAACCCGCCTGTCAAGCGTGGCGGTTATGGAAAACCCCCCCTTTGGGGGAGGCCTATGTCCAGCAGTGGACGTCTTTCGGCTGAAATGATGATTATGATGATGATGAGACTGGTTCTCAGACTTCCGTGCTTGTGACGACCCGTAACGACTATCAAAGATCCATGAGAACGACAGCCGGTACCAACGGCTTAACGTGCTCTCCGAGACACGACACGGAGGGGTTTTGGTGTGTGCAGATGGTCACCCATCCACAGACTAACCGCGGCAAACGTAGCTTAACCGGATCGATCGACCCGTGCGACTGTTGTATTACTTAGCCACAAGCATTTAGAAAAGTATGATAAGAAAAACCGGCCAAGTGCGAGTCAGACTCGCGCACGAAGGGTTCCGTACCATTATTTTAAAAATGGCAAAAAAATCGCGTTTGTTGTAAAACAAATATTTAAGGGGGGTCCCCTTAAATATTTGTTTTATTTTAATTTAATTATTTATTTTTAAAGTAAATATATAACTAAATATTCTGTGAATATTTCAAGCGTCTACCTGTTGCCGTTATCAATAGAGAGCAAAAACGAGCAAAAAAATTAAGTTTGCTGTATGGGAGCCCCCTTAAATATTTATTATATTCCGTTACTTAGTATTTGTTGTTTGTTATAGCGGCAACAGAAATACATCACCTGTGAAGATTTCAACTGTCTAGCTATCACGGTCCATGAGATACAGCCTGGTGACAGACGGACAGACAGACACGTTTTACCCTTTGGGTACGGAAACCCTAAAAACAAAACGTGGTTTGAGGCCTCAATATTCTGGTTTTAACTTTTATGACGATACATTGTTAATATATTACAAACGAACTATACATACTTATGTTTATAAATAAATCACTTAATTTTGCAGGAATGTGGTCGAACCGACTTTCCATGCATTCTACGAGATCTTGACTTACGTGAATTCATTAAACAGACTAAATTCATGAGATCGTTTGTCCTTTTCTTTGCAAGGACCAAAGAAAGAGAAAGGATGTTCAAAAAGTGTGTCAATTAGGGAGAGATAAAGTTATGTTGTTATCATTTAAAAAATGATGTCTCTAGTCGCAGGTTACTGAAAATTTATATTTGAACAATTGTGAAATGTCCCTGGTTTCAACTATTGTGGAATTTTTCCGTTCCGACTTGTGTTCGTATTTTTAGTTTTACAACAAACAAGACTATTTCTATGTTGCACGAAAAATATTGATGTAAAACATCTACAACATGTCCCAGAATTAACGCACAACCTCTTAAGGGGTACTCATCATTATGGACAATTTTTACTTTGGGACCAAACCTGAAATCCCGAAAATAAAATCAGCTGTTCCCTACATTTTGATGAGTTAAGCCTTAAGCTGTATTGGTTTTGAAGAATTCCTTCCTCATGAATTGAATAATCTTCTAAATAATTAACAATATAATATAACATAACATATTGTTGATTATTTAGAAGATATTCAATGAATTTGAATTCAATTTGCCCTATGACTATTTCCCCTCCTTTTTTATACACTTGTATAAATTATTATTTTAATTTTAAGTCTATTTAGTTTTAAATTATTTAAATATTTTAGAAATATAATAAGTACATTATACACAATACACATTTATTAATAAATATTTATACATAACATATACTAGTAAAATGTGTAAGGATCGTAGCAGTGGGCCGAGCACGGGCGTGCCCAAAACGTTTGACACAAGACATGATAAAGTATGTCTTGTCACTTTGTACTAGCATTTTAAGACAAAACGGTTTTATCGCTCAAACTGTGATAAAATGTGTGACTCAAGTCTTGTCACAGTAGGCTGTGCTCTGCTCGCCCCTCAGGTGGCGTTCTGTAGAGTCTGCCTACCCCATCGGAAGAAGGCATGAGTTTATGTACGTGTATGTATGTAGCAAATACTAATAATAATCTATTAGTTATTGAAGTACTGACCCATGATTATGACAGGTCATGTGTAGAATAATATTATCAATTTGATAAACTGACTCCCTATTCAAATTAATTCTCATTGCCACGTCACTTGACATTACCTATCTTGTGTCTTTCGGAAAGTTTTGAAATACCATTTCAATATAGCCCTCCTGGGGGTCTACTCCGAAGCGTTTAATCCGAAGTATCGGCCGAATGTTCGGCCGTTTTATAACTTCCATAGTTTCCTTTTTTGACTTTGAATCCTTACCCGACTTACAGTAACATTTTTGACTTTGGCTTATCTCTTTGACTGTCGTTTTTTTTCCTTCGCCGTAGTTAGCCATAGTTAGCCGTAGTGAAGCAACGGCCGAAGATTCGGCCGATACTTCGGATTTATGTTTGAAGTAGACCCCCAGCTCACAAAGGGATAGGCCGAGATGTATAAACGTTACTGATCACGTGGTTTGATTTGTGACGGCATCGACAATGCCACATGCGAACTACGCATCAAAGACCTGACGTCACACAAATCCTGCATCGCGCAAGCAAAGTTTACCACGCGACTGGCATTTAGACAACATCCAACCGTCAGGCAGTTGCTCACCAGACACATACACAACACCCGACTGGTCGGTCGGTGGGTCCTATATCTTGCACTTGTTGAGATAGATAGATAGATACAATACTCTTTAAGATGTACGCCATAAAAATTACAGAATATATAATAAATGTAGACATTTTACAAGGGATGACACAACAGGCGGTCTTATCGCTAAAAGCGATCTTTCAAAGACAATCTTTGCATGGATTCAGTGTGAAGTAGGCACAATACGGCAGGTAGTCTGTGGTGTACCATTTACATATACACATACATACATAAAGCATAAATATTATAAACTTGTTGAGCCTCATCGACATCAATCACACGCACGCGATTGACTGCTGCGCTGCGTGTCGCGACTTCGATTCCCGCACGGAACAAATATTTGTATGACCTACAAGTAGTTGTTCCGGGTCTGGCTGTTTGTGTATGTGAGTTTAAATGTTTGTAAACGCACCCACAACACAGGAGAAATTCCTGGTGTGTGGCACCGATTAAAAAAAAAAAAACGCTTAGTCCAAAATACGTATTAATTAACGTTTACAGATCTCGGCTTCAGAGTTTTGAAGGAATCTTTGGATTCTTTAACCCAAACACGGGTTGGTTGTGGTTTATTTAAGTCACACTTTAGCAACTCTTTTTTTTTTTTTTTTTTTTCCTTCTTGCTTCGCACGGTTTGTGCATTTAGCCAATGTCACGTTTTAGTTCTTGTATAGTATTGATGAAATGAATTTTAAATGCATGATGATGATATCCCCGCCCACTCCCCTTGAGTTTCAGTAAAGATGTGGCACTTTACTGAGACCTCACGCGGACTTCTTGAGAGAACTTGAAGCGAAGTTGCACTGTTTTGTTTCATTTGCCTACACTAATGCACGTTCACAAACACTTAATGGTTAATAATCCATCATTATTACACATTAATATTCGGCTAAACACAAATTTTGGAAAATTAAACAAACTGCTGAACATGACGCTTCACTTTCCCGCCAAGCCGCCTTAGCAACTCTTACGTTCTATTTTGTGGTGCCTAGAACAATCCACAGGCAGTTTTTACGGTTCCGTAGTTAACAAGTCCGTCTGTCTGTCTGTCTGTCCGCGGCTTAGCTTAGACTCTTAGTAATAGAAAGCTGTAATTTGGCATAGATATATACATATATTTATGATGCCGACAAAGTGGTAAAATAACATCTTGAATAAAATAAAATTTGTAGGGAAGTGCACCCTTGCACGTAAAGCGGGGATGATTTTTTTATTTCTCGTCTTTCCCACGAAGTAGAAGATAGTTATAAGTATAACGAATTTAAAAGGAAAATTATCAGGGCAAAGTAGGCTTTACAAGTTAACGAGTAATAGTCGACCAACTTACATTTGCAGTTGGAGAATTGGGTATGTAAAGTAAAAATTAACCTATGCCGATTCCAAAACCATTTCGAGATTTTAAGCTTCTAAGACTTATTTTTCTATTAATAGGTCTTATAATTATAAGATCGTATTTATTTTCACAAAAATACTTAAAATCACTTGACTTTTATTTGACTCTAAATGCCGTCACAAAGCAGCCTGAATTGGAAACTTTCAGTGCCTCTTATCATTAAGTTGTTCTTTATGTGTCAAGTGTCATGTCAACTTCAAACTTACATGAAGCATATAATACTATTCTATTCAGGTATTTAAATACGTAAATAGTGTAGTTTTTCACCAGCGGCGGACAGTACAAGTCGAATCACATCGATGTATCCCCTCAGGCAAACTTAACTTACGTTCATATGATCTTCACAATAAAACAAACGCCGCTCAGACTTGTACTCAACATTTACTTCCTCGCACCATTTCCTTTTTAAGGTTTCTTTTACTAACAATCAATTTGTGTCGGCTATTTGTTGTGTTGTTTCTGATACTTGCCGGTATGAAGCACTTAGCAGAAGTAGTCTTTGAATCCATTCATTTTATTAAGCCATATCTTTAAACTAAAGTACGGAAATCGCTAAAGTATGAAATGTAAACAAATTAATTGTCAAATTTGACAGATTGACTTTACTGAATTTTGGTTTTAAATAAGTGTTAAACGTGGCATAGATCCTAAGCTATTCAGTTGTGCTAGTGACGTCAGTACATACAATACTTTAAAAAAATATATTAAAATAACTACAGCTTGTAAAAACAAAAAGATTAAATTATGTGTTTCAAATACTCTTATCATTAAAATAAAAATATAAAAAACATACCTGAAAAATACTTTACATACCTAATTGCCTAAGACGTATCGATGTATGGGAGAACATGTTTAAAACAAAATCAAAATTTCAAAATTAAAATTAAATATCGTTTTTGGGATAAATTCATCGCAACTACGGAACCCTTCATTGTGGTCTACAATACGTTTTTTTTATATACTACAACGGGTATAGGAAAAATGCCAAAAATGATGATGATGAAATGAATAATATAATCATTTAAACCAAACAATTCATGAAAACCTTCATCGTGATTATACACAAGAATCAACCTTATCAGTTTCATATTTTGAGCGACGTATTTCTTAAAAGTTATCTTGAGTTCACAACCTCTACCATTGCATGTGTTATTCCCGATAAACTAAGATTTAATAAAACTTCAATGTTATTATCTACCAATAACATTTTGTTGATTTAAATGTTTATATATACAGTCAAAGCTGTGGACTCGTCGAAAAACATTGTTGGCCGCAAAATGCACGCACACTAGAATAACACAATGACAGCACAAATACGTGACGCCCCAGTGTAAAGCCGGGTCCTCTGCGCCATAGTTTCATGTTATAAAAACATCTAACATCGTTACCTAACCGATTTGGCCAATTGGCGCCCCCAAATCGGTAAGGTAACGATGTTAGATGTTTATAAAAACACGAAAACATGGCGCAGCGGACCCGGCTTTAGATTATGAAGTTATTATCTACCAATAAGATTTTGTTGATTTAAATATGTCTAGATAGACAGTCAAAGCTGTGAACTCGTCGAAAAAAATTGCGTCCAACTGTTGGCTGCAAAATGCACGCACATTAGAATAACACAATGACAGCACAATGACGTGACGCAAGTGTAAGACGTAGCTGTCACGCACACCAGCCTAGCAAAGTTTAATTGGTCTGCAGCGCGCAACTCTATCTAGAAATATGAATAATCAAAGCAATAAACTTTTTTTTATATAAAGGAATAAAAAATCGGTGCTAATCATCATTTGAGGCTGCATTATTCATTGGAACAACGGGTTTTTCAACAGGTCTTATTTCCAGCAAATTTTCCGTTCACTAAACATATTCGAATGCAAATAGACTGATGCATAAAAAATAGGTAGTACCTACCTAATTTTTTTTAGAAACACATTCAGGGTAAACACGAAACACCGAACATAATAGGGTACGTATTTGACTGTTTTTTTTAATTTATATTTTTGGAAATTAATATTAAAATTAAAGCCACAGTAAAAAAATGTGTTTTATTAATCTAAAAAAATGCCGAAGTTGTATGCATTTTAAAGTCTATTGTAGACAGAGACAGCACTGCTGCGTTCTGACGTCACAACACTGGAACGCCATAGTAATTTCGCGCCATTCAGTACAATGTACGTTTTGCGTGACAAAATATCAAAAGCGTGTAACTTCTCCATTTTTCCACCGATTTTATATATTTTTTTACCAAAACGTATTTGTTTGTACCTAACACTTAAAATAATAAGCATTCATTCATATACAACATTAGTTTTTGTTTATACTAAACCCGAAAAGGGGTCATGGTACTCTTCATTTTGAAAAAAAATAATCTATGGTTCCCTACATTTGTGTTCACTGAAATCGACAAAATGTATGGAACAACTGATTTTTTTTTCGCGATTTCAAGGTTGGCCCCATAGAAAAAGTTGTTCTAAATGATGAGTACAATAACCCCTTTTCGAGTTTAGGTTAAACAAAAACTGATATTGTATATTATTGGTTGCGGTCAAATACCCTATTCTATAATCGTCTATAAAGATGCTGTCATTCGTGGATCTTTGACAGTCATTACGGGTCGTCAGAAGCCCGTAAGTCTGACAACCAATCTTACCAAGGAGTATCGTGTTACCCAGTTACTGGGTTGTGGAGGTCAGATTGGCCGTCGCTCCATGTAAAATACTGGTATTCAGCTGCATCCAGTTAGACTAGAAGCTGACCCCAACACAGTTAGGGAAAGGCAGGCAGATTGAAAGATGAACAGAATTCTGTCAGGTTTCTATTAAAATATTTCTGCTTCAATTTGGCCTGAATATTTATCTGGATAATAAAATGCTAAATTGCATTTATTTATCTTATTATCTATCTTTGTATTGATGTTAATCGTAATATGATGGTATCTAATAGATAGGTACCTGAAGTTATTTATGCACATTGATAATAATATTATTTTTGGAACTACGTCAAAATATCATAAATTAATAAGTGTAAAAGAAATATTTTAAATAACTAAGAGACTTACTAGAGAATGGGCAGCAGCGTTCTCTATGCATTTTTAAAACCATACTGCGATCGCCAACCCACCTGCCAAGCGTGGCGATTATGGCAAATCCCCCCCTATTTGGGGGAGGCCTATGTCCAGCAGTGGACGTCTTTCGGCTGAAATGATGATGATGATGATTGTAGATGGAACATTTTACTGAAAGAAGACATTATTTGAATTTAAAAAACAATTTAAACTGCATTCATCGATATTTAAATAATTACATGGTTGAACCGGAAATCGAACCCGTTACACGAGAAAAATAATCACCCTGTAGCTTCATCATAAGGATTATTTTTTGCTAAATAACATAGTGTCACAAATAAAAGGAAGACCATGAATTTTAACATTTTTAATACAAAATTAATCAATTTATCAAATGCTCAAAATGAGTCCCTACATGTTGAATACAAAGTCGCACTCTTTTGATTATTTCGCTCCCTGTCGATTTTTTGATCTTGTTGTGGTGGATATTTAGAATAATACGTCTAAGTTCTGCTTGTAGCACGTGGACACTTTCATATTGGTTCTTGTAAACTATTTTTTTTACATAATCCCATAAAAAAAAATCTAACGTGGTTAGATCTGGTGATCTCGGCGGCCATCTTATTTGTCCATTTGTCCCGATCCAGGGATGAAAGTGTTCATTGAGATAGTCCCTTGTTCTGTGACTGTTATGAGCCGGAGCCCCCATCTTGCTGAAAAGTAAGGTTTTGTCGTTCTGCAACCGGAAGATTATTTATATCATTTCTCAAAATCTCAAGTATTTCTAAATACCTTTCCGTATTCAAATGCCCTTCGTAAAAATGTACTAAGAGGACCCGGTTTTTTACAATCCCACACAGTTGAAAATCACATAAACAAAAGAATAAAAGTTTGAAAATGGAACACATTTTTTAATTATTTCTTTATAATCAGCCAGCCGCATTGCGATGGACAAAATAATTTACGCGTCTTTCGGCTCGATTTGTTGCATACAACCAGGTACCTACTAATTACGTTCTTTATCATGCACTTAAATTATAATAGGGAAATGATGCGTACTTCTCAAGTGGGTACATTTATTAGTAATAGGTACTTATGATAATGACAGTTGTATGTCCTTACGGCAATGTCAGCTTTTCATTTTTCTGAACAAAATTTCACATCAAATGTTAAAATTCATGGTCTTCCTTTTATTTGTGACACTAAGTTATTTAGCAAAAAATAAATCCTTATAATGAAGCCTAACGATCTGTATGATAAAGCTACAGGATGTTTATTTTTCTCGTGTCCGTTACACGAGAAAAATAATCATCCTGTTCAACCATGTAATTATTTAAATATCTATGAATGCAGTTTAAATTGTTTTTTTAAATATCCAATATATTCTTCTTTCAGTAAAATGTTCCATCTACAATATTCCCTCCATGTGGCATATCCGTGGGACGCCCTGTATATTCCAAAGTTATAATAAAAAATAAAATATATAACAAAATAGCCCGACATAGCCCGAAAGGTTCTAGAGTGGCGACCGCGTACCGGAAGACGAAGAGTTGGAAGGCCTCCTACAAGGTGGACCGATGACCTTGTGAAGGCCGCAGGTATCCTCTGGATGCGGGAAGCACAGAACCGATCGAAGTGGCGGTGCTTAGGGGAGGCCTATGTCCAGCAGTGGACGTCTTTCGGCTGAATTATGATAATAACATCAATAAATAAAAAATAATATAAAAAAAAAATTAATTAATTAAGGTTGTCTGTAGAAGATCACTTTTAGCGATAAGACCGCCCATTGTGTCACCCTATGTAAAATTTAAACATTTATATCTGTAACTTTTATGTCTTGTATTCTATTCTATTCTAATATTATATTATAAATAATATTGTCTGCGTGGTGCCGGACGTAAAGTATGGCACCGCTCCATTTCTTCCCGTGGGTGTCGTAAAAGGCGACTAAGGGACTTACTAGAGAATGGGCAGCAGCGTTCTCTATGCATTTTAACACCATACTGCGATCGCCAACCCGCCTGCCAAGCGTGGCGATTATGGCAAAACCTCCCTTTGGGGGAGGCCTATGTCCAGCAGTGGACGTCTCTCGGCTGTAATGATGATGATGATGATGAAATAATATGCGTATACATGTACACAGGCCGCTGCGCGTCGCCAGTCGGGCGCAATACGTCACATCAGCATGTCGCGGTTAGCATGTCGGTGACGCGGACCCAAAAGTTTTTCCAATAATCGCTCAACGCACCTAAAGTAGTTTTCACTTCAAAAACAGAATTGTTCCAAAAAAAAGACAGTGTTTAAATTCAGTATTCGCCGAAAAACACCAGGAAATAATTATCTGCTTGCGTACAATTAACTGAAATAATCTTAATGAGAAATCTGTGAATAGCTTTTAAATAGCTGTGTAACAAAAAATATTTCCCCTGTCTATCAGTGGCCTGTAATTTAATAAAAATGAATGGTTTTTACTCCCCGTAGAATTTGGCGCCAAACATCACAATGTTTATTCTCAAAGGCTCCGATTTTTTTCCTGTGTCCCACGCTAGGGTCGGTACTTCCCAGAATTAGCGCCACAGATGTTGGTTTGGGGTGGTTTTTTTTTAAGATAATATTTCATGGCTATGAATGAGCGGCCGGCGCTTCTATTTATTTGTCAGCAGGCACGCTCATTCATAGCCACATCGCACTGACCTTTTTTTTTTCCAAAATATGTTTAGGTTATGGGGAATGGAGACCAAAAAATCTACTTCGTTGAATATTACGCATAAAATTTATTACATTACAGCTTCCGTCTCAATTTTTGCAATCATTGTCAAGGCCTGTAATTTGGCAACAAAAACCTATATTTTTTACGTAAAAACGCACGATACATATAATTGTAACGTCATACTCATAATAAAAGTCGAATTTCGAATGAAAAGGCGGACTTTGTATTTGGCGACATGAGACATCAAATGTCAAGGTCAAAGCGATCATAATTCAATCAATTGGTTGAATGATGTATGCGAATTTGAATGGCCATGCGAATTAAATCTTAAGTGGTTTGGTCGAATTTTGATTGCTCCTTTTGATACTTCCTCATTAAATTATTGCGTAGAAGTAGTATCGACCGATAAAAATATAAAATAATTAGAAATATTCATCCTCTTTCTTCATACTATAATTATTATTTATTTACATTGGTTAGAATGGTAGTGCTCTTAAAGAAACTAGGGTAACTTATGATGATGTTTAGAGGTAAAATCCATCATTCATTATTTCAGCCAAAAGACGTCCACTGCTGGACATAGGCCTCCCCCAAGGGGGAAGGGAGGGTTGCCATAATTGCCATGCTTGGCAGGTGGGTTTGCGATCGTATTTTGGTCTTAAAATGCATAGAGAACGCTGCTGCTCATTCTCTAGTAAGTTCCTTAGTCGCCTTTTACGACACCCACGGGAAGAAATAGGATGGTGCTATTCTTTACGTCCGGCACCACAGCGTGCCGCGTGCAGCGGCGCAGTAACATCAATACAGATTATAAATTAAAGTCACTGCGTGTCTATCACGTCTGCGGAGTTTCTCTAGCTATTATATAATTTTATTTGACCCTGTATGCATATAGTAAATTAAAGTCACTTTCTTTGTCTATTTGTGTGATTGCGTTGTTCTCCTAAACAGCGCGACGGATTTTGATGTGATTTTCCCTATATTTTAACGAGTCCAGGTTTATGAAAAAAAAATCTCAATGTTTGGTTGCCAAGTCGTAAAAACCGTGCCAGGAAAGAAAGGCACACAGATATAGTTTTTAACCAGGATTAACAGATAGGATAGTTTTTATCCCAATATTCCCACGGGATCGAAACTTATGCATACCTATTTGAAATGAATAATTTGACTTTGACTTTATTTATATTCCCACGGGATCGTGAGTTCGTGACTTATGCGGGTTCTAAAATAAAACCATGAGTAAAACCCAGATCTTTTTTAACTGTGTAAGTAGAATACAGATTAAGATCAATTCAGCTACTAAAGTACCAGTAATTACTGTTAAATTACACTAATCTATTCGGAAATCCCTAGTTCTACACAAAACGTTCTTTTTATGACATCTGTTGTCTTTAAATTATCCATGATTTGCAGTTTAAAAGTTTCACGCCCGTCATTTCGGTCGTTTAAATCTATCTATACGAGTATATACTAATATTATAAAGCTGAAGAGTTTGTTTGGTTTAACGCACTAATCTCAGAAACTACTGATCCGAATTGAAAATTTATTTTTGTGTTGGATGGTCCATTTATCGAGGAAGGCTATAGGCTATACAAAATCACACTACGACTAAAAGGAACGGAGCATCAATGAAAAATGTTGCAAAAACGGGGGAAAAAAAATCCTTTTGATACCTTCCGTTGCGTAAGCTGCGTAAACGATTAAAGTTACGCAAAAATCATGTATAATGGAATTGTTTCCCTTTAAAAGTTAAAAAAAAAAGTCTGCGACAGCATATGACTATCTTTTAAGGTTGACTCACTATAATCTTTTTATGGTAATCACATTTGTTATAAAATAATGCATTATTAGCGAAGCTGTTTTTATAAACATGATATTAATCCTTATCCCAATAAATACGTTATCCATCACAAGTATTTAATTTTGAACAAAATTGCCTTTGACATCATATGATTCCAATGAATTTTTTATGAGATAATTATCATAGTTTTAAAATAATAATATTATAAATGCGAACGATTGTGAGGAAGGCTGGATGTTTGTTACGCTTTCACGCAAAAACTACTGAACGGATTTAGATGAAATTTGGCACACAGATATAAATGTGAAACCGATAACAGTGAAACCGCGGGGCGCTGCTAAAGAGTTTGTTTGTTAGTTTGAACGCACTCACTCATCTCTTGAACTACCAATGGGATTTGAAAAAATCTTTTTGAATTTGATAGCCTAATTCTTGCGGAAGGCTATAGGATATTTATCATCATACTATGGCCCTTAGAAGCCGAACAATAAGAAAAATGTAGAAAGAATGCTAACTTGCTAAGCGAAAACGAAGTAGTAGAGAGGGCGGGCGCCGCGCCGGGCGGTGCGATGCTACGAGGTGGGTCGAGGGAACAAGAAATTTCACAAGGATGAAGTCGTGGGTAGAAACTATAGACTTTCTTCTTTATAATAAAAACCGGCCAATTGCGAGTCGGACTCGCGCACGAAGGGTTCCGTATCATTGCCCATAAAAAAAAAACTACTTACTAGATCTCGTTCAAACCAATTTTCGGTGGAAGTTTACATGGTAATGTACATCATATATTTTATTTAGTTTTATCATTCTCTTATTTTAGAAGTTACAGGGGGACACAGACACATTTTACCACTTTGGAAGTGTCTCTCGCGCAAACTAGTTTAGAAAAAAATATATATTAGAAACCTCAATATCATTTTTGAAGACCTATCCATAGATAACCCACACGTATAGGTTTAATGAAAAAAATAAAATGAGTTTCAGTTCTAAGTATGGGGAACCCCCAAAATGTATTGTTTTTTTTTTTTTGTGTGAAAATCTTAATGCGGTTCACAGAATACATCTACTTACCAAGTTTCAACAGTATAGTTATTATAGTTTCGGAAAAAAGTGGCTGTGACATACGGACGGACAGACAGACAGACAGACATGACGAATCCATAAGGGTTCCGTTTTTTGCCATTTGGCTACGGAACCCTAAAAATTAAACGCTGTTCGTTGGTAAGCGCAAAACTTGAGAACGGCTGGATCGATTTAGCAATTTTTTTTTGTTTTAAAATGTTCATGTTCAGTAGTCCGATCAATCGACTCCGAAGTGATAATCCGAAGTATCGGCCGAATGTTCGGCCGTTTTTTAACTACGAAAGTTACCTTTTTTGACTTTGAATCCTTACAGACCTTACGACCTCATCTAGTTTTTTTTAAATATGATTGACGTGTAAAAGTGTTGTACAAACACTTTTACACGTCAACCTACTTACAGAAATAATAATAATATCATTTATTTCAGGCGACACAGGCCCATAGAAAAATACCTTAACCTAAACATAGATATTGTATAAACAAAAAAAAAAAACAAAAAAAATAATTTACTCGTATCATCACATTTTTGACTTTGACTTATCTCATTGACAGTCGTTTTTTTTTTTCGCTCTAGTCTGCCACAGTTTGCCGTAGTTAAGAAACGGCCGATACTTCGGATTTATGTTCGGAGTAGACCCCCAGTGGGATTGCGAAACACACTAAGAAAAAAAAAAGAAAGAAAATACGTTTATTTGCGGTAAACATGACGCAAAGAAAGAAAATAGATACAAAAAGAACAAGTAGGGGAAACATATGCGTCACATCCACGCAAAACGGCCACCGCTCAGCATAATGCTGCGACCCTATTCGAGACAGAGCCCCAGCGCTGGTTTTCAGCGATAGCCGGCACTGCCAATCTGAATGATTTAGTACTATATTGCTAATCCATTGCTTCATATCGCAATGATTGTTGCTAATTAAATAAAACCCATTGTTATTGACAGTGAGTTACGCTATTAACCTGCTGGTTTTTATTGAAAGAAAAATTTGAAAAGTTTCCCGGAAAATCTTCAAATTCGGAAAAAACTGAACGTGCTTTTCTGTATGAATTATTGAAATTTGCACAGCACCACGTCAATTGGGTCAGCTAGTTTGGAATATAAATGGTGTTGTTACAAGTTTATTGATTGGCTAACATCAAATGACGTCAAAATCAGTCCTTCACCTCTTTTTAATTTAATTTTTGTTTCGATGGATATTTCTCCATCAAGATGTGCAAGTACAATAAACGAAAGCTAATTTATAAGTAATGTGTTCACCTTATGGCACAGCAGATGACAGACAGCCCTTAAGGCTCCCGCAGACAGGCGCGACGCGACACTAGTAGCACAATTTCTAATGGAAAGTGTCACGCTGCCTGTCGCGCCCGCGATATCGCGCCGGTCTGCACGAGCCTTTATCGTAAGAAGCGAGGTTTTTCATCGCGTTTTTGTGTGGCAAGTTAATTACGGGCAAATTGTCTGACACAATGCTTTAAGCATAATAACTACAAAACAAAAAAGAGGTACTATTATTTGGCAGAATAATTAGGTAATGAATACCCTAATAGACGTTGTTAGACTAGGCTATTTTGCTAATAGTTGTCTTACACGCACATTATTGTAGGATATTTAGGTTTAGTAAATTTTCATGATGCCAACTCGAGAGTTGTCTCTGTCTTACACGCACATTATTGCAGGATATTTAGGTTTATTCAATTTTCATGATGCCAACTCGAGTCTGCCATTAATTTTGCTTAATATCTCAGAAAAGCTATACAGTATATGTTTCACTCCTTTAAAATGTGGAACAAATAAAAAGGCTGTATGTGCAAACCTGAAGAAAGACTGAATTTAGTCAGACTCGATCGGTTCATGAAAAAAGTTCATGAATCTCATCATAACTTAAAAAAAAAAACAGGAGTTTTATTCAACTTTGTCCAGTTGGATTTTTTTTTTGTTACAAAGTTGTTTTGACACAAGGTTCAAAACAACTTGGTTATAAAAAATAAAACACGCACTGTCTTAGTGCAGTCATTTAAAATCTAAGAATTAGGTATATGCAATGATACTGATATGTTATACACTCACAAAACACCCGAAAAAAGTGTTCCGAGCAGCAGCGGCAGCACACATACCGACTTTTCATTAATTTTACATTTCACTACAAGTAAAATGATGGCTTGATAGAAACAACAAGAAAAAAAGAGACAGCTAGTGTTGTCAATTACGCGTGAATGTAAACAAACATTATTCTGGCAACCATTCACTGAATGTTGGCATCACAGATTAACAAATACGTCCCAATTAGGACGTTTTCAAGTCTTCACGATTGCGCGCTCACAACATATCTTCATTATACTTACTTCAGAACCTAAATATTCGCATCACCTCCACGACGGTAGCGAAACGGCGAAGCCATACATTTTTACTGTTATGTAGAATTTGTGAAGTTAGGGTTGGTAGAATTAGGCCGTGTAGATTCAGAAGCTTGGCTCTACATGAGATCTGATATCTTTTTCACAGGGCAAACCTTATGTGGTCGTCTTGGCAACATTTTACATGAAATGTTTTTGGTGGGTCTGTTTATTATCATTGAGTATTTTACCTTATAAAATTATCACATAGGACCGATAATTTTTAATCTACAGCGGTTAGCGGGGTTTTCGAGCATGAGTCACAAATGCACACACACACTGTAAGAATGCAATAAAATCCATAAATAGTGTGATTGTAGTCCTTTAGTAGTGGCAGGTCAGTAGTTTATTACTTCGATTTGATTGTTGCGTGTGGGTTTTAAATACTCGGGGAAAAACAGTTGAATATATATAATAGTCTACTTTTATTTGGAGATTGATTTTTGTTCGGTCGGTGCAAACAGCAGAATTAAAGGTGCTCTTTCGAAGCCGACCGCAACCGCAAACCGCAGCGGCAAAGCCGCCAAATCGTTACGATAGACTGCAGCGACACTATTGGTTTCTATGTAAATCTATGAAAGTGCTTCCGTAAAGGGCGACGTTGCCGTATGTCGTCGTTTTCATAATTTGTGGTTGCGGTCGCCTTCGGAAGAGCACCTTTATGCAGACTTTTTGACGGTGTTCGTTGGTAAATTCCTAGTAAGTACTTACAGTTTTCGAGGCAGCAAACTATAACAACTCAACTTTTGGCGACAATAATGCGTGTTAGAGTTGGCTATCCTCAAAACCTCTACATTTGAGCCTCATCGCATTATTTCGTAAGATGCTAATATTTAAAATACATATAAGTAAGTCTGCCGTGAAGACATGTGACATCTACCAACCCGCTGGGCCCGCGTGGTGGATTACGGCCCACTCCGTCTCACAGAGAGGAGGCCTGTGTCCCAGCAGTGGGAACATTATAGGCTGATTACTTTATGTTATAAGTCTGCGGATACGTTGAGGTCGTATGCGGGTCATTAGACTAGTTGCAAATAGACGTGTGTGGTCAAGAATTAAAGGTTTAAGATAAGAAACCATGCGACTAATACCGTAATGGACAAAGTGTGCGTATGATTTGTAAACACGTTGGATTCTGGGATAAGTAAGTTTGTCGAAGATACTTTTAAGTAAATAAGGAACGTTTATTCTTTAAAGGTTTTTTTTAAAACTGTGTCATAATAATATGGAGGAAACAATCGGCAAACGGGTAAAAATTAACAGTGAATCAGTTTCAAAATTTTGCTTATCTTTTTAGGACAGTTTATTATCATCATAACTCAAGTAAATATTTAACTACTTACTTATGCACCAGCATGAGACTAATAGGGATTTTTAATAATGTAGGTACTGGCATAAGTACCTACATATTTAATTTAATATTTCAATTTAATAAAAATTAAAATATATGAGAGATTTTAGGCGGAGGCATTCAGTTTGTTCAACTCACGTGATATGTCGAGTGAATATCCTCATTAACTTATTTTAACATGTGTAAGTTATCCTGTTAAAGTCATAAACAAGCGACTGGCATTGAGAATGAGTATGTGGTGCCACGTTTATGGTTCAACTTATTTTACACAAATGCGTAACACATTTAGGCCACTTTTTAAAAGTGTCGCCGCGAGAGACTTATTTGTCTACAATGATTCATACTCGAATCTGCGAATCGTAAAAATGTTTAAAACGTTATGTTATTCTTACAAAAATACATGTGTATCTTTCGTCACTAAGGTCTAGTTTGGTCGCGCCCACAAGCTTTATAACATCGCGGTTTAGCACGTTCACAACAAAAAAACTAGTTTATTTTTTTTAATTCATGGTCGCGTTCGTGCTACCAGCAGATTTTTAATCTGCGGCACCCGCATGATAATGTTACAACGACTGACCACTGGCTGGTTATACAAATGTTATAATTTTAATGTTGTCCAGCGTCCTGTTTTATTTATTAGGTTTTATTTAAAGATGAAATGCTGTAAAGACATCCGTTTATTTACAAACGTTGCAGTTAAGTAATGATTAGCGATTACTTCATATCCATAATTTTTTGATGAATAATGTCTCTTAATTTTAAGCAATGTTCCTCCGAAGCGATAATCCGAAGTATCGGCCGAATGTTCGGCCGTTTTATAACTTCCAAAGTTTCCTTTTTTGACTTTGAATCCTTACCAGACTTCAAGTCACAATTTTGACTTTGGCTTATCTCTTTGACTGTCGTTTTTTTGTCGCCCTAGTCAGCCATAGTTAGCCGTAGTCAAGAAACGGCCGAACATTCGGCCGATTTTTCCGATTTATGTTTGGAGTAGACCCCCAGGATGTCTTGAATTGGAAGATTCCTATTTTGAAAGAAAACACTAACAGATTATAATTCTGAAAAATGTTTGTCCCAAATCTGAAAAAGTTTGCAACAATTTAAAAAAAAACGAAATATCAGGAAGATTTTTATTGCATTTACATTCTTTGTATATTTTCTAAAAGTGAACAAACCAAATGCAACAAGTTTTGTTAAATCAACAAGCGCGGATTAACAATGGCGTTGAAACTTTCTCTGTTTTCAGACTAGTGTATTACAAAAGTTCGTTGACTTGTTAGGTAACTGCAAAATTTTATTGCGTCTTCTTAATTAATAAATTAATTAGTAGAAGAGGCAAAGACTAAAGACAACTTGAAGATTACGTTTTGCGTGTTATTTATTTATTTTCCTTTCGACCTAAAACTTTTTTTTTTTTTTTTATGTATGGCATCTCGTAGGTGGCCTTGAGAGGCCGTGACTACTTAACCGGATTTGCCTGTGTCTGCCTTAAGGTGTGAGCTTAAAGCCTCCAGCCAGGGCGTAAAATATATATTAAAACTAAACGACTGCGCACTAAGGGCACCCCCTGTGGGGTACGGACCTCGGCTTAGGGCGTCGTTAGGGATCACAAATTTTTGGGGACGGGCTGGATCAAAGTTTAGATCATGATTATTATCAGGGGTTACTATTAATACTACGGCGCACTCAGCCTCGGCGCGGGCGACTGGCGCATCGACGTGCAAGGGATGGGGGGGACATTTTAGTCGGGAAGTTCGCGTGGTACCTCGGCGGCGAGGACGGAATGTCGGTTTGAGATTTATTATGATTGAACTGCGTTCTTTATAGCTGTACCTGAAGCTATGTACCTACTTACTTAGTGTGCAAGCGCACGCAAAACACCCATCCTAGTCCATCATAATAAATAATATTTATTTCTGCACAAGTAAAGGATGTAATTATTTATTTACTTAAACGTTATTGTTTCCCGACACAAGTTTCCATTTTTAATAACAACGTTTTACACAAGTAGCATATTAAAATTCAAAGACTGTGCAATTTGAAATGTGTTAAGTTTATCTTTCCTGGGTTTCTCTATTATTAGACATGGATACAAAACTTAACCAAGTTAGTTGTGACATTTTGGTATAGCATTGATTATACAGTCTTGTTATTTCTAAAATCTATTTCCTTTAGGTATTATTCCATCGTTTACAAACATTTGAATTACGTGACTGAATTCTTGTTAATCTACTTCTTTAAAGTGAACGAACTCATTAGGTATGCGTTTAGATTATGTACAAACCAATCAACATTTATTTTCTTTGTATGGTTAATTAAGATAATAAATTACATTGTGCTCTTATTTCTGTGCTGTGTGTAGTAAGACTTAAGTAAGTACATACTTAGGTACATACTGTTTTTTATCGGGGCCGTCTCGTCGTATCTTGTTTGAGGAAATTCATTAACGAAGCAAAATAGCGTATCATAATAATAATGAATAAGTTATTATTTATTTAATTTTTACAGTGTGTATTCAATTTTCAATAGCAGGAGCATCTTGATTTGATATACACATCAGCTAATGATAATATTACCTACGGGTAATAATAACATTAGCTGAGGTATTAGAGAGGTATAGGTATTAGGTATTATTCTTATTATTTTTATTATTATGTTATTATTATTATTTTTTATTATTATTTATTATTATTATTATTGTATTATCTACCAGAGGTATTTTATGCCTTTTTCAGGCACCAATATCTCACAATTTTTTTTAGATTAAGCATTTTCAAAACAACATTTGTGATAAAAAAAAAATATTAGCTACGGGATTTTGTGATTGCGAAAACAATAGCCCATTACGATTAATTAATGTTAATTATGTAGGTTTCGGTGGTGACATAATAATTTGTCACTATATTTTTATTGTACTATTTGGCAGTGCTCCTATTTATTTAAGAGCATTATAAAAATGTATATTTTTTCTGCGAGAAATTATGTCGCAATGAAATCTAATTCTTATGTTTAAACATTTTTATAACATTCTCCTGTAACATGAGAATGTAGTTTATATTATAGGTGTGAACGCACCGTGAACCAAAAATAGTTGCGGCCGCGCATCCTAGCGTTCTTGTGTTAAAAATAAAGCTGAGACTAGGACTAGCCTTACGAGATGTCACTCACCTATGGTCACGTGAATCAGGATACGAAAGCGCACAATTTCACACCAATATACTCCAATCTTTAAACGGACCTTGACCAATTCGAATTATTTGGAATGCTCCGTAACGCCGGTTAATTTACATCCACACGAATGCGTCCAAACACTCACTCCCGCGCTTTTTAGTTTATTTTTTAAACACGTCAAGTTTATTTAAACTGGAATTAAATTCCTTTGGCACATTTGTTTTAAGTAATTCTTATTTTTATTTATTGATGCCCGCAATTTATTATCGAACGCGTTGACGCGTGCCTCCGTCACCGGTTGCGAGTACACTAAACGGCGGCGTTCGCTCGCAGCCATGTTTAAAAGCACATGCCAGTTTAGTTCAGAAAAAAAAGTAGAATTTCAGCGTGGAGTTGTACATTGTTTACAGTAAATTGTGATAGGTTATGTACGAGTGTACAAGAATTGGCGTTTATCGCATTCGTAAAAAAGTAACATTACTGAAAATACATCATTCTGAAAGAAATGAAGCTTTATTTTTCATTCAGAATTCTGATTTATCGATACCTACCAACGCAACTTTGACATTCTTACCGCGTTAAGGCTTCTACATACCGGCGCGACCAGTCGCGCCGGTATGTAGAAGCCTTTAACCTTCATAACAAAATGAGTTCCAAATAATGAATACTTTCCCGTGACATTACATAAACTATAAACATCGTAGAGTCGAAAATTTAATTCTGATGTTGCTTAAAGGCTTCTACATACCGGGGCGACTTGTCGCGCGACGCGACGCGACTCAAAGGCACCGCTCGTCCCGCGACACGCGGGGCCTTTGTGCCGTGTCGCGTCGCGCGACAAGTCGCGCTGGTATGTTGAAGCCTTAACTCTTATCAGTCTCCTACCTACAAAAATACAACAAAATATTTATATTTTTAGAGGCGCTCCTATCAATAATATTATCTATCAACTAGTGGAAAATATTTAGTGCTAGTGGTTTTCGTTATCGGAGCGGAACTTGATAAGTTACAAAAAAGGATAATTTAAATTAAAGCTACACAAGGCAAGCCACGCTGTTGAAATTAATAGACTTTTATGTTGAAATAATTGTCTATTCTTGTATGAAGTGTACATAGTGGAAACATTTGATTGTGTTTAAATAATAAAAGATCCTTCTAATTAATTAGTTCTATGTTGTTTTCCTTCGGTTTAATTTTTTTGTGGGTTTTCGCAAAACTGAAGCAAATAGCGTAGCTCGCTATTTGCTTCAGTTTGCCTTAAGGCTTCTACATACCAGCGCGACTTGTCGCGCGACGCGACACGGCACAAAGGCCCCGCGTGTCGCGGTACGAGCGGTGCCTTTGTGTCGCATCGCGTCGCGCGACAAGTCGCCCCGGTATGTAGAAGCCTTTACTTACTTTTGGCAAAAAAACCGCCTAAGTGCGTGGGATACGCACAATCAAGGGTTCCGTAGTTGGGATGAATTTATCCCAAGAACAAACTTAACATTGTAGTTGAAAAACATGTTATTCCATACATTCCAACCGCAAATGTAAATTTGTATGCACAATATTGAGAGATTTACCATGTTATTTTAACACCAGAGGCTTATTATAGGTTTTCCTGTAACCTATAAGTAAATAATTATTTTTCATCTATTTTCTTAAATAGTTTAAAACTATTTCATTTAAAATTATAAAAACAAAAATATTTGATATGTAACACGGTAAAGTATGCAAACGTTTTTCTTTAATTTTCTAATGTTCCCCCTTAAAGTGACCCTCATATTCAAAATTCATTTATTTACGTCACAAGTCCGTGTTTGGGTCACAGAAATTACCAAATTTCAGGAAATGGGCTGTGACCTGTGACAGACGGATGGACAAACACAGACATACAGACACACGAGTGATTCTATAAGAGTTCCGTTTTTTTCCTTTTAAGGTACGGAACCCTAAAAGTATTTCTTATCTTCAATAATTCAAGCGTAGTTATAACTAAGTTGTATCAATCCACGAGTACGTAAGCATAAATTAACACAATAATATTTAAAGTTTGAGTGATAAGACGCTACGAAAAGAATTACGTATAAAAGCGTTAAATTATTATGTTATCTAACTAGAGACTAACTGCTATCTAAGATAGCATTCTTGGAAGCCTGGCTGCGATGTATTCGCGGACGAATGGAAGAATCTTGTCAGTATGTCTGGAGTATTGTGCGATGAGCGTTGATGCTGTTGACGTTGACGTTAAAGTATACAATACTTTAAATTATAGAATTTGTCTCTAACCACAGGTTTAAGGGTCGGGTAAACGCCGTTGACCTTGGCCATATAAATGCGCGTCGCACTCACGCCACCGCGCCGCGCCGCGATGCACTGCGCCTTGGTGCCGTTCGGTTTCAAAGGGAATATTTATTTCTAGTAACTAAAATTTGAATATTAAAAAAAAACACATATAATTATAGATATTAACATAGTCTGTTCATACAAAAAAAACATGAAAATATCTTAAGTAGTTAGAAAGTAATATCGTTTTTTATGCTTTGAGTAGACATTTCTTCCTGAATTTATTTCATAAACAACAAAACAATACTTAAACATGCACATAAATAATTAATGTGTACGCGTTCTAGTTTAACATACATTTTTGCATAACTTACTAACATTATTTGAAGGTAATAACAAATTTAAAAGTCATTTAACTGCGCCTTAACTAAAATGTAATTGAGCGTGGCCGTTTTGTGTTAAATAAATAAATAGTAATGACTTATAATGCCGGCATCATCTTTACCTATACGTAGTTGTCTGTTCTTTGCTTCTTGTCTGTTTGTTTATATGTGTTCTTATATGGTTAAATAAATTTTATTTTTTTATTTTTCACTTTTTAGTGGGTCAGTTTGCAATTTATCTTAGTTACAATAGCCTAATGTCAACTGCTCATTACCTTTTACAAAATATTGTTTTTCCCGATGCAGGGGCGTTAATAGTTCAGGAGTTCTCCTGGTAAGAACCAGGAGGACTGGAACTGATGGTGACTTCACCATATGCATTGTGACAAGCATAAATTGCTTTGCCCATATCAATGTCTCTAATCGAATCGCAACAGTGAAATACTTATTATTAAGTAGTTTCGGTGGCTATCTGTCGGTCTTCATCATCAGTTCCGCTTCACCAAATGGTGCTTTCCGAGTGCAAATGCATGAGTTACTATAAAAAATACTGAAATCGGTATAGGTGTGCCTATAAAATTTGAGGATTGCCCTCGATTTCCATGGAATCCTCTCATTACATTCTGATTTGATGACAATGGAACCACCTCGAGAGCATACCCATTCAAACAAAAAAATAATGTTTGAAATCGGTCCACAATTGACGGAGCAATCGGTGAACAAACATAAAAAAAAAGAAACATACAGCCGAACATATAACCTCCTCCTGTTTGGAAGTCGGTTAAAAATAAATGCGTTACTTACAGCAGTCGTTTTCCTGTTTTTGGTTATCATCGTAATTAAAACATGCCTGCCTCGTTGATGTAGTGATCGCATCCGCTACTGCTAAGCATGAGGTCCTGGGTTCGATTCCCAGGTCGATCAAAGTGTTTTTGGGTTTTTCTATCAGGAATTTCTCAGGAGCAGCCTGGAGTCTGGAGTTGCGCTTGGTTGATGGGAATCTAGTCTGCTATTTTTATAAATTCAGTCATTCCAACACGATCCCAATGTCATGCTATTGTCATTTTGCTAAAAGTTCGTAATCTGCTAAATTCATAATGGTCGATCATTGGTCGGTCAATGTTCTCGTAATATTATTGTGTTATTATAATGGCATTGTCGTATTGCCATTATTATAAAACCCATTAGTAGAAATGTCATTCATTTGTCATTATGTAACGAGATTACCAATAAATGCAATTGCTTTCAATGTAGTGTCAGTGGCCGACCATTGGAAAGTCATAATGACGCCATTATAATAGTAGATTACCAAACTTGTCAAAATCAACAATTATGTAATCAATGATCGACCATTCTGACACTATTATAATAGCAGACTTGAGGCGCAGGGGCCCAAGTCTGCTATTTTTATAAATTCAGTCATTCCAACACGACCCCATTGTCATGCCATTGTCATTTTGCTAAAAGTTCGTAATCTGCTAAATTCACAATGGTCGATCATTGGTCGGTCAATGTTCTCGTAATAGAATTGTGTTACGAGTATTATAATGGCATTGTCGCATTGCCATTATTATAAAACCCATTCGTAGAAATGTCATTTATTTGTCAACTTGCATTTATTGGTAGAAGAAATTGCATTTATTGGTACGAGATTACCAATAAATGCAATTTCTTTCAATGTAATGTCAGTGGCCGACCATTGGAAAGTCATAATGACGCCATTATAATAGTAGATTACCAAACTTGTCAAAATCAACAATTATGAAATCAATGATCGACCATTCTGACACTATTGTAATAGCAGACTTGAGGCCCAGGGGCCCAAGTCTGCTATTTTTATAAAGTCAGTCATTCCAACACGACCCCATTGTCATGCCATTGTCATTTTGCTAAAAGTTCGTAATCTGCTAAATTCACAATGGTCGATCATTGGTCGGTCAATGTTCTCGTAATAGAATTGTGTTACGAGTATTATAATGGCATTGTCGCATTGCCATTATTATAAAACCCATTCGTAGAAATGTCATTTATATGTCAACTTTCATTTATTAATTTAACTGACATAGAGACAGCCCGTTTAGTGTGCTTTAGCTATTTTCATAGTGTAATGTCGTACGGTATTCTGTTATGGGGAAATGCTGCCGACATTCAGACTATCTTTGTTTTGCAGAAAAGAGCTGTTCGATCAATTTATAAATTAAGTCCAAGACACTCTCTCAGAGAGAAATTTAAGGAGATTAATGTAATGACTGTGCCTTCTCAGTATATTTTTGAAAATCTATTATATGCCCATAAAAATATAAAATTATTTAAAAAATACAGTGATATCCATAATATAAATACTAGGAACAAACACAAATTTGTTGTACCTACAACAAGGCTCAAGAAAATAGGTGGCTCGTTTCGATGTCAATGTATACGCTTTTATAATAAACTTCCAAGCCACGTTCAAGATCTAAGCCTTAATAAATTCAAATCATTCATTAAACGTAAGTTGTGCCAGAAAGCCTTTTATACTGTTAAAGATTATATTGAGGACAAAAAGGCTTGGGATTGAGCTGCTCCAATTTTTGTACATATTGAGGTAGTTTATTTTTATTGTTTTTTTTTTTGTTTTTGCTAACTTTATTATTTTATAAACAGCGACATTTAATTATTATTTTATACACAATGACATGAATATTTACTTGTAAAGTATTATATTATTTTAATTATTGTGAATGTGAAGACTATGTGGGTTATTGCATAATATTTTTTTTCCCTTTTATTCTCAGTTAGTGTTAATCATGGTCTGGCAGTTTGAGTCATATAAGTGGCCTACCCAAATGTCCTTTCTTTGGTATTGATCGTCGCATCGTTGAGCTCCTTAAATTCTGAGTAGAGCTGCACGATTACTGACTGCGTGCACTGACTGGTCAGGTCCACTCAACCTGTGTGGTTCTTTCCTCAAAAGACCATTTCAGACACCAATCTACATGGTCTTGACTTTAAAAGAGACTATGACCTCTGAGTTTGTTTCGGCCTTTCTTCTCAGAGTAGTCAGATAGGAAACGCCGACCTCATCTAGTTTTTAAAATATGATTGACGTGTAAAAGTGTTTGTACAAACCTACTTACAGAAATAAAATCATTTATCATTTATTGGTAGAAGAAATTGCATTTATTGGTACGAGATTACCAATAAATGCAATTTCTTTCAATGTAATGTCAGTGGCCGACCATTGGAAAGTCATAATGACGCCATTTTATTAGTATATTACCAAACTTATCAAAATCAACAATTATGAAATCAATGATCGACCATTCTGACACTATTGTAATAGCAGACTTGAGGCCCTGGTGAATTGTGGATGTTCTAATGGTACACCTCTGCCGAACCCTTCGGAGAATACAAACGTGATGTTATGTTATAAAAAAACATTCGCGGTTTTATAACGAAAATTGGATTGCTCGGTTAAAATCCGTCTTCAAATGCTACTGCATTAAGGATCATTTACACGAGGCCAATTGGGTATGTAAAGTAAAAATTAACCTATGCCGATTCCAAAACCATTTCGAGATTTTAAGCTTCTAAGACTTATTTTTCTATTAATAGGTCTTAAAATTATAAGATCGTATTTATTTTCACAAAAATACTTAAAATCACTTGACTTTTATTTGACCTCTAAATGACGTCACAAAGCAGCCTGAATTGGAAAGTTTCAGTGCCTCTTGTAATTAAGTTGTTCTTTATGTGTCAAGTGTCATGCCAACGTCAAATTTAAGATAAGATAAGATAATATATTTATTTGCATAAACATGTGTACACATACAATAGTAGAGATATGCATGCAGGATTACAAAGAAAAAAATAAGTTCAGACATGTTTGCCAATTATTAAGGCGTACAAATGTAATAGTTAAGATTATTAATAATTGATTTCAAGTCAATATCAATAAATTAAAGTGAATTCAGCATAAAATGTCAACAGTAAATAAAAAATAATTCACAAATCATAAAATATCTAAAAGTCTGTGTCAAAAAAAAAAATATAAAATAAAAAATTAAAAAATGCTTCAGTCAGATTTTGCTGATATTATAGTACCTATACTTGACCTATACCTAATTATTATAGAATTTTATCATAAAGTCAAATTAGAATTACTTAAAACAATTATTCAGATAATATTAAATATATTTATTTAATACATAATGTCAAAATTTATCTGTTAAAAAATCTGAGATACTATAATAACATTTTTCACATAGCATTGTTTTTAATTTTTGCTTAAACAAATTAACATTACATTTTTTTAGGTCCTTAGGCAATTTATTATAAACGACAGGTGCCATATGAAAAATACTCTTATACATTAAGGCAGTATTCGTTTGACGAACACAAAGACGACTTTCATCTCTTTGCGTACGATTGTATGCTTCAGAAGCAAGCACAAAACGTTCAGGATTTTGTTTCACGAAGACAGCTACTTCAAATATATACAGTGATGGCAATGGTAAGATGTTGTACTTTTTAAAGAAAGGTACACAACTTTCGGTAGATTTTAAACCGAACATAGCCCTAACGCACCGTTTCTGTGCCTTAAAGACAAGATCTTTGTTAGTGGAGTTGCCCCAAAAAATTATGCCATATCTGAGTATAGACGCCACAAGCCCATGATATGCAGTTATGAGTGTTTTGGAATTCATTTTATATGCAAGTTCATGTAGGGCGTAAGCTGATCGACTCACTCGCTTGCACAATATTTCAATATGTGGTTACATGAACCACTTATTATTATTCTATTCAGATAGGTAAATATGTAATAGTGTAGTTTTTCACTAGCGGCGGACAGTACAAGTCAAATCAAATCGATGTATCGCCTCAGGAAAACTTAACTTACGTTAAAATGATCTTCACAATAAAACAGTCGCCACCCAGACTTGTACTAAACATTTACTTCCTCGCACCATTTCCTTTTTAAGGTTTCTTTTACTAACAATCAATTTGTGTCGGCTATTTGTTGTGGTGTTTATACTTGATGGTATGAAGCACTTAGCAGAAGTAGTCTTTGAATCCATTCATTTTATTAATAAGCCATAACTTTAAACTAAAGTAATTACGGAAATCGCTAAAGTATGAAATGTAAACCAATAAATTGTCAAATTTGACAGTTTGTCTTTACTGAATTTTGGTTTTAAATAAGTGTTAAACGTCGCAAAGATCCTAAACTATTCAGCTACTAGTGACGTCAGTACGAACAATACTTTAAAAAAATATATAAAAATAACTACAGCTTGTAAAACAAAAAGATGAAATTATGTGTTTCAAATACTCTTATCATTAAAATAAAAATATAAAAAACATACCTGAAAAATACTTTACATACCTAATTGACGAGCCATTCCACTAAGTCAAGCCATTATTGGCGTTGTGTAAATAGAGACAATCCATTACACTTCTGGCCATTGATAAAGAAAATCCATTAAATTAGAACGATTTAAAGTTTCGGCGCTACTATACCTAATGATGGCTCGTCAATTGGCCTCGTGTAAATGGTACATTGTTAGTCGTGAACTTTGATTTTCTGATGAAATGATGACGAGATGCGTTGCCAAAAAAGTTTAATGGCGTCAATCCTTTTCAGTTAGTCAGCTCCAACTTCCAACTTCGTGGTTGGTCCTATCTTGACAGGACCAACAGACTTATAGGTATTTTATTTATCGTGTAGAAATACTCATATCACGTTAAGCCGTTATTCCCAGCTGTCATTTGTAGATCTTTAACAGTTGTTACGGGTCGTCGTAAGCTAGGCAGATGATGTTGAAATACTCATAAACGCCTTATGTTCGGGGATAGTGGAGGGTTTTGTTTTTAGCACTTATAAACTTTCCGGGGTCTCCGAAAGAACGCATCAATGCTCCTCCTGTGTTACGCTGATAGCATTTTTTTTTGGGTGAGAAATTATCAAATAACTTCTTCCGCTCTGGGCGGCGCGGGAGGGTGTGTCAGACTTTTACTGACTAAAACCCACCCGTGTTCCTTCCGTTGCCTGTGTGCCAGGGCCACGATATCCCTTTCGGACAAACTCGCAGCCCTGGCAGGACGCTTATATCATGTCTTTGGTATTTCTGTCAACACCCTAGTGACCATAAGATCCTCCCACGCTAGAGTCGCTTTAGTGAACACGTCACCTCAGACCTTTAATCAAGAATCATAGGAATCTGCGATCCTGATGGTTCCCTTCCCGTAGTTTTTCCCGGTTTTCAGACTTTCAGGTTTCTGACGACCCGTAACGACTGCCAAAGTCAATTTACAAATGACAGCCGGGACCAACGGCTAATCGTGCTTTCCGAGGCACGAAAGGCTCTAGATATGTAATAGATGGACCCATCCACAGACCGATCTCGCCAAGCATAGCTTAACCTTCAATCAACCCGTGCGACTATTATTATTCAACTACAAGCCTCTCTGCGGCTCTTTTGAACCAACCACGTGAGGATAAACAAACTTTCCTTGAATGAAATCATTTATTCAATTTTCTAGTAACCATAGTACATCATCATCATCATAATTTCAGCCGAAAGACGTCCACTGCTGGACATAGTGGACATAGGCCTCCCCTAAAGGAGGATTTGCCATAATCGCCAAGCTTGGCAGGCGGGTTGGCGATCGCAGTATGGTGTTAAAATGCATAGATAACGCTGCTGCTCATTCTCTAGTAAGTCCCTTAGTCGCCTTTTACGACACCCATGGGAAGAAATAGGGTAATAGAAATAAACTACGATAACATGGCGCGCCCCTCCTAATTACTGTTTCAATGTATGTAGTCAAATCCTTACGAATAAATAAATAATTGGATTTATTTTTGTTTGATGGCTGTCTCAGTACGCACACAATACGTTGTGAGTCTTGGTGGCGCTTTGTAAATACTGTCATAAATACTTTCAAACGTTTTGAATTCTGGAGGTGCGCGCCATGTTATCGTCGTTTATCTCTACCCATATTACATATCTACAATAATTTACTACAGTAGGTACCTACATATACACTCTGCACAGCACACGCTCGAGGAGTGCCCTGCGTGGGCCTCTGAGTGGCAGGTTTTGGTCGCCAGGATCGGGCAAGACCTGTCTCTGCAGCAGTAGTGAGGGCTATGCTGACGCGAAGAGGCTGTCGAGAAGGAGGCTGCCGAGCGGGATCGTGAGAGAGCCGATCCCACTCGAAGTAGATGGCGTCGAGGAGATAACCGCCTCGACGCCTAACACGCCGAAACCCCACCTGCATAATTTAATACAGGCGGGGCTTTGGAATCGCGGGCGATCAGAGTGGGGACACTGATTGCCCACCAAGCGATTTCAGGGAATTCGGTGGCACTGTGATCACGTGCTGCCGTGCATAGCGAGGCTCAGGGGAGACCTCTATATAGTCTCTCCAGAGACGTGCCCTAACAGGCGTTGCACTAAGGGGGTTCCGGATTGGTCTATTAATAGGTAACGGGATCCTCTCCATGTGCTGATGGTGATCACCGGGGTGGTTTTAGTGAGGTAAGAATCCCACACTCCCTGGTCTTTTTCCCCAAAGTCCAAGTACCTTTTGAAGGTTTCCCCCCGAAAAAAAAGAAAAGAAAAAGGTAACTATACTTACACACTATTATGCACTTTTATTTCTAAGCAGCCTTCATATACCTCTCGGGTGTTATGACCTGGGCTATTATCGTACGCATGTGCATAACATAAACACTATTAGGTCTATAGTTAGTGCTTGGCACGTGAAATTAGATCATGCAGGTGTCACGATTAGACTATTACCTCCTACTCCTATGGAACTATTCTTAGAGTGGCTTGATCGCTGTTTTTATAGGCTCTTTAGCGTCTGCTAAAGAGCCTATAAAAAACAGAATAAAAATCTTAACGCAAACGCGCTAGTTACGTTTACTCACTTGTAAACTTATACTCGGGGTACTGAAAACAAAATGAATCAAAACTAAAAATGAATTGAACCGATCCGACGATGTTAGAATAGAATATATTTATTGTAAAAAATGAGTATACATCAAATAATATGTGCAAGGTCTTAAAATAACAGGTAGATCTGCATGTTTCGCCATTTCTGGCGAATAAAATAAAATATTTATGGTTTAAAATAAACCATAAAAGATTTGAGTCTACACAAAAAATAACTATGAAATTAATAACTTAAGTAAAATAAAAGTATATTGTTTTTATAGATTTGAGGGTCAAATTGTGAAAATGTCATAATTATAGGAATATATTTAACTTAATTGCGTTCATTTAAAAATTCCGTTATGGTATGAGCTCAGACCAATAAAAAAGTTTATTGGTCTGAGGTTATGAGATATGCATTTGGCTATCATGACGTTTCCTATGTGCCCATGTAGGTTTATGTGAAATAAAATATTTTGATTTTGATTTATGAGATATTTTTGAAGTAAAATCTTCTAAGAGGCGCGTTGAGCACTTTTTGGCTGAACAAAAATCATGGAACTCGCGTCATCGTCACCGAAAGCTTTCCATGAGCTATATGTATAATGTTTTCACTTCTATCGGCAGTCCCCAAAGACTGCCCCGCAGGTTTTTTTTAAATGTTGGATTTCGGCATCTTTCAGTCGTCTACGCAATGATCGAAAATGAAATGGAACCATCAGATGAATATTCATTCCTATATAATTTTGTCAGCGACGCGTGAACATGGAATGAAACTAAAATGAACATTCACTCCATTGAAGCAACTGATTTGAGTTTTACGGAATTTGAATAGCAATCTTCGGATGAGTAACGCCGATAGAATTTGGATAAAACCTAAATTCTCATTCAGCCTTAAGTGCAGAGGTGTAGAGTTTTGACACCGTAATAACAATCTGTGTTTTGTTTTATCTAATAACAAAGATTTGTCTGGGGGTGGCCAAAGAGCACAGATTAGTCTATTTGCCAAGTTAAACTGTACTTGACTTCAAATAGATTCCTACAGCTCCTAGATGAGCCTCGGTTGTCAATATGTAATTAGCCATGATAGTCGTTATGGTACAACACAAGTTTGACAGCTGCTGTTCTAGCATTGTATGTGGCGAGTCAGAGCTCAGATACATATAAGAGAAATTCAACTCTTCAGTATTTTTTTTAGCATGGACGCTAACTCGAAAATCAACCTAACTCTTTTTAAGAGTAGAATTATACAAAGTTGCAAATGATGCAATCCATTGGTGTCTTTTTTTTTTCGTGGTGAAATCCTTATGGATAGACTCCGTCTGGGAAGAACGGACAGTCTCCTACCGACTAATACCCCACTTTTCCTTCTAGTACCATAAGTCGGGCGCTAGGGAGACTTGTACTTGTACATTCGCCGCACCACCGAATCCATTTCTACCTAAATCAGACAGAAGTTTGCTTTTTAAACGCGGATTTATTGAAACGAGGTTTTAATCGCGGGAGAGTTTACGGTTCAAAGTTTTTTTTGCTAGATACTAAATCAATTTATAGCTGGACTTTTACGAGACAGGACATTAAGTTTATCGGAATATAAAGCAGAATCTGCAATAAACGTAACGTTTTTACACATGATTCAGGAATCAAAATAAACTTTATTCAGCATGAAACTTGCGTAAGAATAGATATACAACAAAGTTTCTTGTTCATGCATGTTAGGTTGCATGCATGTTTTCATAAACCGATGAAAATTGAAAATTGCAGATATGAAAATATGAGGATAAGTTATCGGTCTTATTTTATGCGACTTTATTTTTATCACACAACACACAGCATAGCATTTTTCCAAGCCAAGGGGTATCGTGTTAAGTTGTTAACCAGTCACTGGGTTGTGGAGGTCAGATGGGCAGTCGCTCCATGTAAAATGCAACCGGTTAGTCTGGAAGCCGACCCCAGCATAGTTGGGAAAAGGCTGTGCAGATGCTGTAGTAAATATTTTCATGAGCACTTTTGTAATTTAATTTTATCTGAATGAAAACGATACTGTGGTTTTCCGTTGAAGTAGTCCTATTTTTTTTTTTTATAGGTGGAAAATTATCAAATAACTTCTCCCGCCTGGCACCCTGGGCGGAGCAGGAGGGCGTGTCAGACTTCTACTGACTAAAACCCACCCGTGTTCCTTCTTTTGCCTGTTTAGAGGTATGAGGAACAGGGTGTAAAGTTCACTCATCCTCTATAGAAAAGGGAGGATCCTACGACCAGACGGGTGTTGTGTCTGGTTGGCAAGTGCCTGATGTCGGGATGTTGTATATATATGCTAGTCGCGTGGTAAACTCTGCTTGCGCGATGCAGGATTTTGCGTGACGTCAGTGTGACGCGTAGTTCGCATGTGGCGATGTTGATGCCGCTACACCTGTGTGCCAGGGCCACGATATCCCTTTCGGGCAAACTCGCAACCCTGGCAGGTATGTATGTTGTCGCCAATATTTTGCGATAAATGTTGATTAAGATCCAGGAAGACTAAATAACGAATGCATTATTAATTATAATTGATAATTACATTTATAAATAACTGTTTCATTCGTTAATTATATTATGATGAAGATAACAGTAATGATTGCATTCTACAGGGTAATTGAATCAGTATTATGCAGTGAAGGCGATGGAAATGGACTGTATATGTATTTGTGGTTGGTGGAATGAAATAAAACTAAAGCTTAGTGTGCTAGAAGGAATTTAGTGGAAAATAGGAAAAAATATAACAAAATAATGGAAACGCAAACCTTTGAAAGATACAAAGCAGAGAAAAAGCAAAGAATAACATTCATAAAAAATATAAAAACCTATTAAAAAGTTTACCAAGACCAAGGAGTTTGCAACATGCAGCTTTATTTATTATGCAATTTTAATTATGACCCCTGGTTTCTGAAGGCTGATTCAATTGAATCTGCTGTTGTTTTAATTCAGTCAACCGAGGAGAACGCAACATTTCTCAATATTATGGACTACGTAGGCTCTATCTACTGACCTGCAGCGACCTAAACTCAAGAATAAACAATGGTAACAGTACAGCGGGCCGAACACGGGCGTGTCAAGACGTTTGTGACAAGACATGATAAATTATGTCATGTCAATTTGTACTAGCATTTTACGACAAAACAGTTTATCGCTCAAAATGTGTGACTCAAGTCATGTCACAGTAGGCCGTGCTGACCCCGCTGATCTCACTAGCTATCTCATCTAGTTTGTACAAGTCCTGGCAATATAGCATAGAACAATTCAGATCCAGCAACTCCAATAGCTTTCTTCGCCTCAGCAAGTTGTTTGTCAATACGCTAAACTACGTGCTAATTTCTACAAATTAATCATCTACTAAATAAATAGCGGCTCAATTACTTTTTGCCACTAAACCTGATTATACAGGAATGCTTGGAATTCTACGTGTTGGTCCACGATCGGCCGTCGATCACTCATCGGGCAAGTGGAGCATGAACGTCATTTGACGAAACATGAAGATTGGCGACATTTGAATACCGAACTGATTGGTAAGTAAACGATTGAGTTATACGGTGTGCGAGTTAAAATAATTAGAAGGAAATATTTGCAACTTGTGTAAGATTATAATGTTTAAATTGTAGAGTATAAGGGAAGAACAGCAGTAAGGCAGTAAGTAAGGGGAGCAGAGGATCTTTGTGTGCTCTTATACATAGATAGCTATTGTGTTCACCAATCTGATTGTCATGTCTGCGTAGTGGACCTTAATTTTATATATAAACTAGCTGCGCCCCGCGGTTTCACCCGCGTATGTCTCGAACCCGTGGGAAAGCCACCCTTAGCACTTAGGGGTATCAAAAATAGATAGTAGGGGTGGGGCGGCGGGGTGTGGGTGGTAGTAGTGGTGAAAGTAGTGGTAGTGCTTTTATGACAAGTCTTTTACAGTTCAAGCAGTGCGGTTATGGAATGCCTTGCCCGTGTCGGTAAGGCATGCTCAATCTTTGTCCACTATTAAGATTCAGTTAAAAAAACACTTCCTCTCTCCTTAAACATCATCATTACATAACACAGTTCCCTGCTCTTGTTTCATGTGTATTATTGTATATATGTATATATTTATTAGATAAGTGTATGCTTTGTGTATGTATGTATTTATTGTATATGTTAATGGTACACCACTGACTACCTGCAGTATTGTCTCTCCTGCTCCCTTTAATCCATCCAAAGGTTGTCTGTAAAAGATCGCTTTTAGCGATAAGACCGCCCATTGTGTCACCCTATGTAAAATTTAAACATTTATATCTGTAACTTTTATAGTGTACATAATAAAGAATATTCTATTCTATAGTAGCAGATTCTCAGACCTACTGAATATGCATATAAAATGTCATAAAAACCGGTCAAGCCGTTTCGGAGGAGTATGGTAACTAACATTGTGACACGAGAATTTTATGTATAAGAAGATAGTTCACCCTATTGAGGTATTTTAATCATGAATAGGATTGTTAAAACTAAACTACATTTAAGGGGTCCTACTCCAACGTTTGCAGTTATCTCAATTAAAATGTATGTCGTCAATTGATTCAATTAGAACGAATAACGCTAATGGAATAAAAAAGCAAATCACAGCTCTGAGCTTTCACGAGCTTATATTTAAATTGAAACTCTTACAAAAAATAGCTTACTAAAGAAACGATGGGTGGATTATGTGAAAGATGATATGGCTAGAAAGAGAGTGAGTGCTGAGATGACGGTGAATAGAGATTTAAGGAAAAGGAAGACATGCTGAGCCGACTCCAAATGAATTTAGATAAGGGCAGAAGGATGATGATAATTGTCACATTATTGTCAATTTGCGTTTACTAATCATTTTGTTGGAGGAGGTGGAACGCGTGAGGGAGAGGCAAATTCGCGCCCTCACGCCCCTAGTTGCCGCAGGAGATGCCCCGGGCGTCGGGAGTCGCAGGCCGATTCCCGGCCACCCTAGGCGCGGGCTTGCGGACGGTGAGCGATGGGTAGCTCGCCGTCCGATAAGACCAGGCCCGGGTCAACGGCGCATTGTTTCCCACGCGCGCCTCATAGAGATGTCAGCATCAACAGACAGGGTCCGGCCAATGCCTGCCAGGGTTGCGAGTTTGTCCGAAAGGGATATTGTGGCCCTGGCACACAGGCAACTGAAGGAACAGGGGTGGGTTTTAGTCAGTAAAAGTCTGACCATCTGACCCTCCCGCCCCGCCCAGAGCGGGAGAAGTTATTTGATAATGTCCCACCCAAAAAAAAAACACTTTGTTACATAATATTGTTCTTTATAAAATCGTAAACGGTTTACTTAAATATTCCTGACCTTTGGCAGAATTAAGTATAGCTGTACCTCGACAGAAAGCTATTAGATCTGGTCGCAAAACCGTTACCTTTGCCACAACTGTAAGTCGTACTAACCTTGGTAGCATCACACCTATGAACCGTTTATTGGGGAACTACAATAAAATCGCTACACGACCAATAGCATCGGCATTTTTTTTTTTTTAAGTGAAATCTTCTTTAGGCGCGTTCAGCACTTTTTAGGTGAACAAAAATCATGGAACTCGCGTCATCGTCACCGAACGCTGCGATACAATTCACAAGTTGTGAATTTGTCCCGGGAAAAGTAGAAAGAGGGCTTAGCTTAGCCTGTGCCTTAGCTCTGCAGAGGAAATTGGAAACTAACAAGACTAAAAAAAAATTGCTACTGCTAAAATGATTGAGTTCCTCACTACAATCACAAATTGTTGATGATTATTGGTTACAGTATTCACAATACCTACTAGAGTGTTACCCAGTAACTGGGTTGTGGAGGTCAGATAGGCAGTCGCTCCAATGTAAAATACTGGTACAGTCCCCGGCATGTAAATTGGCAAGAGTAGTTAGATGCGCAGAAGTCATTTTTTAGGTCTCTTTGGTGGTCAAGCGGGACGCGGGGAAAGGAGGAGCACCATTCCGAGCACGCGGTGCGTCAGTCGACACTCGCTTCCCGCACCTCGAAACTTCACGACTTCCTCTCCTTTCTTTAACGTTCTTCTAAACAGACACGAATAAAACAAATGATGGCTATAACCATAGAATAATGACAACCAATAAAAGTGACAATTTTTTTGTTGCATAGGTGTACTATGCGCGAACTTACCCCCACTACCTCAAAACCTTGCCAAGTTACGTGCCGGCGATTGTAATTAGGAACATCAGTTTAGACTAGAAGCCGATCCCAATGTAATTGGGAAAAGGCTAGGCAGATAGATAGATTCACAATAATGACTTTATTGATTTCGGAGAATGGAACTGACGCGTCAATATGCGTCAAACATTACTTACGACTATGTGGGTGTGGCTCGTATACTTATTAACATATGACGTACTTTTCCGCATCACATAACATTTAATAAAGTAAGCGACACACGAAACTAATCGAGCTAGTATTTTTTTTATTACAATTTTGTTCAAATGTCCTTCAAAGTTTTTTTTTACGCTAAAAGCGTAAATAAAACGGAGGCTCGTTGATGTCTTTTGTAAAGCCACCTTGAGAGACAGATTTATTTATTTTTTCTACTGTATTTTTTGGACAATCTAGATTCATAGGCCTATGTAAGGCTATACCAAAATAAATTGGGGACTTTTTCGTAACTATTTATTTCACTATTACAGCATGTATGGATTTAATTTTTTGATATGTTTATTGACTATTTGATTAATACTCTGACTGAAGGAAAACGCAATTGGTTCAATTTCCTCGATAGAATTTAATTCCGAAAAGACCTCTACTTTTTATATTTTTATCTGTAATTCCAAAATCCTAAGTAATTTCATTGCAAAATTGCATTCAAAATGTGCGTATTAGGTAATTGAAAACTCTGGCTGAACATATTTTTGATAAATTGCTTAATTTATTAAAAAAAAAAGTATTTGGTTTGGCGTTTCTTACGTTGTTTTATTTTGGTTCCAGCGCTTTGTTGCACTCTCTTTTTTCGCATGGGGAAGTAATTGACTCTGTCACTTTCTTATGCCCCGCCCAGTTCACTATGATTTAGTTTTTACGTATCACCTTAAACATTTTGTGATAATGGTCCCATGTAGTAAAGACTTGTTTTTTTTTTGTTTTTTCTGTAATATACATTCCTATACAACACGTCTAGCCGCACCAAATCAAAAATTAAAGGTTGACATTTGCCCTAGACCTAGGACATAAGCTGGTTAAGCCTTAACCCAGACCAGCGGGCCGAGCACGGGCGTGCCAAGACGTTTGTGACAAGACATGATAAATTATGTCTTGTGAATTTGTACTAGCATTTTAAGACAAAACGGTTTTATCGCCCAAACTGTGATAAAATGTGTGACTCAAGTCATGTCACAGTAGGCCGTGCTCGCCTCGCTGGAATGATAAAGGCTGACAAAATATCACCATTTTCTCACCATTTACATTCCCAGTTTCCCGTAACACTAAAATTAAGTAACAAACTGCCAATAACTTATGTAGTCAATGTTACCGACATGACCAATCAGGTAATTACCATTAACATTACCTATTGGTATGCGCGTCATCTGCGTAAGCACAGAGACCTTAGCTCGTGACTACCCCTATCTGTATTCTATGGGCATTCTACGGTTTATGGTGTTGCAACCTCTTCGTAGCGTGCGAAGCGCGAACTTTATGACCGTAATAGTGTTAAGTATGGTCATAAAATTGTTTACCTTGACGTCTAGGTAACATCGCGGACACTGGCGCCTAACCACTTTTCAACCTTATACTCCTAGTAATAAGGGCGAAAAGTGGTAAGGCGCCAGTGTTCGCGATAGTACCTGTAAACATTTTTGTTTTGTTTTTTTTGTTTGTAGCACTAATTATTTTCTTAAAAGGGTCACGGCGTCTAGAATTCACGTAGACGTCGCGTAGTCATCCATAGGCGAGCAGAGCTGCTACGATACGGTGTAGTCGTCGCGTAAGCGTAGACACATAAAAGAAATGTGGATGCCGCATTTACGCAAGTCGTCACTTCAAATCCAACTCGTGGCATTTAGAAGAAATCTTACAGGAAGACCAATAATGGTAAAATGGGTTGGAGTAGAAGACAACCAAACCTGTGATCTAGTGCCGTCTGTACTAAACTAGTTCATACATAAATCTAAACTTAACTATTGAGACGCTAGCACGATCTCACGAAGTATAATGTTAACGTAACGTGAATTGGAATGAATGAATGAAATGCACCGACCCCAGCGTGGTTTGACAAAAATTCACCCTAGCCCCTGAAGCCTCATGTTTCATGAGACTACAGAGACCATTGTATATCAGAGAGTAGACTAGATGGTAGGAAAGACGTGCCCTTGGGATATGGAAGGATTATTAGAGCCGGATATGTATCCTTGAGCAAGCATAGGAATAGTGGATAAAACTTAACGGAAAACGTATACCTAAAATGATCCTTATACGTTTTGGAGATTAGCCGAAACAAACAGACAGACAGACTACAATTTAAAAAATATATTTTTTGTTATAATTCAAATTCTAATTCAGATTTTATATCAGACCAAGGGATCCATATAGTTTCCGTTTCTTGACTTTCAAAGTTTCGAATTTTGACCGTTGGGGATTTTGATTGGAGGGTTACTTCTTCCAAAAAGTGGCAAAACCGGCCCGCCACTCTGCGCTGCCGTCTCAACGTGACGCTGGCAAATAGACGACACCGGCTCAATTACCAAGAAAAAAAAAAGAAGAAAATACTGGATATCTCCACCTTATGAGACCCGATTTCAATGGTTACTTACTTGCTAATTATCCTTGCCATGGCAATTTATACTTTACAAATATGAAATTAAGACGTTTATTTATTCGTAGATTTTTCCTTTTGGGGTTTCCTGTAAACATTAGGCCGAATCTATTTGACATGCATAATGCCGACAACAACAGAACGCAAACTTTAAGCACTTTGTCAAAATAACAACAATAACAACAGGTAATACAAACCCTGTATTTCTTTAAGCTTTTTCAGGCATTATAATATCTATTGATTTAATTCAGGAATTAAACTATAGTGTAGTTACAGGAGGAAAGGTTGGAGGTGCCATGTGGTGCCGAAACCGAACGTATAGAATAGCACCATCCTATTTATCCCGAGGGTGTCGTAAAAGGCGACTAAGGGGATTACTAGAGAAGGGCAGCAGCATTCTCTATGCATTTTAAAACACCATACTGCGATCGCCAACCCGCCTGCCAAGCGTGGCGATTATGGCAAACCCCTGTGGAGAGGCCTATGTCCAGCAGTGGACGTTTTTCGGCTGAAATGATGATGATGTAGTTGCAGGCAGTTGTAGCGGACTATCATTACAATATAGCCCAGTTTGCTACGGTAGGTACTCGTAGATGCGGGGACTATCTGTATATTTGAAGAGAGTCATCAATCAGGAATCTATCTACAAAACCATGCTATACATAATGACGTGCCGTGTGCACTATGATGTCAGTATAAGATTACACGAGGCTCTTTCAAGGAGGTAAAAAATATTGTATAATTAACGTATATAACGGCGCAGGATAGCCTTTACCAGAAGTGATCATCGTATTAGTGGTTCAGCAGATTCAATATCATCACGATTGTGCCGGAATGTAGCAGTTCGTCGTGGACGTGGTTCGACAGCGGCTCCCCTGACATCATCTTCTGTCATCAGAAGACAACCGCCACACAACTGGCTGCTCTAAGGCTGCGTCAATGTCCATGTTCGGGGTCACCTGTATAGAGGTATGAGGAACAGGGTGTAAAGTTCACTTAACCTCCATAGAAAAGGGAGGATCTTCCGACCAGACTGGTGTTGTGTCTGGTGGGCAACTGCCCGACGGTTGATGTCGGAATGTTGTATAAATGCTAATTGCGCGATAAACTCTGCTTGCGCAATGCAGGACTTTGCGTGACGTCAGTGTCATGCGTAGTTCGCATGTGGCGATGTAGATACTAGAGATGGGAGTGGGTTTAAAACCCATTCTTCCCATTTGGGTTAAAACTGGGTGATTTGGGGTTTAACCCGGTTTTACCCCATTTTCACCCGTTTTACCGGGTGAAAATGGGGTGAAAATGTCTCGGATGTAGATGGTTCAGGGCTATTTGTACGTAGCGGCGTGGTTTGCATATTATATTTCTGGGATTGTATATGTATCGGTGGTGAACGCAGTCCTCACAGATACACAACCATCGATGCGACGCTCTGCTAGAGTAACTATCACCAACCAGTGTCACTCTTATCTGACATTTTCGGTGATTCCAGTAACTTCGTAACAAAACTAGACGACGGCGGCGCCACTTGCTGCGCCGTCAAATATTCTAGGTAAAGCCGTATTACACCGTTCCGGGACACTAAACGCCCCTATACATGCTGGGACCATAGAAATATAAAAATCTATGGCTGGGACACAGACCTCCTCTTTCTGTCAGAGGGAGTGGGCCGTAATCCACCACGCGGACCCAGTGCGAAGTGGCGCCCATATGCATCATAACAATAAAACTTCTATTATTGTATCTCGTTCAGTGTCCTTAAAAGCGTTAAATAAGGCTTTACCACATTAACCGAAGTTAACTAAACCACCAAAGGAAAATTTTAGAGCGATAAAATAATTAGTAGGTATTCAATTATTTTTCACATTCCTTTATTTTATAATATAACTATACCACATTAGAAAAATAACGGCTGTCACCCTTTCGTTATTTCAATATAAATGTCTAATAAACTCCGTTATTTCACGATATATACAAAGTAATGTAATTTATTTACCATTTACGTTTAAAAACTAACTTTATATACAGTGATTTCAACAATATTACACAAAAACTGTTGTAATTTTGCCGTTATTTTGCTAATGCATAAACGTCTAATAAACTCCGTTATTTCACGATAAATACAAAGAAATGTGATTTATTTACATTTAAAAACTAACTCTAAAGTGCAGTGATTTCAACAATATTACACAAAAACTGTCGTGATTTTGCCGTTATTTTTCTAATGCTATGATAAATGGAGTATATAGATCTGCCCGTGCTTCGCAAGGGTTTTACGACTCAAAACACCGTGATTTCTTTATTGTATGTTAGTTTAATACTTATTGTTCACAGAAACCTTCCAGAATAAATATCTAAGTGATGATGAAAACCGTATCCAAATCCGCCGTTTTGTAGTTTAGAAGGACAGCCGGCTGTATTGTGGAGGTCAGATAGGCAGTCGCTCCATGTAAAATACTGGTATTTAGCTGTATCCGGTTAGACTGGAAGCTGACCCCGACATAGTTCAGAAAAGGCAGGCAGATGGTGAGTTTAGGAGAACAGCGCCGTCACACAAACAGACACGACAAACGACGTTCTCTAATAATTAATTTATTTAATTTTTTTTTTTTTTTTTAAAAACGCTGGCAACACCAACGTCAACAGACGTCTCGAATTTTGATCATCTAATTTTCATATATTTTAACAGTTTTAAACCATTTTCGACGCATTATTATAGTTTTGAATGTGCTTTTAAAAAACCCGCAAGAAAAGTGAAACCCTTTTATCCCAAAAAAGAGGAATATACACCTCAATAGACATGATCCAAAAACTACCGAATAAGTTATGACATCTGTCATGTCACATCTGAAAACCACAAAATAGAAATGAAATAAAATGGAAATTATTATGAGATGTTGACAAGGTCAGCCACACAAAGAACACGCCTACCACCTCCAGACTCTTCGCTTAGCTCCGCCTCGCCGCCGCCGGTACCCAGCTCCACTGTGACGACACCGGCCGCGGCAGTTGCGTCGAGCTCCAGCGACGAGTATTTCTCCCCGCCCACGACGCCACCACCTGCTCGTCGACGGGGAGGACGCCGGCCGCCGGACGGTTTAGGACCTCGAGGCCCATCGGCCTCTGATAGGGTCCCAGCTCCCGGCGGAAGTGTGCAGCGCATGAGATGGACACGAACCATCAATGAGAACGTCATGCGCTCATACTATGGGGCTACAGAGGGGGGAAACAATCTGACCGCGTACCGTGTTCGGATGCTCTCTCTTTTTCAGGTGCTTGAGCCAGCTGTCAACGTTTCGGCACAACGACTATCGGATCAGGTGCGGGTCATCCAACGTAATCATATGTTGGATGACACTGTACTTGATCGCCTGCGAACTGAAATGCGGAGTAGCCATGTCATCGCCCCCCTGTCGCAGACTGTTGCAGTACCATCGCAGTCCAACACAATCCAAGCTGACGAGGGGAATGATGACAGGGCTACAAATGTAAGTACCCAGTGCAATGAGAAATTGAGGAGTGCTTTGGAGGGTGCGATTCGGGAATATCGGTTTATGTCACCCGAACTTAGACCACGCTTACCTCGTTTGCCCATGCATAACAAAAATAGGGCGCTAGTGGCAGCTCTGGATTCGCAGTTGTCAAACTATTTTGATGACTGCGAAGACCTCACTGATACTCATTCGATTCTGTACTGCGCGGCTGTAGCGGCATGTCGTGTAGCTCACGTAAAATTTCCAAATGTCTCTATAGCTACACGACCGAAATCAAACCAGCCTGGCAGTGCAGAATTGAGCGTCGTATTAGTGGGGCCAGAGCGCTCATCGGCAAACTAATCTGCTTCAGGGAGGGCAATACTCGCCCAAGAGTGATGCGATTTGTGAGGCGGGCATTCTCAGGGACTGATACCAGCCCTGAGGACTATTTGTCTCGTGTCACGGAGCGCATAGACTTCCTGAAGCAGAAAGTGTATGCTTGGGCAAACCGTATTCGTAGGTATAAGCAGCGTGTGGACCGATACACTCAGAATCGCACCTTCCAGAGCAATGAAAGGTGGGTTTATAGGGCTTGGGAGCGACCGAATCAAGGTGTGACTGACACGCACCTGCCGGATAATGATGCCATGTCTTCTTTCTGGCGCAGTATCTGGTCGGTGCCTGTCGGT